>JAZKJV010001396.1:693359-1981799 GCA_037367405.1 Ottelia alismoides
TCCACTTGCACTTTTCTTTGCTATAATTACTCGTCCCTATCATCCCTTCATGCATCTCTTCCCATACCCTTAACCCCAAAATTTCCAAGATTTTCTTTTTTGATCTGTTAGTTTTACTGTCCTTGGCGTGTCTTCCAGAACAGAAAGTGTAATCAATTGAATTCAGGCCTCATTTCACCATTTTCCCTCCTTTTCTCACTTATAGCTTGTTGATTTTATCCTTACTTTCCCCATTTGGGGTTCATATTCATCAGCTTCTGGTCTGCAATATTCAAAAGGTGGAACATACAATTTAGGTAGTTGTGTGAGCTTTAAGTTTGTCATTGCCAAAAATCTGACCTTAACATCCTGAGAATCATGTGGCTAATGGCATTAGACATAGTCAAGGCACATACATTGTGTTGTCATCCTGCAACTGCAAAATATATTAACGACCTAACTTGGGAGACCATAAAATTGTCCAGATTTGGTTGATATTAATTGATACCTTTTCACTAATAGCTTGTTGATTTTTATTCCTTTCTTTCCCCATTTTGGATTCATATTCTCAGCTTGTGGTCTGCATCATTTGAGAGGCAGAACACCCTTTTTAGGTGGTTTTGCGAGCTTCAAGTTTGCCATTGCCAACAATATAACCATAACATCCTAAGAACCCTGAGTGCCATTAGACATTAGTCATTGCACGTACCTTGTGTTGTCATCCTGCACCTGCAAAATATATTAACCGTTAGACTTGGGAGAGACCAAAATGTCCATACATAATTGATCTCGATACCTTTTTTCCTAAGGTTGATCTTGATACTGAAAGAGATATTTACACCCGTAACCTTGAGTAGTTTTGTTGTTACGTGCATAACCCCCGATAATCACGAATTACATGACAACTCCAAATAGTCACTCTGTTTCACACTCAACCATCTGTTAGTTTAATCATTAACTCAACCAAACTGTTGAATTAATCTAATTAATCCGTTAACTCAACCAGGCCATCGAGTTAATCTAATGCATCTTGAATCAAATGGCTATGAATTAAACAATAAAAAGGGAAAAAAGAAAGCACCCCTGCTCCTCCAGCCCCCTCCCTCCGCGCACACCCCTCCCCCTCCAACCACCTCCCCCCTTCGTCTACACCCACTCTCCCCGACTGCCTCCCCTTTTGGGCAAGAGATGGATCCTCCTCAACCTCCTCTCCTCCCGCAGCAGCAACATAATAGCTCCGTCAACCCCTCGTCGACATTCGCTACTCCCGCAACATGCGACAACTCCATAGCCCCCTCCTTCGCCTCCCCTCCTCCACCCCCTCCATCGCCCCCCTTCCACCCCCTCATCCACCACCCCCCTTCTCCGCCCCCTAAACCCCCACCTCGTGCCCCTTCTACACCTCCTTCTCCCCCTCCTACACCCCCTCTGTTGTCCCATCGTCCTCCTGGCCCCTCATCTGTCCCCTCCAATCTCATCCTCCGCCCCTCCATCACCTGCCATCATCTTCGCACATCTTCGGCAAGCCTCATCGTGGGTGAGACCATAAGATGTAGATGACGTGAAGGCAGTGATCTGATTGTCCAAGGGGGGCATCTTTTGGAAATGTTTTGTTCATGCTGTAAAATTATAAAAAATTGACAAATTATGTTAAATTAAATGGAGGAAATAGATGGAACTTGACGCAAGGTTATGTCATGTAAGGGTTAAGCATTATTCGGGGTTCGGGGTGTACTTCGTAATTGTCGAAGGTTATGTACGTAAATACGAAACTACTCTGTGTGTGTAAATATCTCATACTTCAAATTAAGTACTTTGGATAGTGAATGATAAATATTTTACTTTGCCTTTCGTTTTTATCACATTCTACTTTTCCTTTTTTACCTTCTCAACCCCATATCGTCTTTGCTCTCATTTGGTTAGGTGTGCTCCCGTCGCATTCTGTTATCAAAACCGTGTGCATCGAGCACAACCTTCATATTGTTCCTTTTATTCACTCTCACTTTTGCCATATCCATTCTTTTGGTTGTGTTGGTTACTTTAGGCAAAGCATCTCTAATGTTTTATCCCCTTATTGAAGTCAAGTGGATCATATTGCTTCCAATTAATTATGAAGCGAATGTTATTCTTTCCGGTGGGAAAAGATCTAAGATTTCAATGCCAGTGGTAGAATGCTTTTATTTTTTATGTATTTAGTTGATTGTTTGGTTTGTATGTATCCCATCTTTATTCTTTCTTTAAACGCATCCATGGCATGGATATGTTGCATGTTGCTTTCAAACAGATATATATTAAGTCACATGTGGGACAAGTTCAATTATGCATACAGAAATTTGGGAATGCGGGGAGAAGAGAGAAAAGTGCAACGAGCCTTGCATGTTGAGGGAGGAATGGTATGAAAGGTTTGGATTCCCTCTAAAAATAAAAAAGGGACGAGGAGATAGACTCGAACTCCATTTTCTTAACTCATACCATGTTCCATAAAAAAATGGCACTTTTATTTAGGAAACAATGGACTTTTGTAATAAATTAAAATGGAATCCCATTGGAATCTAATAAACTAGCTTCTAATAAATTGTTAATTTAAAGCAAAATAAAAACAATTGCGAACTTAAAATGATGATAGAAAGTATCAATTTTCTAATTGGATAAAACCCCTAAATTGGGATTTACCTCGGCAAAGATTACTCTCGACGAGAGATCGGGGAAGACTCAGGAACTCAAGGCAACTGACAAACGGGAGAAGACCACAGAATGCGAGGCCATTGAGAGACGCGAGGCGACCGAGGAATGCAAGGCGATCGAGGAATGGGAGAGTGAGTAGTGCCTCGATGACGGCTAGTGATGTTTGCAGACAAGGCATCGTCGTGCAAGAAATGGTACCAATGTCAGGTACACTGTGGCTAACAAATATGGGACGATTCCTATTCATATCTACTGCTTTCGGTGCTTTAAGGAGGGACACCTTGGCTGAGTATGCAGGGGAGATCTGGTGTGCTTTAGGTACAGAAGAGTGGGACATCGATGAGTAGAATGCAATGCTGAAAGCACTAGAAGAAGAGAGCAAACAAAGACAACCGATGAGTATATGCCCAAAAAGCCGATAGCTGGAAGAGAAGTGAAGACGGACATTTGCTGGAATGTCCTTGTTGCGGATTTATCTTCATCGAAGCTGCAAGAGGGGGTTTCTTTTTTGGACGTGGTGAAGGCAAGCTTGGGCTAGAGGTTTTTGGGTGATCTCGTCCTACAATGGGATGGTTTGGTGTGGGCTTGCAGAGTTGACAAGAACGACACACACAAACTTCTCAACAATCCAAAGAACAATGGGGGTATTTTATGGAGGTGACCATGCCTGCAAGATGGTGGATCGACATCAAGGCCACCAATTAGGATTGTGGTGCGCGGCCTTCCCTTGGAGTTCATGAATCGAAGTGCATCAAAATGGTCATAGAACTAATGGGGTTGTTGGTTGAGATTTTCTCCTCGGGACTTCTTTTGGTGGAACTGCTTAACATTTTTTATTTTTTATTTTGATAAAGATGAAGGGTGAAATCCCAAGCCGGGACACCTAAGTGTATTTATACTTAAAAGGAAAAGATGAAAATTGTAGTTTTGGGTATTACAACGTATTATATTCCTCATGATATACACAACATCCTACAATGCTCAATGACGTTTTCGGTATAGAACATCTGCCCCCCAAAAATGACATCGTTCCTTACACACCATATTGTCCAAACTAATGCAAAAGGATATGAACTGTCTTCATGTTCATTCACGCATACCGATCTAACATCTCTCCAAAAAGTGGGACAATCTTTCCTGGTAAGCCAAGCGATGTTGGCTCTACTCCACACTTAATCAGAGAAAGGACAAGAGAAAAACAGATGCTACACATCTTCCACCTCCAACCCACAGCTATTACATGTAGCTTCCTCCATGCCAAGCAGTTGCCCTGACGATCTTCGATGAGAATCCTTCCAAGCCTGAAGAGACAAAGAAAAACCCTGGTTGGGCACTTTACTTGTCCGTACCATCCCCATGTCAACACCAACCTTGTCCCGACTCACATCCCCATCCTCCACAAAATAAATGTAAGCCCTTTTCACCTTAAACTTCCCATCTCCCCATACAAAATGGTCCATGCCTGTTGATGGCCCCTCAATCTGCGTCAGCTCCGGCCTCAAATTACTTGACATCGTGGTCTCCTTTTTGCGGTGTGGAACTTCGCTTCCGACATTAATGTGATTGGTTGTATGTCTTTCATGCTTCGAGGTGGAGATGGTGCGGTTCTCGAATTCTTTGGCAGCCTCGAGTTATTGGGATAGATCTACAGAGCCTTTGAACTCACTTATGTGTTCAAGGGTTTGCATGCTCGCAATGTGCTGACGGCAACCGGAGTCGATCGAGGCAATCGATGGAAGCCGAAGCATGGGAAGGTGAAACGTCGTGCCTTAAGATTCGTTTTGGGAAGAGAAACATATACCTTTTCTTTTGGCGGAGAAGGCTCATGAGAACCCAGTTATTGAGGGGGGGCCCTCTATATGATACTTTGGCAGATTCGGGCCAGCTTGGTAGAGGTCATCATAACTTTGGCTCAATGGTTTAGGCTATGGATCCTCCTACTTTTGGACCCCTTTTCCTTGACCCATAAATTTGGGTGGATACAAGGAGTGGCTCCGCGATGTGGATGGGGTTTATATCTAGACCTAGTAGATCTAAGGGATTCGATAGAAGGGGTCCGAGGTTAGTTTCTTCGAGTGGTGTTGGAAAGAAGTTGTGGAAAGGGAAATCACATTCGTCAGACGTGACTCGATCTTACAACACCAGCTTATCTCTAGAGGCTGAAGTGCTCGAGATCGAGATGTATGGCAACAGGAAGTGGAAACGGGTGAGAACCGAGGCAGAATAGGTCACTAGGGCGACGATAGGCTAAACTGGCGACGCGACACGATGAAGGAAGAGGCATTTTCTGATCAGAGTTGCATTGAGTTGTATAAAAAATGGAAACTGCGGGGGGGGGGGGGGTCTTTGAGCCACCAACAATCTTTCCTCATGAAGATCTTATCATGGAACATTAGGGGTTTGAGTAGCCCGGAGAAGGGGAGGTTCTGGCAGGTTTTCTCCGGGAATGGCAAGTCGATGTAGTTCTCTTTAAAGAAACAAAGCCGAGTAGGTTCCTTTCCAAACAAACAAAGCTGAGTAGGTGTGGTACTTGGTGTTGGCAAGTTTGGGGGTGAGGGGACCACACAATCCCGAATTGGTTGGTTAGGGATGTGATTGGAAGCACGAGTAACATCCTCGTAGGGTGGAACGAAGAGGCCTTCCCATGTATGGATTATTTGGTTGACTCAAGGGTGGTTATTGTGTTGCTTCGTAGAAAATTGGACGACTTCTACTTTATTGTCTCTGCAGTTTATGGCACACCCACTCCAATGGGATGCACGGATGTTTGGCTGGAGCTGCGAAGGGTGAGGCTACGGTTCTTCGATCGGCCATGGATTGTCGGAGGGGATTTTAACTGCATATTGCTTGCGGCGGACGAGCTTGGAGAGGCGGGAGGGAAAGACATCGATTTTGACAACTTCTGGCTCTTATTGTGCGAACTTCATTTGGAAATTATGGATGTGGGTAACTTAAAGTACATGTGGAGAAATGTTGTCTTTCGTTCATGCATCGTTTAGTTCTTGGTGTGACATAATTGCTCCAATGTTTGCAGTTGATAGAGGATCGTGGGTTGCATTGGTCCAAATCGAACCACGCTCCCATATTATGGAGTCGGGCGAAGAGGGTCGCCCATCCACCTACTTCAAGTTCGAGCATTCCTGACTTGTGAATCAGGATTTAATGATTGGTTGGCAGAGAAATGGGCATGGTTCAAGTGTGAGGGCTCAACAACTAGAAGATTGGTGTTCAAATTAAGGAGACTCAGGGAGGAATTGATCATTTTCTAGCGACAGTTGAGACAAGACAAGCAGAGAGGAAGACCTTAGTCGCTCGCAGAAGTGTTAAGATTAGTCTAGGTTGAGGATTCCAAGCTGTTATCATTGCACGAGGTACATCTAAGGACATTACATGAGGGTATTTTAGAAGAGGAAGATCGAAAGACTGCTATCGAGTGGGATGCGGAGGTCAAGATTTACCTGGCTCAAAGAGGGGGATGCTAACACTTCATTTTTCCATGCCATAGTGAGTGGCAATAGGAGGAACTGCTTCGGGATTTGATGGTGGGACTCTTTGGTCAGTGGAGATGTTTAGTTGGGTCGGGCATTGCCAGATCACTTCCATCAAGCTAGTAGAAGATGTAGATCATTACCCTAGAGATGGCCCGGGAGGGGGCCTTGAAAATTTCGAACACGCAAGCAAACGAGCTTGCTAAGGAGTTCACCGAGTTGGAGGTATGGAAAGTTCTCTCAACTTTGAATGAGGATGGCTTGCCAGGCTCAGATGGTTTCTCCATCTTTTCTACAAGAATTTTTGGCAAATCGTGAAGGAGGATGTGCTGGAGACTATTCGTGAATTTTGGATGGGGAATCCGGGATTCGAACTTATCAATAAGGCTTTGCTAGTGCAATTACCCAAAGGCAACTCAGTGAAGTTGTGGGGGATCTTCGACCTATAGCACTTTCCAACAGAATTTATTTGATAATCGAAAAGCTTCTTGCAAGCGGATTGAAGATGATGCTTTCGTCCATCATCAACCCTTGTCAAACTACATTCATTCCCAGAAGGTACATGGTTGACTTGCTTGTGCTTGCAAGTGAAGTTTTGGAGGATTGGAGGAGACGGAGGATACCAGGGCTTCTTTGGAAGGTGGATTTTACCAAGGCTTATGACATCTTGGAGGGGGTTTCTTGTGGTCATCGTTGAAAAAGGTGATTTTCTTGATGCTTGGATCAAGGGGATGAAAAGATACACCACCACCTCGGCATTCTCGGTCGTGGTAAATGTGGTGTGAGGCAAGGATGTCCTTTGGCACCGCTTTTGTTCGTGATTGTGGTTGAATCATTGAGCATAATTATGCATGGGGCGGTTCTGAGCGGTTTCTTCTGTGAATTCACTCAGGGCAATGTATCTATTCATCTTCTACAATATACGGGTCATCCTATTCGTTAAGGGTGGCCTCCAAAGGCAGAGGCGGTGGCGGTGTTTTTGGAATTGTTTGGTGGTTTGTCAAGGTTGAAATTGAATGCAACCAAATCTTCTTTTGTTTAATTTGGGGTTTCCTCCCACGAGGCCCACTTTGGTGCGGATTTGTTACAACCCCCCCCCCCCAAGACCCACACACACCCCAAACGAGCACTTCCAATATGCTATTTAGGTATGTCATCTTCTGGTGGAACCAATGTGGATCGGTGGATATCGGTGATTGAGAAGATAGAGAAGACATTATCCGGCTAGAAAGCAAGGTGCTTATCCTGCGGGGGTGGGGGAGACTAATCCGATTAAAATTTTGCCCGCGAAGTTGCCATTCTTTAATTTTCCTATTCATAAGCTCCCAACGAAGGTCAGGAATCACTTGGAGGGAATCACGAGGAGGTTTTTTTTGGACTACCTATGGCTAGGAGAGGAGAGGCGTGGCATTTGTGGCATGGGATAAGGTGGCCAGGTCGTCAGAGATTGGGGTGCTAAGACTTTCTGAGATGAATAAAGTGCATCTCTTCAATTGAGTTCTAAGGATTTGGGGTCAAGGGGAAGATCTAGTTTGCACGATGTGGAGGACTACTTATCAAGATTTTGAGGAGGCTTCTTAAAGGTATTTGAAGGGCGGCTCGTCCACCTTCTGGAAATCCATCAACACAATCAAGAGGGAAATTGGATCATTTAGCTTCAAATTCTGGAAGGATTGTTGGCCGGATGTTTTATCCTAAGTGAAAAATTCCGAAACTTTACGCCTTAGAGGCCGATAAGGATGTGTCTGTAGCGGAATGCTAGTCTCCGTCAGATGGGAGGAATGGGGCATGGCTGCTTTTTTTCAGTAACCCCTTGTTTGGGGCCCGAATTGGGGATTTTGGGAAATTGCTTGAGGCGTTGCAGGAGGTTAGGAGACTGGGTGATGACCGGTTCTTTTGTAGTTGGAAAGGGTCACACTCAGTTACAGGGGTTTACAATCTTCTGGCCTCAAGAACAGTGATTTTGGAGGAGGCCCTGGTGCTGGACTACATACACATTTGGAAACTGAAATCACTGCTTAGAGTCAAAGTTTTTGCATGGTTGCTTCGACTTTGGGGGCTGATGACGAGGGTACTTCGGGCGTGCATTATTCCCAATGTTGACACAATTTGGCAAGTTTATGGGCAAGGGGATGAGGATTCCAACCACCTATATTTCCAATGCAGCAGTGTTTGCGAGATATGGCACAAATTGGAAATCATAGGGATAGATACCTCCTGCAGGAGCATTGTTGGAACTCCATGAGGATTCCAGTGTAACGAGTGTGGACTGCAGTGTAATGGGTGTCAAATGATCGGATTAGGGAAATTGGGGCCTGCTCGGCCATTTGGCTGTCCGGGAACGCGCTGGTATTCAAAGTAGTAAGATATCAAGCAGGAAATATATTTGATTCTGTTAACGCATACAATAATAGTAGTATCTGTACCTTTCTTTATTTTGTTTTTCCTCTTAGTATGCTTTATGTAATTTACCCATAGGCTCCTCTCCTATATAAGAGAGCCTAGGGTTCATGGAATAAACAAGTCATTTTGTTTTTCCCAACATGGTATCAGAGCGACGGTCCTAGACCGGAGTTCTCGAAACCCTAACCCTAGCCCACCCCACCCGCCGGCCTCTCTCTCTCTCCTCTCTCTCTACTCGGCGCCGCCCACCTCCGATCTGCTGCGGCGGTCTTCTTCTCCAGTCGCGGCGGTGCTCCAGCCCTAGCACATCGCATGTGCGCATCTGTGCGCACTCCAGCCCTAGCGCCTGCGCGCACTCCAGCCCTAGCGCCTGTGCGCATCTTTGCGCATCTGTGCGCATCGGTGCGCGAGTCCTGTGCGCAACATCTGTGCGCGAGACCTGCGCATCATCTGTGCGCATCGCATCAGCGCACCGCATAGCGCATCGCATACGCATGCCCATCTGTGCGTCTCTTCGCCCCAGTTGCACACGTGAGTAGCGTGTTCTTGCCGCCCCTGCGCGTGAACTCTGTGCGCCAGCCGCCAGCCCACAGTTTGCGTGCGTCATTGTGATTGATTGCGCGTGTCAAGACCGTAGCGCGCACATATACATGGGTTTAGTTGCTTGAGGTCTACACGAGCAACTAAACCCGTCTATGTCTTTGTAGACAAATCATATTCTCTATCAATCGTTCCAGTCTTCAGTATCAAGTATGTCCGAAAGCAAGGCAGATATCCCATCTAGTGGCGCATTCTGTGGTCCAGCGCCGATTGTCAAGATGGACGGTACCAACTATGAACTGTGGGCAATGCAGTTCATGAGTATGATGAAGTCTACGGGTAAGAAGCACATTCTTACCGAACCAGAGCCTGCTGAGAAGATTGGAACCTATGCCTCCTGGGAGGCTGATGACGCATACGCCAAAGTTTGGTTATCTGGCACGTTGGCAATTGAGATTGCCAATGACATCCTCCATCAACCCACAGCGAAGGATATGTGGGACATTCTGGCGGCTACATATTCCCAGGCAAAGAACGAGACAAAGATTCTGCAACTCCAGCATGATATCTTCACCATCAAGCAGAACGGTCGCCCCCTACATTCTCTCTATACGTCACTGAGAGGGATGTTTGAGAAGCTATATAGCTTCATGCCCTTGACAGCCACGCCAGAACAGCAGAAGACATATAGGAACGCCACTATGGTGGGAGTGTTCCTAGCTGCACTTGATCCTGAGTACGAGGCAGCACGATCACAGATTTTGGTCGACTCTACAATTCCTCCAATGGAGGAAGCCTTCCATAGACTGAGTCGGATTACAGTTCCCTCAACTGCTGCAAGTCAGAATTCTTCAGCCATGGCAGCAACCAGAGGTCGTGGCTCTTATTACCAGGGCCGTGGACGTGGACCCCGTGGGAGGAGTGGCCGCACTAGGCCAACATGCACCTATTGCCACCGAGTTGGACATAATGAAGATACATGCTATTCAAAGCATGGATTTCCTGCATCTGCACGAGCTGCTGAGCAGATAGAGCCCCCATCTGCTGCTACCTTAGATCAACGATTTGAAAATCTAGTTGCCCGTCTGAGGGGCATTATCCCACCATCGGGTCCAGCACCGACTACAGAGAGTCATTCTGATGCGGCTGCTTCTGCCTCCACTTCTACCAGTGCTTCAGGTAGTATACTTGCACTTCACAGTAGTAGTCCTGATACATTGCCATGGATTATGGACTCAGGCGCTACACATCACCTATGTGGCGACCAGAGTCTACTTACATGTTATACCCAGATCCCTCCGGGACGGACAATTGTCATTGCAAATGGCACACGTTCCCCCATCACTGGTCAGGGGGAGATTAGATTGACACCGTCTATGCAGCTCCAAGAATGTGCTACATGCACCTGATTTTTCAATGAACCTATTGTCAATTAGTCAGATTACGAAGGATCTTCATTGTCGGGCAATTTTTGATTCATCTTCTTTGATTTTTCAGGACATCCATACGGGCAACGTGATTGGTCGTGGCTATGAGCAAGGAGGCCTTTACCGCCTGAATCAGACCCCATTTGCTGGAACCACATCCTCTTCTTCTGGCCAAGTATCCCTTTTTCTGTGGCATCTGCGTTTAGGTCATTTACCGCTTCAGAAGTTGCGTCGAGTAGTGCCGTATAGTCTTCCTCACACATCTGTTCAGTGTGAGGCATGTCAGTTGGGAAAGCATCACAGGTCGTCCTTTCCCAGTCGTCCTGGTCGGAGTAGTACCTCCAAGTTTGAGTTATTTCATGTTGATGTCTGGGGTCCGAGTCGTGTACCTGATCATCAGGGACACATATATTATTTTGTATTTGTGGATGATTTTTCTAGAGTGTCGTGGGTGTTTATGATGAAAAATAAATCTGAAGCCGGAAATATAATTATTCACTTTCTGAATGAAATCCAAAATTTTTTTTCTACGTCTGTGAAAAGTATAAGAAGTGACAATGCTTTAGAGTTGTGCACTAATTTTCTTGCAAATTACTACTCATCAAAAGGAATTGTTCACCAAACATCTTGTGCCCATACATCTCAACAGAATGGGATTGCTGAAAGAAAACACCGTCACCTCCTTGATGTCACTAGATCTCTACTTATACAGAGTCATGTTCCATATTCCTACTGGGGTGATGCAGTTCTTACTGCATGTTACCTAATCAATCGGATGCCTTCGTCAGTCTTGAATGAACATATTCCGTTCTCACTCATTTATCCTGACAAGGATCTGTTTACTCTCACTCCTCGTGTGTTTGGGTCGGTTGCGTTTGTCCATCAGTTGTCACCAGGTACTGACAAGCTCTCTCCTAGGACTGTCAAGTATGTCTTTGTCGGGTATTCCAGAACTCAAAAGGGGTACAAGTGCTTTGATCCTGTGCGTCGGTGGTATATGATTAGTGCAGATGTTACATTTTTTGAATCTAGTATGTATTTTTCAGCATCTGGAGACAATCAGCTTCCACCTACACCACATGATGCCATATACATGACACCACTACCACCTCAGATGCCATCATCAAAACCTCCACCACCACCACCACTACCACAACAGCCCATCTCACCATTCCCGTTCCATTATACCCGCAGGCCTCCTCCACCAGCTCATGGTCATGACTCGTCTACTAGCTCGCCTATGGTATGTAATGAGAATATTAATGTTGATGGATCTGACGACATTTCTGAGCAGGATGTGTTGCAGGAGCCAGATGAGCCTACAACTGATTTGGATGTCCCCATTGCTTTACGGAAGTCGACGAGGAGTTGCGCCAAATATCCATTATCAGCCTCTGTGTCTTTTGAGCGGCTATCTGGAGATTTCAGGACGTTTGCTATGGCACTTTCAGCCATAGATATTCCACGGAATCATCATGAGGCTCTGCAGGATAGTAGATGGAGGCTTGCAATGGAAGAAGAAATGGCCGCACTTCAGTCCAGAGGTACTTGGACTTTGGTTCCTATACCTCCAGATGTGAATCCAGTGAGCTGCAAGTGGGTGTTTACAGTGAAGCAAAATGCAGATGGATCCATTGACAGGTACAAGGCACGTCTGGTGGCACGTGGCTTCACACAAACATATGGGGTGGATTATCTTGACACCTTCTCGCCAGTGGCACGTCATTCCACCCTAAGGATCTTGTTGTCAGTTGCAGTTGCTCGAGACTGGCCGCTCCATCAGTTGGACGTGAAGAATGCATTTCTATATGGAGATTTGCAGGAGGAAGTATATATGCAACAGCCACCTGGTTTTGCTGTTGAGGGGGAGTGCTCCAAGGTATGCAGGTTGCATAAGGATATATATGGCCTGAAGCAGAGTCCCAGAGCATGGTTTCAGAAGCTCTCGGATCTCTTCGAGAAACAAGGATACAAACGCTCAAATGCTGATCATTCCTTGTTTGTACTGAAAACAGTGAGAGGTATCATTGTCATTATGGTTTATGTTGATGACATCTTGATTACAGGAGATGATGAGCAGGGCATAAGGCAGGCGAAAGAAATGCTGGGTAGTGAGTTTGTCACTAAGGATCTTGGAGTCCTTAGATACTTTCTGGGGCTTGAATTTGCCAGAAATTCCTATGGGCTAGTCATGTCACAAAGGAAATATGTTACTGATCTGTTGAGTGAAACATGTATGCTCGAGTGTCGACCTGCAACGACACCAATGGACCCCAGCATGAAGCTTTATGAAGATAACACATAGGAGGTGGACAGGAGAAGATATAGAGAACTTGTAGGCAAACTGTTATATGTCACGATCACTAGGCCAGATATATTATATGCAGTGAGCCGTGTGAGCCAGTTCATGGAGCAACCACGCCAGGTGCATATGGATGCAATACATATGATACTTAGATATCTCAAATCTTCTCCAGGTGCAGGTCTGCTATTCAAGAAAGGAAAGGGGATTTCTATCTCAGTATGCGCAGATGCAGACTATGCAGGATGTCCCAAGGATAGGAAGTCCACCTCAGGGTATGCTGTCTATGTTGGAGATGCCCTAGTCTCATGGAGGAGCAAGAAACAAACTGTGGTAGCTAGATCTAGTGCTGAATCCGAATATAGGGCTATGGCCCAGGCTACTACAGAGATGATGTGGGTGAAAGCGGTGCTGACAGATCTATGTTTAGATGTACCACTTCCTATGAACTTGGAATGTGATAATCAGGCTGCTTTGTTTATTGCAAACAATCCTGCATTCCATGAGCGGACCAAGCATATTGAGGTGGATTGTCACTTCATACGTGATATGATTCAGAAAGGATTCATTGCTACATCTCATGTTACTTCAGAGAACCAGACTGCAATCATATTCACCAAGGCATTGCTACGAGGTCCATTTCAGAAGTATGCTTCCAAGCTGAGCATGATTGATATCTATGCTCCATCTTGAGGGGGAGTGTTAACGCATACAATAATAGTAGTATCTGTACCTTTCTTTATTTTGTTTTTCCTCTTAGTATGCTTTATGTAATTTACCCATAGGCTCCTCTCCTATATAAGAGAGCCTAGGGTTCATGGAATAAACAAGTCATTTTGTTTTTCCCAACAGATTCAATCGCATTTTTTCGTACAAACAGTGGAAATCTTACTTGTAATTTGCGAACTTGTACACCTTGTGCATAATTGAGAATTTATGGTAGATCATCAGAAGCGGTGATTCTCCTTTTTCCTTAAAAAAGATCACTCGTGGTACTTTCTTTCCAACACTTTCTTGGCCTTTGTTGACCTTTCTTGCAATGTGTGCATCTAGGGATGCAAACGAATGTTGATATATTTGTATCTGGTCCACCACCGTATCCATTTTAAATATTTTGATATCCGTATCCGTTTATATATATATATTTATATATGGATATCTGCAAATATATGTGTTCATATACATACATCCATTTTCATATATAAATGTTATTGTAGATTTATTTTCAACTATATGTAGTATAATTTTATACATTTAATGGTCTAGTTGTAGTACAGTGTATCTACCACACACAAGACTAGGGTTCAAATCCCACTCTTGCAAGGGTTGTGTTAGGTAGTCGACGGCCAGCATAAAAAATAGTCAAATATTTCAACATGGATTTGAGCAAGAATCCATGTAGCTGACCCTACTTATAGTGGGAGAAGGCTTAGTACATTATATGTAGTATACTTTTATACATTCTTTTACCATATCGATATAATTGTTATGATATAATTACAATTAGTATATTTATATCATGTGTAACTCATCCATACATGTTTATTTAAGCTAATATATAGGGTACTTTTGGTATTATCCGTATTCGATTCGTATCTGTTTTACATCCATATCCATTTTTTAAAAATAGGGTAAGATGGTTTTTATATCTGTCAATATCCATCTTGACATTTATATTTGTATTTAGAAAGGATAAGAATATTGCAACACCTATATCAGTATCCGACTGTTGCATCCTTACTTGCGTCCCAACTTCTCATCCATTCGAATTAGGACTCGAGTGGGGAGTCAGTTTTTTAGTCTGTACACTCGTAAATGTTATTTCGGATACAATTCTACTTGAGCATACAATCAGAAGTGCACTTTTAAACGTGTGGACTCTCTAACAGCTGCTCTAATCATCTTACATAAAAAAGGACCACTTTACAAAGTTGCGGCGAGACAGGATTTTGCATAGGGGTGATGTGGTTTGTACAACCTGTGGTGATGGCGATGAGGACTTGGAGCATCTTATGTTCGGTTGCAGTCTCTTGAGGAGGATCTAGGCTGAGGCTGGTTTTACTTGACTTGGGATTGGATATTACTTCTTTTTGGAGATCCATTAGAACGGTTTGTGAGAATTCACACGAGGACAACTCTCCTGTTTTTGCACTTATGTGGGATATTTGGAGTGCTAGAAACGACTGTATTTTTATGGGTCAACATCATTATCCTGAGAATGTTTTGGGTCATTTTAGGGGTCACATTGTAACATGATTATCTTTTGAACCTTAATATATATCTGTGGTGGGTTCCACCTTGGGACTCCACTCTTCATTATCCAAAAAAAAGAAAAGAAAAGGACCACTGATGTATGTGGGGTTCTCTTTGCAATTGGTATCAATGCATTCCTATCAGAAGTTGATACTTCACTGGAGTCTACTTCTATTTTATACACTGGTTTGTTCCAGGGATCATTTGGAATTCAGTTAAACATTTGGAATTTTCATTCTATTAACCAATTAATTGGGAGTTGTTCCTTCAAGATTCCATAATAACATTTTGTTTATATTTTGATATATATAGGGATAAATGGGGCTGCCCCCCAGGGGGAGCTAACTTAGCTCCCCCGCCCCATTTTCATCATTTTTTTATTTTTTTTGAAAATTTCTTCCATGAATATTCATCACTATATCCTTATATTATACTATTCAAATTTCGTGCGAAACAGAGGCTCCTACGCCCTCCATTTAGACAGTCATTTTTTAATGGTAACAGGATTTTTTAAATCGACCCCGTCTGGATGGAGGTCGTAGGAGTCTCTGTTTCGCATGAAATTTGAATGACATAATATTGGGAAGAAGATATAAAATAGACAACTTGGATTTTTGACTCCCAGGCCCGCTTCTCTTATTCGCTTCCCATCCGGGCACATCTCCACAATTCACCAAAAATCTTACGCAATCAGCATTGTATATTCTTCTTTTCCTTCCGTCCTTCACTTTCTCTACATCTGTTCATCCTGGTTGCATTGACTTCTTTGTGCAATAGGAAACACAAAAATGGTGTTGTGTCTGGGAGTTTGAAATGGGAGCAGCACACCTATTGTGGGTGCCTTTCAAAAAAGCACCCAAGGTTGCAGAAAGCGGTAGCGGTACTCGATCGACAGGGTCACTAACTAAGGATTAATCAACAGTCGGGTGATTAATCGGATTTAGTCTGTCATTAGTCGGTTTTTAATTTTTTTAATTATTTTATTTATATAAATCAATTTTTACACACATATTCTTATATATTTACATTGATTTGTACATTTTTTATACTATCATAATGAAATAAAAGAAGTAATTGTCTTTAAATATAACATTAAGCATATTAGAATTAGTTTGCTTTTAAAAATCGAAAAATTATAAAAATTAAAAATCTCTATGTAAAAGTTGGTCTTGTAGTCGGCCGACTAGGCTGACTAATCGGCCCGATTAGTCGGATTGACCTACTAAATGCTGACCTGGCCTAGTCTAGTCGGCTACCTCACCTACTCGACTAGTCGGGCCGACTAATCGGTCTAGTCAGCCGACCTTTACAACAGTGAAAGCACCAATGTCTTATGATAAGTGGAAGCCGCTATTTCATGCATTTTGAATCCTTTGAGTCCCCATGGATCACCTTGAATGATCAGAGATCGGGAGAGCCTCGGATATTTCTGCCTCTGGCATGTGATTTAACACAATGAGATGTAAAATTTGTTCCCAACAACAGATGATGGAGATTAGGAATGCATCTCCGGTATGCGTGACATGAATGTTAGAGAATCGGATAACCAGGGTGAACATGTTTTATGTTCAGTAAGACTTCTAGGTTTGCCAATGGTCCTCAGAGATATAATGTGTTATTGGTCAAATCACAAAATAAAATAAAATTTTACTCTTTTTTGTTTAACTGCATTCGTGGACTATTTATGACGGAACATTTATTTTAACTCGGGGTGCCAACTATGCCATTTAGGTATCTTATGGTTGAGAATTGAATCTTAAATTTGCATAGACATCTTACGGATAATCTGGTTCCTCTCCTCCAGGGGATTTTTTTAAGATGATCCGTGACCTCTCCAAAAATCAGTACTATTTATAATATTCCTGATAAAAGTCAGTCCTACATGTCATTTAAATATTGTTATAAGAACATGGTTATTTTGCTGATGCTTTTATTCAAATTCGAAGAAATGATATTCACCTTTGTTGATGATATTCACATGGTTCATTATGTTCAAGTGTATTCCTAATAGTAAAAGTTGCAATTTCAAGTGCCAGGCAGTTTTGATAAAGCTGCATCTTTTTTCTTGTAGACCAGTTGACAATCTAAGAAGTCATATAGAACATGACAACTTGGATATATTGATCCAGGCTAATTGGTGTTGCATGTGAAGTTGCGATTGGTTTGGTGTATAGCTTATGAGCTATTGCTGTTTGGTTGCTGCAGTAAAGGTGCATTTACGGTGGGTTTACCGCCAGCTTGGGTGGACATTTCAGAGGAGATTGGTGTAAACATGCAGCGTGCTCAGACGAAAATGTCTGAGTTGGTCAAGGCTCATGGAAAAGCCTTGATGCCTTCTTTTGGTGATGTAAATGAGGATCAGCATCGAGTCGAACTGCTTACTAATGAAATAACAGAGCTTCTAAAAAAGTCAGAAAAGATGTTGATGAGGCTCTCTGCAAGTGGACCATCTGAAGACTCTAATGTTAGAAAGAATGTGCAGGTATTTGAAATTGATGTACAATTCAGTAGATGTAGAAGAGTTAATTTCTGTTTGTATTCATATGAATAAAACTTGCCAAGATTATTTTCACTTAATTTTTCATTTATCTTTTATATTAGTTGTGAAAAGGCAACATTCCATTCAAATTTCCAGTATTTTTTGTCATAGTTTTTGTTTGTCAATATTGTTCCTGTTTACAGTCACTAGAAGTATCCTATGAACTAAATGAATGAATTGATTGACATAGTATTTTAATTTTATACTTGTACTCTGCTTGAAATATAAGCCATGCCATTAGGTCATGTTTGAACAAACAGTATATATTTCAGAGCATAGTTGTCCCATTGTTTTATGCATTGCATAATCAGTTGTGCCATAGTCTACATCTATCTCCATCTTTATTACTTGTTCCTGATGCATACATCAATACGAATTTTACGTCTTTACCGAATTCTCCGAAGTGCCTGTGCACTTTGGTTTTGATTATCAGCTGCACCCTATAATGGGATGGCTGATTAGCGTTTTAAAATTTCACTCTTGAATTTTAGTTCTTGCACGTTGTAATGGCCTTGCATACTGGATAACTTCTTTATGAGGCCATGCTTTTAAGTAAAACTAACATGTTGAATTCTTTTCAGCGGTCTCTTGCAACTGATCTTCAAAATATATCCATGGAGCTTCGGAAGAAACAGTCTACTTATCTAAAGCGTCTCCGACAGCAGAAAGAGGTTCATTATCATAACCTTATTTTTGAGATGTAGTGCTATCGTCTATTTGGCTAACTACGTTATCTTTTGACTGCCTCGACTCTCAGGGAGATGGTGCTGATTTAGAGATGAACCTGAATGGAAAGAGGTCTGAACAGGACTATGATGATTTTGATGATGTGGTATGTTGGCATCTTGATTCTGGTATCCATGCTTCATTTGCCCCTTCTGCTTGAAGAAAATTTCTTTCTAATTGGGCATCCCAATACAGAAAGCCCCGATTGCTTTATGTGATCATGTTTTTTATTCTCATTTGTGGAATCTCTCTTTCTGATAACATTTTTCAGGGTTTTAATGACCGGCAGATGTCCAAGTTGAAAAAATCAGAGGCATTCACCTTAGAACGGGAGAAAGAGATATCTCAGGTAAATGATTGGTAAGTGCATCGCCAAATGCTTCAAGTTATTGCAGTTATTCTCATTTATATTTGCCATTAGGTTGTGGAATCTGTGCACGAGCTTGCTCAAATCATGAAGGATCTTTCCGTTCTTGTGATAGACCAGGTCAGGACTTCCACATAATGAGATGCATGCAAAAAAATCCTTTTTATTATCTCCTCTTCTTTTTCAGTGGATGTTGTCATCTCAGAAAACCAATAGGTATATGCTTTATCAAAATGTGACTCACTGAGCTATCTGATACCAGGGCACTATTGTGGACCGTATTGACTACAACATCCAGAATGTTGCAGTTTCCGTGGAGGAAGGTTTCAAGCAGTTGCAGAAGGTTCTTCTTTCGACTTGGCATGCTATTTTTATTATGGCGATGCACATTAGCATGTATAATACAAATTCGCTTATCGAAAAACACAATACATATAGATGTATGAGTCTCTAACTAGAAAATATCTAATGAGTATTTATTAGGAGTGATGGGAAATCAAATCTTCAGTTATCTCGTGCTTATATTTAGTAGTATCTGGAAGACATCCCTTTGCCATTGCCGAAACATCCGAGTAACAATTTTAGCTTTTTTTTTGGTGTTTTTATTTGGTAAAACACAACATATTTATGAACTTACAAACACAATCAGGGTTAGCATGCATTGAAATAAACAGAACAGCTTCAAGACTTAAAAGCAATTATAAAAAATTCTAAGGTCGTGGATACTTCAATCACATACAATGCCGTGCCATCCATAACTCTTGGCATGCTGGTGATTTTGCACAATATTATGCTTTCTGCAGTAACTCATATTTTGTGCGATCGTCCATGTCCAGGCTGAGAAAACACAGAGGACCGGTGCCATGGTGAAATGTGTGACGATACTCGTCATCATGTGCCTTGTCATGATCATTCTTCTGATTCTCAAGCACATTCTTTTCTGACACAATGTGAGGAGATTAGCACACAAACTTTGTGTTCCTTGTCTTAACGAGGCCAGTGCCCAAACTGAAGATCAATGATCGGAGGCAGAAACTGGTTGGAATCTGCGCTCTATTCGAAAACAGACAATACTACAAACTGACTTTGAACCAGGCACCAGCATTTCAACATGGAAAATGGAGCGATCGCATTGAGCCGAGAGGTTAACAGGTTGACATAGGATCCTCCCTTTTTGTCGATTTTTTACAGGGTTCTTTTAGGGGGAAAATATCACTGTATCAATTCAATTGCGATTCGGGCGGCACTATGAGAAATAAATACTTCGTCGCGTTTCAGCTGAAATGTTTTGTATTTTCGATAAAGGTAAGAAAAGTGTGTTTTGACGGATTTCCATAGGTGCTCACTATGTCGGAAGCAAGCGGATGGAATCGCCCCCAATGGATCCTCTTGTTTATTTTGTTTGTTTCATTTTCTATAGTAATATATGTAGATGGAATTCATGTAATGCAAATATACATTGTCACGGTTGCAAGTGTACAACATATACAAATCTCTGCCAGTTTCACCGTTTTTTTTCAGATGGATGATCATTAGCATTTGTATCCAAATGAAATGATGTTCCCATTGGAATCCGCATATCTATTTATCATGCTTCTTGGTATGTAGACAGGAAGAAAAGATTGTGAAAATCAGATCTTTATGACTGCCTGGATTGGAGTTTTATTCGGGAGTTGAATTCTTAAAAAAGATAACTCTATGAAGGATAAGGATGTGTTACTGTTTATTACTGAGTGGCCCATCCATTTATTATATACTAATAATTTCAAACCCATCAGATGTCATATTGGAATTTTTTATTTATTGCATAATTAATTTTTTTTCAATTTCAATCATTTTTAAATACCAACAAAACCACTTAATTTATCCTCCCACATATTTTTTTTAAAAATTTCTCTATCCACAATAAAAATCCATTATCATAATCCAAATAGAATAACCCTCTAAACAACAGCTTCAGAATTCTAACTCTAAAATTGTAGACGAACAAGTCCTTAAACTACAGTAATTAATTGCCGTCGCAATCAAAGGTTTCTCGGTCAGAACATGTTTTAAAGAACCATGTTGTCACATTAGAATACAAAATTCCATTAAATTTAGGGTTCTGTGAAACTTAGTTCGGAGTTCAAAGCAGGATTGTCGAATTTAGAATTATTTTAAGCCCACGAAAAAAACAATTCAAAGATAAGCTTCGACTAAAAATGAAGCAAACTCCAAAGTATGAAAAGTATCGTCATCGATCGTCAGAGTCCCATGCCTCCCTAAGGTCCTCTACTCCTTTTTGGTTTCATGTCTTGGAGTTTTGGGTCCCTCCTCGCCCGTGTTAGTCATCGTTAACCTTCCCGATGTGTGACCGCTCACACCCTGCTTCGATCACAAAGATTGATTCCATGTCGTCTGCCTCCCTCACCTTCTCCGTCGTCCTCACCACCTCAACCACGTCAGAGACCAATCTCAACCTCCACCTCCGCCCTTGTTGTCATCGCTTCCATCTGCTCAAAGGGCAGCCTACGACTACAGTTCATGTGCATTCTTTGCAATGGATCACCCCGATCTGTCTCACACAGTTGGGCCTACAAGATGAGTGATTGTTCCTTTTTTTTCATTTTCACCCTATGTTATTGGCTTCTCCATTGAGAGCTTCTTCTCTCAACCGAGGTGATTATATTCCCACGATGGACGGCATTATCTCATTTGTTGGCTCTGTTGTTCCTTTTCTTTTTTTGAGATTTTATCACTTGTGCCTCTCCGAGATATCACAATATCAGTTATGCCCCTATCCTTTTGATAATATCAGTTGTGCCCTTCACTTCTTGCTCCGTCTTCAGTCGTGCCCTTCCGTCAGATTGACCGTCAAAAAATTAAAATAATCATGGTTTATTCAAACCATGGTGTGGTTAAGAAGGGTATTATGGTCATAATTCCAGAGCAGAGCTCGAGGCTGCACTGTAGCTAGAGGTCGAACTCCGGCGAGATCTTCTCCTCGTCTGAGTGGTCGGAGTCGCTCTCCCATCTCGGGACGGAGCTCGAGGCTGCATCGTAGCTCGAGGTCGAACTCCGGCGAGAGCTTCTCCTCTTCGAGTGGTCGAAGTCGCTCTCCCTTCCCGCAGGGGAAGGTACAGGAGGTGGGGCCTGGGCGCGGGAGTCGGCGCGGGGACGGGGGAGGGGTAGGCTGGGGCGGAGGGGTCGCAGGGGGAGGTGGGGCCTGAGCGCAGGGGACAGTGCGGGGACGGGGGAGGGGTAGGTTGGGGCGGAGGGGTCGCAGGGGGAGGTGCAAGCTGGGGGAGGAGGAGGCGTGGGGAGGGGGGCGTAGGGGGAGGTGCGGGCTGGAGGAGGAGGTGTGGCCTGGGCGTGTGGGGCGGCGGGGGAGGAGGCACGGGGGAGGCGAGGGGACAACATGCTGGGGGAGGGGCCGCAGGGGGAGGTGCGGGTTGGGGGACGAGGTGCGGCCTGTGCGCGGGGGGGGGGGGGGGGGGGGGGGGGGGCGGAGGGGACAGGAGGAGGTGCGGGGGAGGAGGAGGAGAGGGGACGACACGGCCCGGGGGAGGGGTAGGCTGGGGCGGAGGGGCCATAGGGGGAGGCATGGACGGCCATATCCCGATATCTCGACGATATATCGGTATCGACAGGTCACCGATATATCGCCGATATGGTTGAGATATCGGGTATCGACAGGCCAAAAATGCACGATCTCGGTCCGATGTCGGCGATATGGGTCGATATATCGTCGATATATCAGCGATATATCGGTATCGACATGGTACCTATACCGATACCGATATCGATATGTCCTTCCATGGGGAGAGGTGCGGGCTGAGGGAGGAGGTGTAGGCTGGGTGTGGAGGTGCGACATGGGCGCGGGGGGCGGCGGGGTGGGGGGAGGTTGGATTGGCAGGGAGGTCGGGGCGGAGGGGCGGTGGGGGGTGGGGCGGAGGGGCGGCAGCAGGTGGGAGAGGAAGAAGATGGGAGAGGAGGAGGAGAAGGGAGGAAGAAGACAGAGGAGGATGAGAAAGGAGGAAGAAGACTTTCCAATCCTTTTTTTAAATTTAATTCCATCTGTGTCCTTGAAGTTAACGTCCGTTTGCACTGTGGATGGACG
This sequence comes from Ottelia alismoides, assembly GCA_037367405.1. Taxonomy (NCBI): domain Eukaryota; kingdom Viridiplantae; phylum Streptophyta; class Magnoliopsida; order Alismatales; family Hydrocharitaceae; genus Ottelia; species Ottelia alismoides. The sequence goes on from JAZKJV010001396.1 coordinate 716,168, forward strand.
GTCACTAACCCGAGGAGTACAAGTGATATATTAGCAAGAAGTGAGGGATACAACTGCTATTACCAAAAAGATAGGGGCATACTTGAAATTGCGATATCTCGGAGGGGCACAAGTGATAAAATCCCTTTCTTTTTCTTCCTCCACCATCTCTAGTGTACTCCTCTTGCTGGGAGTTCTCTTATTTTCCTTTAATAGTTGAATGAAAACCCTCTTGCAGGAGTTTCCCGACAAAAAAATAAGTAAAGAGAAGAACACTGCATCAACCGATGCATGGATACAAACGTAATTGTGAAAAAAGGTTGGGTTAGAGATACAAATGTTATTGGCAAATCAAAAAGGAGTATGAATGTAAAAATCCCATAATAAAATGAGGACACGGAATGAGTCCACGGAGACTTTGAGATGTGTGCCGAATCTTTATCCTCCTTTCCACGCAGCCGTATTTTAGCACGTAATGTGGTCCGAACATTCAGAGTGCGTTTGGTTGGGGGGTTACGCCCCACTTTGGGTGGGTTACCCCTAAAACCTATATTCCCAACCCAGTAGTGGGGCCCACTCTCTTTCCAACTAAAAAAATATATATTATACCATCATATCATCTAAAAATCATAAAATACTCAACTTCTACTCAATATTCCAAACTTCAATACAATCACATCACAACAACTACCTACTTTTTCAAATTTCAATACAATCATACCATAATAACTACCAACTTTTTCAAATTCCAATACAATCACATCACACAAACCCTCCCAACCCTTAACCCACTAACCAAACACACAAACACAAAACCGGGTTATCCACCCCTGGATAACCCACGAACCAAACGCACCCTCAGGAAACCCCTCCTCTTTTTTTTAATCTGACACGAGTGATAAAACGGTAAAAAGTTGGTGCACAACTGATGTTAAAAAAAAGGACATAATTGAAATTACAATATCTCATAGATGTATAAGTGACAAAATTCCTTTTTTAATGTATTTTCTGTCAAAAGTTTGATTTGCTAATTGACAAAAAGAGAAGCGTATTGACGCCAATAATTTATGCTATTCATCTTTTGTACTAATATCTGCATTAGTATTTATTTTCAAGGAGTATAGCAAACTTTTTATATCAATCAACATTCACATCCATATCTACGGAAAAATTATCTTCATGTTCCTCAATATAAAATTTAAGGATATTGCAGTAGAATCTCGGATTCACAAGGGTACGGATGCAAAATCCTCACCTCCCGCTTCCGACTGGGCGCCGTCTGTCCCCATCACTACCAGACGTGGTTGGTAAGTTGGTAACGGAAACAGATCATCGATGGCATCTCTTGTAATAATCTACGAATACCAGTGTCAAAACCTCACCATCGAATGGTGTCATTCATTTCCCCCCTAAATATGGGACGAAATGACAAAAAATATAGCAAAACGAAACCAGAGATCGAACGATCGATCGATCGATATCGATATCGAGAGAGAGAGGGTGAGATGAGGTTCCCCGGTCGCTGCGGCGGAGCCCTGCCGAGCGGTCGCTTGCGGGCGGCGGCGCCCAGAGAATCCCGCCGAACTGTGCGGCTGCCGTTGCCGAGGGCACTCGCGTACCCGAGCGAGTACGCCGTACTCGGCCTCACGCCTTTCGCCTCCCGCGCCGACGTCAAGAGCGCCTACAGGCGCCTCGCCCTTAAGGTCCGGATCCCAACCCTCGTTTTTTTAATCTGGCGTGTATCTTCTCATCGTCCTTTGGCCTTTGGTTTAATGATCTGGTGTGTTGCGATTTCGGGAGTTTTCAGTACCATCCGGACGTGGTCAGAGTGGAGGGCGCGCGGGTGAAGGAGGGGGCCTTCAGTGAGATCAAGTCCGCTTACGAGGTAATGCGCCGATCTCTCCATCTCTATGGTTACTTTGCCATCTTTTTTGTATCGATTTTGGTCGTTTTTAATGGTGCGGTTTTTTTGGAGGAATATTTATCCCTTTGATAGAGCTGCTGAAAGTAAACATGATTACGCTTTATGTCGAATTAAATTAACGCATGACTAGTGAATTGCAGCTCAAAGGAATTATATTACCCTTGTAATGGTGCGTTCAGCTACGTGACCAAAACGTTTAAATAAACGGGAAATCTGACGATCAAATCTTAAAAACTTAGTACTTAAGACACCCAAGTGACTAACAATCATGGTAGTTGGGAGCTGTTCAAAACTAAAACGGGGAGGTTTAAAGCAAATCATCTATGACAGAGACATCTGTAATTTTTTAGAAAACCCAACCGACAAAAATGGGGAAGTTCAATGCAAACCTTTTTACAAGGAGCAGCTATATTTTTTTTACTTATACAACCTCTTTAATCCATTTTTCTTATTTTCCTCCTGTTCGATAGTGAGGTAAGGATAAAAGACGGTTTATCTCTTTTATACAGAGATGAGAGATGTAATGGATATGCAATCACGATGTTTATCCTGGAATAAGTTATTTTTAGACAAAATGCATCCTAAAATTCCTGTTGTTTGGAACGTGGTGTTTAGAGATGTAAATGGATCAAACATGAGTGCACCTACAATTTTTAGATCGGTTCGTTTATTCAATTGAGCCTAAACCCGTGTTCAAGTTCGATTCATTTACTTTCCAACCGAATTTGAATCGAACCTCAGTTTTATCGAATCAAACCTAAGGGACCATCGAACTTAGAAAATTCTCTGACAAGAGGGAGCAAAAAAAGAAGAAATTGAAATATATAATATGTATAATTAGAATAAGTATACATTCAATTTTTTCCTTTATCTAACTCTTCTTCATTTTTTAAAAAGATTAATAAGGATTCTCCTCTATGAAAAAATACAATTGTAATATATTTTTAAACCCATTCAGATGAGGAATAAGGAATAATGTGGTGATAAATGATAAAAAATATTTATAATTGTTTAATAACTTGATGATAAAGAAGATAAAAGTACTGACATATAGATAATGGATGGTGTAACCACAATGTGACCAATTGTTTGGGGATAGCTAAAGTCGAGATAAAATATACATATCTTGTAAATATTCACTTATTTTCATATGAAGTCCACTTATCCTGGAATAATATCTATTTATCCAGATAAAGATTTGTGAATACGAATGTATGTATCGAACTTTTAACGAATCGAACCCGAACGAACTTACGATTTTTAGATTCGATTCATTTATTTAATCAAGCATTAACTTATGTTCAGGTTCGGTTCACTTATTTTCAAATCTAATTCGAATGGGATTTTTAACGAACTGAATCTGGGTGAGTATCAAACTTGAGAAATTTTGATACCCTGGTGTTGTAAATATCAGAGTTTTCTAATGAGGTATAATTTTGTTAGTCACTAATAGAAAGTAATAGGAAAGAGAGAAATGAAATTATAGTTGGTAACTTGGTACTTTTTTTTTTGAAAAAAAAAGTTTGTATTCTTTAATTAGTACATAAAAGCTTGTAACAAAGATGGGGGAATGCACTTAGCATCCCAGTTGCATGTTACATGATTCTTGGAAGCAAAGGATGAGAGTCTATGTGCGTGAACTACATTAATACGGGGGAGAAACCTAATTTGAATATTGTGATGGCGTGCCAGGGTTCTTTGACATTCTTCTATTCTTCTTTTGGTCCTCCAATCCAGTTTAGAGGTTCCATTGATTTGATCAACCATTTCCTTGTTATCCGATATGATCTGCACTAACTTCCCGCAATACTTTGTGGCCATTTGTAGACCTTTCTGAATAGCTGAAAGCTCAACCTCCTTGACCGAGGTATCCTCTGTAGGGAAAGTTGCTGCCATGAGAAGATCACCGTTTGCTTTGAAAGCAATGGCATTGCTATAACAATAACAGGTAGAAAATGCGGCATCTACCTCGATGGAGATTTCGAAACAGTCCTCAGTTTGATCTGCTACATTTAGCTTACTCACTAAGGGAGTACGTGGACAATGAGCATAATAGCCTTGGATGAGCTGATTAGCAATCTGAGTTGGGTTGAAGGGTTGATTCCTGAACTTCTTGTTACATCTTGCAGTCCATATTTGATATAGTAGTAAGCATGCCTTGGTAAAGGGGCTGGGGGAGGAATCACTGTGTTTATCGAGAGAGAACACAAAGTTGATGATTCCTGTTGATAACTCCTCTGTTTTTACGCCTAATATAAACCACGTAGTTTTCGCCGCCGGACACAATGCAAATAAATGCTCCAGATCTTCCATGTTATTGCTACACAAGCAACAAGTTGCATCATAGTCTGGAATCCTTTGAGCTAAAGAGGAGCCTATTGGCAGCGATGAGGCAATCATTCTCCACATGAACATCTTGACTCTAGGCCTGATATTTTGCGTGTGCCAAATGCGATTGCAATATGCCAGGAATGTGGAATCAAAGGTCCTGTCCTTAGAGACCAGCCATTGATAGGCTGATTTGACTGAAAATATGCCTTTGGGGTGTGGTTTCCATATAAGCTCGTCGGTAGCGAGATGATTAGTCTGAACGGAAATTATCTGCTGCCTTACAGGTAGGGGAAATAGATTTGAAATTATAGGCATTCTCCATTCCCCCTTCTCATTCATGAGCTCTGCGACGCGTACTGGAACTCTAATATCAGACCGTGGTGGGTGCAAAATGACAGTGGAATCGTCCAGCCAATTATCCCGCCAAATTTGTACTTTTTCCCCATTTCCAATAATCCATTTAGAGTTACTAAAAATTATGTCTCTAAGATCTAGTAGGGCTTTCCAAAGCTGTGATTGTCTACTGTGCTTTTGGACTCCCCAGAAATCATCTTTTCTACAATACTTCGCTTTGAGTATCTGACACCAAAGGTTTTCTCCTTGAGCTAGGAATCTCCAAATAAGCTTCAGAAGTAGTGCCTGATTTGTATACATAGCTGTTCTGACACCAATGCCTCCTAAATGCTTTGGCAGAGCCATGTCTTTCCATGCCTTTGTGTAATGGTGCTTTCCCTCATGCTGGAAACCCCACCAGAAATCACGAGTAATTTTATCGAGCTCTTTGCATGTTCTGGACTGGAATTGGGTTGTGGCCATAAGATGGACTGGGCTCGCCGTCAGAGTTGAAGAAAGAAGAACTGTCCTACCTGCTTGTGACAGCACGCGGGACTTCCAACCTGCAAGTTTGGATAGGGAAGCCTTAATGGCTTTTTGATGGACCTTGCCGCCAGACCTTGATTCCAGTAAAAAGCAACCCAAATACAAGTCTTCCGAGAGCCGATCATGAATACGTAGCATGTCTTTAATGGGAATGGATATTCCCATGGGGGTATGCTTGCTGAAAAATATCTTTGACTTATTGTAATTCACTGATTGACCTGAGAAGTATTCATATTGTTGGATGATAGACTTTATTGTTTGTGCTTCCGTCATAGAGGCCTTACCAAATATCAGGGTATCATCTGCATACATCAAGTGCGTTATAGGAGCTAACTGCCTTGCTACTTTGTAACCTGAAATGATTTTAGAGCTTAAAGAAAGCGCAAGCTTTCTTGATAAGAATTCCGAGGCTAGTATGAATAAGAAGGGAGAGAGTGGGCATCCTTGGCGAATTCCTCTCTTTGGTTTGAAATAAGATGACGAAGATCCATTGATGATAATGGATAAGGAGATCGTGGAGATGCATGAGTGGATGAGTTCCACTAAGTTAATGGGTATGTTAAGCTGCAAAAGGAGATTGAGAATAAACCTCCACTCTAATCGATCAAATGCCTTCTCCATGTCCAACTTAAGGGTCATACACTTTTGCTTGCTGTTCTTTGTGGCCATAGAATGCATAATTTCTTTGGCCGCCACTATATTATCCGTGATTTGCCTCCCTTTCAGAAAAGCACCCTGGTTTGGTGATATAATCCTTTGCAGAATAGGCTTGAGCCGCAGTGCTATGAGTTTAGTAATAAGTTTATAGATGGTGTTGGTGAGGCTTATTGGCCTATAATCAGAAGGAGTCTCGCATATTTTTTTCTTTGGAATGAGGGCTATGTAGGTTTTGCTTAGTTCCTGTGGTATCGAACTAGTCTGGAAGCATGTGGTGACTAGCTGGGTGATATCATCTTGAAGTAGCTCCCATTGGTCTTGAAAGAATCCAGCGTGATAGCCATCCGGACCCGGGCTTTTTAGTGGTGCCATGGAGAAGAGAGTTGTCCGAATCTCTTGCTTTGTGGGAATAGAATTAAGAAGCTCCAGTTCATAGGAAGTTGCTTGATCACTAGTTTTGAATATTCTTGGGGTGAAGACGATGTTATTGCTATGGCAGAATCTGTTATGAAAGTGCTGCTGAAAAATCCTCTCAATTTGGCTAGGTGAGCTCCTGAATGTGCCATTAATATCCTTGATCCAGTGTATGGCATTTTTCCTTTTCCTATTAGCTGCCATTGTGTGGTAATATTTAGTATTCATGTCCCCCATAGTAAGCCATTGGCGCTTTGACCTTTGTAGCCAGTATTGTTCTTCCTCTTCAAGTACTTTGTCATATAGGATTCCCACCCTTTTAATCTCTTTTTGATTGATTTCGGAAGGCGGCTGATCTTGTAGTGCGAGTAAGGTATGTTCCAAATCTTTTTTCCTTGTTCTCCAATGGCCGACTTCGTTATTTGCCCAATTGGCAAGGCCTTTTTTTTAAGTTTTTTAGCTTGACCATTATATTTATTGTCTGCTTTTCTTTGCTGATCAACTCACAAATTTTCTCCTTGTAGCTATCTTCCTTGGGCCACCATGTTTCAAACCTCCAAGGTTTGGGTTTGTTCCTTTCTTTTCTGTTTAACTTCACGAGTATAGGGCAGTGGTCGCTACGAATTGCAGGGAGATGCAGAACGCCTGCTAAGGGGAACATGCTGTTCCAATCTGGCGTTGCAAAAGCTCTGTCTAATCTTTCTTTTATGTGCGTGGAAGTTTGGTTATTTGTCCATGTATAGGCTGGCCCAACATATCCCAGATCAAGCAGTCCAATCTTATGACGAAATTGACGAAGATCTGTAAACTCTCTTTCTTTGCATATTACGCCTCCTGTTTTGTCCTGCTGACTTAGGAGTAGGTTAAAATCACCAACTACTAGTAGATTATCTACAACAGGTTCAACAATTTGAGTCACTGTCTTCCAGAAATCTTTTCTTCTTGCCCTGTCTGGGACTCCATAGACGCATAGAATATGCCACAACTTGGTAGTATCCATTTGGCATTCGGCTAAGATGAAGTTGGTACTTGTTCGTAAAATTTTTATAGGCAGATCTTCTTGATATATAAAACAGAGTCCACCTGATTTCATTTGGGAGGGGACTCCATGCATCTGATATCCGTTCAGTCTCTGCTGAAGCTTTGGAAGTTGCTCCTCAGAACAATGAGTTTCTGAAATAAAGGCTATTATCGGTTTGATGGCTGTGAGTAGATTTTTTAGGTGCCGAACTGTGGAGGGACTTCTCAGACCTCTGCAGTTCCAAGAGAGGATGCTCATTTGGGCTCGTATGGTTGTTCCCTGTCAGATGCCGCGGCCTCGTGCAACTAGTAGGGGGATGATGCAGCTCTGTACGGGGGAGATGATGCGGCTCTGAAAGGGGGGAAGGAGACTCCAACTGCAAGGGGAAAAAGTGGCACCAGATCGGTGCCGAATGGGGGGGGGGGGGGGCATGCTTCTGCGTGCGCTCAGGGCGTACTTAATCGATACTGTAAGCCCACTTGTTGGAAAAGTTGTCCATTTAATTTTTTACTAAGTGGTTGTTAACTTGTTTACGATACAGCATATTTTGGGAAAAAAAATAGAAGACTTCGCTTTAAATTTTTTTTTGCCATTCTTTTCTCATGAATCATGATTGTTTAGGAATAAAGCGATTGGTTCCTAATAAGTGGCATGTGGCGTGACTCCATTTCTTGCACCCACCGGCCTCCACGCATCAAGTCTAAACTTGGGAGTAAGATATAAATTAATGGGATTTTACACTTTTGCTCCACTGTTACATTTCTGTGCCTATCTTTTCTGCAATAACACTTGACCCCCTTACAAGACTGCCGAATGACATGCTCTTCATTCTCTTTCCAAATGATTGATGTTAAATTGAGGGCATAAGTGTAATTCTCCTTCTTCTTCCTCTTCGTCCACCTTGGACCCACCACCACCTCCTCCTCCGTCTCCGCTTCCGCCTCTGCCCCCATCATTCAGCTCCCTCTGCCTGCTGCCTCCTCCGGTCCTCTGCCCTGAGCCCTCCACCACAAGCTCCCCGTCACAAGCCCTTCGGCCACAACCCTTGCTACGAGCTCCCCGACCACAACCACGACAGTTATGGATATATTGAATGAGAGGGTTGGGGGAGGGCACAAGTGTAATTGACACTTCTCGTTATCAAACCCTGATTTGAAAAAAACAACAGCTTAGTTCATCTTATAGATGGTCAACATATCATATGTGATGCAAAAAGGTAGGAACACAAATGATATGAAAAAAAATAAAATCATAATTGTAACTGCAGAAACTCAAAAGGATACAAACGTGATACCCTTATTTTGTTAGATTGGATATTACTGTATTAAAAAATCCAGTGCCTTGTCTTCTTTTCTCCCGATAATTCTTCTCTGTGGTGTATAATATCGGGAAAGGTCTCTGGCAGCATCGTTTAACGCGTGTTCTCCCTATGCATCTAACATGCGTTTTGAAACCTCGTCCACTATGCTCGGTATATTATTCATCTACTACAGGTCTTCATCTGTTGATTTTTCCAACGTTAGCCGTTCATATTATTAATTAATTAATCTCCTCCTCAGTCTGAATGCGATTTCCACGTTGGCATTACGTCAGTATCCTCAGTTTCTTATACATGATGCCTTCTTGGGTGGTGAGAAGCTTTCTATTTTGGTCTAAGAAAGTAGTGCTTTTCTGTATGTATCCATGCTATGGAACGGCTCATGCAAATCTCCTAACACTAGCTATTGATTGCACAAACCTTGTAGTTTTGTTTTATATAAACTATGTAGCATAGACTAATCCTTTTTTAGTTTAGGATGCATAATGGTCAAAGATTTATATCGACATGGTTCTCAAATATTTACAGTGGATTATGTATACCATGTAATGTTTTACCGGTTGACTAAATTAGGAAAAAAAATCTTTACGCAGAGTCTAATTATCAAAATGGAAGAAGAGACAGCTCCGGCAGCCGATTGCCATAGCAACGACGAATGGGAAGAGTGGGAGGAGTGGATGGGCTTTGAAGGAGGGCTTCCTATATTCTGCAACTCATCTTGAGCTTCCAGTGTCAAAATTTATACCGTGCTATGTACATGGATTGGACATTGTTGTTGTAGTTAATCTGCGGCATGGGATAATGGTATCCATGTTTTAATTGATGGGCATGCTATTAGTGAAATATATGTATCCATCCAAGTGGGCAAAATCCGATGGATCTCTCTTCCCATCTTCTGTTGTCCTCGCTCGTCGCTTGGGATTTTGACATGTCCCTTATCTATAGGTGGAGTGGATGATAATATCTGAAGTATCTCTCTCTTATTTTATTCTTATTATTATGACTAAGATTGTGCACTTAGAATATGTTATCCAGAAGCCCAGTTGCCAACCTTCCAGATCTTAACGTTCTGTTGGATATTGATGGCTCTAATTGCGTCTCTTTCTTTTGAGTTCAGGAGACTATTGGAGGACTCAAGACTCCCTTTGCATGTGAGCCTTCATCCCCTTATCCTCGAATAAACTTTTTTCCAAAACAAGGTGTAGTATGATAAATTGTTGCATAGTGATTACATCATTTATTATGTTTTCTTTAAATCAACCGAATAAGGATAAAACCTCATGTATCTATTTTACCACCCTTATAGGAGCGCGGCCAAAGGTGTGCCTATAGATTAGGTGAGAAGTATTGCTCACTCCTGCTCAAAGCCAAACAAAAACTCATGTTTTTGACTTTACATAAATATTCATTTTCCACACATTTGCAAATAGAATTAGTTATTTGTAGTTTCTTTATGTGGACTTCAGATATTTTTTCGTGAGTTGTTCAAGCACGAAAAAGTCGGTCATCTGGTCAAGCTTTCAGGAGGCTTTATTTTTATTTGGTGTAGATTAAGTAATAGAAGAATCCCAGTCGAGCATGTAAAATAAAATGTTCCAAAAAAGAAAAAGGTATTCGAGTTCGACAAATAACGATAGCTTTTTATTACTAATTAATCGTATCTTTATTGTTGGTATAAAGCACGGGTACAACATTAGTCTATCTACAAAGATTCAAAACTTTCAGATTTATTGATGATGTTTATATGTAATATTTTATAGTTACGTATTGACATTGCATACTTTGAAATCTTGTTCATGAACCCTACTAAATTGGTTTTTATGCGTTTTATGAATATCATTTATAATTTTTTTATTTAAATTTTTCTGGAGTTCTGATAATGTACCCCCCACATGCGATGCATGCCATGGTGATCGTCCTCGACCACCGCCACTTGAACTGAATTTAAGATGTTCCATTTTCATGAGTGCGAGTAAGAGAAGAAGAGAGAGCTATGGTATGTGTAACTCTGTCCACATTGGACATGTACAATCGATGATGAGAATGAATAAGGCACAAATGTTTAGGAAAATGAATAGCCAGCCATTCCAAGAAGTTGAAACGTGTGGACAATGAAATAGTCTTTAGTTGAATCAGTAATGCGCGTGCATGAGCGTGGCCTAGTGTGCAATTGCAACACGACATATAATGACTTTAGAATTTATTTGCTCCATATGTGAGGCCGATTAATTCAAAAAATAATGTGTGAATTGCTATATCAAATTATACTAGTTTCAGAAATTGCTTCCTCTGATCTCAATAGTAATCTCAAGCTAAAGCAATTCTATAATATCTTAGTAGGTATAATGTTTTGGGAAGCAAAGCCATGCTGAAAAGATTGAGATCGAGGATCCTCCAACTATCATTGCATTCGAGCATAGTAATAGAATACAAGTTGATTGGGTGAATGATACTATCATTAGAAGGGGAGTTGCAAAGGAGTCCTTAGTTGAGATAGTTTTCTTAAAGATGAATGACAATTATTGAGAAGTTCAAAGTCAGATTAGGAATGATAACCCGAATTATATCTTTAATTGGGAAGTTGGAAGGGAGATTAGGGATGATTATTAGAATTATCTTAGATATATGTGAAAGAAAAATGAAGTATGTTGTTGAGCTGCAGGAAACTTGTATATTGACTACCTCCATCAGCTATTGATGTATCTCAGGATGAAAGAGCATAAGTGGTTGTGCCTTTGGATTATGTGCAACTTCAAATTTTGAGATAACTAACTACTCGAGAAATGATGACATGGAAGTTATGCGCAGTTGAATTGCTCATTCCCTATCCTTTAAGTGAAAAATATAATTTTTAAATTTTTTATTGATTTTATGGAAAAGATCCTCATCATGCAAGTAAATGAAGAGCGGAAGTGGTTTGTATAATGAAGTTATTGACGGTGTAATATTTGTACTTGGAGGTACGGATTTGGAGACTCGATAAAGATGAGTAGATTAACTTAGTGACTTAGCCACTTGATGAAAGATAAGGAGATTGTCTGCATGCCATAGTAGGAGGTTCTTAATGCTTTTTTATTTTAGAAAACTAGGAGTAAAGAAGTCATTGTCCACTACCATAAGAGAGCATTTGATTAAGCAAAGTAACTACAAAAAGGAAGAGTATGGGAGCAAGTGGATTATCTTCACTGACCTGTCTAGAAGGAGAGAAGAACCTTTGTGATTAGGACAATTGATAGATGGAAAACAAAGCAGATTTGAGGATAATTTCAATCAAATTGAGAGGACTGGTGAATCCATGATTCATCTACTCTATGTGAAGATCTTAGCAAAATCTCATCGATAATTCTCTAAATAAACCCTACAAATTGATATAATTAACTCTACTAATAAGATATGAAATTAGGGCTAATTAATGTGTATAAATAAATCCTAATAATCAGCTAACATGTACTCATTATTTTATGTAAAAAACTAATTATTTTGGCCTGGTTCTTTTTCATTTATATTCTTTGAATCATTCACTAACTTGGCATAAAAAAATTAAAATCTAGAAAAAAATACAAAATCAAAAGAAATAAAAAAGGTCTGAATTTATATATTGTACATATTATATCTTTGACATTTTTATTTTCACCTTTTTCTAATGTATAAAAATCTAAAAAATAGATTAATGTTGTATATATTAATTCTCATCACGAAATAAATTAAAAGTATGAGAAAAATTACAAAACATAAAATATGGGAATTAATTGGCAAATTAATGCATCTACAAAAATATATTTTGTACATATGACTTCTTTTGATTTTGAGTCCGCTATGGAAGTTGTAGATCTCATTGAGATCAATAAATTTCATATTGACCACTTTTTAATTTGACCCTTCCTTTTATTTCCTCCTATTTTCTTTATTTTTTCATCCTAGAGTCAACGATCAACCTCCACGTTCGCTCCTCATTGGGCCACGCCAGCTGCCAGCATGTCTCTTTTCTCTCTAGCACATCACCTCCTTCCAGTCAATAGCACCTCTCCCACTGTTGACCTACGATCAACTCAGCCCTTCCTTGAATCGTTACACCTCCAGTTATGAAGACCCATTCTTCTCCCTCGGATTCCCACTATTTCTCCCCATTACTCATCGCTGTAACTCCTCACATGCAACCCCCATTCAACCGCCACCTTCGTCGGGCCTTCAAGGCGACCTTCTGATCACATAACCCCCTCCACATCAAGCTCTATAAAAGCCCCAGTACTCCATGTTGCTTCTCTTATCCACTAATTGAGAACCTCAACTCCTTTCTTTGCTCCAGGTGACAGCGGAGGGCAAAGCCATCGTCGAGCGACGACGAGGACGAGGCGAGGTGTGATCCACATACAACTCCTCCATGGTTGTTTAGCAGCTCCGAGCTGCATATCTTAGTGTCCTCTCTCACCAAAACACTTTGAAGCATCGACCAGCAGAGGGAGCACATGTTTCTCGTCCCAGGCGAGCCGACTACCTCCACCAGATCCACCACCATCACTTTCCGGCCATCTTCGAACCACCTCCAAGTAACCCACCATCGTTCTTCTTCTTCTTCTTCTTCTTCTTCTTCTTCTCATGTTCATCTTCTTCGATCTAGACACCAGACCCCCCTTTTCTTCATTCGGATCAACCCATCCCCCCTCGATTCGACTTCTCCTCACCTTCTCTCCTTCAAGTTCTTTTCTACCTTCCAGGTCTCCTCACCTCTGGCCTTGCACAAGCCTTAGCTCTTGCTCTGCTTCCCACATTGTTGCATCAGAGCACCGTTTCCCATTCTCTTTTCTTGTTCTTTTATTGTTCGAGCTAATGCATGCAGGTCTCACCGACACTTGGAGCATCACGTCAACTACCTGCAGACAACTGAAACCAGGAGCTCCTCCTCCTCGCTTCATTTGCAAATGACCTGAGGAGGAGTCCTCTCTAGACTACAATCGAAGGCGGAGCTCTGCCTTGTGCCTCAGCTTCGCCCTACTTCCTCTCCCGTCTCAGCATGGACTCAATCGACTTCCTTGGTCACCAACCATAGGAGGGACGATCGAAGCTCTGATGACCATCGCTCCATCGTCGATCCTCTTGAGGAAGATGAAGCCCCACCTCGTACATGTATCGTTGGATCGCGTTGATCCAACGACCCTAGTCAGAGGCCACGCCCTTGGATCAGCTCAGGAACCCCTCCTCCATCGTCAGATCCCGCTCACCACTTGAGCCTCCAGCCTTGGGTGGCCCGAACTGTATCGCAGCAGCCACCTCAACCCCACACCAAAACTTTGGTCCAAGCTTTGCTGCTTCGCCTTAGTCACGTGCAGGAGGCATGTGACCTGGGTTATTTATGGAGAAGCCCTTCCGAGTCCGTAGAATTATAAAATTGCCCCCGCCTTGGGCAATTTACATTGAAGAGCTGTCGGCTTTTATAAATCACAGATAAACCCCTAAAGCACCTATTTGCATAAGAAACTTTATTTTAATTGCATTTAGATCCCTATAACTTATTTTGAGCATATCTTTCTCTATTTTTATCCAACTTTTACGTACAATATATCATTTTGAATATTGTTCTATGCTCTATTATTCTATATATTTTGTGGATAGATAATAAGTTTATTGAATTTAGGCATTATTTGAGGATTACATTGATCATTGCGGGATTGATTCAATATAATTTTGCAATTATATTTCAAGGAAAATTATCATTTTATGTAGTGACATAATTGAGGAGGCTTCTTGATATTTATTCCTTGATTTACTTTGATTAAAAATTACTTCTTGATGGATTAATATTACAGGGAACTTGGAGCCACAAATTTATGGATCTATTTAAATATTTATGGATTACTAGCGGACATTTGATTGATTTAACTCAAGCTTTAGCTCACAATATTGGATTTTTATTAATAAATTTTGCTTGAATTTATTCTATTAATTTGTGAATCCTTTGGGACATTATTGATTAATAATTTGAGAATAAAAATATACATATTCACAAATCTGTTTCTCTGCCTTTTCTTTCTTCTTTTATTTTGTTGTTGTTTGTTTATCTGCATGTCTTTTTCTTGCATTTATATTTTGACACGGAAATTAAAATTGTAACTAATTAAAATAAATTTAAACCAAGCAACTAAAGTACCGATGTTCCCTATGCTAGATGTGTACAAAAGCCAGATATCTGCCATGTAGTGGGAGTAGTAAAGTGTCGCTAACCCTACTATGGAGAGAGAAAATACTTGATTGAAGTAATAACAAAATCTTCATAGATGACAAGATTTTGAGATAGTGATCTCAAATATCTTATCTTCAAAAGTTTAAGACTTTATAGATAGAGATCTAAAAGGTCTTAACTGTGGATACCTTAAGAGATAGTAATCTCCATGAATAAAGGTATTCTGATAAGGATTATGAAATATTGGTTATGATAATTGTTAAGCTGTAGTATCAAGGACACTACAACTAACAAGATTGAGTATTAGTTGCATAAGATGCAACATTCGCATTGGATGTGAGCACTGTTACTGGGGATATGCAAGTGCCGTAAAAGGACTTGGCGTAGTCTCGCGGGAACAGAGTGACTGATCAACTTACCTAGCTATTTTCTAAATAGCCTATGATTATCACATGAGTGTGAGTTTAAATGATTAGCCCATTAGTGGTTCTTTGGGCTAGTGGGAGATTGTTGGAAATGCGAGCCCACATCGAGCCATTATGCAATAAATGTTATTGCACACATCATTCCCTGATCTGAAATGAAGAATGAATAATTTACATAATAGGTCCCTTAATACAATTAGGGTCATGTACCATGGCCATCTTAATAATCATACAACTGTTGATTCAACTATTGAATCATAAAGGCTGGTGCTTGGATGAATATCTAAAGAGTTAGATTGAGGGCTCATCAAGCACCGTCAAATGATTGTTAAGAGATGATCTCCAGCCTGAGTAGGAGATGGCAATCCTTATCTCTAAAGGTTGATATCTGACCGACCTCTTGATGCAGGTCCTCTGCATAGGAATAGAGATTCGGAGGTGTCAGATTAGTAAGGTCAAAGAGTTGACTTAACAAGATCGAGATAACCAAAGTCCTATATCGTATGCTGTCACGATACATGCACGCATCCTCTGACCGGAGACAGATGTGTTACTATATGTCTGAGTATGTACATTTGGCAGACCAATAGGTTGATGACCTAACCAAGGTCTATACACCGGCGCGCTGGTGTGCATATAAGGGCATATGAGTAATAGGATCTCTCAAAGGGATCATACAGGTTCATCTACTGAACCGGAAGACATGAGCTCACTCATGAGATATTGGGAAGAATCAAATTGCATGCGCATGGTCGTCTCGCTTTGGAAGCTTGACTGAATTTGTAGGTTTGATATATACTTTTGGAAAGTATGTGATCAAGACCTAGGTATGATATATGCTTTTGGAAAGTATATGATCGATACCGACTCCCAATGATCGAATGAGAAACTTACTGATAAAACCATGAAGTAGATAGTGTAAAGTTAATCTAATACTTCGGGTTTATTCTAGGTCTTCCAGTATGCAAGATGTACAGGTATTGGGAATACCTGAGGGTGATGTGATCATAAACGATTGTATAACCATGACGCTTCCATTCCTAGGGAGTGATGAAACGGGTCTGGATTTTAGTGACTCCTCTCAGTAGAGAAGTAATCTGATCTTAGTCCAAATGTTGGACATTGATCTGAATGTGATTCAGATGCAATGAGAAGATTAGATTTGCGGTCTTGATTTAATCAAGCATCTATGGGAGGCCCACGATCTGGATTTGAGATATGATCTCAATATCCATGTCACTATATGTGGAACAATGCAATCACCCTGTCCTTATCTCCAAGTATCTGCGGAGAGATCGCATTATTCTTGAAGGGTTCGAGAATAGTTCCATAAGATCTAAGCAATGAAGAAATGATGATTAAATGTGATTTAATCATATTGATGTATGAAGAAATTATCCAATGTAATTAAATGTGATTTAATTATTATGGATAAGAATAATTTGGATAGAAATATCCAATTATTCATAATATATTATAAATTTGATTTATAATGTATTAGAGAGAGCTAATTATAATTTATATGTGTTGATTAATTATTATGTGTATTGGATACACATTCTGTAATTAATTGACAATGTAAATTATATGTTGTTTTGGGTTGTGAATATGATTCACAATTATCCCATGGCAAGATTGTAATATTCTCAAATTTAATTGTGAATTATTTTTGATGAATAAAATCCAAAAATCCAACAAAAGTTGTTGAAAATAAATAAAGAGATTTCCATGAAGATATGCAATCTCATGACATGTCATGAGATTGCTCTCCTCATGGAAAGCTTGGGCGGCACCCAATTCCAAATAGGAATGGGTGGCCGTCCACATGGAATGTACATGGAGATGTAATCTCCATGTATATTCTCTCCTTATTTATTTGGTGTAATTTTGGACTAATTTATATTTTATTTTGTCAAATATATTTTAATCCAAATTTGTTAGTTTTACCAACAACAATCTTGACCATTGGATTGACATATCAATCTCATCCATTGATTTTATATGTCCCATGGATTGAGATCCATGGATCCCAAAACCCTATAAATAGAGAGGCATACCATGCTCTCTCTTTACATGCAATATTGGAGGCTCTCTCTCTTCCCTTCTTCTCCTTACACGTCAACTCCTTCTCCCTCTACTTGGTGGCTGTCCACCAAACCCTAGAGGAGAGAATCGTCGTCGCCTTCGCCACCGCGCTGCCGCTTTGAGGTTCTTCGGTTCTCCATCTTCTTGGAATGCTGCACTCACGAAGGAGACGTTCGATCTCGTGCGACGAGATCAGGAGCAACTACGCTTGGATCAACTTCTTGGATTGCGAGGACAACGCCGTTCATCCCCGCGCTCGCAAGCGGTCTCACCGACGATCGGACTTGAGACAGGAGGTCTCTTCTCTTAGAAACTCGATCAACCACACTTCAAGAGGTATTGCATTATACTTGTTGTGGTTATAGATGAAACGATCTGAGAATCATTCTCGGATCATGTGGTTTCATCGAATGAAAATTTTTAAATTCCGCTGCACCGAACAACTAGTGCGACTAGTCGTTCTTCGTCGTATCCGATACGACGATCATGCTTCCGTGATGCGCTTGAGGATAATTCCATATCCTTCAGATCCTTCCCCGGATTGGACATGAATCTGCTCACCACGCCCACTGCATGGGCTATGTCGGGTCTAGTGCAAATCATTGCATACATGAGGCTTCCAACTGCTGACTGGTATGCGATCTTGGCCATCTCTGCTTTTTCTTCAGAAGTAGAAGGACATGACTCTTTGGTTAGCTTGAAATGAGTGGCCAAAGGTGTGCTGACAGGCTTGGCGTTCTTCATGTTGAACCGCTCCAACACACGTTCAACATAGCTTTCTTGTGACAACCACAACATGCGCTTCTTCCTGTCCCTTGTAATCTGCATCCCAAAGATGTGACTGGCCTTTCCCAATTATTTCATTTCAAACTCCTTGGAGAGTTCTTTCTTGAGCTTTGCAATGAGATTGGAATCATGACCTACAATCAACATATCATCCACATATATCACCTGTCATTGGGAAGACGACGAACATATACACATGGATCAGCTGTAGTCCTCTTGAAGCCTTGCTTTCCCATATAAGCAGCAAACTTCAAGTACCATTGTCTCGGGGCTTGCTTCAAGCCATAGAGACTCTTTCTCAACCTGCAAACCATGTGCTCTTTCCCTTTCTCCTGAAAACCCTGTGGCTACTCCATGTAGATCTCTTCCTTCAAATCACTGTGAAGAAACGCCGTCTTCACATCCATCTGCTCCAGCTCAAAGTCCATGCTAGCAACAAGTCCTAGCACCATTCTCACTGAGTTCATCTTCACCACTGGGGAGAAGATCTCATCATAGTCCACTCCTTCCTTCTGGCTGAATCCTTTCACTACAAACCTGGCCTTGTACTTGACCTGCTTGCCGATGTCATCCGACTTCAGCTTGTAGACCCATTTGTTTTTCAAGGCTCTCTTCGCTTTAGGAATCTCAACAAGGTCATACGTGTGATTCTTTCTGAGAGATAGCATCTCTTCATTCATTGCATTCTGCCAATGACCCTTGTCCTTATGCATCTGTGCCTCCTCAAAAGTGTATGGCTCACCCGCATCTGTGAGCATCACATACCTAGAAGTGGGGTAATGGGATGATGGTTGGCGTGTCCTCTCAGATCTCCTGACCTGAGGCTCTGCTGCATCTGCATATGGATGAAGCTGCTCCCCTTGCCCTAGATCCCCTGGACCTGCATCAACGGGGTCTGCACCTGGCTCATGCTACTCTAGCTGCCCATCCTCTCCACCTGTACCCTGTACTGGAGAGGGATCTGTGTCCTCATCACTGTCATCATCCATGAAAAACTCATCTGCATCACTACTCTCAGTGGTGTCCTCATCCAACGTCTGATTCTCATAAAAGATCACATCCCTGTGCCTGGTGACTGTCTTCTTCCTTGGATCCCAAAGACGGTATCCGAATTCCTGATCTCCATAGCCAAGAAAAATACAAGGCACTGCCTTGTCATCCAACTTCTTCCGCTGCTCCTTGGGTATCAATGCATACGCCTTGCATCCAAACACCCTCAAGTGAGCATATGAGGGGTCCTTACCTATCCAAACACACTCTGGAATCTTGAAGCCCAAAGGAACTGATGGAGATCGGTTTACCAAGTAACATGCGGTGCGAACCGCCTCAACCCAAAAGGTCTTGGGCAACGTCGCTGTCTTTAGCATATAGCGAACTCTCTCAACAATGGTCCTGTTCATCTTCTCAGCTAGACCATTGTGCTGGGGTGTACCTGGCTCTGTCTCTCATGCCTGATGCCGTGCTCTGCACAATAGCCCTGAAAGCTATGGGAGATGTACTCTCCCCCATTGTACGTGTGTAGACACTTCTACAATTTTCCTGTCTCACGCTCAACCATGACATGGAACTTCTTGAAGCAATCAAACACCTGATCCTTTGATCTCAGCATATACACCCACATCTTCCTAGATGCATCATCAATGAAGGTGACAAAGTACCTGTTGCCTCCCAAAGAGGTCGTGTCCATAGGACCACAAACATCAGAATGGATCAACTGTAGAAGGTCTCCCTTCACCTTGGATCTCGCTCTGTAAGGTGCACTCATGCTCTTCCCAACCTCACATGCATCACAAGGAGACAAAGTGATGTCATTGTGGTAGGGGATCAACTCTCTCTTGCTAAGAAGCTGCAAGCCCTTTTGGCTCATCTGGCCAAGCCGACGGTGCCACAAATATGAGTTATCTGCTTCACTAGCATGCAAACTGCCGTCCATGACCTTCACTCTAGTCATATAGAATGTGTGACACAAGTTGCCTCTCGCCATGATGAGAGAACCTTTGCTAATCTTGTATTTGCTGTCGCCGAACTTCAGATGGTAGCCTTCACTATCTAGCTGTGAACCAGATATAAGGCTAAGCCGCACATCAGGAACATGCCTCACATTCTGAAGAGTCATTGAGCACCCAACATCCGTTTGAATCGAGATGGTGCCCATGCCAATGATCTTAGAGTAACTCTCGTTACCCATCAAGACTCTCCCATAATCACTCGTAGTGTAGGTGGTGAAAAACTCCCTGTGTGGAGTCACGTGATAGGAGGCAGTCGTGTCAACGACCCACTCCAAATCACTCCCTGCATGTAAGCACTGGTCCTGGATGGTGAGAATCACCTCTTCTGCACTGTCATCTGCCATGACTGCTGCTACATTCCCATCTTCATTTTTCTGATCTTTCTTCTTAGCTTCAGCTTGTTCTCTCTTCCAAACCCTGCAATCTCTCTTCCAGTGACCGGGCTTCTAGCAATGGTGACACTTTCCTCTGCCCTTGGACTTGTCTCTGGATTTCTGCCTATCTTGTGATGCTCCTCTGCTGCTGGATCTTCCTCTCCTCTCAACTGCATACACATGTGAAGAGGAGGATGCCTCTCCCGAAGAGCGACGCCTGATCTCTTCATTGAGGAGTCTGCCCTTGACCATAGCCATGGTCAACTTGCTATCCTTAGCAGAGTTGCTCACGGTGACTACTAGAGTCTCCCAACTGTCTGGCAATGAACCCAATAGGAGAAGTGCCTGCAACTCGTCATCAAGTGTCAAACTCATGGATGTTAACTGGTTGATTATACTTTGGAAGTCATTCAGATGCTCTGCCACCTTGGTTCCATCTTTGTATTTCAGATTCACAAGCTTTCTAATCAAGAAGCCTTGTTGGTTGTGGTCTTCTGATCATAAAGCTCGGACAACTTATCCCACAACTCCTTTGTATTTGTCTCCTCGGCCACATGATGGAACACGGACATGTCAAGCCACTTCCGAATAGTCCCAATGGACTTTCGGTTCAACTTTGTCCACTCGCCCGCGGACATATTCTCTGGCTTGGCGCTCTCACCCTCCACCGGATCGTGGATGTCCTTGCAGTACAAGATGTCTTCCATCTTCGCCTTCCAAATCTGCCAGTTGCTACTTGTAAGCTTGATCATTGTGCCCTTATCATCTTTGCTCATTTTGCACAACCTGTACTCTGATACCACTTGTAGAGGATATGGGGGCACAATCAACCCAGGATATATCCCCCTGAAACTGTCCTGCAGCAAAGATGGCACAACACAATATATGTTCCCCACACGGGAACTCAAATAGCAACAATGACAAGCACAATCACAAGCACAATAGGCAATCACCAAAAGACAAAGATTTTACGTGGAAACCCTTTCTCAATGTGAGCAAGGGAAAAAACACGGGCAAGACCGGCAACGATTCCACTACGGTCAAATGAGCCAAATGTTCTTCCCGGTTTTGTTGCCCACAAAACCGAGGTACAAACCATGAGCACAATAGGTAGTTCTTCACCAAGTAACTAATTACCCTAGGTATCTAACAATACCAAACAACATGCTCAAAACAAGGAGATGGATTATCTTCCCTTGTGGGCTCCCGGATGGAGACCAAAACTTGGCTTCGGCTCCCTTGAGGTCGTCCGCAACGACCTCTACGATGCTCCTCTCGAACACGCACAAAGCCACTGCCCTCCAAGTCAAATACCACAACCCTGTGGACCCTAGGTTTGCATGACTGATTGATTAGACGACTAAAGTAAAACCTATCTCTTTGATCCACACTTAGGTGTAATTCACTGATTTGAAAAATAATTCATTCTTACACTAGAATTGCTGATTAGGACTCAATTTTTTCTCGACTTTTCACGCACTAGACTATAGGTTTATAAATTCTGTGCGGATCACTTGCAAGTAGACTACTGACATGAGGTATGATCTCTATCTCTGCATGCATCATAGTTTTCTGCTGCATTCCATGATTCTCCCTCCGTGAGACACATTTTGGAACTTTCAAAAGAACCGACATCCAGTTAGATATTGTTAAAAATATCCAAAAAAGTGAAAAACGTAAAAATAAAAAAAGTTTTCTTTTCTTCTAAAAATTTGATAAAAATAAAAAACCTGGACTTAACTTGTATTGGGACATCAAACCCCTCATTGTTTGCAGGTACTCTCCAAACAGAGTGAGGCGTGTACACTTAAGGAATAGAGCCCAAATCCCTGGACTTGTGCCCTAAGCGCTTGGACTCACTCTTCGGGTCCTGTTACTTGCTGCAAGCACTTGCCTCAGACATTAGAAGAAGTAGTATTGTTTAGGTTGGTGCGCTTAAACACGAACTACTTGAGGAGACTACACCTATGAGCTTGCTAAATAATTGATTGATCACCAAAAATAAAATTGAAAAGATAAAAGATTGATCTCTTACGGTCTTCACCGTGTGCAGTTGGTGAACTTGTGGTTGCATTGTGTTTGTATGCGAGGTGTGCGTTATTTCGCGTCTTATACGCCTTCACACTCGTGTTCTTGACTTGATATCGTGCTCTCTCTCGATATTCTTTTGACATCGAAGATGACAACCATATGGATTTTACGCTCAGACTCCGTGAGCTTTCGACGATCCACTATCAGTCGTATATCTTCACAGACTCGAGATGACCCTCTTCCCAAGTTGGTTCCACCTAGTCACGAGAGGAGTTAGACCCAGACTCCCTCGTCTCCCAGACTTCTGTTGAGCCAGACCCACGCCTCAATCTTTCATCTATTTCTCCTACATATTTTTCACTGAGTTCTTATGAGACTTTTTCCTTCCCAGAAGATTCGAGGATCATGGCTAGAGAGATGGCATCAGTTGAGGATCGAGTTGATGAGGAGAAACATGCTGAGGAGAGACATATATATGAGAGACCTGATCCATCTTCGGATATTACTGCGGGGTTTCAGACACACTGCAGCAGACGAGTATACATATTAGAGATCAGAGTAGAGTCTAGGATGAGTTTAGAGCTAAGATCGCTGCGATAAGAGCAGGAACCGAGAACCCATTACAACCTGCAGTGCTTTCCGTTACTTTACGAGATGAATATGACCCGAGAGATAGGACGCTATACCATTGGATTCGGTTACCACCGAATCAAGGGTTATACGAGCTGAGACCGTCCTTTATTTCTTTGCTTCCCAAGTTCTACGGGAACGCTTCAGAGGAGCCGTTTACCTTTTTGCAGCAGTTTGAGATGATTTCTGGTATGACTAGTTATCCAGGAGTTACAAAGGAGGTTGTACACCTCAAGGCCTTCCCCTTCGCCTTAGCAGATAAGGCGTGATTACATGGATTTTGTGAGGGTCTAAATATGTCTCACATAAGGCGGAGACAAAGTCGCTGTGGCGACCACTCACGAAATCCGGGTCAATCAACAATTAACCCACAACAGATAAATCAAGCAATGAAAGTAAATGTACGGAGTTAAAATTTATTATAATTCTACAACAAAGATGTGTATAGGTTCAAGTATGTATGGAGTTTCGAACACAGGGAACAAGCAGGATAGATCGACAGAGATGCTCAAGAATGAGAGTGATCAAATGTCTACAAATGTGCTATTTTTGTGGGTTTTTAATTTTTATATCTTTTTATTTTTGAATTCTATATTTTTACATTTTGATTTTTTATTTAGTGATTTTATATTTTATTTTTATATTTTATATTTTTATCTTTTCTTTTTCTTTTAATAAGGCAATAAAACTATATTGTATATATATGCACAAGAGAGATACAAGAGAGATATATATAGGCAAAAATACTCAAAATCCAGGAAATAAAATATTTTTGTGCTTTCTATATTTTTATAATGATTTTGTGATTTTTCCTAAATTTTTTTGGTATTTTTAAAGTCAAATTTACTAAAAACAATGAACAAAATTGAAGAAAGAAACTAAAATGAGGTTGAAAAATATCAAACAGAGTCCAAAATTCCTCAAATTAATTTTAAAGTAAAGATAATAAAACAAAGAAAATTCAGAGACAAAATTTATATTTTTAGGATTTTTGTATAATTTTGAAGATTTTTATGAAGGTTTTTGGGGTTTTACTATTTTTTAGGGGTTTTGGTGCTTTCAGAATTGAAAAAAGGCCTGGAAAGGTAGGGAATCTCACCTGAAATTTTTAGTGATTTTTGGACTGAAATTAAAACACACAAAGACAAACAAAATATATATTTTTTAGAATTTTTCAAAAAAATTTATAATTTTTATGTATTTTCTAGTGCAAACAGTGAAGAAAATGCATGTTTTTGAATTTTTATAAATTTTAAAATGCAACAAAATGCAAATTAAAAGTATGACATGATAGAGAAATGCAACAGATAAACAATGATATTTTTTTTGGGAATTTTTAGGATTTCACAGATGATGAAATAAATAGAGACAACAAAGAGAAACTACACTACTAGCAAGGGCATATTTGCAAATATCCAAAATATTAGGGGCCAAAGTGTAATTTTTCTAAAAAGTATACATTGCAATAAAAACTTAGCGGTCTAAATGACAAATCCAAGACCCACAGGGGTAACAGTACAAAACTTCCACACCCCACGCACACGAGGCACGTGATTGGCAGGGACCTAATCGCAAATAATAGAACTTTGAGGGCTGAATTACAAATTTTCCAAAAATATTATACTTATTTTGAAAGTTTCTTTACCGAAATGAAATATAACAAATAGTGAGGGTCCCCATGCAAAATACCCCACCCCCTCACGCGCATAGACACGTGAGGTGACGTGGTCGAGGAGCCAAGTGTAAATATGAAAAGTACGAGGGTCTCTATGCAATTATTACACAACATGTTTAAATACAAATTAAAGTTTCCGACTAATAAATAAATACACAAAATGATGAGGGTGAAGGTGCAAAATACCCAACGCCTGCAGATCTGACGGTTGATGCGCTTCCACTTGCCACGTGTCGCGATCTGGATGGTCGATGACGGTTCGGCTTCAATGGCTACGATTAGATCTTCAAGGGATGATTGAATGGTGGGGCTGCGTGAAAATCTAACGGTGGTTGTACGATCTGGGCTCCAGCCTTGATCCGATGGCGGATAGCCTAGGACGAAGAACAGGGAAGTGTCGCCGGCTGGGCGACTTTCCCCGCCCTCGATCTCGGCCTCCGACGCTGCTCCGAGCTCCCAAAATGGCCGGTCAGCTTTTTGGGATGGTCCTCCACGCGTTGGGTGCTCCAAAAGGCTCCAGCGTCGACTGGATCTCGCGCGAGGGGGCGGCGGAGCTGGGAGGCTCCAAGTACCCCGACGAGATCCCAAAACGAGCCCCAGGCTCTACCTGTCGCTCCTAGACCTGCAAAATGTGTTAGACCGTCGAGGGCAAAATGCCTCGATGGTTGGCGTAGTGATTGGATGCGGGGAACGATGAAGTGGGAGTCGGCCGGAGCCAACTCCAACGAAGGGCGTGATTTGGTGATCAGATAGTCGAAACACGAAAATGAAGATGGGGTTTTAATCTTAAGACTACGGGTAACCTAACAGATGCAAGAAAATAAAGATAAAACGAGTCCTCGAAGGTTGGGTTCACCTGAGGTGCAGAACCTCGACAACGAGCTTTGTCGGAGGTGGTGGAGACGCCTCGGCCCTTCCTCGATCCTCTTGGAGATGGGAAATAGGAGTTGTCACCTCCCTTCACCAGTGGCGTACAAAAAAATGGAGAAGAGATGGGTCCAAAAGGGTTCAAACTTTCCATGGAAAGTCGGGCGTCTGGTTGACAAGGTGCTCCAAAGATCGAGGGAGATCGACAAATCGACAAAATCGCTGGCGATCAGCCCAAGAAGAAGCCTGGGCGTGAAAGAACGATGAACGAGGCACAAAAGTTGTGAAGAGTGTATCGTGAAATAGTGCAAGGACTGTCCTTGAAAAAAGCGAGAAATTGGGTCAAAAACACGTTCTGACAAAGGGGCATGGCGAAGGATGGCTAGTTGACCAGGGTCAACGTTTACCGTCTCCAGGTTGGTCTACGTGGGCCAACCAGGAAAAATCCTAGAAAAAATATTCAAAAATTCATACAAAAATAGTAAATTATTTAGTTAATTATAGGTTATAAAATAAAAAATGTTTATTATTTTCAAAATTATTTTATTATGATTTTTATTTATTTTTTGAGATTAAAAATTACAAGTTCCCTTTTATAGCTTATGTACAGGTATATTCATCAATGCATTTTATTATTTTATTTTTATTTTGTATATTTAATTTTATTATTTTTTATCATTTTACAAATTTATAACTTATTTTTATGGACATATATATATTTATTTTATTTTTCTGAGGTATTTTGTACAAATAAATAAATAGATATATAATCTACATAGGTAGAGACATAGGTGTTTCTTCTATATATTGTATATAAGTATTTTATTTTTATGTCTTCTTTGTATTTTTTCTTGTTTTAATATACATATATATTATAAATAATATTTACAAAATTATAAAAATGTAAAGATATAAAAAATAATGAATAATAAATGACATGAATATTTTAATTTGTACTAGTATACAATAGGGTCCAAAATTCAACTTTCAAACCGTAACTTCAAATTATATGAAACCATCTTCATTAAATAGCTTATTGAAAATTATATACAATTAAAGATGATTTTGATACATTTCAAGCTTTTATTTGAGAGATACAGGTCTAGGAAGTTGAGATTTTGGAAACTTATTCAGATCATAACGTTTTATCTGTACATTATTTTCGAGTGAAATCAATTTTGTATTTTTTTTATATTTAATTATCTACAACTTTCATGTGCAAAGTTTCTTTATTTGAAGTACAAAAAGCGGAACTAAAAATAGGTCCTAAAATGAATAAAGAATGAATTAAATAAAAGGTATTTTTATTGTGTTTTGGCCCTTTATTCCTTGTCGACCTATTCATCTAGATGCATGCCTAGGTCTCGGGGTTTCAGGTCATAAAATATTTACAATATTTTATTCTTTTTCTTTTCTTTTATTTATTCTATAATTTTGACTTTAAAAATTGTATTTTATACACTATTTACACACACATGCATGAATGCTAAAATGCTTGAATTAAGGGTATTTACATGTATTTACTAGAGTTTTTGAGGCCAAAATGATAGAATAAAGATGATGAAATGGAGGTTCATCATCCCCCTATACTTGCCTTTGCTAGTCCCTAGCAAACACTTATGCAATAAGTGCAGAAAAAGAAGAACAAAGAAAAGAAAAAGAAGAAAAATGGTTTAAATTTAGCGATCAAATCTGTCTTTACAAAATCAAAGTTTGGAGCTTAAGTTGGACCCTTGGAATTTCAGTGCAGGCGGAACCTTAATGAGAACCTGATTTGAAATCCAACAGCCTTCGAGAATCCTAAAACTCTGCTCAAGTCTCCTCAATATCCAGGTCAAAATACTTCAACTCATACACAAATCCGTATGACTATGAATCTGAATCGCACAGTATAAGTGATAGTGGCTCTCCCCAACTGAAATGACAAAAAGATTGACTTCTCCAATATGACAACCCAATGATTCTCCAATCCAACAACTCAATCCTCGAGGAATGGGATATTCCCTTCTAAGTTCAAGTGGCAACCAGCTCAAGAGGAGGGGATGACGAAAAGAATGGATGGTAGCCAGTGTAGCTACCTATCCAAGGATGCAAGACCAATGTAGTCAAGTCATCCTGCTGCAGGCTCCCATGATTTGACTTTGAAGCTCAAGCTTGCTTATTGACTATACACATATGTACACTCTGGTAGGCATTTTTATT
Source organism: Ottelia alismoides (assembly GCA_037367405.1). Lineage (NCBI taxonomy): Eukaryota > Viridiplantae > Streptophyta > Magnoliopsida > Alismatales > Hydrocharitaceae > Ottelia > Ottelia alismoides. Next base: position 743,953 of record JAZKJV010001396.1, read on the forward strand.
TTTATACAGGCCTGTCCATTTTTTGGAGTTTTTGATTTTTGCTTTTTTTTTAAATACTATATACAACAACATTTACATAGGGAGTTTTTCCTCTTGAGCCAGTAGACTATCCCTCTTTTGAAGCTTTATTGCAACCCACAATCTCCTATCCTCAAAACTCATCATCACCAGATGGGTTGGGGTGCACTTCCCTCCCTAGAGGAGGACAAGTGTTTCCACCTATGTGCGTCTCATACCGGCAAATCCAACCCCCTCACCACTTCAACTGAGTCGAGCCAACTGAAAGCTGCAGGTGTCCAAGTTAGTTCATTATCAACAAGAGTCGTGTGAGTGCTCCGAAATACTCTACTTAGGCAGCCAAGAATCCATTGAACCAAGTCTCGTGATCCTCAAAGAATTAAGTCAACTATACCTGAAGTACCTCAATTCCAACTCCCATAAGGTTCCTGTTATTAGGTAGATTTTAAGGTCCAACCTAGCTTCAATCTTCTGATTTTACTTAGAATTGTTCAATTATCAAACTCAATCCGAAAAATGTGAATGCTATGCAAATGTTATTCAGAATGCGGAAAATATTTTTGTGATGCAATTTTCAAAAATTTTGAACTTTTTATGGGTTTTTGAAAAGATGATGCATATGCATTTTTTTTGGTTTTCAAAAAGATTTTTCAAATTCAAATGTTTTTGGTATTTTAGATTTGCAAATACTTTTGGGACTTTTGAAAGCAAAAGAGGTTTTGACTAAAAATTAGGTACAAATATTTACACGGAGATGCATCTTTTATTTACAAGAATTAGATTTTAAAGAATTCACAAGGGGTAAGTGCTAAATTTTATAGGTATATACATAAATTTTTTAGGATGATATTTATATTCCTCAAACTTATTTGAAAAAGTTTTTACAAATAATTTTTAAAACTATAGTCCAAAATATTTTTTACAAACATTTTTACAAACATGTACACACATTTGAAAATCATTTTGCAAAGGTTTTCAAAACAGTATATATAGATTTTTTCAAATATTTTTGCAACCATTTTTCAAACCATTTGCAAATCATTTTTCAAACATTTTATTTCACACAAAGAAAATAATTTTATAATCAAAATGTTTTTACAAAGGTTGAAAACATGTAACAAAACATTTTCCAAATAGTTTTCAAAGGATTTTTCACAACGATTTTTAAACTATTTTTCAAACATTTTGCAAAAAATATTTTCACATGATTTATTAATCAGTAAATACAAAAAGAATTTGAGGAATAATCAACATCTTTTTATTAAGTGTCTTTAATGAATTTAATTATATTAATTAGCCATAATTATTAGTAAAAATACGAGAGTACGAGTTATGACTAAAGTATATACGTAGTATATACGACCCCCCAATACTATGCTTGAGCTATGTCCTTATAGATCAGAGAGAAAAGAGAAGACATAACTCGTACTGAGTATAGAAAAGTCCAAAGAATATGAGAATAAGATATGAATGAATGAACGAATGAGAAGTTAACCGTCCCCCTATACTTAGGATCAAATAATCCTAAATATAACAGACTGTACACAAGGCAGGGAGGGTCAAGGGTGGGAATGAAGAGGTCATACTCAGACTGTCTCCCCCTATACTTAGGATAAGATATCCCTAAGTATAGACAAGAAGAGGAGATGGTGGAGAGGATCAAAGAATAGAATCAACTCGGGGTGCACACCCCTATACTTAGGACAAAGTACGTCATAAGTATAGAAGACCGACAAAAAGGGGCGACACCTTTCTGATATATAAGAAGATAGAAAAGGAAAAGAAGAAAAGAAGAAAAGAGAATGAACATATCATAGCTCAGTGTGTGCACCCCCCTATACTTAGGACAAGGTGTATCCTAAGTATAGCAAAATCATAAGATGACGACGGGGTGACAGACATAACGAATGAAAGAATGAATGCTATGGACATATGGATCTATACAGTGGAAGATGGAAGTGATAACCATGTATGAGATGCAGGTGATGTGAGTCAAAGAGCACATCTCATACCAAATGAATAGGGGCAACGTTAACGGTCGACGGATCATGATCTAGATATAGTTTCAGGCATTGACCGTTAACTCGAAAGGTAGAGGAAGATGACAACTCGGATATATCAATACTGCCATTGTCATGTACCTTTCTGACCACATGTGGACCTTTCCATTTACTCTGTAATTTCCCTAGAAATAATTTTAGCCTAGAATCAAATAACCATACACGCTGATCGGGCTCAAACTGTTTATGGCTGATATGAGAATCGTGCCATGTCTTCACTTTTTCCTTGTATTGTAGGCTACTCGAAAAGGTTGTAACTCTCAGTTCCTCCAAGGCTGCCAACTCTTCTCTCCTTTGTTCTCATATACTCTCGGGATCCCATAATAACTCTGTAACTACCCATAGTGACTTGTGCTTGATCTCCACTGGCAAGCGACACGACTTGCCATAGATGAGACTAAAGGGAGATGTCCCTAATGGTATTTTGAAGGAAGTCCGTTAGGCCCACAAGACCGAGTCCAAAAGCTGTGACCAATCCTTTCGGTCTGGGCGGACTACCTTCTGTAAAATAGTCTTGATCTCCCTATTCGATACTTCAACAAGGCCATTAGTTTGAGGGTGATATGGAGTGGCAACACGATGGTCAATGCTGAACTCATCTGTAAGGTCCCTTACCTTGTCGTTAATAAAGTGAGCCCCCCTTTCTGAAATCAGAACTCTAGGTACCTTAAACCGTGAAATGATATTTTTCCTTAAAAATCGGCACACAGTCTTAGCATCTACGGCTCGGGTGGGGATGGCCTCAACCCAACGACTCACATAATCTACAGCAAGCAGAATGTACTCGAATCCCTAACTCTTAGGAAATGGGCCCATGAAATCAATCCCACATGCATCAAAAACCTCACAAAAGTGAATGAAATACATGGACATCATATCTCTTTGTCCACAAGTTCCCATCTTTTGACAGTCAGTACACCTCTTCACAAATTCATCAGAATCCTTGAAGAGAGTAGGCCACCAGAGGCCGGATTGGAGCACCTTATGTGCTGTCCGTCTCCCAGAATAATGTCCTCCTGCCTCAAGCTTGTGGCAGTAGATGAGGACTCTATGCTGCTCTTCTTGAGGAATACACCTCCTCCAGATACTATCCTCTCCTTCATGATAAAGGATGGGATCCTCCCAATGGTATGACTTGGCCTTCACAAGGAAGGTCTCAAGTCGCTACCTGGGCCAACCCTATGGAACCGTCTTGGCGACAAGATAGTTTACAATGTCGGCATACCATGGAAATGAGGCAATGGCAAGGATCGCCTCATATGGAAATGTCTCAGTAATAGGTCCAATGGGTTCAGATTCTTCAAGGTTCTCTACTCGGGAGATGTGATCTGCCACCGCATTCTTAACTCCAGGTTTATCCTTAATCTCAATATTAAACTCCTGGAGCATAATGATCCATCTCGTAAGTCGAGATTTGGCATCCTTCTTTGCCATGAGGTATCGGATGGCGGTGTGATCTGTATAGATAGTCACTCTTTATCCCAGAATATATGATCTGTACTTATCCAAAGCAAAGACTACAGCTAGCATCTCCTTCTCAGTCACAGTGTAATTCTGATGGGCGGCATCCAAAGTCCGGCTAGCGTAGTGAATGGCATACGAAAATCCATCCCTCCTCTGCCAAGCACAACCTCTATGGCAAAATCAAAAGCATCCGTCATGATCTCGAATGGGAGAGACCAATCGGGTGGCTGAAGGACAAGAGCCTTAACAAGTAGATCCTTGAGAGCCTCGAAGGGCGTAAGACACTTATCATCGACAACGAACTCGGTGTCTTTTGTCAGAAAATCAGTGAGCGGTTGGGTAATACGACTGAAGTCCTGAATGAACCATCGGTAAAAATCGACATGCCCCAGAAAAGACTGCAGCTGTCGCAGATTGGACGGTGGATTGAGTTTTCTAATGGTATCCACCTTGGCCGGATCAACCTCCATGCCCCTGTTGGAGATGATATGGTCAAGGACCGTCCCTTGAGTCACCATGAAGTGACTCTTCTCCCAAGATAAGACAAGGTTGACCTCTATGCATCGCTAAAGCACGCGGTATAGGCAGTCAAGACAAGCATCAAACCCATCGCCATAGACCGAGAAGTCATCCATGAAGACCTATAAACAGTCACCCACCATGTCTGAGAAGATGGACAACATGCACCTTTGGAATGTTGTCGGGGCACTACATAGATTAAAGGGCATCCGTCTGTGTCCCAAATAGACAGGTGAATGTCATTTTGTCCTGGTCTTCAGGCGCAATGGCCACTTGGTTATAGCCGAAGTACCCGTCAAGATAATAGTAATGACTCTTCCCAGCTAGCCTCTTGATAATCTGATTAATGAATGGTAGTGGGAAATGATCCTACTTGGTGTCCTGATTCAATCGTCTGTAGTCCACACAGGCCCTCCAAGAAGTGGGTGCCCGGGTAGCTATCTCCTCTCCAGACACTCACAACTGTAGTGATACCCATCTTCTTGGGTACCACATGTAATGGACTAACCCACTTGGAGTCAGAGACGGGGTAGATAAAATCGGTGCTCCACCATTTAGATATTTCTTTCATGACCACATCTCGAAGATTCGGGTTCAGCTGTCGCTGGAACTCACATGAGGGATTGGCATCCTCTTCAAGGTAGATATGGTGGGAGCACAAAGCCAGACTAATCCCATGGAGATCAGCTATACTCCATCCTATCGCCTTGCAGTTTATTTCAAGAACCTCTATCAAACAAGATTCTTTCTCTCCAGTCAAATCTGATGAGATAATGACTGGGTGCATATCTGGCTCACCCGTAAGGAATCTGTACTTCAGCGACTATGGCAAGGGCTTCAATTCTGGACAATTGGGAGCTGGAAAATCTGGCTTCTGATATGTCTGAGTGAAGGCTACCGGGTCTGCATGTGAGAACTCTTGCTGTGCATGAAAATCTGATGAAGGGAACCTTGCTGGAATATCTGTGAACTGTGCTGGCTCGCTCCCCGTCCTAGCTATCGACTCAGAAGGAATCAGATATGACAAATAATCATCAAAGTCATCTCAATCGATGTCTGAATCCGAAGGATCTGAATGTGAAGAACACGAATGAAACTCTACTTCATTACTCATCCCGCAACTGTCGACCTCTAATGTGTCCTCGGCCAGGGGTGTGCTCTCCAAGCTCTCGACTGCCATAAGCTGTAATTACGCTGAATCTGTGGGCAAGGAGAGGGCTTGTGCTATAGGATCTGTCCAAATGGCTTCATCATCAGTCATCACAAAGTCGCACTCCTGGTGGATGTCTCACTCAGCCTCTGTCATCTGCTCGTTGTCACTGAACAGCTCGGAGCAGGTTGAATCTCACGCTCTGGTCTCGTCGATCTTCTCTATTTGTATACTTTTGCCCTCTACGTGAAAGTACACCTTCCCACTATCATGGTCGGTCACCGCCTTGGCAGTGGCCAAGAATGGGCGTCCAAGTATGATGGGGGTATCTGTTACCGACTCAGGGATCTCCATGTCCAGTACAACAATGTCTACGAGCAATTTCAGGCCCTGAATGGTAACAGCCACGTCTCTCAACAACCTCTTCGGCCTCTTAATCTACCTATCAACAAACTGAAGAACTGTCCTGCTCCGATGAAGAGGGCCAAACTCGAATCGGTCGAGTAAGGCTGCCGGAAGGACGTTGACAGAAGAGCCACTATCTAATAGAGTACGATCGAATCACTGCTCCTGAATCTCGCATCTGACATAGGGAGCTCCTGCATCAGGTCTCTTGGCCGGCAGTCGGTTCTGAATGGAAAAGCATGTGGCACGGGTAAGCACATGGATCTCTCCTCTGTGGTTCCTCCTCTTCCTGCGTACGGTGGTATTCTCTCTCAAGTTCTTCTGGAAAAGGGGGATGTGCTCTAGTGCCTCTTGTAGAGTCAGCTGAATCTGAAATCTGTCAATCATCTGCTTGCTAAACTCTAACTATTGTGTCTTTTTAGGATTTTCTCTTTTATTCCCCTTCGCCAAGCGGAGTGCTTGAGGGAAGGGGATGGCTGGGCCCTCCTCAGATGGGGGGCTAGGAAAAGGACCATGTGCCTGTGATGGAATTGAATCCATACCGAGATCATCATGCAACACATATGGACTTTGGGAAGATGAAGAAACCTTTCCTTTATTCATATTTTTGGTCTTTTTCTTGTTACCACAGTCATGAGATACAAAAGGTGGCAACACAACAGAGGGAAATACAACATGATTAGAAGTGGTGGCATCTGTACCACCCACGACATCTATCTTCGTGGCATCAGCACCGCGCTCTGGCTCAGCATCAAATACAATGGTGGCATTAACACCACGCTCTGGATCAACATCAAGAAAAACGGTGGCCTCAGTACCACTGCCTGCCTCTGGAGTCACGACGGCCTCAGTACCGTCAACTGGATCTCTATCCTTGGTGGCATCAACACCACCGTCATCAACATCATTAGCAGAAACATCACCGCTTCTCTCCTCGTCTGGTGCTCCTGGTTCCTCATGTGCTTGTCGCTCAGACGAGGCATCGTCGGCTGGCATCCTACCACTCCTAGTAGTCATGAAATAAGCATCAAACATAGAAGAAGACATGTAATGCAAAGAGTCACTAGGAGTGGTATCCTCTGTATACTGTATCTGCTCAGATTTTCTCTTCAAACTGTTCGGGTTGGGTTCGATCTGAGCTGGTATGGCAGCCTTTCCCTTGATGATATCCCTCGTCTCCTGCCAGAACTCATCCATTTCTCACCGGAAGGATGCCTGTCATTCGGAGAGCAAGCGGGCGAGGTCGTCAAGAGCTGGGTTCTCAAAACTAGGTGCCTGAGAACTGGAAGTGTTCCCCTGCTGGGAATGAGGCTGCTGCTGCTGCTATGAATAGTGAGGGGGAGGATGGGAGTATGACTGGTAAGGCTGTTGACGCTGCCTCCACTGTTGTCTCTGATAAGAGGTACGGGGACCTTGTTGGTACTGTTGAGTGATAGGGATGTTGTTGCTGCTAGCTGTTCCGGCTGCCCTACATGGGAGGTTGCTGCTGGTATGAGGTGCCTTCGATGGTCCAATGGAATCCGGGATGATCGCGGCGAATCCCGGCCTACTGTGGGTACCGTTCGTACCATAATTCATTGACTTCCACCAATGGCTCCTGCTAAATTCATATAAAAATAGTAAATTATTTAGTTAATTATAGGTTATAAAATAAAAAATGTTTATTATTTTCTAAATTATTTTATTATGATTTTTATTTATTTTTTGAGATTAAAAATTACAAGTTTCCTTTTATAGCTTATGTACAGGTATATTCATCTATGTATTTTGTTATTTTATTTTTATATATTTAATTTTATTATTTTTTTATCATTTTATAAATTTATAACTTATTTTTATGGACATATTTATTTATTTATTTTATTTTTCGGAGGCATTTTGTACAATTAAATAAATAGATATATAATCTACACAGGTAAAGACATAGGTATTTCTTCTATATATTGTATATGAGTATTTTATTTTTATATTTTTATTCATGTTTTAGTATACATATATATTATAAAAAATATTTACAAAATTATACAAATATAAAATATAAAAATAATGAATAATAAATAAAATGAAAATTTTAATCTATACAAGTATACAATAGGGGTCCAAAACTCAATGAAACAGTAACTCCGAAAAATATGAAGCCACCTTCATTAAATAGGTTATTGAAAATTATATACAATTAAAGGTGATTTTGATACATTTCGAGTTTTTATTTGAGAGATACAGGTCTGGGAAGTTGGGGTTTTGGAAACTTATTAAGATCATAACTTTTTATCTGTATATTATTTTCGAGTGACAATTTTGTATTTTTCTATATTTAATTATCTACAACTTTCTTGTAAAAAGTTTATTTATTTGAAGTATAAAAAGTGGAACTAAAAATAGGTCCTAAAATGAATAAAGAATGAATTAAATAAAATGTATTTTTATTGTGTTTTGGCCCTTATCTCCCCCTACTTTATTCCTTGTCGACCTATTCATCTAGATGCCTAGGTCTCGGGGTTTCAGGTCATAAAATATTTATAATATTTTATTCTTTTTCTTTTCTTTTCTTTATTCTATAATTTTGGCTTTAAAAACCGTATTTTATACACTATTTACACACACATGCATGGATGCTAAAATGCTTGAATTAAGGGTATTTATATGTATTTACTAGGGTTTTTGAGGCCAAAATGATATAATAAAGATGATGAAATGGAGGTTCATCAAGGCGCTTTACTGGTTGAGTCACTTAGGGAGGGAGATTTCTACATGGGATGATCTGAAGTCCACATTCCTGCGTACATATTTTCCTTTGGAATGGACGAACATGATGAGGAGCCAGAACGCCAACTTTACACAGCTACCACATGAATCATTCTATGAGTCATGGGATGGATTCAAGTATTTGACAGAGAGGTGCCCACATCATGAGATACCTTTGAAGGTTCTAGTACATAACTTTTTTGGAGGACTCGAGTCGGATGTTCAGGGCTTACTGAGCGCCGCATGTGGTGGCATTTATTTGAATAGGGATGCCGAGTCAGTTTGGTCCATCTTTGAGGGGATGGCAGAGAATTCACGTGTTATTGATTCTACTCGGGCATTCAGAAAGGCCTACAACCACCACATCACTGAGAGCATTAGAAGGTGGCACATGTTTCAAATTCTGAGTCACGATCCGACATGGGATTTATTAGTGAGAAGATTACGTTAGTCTATGTGATCCAGAAGCAAGTTCAGGATTTACAGCCACTACGAGAGTTGGAGAAGCTCTCATCTCTTCCTAAGCAGTTGAGTGATTTGATGAAGAAGGTGAGCGAGTTGCAGCTTCAGTACCAGCAGACCCGCCCTTCTTCTACTTCCCAGCATGTTAGGAGATCTTTACCCTCTCAACCCACCCATTAGATACATTTTGTTCATAGCGAGCCGATTCAGCCTACTGAGACTCCACATATTGATTGGCATGAGGATCCGTCCAATGCCTACCTGAGTTAGATCACTAAACCTGGAGATGTTGATGTTGATTCTCATGGTACTTTTGAGATCAATGGGGAATGGTACGCTCCTTTTTCAGCCTTCACCACACTTTACTCCTCAGAGCGTACACCAGCAACATCAACAGTATAGTCATCTGCAACATGGACGTCCGCATTTTCTACACCGACAACCTTACACACAACAACAGTCTCACCAACATGCATATCAGAGACCACATTCTTTTCAGTATCCTGGTACACATTCACATACACATCATTACCACCACTAGCAGCAGTCTTCTTTCACACCACAAAGAACTCCTCAGTCTTACACACCACAACAGCACACTCTTAGGTAGGAGAGATTAGATAACCAGGGTCACCACACAGAGTCTGAGATGCCTTCACAGTCCTTGGCACTGAATCAAATCATGGATATGTTGAGCACACTCCAAACCGCACATAGGACAGAGATGGAGCGGGTTAACCATCGTCTGGATGAGTTAACCATGACCAAGGCCACTCTCCCAAACTAGCCTCAGATGAATCCGAACAAGAGGAGGCATTCAGATCAAGTAGACATCACTACAGGTACGATCTCTTTTGCTGAATTTTTATCAAACTTCATTCGTCTCAGGAGCGGTAGATCACCACGAGCACCTGAGAGAGTAGAGGAGATGGCACATGATGAGGAGCGAGAGCCAATCCATATTGATCTTGATCATACACATTCTGATGCTGAGGAGGAGTACCACCACGATGATGAGGACCACCATGATATCCATCTTGATAATTAGAGAGAGGGGAGTGATGGAGAGACAATTGACATGGACACGGGTGAGTCGGATGATGATATCACGTCAAACCATGCAGATACTCGCAATGATTCTGTTTCTTTCCTTGTTTTTGAGAGTTTTGTACATACTTCTAAGACTCTTGATGTACACGCTGATTCCACTTCTGATGTAAATACAGATGTTGATTTTGTCATTACTGAGTTTGTTCCTTTTCCAGATGCCCTATATGGAAAAGGAAAGAAAAACACCAAAAAGAATGTTGTCACTCCAGAGACCGAGTGATTATTGAAAGATCACATATTCCTGAAGATTCCACTTCATGATGCCTTGGATCACTTTCTTACGGTCAAGAATCAGTTGAAGAATAGATGTACCACACGTAGGAAGAAGAGATCACGTACAAAGAAGCATGTTTTGACCAAGACCACATCATGCACTATATACAATAGATTGCCTAAGAAGAAGAAAGATTCAGGAGCACATTACATTAGATGCGAGATTTCTCATGCTGCATTCGATCGCACTCTATTAAATAACAATTCCTCGATAAATTTGATACCATCTTGTTTACTCGATAAGCTCGAGTTAGGTCCTGTTTACAAATTCCGCACGATCCTTCAGTTTGTTGATAGATCCATAAAGAGACCTAAGGGAATATTGAGGAACATTATCGTGACCATGCAGGGCCTGCAATTCCCAGTGGACTTTACTGTCCTGGACATGGATTGTCCTACATAGTTGCATCTTACCCGATCACCCTTGGGAGGCCTTTCTTAGAGACTGCGAAGGCTCTCTTTGATTACGATACAGGAAAGGTATCTTTTCACGTCGAGGGTGAGAAGGTACATATAGAAATGGTGAGAGAGTCACACACATCTAGTACCACATCTACAAACAGTTCATATATCTTGAGTCCTTTAGCCACCTGTGATTACATGGATGAGGTTCGCTTTGATGCCCTTGAGAGTTATCGGGTAGAGACCATGATTTTCTAGTAGAGGATGGGTCCGAGACTACAATTGGTAGTTCTTCTAATGGTACATTATATTTCAGCATGGATGATGCTGAGAAGATGGAGCAGATACTTGATGATTTTATTGCAGACATTTCGGATTCAGAGAATTTACACGATTCCTCCACTTCAAATGTTTAGAGACTGAGTTTCATTTAGCTGCGTTATTTTTCTCTGGTCATTCTGAGGATGAGCATAGTAGTGAGTCAGATGATGTTTTAGATATCTTCTGTAGTCTGACTCTGGAACATATTGAGGTGGTGGATAATCATATTGCAGACGCATCTACCACCATCACAGATCCCATTACACATACAAATGAGGTTACAACAGAGCCAGATTCTGCCTTACCAAAGCTGAAGACATTACCACCAAACGTGAAATATACTTTCCTTGCTGGTCCACATCAACAGTTTCCGGTCATTATCAGCTCATCTTTGACCGACGAGCAAGAATCTCATTTGATGGAGATTCTTGAAAGAAACGGCAAGGTTATTGGGTGGACTGTATCTGATCTCTGTGGGATAAATCCAGCTTTGTGTTCTCATCATATCTATCTTGATCATGATAGTATAGAGAGTTTTAGCGCAGGCTGAATCTGATTTTACGAGATGTTGTTAAAAAAGAGATTACGAAATGGTGCGACACAGGATTTATTTATCCCATCTTAACTCTGAATGGGCTAGCCCATTACATGTTGTCCCAAAGAAGTCGGTAATTCATATGGTTGAGAATGAGAGTGGAGAGGAGATTCCAAAGAGAGTAACCACGTCATGGTGGGTATGTGTTGATTACAGGAAGTTGGATGCAGCGACGAAGAAGGACCATTTCCCTTTTCCTTTTATAGACCAGGTTATAGAGAGATTGGCAGGAAAAGAGTACTTCTATTTCCTTGACAGTTACTTTGTATACAACCAGGTTACTATTGCTCCTAAAGACCAGGAGAAGACTACCTTCACATGTCCTTTGGCACGTACGCTTTTATGGATGCCCTTTGTATTGTGCAATGCCCCTGCTACTTTCCAGAGGTGTATACTTGCCATTTTTGCAGACATGGTTGATGATTTTCTAGAGGTCTTTATAGATGATTTTTGGTCTATGGTGAGTCCTTTGACGATTGTTTAGCACACCTAGACCAGGTTCTTGAGAAATATTGTGAGGTAGATCTCGTTTTGTCGTGGGAAAAGAGATATTTTATGGTTACAAATGGGATCGTGTTGGGGCATGTCATCTCCAAGTGAGGCATGGAGGTTGTTGATCCTACCAAGGTGGATGTCATCAAGCGTCTCGAGCCACCATCTAACATCAAGCAGTTACGATCTTTTCTTGGGCATGTTGTCTTTTATAGACGATTCATTCAAGATTTTTTCTAAGATTGCCCGACCATAACTGAATTATTAGGCAAAGACATCGTTTTTGTTAGATGCAAATGTCTTCATACCTTCCTCACATTGAAAGAGATGATTATCAGTGCTCCTGTCCTACAGCCACCTGATTGGTCTCTTCCCTTTAAGATCATGACAGATGCTTCAGATTTTACGATCGGGACTGTATTATGACAAAGGAGGAATGGACTTCCCGTTGCTATCCACTATGCCAGCTAGACTTTAGATGATGCTCAATGCAATTAAACAGTGACAGAGAAAGAGATGTTGGTATTGGTATTTACATTGGGCAAATTCAGATCATATCTTCTTGGCTCCAAGATTCCAGTTTACACAGATCATTTAGCTATCAGATTTTTGACGGAGAAGAAGGATGCCAAGGAACGCCTTATTTGATGGATTCCCTTACTTCAGGAGTTTGATTTGGACATTAGAGATAAACATGGGGTAAAGAACATAGTAGTCAATCACCTCTCCCAATTATAGATAGAGCAACCTTCAGATGAGTACACGCCAAAGATTGCAGAGAGATTTCCAGATGAGAGTATCTTTACAGTTACAGAGCTTCCATGGTATGCAGATATAGTGAACTTTCTGGTTACACAGAGGAGTCCACAGGGTTGGTCGAAGGACAAAGTCGATAGACTAGTTTCTGAGGCACGATACTACCATTTGGAAGATTCGATTCTTTTTTGTGAGGGACCGGATTGTGTTTACAGGCGATGTATTCCTCAGGAGGAATACAATAGTGTCCTCACTCTGTGCCATTCCTTAGAGGCGGGGGGACATCATTCATGGAAGAGGACAATGCAGAAAGTACTTTAGAGTGGATTTTGGTGGCCAACTCTTACTAGAGATGCTTGCACATTCGTGAAGAGTTGTCCGAATTGTCAGAGAGCAGTAGGGGCAATCAGTGCTAGAGATGCGAAGCATGTGCGACCTGTTATTATTGCAATATCTTTAACGCATGGGGCATAGATTTTAGGGGTCCATTTCCTTCCAGCAGTGGCTTTGAGTACATTCTTCTCGCTGTGGATTATGTTAGTGGATGGGTGGAGGCTATACCCGCACGAGTCGCTGACAGTAGAACAATGTGCAGGTTCCTGAGGGAACATATTATTTCACGGTTCGGTATTCCATGTATTCTTATTTCAGATGAGGTAGCCATTTCATTAATAAGGAGGTAAAAAAATCTAGTAAAGAACTATGGCATTGATCATAGAGTAGCTTCTCCTTACCACCCACATACGAATGACATGGCTGAAGTTTCAAATAGGGAGGTGAAATCCATTCTTCAGAAATTAGTACGACCAGATAGGAAGAACTGGTCACAGCTCCTAGATCAGGTTCTTTGGGCATATCGTACTTCATGTAAGACTCCCTAAGGTACTTCACCCTTCAGACTGGTTTATGGGAAGCCGTGCTATTTGCCCATAGAGATCATGCACAAATCTGAGTGGGCTATCAGAGAGATTTCACTTGATATGCAGACATTAGGAGCCAAGAGGAAGATGGATATGAATGAGCTAGTAGAGATTCGAAATCATGCATACAAGAATACCCTCATTTATAAGGACAAAGTGAAGAGATGGCATGGTAGACATATTCGACACAAGATCTTTGTTCTTGGGCAGAACGTATGGTTGTTCAATGCACGATTGAGAATTTTTCTGGAAAATTGAAGAGCAAGTGGGAAGGCCTTACATAGTCAGAATGGTGCATGACAATGGAAGCATTTCTATATAAGATGTGTCACCTGGTGCAGAGCCATTTGTGGTGAATGGGCAGACACTGAAGCATTTCGTGGAGACTACTGATTACCTGGCCTGTGCTGAGGTGATCTACTTTGTACAGGATGCATGACTACTTTTCCACTTCATTTCATCCCATACAGAGACCTTTGAGCCATTCGATTTTTGGAGTCACCACCAGTACATTCTTCGTAGAATCATCCCCAGTTTTTGCTCGTCTTTTATGCTTAGGATACCATATCCTAAGTATGGGGGGGGATGATTGCCTGTTGATTAGCATTTTTTATTTTGTTCTTTTTATTTTTCTCTTGAATATCATTTCCTTTCCATGAATCACCGGTCCCTAGTTTTTGGCCACATTCTTTTCTATACTTAGGATGCCTTATCTTAAGTATGGGGGGACCGAGTGATTTCGTTGATCTTGTTTTTCTCTATCCATCTTATCCTTCGTTGTATATTCTTTTCCCTCAGTCACCTTATTTTTGTCTTCCACTATACATACGATGACCTGATCTTAAGTATAGGGGTGTCGACTGACTTCTACTCTTTCATCTTTTTCACCCACTTTTACTTAGCGCGAGTTATGTCCTCCTTTTTCTCTTTTGACGCTATGAGGACTGATGAATCTCAGATTCATCACTCTAAATCTCATTTATTAAGTTCAAATCCCTCAAAATCAACAGCATTTCTGCATCTATTCTACATAATTAGCATTCATGCATGTTTTCATAAGAATTGCATTTTAGCACTAATTTCTGCACAAAATAAGAAGCAGAAAATCCAAGCCAAAAATGACCTGTAAAATAGCCCAACTTCTCGGATTTTTAACTCATTCATGCTAACTTCGAATACACCAAAACAACCTCCACTGTGTACATATCACTCACAAGAATAAATGAAAAATACAAAAAAATAACTAACCCAAATAAGTGGACCAAAAACCCTAACCCTAGTTTCAGGATTTCCGGACTAAAAACCCCATATCTTCCCCATCAAGTGTTTGTTTTAATTCTACTCACTTTTGAACTAATGTACATTCAATTACCTTTAAAATAAGACCATGTTCAAGTGATTCGGAACTCATATATGAAAGTTGGGTTTTGGGCCTCTTTTGTACATTTTGTATCTTAGCGATTTTTGGCGTGATATTTTATGTACATAATTAACCTATTTTAATTCATTTATTTTTCATTTGTCTTCTTTGATGAAATTTTTATTAAAATACGCAAAAATCCAAATCCAAATTGAGCTTGAAATCAAAGAAACAAATTAGGTCCGAGTCTTCACTAACCAACTGTACAAATTTGGTATGTTTCATACTTTATTTATTTTCTTCTTCTTCTTAATTAATAAAAATCTAAAAAAATTAGATTAATGTGTAATTATTTATCTTTTATTTTACCATATTTTTTCTATATTTTTATCTGGTCTAAAAATGACACGAAAATCAAGGTATTCTATGTACATGGGATACCACAAAAATATCACTTTTTTTATTTGATCAATTTTGGTTTTGATGTCTGCATGAAAGTTGTAGATTTCATCGGGACGAGCAATGTTTGTGAAGAAACTTTTTCGATTCGAGTTCGTTTACTATTTCTTTTGCATTTTACAAAGTATTTTATTTGCGATTTTCGTGGTGCTGACACATGGCAACTCCTGGAGCCACCACGTGTCAGCCATTTTTGGTATTATTTATCATTCGTTTTATTAAAAAAAATTAATTCAACGCCCCCACATGTGCGCCGCAGGTGCCTCCCAGGCACGTGCTCCGCATGTGCCCTGCCGTCTCACCCCTCTACGCCACGTGTTACAACTGTGGTCGTCCGATCTCGGCCGATCGGACGGCCACCAGCATCGTCTTCCACCTCCTGTCTCCTGTCTCAACGACCGCCACTCAAAATCCCTGCAATCTCAACGGCCGAATCCTCCTTCAGATCCCCTCGATAATCACCCCGATCACGATCCAATCTCCACCGCCTT
Source organism: Ottelia alismoides (assembly GCA_037367405.1). Taxonomy (NCBI): domain Eukaryota; kingdom Viridiplantae; phylum Streptophyta; class Magnoliopsida; order Alismatales; family Hydrocharitaceae; genus Ottelia; species Ottelia alismoides. The sequence continues at coordinate 759,955 of JAZKJV010001396.1, forward strand.
CCATGAAATCGTCAATCTCCTCCATTATCGGATCTTCCCCAATCTCCAAGGGATCACTTTCCTTCTCTGGCAGACTCTCCTTAACCTATAAAAGACCTCGCCACCACCGATCAAAATCATCCGTCGATAGTCCTTAGAGCTCCAAATTGCCGTCGGTGGTGACAGCCCAGCGTACCCATCTATCCCGACGAGATCCGAGGATCCCCCTTCCTTGTTGCAGTCGTGGCAACCTCCGCCTTTGCTGCTCAAGCTCTGGCCTTCTACGTCGCCGTCAAGCCCATCGTTCGTCATCGACAACCATCAACACCTTCAGCTTCGACTCCGACCACCGTTAACCACCTTCATCTACTCTGCCTGCCTTCAAACACCGCAAGAGGTGGTGCTCCTCCACCACGGTCGTCACGCATAGCCGGGAGGTCCCTCGGCCTTCTACTAGCCGCTTGCCTCTTCGCCGACCATCGTTTCGCCTCCTCTGCCCCGCCGTAGATCCTTCGCCTTGGCCGGCCAGCCTCGACGCTGCCGCTACACCGCTCCACCGGGCACGTAGACTCGAGACCCCCCCCCCCTCCCCCCCACGCATGCGAGGCACGTGCGCCCTGGGGGAACAACTCAAGCATCCTAGGGGTCACGCGCTGGGCACGTGACCCACTGGAACAATTGCAAAAGCCCCTTGGAGAAACTTCATATTGCATCACGCACCCTACCGACCAGGTCACATGCTTGGCACGTGACCTGTTAGGAATTTTACAAATTCCCCCTCCCCCCCAGACTATACGTAACGACATCTTAGACCTTTTGCATTTTAATTATCTATTTATAAACTGCAGAAATACCCCTGTATCCCCCCTCTATTTTGAAGTTCTTCATTGCATCCTTTTATTTATCAAAAATTAGCACTTTGTTCTACGTTCAATTCTCTACATCTTGGCATTTGTCTGACATTTTTATGAGTAGTGGTTGATTAATAATTATTTATTTTGTGGAAAATTGTGAATTTTATCCATTTTATGCTCTGAAATTTATATTTGATTAACCATTGCTCCAAAAATTTCCGAAAAATCACATATTGTAGAGATAATTCTGTTTGACATTATGCCAAAAAATAATTGCATTGACGTACGTAGTTTGCCCTGTAAAAATCATTTTGTATATTTCAGTGTTTGATTTTTAATAGGTATTAAATCTCACATTTTTGAGGTTCAGGATTTTTTTGAGATCAATTACCTAGTAATAGATATAGATAATTTTGGTCCTTGAAAATAAGTAGGTTTAGTATTTTATCATAATTAAATATTGAAATTCATTTTGTTTGCATTTAAAAATTCATAAAAAAATTCATATTGCATCCAAAAATTCCAAGAAAAATATAGTGCATTCATTTCATCATATTTTGCATTGTGGCCAAATTTCATATTTTTCGGACATCATTTGAACGTAATTGACATTTTAGTCCCTAAAATAGGCCAAAATTGCATATTGCACCCTTCATTGCATTAAAAATTCCAAAAAAAACCACCTTGAAAATCATGTACGAATTTTGATAGATATAATTTTAGGTTGTTCCTTTGCCTCCTTGTATTTGACCTTGAGACTTGCCCAAGTAAAATAAATATAAAACTGCATTGATTGAAATTGACGAATATTTTGTGTGGTTATTTTCTTGACCGATTCCGATTGCCGCCTACAATGAACGACTAATCATTTTTTACGCATGATCAAATAAAAACATCTTCTTAACAAGCACATTTCGGACTCGTCAGATGGCGGTGTTGCTGGAGAGGAAAACGGCTTAGATTTTTGTCTTGAAAATTTTCGTTCGGTTTTCCGTATTCGGTTAGTCTAACCCCCATAATTTTCATTGTAAATTCCTTAATTTTTTTCTCTGCATTTATTTTCAGCATTTATTTTTCATATTTTATTGAGTCATTCTCTTACACAAATCTCTCTTATTTTTCTTGTGAGGTATTCGACATACGTGGAGCGGTTTTTTATAGAAACCGACGCATCTTCATTGACTTCTGAAAAGCCACGGTTAAATTAAGATGGAGTCTAGTCGTGAGAGAGCGTAGATCTAGGTTTTTAATTTCTGAAAATTTTAATTTTCTGTAATTAATTACTTATTTATAGCGGTGTCCGTTTGGACTCTCGCGTGTGTAAAAAACCTCAAACTTTTTATGTGATGTGTTGTGACCTGTTTCACTCTCCAATGAGGGTGGGGCCCGACTTGAGTGGCGATTAGGCTAGACCTACACATACGGCTCTCAGAGCATTTTAATTTTTGATTGTGCTCGTAAGATTAAGCCACACTTCACTATTAATCGAGACACACATAGATCGTTCAACTTAGCCAAATTGAACTCAATTCTTCCCCGCTAATAGAACTTTCTACTAGGTGCGGTTTTTCATCAGCTTGCATTTCATATAGATTAAATTTTTCAATTCTGTATTGCATCCCACATGAAGATTGTGAGGATTCACTGTAAGTCTTCTAACTGAGCATACATCATTGTTTTCGTGTGCATCAGCTTTTTCTGAATTTCTCCCTCTTGGTTTTGTCGCATAATTTTAAAAGGAAATTGGGATTGGACGATAAATGTGTGTTTTTACACCTGAGATAGCGGTTGTTGATGAGACTATTGGTTTAGAGAACCTCCCCCCTGCTCCATTCCCAGCTGCTCTCACCATGGAGAATCATGTATATGAATCATATGATCCGGAGACTTATGCATGGGCACACCCTAGGTCAACCTACTCTGACTACATGGATTACATCAACTCGAGTAGGTCAACCTAGACTTATGCATGGGACCGATGCCATTTGTATATACCATTTCACTCATCACACTTTTCCTTCTCAATCACTCCATTTCCACCCTTCTTCTATACTTAGGCTGATCAGAGCCTAAGTATAGGGGGAACCAACTCCCACCTGTATATACTCTCTTCATCCACATATCCCGACCGCTTCATTTTTCCGCTCTTCTTCTATACTTAGACTGTTCACAGTCTAAGTATAGGGGGACAGACATGTATATCTTGTTCTTTTTCTTTTCCTTTTTACTCTCTTATGCTTAGCCCGAGTTATGTCTTCTTTACGCTTATTGTGCTCTGAGGACACATCACTTGCTAAGTATAGGGGGGTCTGTATATATACTTTGTATATATTTTACCCATATCTCGTACTTTCGCATAAGTCTATATGTATTTACGGGGTAGGTAACTAATGTGAAAAAAAACTACAAAATAAAAGAAAAAGAAAAAGAGTTTGCTACTAACACTGACTGTGCCCACAATTTTTGAAAAAAATGCTTCTTATTCATTTTTGCATTAAAAAATCCCTTGCATAAAAAAATCAAAAGAAAAAAATGTGTCTGCATTTCAGACACATGCACTTCATCCAGCATTTCATTCACATGAAAAGTCATTAGGTTCTGAACCGAGTTATGAGCAGAAACCGAGAGTGGTTTGGACTTGATCTTAATCCACCTAATTTTCAAAGGAACTTCACCGAGAAATAGTATTTTAGAGTCTTCAGATCTTAGACATAATTCTTTGAGTTCCACATGACAATGTATAACGTTTGACTCTTAGTGTCTAACTTGGTCTCTTCATTCTGGGTACAATTCTGGAATAGGGAATTAATTTGTACTCTCGCACTATGCACTTAGCTCAACTCAGACGGGATGTTGGAAGACTGTGTGAGTTTCTTTTCTGGTAACGTGGAAATCTAAAGACCGAAGTACGGGTTGAAATAAAGCTTCGGAAAAGGGATGGATGGCTGGGCACAATTTTGTCTAAGATCCCAAAAAATGTACGGAAACAAAATGATTCTATATCCGTAGGGGCACAACAAGATCCAAGCAAAACCATCAAAAATTTCAAATACAAAGAAGCATTCTACCAAATAAATATCTGACCAAAAAGGTCCAAGCTTCAAGAAACCTGCAGATCTTGGTGGAGACTCAGCTACACTGACCAGCTTCACAAGGAGAGGTGACTACATCGGCCACCCTCCAGTTCTTTTCTCCTTCTTCTAACTTCTCCCACCAATTCGATTGTGAACACATCGCGACAGACCTTAGAAGGAAATACCTGACTCCCCGAGGACGAGTTATTGGAGAGGAGGTTTGCGCGGTAGTCCGGCATTCTGGATGGGAAGAGCTAAAACCTTTCACACACATTAGTCGATTGTTCAATATTCATAGGGTATGCTTTGGGAAGAGGATTGATCTAAGATGACTTCTGAGCCGAAACTGTAGCAATGATTTGTAGAACTTGAGGGCTGTTGATTTTAAAATTCTAAGTCTCACAGAAGTTCCGCCACACTAATAATCCAAAGGTCGAGTCTAGTTCATTTTTACCTTCAGCTTATGGTCTTGGTATGGAACCCAATCTCATTTCACCTCATGGCATTTCTTTTTGATGCTTAGGGACGAGCATAGTTTAAGTATAGGGGGATGATAAATCTCAGATTCATCACTCTAAATCTCATTTATTAAGATCAAATCCCTCAAAATCACCAGCATTTCTGCATCTATTCTGCATAATTAACCTTCATGCATGTTTTCATAAGAATTGCATTTTAGCACTAATTTCAGCATAAAATAAGAAGCCAAAAATCCAAGCCAAAAAAGACATGTAAAATAGCCTAACTTCCCATATTTTTAACTCATTCATGCTAACTCTGAATACACTAAAACTACCTCCATTATGTACATATCACTCACAAGAATAAATGAAAAATACAAAAAAATAACTAACCCAAATAAGTGGACCAAAAACCCAAACCCTAGTTTCAAGATTTCCAGATTAAAAACCCCATATCTTCCCCCATCAAGTGTCTGTTTTAGTCCTACTCACTTTTGAACTAATGTACATTCAATTACCTTCAAAATAAGATCAAGTTCAAGTGATTCGGAGCTCATATGTGAAAGTTGGATTTTGGGCCTCTTTTGTACATTTTGTATTTTAGCGGTTTTGGACCTGATATTTTATGTATATAATTAACCTATTTTAATTCATTTCTTTTTCATTTGTCTTCTTTAATGAAAGTTTTATTAAAATGCATAAAAATCCAAATCCAAATTGAGCTTGAAATCAAAGAAACAAATTGGATTCAAGTCTTCACTAACCAACTGTACAAATTTCGTCTGTTTTATACTTTATTTTTTTCTACTTTTTCTTAATTAATAAAAATCCAAAAAAATAGATTAATATGTAATTATTTATCTTTGATTTTACCATATTCTTTCCGGATTTTTATCTGGTTTAAAATGACATAAATTATAAAACACAAAAATCAAGGTATTATAAGTACATGGAATACCACAAAAATATCAATTTTTGCATTTGATCAATTTTTGATTTTGATGTCTTCATGAAAGTTGAGACAAGCAATTTTCGTGAAGAAACTTTGTCGATCTGAGGCTGTTTACTATTTCTTTTGCATTTTACAAAGTATTTTATTTGCGATTTTTGTGGTGCTGACACGTGACAGCTCCTGGAGCCGCCACGTGTCAGCCATTTTTGGTATTATTTCTCATCCGTTTTATTAAAAAAATTAATTCAATGCCCCCGCACGTGCGCCGCACGTGCCTCACGTGCCCTGCTGTCTCACCCTTTTGTGCCATGTGTTACAACTGTGGCCATCCGATCTCGGCCGATCGGACGGCCACCAACATCGTCTTCCACCTCCCGCCAAAAATTCCTACAATTTCACCGACCGAATACTCCTTCAGATCCCCTCAATAATCACCCCAATCACGATCCAATCTCAACCACCCTCCATGAAATCGTCAATCTCCTCTATTATCAGATCTTCCCCAATCTCCAGGGGATCACTTTCCTTCTCCGGCAGACTCTCCTCGACCTATAAAAGACCTCACCACCACCGATCAAAATCATCCCTGATAGTCCTTAGAGCTCCAAATTGTCGCCGGTGGTGATAGCCCGGCGTGCCCATCTATCCCGACGAGATCCGAGGATCCCCCTTCCTCGTTTCCGTCGCGGCAACCTCCGCCTTTACTGCTCAAGCTCCGGCCTTCTACGTCACCGTCGAGCCCATCGTTCGTCATCGACAACCATCAACACCTTCAGCTTCGACTCCGACCACCGTCAACCACCTTCATCTACCCTGCCTTCCTTCAAACGCCGCAAGAGGTGGTACTCCTCCACCACGATCATCACGCACAATCGGGAGGTCCCCCGGCCTTCCACCAGCCGCTCGCCTCTTCGCCGACCATTGTTTCGCCTCCTCTGCCCCGCCGTAGATCCTCCGCCTTGGTCGGCCAACCTCGACGCTGCCGCTACACCGCTCCACCGAGCACGTAGACCCGAGACCCCCCCCCCCCCCCGTGCGTGCGAGGCACTTGCGCCCGGGGGAACAACTCAACAAGTGACCCACTGGAACAATTGCAAAAGCCCCTTGGAGAAACTTCTTATTGTAGCACACCCCCCGCCGACCAGGTCACGTGCTTGGCACGTGACCTGTTAGGATTTTACAAATCCCCCCCAAACTATAGGTAACTGCATCTTAGACCTTTTGCATTTTAATTATCTATTTATAAACTGCAGAAATACCCCTGTATTCCCCCTCTGTTTTGAACTTCTTCGTTGCATCCTTTTATTTATCAAAAATTAGCACTTTGTTCTACGTTCAATTCTCTACATCTTGGCATTTGTCTGACATTTTTATGAGTAGTGGTTGATTTATAATTATTTATTTTGTTTAAAATTGTGAATTTTGCCCATTTTATGCCCTGAAATTTATATTTGATTAACCATTGCTCCAAACATTCCTAAAAAATCACATATTGTAGAGTTAATTGTGCTTGACATTGTGCCCAAAAAGAATTGAATTTTCATGCATAGTTTTCCATGTAAAAATTATTTTGTATATTTCAGTGTTTGATTTTTAATAGATATTAAATCTCACATTTTTGAGGTTCAGGATTTTTCTGAGATCACTCACCTAGTAATAGATCTTAGATAATTTTGGTCCTTGAGAATAAATCGATTTAGTATTTATCATAATTAAATATTGAAATTCATTTTGTTTGCATTTAAAAAATCACAAAAAATCATATTGCATACAAAATTCCAAAAAAATTACAGTGCATTCATTTCATCATATTTTGCATTGTGGTCAAATTTCATATTTTTCGGACATCATTTGAATGTAATTGACATTTTAGTCCCTAAAATAGGCCAAAATTACATATTGCGCCTTCATTGCATTAAAAAGTCCAAAAAAACCACCTTGAAAATAGTGCACGAATTTAGATAGATATAATTCTAGGTTGTTCCTTTGCTTCCTTGTGTTCGACTTTGGGACTTGACCATGTAAAATAAATATAGAACCGCATTGATTAAAATTGACAAATATTTTGTGTGGTTATTTTCTTGACCGATTCCGATTGCCGCCTACAACGAATGACTAATCATTTTTTTACGCACGATCAAATAAAAATATCTTCTTAACAAGCGCATTTTGGACTCATCAAGGACATAGCACAAGCTAAGTATAGGGGGTGCATATATATCGTATATATACTTGTATCCATAACTCGTACTTTTATGTATTTTCTATATGTATAAAATCCATAAAAAGTGGGTGAGGGTTAATTTAAAATCCATTTATTTATTTATTTATTTATTTATCGATTATTTATAAAATTCTTGTCAATAAGTAAAATATGTCTAAAATCCTAATTTAAAATTCTTAATTTTAAATTTGTATTTAATATGTATAATACTTATTTAAAATCCTATCTATTGGAATATGTGTAAAAAATCATTTATTCTTTGTAAAATTCTTTGTATATAAAATTTGTAAATACATTAGTTATTAAAATATTTGTAATTTATCTTGTAAAATTCTTATACATAGGCTTATTTATAAAAATTGAAAAATCCATAAAAACACAAAGTCCTAAAATTAAAAAAAAATACAGAATCATTAAAATCCATAAAAATGAGTAAAATTCAGAAAATATACTTCACAAAAAATGGTTGATTTGCATTAGTATTTTCAGAAAAAGTTTAATTTCTAGAACTAAAGATTGGGAAAAGTCTGAAGGATGGAGCTTGATACGACTTTTGATGATCATTATAAGGAGCCTAGTTAGGAACTGTAATTTGGACTCTTCAGGTCTTTGATGTAAATATTTGGGTTCCATGAGACCATGTTTGGGAAGTCAACTTGAAAAGTGCCTAAGTAGAACACTTGGTGTCATCCGTACAACCGCATCAGTGAACCAATTTTGGACATATGAACTTTACACTTAGATCGACTTGCATGGGTCTGTGAAGGGCGATCCATCTTGGTAGTGTGTTTTTATCCTTGTCTTTGCAGCATTGACATCTAAAGACGAGAGATATTGGGGTTGCGATAGCTGCTTCGGATGAGGGAAGGATCTGCTGACACAATTTTTCCAAGACCTTAAAAAATAGATAGAATAAAAGATGCTATATCCTTCAAGGCACAAAGATATGAATGCAATGCAAGCAAATTACAAAGCCAATTTAAAGAAGAAGCCACCAAATATAAATACGACCACAATGGTCCATGGTTCCACCAAAAATGCATGCACATCTTAGTGGGGACTTAGCTACACCGGTTGGGCTTCACAAGGAGATGCGTCTACACTGGTTGCACTCCAGTTCTTTTCTCACTCTTCTACTTTCTCTCTATATTCGATTGTGTACATAGCACGAACTGACCTCAGAAGGGAATACCTCCCTCCCTAAGGAAAGAGTAGCTTGATGAGGAACCAATGGAAGTGTATAGCTAAGATGGACAGTTTCTTTGCTTCTTTAAGCATGAAGAGCTAAAACAATTCACACACTGTACAAATTGACTTTAAGGATGATAGAGTTTGCGATATGAATAAGTGAATCTGAACTGGTTGTTGAGGTGAATTTAAATCAGGATTTGTGGAACATGAGGACTGTTGAGGATAAAATAATAATCCTAGTTAAGGCTCCGACAAAATGCTTGTTTCAGGCCCGATCGAGCTCTGTCCTTTGTCTGTTCTCATGAACTAATTTAGGAAAATAAATTCTTTCTAACTTTCTTTCTTTTTCACTTATTTTTCAAATAAGTGTTTGTTAAGGGACTAACAAAGTTTAAGTATAGGGGATTGATGAATCCATGATTCATTAACATTTTTTGTCACATTTTATCTTAAAAACCCTTAACAAATATATGTAAAGATCCACTAATTACCATCTTTTATCGAACCTCATCAAAACATGTAAATAAATAAAAGAATAAAAATAAAGAAAAGAAAAGAAGGCAGATTGTAAATATGTATATATGTACAATATGACTTATAAAATATAAATATAGCTGCAAGATATATTATATAACCTAAGCTTCGAGACAAAATCAACATGGATTGATCGATAAACAAACAAGTAGGGGGAGATAAGGAAAGAAAATCATAAAAATAATTAATTATACAACCCACACATTCTTCACTATTTATCATATAAATATCAAATCTTCATTGATTTTTAATTAATTCATACGTACATATTTTTCACCAAACTTTTCCTTTAATTATTTCTAAAATTCTATGTAAAAATATAAAAATAAATTAAAAATATTATCTTGTATATATGCCAAGAAATCTAACTTTCAAATTATCAAATTCTCAACTTCCGAACATCATAACTTTCTCATATGAATTACAATTTCACTCTACTCACCTTTAAAGTTCATAAAATAATATTATCTAATTAATAAAGGTAATTTCATAAAAATCGGAGTCTGTTTGCAAAAAGTCGATTTTGGGATCTAGTGATAACGAGGTTTCTGGACTATTTATTTTATTTTGAACATAGTATTTACAATTTTATCAATTTTATAAATTTTAATTATTTTCACAATCTTGTATTTTAACCATGATTTTAATTTATTATATTAAAAATCCATAACCTACTTATTAAGTATTATTTATACCTATTTATTAATAATAGGGTAAAATGGGGCTGCCCCCAGGGAGTAGCCAACTTGGCTACTCCCACCCCTATTTTCCCCTCATTTCTTTATTTTTTTGAAAAATAAAAATTTGTATATTCATCATTATATCCCTCTCACATTCTATTAAAATTTCGTCAGAAACAGAGACTCCTAAGCCCTCCATCCAGATGTCATTTTTTTAACGGTCGCAGGATTTTTTAAATCGACCATGTTTGGATGGAGGTTGTAGGAGTCTCTGTTTCTGATGAAATTTTAATAGAATATGAGAGGGATATAATGATGAATATATAAATTTTTATTTTCCAAAAAAATAAAAAAATGAGGGGAAAATAGGGGTGGGAGTAGCCAAGTTGGCTACTCCCTAGGGGCAGCGCCATTTTACCCTTATTAATATAATACTTATATTTAATAAATTATTTATTATTTATCAAAACTAATTATTACATAATTTAAATAATTTAATTACCTATTTTTTTAGTTTTTATACCTCTTTAAAATAACGTCATTTACTAATTAGGGATTTTTACCCGGCAGACCCTATAATCTTTTCCAATTACCTCTACGACCTTCTAAACATCCTAATTCCTCCTCCAACCTTGTAAACTTGCTCCGTCTTACCCAACAAACCCTGCCGTCAAATTTAACTATATTTGAGTCAGTTACTTGGGTTAGCCTTGAGTTAACCCAACCCATTTACCATGGAACGGTTAGGATTACCCCAAATTAAAAAAAAAATTAAAAAAAATAGAAAAAAGCTCCGCGATGGGATCCATCAACGGGAGTTGTGCGGGTAGAAGGGGGGAGGGGGTTGCAGGTGGCAACATCGGCAGCGAGGGGGTGCACGTAGCAGCATCGCTCGGTGCCGGAGCAGTTGCAGGGGGGGTGGAGGGGTCGGGAGCAGCATCGACGGTGGGGGAGGGGGGCACGTAGCAGCATCGCCTGGTGCCGGGAGGCGGGGGGAGCAACGGCAGGGGGTTGAAGGGGTCGGGAGCAGCATCGACGAGGGGGGGGTGCACGTAGCAGCATCGCTCGGTGCCGGGAGGAGGGGGGGAGCAACGGCAGGGGGTGGAGGGGCCGGGAGCAGCATCCAAGGGGGGGTGCACGTAGCCGGTGGTGGGGGGGGTCGGGAGGCGGGAGGTGCACGTAGCCGGTGGTGGGGGGCCCGGGAGGCGGGGGGTGCATGTAGCCGGTGGTGGCGGCCTTCGGGGAGGGGGGTGCACGTAGCAGCATCGCCGGTGGGGATGGGGTGGTGTTGCACGTAGCAGCATCGCCGGTGGGGGTGGGGGTGTTGCAGGGGCAGCATCGCCGGGGGGCGGGAGGGGAATTCAGGTAGCTGCGGGTCGCCAGTGATGACGACGAGGGTGACCTTGCGGAGACAGGCCGGACGCGGGTGAGGCCTGGGCGCGGGGTACCTTGGCGGTAGCACGGTGGGGGGGGGGGAGGGGGGTTGCATCGGTGGGGGGAAAGGGGGAGGGGGTGGTTCCAGGTAGCAGCATTGGCGACAGGGGGGCGGAAGGGGGTTGCAGGGGCAGCATCGCCGTGGGGCGGGAGGGGGATGCAAGTAGCCGCAGAGGCCGCGGGTCGCCGGTGATGACGACGAGGGCGACCTTGCGGAGACGGGCGGGACGTGGGTGAGGCCTGGGCGCGGCGGACCTTGGCGGCGGCACGGGGGAGGGGGTTGCATTGGTGGGGTGGTGGTGGAGGGGGGCAGGGTGCAGTGGCACTAAATGTAAATTTGATAAATTAAATGGGTATAATCTAAAAGAACATAACAGAATCGGGTTAACTTTGACGGCTAAATGAACGGGGGTTAACCACAGGGTCTGTAGGGTAAGGGTTAACAAGTTTACGGGGTCGAGGGAGGAATTAGGATGTTTCGAAGGTCGTAGCGGTAATTCGAAAAGATTACAGGGTCTGTCGGGTAAAAATCCCTACTAATTAATATATAATATATAATTATCATCTTGCCAACCAAGTGGTGACACGTGTCAACAACTAGTGTCTTCTTCTTCAAGAAGCTGTTGCAGCTTCTGTTCTACCGGTCGACCTCCAACAAATTTTTGCGTGTCAATACCGATCTCTTTACTTAATCCAAACCTTCCATCTTCCTCTCCTAACAAACCTAATCCACGCCGATCTCTTTACTTAATCCAAACCTTCCATCTTCCTCTCCTAACAAACCTAATCCACGCCCACCATTGATTTATATCTAACCCCCCTTTGATCATCCTATAAAAACCCTTGAACATCGATGATTCAGAATGAACTCAGTCCTAACTAACCTTCGATTCCAGATACCTGGCCGATACCCTACCATCCTAGCCTCGTTCCGGCCACCCGCGATGGTGACAACACTTGAGAGCCGCCCCGTGTGGAAGGAGGACCATTAGAGGAGAGTTCCAGGTGGCTACCCACCTCGCATCGCCGCCTTGGGCACGTGGAGCTCCGGCAAAGATCGCCCGTCGAGCAATAACCAGAGGTAATACACCTCAACTTCCCAGATCATCCGTGCATATTTGCGATTTCATTTCTCGAATCTCGTACCATGTTTAGTGTTGTTAGGTACATCATTATGACACTCTGATCACCATATTAGACGCCTATCAACTGCAATCCTCAAATCCCTTTTAAATCCATTTAAATTCGCTTTAATTTTGTTCATATTTTCAGTGTTCACATTTTCTGGAAACATATTTGATAACTTGCAAATCCATAATTCTTGGCCGATTTCCATTGCAAATCGAGCATACAAATGTTAATTGCGGGTCCATTTTTCATTGGGAGCCATTAAAACATCATCTGGAGAATCAAAGATCCAAGCAGCTCAAAGCTTCATGGCCTTCATTCCAACTTCCAGGACTATCTGAATCGTCACTTTCGCCGGTGAATGCCTACCATTCTCGACCACCTCTGATCCTCTTCACCCCCAGGAGAGCTCAAGGGGTGAATGAGTCACCCCTCTGGCCCTGCAAGAGGCCAAAGCAATCAACAGGCTGTCGGAGATAAAGAGGGGATGGAGGCGCCGCCGCTGCATTGCAGAAAGGGGAAGAACATATCAAGAACGCAGGAAAGCATGGGCTTCTGACACGTGGCGTCCACCGACGGCTCAGATCGCATATCTTCTTCTAATCTCCACCGTTGACTGTGAAATGGTGTGAAAATTTCACCTTAATTCGTCAGAGTTCCAGAATTCTAAAGCACTCCAGCGGTTTTCCAGAATTGCATTTAGGTCCCTATTTAGGGACCTAAATGTAAGACTTTTAGTTTTCTTCACATTTCAGTCTCTGACCGAGGACCAATATGCGGAAATTTTAGTTTCTTTTCTTGCATTTACCCCTAAACTGTAGGGTTCCTTTGGACCTATTTTTGACATTATTTTGTAATGATTTTTCTAGGGTAGCTACACAACTACCCTAGCGAGGTTTTTTTTGTATTTTCGTATGTTTTTGTCGTATCATTGTTATGTTTTGATTTGTCGAATATCGTGCCCGTTTTGATATCAATTTAAGTGTTTTTTGAGCCCGTTGCTCGAGCGATCTCTCTACTATATATTATCAACTATCCACTACATATTTTTCACATACTATATTGTAGATAAATCATTTGAAAATATCATTTTGAAAAAATAAATAAAAATTAAAAGAAATAAAATCAAATAAAAAAATTCAAAATAAAAAAACATTAAAAAGATTTCTCGCTTTCTCGCTTTCCTTCGAGAAGAAATAAAAAAATCACAAAAATAACTTTTCCCTCAAAAATCCAAGTAATGTTATTCTGCCTCCTTGAGTTCGACTCAGGCACACCTATCAGGTAAAGTAAATATTGTAAGATAAAATAGGAGAGAAGCCTATTCACTTCATTCTTTCATTCTTTCTACTATTTTATCGATTTTTATTTGATCAATGCGGATCCCTCTTCACGGTTTTCTACACCGACATCTTTATTAACCGCAGTCGAATCCATGTTATCACTTAGCTTGCGCATGAATCTTAATACAACACTGAATGCATGTAGTATATCTGGTCTTGTATTAGTTAAATATAAAAGGAGCCTACAAGACTCTTATAAAGAGAACCATCAGCTTCTTGAGTTCCATCATTTGTAGAAAGTTTTGTATTAACAACCATAGGAGTTGCTTCTGGCTTGCAATCGACATATGAAATTTCTAGAGAAGATCATGAACATATTTTTCTTGAGAGATAAATACTTCACCTTCTTTCTGTTGAACTTGAATTCCAAGGAAATATCTCATAAGACCAAGATCTGTCATTTCATACTCTTTCATCACTACTTTCTTGAATTCCTCAAATCATCTTAAAGCAATTACTTGTATATATAAGATCATCAACATAAAGGCATACAATGAGGAAATTATGCATACCTTCTTTCTTCAAATAAAGAGATGGCTCATTGGGACTTCATAGAAATCCATTATCTCGAAAATATCCATCAATTTTATTATTCCAAGCTCTTGGTGATTGCTTTAAGCCATATAAGGCCTTGCAGAGACGATAAACATTTTCTTCATTATTTCTGGAGATATATCCTTGAGATTGTTCAACATAAACCTCTTCTTCAAGATCTCCATTAAGAAATGTAGATTTAACATCAAATTGATAAATTGATAACTTCTTTTGAGGATTAAATGTAGGCAAAGTTCTAATTGTCTCCATACGTGCAACATGTGCAAAAGTTTCATTATAATCAATACCTGGTTTTTGTGAGTAACCTTTAGCAACCAATCGAGCTTTATACTTGTGAATGGAGAAATCTTCATTATATTTGACTTTATAATTCTATTTAAGATCATTTACATCTTTATCCTTCGGTCGGTCAACAAGCTCGCAAGTGTGATTTTTATTAATGACTGTAATCTCTTCATTCATTGCTTGAATCCATACTTCTTCTTTAACTGCTTCTTCAAACTTTTGTGGCTCACAAACAAATAAAGCAATAGCAGAAGATGATGCATAAATTTCTTGAAGAGACCATACCTTTTGTTGTGGATGTTTTTAGTCAGAGACATTTGGCCCAACCGGTCTTTGAATTGATGGGAAATATCTTCATCATTTGGATTGTCTTCTTCAGCATCAGTTCGCTTTTGTTGCACCGAAGAATCATCCAATTTCCATGAAGATGTTTCATCAAAGACAACATCTCTTGATATAATCAATTTCCCTCCTTTGAGCTTATATAATGTATAAGCTTTAGATTCATCATACTATCCAGTGAAGATATATTTTTCTCTTTTTTAAGCAAACTTTTCTTGTCTAATTTGAGATGGAATATGAGCATATGTAATAGGGCCAAAGATTTTGAAATGGCTAATCTTGACCTTCCTTTCATACCAGGCTTCATAAGGTATTCAATCCGATACTGCTTTTGTAGGTGATCTATTCAATATATAAACCGCCGTATTTACTGGCTTTGCCCAAAGTTTGTTAGGAAGATCCTTACCTTTTAACATTCTTCTTGTCATCTCAACAATTGTTCGATTTGTTCTTTCAGCTACTCTATTCTATCGAGGAGTATATCTTGTTGTTATCTCCCTCTTGATTCCTTCAGCTATACAGAATTTTGAATTTCTTTAGATGTAAATTCTTCTCCACCATCTGATTGGAAGACTTTTATTTTTCTTCCATTTTATTTTTCAACAAAAGCTTTAAACTTGATAAAAGTAGAAAATACTTCTGACTTTTCTTTTAAGAAGTAAATCTACATCATTCTACTATAATCATCAACAAATAATAGAAGTACCTGGCTCCACTAATAGATGGAGTTTAAGTTGGTCCACGTACATCTGAGTGTATCAACTCAAGTGGAGTCTTTTCTCTCCATGATGTCTTTGTAAATTGCAATCTATGCATCTTGCCATATTGATGAATCTCATATTCATCATGCTAAAAGCCGCAAATTAAACCCCTGGCTTTACCAATCTAATAAAAATCATCGTCAATTCCTTATTATTATCCTGTATTATATTGTGTATAATTAACCTTAATTAATTATATTTAATTTCATTTAATTTTCTTGTAAATATCCTCTCATCAAAAACTCTTAAAAATTAGGTAGAATGATTTCTATAATTCACTGACCTTTAAAAAGACTAAAAAATACAAAAACAACTCAAAAACAAAAAGTCGGTGTTTTTATCCCCCTTAAAAATACCCCCAAAAATATTTTTGTACAAATGACCTCTTTTGTCCTTTCATCCAACATGAAACTTGTAGATCTCATCGAGACGAGCAACTTTCATGTTTTGATTTTTTCCTAGTTTTACCTCTAACTATTTATTCCATATTTATCTTTGTATTTATACTTCTGAATTTTCTGATTGGGCCATGTGGCGCCCTCTGGGCCGCCCACGTGTCCCACCTCCCTTTCTGCCAGCCGACGCTCACCTGGGCCGTCAGATGCCCTTCACTCCGCCTTCATCTCATCCGCCCATTCCACTTCATTCACAACCGTTAGATCATCACCCGGCTCACATATTGACCGCTCTATTGTGCCTCGCTGTCATCCGTTGGATCTTCTCTGGATTTGACGACCAGCATCATCCCACGTCACCCCCTCACCTCAGCCGCCTGATCCCGTTCATATCTTACGGTCTACCAGGCTCCACGTCACCCCATCCTTCCCCACCATACAATCAAGCCCGCCTTCTCATCGGTACCGCACACCTCCGCACTCATCTCATCCACCCGATCCACTCTTTCAGATCTAATCCTAACCCTCCAATCGCGCTATCATCTCAGCCGTTGTCTGCGAATGATTTAGGTTTGTTACATGAAACATATCTTCCCAAGAACTTTGAAATGAAAGATATTGGTGAGGCATTCTATGTGATTGGAATAGAAATATTCCGTGATAGACCAAAAGTACTGTTAGACTGTTAGGATTGTCTCAGAAGGCATATATTGAGAAGGTCTTGGAAAGATTCAGGATGGACAAGTGCTCTACAGGGATAGTTCCTATTTAGAAAGGAAACAGATTCAATTTGGATCAATGTCCAAAGAATGAATTGGAACGTAATGAAATGAAAGGAATTCCTTATGCATCAGTGGTTGGGAGTATCATGTATGCTCAGACATGTACTCGGCTTGATATTAGTTTTGCCACTGGTATGTTAGGTCGGTATCAAAGTAATCCTGGTATGGACCACTGGAAAGCTGCAAGGAAAATTCTCAGGTATTTACAAGGCACCAAAGATCATATGCTCATGTACAGACGATCTAATAATGTTGAGATTATCAGATATTCAGATTCAGGTTTTACGGGATGTATCGACACAAGAAAGTCAACCTTTGGCTACGTATTTCTACTCGCTGGAGGAGATGTGTCATGGAAAAGTGCGAAGTAGTTAGTCATTGCTGCTTTCCACTATGGAGGTTGAATTTGTAGCGTGCTTTGAGGCTAAAATTTAAGGATTGTGGCTGCGGAATTTTATTTCAGGACTTGGAATAGTCGACAGCATTACCAAGCCACTGAAGCTTTATTGTGATAATATTGCAGCAGTCTTCTTCTCAAAGAATAATAAGTACTCTAAGGGTGCAAAGCACATGGAATTGAAGTATTTATCAGTAAATGAGGAAGTTCAAAAATAAAGAGTATTAATAGAGCGCATCAATACTAATTTAATGATAGCAGGTCCGTTAACTAAATGTTTAGCACCTAAGATTTTTCTGAGCACGTTGTAAGAATGGGTATTTTAAAGAAGTCCTTGTTATGAAAGGTTAATTAGTACAATTTATTTGGTGCTCATTATGATTGTGACAATCTCATTTGTTTTATGTTTATGAATCTTTTCATTTTTATATTATACATGTATGTTTGCAAATAAATAACATAACCGTTAAAATGAAATTAAATTAGGAGATATTATTCTTCTAAATTACAGATGATTGGATTGAATTAATATTGATACATGGAAGGGATCGTGTCAAGTCATATGATGTATGATTGTCATGATCATATTAGTTTAATTCAATTAAGGAATTTTTATCCGTCGGACCCTATAATCTTTGTCAATTACCTCTACGACCTTTGAAATATTGTAATTCCTTCCTCAACCCCGTAAACTTGCTCCGTCTTATCCTGCGAACCTTACCGTTAAATTGACACATGTAGAGTTAACTTCCTTGAGTTAAAAGTGAGTTAATCTAACCAATCCATGACCGGACGGCTAGGGTTAATCAACAAAAGAAAAAACAATCATCCCTCCTCTAATAGGTTCCCTTCCCACTGCACCAACGAGGGGAGGCTCGACCGGAGGAGATTGGGAGGGAAAAGGGGGGGCTTTGATTGGCAGGGAGCCGGCGAGGGAACGCGGGACGCGGTCCAGTGGAGGGCGGTGGGATAGGGGAAAGGGGGCAGGGGAGCTGGTGGGGGGACGCGGGACGCAGTGCAGGGGAGGGCGGCGGGACATGGGACACGTGGGACGGGGGGCTTTGCATGCGGGGGGGGGGGGGGGGGGGGGTGCATTCTTTTATAGAGGCGGCGGTGGCATGGATTGGTAGGGGAGTCGGTGGGGGACGCGGTGGAGGGGAGGGTGGCAGGACAGGGGACGCGCGTGGGAGGGGGCTTTGCAGGCGGGGGGGTTCTTTTGCAGAGGCGGCGGGGGCTTCGATTGGTAGGAGAGCCGATCGGGTGGACGCGAGGGAGGGGGTTTTGCAGGTCGGGGGCCCCGAGGGGGGGGAGGGGCTGGCAGTGGGACGCGGGGAGGGGAGGGGGAGGGGCTGGCGACGAGATGCAGGGGGAGGGGGGGATTGCATGGCCGCGATAGGGGTGGGCTTCGAGCAGGCAGCAGGCCGGGGGAAGGGCTCCGACCGGGTGAGCGAGGGAGGGCCTTCGAGCAGGAGTGTGGTGAGCGGGGGAGGGGCTTCGAGCAGCGACAGGGGGTCGAGCAAGGGAGGCCGCCGACGGACCGAGGGAGGGGGCATCGTATTCAGCTGGAGGTGGAGGGAATGGCAACTGGAGGTGGAAGGTGGGAGGGAGTGGCACTTGTAGTAAATTTGATAAACTAAATGGATATAATATAAAAGAAGATAACAGAATCCGGTTAGTTCTAACGGTTAAAGGGATGGAGGTTAACCACATGGTCTGTAGGGTAAAGGTTAACAAGTTTATGGGGGTGATGGAGGAATTACGATGTTTCAGAGATCGTAGAGGTAATTGACAAATATTATAGGGTCTGCTGGGTAAAAATCCCTTCAATTAAAGTATATGGTTCATTGACATTACATAAAATCCATGAAAAGACGCGCTTAAGGTGATTATCTCATAATTAAAGATTATATGGACCAAGTAGGAGAATGTTGGAATTTATCCCGTAAGTGACCCATATAAAATATTTATGAGATGATAAATATTGGATTTTACCAAGTCAATGGATAAAACGTAACCGCATTATCTTGATCCACGTTGATGGTTAGTGGATTATCAGGAGTCGGTTACGATATGATTTGTTATCCTTTTGAACCCTCCAACTGTATCCGTATAAAAGAGACATGATGGCTCATTATGCAAGACAGTGAATCAAGAGATTCAGAGAGCCATCATCAAAACTCTCCACCATCTGAGAGAGTCTTAACGATTGGGGTTAAGGGAAGAAGAAAAGAAGGAAGAAAAGATCATTGTCAGCTTCTTCATCTTCTCCGTTACAAGTTCTATTTAATTTGCGATGGAAGAAGGAAACTTACGAATCGTTATTTTTATTAATTCTTTAATGCTGCACTTTGATTTTCCTGCATACGAGAGATGTTGAGACTATCGGTCGGACTACTTAAGATGGAAGAGATTACCACTTGGATTTGTCGGTATTTGGAAGACGTGGAATGTTTGTTTGCATATTATTGTAGTTGTCGAGTGGAGGATATAAATATAACAAATTATGAGATTAATCGATGTATTAAGGAGTCTTCCGTTTACGTCGCGAATAGATCCATATTGACTTTGCGACATATCTTTGTCCATCTCAAGATACGGTTGCGGCTGCAGATTGATGTACATACGTTTATAGGTATGGGTATGAAATGCCGGTAAATACAGATTTATTTCTTTATTAACTTGTATGCAGCCCTTCTTCAAGATAGTTTCTGCGGATTGTCCTCAGCGTTAGATGCCCCTTGGCATGGTTAATAGAATGTCCAACATGGAACCCCGTGGACCTCCAGTCGGAACACCTCCTTGCAGTTCCACCACGGCCCACGACTCGGGGGTCCAGCCAGGAATGCCTCCGTGCTCCCGGGCCACGCCCATCCTCGCGGCGCCACCAGGAAGCTTCCCAGCAAGAGCGGGCTCCGCAGCACAACGTCGATGTCGCTATCGTCGAGAACCGGAGTCGGTACAACATCTCGGCCTCTGCGTGGGAGAGCCGCTTATCACCTGGGCGGAGGAGAGGAGAAGTGGTAATCAATGTAAATGGATATAATGCAAAAGGACGTAACGAAATCTCGTTCGTTTTAAAGGATAAATGAATGGAGATTAATTATAGGTTTGTAGGGTAAAGTTTAGCTGGTTTACAAGGTCGAGATGGGAATTAACTTGTTTCAAAGTTCGTGAAGATAATTGACAAAGATTATAAGTTCTGTTAGATACAAATTCCATAATTTTATTATTCTTACTTTATGAATGAACATGTATATTTTTACCATCCATTAGAAAGAAACAAGCGTATGTAGAGAGGGGAGCGTGCAAGAAGCAACGTGTCAACCTATCAAAAAAAGTTGGGTGAAACCCAACTTTAATATAAGTTATAGATTTAAGTGATTTTTATTTCAAAATCTACCTTAGTAGATTGAATCTTATATTAATGTTCTATTTTTCTTTTAAATTTCACTCAATTACGAGATTATTTGCTATTTTATATTAATTTTTAAATGTCTAGATCTTTTTAAATGAAATTTAAGTTAGCTTAGATATTGACTAAATCTTTAACTATTAAGATAAAATAGCAAAAAACATCGGATTTGAGCAAAATTTGGAGAATATGTAGATCATTAATCTAAGATTCAATCTATAAAATTGTATTTTAAAACCGAAATCACATAAAATAATAATAAGGATTACAACACATATGTTGTAATTCTAAGAGGTTACGAGCCCTAAATTTTACACGACATATCCCAAATAAACTCTCTTTTTAAAAAAATTCAAATATTTGATTTATGGGATTGTTTAAATTGTGCCCGCCCAACGTTTGTCTAATGACAGAAATATCCCTGACGATTATTACAATTATACTTATACCCCTCTGTTCTCATAAATCCCACGCTATTGCACTCATATCCTGTATTCTCCCTAGTCGTTATAATTACTCATAAAAACCCTGGATTAAAATAGGGGAAGAAGTGCGATAGACATGTATAGATATTGCCATTTACTGCAATAAAAGATTACTACATGTGATGGCGATTGTACAACTGTTTGGTTGCCAGGTTACTCAGAGCAAATTGAAGATACAAGATGTACCTCTTGTTTGGTTCTGGGTTGCCCCAGCTCTATCCATGCATTGCTCAGATGCAATTAGTTGTATAGTTCCCATTTTTTTATTATAATATGTTTTAATCACATTCAAACAAAAAGTTAATATCACAACATATTATAACTATAAAAATAAAAATATTCAATATAATACATAACCAGCGTAACAACGCATCACATTTACCATTCCAACCCTTCTAACCATCCAAACAGCTACTATTCATATAAGGATTACCCCATCTCACTAATCCTCTAACAGGTATTCTAACCCAATCCAAATCTATTATGAAACAGAGATCCGTGAAAGATTTTGTTATGCAATTCAAAGTGCTCTAATCTTGTACACATCAGATCTAAGATATCCAACTATAATCTTCGATGCAATGTACAATCACAAATCAGGGCATTAAGTAGAAAATGCACAATTTATATGCATAGAACTCCATGAAAATTTCATTAATTTATATACTAGTTGCACCCAATGAATATCCGAACATATGTTATAAACAAAAGGAAAGTCTCCGACTTCAATCTTAATTCATCAAAGTTTACACATGTAAAACTATGTAACTTTGCATAAATGTTGGGAAATCTCAATAATGATTTGAATTCTCGTCTTTTCAGTGATAAGCACACTGCACTATAAAAATATAAATCATTTAAGTGAGTATGCTCAAGTTTCAATTGATTAAAATTATTTGAGTAGAGTAAAAATTTTATCATTGAGTGCAATCGGAATATCCATATCCATTTTTAAGTAGATAAGTATATATCTTTGATTTTGACAAATATAGATGCGGACAAGGATTATATTTTTTAAATTTATATAAAGATGTAATTTTTTTTATTTTTTTTAAAAATGTATACAGATTTGCAAGTATGTGGATGCGAATCTTGATATCCATATTATTGAATATACTAGTGTATTTTCCCGCGCTTCGCGGCAGGTTTGAAGGAAAATACAATTGTTAATAATAATTTTAGAAGTATAGAAATTAAGCAAGATATCATATTAAATTTTTTTTACAAAAATAAATAAGTAAATAGAACATGTTTGGAACATTCCTATTGTATCGTGAAACATCAATTCACATAAAATATTTATTAATTAGTGATAATAAAACAACAAATTTACATTTATAAAAAAACTATAATTTTTTTAAAAAGATGTATATGCTAGAATTACTAAATAAGACTTTTGATAACAAATCAAAACTATCCAGACGCACCCGCACTATACTCATGTAGTTTATTTCACATTAGTTTTATCTACGTTGCTGATTGTGCCCCAATTATATCAATCTTTGATGATGGATTTCCAAAATGTACTTTAAACATACATAAGAATTTAAAGCAGATGATAAATAATATGTAAAAAATATAGATATAAGATTCATTCATTGGATATAAATAAAAGGATTTTTATCAGTTGTGCCCCTCTGAGATATTGCAATATCAGTTATGCCCTACCCTTTTTTGGAATATCAGTTGTGCACCTCCCTTCTTGTAAAATTCACAGTTTTGCCCTTTTGGAATATCAGCCATGCCCTTACTTTACCTAGACAGAAAGGTAGAACTATGAATTTTGCAAGAAGGTAGGGGCACAATTGATATTCCAAAAAAGAGAGGTGCATAACTTATATTGCAATATCTCAGAGGGGCACAAGTGATAAAAATCTTAAATAAAATGGAATTTACTATCTATATGTCTCCTTTATCTCATAATATGACAGAAAAAAGTCATATATGTGTACATATATTAAATTTTAAAATTATTTTTAATTATATTTTAAGTTATTTTTAATATACATTATCAATAAAATATTTAAATATTGGATATTATATTACTTATCCTTTTCAGTATTTTATGAATGTATATCTATTGAAATCTTCTTAATTTGAAGTAATATTAAATTATTTTTATTATGTAATATGTATATACTGATTCAGAATTAGTTTCTAAATTTTTACTATATCATTTTACTATAAGATTTGAATCTGTGAAACTAATTTTATTTTAAATTAATTGTTAATTACTATTGAATTATAATATGGTAACATAATAATAGATATGTTTACATGTTTAAAAATAAAAATATTTTTTGGAAAGATAATTTAGAGAGAGAAATCGAAGGAGAGGTATTTTTATTTTTATCCAAAAATAGTATAAGGAGAAAGATTTTTTATTTTTTTATCCAAAAATAGTATAAGGAGAAAGATTTTTAATATTATATGTCAATAAGAATTAAAAAATGGTATACTTTAAAAATCTATAAGAATTTTAAGGTGCATACTCGCGCTTCGCGACGGGTGTAAAATGAAATATTTTGAACATAGGAAGATGTTTAAAAAATTAAACATGTATTTATACAAATATAATTGAAGATGACTTAATATTATATGGTCAAAACAATCTAACAAAATTTAAGAAATCGTCTATCTCATAATTCAGATAAAAACTTTTTTAAAAGAAAGTTATGTTAGAGATTCCAACACATAAAATTACAAACTAAAAAGAGTGAAAAACGATAATAAAAGTATCAATTCTAATACATTTGTTGTTCGTAACTTTATATATTTGTGCTCTACAATCAGTTCTAAAATTGATTGTAGTGTACAAATAAATGACACAAACAGATATGCATATATAAATATTGATATAATAAATATAAAATATAAATATAGAATTTATAATTTTTAAGTCAACAAATATAACAGATATGTACATATAAATATTTTTAGAAGTTCAAGATGGATCTTTTTTCTAATATTCAAAAAGGAAAAAATATCAATATTAATCAAAACTACAATAACAATTATATTTGTGTATTTTAGCCATCTTAATATTAACAAATAGTTCTTCGATTTACGTAGAGATCTCACTTGGGAATGTACAAAAAGTATCAATAAAGAAATTTGTTAACATGATACATATATTTTAAAATAATAAAATTAGGTTAATAATCTTTTATACATATGTACATACTTACATACACATGCACATACACATATACATGCATATAAATATAAATATATAATAATCCTTTGAGTTGAATATTTTATGAAATATTGTAGGATAAATACTTAAAATATAAAAAATCACATGGATTGATTGGTTATCAATATTATTTGCATAACATATTATTTAACCTTGTTGATTACTTATTATTGTTGTTGCGACATATATAAGAATTGCTTATCAAAAAATACATTAATTTACATTGTAGATGAAGGGCGGGAAAAGTTGTTTTTGCAAATTTATATTTTATGTTTGTTTTAAATAGTAATTCTACAAATAAAAAAACTAATCTACATTTTCAAAATTTTATAAAAGATATAAATAATATATCCTTTACCCATTGTTAAATTAAAATAACAATAATTCTAAATTTAGAAATATGAAGAGAATGGGGAGATAACGTGAATTAAGTGGAGAGAGAGAAATGGAGATGGCACACATTTAATGGGGATAGAGAGCAAATGGAGAGAGCATCTATAGGAGGAGAGAGAGCATTTAAAGGAGGAGAGAGAGCAAGAATTAAAATCACTTTATAAATTAGAGGGAAGGAGAAAGATAGATAGAGAAGATAGTGGGTAGAGAGAGAAGGGGGAGAGAGAAGTAATTGAGATAAATGGGGAGTGCATTAGGAGTTGGAAGAATGGGAGAGAGAGAAAGACGGGGAAGGGACCCATGTGGTTGGGAGATGAGAGAGAATGGGAACGGGGAGAATGGGGGAAGGAATGGGAGATGGGAACCGCCACGTGTCTATAGCTTTGGAAAATGCCCAGTTACAAAGAGTGAAGGCAGGGAAAGAGGAAAAGGGGGAGAGAACACTTCTGAGAAAAATTTTGGGAAGCACCATAGGATGCCACGTGTCAATCTTGGAGAAGAAGCTGGGTTGACGGAACCCAGCTTTAGTATAGAGCATAGATATGTCTATATCAATGTGCACATAGATATATTTGTAAGTATATTTGACAATGATGTACTAAAGGACCGCTGCGGTTCCTATACCATGGAGATTAATATATAGTAAGATTCTTCATACTATCATACTCTATAATCAACTTCATTGAGGGTGCAATTCGATCGGAATTTGTGATTTGATTATAAAAGATAAGGAAAAAAGACCACCCGACTTATCGAGTTTTTCTAATTGATGGATGAACTGTGACAAAGCTAAAGTTTGGACGATGTAACAGCTCTAATCAATTGGTGTTCTTTTTACACGATGTCTTTGCAACCACTTGTTCATTGTTAATAAATTCCTTTAGTTTCATATTTTAAATGCATAATTTAATTACCTATCCTCCTTCCCAAATTTATAATTTCCTCCAGGGTTTGATGCAAAACCAGATCATGCTATCCCTAAGGATGACGTCAGCTCTCCGTCAAAGCCCCTCAGACCCAACACAAATCTAGGTGCACAGATTTCTCTGTTATCCCTTTTTGTCTCTAGGGACCTTGGAAAATTCTCAACAAACAGAGATTTTCCGATGAACACGGTACAAATATCGGGTAATCGGGGAAAATGCCCCACTCCTGCTGTATTCCCTGGGCACTGATATTGTAAACGCACTTCCAGTTGAATGAAATATGATCTTTTTTGTCTGAAACTAGAAATTTCACGTTTAGTAGTCATTCTGTTATTGGCGTTGATAGTCTAGAAATAGAATGATTTCAAATACATGTACCTTGAGTGTTGGAATTTAATAATTTTAACATGCTCTGCCTCCCCTCATTTCCTTTCCTTCGATTCAACTCTGTTCTGTTCCAACAACTGCAATGCAACTGTTGACGCTCCGCCGCGTTATGTTTCTGTTCCAGCTCAATTCCAGTACGGCAACACCACACCCCCATCGGGTCCGATCCCGAAGGCATGGGACGTTGAAAAACTGTCAACTAATGAGCAGAGAAGATGACAAACGGTGACAAAGAAAACCAATCCCTTCCTGTATTGTATGTATGGAAGTCGAAAACTGGTGCATCCCCTAAAATTTCAAGAACCCAGCAAGTTTTTATTCTTAGATCCACATCCTATGACACAACAAAAAGAAAATAATAGCAGAGTTTTTAAATATAGGATCGCAAATAAGTTCACATAATGCTGTTTGATGAAACGAATACAGGGAAGACACCTGCACATTGTAGGAATGACAGCAATCATGGATTTTCAAAACACCGGTTTGGGGGATAGTTCCGCCACATCCACGAGCACCAGGTTTACTCCAACTGTTTAAAAGAACAGGAAAAAAACAGAATCAATTACACAGATCAAAAATCATATAAGATTTTCTAGAGGTAGCTGAGATTCCAATTCTCGAGCCTCGATTACATTCGAAAAAGACAGTAAAAATCTGGTGAAAATTGAAATATATATTGAAAAATGACGTAGATCATTAGCCTTCTGTTAGAAGGATAACTTACAGAAAAAGGTTAATGCACCACAGATTATAGACTAGACCAATTCACGTAGTTTTGCCTTCTGTGTCCCGCCTCTTATCAGTTATCCTGACCTTATATTGTAACCGGTCAATTTTAATCGCAGTCATGTCCTAGCTAGATTCTCTAGACAACCTAAGTTAATCCAAGGTTAATACTTGATACCTGCCCAGCTAGGTGGAAGATATTGCATACATCGATTTTAAAATATGTAAAAATAAATATACAGCAATATAACACAATATCAACAGAAAACATGCACACAAATAGTAGGATCACGAAGACAGCCATTTTTTCTAAGCTGTCCTAAACACAGTTGATCAATCTTGGCATTGGAGGCATGACAACACGTAATGGTGGCAGTTGCCTTTGTTGGATGCTCCCTCACATGTCGAGTGCCCTATCATTCGCAGCTCAGATACTACATGATGATGTGGAGCAACCTGGGGCAAGATTCGCGATATAGTAGTTATCATTCCTTCTCAGTCCTTTGCGTCATTGGCATACATAACTGAAGCAGTTTCCCTTTGCAAGCTGCCCCACTACGTGCATGCCCTTTACTGTGACAAAGGAAAAGGAGGTCAGTTAAGGGGTTGCTTGTCAACCATGACTCCGCTCAATCCTGAGTTTGGTGGGCTCCTATTCAGATGCCAACTTATCATTCTCAAAGATGTACTCATCAGACTGATGATTTCGGAACCTTGGACTATTGCCATTAGTAGACACCTCGGAAAACCTCCTTACACGGGGTCTCATTGGACACATTCGATGAACCTATGGCCACCATTTTTGGTCTTGTAATTTTTTGGTCTCAACAAGGAACCTTGGTCAAACAAGTTCTTAGTCTTGCAAGTTCCAACCTCTGTCAACCTAACCACCTAAGAGATGGATATCTAACATCAGGTATGGAGTGTGATTTTCTAACCTTAATGGTGATTTATGGACCTTGGTTAAGCTGGTACTTAGTCCCTCTAGTCTACAGCTTTGCTTGTCTCCTTGAGATAGGTATCAATTTCTTATATGAATGGCAATCATAGGAACTTAAAGATGGTCCTTGGATTGCAACGATGCATGCACCTACTATCCCTGTATATCGCTTATTCTCATGAGAGGATCGTTTCTCTCTTTGTTGGAGCCAAACCCTTCTCAATGCTTAGATCCTTCTACCCATATCTGGACAAGGATTCCAGCCACGTCTCTTTAGCATAGGCATGTGTTTTTCTTGTGAGGTGATCTCCATCCTCCTTAAGGTGCATAAGAGGGATCTATTCTGCAGCATGCATATAATCAATGACGCTAACATTGTTTGTGTTTTTGGACTCCTATTATAACTCTACAACGACAGAGTTTTTTCTCACAATTAAGTAGCATCGGCTACATGGATTTTTTACCTCCATTCATATCTATTTTAGGCCATTCTCGGGCTTAATTTCAAATAACTAAGATCCTTTCAATAATCTCATTTCAACACTTCTCGGGCCTTCAGCACCCTCTCTTAATTCGGCTCAACAACCCAAATCCCACATCCTCTAACTGGTGCATCAACTGACTTCCTTCACAAATGGACAAACCATCTTAAGCAATTTTCTCTCATCTTATCCTGTATCAGAGTCACACCAACTTTCCTTCTAATCGCATCATTCCAAATCCGATTTCCAACTTAGCATTTTGATTTCTGCTACTGTCATTCTCTGCACATGTCAATGGTTCGCAGGCCAACATTCTGATTCATAGATGATTGTATCCTCGCTTTGACTACCATTGCAATCTCTTACTGGATCAGGATGAATAGATTTACTAGTGTCATTATCATCCGGTGTACAGTGGATCTACCATTAATCACCTCATTAATCTTACTAAGAAGTTTAGCTAAGACGTATGATTGGAATAGAACTACATGTGAATTTAGATGATCCGCATCTCCAGCCAAGCACTAAAGCGCGCATTGAACTATCCACAAGGTCCATAAACCTTAAAAATGGCATACCACTTAAGCATTGAATTATCTACGTGGTTGATAGCCCTTGAAAAAAATGGCATACCACTAAACATTCTCCCAAAAAGATATCTAACAGATAATCCTTTATGGGTTATATCACTGAAATTGTTTAATGTCTGAGCTTCAAATTACAATACCTTCTTCGACTTGAGCATGAATGACATCAGTTCATCTCTATATGAGAAATAAAATGAGATAAAAAAGGCTTATCTTGGTTATATCCTTTTGGAAGGAAGCCAACTAGCTGGAAAAAAACCAGACTAAAGAAATGATCTACTATTAAAATAAGAAACAATGGCTACCTTGGGAGGAACAGAGGAGCGTTTTGTAGAGTTATCTAATATGTATGAACACTCTGTATATGCTGACCCAATGCCCACTCCAGCACCTAATGCAACAGATGCCCATCTAGTGACAGGGATACCTGAATACGCAGAAAGGCAACTGGTCAGCAAATAATAGGTTGACTGCAAAATACAGATATTACAAAATTTAGCTCGTTCATGAGCTAGAAAGTTGCAAACCATCCTATGAATGTTTAAAAAAATTAGCAGTCATGCAACCCCCACTAATGATGTTTGAACTGTCATGTTATATTGTCTTGAAGAGTTTAAGCTAAATAGTGGAAGAAAATTCATCCCAAGGGTAAGTTAATAAAATTATTGCCCTGAGCGGTCGCCAAAATTTTTTTCTTATGTACCATAGATAAGCCAGCTCTTGAAGAGATGGAGAGGCAGCTTTGGTTAAGCAAAATCCGTCTCTTCAAGAAGCGGCTTTTGACCAAAACCGAAAAAAAGAAGCAGCAACTCTGCTTCTGCCAGCAGATGTTGCTTCCCTTTTTTAGGAAGTATAAATTAAATTGAAATCAAGAACAATGATTGACATATAATATAACACAAGTTAATAACACATGATTCATATATTAGTTAGACAAAAGGTTCGCATGCAACATGGGAATTCATGCAACATGGGAACCACAAAACTCAAGGCAACAACTCAATTCTTATAAAGAGACATGTACATACAAAGTTCATACAGAAGTGGCACACATGTCTTATATTACAAAAAAATATCACAGATATCGATCTAGCCTTTATGATCCCTTCTCTGTTTGTATTGCAATTTAACTGCTCTCATGGGGCGTCGATGTCTCGGGTGCGCTTGTCTCAAATCCATAAAGTTGGTTGTGTTGATCAATATCAGCAATGTAGCTCATATCAGTCCCTTCAGTTCCACAGAAGTCCAATGGGAGGGGTGAGTGACACGAAGATCCTGCATCTGTAACTACTCGATCTCTCCATAGTGAAGGTAGTGTGGAAGGCTCCCTAGACGGGCCGCACTCAGGAATGGGAGCCTCAAACTCTATGTTGGACCGTGGTGTTAGTTGCGTCTCAACCGAGACATCTCCCTCATCGGAAGTCGCGTCTGCCCTTTGTCGATGAGCTCGTCCCCGCCTACGTCCTTGAACATGTGAACGACGCTGAGATGAAGCTTCTACCTCAACGTCCTCATCAGCAACTCTTCATCTCGGTTGTCCTTGAATTGTCGTTGGATAGACTCACGTAAACGTAAGTTTGTTTCAGCAACAAACTCCCTCATCTGTGAAGCATTATCATCTAAAAGACGTACAATCTCGTCGTAGCGGGACACCTATAATAAAAATAACACTTCTTAGAATAGTATAAAATAGCCAAATATAATTGCTATTTAAAGTAACTTTGTACTTATGACATAATCTAGGGTGCACCCATGTCGACCAATGAATCATCGGGTAATACTATGAGTCTATGATACCATGGCAATTAATCGACGGTCGTATCAGGTCCTCCCAATGGGATAGGAATCACCGGTACAATGTAGTCCCTGTGAATGTTCCACGGTCTAACGTAGATCGCATGAAACACCGTCCAATCGACATTACTCTTTCCCTGTAAATCAATGGAATGCAAATGAGATGAGGTCTCGCAAGGCATCGGTATCCCCTGAATCCCACCAAACTGACGAAGGACTCTGACCGCGGTGTGTAGCTCAACAACGCAAAAGTGAATCAATGGTACACGAGCCGCGTGCAAGTCCTGATTGTCAAGACAATATGGAGGTAACTGAGACAACACCTCCTCTATGTAGGGGGTCCAGACTACATACCATTAGATATGTTAACAAAATAAGCTATGCATCCTTAAATGGTTAACACCATGATTAAGTCCATGCCTACTCCACAAGTTGGAGGTCAAGTGCATTCCTATATGGTTGAATGATATGTGTTGACAATGTCGTTATGTCAAACTCTGCATGTCATCTTGCCTCAAAGGCTTTCCTTGCCAAACAGGTTGGTGATGAACAACGAGGGCGACATGAAGGAAGCGTTCACAAGCTCACAACTGCAAAGAATCAAGGGTCCACCAATCTCAACCGCATCGTCCCTCGATGCAACACATAACTACATGTACAAGTACACAAGCAAGCTGAGCCCCAACTGTAAGTCTCACAAGTCTCCAAATTCTCGAGAAACAGAAGGTAGATCAATGAAATCTCATTTCCGGACTTGTCGGGGAAAATCACACCTCCCATGAGCTGTAAGATATATGCCCGTGTGAATTGCATAATGGTATCCTCCCCGGTCTCATCGGGCAGAACTGAAAAATGTTTAGGGAGCCAAGTCCTGCGTATACGAGCTCCATCAATGTTAGGACGCTTTGATCGAACTCCAAGCAGATGCTCGCACAGTCCGACGAATTGGTGGGACCAATCACGAGAAGGCCATATATCTTCAAATCGAAAATGTAAACGACATCTTACAGGGTAACAGTCATCTCTCCATGGCGTATGTGGAATGTATGTTTCTGAGCGCCATCTCTCCATAAGAGAAGTGTTAGATGCCAGTCGAAAGATATAAAATCCATCTGCATTACTCCCAAAAAAATCTCGCCAGGTAAATGTTGGGAACAATGAGTCCGTCCAAAGGAACATATCTCAATGTGTTTTGCCGCCTTCTACAACGCAGATATCTCGTCACCTGAAACAGCCAAAAAATATACAATGTCAACATATTTTCCATAATAGGATTGCAAATATTGAAAAAGTATTAAATACATCATTTTCCCAAACAACTAACGAACGGTGCTCGTAAAAGTGATTGATCAAATGGGCCATGATCCATCTATTTCAAAAAAAAATAATTCATCAGAAATAATGTAACATTATTTAAAGAAAAATAAGAATTTAATAAATTACAAATTATAAGGTGCAAGTACTACATCTATTATGACATTTCCTCTTATTATGACCCACTCCACCACAGTTATCACATGTATTCTGAGTCATCCCATGTGTAATGTTTCTCCTGTTATGACCTTCTACACCACATATTCCGCATTAGGATTGAACTGTGTTCTCCATTATGTCCATCTCATTATGAATCCTCTTGGACTTCGATCGCCCTTTTTTCCTTATTCTGGTGTCATATGGAATAACTAGTGGATGATTGAACCTGGATCGCTTGCCCCTATCACCAATCAGGTAGAACAAATCCTCGTAGATGTGAAATTGTGCTTAACATATATACCAAAGACCTATGTATTCTTCCACATCTGTGTTCAAGTGAGATAGCACGGTACAAGCATGAGAGCAAGGGATTCTGAGTTTGCCATTTCTGACTGATACATGATGCATCGCTAACCAAGATTGTATGTTTCTTTCCACCTTTCAGTCCAAATTATGTCATGCGTTGTCCTGTAATGATCTCGTACATGTATAAAGGAGCTCCTTGCATACGCAATCCAACACTTCAACATGTCATGCGCATATTTAGTGTACATGTCACCTCGAGTAATGCAATTATGTGCCTCCTCTCGTAGATCAGAAAAATAACTAATGCAGTTGTAGTACATCTTCAACACCAGTACTGCAACTGACAGGCTTTTTGATTCCTTAAGAAATATATTGTAGCTTTCAGGAAAGTTCGTTGTGGTGTAACCAAATCTGTACCCCCTATCTATTGCAATCGTCCAATGTTCTTTAGGACAATCATGGGTGTCAAACAACTTTACAACATTCTCATCACACTCTTTAAGTTTGTCCATGTAAGTTTGTCATTTTGATTGCGAATAGACTTTTCCCACCATCATGACCATTCACTTCCATGATTGATTCTTGTGAGCATCATTGAAATTGCTACTGTGCCATATACAGAAACGCCAATGGACGTATAGTAGAAGAAATTGTACCTCTCAATATCTAAGTGCAGCACGTATGACAGGAGCACGGTCAGATAGCATACAAATCAGTCCAAGATGATCACAAAATACATGCAAACGCACCCTCTCCAGAAACTAAGCCCAACTAGGGTCATCCTTCTCGTTGACAAATGCAAATGCCAACGGTAGGATGTGGTTAGCTGCATCGCTTGAGTAAGCAATTAGAATCTTCAGTTTATACCTTTTGTCCATGTGTGTACCATACACACTAATAATGGGTATGCAGTGTCTAAAGGTCGCAATACAAGGCCCAAATACCTAAAAGTCCCTCTCGAATAGCTCTCCTTCATTCATTGTTATTTCGATATCTGTAACCGAACCTGGAATAGCCTCCTCAAAAGTCCTGAAAAGATACGGAAGTTCGTTGTAAGATGTTCACCAGTCTCCATAAACCATCTCTATTCCTTTATATTTTCTCCAATCTCCATAAACCATCTCTATTATATTCCTCTTTGCATCCCAAACCCTACTGCTCACTCGGAAGCCAAAGTCATCGTGAATTGATGTATGTAAATACGACACATTCACTGAGGGAGATATTTTGATTTGATTAAGAAATCTGAGTGCCATGAAGTTGTAATCTAGTTGTGGATGGTCTTGATTGACGGCACGATTCAAGCAATCATGTGCTTTGTCAACCATTGAGACAACAAATTGCCCATCAATTGGTCGACAATGACCAAGCAATCTCCACAAGCATCCCCTGGCTCGTTCGCTGCAGTGCATACCCCAGACCTTCATGTCTGATTCAATTACCATGAAGTTGTAGGTTGTTAAATGTGGAACACCTAGTACACCAGATCGACTTTATATTTGAAAAGCATCTCATTCTTCAACTTGCTAATCAGACTCATCTCATCGCCAAAGTTCATGCAATCATTGTCATTCAAAATATAACCATCACCTCCACTCATGTTCAGAAATTGTATGTCAGACATGATCATGTTCCTAGATGATTCTGCTCCTCACTACCATCATTTTTCATCACGTCATCAATATTATGTGGTGAGGGTTCAATCAACCTATCAAGTTCTGGATCACTATCATGATTTCCTACATAAGGACACATATTCACCACAAGAGGAACAGATGTATTTCCACAATGAGGTACATGCATGATTTTAAAAATCGTGCCTCGAGGCGCTCGAGGCGTACGCCTCAAGGCGAGGCGGCAAGAAACCGTTTTGAGGCGAGCGCCTCAGCCAGCCTTCGCGAGGCGAGCGCCTCGTCTAGCGAGGCGTTGTGAGGCGAGGCGAGACGTTCACGTAACCCACTTAAAACTTAATTTGCAAGGGACTCGTCGCCTCCATCGACCCTTCCAGTTCCTTCGAGCCTTCCAGGGAAAAACCCTAGCCGAACTCGTCGCGACTCGCCTCCATCGACGGCCTGCCGGTGCTTCCAAGGTCTTTGCAACTCTTCTCCGACGTCGCGCAGCGCACATTAGGCACCGCGTCGCCTCCAGCTGCTCGAAATCTCCACCGCAAAGCTGCTGGAACTCCGCCAACAGTAAGTTTTTTATTTTTTTTACTCAAATTTATGATATAGTTTCGAGGGTTTTTCCAACTTATACCTATGTATGAATCATGATACGATTTAAAAAAGAAAAAACGACTATAATATCTTGTTTATTGAAGTGGATTTCATGTCATGACTCATGCTGCTATGCCTATGATTGAACTTTTAAAAGATGAAGTTTTGTTAAATAAATTTTGTAATTTTCTTAAATCAGAAGTTTTACTGTGATTCTGTTAAACGAAGTTATTAATGTTTTACTAAATAATATGCAAATGTTATCTACTTGATTGTATTTGTTACTCGAAATTATAGAGATGCCAAAGACAAGCAAAGGTCAAAAGAATTCTGAAGGAGATCGGAATGATCCCGCATGGAAATATTGTGTTCAACTTGAGATGGAGGAGGCTCAAAAATCTAAAGGATATGTGTATGTCCAATGCAATTTTTGTGGGAAGAGGATTACAGGTGGAGTCGCTAGACTCAAGCATCATCTCGCAAAGACCGGAAAAAATGTGAAAGGTTGTGTGCACAAGTTCCTACTGAAGTGTTGAATGAAATGAAGGCTATATTATCGTCCAACGAAGAGAAAAATAAGAGGGCAATGATGGAGATGGAAGAATTGTGCAGAGCGGGTAGCTTTGACATGCAAAGTCCATTTGGTGGTGACAATCAAGCAGTCTCCCCATCTGGATCTAGTAACATGAAGAGGGTAAGAGGTCCCATGGACTTCTTTATTGCTGGCCCATCACCATTGGGAAGTCCAAGTCCTACGACTACGATTGTGGTGAGTGGCCATCAAACTACATTGAATGAGACTTGGAAGAAAGAGGAGAGAAGCCGTGCTTGTCGTACCATTGGTAGATTCTTCTTTGAGAATGGGTTGGCATTTAACTGTGCAAGTAGCCCTTCCTTTTCATCTATGCTTCATGTTGTCGGCTCCTTTGGGAGGGGATTGAAGCCTCTGTCTGCTTATGAGCTAAATGGTTGGATTTTGAAAGAAGAAGTAAAGAATATTGGGGACATTATGAGTGAGGCAAGGGCTTCTTGGGCAGAAACTGGATGCAGCATAATGTCAGATGGTTGGACAGATGTAAAGGGTCGTTCTTTAATCAACTTCTTGGTGAACAACCCGAAAGGCACTTGGTTCTTGAAGTCCGTAGATGCATCTGACAAAGTGAAGAATGCAACCTTGCTATTTAACCTGTTGGATGAGATTGTAGAGGAGGTCAACGAAGGCAATGTTATACAAGTTATTACAGACAATGCCTCAAATTACAAGGCGGCTGGACAAATGTTGATGGAGAAAAGGAAGCACCTTTACTGGACTCCGTGTGAAGCCCACTGCATAGACTTGATGTTGGAAGATATCTTGAAATTGCCTCTACCTGCCTCTGTGTTCAAGAAAGCGAAAAGGATTATTAATTACATCTATGCGCATGGATGGGTTTTGGCCATGGTCAGGAAGCAAATAGGAGGAGATCTGGTACGACCAGCGGTCACACGTTTTGCTACGGCTTTTCTTACACTACAGAAGTTGATGAGCATGAAGGATCCTTTGGAATCCTTTTTTACTTCCAGCAAATGGAAGAAGAGTCCCTATGCTTCTAAGCCTCAAGGGAAAAGTGTAAGTCAAATAATTTTGAGAAGCAAAACTTTTTGGCATGGTGTTGCCTACGTGATAGAAACGACGAAACCGTTAGTTTTGCTTTTGCGGATGGTGGATTCTGAAAAATATCCACCAATGGGTTTCATCTACGAGGCCATGGATAGAGCTAAGGAAGAAATGGCGAAAGCATTGGGCAATGATGAAACAAAATATCGAACATTGTGGGATATTGTGGATGACAGATGGGATCGTCAACTCCATACAAACTTGCATGCGACAGCATACTTTCTCAATCCCCAATGTACATACGAGCCATCATTTTCCAAACATTTTGAGATTGAAAAAGGCTTGTTTGATTGCATCATGAGGATGGTAGATGATCCATCTGCAAGGGAAAAAATTGATTTACATATTGATGCTTTTAAGCATGCAAGAGGTTTTTTTAGATGGGAAAGCGCAATAAGTACGAGCAAGAAGAGGAGTCCTGGTTAGTATATATTTTGTTTTATTATATTATTTCTTTCAAATGATAACCATCTAAGATTTACCATGATTGTGAAATATAACATTTTCAGCGGATTGGTGGTCTCAATTTGGGACGAATGTCTTGAGTTGCAAAAATTTGCCATCCGAGTTTCGAGTTTGACTTGTAGTGCATCGGGGTGCAAGCGCAACTGGAGTTCTTTTAATCAGGTAATATTAACAATTACATTCTATTAAGATTTATGATACAATATTATTGATATTGGAAATCTGACACTAGGTACACACAAAGAGAAGGAATCGACTTACACAAGCCAAATTGAATGATTTGGTCTACGTGATGTTCAACCTAAAATTGAAGCATAGAGAGATTAGGAGAAAGACCATGGAGGATCCTCTATGCTTGGATGACGTCGATTCTGGTGATGATTGGGTGTCGGAGCTCCAAAGTTGTGACTTCGAAGCGTTTCAAGAACTTGATGCGAACACTCCCATTAAGGATGACGTTGTAGAAGTCAAGGATGAAGATGATGGACAAGGAAATTCACATCAGAAGAGGAGGAAGGACAAAGGTAATGACTACTTATTATGATTCATGAACATACTATGTTATTTTAAACACAACAAAAGTAAGTTAATTAATATTGGTATTATCTAATAGGTAAGGCAGTGGTGGACGTTGATGAGGAGGAGTTTCAGGATGACGAAGTTAGTGACGAAGGGGAAGATGAAGCAAGGTTGAAGTACATGGATGACTCGTTTGATGATCCAATAAGCAGTAGTTTTTCTGATGATGATCTTTTTGCAGAAGTTGTAGTTGGAGCCAATGTCAATGAGCAGGAGAATCCAAAACGCCCAGAACCTTGATTAGAAATTTAGGATATGGCAAAGCTACCTCTCTTAATACTCCTTTGGGTTTTTTGAACTATTGGTCATGTAATAGAAGTAGAATATTCGAACTTATATCATGTTTTGTAACCATTTTAATCTTTTGTCTTAAACTTTTAGACTTTTACATTAACACACAGAGTCTAGCGGCGATGTTTGTTATTGTTGGTTTTGAGAAGTTACTTGAAATATGCTTTAATTGCTTTAGAATATTTAAATCTTATTAGATAATATTGTCTTACTAATATTATTACAATATTCTATATTAAATTACATATTTTGGGTGGTAATACTGAGGCTTACGCCTCGACCGCCTCGAGGCTACGCCTCACCTCGATTCCAGGATAACTGCCTCGTTCCGCTTTTCGTTTTTTTAAACCTTGGGTACATATCCAGGAGGTACTACTCCGGGCAGAGAAAAAATGACAGTAAATATCATGGGCTAATATGCAGCACCCATCTCCTCGACATATTCCACAATCTCTCAAACATCATCATTAAACTCTATACACCCTATGTAAAATGTTGCACCATCTTGGGATATTATATGAAATACATGTAATTCGACCCTTGCGATAATTCCATCCTGAACACAGACTTGATGTGCTCAATCAACTTCGTAAATGACATTTCGTGACCAATCTTGATGATTTTCATACGACCTCCGATATGGGTCACGTCCTTACCTGACTTCGAAATAGTCTCGCTACAATGACAAAAACAACGAACCTCACAAGACACCCTAAATTACAATAGATCGACAATCATTGATTAGTGATGAAAAAACACATGAAATTTAGTACATCGCACTCAATAGCATAAAAATGTGAAAACAAGAAACCCAAAAACCATTGTACCCACAAGATGTTATGGGAGGGTAGAGCTACACATTATCTTCAAGAGGCATTACCTACCTTAAGGTTGGGGAGGGGGAAGCGATGGAGGTTTGTCGGAGGTGACGGCCGAGCGTACGAAGGCAATCGAGGGCAGCCGGTGGTCGCAGTAATGGGAGGAGGTAGACGACAGATCGAGCAATCTGCAATACGTAGGGAAGGGGAGGGTTATGTTCGCCTGGAAATTTAATCATCGTGGAAGCCGCCTCTTGAAGAGGCGGTTTTGGCTCGAAGCCGCCTCTTGAGGCGGCTTTTTCTTAACCAAAGCTGCCTCTTGAAGAGACGGCTTACCTACAGTACATAACAAAAGAAATTGGTGACTGCCCAAGGGCATTAAGTTTATTAACTTACCCATGGGATGAATTTTTCTCCTAAATAGTGATTTTTTTCCCAAAGGGGTCGGTGAGCACCCTCAGGTAGGTGGCCACCTGTAAGTTCTATTTGATATATAAACATGAATTAAATATCCATTGACCCAGACTCTTAGAAGCACTTACACGTGTCATAAAATTTTCCACATAATTTGCTTGAGCTCACACACATTCTTCCTTAGAAAAAAATGATTAAAAGGTGTGGTCCAGATTCCTAAAACATCGTGCCTTAAGAGTACACATCAAACATCTAGCAAGGTGCATTAAGATGCACGTGCATAGCAATTTTGTAAAAAAAGTATGATAAATGAGAAATGTATATGAGGAAATACGGGAATGCGAATTTTTCATTTACTCTTAAGACGAAGACATTCCCTCACTTGCCAAAAGGAATACAAGTAGTACCACTGGTATGGTTGAAGTAAAACAAAATCCTATGAATTTAATTGAAAGATGGTGATTACATATAAAGATTTTTTTGGAAGGACAAAAACTTCATTTAATCACAAGATTAAAATTATAAAGCTATATAAATGCTTCTATCATATATCACATAGACTCAGAAAGCAGTCAAAAATTTTGCATGCTCTACAACATTCTCCATATAAAAGCTCTCCTCTCTCAACACATGATATCAAGATATCAGGAAAAATGTGTGAGGATTGTATATCATGATCATGGGTTCATAACACTAAAAACGATTGATCGTGGATGATAAGTTTGGCCCACAAAGACATGGATTGCAAGTATTGAATCATTTACCCAGTTGGTGATGCCCAAGATCATATCAGATCAAGTAAAAAAGCCACAATCTTATACAATCTTATGCCTGATAAGGGCTTGAGCAAACGCATTAAAAGGAAAATAAATTGAGCATACAAAGAAACATTGCATAAGAGACCATGCACCTATGTATTTTGGGTTAACTTGTAATGTAAATCTTCCTTTGCTCATTGGCAGTTGGCTCTCCCTTCAGTTTTTGTTTGGTTCGTTTCCTCTATTTTGCTAGTGCACCCCAAGTACGCACTACGGAGCCAGATGAAGAGTACTCTTTCCTCTCCATTGAGTGAACTGCAGGCACAAATGCCTTAAGATTTGAAGTTCTCTTCACCATACAAACCCAAGCATGTGCCTGATGAAGTCTTCTTTGCTTAGTAGGACTCTAGTACTGTCAAAAGTGTGATCTTGTTTTGGAGCTTAGCGACTCGACCTATATTATATGGGTTTGTTCTGGGTGGTAAGCTTAGAGTTTGAGTGGAATTAAGTCCCTTTCCACTCAAAATATATTCATTAAACAAATGCTCAACAAGATAATGTATGCAATATAATATATTAATAAACTACCCAACACATATCATTAGATTTTGTTAGATATAAGGAGGTCTCCATTTGCAAAAGTCAATTGATGCATCAATTAGAAGATATGTGATTTGGAATGTTGAGCCGGCTAAGAGAGGGCAAGGAAGATTCAAGAAGTATTGGAATGAGAATATCCTTCTTAGCTATTTGAATCTAAGTCCGAGAAAGACCAAAGATAGATATGGACGGAGGTAAAGAATCCATGTAGCCAACTCTAATTAATGTGGGAAAAGGCCTTGTTGTTGTTGTATAAGGAGGCCTCAGTTCTCTTCTAGAACCATTTTTATCCAAAAAAAGGGGGAATGTGCTATGGTGTCTGCCTGACTATGATATAAAAAGAAAAGGGGAAACATAAATAGTTATAGTAGCCAAGACTCGAGCAGAGTTTTGGAATGAAACAAAACATTCTCACAATAAAATACTGAGAAGAAAAGAGTGCATTATTTCTAACAAACCAAATAGCCCAAATTGTTGCAAAAGGGCGAAGGAGGTCCTCCCTAGGACGTTGTTTTGCATCAAATATCGAGTTCCAAAACTCCAAGCTCTGACGATTCACCTAGCTCGTACCTATCTCGTCCCAAATGGGAGTTGTTTTCTCACAAAGGAAGAAGAGATGCTCTATCGTCTCATGCGCACCTCACAAAGTGGGCACCTATTGGAGAAATTTACGAAAAGTCTCGCACAACAATCTCTAGTCATCATACACCTTCTTCGTCATAGCCACATAAAAAAACAATTCTTCCCGGCAGCTCCAACTCCCAAATAAGGTTGCAGTCACGAACCAACACGTCTATCCTCTGCGGTGGCGGTCTGCAAATTTTTTTGGACACTTTTTTTACTGAGAAGAAATCATCATTCCAAACCTAGTGGTCTCGCCATCAGCAGGTCTAGTAAAATGCTTCAGAGAATCCAGGAGCAAAAGAAAATCCTCTAAGAGTTGAACAGAGAAATTATATATAAAAGAAGGCACCCAATTACCATCAATCCAGCAATCTGCCACATGCAGTGTGGCTCGCGGTCAAAGCAAAAAGGCAGGGGAATCCCTGGGAGAAAGGTCCCTTTCGAGTCCAATTATCTGTACAGAAAGCAAAAGAGTTTCCATTACCAAGCACAAGGCGGAAGAGCTCTAGGAAGCGAGGCAGTAGAACGTTGACTCCTTTCCAAAAGGCGGAAGGATGAGTGTTCGGACTTGTCGGTATGCTAACAGGTTGCCAAATATTGTAAATGCTACGAATGAGTCTGCAACAGATATCTTTACCTCTGGCCCAAATACGACTCACCTATAAGAAGTAGTGCTCACTCACGGTTTCCAAATGGTTGATTCCAAGGCCACCATCTGCTTTTGGCAAAGTTATTGTCTCCCAGTCTACCAGATGTACTCCAAAGCCAACTTGAACAACCTTGTTACAAAGAAAATGTTGCATTATCTTCTCGATGTGGTTCCTAATACCAACGAGTAGGAGACGAGATGACAGCTGGTAGAAAAATCTCCCTCATGTCTACTCCACATTGTGGTTAGAAAAAATTTCCCTCAGGACATCTGTTAACTAGCATTGAGTACGAAGTAGTAGTGACACAATGCTTCATTCATGAAGTCCAAGCGTCTGGGAAGCCTCGTTTAGACATTGCTGACCATAAGAAGCGTTAATCTATTATATCATAAGCTTAAGAAAAGTCAACCCATAGGAGACCTTTTGACCACCTCCTTTTCCAATCAGCAATAATCTCCGTCATCATAGCCAAACTGTCTGCAATCTGTCTTCCTGGTATGAACGTCGATTGTAACGACGAGATGATATGCTCCATAACTCTGTTCAACCTAATAAACAAGGCCTTCATCACTATCAAATAGATAATGTTAGAGAGCATGGCCTTAAATTTCAGCGAAATTCGATCGAATTTCTGTCGAAATCGAAATTCAACCGAAATCGCTGAAATGACCAAAATATGGGGGCCCTATGTGACGTCCGTTCTCGCGGATCCGGAATACCCATTTACACATCACTCATAGTATCATGTTCGCTAGAGGTCGCATTAGGTTACTGAAATTCAGAGAAAATTTTTCGCGTTTAGTTTTCAAATGACATTCACATTTAACCAATAAGTCATAGAACTACAATATGTCACCAAATTATTTGCATTAATTTACATATAATTTAACATGTAACACAAGATGTAGGATTATGTACATGCATCCCAATTTTAACAGAAGAGAAAGAAAAGCATTTATAATATCTTTAACAGAAAAAAATGATAAGATTTACTGCGGAAGCTTACGCTCAGCTCTACACAATGCAGGAGTTATCCTGCAATCCATGCATTAGGGAGAAAAGAACGTCAACAAATGTTAAGTAAATCTAATTAATTAGAAATGATATGAATTTAGTGGCTCCAAAAGAATAGGGTTTGACAATTAAAATTTAGAGCTACTTGCATTGAAACAAGTTTTCAAGTTATACTATAAAGGTGAAACTCCTGACTTACCCATCCTACCCCAATTACCCAACTCTAACACTTTTATATATAGATTATATGATCCATATTTAAGCTATCACATTTTTTATAAATTATAATTCATGTTTGATGGATCTTTAAGAATATGGATGGTGGGTCTCTTATCTAGTCATTGTCTTTTTAAATGCTTATAATGATGTTTATAAATCATGTGGATTGATCATAGTAAGTGTATATGATGGGTCTGGTGTTTTGATTCTTTTCTTTTTTGAATTTCTCAAGCTTAGTGGATAGTTTGTGGTCTTGGTATGGGTAAGACCTCACACTATGACTCTAAGGCAGTAAGGAAGCCTTAGGGTTGGGGTGCCTCCGTAGGCATAGGGTGGAGTAAAATGCATCCTAACTAAGTTCCCAACACGTCCACTAGCTATATATGACAACAATGGTAGTAGCATGTAGTTTGATAGGGATGATTTTCATAATATGATCTTTTCTCTTTATCAGAAATTATTGGCAGAACAGTAACTAGCTCATTTGAAACCGATCTCAACTATAAACCAAGCTCAACTGTACTTAACTCAACTGAAATCAAGCTTCATTGTAATCAACTCAACTGTAGCTGATCTCAATCTCAACTGTAGTTCATCTCAACTCTAGCTCAATCTATTTATGACTCATTACAAATTCAATTATAAGGCTCTGTTTGGTTGCAGGGTTGGGCATGGTTGGTTTGGGTTGGGGTACCCCTGTGAATAGTAAACTGTGAGGAGGATTGGGAGGGTTGGAAGGAGGGGTACCCCGGGTTGGACCAACCCAACCCTACCCAACCTTGCAACCAAACGGAGCCTAACTTCTCTAAATTCAATTGTAACTGACTTAGATGTAGCCACAGAGGATTCAGATGTACCCATCGCCAAGCCTGTTGGCGGAATAATAACCAAAAATTCAAGCGGTGAGGTAGTCTCCAAAGAGACCCTTCCGTCTCACCCTTTAAGTGGAAGTGTAGTCCAATAGATAGATAGGTCTACTCCAAAACTACGCCACTAAGACGGGTGAGAGAGACTCCCCAGAAAAGTCACCGCAAAAGAAAAACC
Source organism: Ottelia alismoides (assembly GCA_037367405.1). Classification (NCBI taxonomy): domain Eukaryota; kingdom Viridiplantae; phylum Streptophyta; class Magnoliopsida; order Alismatales; family Hydrocharitaceae; genus Ottelia; species Ottelia alismoides. The sequence continues at coordinate 803,782 of JAZKJV010001396.1, forward strand.
GGCCCAACCGGTACGGGCTAACGAGCTCGAAAAACTAAAACCAAGAGCCCTCCAGCCTAGGTACCCGAAAGAACAAGGGTCAGTGGAACTGGTCTTTATAAGAAACCCTGTGGATCTCAAAGAGGCTTAAAAATTACGAGCGCTTGCGAAAAATCGAGAAAAAAACTGGGATCCTGAACTCTTGCACTAAGCGGCTACTGCCCTAACTGGGCTTCCTATCTCCTGCCTAGCTGAGGGTCACCGCACCCTCGCACAGTCAGGTGTAAAGGTCACCGTGACTGGCTCTCATAATTATCAGTCATTGTCAAATCACCATCACTGACTTGATTCCTCATCCTTTCTCAATCTATGTGGTGGTCAACTGTACAGATCTAGGTCTTTTGTCAATAATTCAATTAATGTGGTCTATAGTCAGTAAAATATGCCTAACGGATTAATTCTTGAAGATGATCGGTCTTTTGTGGTCATAGTTTATCATTTTCTAAAATTTTGAGATTATCATATATTCATTGGATCTTTGGATCTGAATCTAAATTTGATTTGACATAGAAATTTCACTTTTCTTTACTTAATTCATAATTTAATGGCATGATTTATTAATCTAAATCTTATTAGTCACTTGTACCTCAAAGTTCTCATTTTTTCCAAATTGACATGATTTATATTTATGCTCCGACTTGAGGGTGTTAGAGTATGCCTATTTGTTGTTTATTTTATTTCTCCATTGAAACTCTTATCTTATGCAGTTTTTCCTTTTTGACCATAAACACCTCTTCTTATATTAAAAAGTGCCTAGGTTCATTGCTTAACAAGAAGCTCCTCCATAATACCCGTGTTAATATCCATACCCATGTCGGTATCTAGGTAATCCACCTAAAAGTTTATGTATTATAGATTAGGTAATCCACCTAAAAGTTTATGTATTATAGATTAGCAGGCATATATTGAACTGAAATTCACATGGGCACGAATCAAAGAAACAATTATCTTAGATGAAATACTTAAAAGTCTCAAAAAAATAATAAGTGATGTTGTGTTCTTCAGCTTGGTGAGGATACTAATATACTTGCGAAGTACCTTATTAAAAATAAAAGGCGAATGACTACATATCTGAGACAGGCATCCATTAACTCTTGTAAAGATGTGTAATAATTTGACAATATTTTCTTATCTGAACAATGATCTCTCTGGAGGTAAGAAAGAATCAGCCGTATGAAAAAGCCAATCGTATGAAAAAGCAAGTGAGATATTTCCTACATCTTAGACATACCTTCTCATAATTTAAAGGGCTATTGTAGCAACAGCCTTCACTATATCCCATGGGCATAAGATCATTATGATGCTTGTTTTGGAGTGCTTATTTACCTCAACTATATTCCGGACCATAACCTCCTACTTGGTAGGAGCACTATGTTCCTCTCCTTCCCCTCTCAAGCAACCTTCACCTCTCTTATGATCAGTCATGATCCACTTCCACAATGACAACCTTCCTCTCTTTCATGATCAGTCGTGATCCTTTTTCATATTGATGTAAGGACTATAAATCCAATTTTTTGAGAGATCATGTAAGATGTTTGGGTGATGGGAACATTGCAAACTTGCATCTCAAATTTGTGGCAATATCCTCCTTGCCTACTTAATGCAAAACCCTTCACCATCCTTGTGTAAACAGGAAAGTTTGATTTAAGTCCTTTCTCCAGTATTTCACTAATAACTTCAGCTGCTTCCTTCAACCTTCCATACATCCTATATAAATTTGCTAGCAAGCTATAATTTGCATTAGCCAAACATCTATCTCGTATACCCATATCAACCACATACGTGTGTGCATCCACTACTTTCCCCAACCGAAAACAGAATGCCCAAAACATCCTAAAAGTATTAGCATGAAACCGTAATGGAACTTGAATAGCTAGCAATAAACATGGAAATCTGAATGTATGACATGATTTTTTTTAGAATTAAACGGGTGAGCCCCCATTTGGGGGTCACCACCACTATATTTCATTAAAAAGTTTTAGAGTATATTACCGAGATAGCCAGAGATTATGAAGAGCGTTACGGTGGGACAAGATGTTTTCAACATAAAACCATGAAGATTGCCTCATTTCTCCCGGTCCAGATGGCCCATATCGTAGCAAAAGGCTTGGAACAATCATCATTAGAGTTGATCTCCAAAATCCGTGAAACCCTCGCTCCGCACCCATGAAACCGCCACCTCAATCCAAACCGCAGTTGATGAAGGGCGTTTGAAAAATAAATGTTCAGCGTCCTCATCCGATGTTCGCACCTGTCACATCGCATATCCGCGGCTCCTAGAATACGTCCTCTCCGTACCTTGTCGCAGATACGGTTCCTCCTCAAGCACTAAAGAAAAATCTTTACCCTCAACGGGATCCTTGCAGCCCAAATGATATTGACGTCCTGGCAGAGCTCCCTATCTTGTTCCTCTCTCCGACTGAGTTCCTTGTATGCATTTTTCATGGAGAAATTATTGCCCATCCATTGAAAGTGGTCCCTGACGCTAGTGTGGTTCCCAACGGTCAGTAAGATCGATTGAATCGTCATAAACTCCTCGAAACGCTGATCGGACAGGCCGGAGACAAAAGGCGGGCACCACATACCACGTCGACTGCCACCTCCGAGATCACCGCGTCTTTAGCCTCTGCTAACGAAAAAAGACGCAGGAACTTCTCCTCCAAAGAGCCATTGCTGAGCCAATCATCCCGCCAGAATTTGAAAGTTTGTCCGTCCCCAACCTTGGGGCACAAACGATGGGCCAATGATGGGAGCACCTCGCGAATCCCCGTTCACAGTGGAGACTCGAAGGGGAATCTCGCCGTGGCCATTCCACCTCCCACCCCGTACACTTTCCACAGCAGGGTAGCAGCCAGCAAAGTGGAGGGCCCCCAGATTTGTATTACCCATTTGGTTATCCCTGCGTCCCCTCGTGATATCTTCCCACTTGACCAGATGAAGGTCGTGGCCCAACTGCTTCCCATCCGACCAAAAGAACTGCTTCATCAAAGATTCAATTTTCCTCCTAACCCCGATCGACATGATTCTGGTCGAGTAGAAGAAGATCGGAATGGCAGAAAGCACATGTTTCAGAATGTATGACATGATTAGCAGCAAGAGGAGTTTAGATTGTTCAAAAACATGGACTACAGCAAGAGGGGGAGATTATACCTTGAAATCTCAAATTTTGGAGATTAAGCTTGCATGCATTGATTCAGCTGGGAAAATAGAGCAGCAAGAAGGCTTTACTTGCAACAAGGGGCTTCAAATGGGAGCAGTAACACGTTGATTGGAGAGGAGTAACAACTCCCAGTTGCTACACCCTAGTATAAAAAATATTCGAAATAACCGAAATTTCGGTCGAATTTCGACTGAAATTCGGCCGAAATAATGTTTCGATCGGTCATCGAAATGGTGACCGAAACCGACATTTAGGGCCTTGTTAGAGAGAGCAATCAACCTAAAGTCCCTCACTCTTGCAGACACCTCCTTCTTAGGCAAAAGGAAGATAAATGCCTTATTGAGTCTCTCAAAACCTACATTACCCCAGGTGAACTCCTCCACGATCTCCAAAACTTCTGCTCCCAACACATCCCAAATTCTCTGAAAAAGAATATGGGGAACCCATCTGGGCTTGGTGCCCCATCCGCATTCAAGTTCCACACTGCAGTTTTTACCTCCTCCAAAGTAAACCAATGTGCAAGGTCGTTTGTATGAGTATCTGAGATCTGTGAGGCCTCAAGGCCAGTCCATCTCCATAATCTCCCATCGGTTCTCCTTGAGAACCCATGAAAATGGGTTGCAATTGCCAATCACATCTCACGATCACCCTCCACTCTGAGTCCATCAACCATCGTTGAACGGATGTGGTTATGGCGACGTTTGTTGCTTGCAATTATATGAAAAAATCGGTGTCGGCAGCGCCTTCCTTGAGTCAAGATTCTCTAAATCTCAACTTCCATTCTGTTATACTTTCTTATCTTTAGATACGATATCTTCTGTAACATCGAACGTTGTACTAGCTTTTCTGTCGTAAGTTCTCTCTCATCTTCTAACCCATCAAATCTGAAGATTTTAGCTTCCGCCGCCACGCATCATGCTACTCTAGTCTCTCTATTCTCCTTCTAATAAGAGCAAAGTCATTGACGCAACGACATTAATTTGTGGGCCAAACGACATGCAGCGGAGCCCACGACCAGAGTTGAGGACCAATGGCTTAAAACCAACTCATGAAAAGAATCTTCCTGGAGCTAAGCACATTCGAATCTGAAAAAATCCTCATAGGGGACAGCACACCAAAGTCCCAAACTAGGGGTGTATGGTCAGATCTCGTACGAGGTCTGGTTGTAGTACTCAAGAGAGGAAAGGCCTCAAGAAGCTCGGTAGAAGCCAAAAACCGATCAATTCTGGAGCGAGACTCAAAGTTCCACTAGGTAAACCTCATATCAGCCGCATATAGCACCTCGAGCTATAAATCATCTACTAGATCTACAAACTTTGCCGAACTAGAATCTTGTCACCCTCGCAAACATGGACGATCAGAGGAGAGCAAGACATTAAAGTCTCCCCCCACAAGTCAGGACACCCCCGGGTAAGTTTCCTTGGAATTTCTCAGATCCGACCATAACTCAAGCCTTAACGCATGTGAACAAGGCCCATAGACACATGAAACCACAAACTGAAACCCAGTGGTAGTATTCTCCAAAAGCACTGAAAGAACATGTCTACCCATAGGTTCCAAATGAAAAGAAAAGAAAGTGCCCTTCCACACCACCAAACCCACCCACCTCGAAGCATCGATAGCGTCAAGAGTCGTGAAAGTGGAGAGAGACCCATCACCAAGGGAACCCCATACAACATTGGAACAAGAAGACAACTTTGTTTCCTGTAAAAGAACAACATCGCATTTCCATTCGGTAAAGCAAGATCACATTAATCTTCGCTTCTTTGGGTCACCCAGACCCCTCACATTTCAAATTAGTACCTTCATTGGTGAACCTGAGAGGTTCTCCTTGCTCGTACCACACCTGCTACCATAACTACTTGAGCCTTGCGATCTGAAAACACTACACTTCTCCTGTTAGATGCCTTTGTGCGTCTTCTTTCTCTATAGTGTTTTAATCTTCTTCCATCTACCCCTCCCAGGGTTGACATAGATGAAAAGGAGGCCCCAAGATCTCCCTGTGACACAGCAATATTCGACCGAATAGCTGCATTCTCCACACTCAACCGTCCTCTTTCAGCAGCCACGCTCCAGACGGAAAGAATCTCTGGAATAGCTGCAGATGTAAGACACGGCAACCAAGGAACCCGTGTGGAGGTCCCTGAGGCGACGGGAGTAGGAGCTTCGAGGTATTGGTACGTTGATGGAGCAGGATAATTGCGGATATAAGTCGTGATCTCCTACTGGAGCAGGGCATCGTCGCCGCATGCTGGTAAAGGGAGGTTGACGTCCTCAATCGGGACTAGAGTGGAATCCGCTAAAGAGATTCGGTCACATCTAAAGGGGAAGCCCGAGTTCGGACTCTGGCTAGTAATCAGATCTTCCTTACTGGATCCACAAATACACCCGATTGGGGTCTTTAAATAAAAATGGACCCGGATCATAACCATACCTGAACACATGAGGATGTCGCCCATTAAGGCACGAGAACCATATACAATCCCCGAAGGAAGGAGAAAGGCGTCGCCTCCACTGCAGTCATTGCAGTCGCGTCGATTTCCCCAACCAATAAGTTTTCAAAATTCAAAATAGCCCTCTTTGGAATCGCAATAGATCCCGAACATAACTCGCTCAAATTGACTCCTTTCGCGGGGAACTCCGCAAGGAAAGCACCTTCCATTTTCGTCTTCGTCGGATGTGACGATCTCGTTGAGGAGCTCACCACGGCCACCGCCCTGGGGCACGGAGACGTTGGCGACGGAATAAACTGAACCAACAACCTGAAGGTAACACGGTCGACTGATAAAGAACAAATTGTCTATGACACCATGTTCTTCGGGGTCTCCAAAAGTACCAAGCTCACGAGAGGATCCGAACCCGGCTTTCGACCGTCCGCAAGCACTCGCATAACCTTACCAACACCCCTGAAAGCATGGCTAGGCGCTTCAACCGTGTGGGAGAGAAAAGGGGCACCCAGGACAGGAGCCACCCTTCCCTCCCATCGAGAGTCTTCTCCATTAGCAAAACGAGGAAATCTCTAACGAACAACCCCCTCCAGTCTCAAACCCAGCAGGATACCCATATTCGTAGGTGGCAATCCCCTGGCACGGCACTTCATGGAGTTTAAAATAACACCTCACTCGATCAGTGATACAAGGAAATCTTCAGCACCCAAAACCTTAGTAGACCAGGAGACAATCAGCATACCTTCTATAAAGAAGAGAAATGAATGAGAGTGTACTCCATAGGGATGGGGTCTCTTATATAGAGAGAAGCCCCTAGAGAGTACAATAGGAAAATATATAAATATCCCCGAAGGGTTACGAAACTAGAAGGGTTAAGGGTTATGGAACCCTAAGTGTTACAGGTTATGGAACCCCAACAGTTATGAACATAAATGTAAATATAATAACTTTAACACTCCCCCTCAAGTTAGAGCATATATATCGATCATGCCCAACTTGGATACTAAGTACCTTGAAAAAGCCTTTGTGAGGATGTCTGCAAGTTGAATTCAGTGGAGATGTGTGGAGTGTTGATTCGTCCTCCTCGTATTGCATTACGAATGAAATGGCAATCAACTTTAATGTTTTTGTCTGCTCATGGAAAAGTGGATTGGTGGTGATGTACGTGTCAGACTTGTTGCCGCAGTATAAGGATACAGGAGTGGCGACTGGCATGCTAAGTTTTGTTAGGAAAGAGACAAGCCATGTGATCTCACAAGTGGCATGAGTAATTGCCACGTATTCCACTTCTGCACTGGATCCGAAGACCAATGTCTGCTTCTTGCTTCGTCAAGTGACAAGGTTATCCCCAACAAGCATGGTGTATCCTATAGTGGATCATTGGTCCTCCAGCATAGTCTGAATCTGTATAGGTGGAGATATTAATGTGTACATTCACCCTATAGAAGGGTCTACATCTAGGAGATTCCTTCAAATATCGAAGGTTCAAAAGAACAACCTGCCAGTGGCAGTGACTGTAAAATAGCTTCTCCATATGCTGGCCAGTTCTGCTCACGGCATATGATATAACTGGCCTTGTAACAGTGAGATAGAGTGATTTTCCCACTAAGTTTATGTACCGTGTTGCATCCTTAAAAGCCGGATCAGTAAGTGTTCAATGCTTTCTCACTTCTACAGGGATGCCAGATAGCTTGCATATACGTAGTCCTGCTACAGTCAGGATATCGAGGAAATACTTTCTCTGTGAAAGATGAAGTCATTATGTAGTGTGTATTACCTCGATGCTAAGAAAATAACAAAGTTGGCTGGGGTCTTTCGTGAAAAAACCTTATGGAGGATGATCTTGGTCTCCTGAATATCGTCTACATCATCTTCTGTGACAATCATATCATCAACATAGATAGCGAGAATGTCATGCCAGTAGACCGTCGTCTAACAAAGACATAGTAGTCAGATGTCCTCTGAAAATCAAGTGTGTTGATCTCCATAGTGAGCATGTCAAACCATGCCCTGAGGCTCTACTTCAGGCCATAAATGGCCTTGCGTAGTCGACATACATGCTCCCCCTCGACTCATACCCCGGTGGTTGCATCATGTAGACCTCCTCAAGGTCACCATAAAGAAAATGTTCTTCACATCAAATTGGTAAATGAGCCAAGCCTTGATGGCATCAACAGAGAGAATGGTACGTATCGACCTTATTCTAGCAATGGATGAGAAGGTCTCAAAATAATAAACCCCAAAAGTTTGTGTGAAACCTTTGGCAACAAGTCTGGCTTTCAATCTGTCAATAAAACCACCAGACGATAGTTTGGTCATGAAGACTCGTCGACAAGCTACATGGAGAACTCCCAGGGGACAGGCACAAGATTTCACATGCTCCGAGAGGTAAGTGCATCCATCTCCTCATTCATGGCATGTCGCTAACCATGATTCTACATTGCACCGAAATGATCTCTTGGAACGGAAATAGCATATAGAGCATCTGCAAATCTCTTGTCATAGTTAGATAAACCATCGGTAGAAACAAAATTTGACATGGGGTGATACGTACATTGCCTTTTTTGCTTGCGTAGAGCTATAGGAATCTCCTCAGGTACATTCGAGGCAGCAGTGGTGGGAACACTCGAAGTGATCATATCATCCTGCATAAAAAGGAGAGGCAAAGGTACAAACACATGTGTAGAAGGTATAGAGGTACTCTGACGAGTATAGATGATTGGTGGAGGCGAGAGGTCCAGAGGAATGTCACTCACAGTCTGTGTAAAATAACTTGTCTGCTCAAAGAATGTGACATTAGCATAAGTATAGTATCGATGCCCAAAAGGACCATAGCAACGATATCCTTTCTGGGTACGAGAATACCCAAGAAAGATGCATTTGATGGTACGAGAGGATAATTTGTCAATTGCATGAAAGTTATGAACAAAGACAATACAACCAAAAATTAGCAAAGGTATGAGAAAAGAAGACTCGGTAAGGTAAAGTATGGAAAATGGTCTCCATCTAAAAACAGACGAAAGAACACGGTTGATGAGATAAACTGTAGTAAGGATAGCATCCCCCAATAGTGTTTAGCTACATCAAATTCACCACATTAATCGAATAATACTTTAACCCACATTTCATCCACTTATCTTCTCTCTACACCGCCCCAAATTTCATTCGCGTATCTTCTCTCTATATTCATCTCGATACAGTTTGTTTTTTAGCTACATCAAAATCACCTTTCATAGTTGTTTTATGAAACGAGTTACATTTAACTTCCGCTTAATCGAATGATACTACACAGGCACATACCAAATTAACACAATCATGAAATGGATATATCCAATGTATAGAACCCTGACACTCTCTGGGTTATTATTTTTCTTGAAGGACACTGTCTGGATTTTGCCCAATGTAAAAACGAACAGAAACAGAAACAAAAAAAAAGCTCAAAAATCAGATATCATGAAGCGATGCAGATGAGTATGACAACGCATGGCCTAAATCTGAATCGAACCTTGCGTTAACTAAAGATACGTCAAAATAAAAAGATATTCAAGTCTAGAGAGAGAAGCACACAAGGAACCCTAAGAGGAAATCGGAGAGAACAGGGGATACTGACGGAAGAGGAGGAGGCCTGCGAAGGCGCCGGCAAGGGAGGAATAGACGATGCGGCGGAGGGAGAGGTCGATGCACGCGTCGCGCTCGGCATCCAGGTCGTAGGGCGATGCGATGGAGATCCATCGTTGCTGCTGCTGACGATGATCCCCCATGGCGTTCTGATTCTGCTTCTGACGAGAGATTGGGAGGGTTAGATAGAATTCGAGAGGGGACCGTGAGTGAGAATAATGTCGCCGAGCTCGACGCAGCTAAGGCCCCGTTTGTTTGATTGGAAAGGAATTGCAATGGAATGGAATCAAGACAAGAATGGAATTAACAATGGAATGGAAAGGAAAAGGTTTTTCCATTCCATTGTTTGGATCATATTAGGAATTGGAAATTTTATTATGAGACATGTTCCTTTCTTATATTTGGAAAAGGAAAAGAATAGAAAGAAAATAACATTTTTTTCGTTAATTTAGAAAAAATAATTCTTATTCTCAGACTTATTTTTTCATATAATCGATATATTTCATATAAAGAATCAATAGTCAAATATAAATGGAAAGTAATTTGATTTTTTCATACAACTGATATATTTGATATATCTATATCCGTATCCGCTACAATATTCTATTACCATATCTATATCCATATTCTAAAGAAATTAAAAATGTTATGGGTATCTGTATTTGGAAAAAAAATAAAAACACGTATTCATGGCTGTATACGTATTCACTAAAATATAACTCATGTCCATATCCTAAAAAAATAAATATGGTATTTGTATCAATATTTATAACTGCAAAAAAATAAAAATAAAACCCATTTCCATTTCCATATCCGCTTCCGTAAAAAAACACCATCCATGTTAATATATGTATCCGTAGAAAAACTAAAATCCAATCCATATCCGTATATATATCTGCTAAAATATAATCATTATCCATATCTTAGAAAAAAATGAACATTGCATCTGTTTCCATATCCATATTAGAAAAAATCATATATCCCTTTCCGTATCCATATCTGGAAAAGAACCAAAAAAACACATATCCGTGTAAACTAATCATATCTGATATATTTTTTTAACAGATATATTTAATATATATGTATTCGTATCCGCTGGAATATCTTGTAACCATATTTGTGTCCATATCCAAAAAAATAAACTGTATCTATACATGTATCCGCAAAAAATATCACATATTCATGTCAGTATCCATATATGCATATATTTGTAACTTATCCAACCTTTTCCATCCATATGTTTGTATCCATGTCAGTATCCATATATCCATGTTAAAAAAACCATATCCATGTCAGTGTCCAAAAAATATCCAAAAAAAAAACACATATCCACGTCGATAACTATATATTTGTAACAATAATATATTAACTAAAAAATACTGAAAAACGCATTCATTAGCATTAGTAAGGAATGGAATCCCGATTCCTAGGGGGGTACCAAGGAATGGCAATTCCCATGAATGAGGGAATCGGGTTTCCATTGTAATCGTTATTCCTGCATAAAGTTAATCTAACAAACAAAGGAATGGAATCGAGAGAGCAATAATGATTCCATTCCTTCCTCTATTCCTGCGTAACAAACGGGGCCTAAAGGGATCGGAAAGGAACGGAGAGAGGAAAAGAAGAAGGATTCTCAAAATAGTAAAAAACAACTTAAAAAATTATCGTCGACAGCAGGGTTCGAACCTGCGCGGGCGAAGCCCAACAGATTTCAAATCTGTCTCCTTAACCACTCGGACATATCGACTTTGGTTAAAGCCCTCCGTTATAAGATATAAGTAAATAATATATACTATTGAAGCCACTCGAATTCTTTACCAATGGAAAATGTAAGTTTTTTTTTACGTAGATTTTAGCGATAAAATTTTCTTTGATCCGTAGCGTCTATCTCTCCCCACTTTTACAGTGGATATTCTTTCTCATTTGTAGACAGTGTCTCGGAGTTTGCAGGACTCTTCGTCGACTCTTTGCAGCTTATTGATGGATACAGTATTGCTATTCAAAAGGCCAAGTTCCAGGGTAAGTGCCTGGACTTTGATCTTCATTTCATTATCGAGAAAAATTGATTGTAACAACTTACTAGGTTTGGATCAGCTGAACTTATTTAAAACCATCTAAAATGATTAGGTTCAAGATTTTAAGTAGTAATCTTCACCCGTTATAAGTTTATAACGTATTCTTACACTGTTAGTTTTAAACGTGCTACTATTTTTGGGATGGAACACAAAGTCTCTCTCTAGCAAACCTTAGTTGCCTTCAACTTGTATACAATTTCTCTCAATCTTTACCATAACTTCAATCTCACTCTCATCGATCTTTTATTACTGCTGAGACTAGAGATGCAACCACGTACGAATTATATATGTATCCATCCACCGTTTATTTGTTTTCAAGTAGATATCGGACATAGGAACGAAGGGATATGAGTTTTTGTTTATGTTTTGTGGATACTGATACGAATGCTTATATCATTTTTTAGGATATGGATGGATACCATGTGGTTCTATATTTTGTTGGCAAATATGTATATGGATTTTGTTATTAATGAATCTCTGTGTGGCTTCTATATACATATGTCACTGCATGCATAGGCATATATCTGAATATTTTGAATGGACACATGTAATATATTGCCTCTAGAGCCATTTCAAATGGAGGAGGAAAAAATAAAGTATCTATATTCATATTTTAGAATGGATAAAGAAATGATAGTGCATATATATATGGGAATTTATCCCAAGAGTCATGTGCCCATTTCGGTTTTTTTTGAGCACCCAATTGTAGCCATCCATCTACAAGATTAAATCCTAAAAAATAGGAACTAATTTTCATATGGAAATAAAACAAATTCGGAAATTAAAACGTTTCTAAAAATAGCGTTACGTTTTTTGGAAAGTGCAAGGCACACGTATATGATTGCTAAACCTATCGATTCATTCCAACGCAAGGTAATTTTTTCGTTTCAACGCAAGAAGAGAGGTATGTGATTCGTTTCATGATTTGATCGCTTATTTCTATCATAATTTCATTTTTTATGATATTTTTGTTCTATTTCATCATTTCATGATTTCATGATTTGATCGCTTATGAAATTTCATATTTTTTTATCGTAAGCAATATTTTTTTCAAGAAGTATGATTGAAATATGAGAAAGTGGTGTTTATAATATCAATTTTTATTCATTTTGATACATGATCTGTAGTAATAATTGATTTTTTATCGAATGAATTTTGTTTTCATATAATAAAAAGTTACAGTAAACACAGTTGTTATTTTTCATGCGTTAATTTGAAAATATACTGAGTTACTGATGTATTTACTTAATTTACTTATAAGATATTTTATATTACTATTGCTAACATAATTATTACTTTTAATACATTACTTTGATGATATACTGAGTTACTGATGTATTTACTTGATTTACTTATAAGATATTTTATGTTACTATTGCTAACAGAATTGTTACTTTTTCGTGTGTTACTTTGAAGATATACTGAGTTACTGCCCTTATAGTCATTATTACTGATGAAAATTCTACAAATTACCTGAGTAATTTAAATACTTGTCCTTTGGTATTAGTTACTGATGTAGAAATAAAAGTTACTGATTTTTTGAGAAAAGTTGAATCTACTTACTTTCGAAATAGTGAATTCTAACTTATATGAATTCTGAAGTTTATCTTATTGATTTCAATTCAGTAAGTTACTTAAGTAGCTCATCAAATTACTTATCCTTCGCATTGAATTACTATTATAAATATAATTCATTACAAGTTATTTGTCACTTAACAAATGTTACTAACAATTCATTACAAGTTACTTGTCATTGAATGATTCTTACTAAAGTGATTATATTGCTGAGTTACTTTTCTTTTTACAATTCTTACTATTCACGGATATAAAATAGTACTGAAGCAAGTATCTTCCTGAAACGTTACTGAAAATTTGTAAGTAATGTGTATTCTTTTCCAATTTCTTGATATTTTAATATTTTTAAATGGTCAATTAACTTATTATTTCTTGCAGAATAATGCAACAATTTGGTGTCTTGAAGAAGTTGATATTATACCGATGACTGATAGCAAAACAACACCATCTAAATGGATTATTAGACAACAATTGAAATTTGGATCTTCATCATATAATAATAATTAAGTAATTTATGTGTGACTCTCAGTAACACTTGACGTATTACAAGTAATTAAATGGGCTACATAAGTAAAGAAGGTGTGATTCGATAGTAATTCAAAACAAAGAATAAAACAAGTAAGATATATAGAACATCAGTAACATGTAATAAATTGTAGGTAAAAGAGGATAATGGAATAAGTATGTTGGAATAAGTATAAAAAACCACGTGAACAGTAACTTATGTATTGCTATCAGTAACACTCGATGCATTATAGTAATTAAAAAGGTTATATAAGTAAATAAGAGGTGCTTCAGTAAGACTCAGAGTATTAAGTAACTATAACATTAGTAACAATCAAAATGACTTCAGTAAAATAGATATTTGTAATCAGTATTTATTGTATGAACACTAGTAATTTACATACTTAATTACTGATCTTACAACAATAATTACTTGAGAGCTGAATATGTATTACTTGAGTACCTTGAAAGAATTATTGATCTGTGTACAATGTAATATTAGAGGTGTAAAATACTGACAATTGTTTCAGTATTACTAATCTCGCAACATATAATTACTTGAGTACATTATGTACATTACTGATCAAATGTACAATGATTATTTCTTCTGTACAAAATTAATGATTTGAATGTATCTTTCTAAAACCGTCTTCCTTTTTTAAGGACTTGATATGATTGGAAATTTGAAATAGGAAACCATTCAAATGGAAATTCGAAATAGGAAACCATCCAAAACCGTCTTCCTTTTTTTAAGGACTCGATATAATTGCTCCTTCGAAATAGGAAACCATTCAAATGGAAATACACCTGGTGAGACCACGTTTGGTGCTCACTGCAACTCAAATGGGCACAGGGCTCTCTAGATAAGCCATGTGTGTGTGTATCCATATCTGACTATTTGCATCCCTAGTTTAGACATATCTAGCGACTAAATTCAAGCCGCTTACCTTACACGATAGCATCAGCAACACATGTTACATCCATGGAAAATAGGTACATTATGAGAAAAGTTGCCCAATAAGGAGCTAATCAACTAAACAGGTATAAAGTAAAGGCTGAAAGTATATAAATAAGCAACAAAGGGTAAGCCTCCTACGACAGTGAAGCACTCTCACCAAGTGCAACTCGGACCCCATATTGAACCCACTACAAAAAAAGGCGAAATTGACGTGCACAGGTCTGCGAGCACTAGGCGAGCACATGTGCTCGCTCAGCCATGGACAAGCACACAAAGAGCACATGTACTCGCCCATGCGGGTCGCCGGTTTGAATTATGTGGAGCGGCTCGATTACCAATTTGGACGAGCATTGCCCACTTGAATTTCTTTGTGCGGATAACTTTAGCGCCTGGTAAATTTTGGGCGAGCACTTGGCGACGGCTTGACGAGCACGTAAGTGTGCTCGCCCAGGTCCGTAAACAGAACCTCGGGCGCCCCTTTCTTCCTCATTCTCACGCACCCCTCCCCCAAAATCTCCCCTCCAGCGACCCGTCACCCCTCAGCCCCGACACCGGTGCCCGTCGTTTTCGTGTTTCAAGTAGATATACATCTACCATTCAGTATAATCCTTCCTCCTCTCTTTTTTTAAGATTTCATTAGATATTTGTATTGTTTCGATAGTTTAGGGTTTCAATTTTTTGTTGGATATAGTGTATTGTTTTGATAGTTTAAATGTTTTTTACATGTTTAGGATAACAGTGGATCACTATAATGTTGTTATTTGATTGTGATTGTCTCAATGATATGTATAATTTTATACCCTGTAGGTGTTGGATAAAATGCCTCAACCAACATTATATTTGAACTTTGTAAAGTATACATGATAAAATATTTATTACAACATCTAGACTAGTTAGTATTGTTAATTTTCTTAAAATAATTAGTTATGATAACTTGTGAATAACATTAGTTAGCCAACTTCAATAGTGTAGATATTAGATATGATGAACATCATTAATAATAGTTCGACAATTTCATATCGTGTTGATATGGGATATGACATACACCAATGTTTCTTTTGTGATAATTTATTATCACATTAAATTGTAGTTAATGTGACCAAGTATATCACATTAACTTATAGTTAGGTTAATTATAAGGTTAAAATGTTAATCTCTAATTAGAATATTAAATCGCACAAAATCCTTCACACACAGTGCGTCCTTTCACACCGGGTGGCGTGTGGCCCTGCACAACGGGAGGCGTGTGCAACACATTGGAGGATTTGATCACCTCTAACTGTGTTATATTTTTTTATTTTTTCACAGCACTATTGGACTAACTTTGGGATGTTTATCCCAGATCAATGGTCGTGGACTTTGATGTTTGCAGGTTTGAATTTTTTTTCGCAGGTGCCCATCAACTCTTAGTGACCCAAGTACTGTATTAGGCACTAAATTAGGATCACACTTATCTCTATCTCCATCGTTAACCAGCCAAATTTATGTAATTGCTCGACTAATATAAATGAATAATATTTTAAGATTATTTTATAGTCTCATTTGTAGCATGTACAAATGTATGACGTAAAGTGATCTTAAAGTATTACATTTATATTAGCTTTCTTTAGTTCGGAGATCCCGGATTAAGGGTATCCGTAAGATTTCAAACTTAGTAAAAGGTGATCGTTGTCACAAGTTCTTTATTTCTTACAGAAATTCGGTTCATAATCCCTTCCTCTTCGGTATATCAAATCAATCATAGTTTACTATCGAAATAATCACTAATATGATTATTTTAAAAGTTAATTGCGATTGATTTATAAGGTATACGAGAGAGGTGCAGGGTTATACTGCCGAATTTTAGTAAGTTTGAATCCTTATGAACGGGCTCAAGTGATAACATAATTAATACACTTCTCTTCTCATCTTTTATCTCAATAATGGGATACGTTTAGATATCCTCAATTTCTTATATTTGACATTATAAATTATTTAATTCAGGTTCATCAATATAACAAATAAAGAGTGTATGTACAACCGTGTAGTAGATGGACGTATAGCAGATACCTTTCAAAAAGGTGTTCAGGAATTTATACAATTTTCTTACGCACAAGGTTCCCGTATCGTCGATTCATATGGAACTATCTTGTGTCCGTGTAAGAAATGTCGTCTAATGAGGAAGAGATCAAAAGATGAAACTCAGTTACATCTTTATAGAATGGGTTTCATGGAAGGATATCAAATTTGGTAGAGGCATGGTGAGGATTTCGAGAACTGTATAAATGATGCGGAAGAAGCTAACAATAGTAATCCTTTTGCAGATATGGTTATGAACGTTGCGAGTCCAGAATTTAATACTACTTTTTTAGATAATGAGGAACCATATGGAAAGTCTGCAGAATTTTACGAGTTGTTGAAAAAAGCGGAAGAGCCATTGTGATTAGGTTGCAAGACATATTTAAAACTTTTTGCGGTTTCGGATCTTCTATCGATAAAGATGGAGTATAGTATGATCGATCGTAATTTTGATGCAATGCTGAGGATTATCAAGAAAATGTTACCAGAAGATGGAGAATTATCTGATAATTATTACAAAACAAAAAAGATGATGTGGAAGATGGGTTTAGTGGAAGTTAAAATAGACTCATACATAAATCATCATATTTTACATTACAGTGAACATCAACATTTACAACGGTGTCCTGAATGTAATGAGCCAAGATATCAGACAGGTAGTAAGAGTGGAACAAAAATATCGAGAAAGATTTTACGTTATTTCCCGTTGACTCCAAGATTGAAACGACTATATTATTGCAAAGAAATGACGAAATACATGATATAGCACGCGGAAAATAAAGTCGATGACTACGTAGAGCATCCATCCGAGTCTAATTGTTGGAAAGTATTGATGTCAGCTTTTCCTACATTTAACTATGAAAAGAGAAATTGTGTTATAGGTTTATATACATACGGGTTTAATCTTAATGGAAGAAGTAAAGATTACTCTTGATGGCCAGTAAGGACAACACCATACAATCTACCCCGATGGTTATGTAATAGCCGATAGTTTATATTTCTTTCGTTGTTGGTACCATGACCTACTTATTTAGGAAAATACATTGACGTTTATTTATGTCCTTTTATAAATGAGTTGAAAATGTTATTGGTCGATGGGGTTGATACATCTGATGCTAATAAGAGTCAAACATTTAAAATGAAAGTAGTTTTGCTTTGGACGATAAATGACTTCCCAACATATGGAATGTTATCTGGATGGAATACGCATTGAGGTAAAAGTTGTCCATATTGTATGGAGAGTACTAAATCATTCCAGCTTTAACATGGTCAGAAATCATGTTTTTTGATTGTCATAGATGGGTTTTTCTAAATAATCATTCATATCGAAGACAGAAGTAGTCTTTTAAAAGGAACACAATTGATCTTTCAGATCCTCCATCATTTAAGATTGGCGATATGATATTATCAAACTTGGAACAGTTGGAGAAAACAGCCTTAGAGAATGGACATAAAACAAAAAATCTTCCTGATTTTGGTGACAGTTATAATTGGATTAAGAAGAGTATATTTTGTGAGTTACCATATTGGAGTAAGTTACTGATACGACACAACTTAGATGTTATGCATATAGAGAAAAATTTATTTCATAACATCTTTTATACTGTTATGAATGTAACCGGTCGATAAAAAGATACAATAAAGTCTCGTTGTGATTTACAAATTATATGCAATCGGTTAGAGTTGCATATAAAGGAACATGATAGTGGAAGGGTTGAAGTTCTCAAAGTGAAGTATACCTTAGATAGAAATCAAGTTAAGCTTGTCTGCGAATGGACAAGCAAATTGAAGTTTACAGACGGATATGCATCAAATTTTTCCAATTTGATCGATTTGAAGAAGTTTTCATTTAAGGGAATGAAAAGTTATGATTGTCTTGTTTTTATGGAAAGATTGATATTGTTAGTGTTCAGAGGATTGTTACCAAAAAACGTTCTCGATGTTCTTTTAGATGTTAGCAGATTTTTCCAGGTGCTATGCTCGTCATGCATAAACCGCATGGAGATGGATTATCTTCATAAAAATATTCATGTGATTATGTGTAACTTGAAGAAGATATTTCCGCCTTTATTTTTTGATTCGATGGAGCATCTGATGATTCATATTCCATTGAGAAGCAAAAGTAGGAGGGTCGGTAAAATATCGTTGGATGTATCCATATGAAAGGTCATTAAAAATATTATAATCTCCTCGCATTCTTTACTTATTTCAAGAAAATGTTAACTTACTTTCTTATAGGTTTATGTTATTTATTAAAAGAAATGTTCGAAACAAAAGTAAAGTTGAAGGATCTATAAGTTCACAATATATATATGAGGAAGTCTCAACACTCTACGCAAGATATCTTTCAGAAGATGTGGAGACTATCCACAATAGATTTAGGAGGATTGAGACAATTTACTCTGAGGAAGAATCTTGTATCAGTATCTTTCGTCCATTCACTCATCTAATAGGAAAAGCAACTAAATGTTTCTTATCGAAACAGGAGAAAGATGCTGCAGAGTTATACGTATTAGACAATTGCGAAGAAACAACACCATATATTCAGTAAGTATTTGTATTACTTTATGTACATATTCAAGTTCAAGTAATTCTTATGTTTTTATTTTTAATTTTAGGGAATTTAGGAAGAAAATTATTGAGGAAAATCCTATGTATTCAGATGACGAAGTTCTGAGCGCCTATAGGAATCAATTTTCAGCTTGGTTTAAAGACCGCTCAAAACAGTTGGACGGTGGTGATTTTTATTCTCATATTTTAAAATATTTTGGAGAAGACCCTGTTTATAAGGTCTGATCTTACAACTCTTTCTACAGTAATGGTTATCGTTTTCATACCTTAAATTCCGGTAAATATTTAACAACTCAAAATTATGGAGTGATGGTTCGTAGATCTTGTTATGAGGAAGATCATATGAATTATTACAGAATTTTAAAGGAGATAGTAGAAGTGGAATATAGTATTACAGGCTTGAATAAAGTAGTTCTTTTCTTGTGTGATTGGTATTAACCCAATGGAGGTGTAATACTCGATAGAAAAAATAACATTGTCGACGTGGTACAAAGAAAATTTATACGCAGATTTGAACCATTCGTCTTAGCTTCTCAAGCGGATCAAGTATGTTATCTCCCACAAATATCAAAGAAGAGAAAGAGCGTTGAAACTGTAACTGTTATTAAGATAAATTCTCGAGGTTATATTTCTAATGATTACACTCATCATGAAGATGACATAGATGAAGCATTTACACTGACACGTGAACAAATAGACTTAACAGAAGAAGTCCCAATCATCGAATCGATTCGATTGGCTGATAATGAAGTTTTTTATGTTGACTTATAAGATGATACCGACTCCAGAAATGATGACTCAGAAAACTCAGAAAACGAAGAAATATCCTTTAATCCCATCGAAATAAATAATAAAGATTAGTTGTAAGTTTTATTACACAATTATAATCGAATTAACTAAAATCTTAAGTAATAAATATATAATTAACTATTACATCATCATTACAGTCATGGCAGGTTTTGGACGTGACGGAGCGCATGGATCGCATAGATCCAATCGTCAATCTTCCTCAGACACATCTTCGTCCAGTAGGCAGCCCACCCCGGATGTTGTTCTTGATTCACAGTCCAACGAGGTCCGCTGGGTGATAGCCTACTACGAGTCTCTTGATTATCCTCCGCCACCCTTTTATGTAGGAGGCTATGGAGAGCCATCTACCTCAGCAGACCCTACAGGATTCCCAGTCCAGGTCCCTATACCAGCACGGACATCGATGGGTTCTGACTCTCCTTCTTATAGACATCCGAACACCTCCGTGCCTTTATCTACTGCAGTTGGACAGACTTCGGCGTCCCACCCTTTGTTGGAGGTTACGGCGGATGGGAGGTAAAATTTTTATAGATTTTGTAATTACAATTTTTTCAAATATTTATAAATTGTATCATATTTAAAATTTTTAGGAAATGCAAGGATTTTTTGAATAGCAAAAGGGTGGCAAAGGAGATAACCAACATAATAAAGACACACTTGACTTCCATGCAATTTAGATGATCTCGCATCCCTGCTGCAGAACAGGAGAGATTGTTTGACATGTTTCTGGTAAGAAAAATTTCCAAGAAGTGATACAGAAATTTTTGGTCAAGTTGTTTGTATCTGATAACTTGTTGTAGTTTTCAGAGTAGGTTTCACCTTGGTTCTGGTCTAGGGAAGGAGGCTTATCGTAGAGCCTTCATTCGTTTTGCAGAAAAGAGAATAAGCGATACATTTTTCAAGGCAAGGAGAGACTCGCATGCGAAGACGAGATGTGAGGAGATGAATTTTGAGGAGATGAAGAGGTTCCGCCAACATGGTGTACGGAGGATAAGTATTGTATTTGTCAAATAATTTATAATAAACTTTTTAAAATAATCAATAATCATAACATAATCCTTGCAAATGGGCGGATTTCTGTGATGCATTCGTTGCAGATGCAGAGTTTGGAGGAAGATCTACGGCGGGAAGGACAAACCACCAAAAACAAAGTATTAAGTCGACAAGTGGCTCTAAAAGCCACAATCAGATTAGAGCGGAGATGGTATTACGATTTAAAATTTATTTTTGGAGATCTACTTTAATAGAATGCGATGTTGTTATTACATCTTAAAATTTTTCTTGAGGCAGCTAGGTTGGAAAGGGAATTCTTTTTCCAGGAGTGGTGGTCGAGGTCCCACGTGAGTGGGAGAGAAGGAAAGTCGCAATGGTCCACTCCTAAAGAAGGAGAATTGTTGGTAAGTCTATCAATTTATTTGCAATTAAATGATATATTATAACTCATTTATATATATTAAACTTTGAATTTCAGGATCGTTATTTGGCACTATCTGCAGAAAAATAGAGTGTCGATCCAACTGGAGAGCAACCACCATTTGATAAAACGATCTGGAAGCAGGTATAGATAAATATTATCTTACTATACTCATTTCTAATATATAACTTTATATTAAACAATGAAAATCTTATAAGGTGTTGGAGGAGAGGGACGTTGTGGCGAACATGAAGCAGATGCTTGGTGGTCTTCCTCCATATTATGTGGAGGAACATCGTCACTCCTATTCTGTATACTCTTAGCCGTCGTACACCAACCACATCCGTCCCAATCATCAATTCCAATGGAGTCACAGATGGCGATGATGGTGGATCAGGTGAATAAGCTCCGAGAAGAGTTCACGGCGTACAAGTAAGTATTCTACTTATAGAATGAGTAATAATTTTATATTTCTATATCTACAAAATGCAAGTAACATATATATATATATATATCTTCCATATATAATATAGGTCGCAAGGGCATGCATCTCAACCTGAAGAGATTGAATCTGATGACGAAGAGGAGGAGGAGAATGACCCTGAAGAAGAAGCACACATGTATGCTAGGTTCAAAGAAAAGGAGAAGGAAAAAAGAAATCAAAGTAGGGTTTAATGTCTAAATTTTTTAGATCAAAGAAGAAGTAAATTGTTGTTGGTTTTGACTTGTATTGTTGTTAAACTTTTAGCACGTCTTTTAATTTATATGAACTTTGATAATATAATTTGTTGTAATTTACTTGTCGTTGTTGCTTCAAACATATATTTGTAATACTTAGATGTTAAATTTGAATGTTTATTTCTAAGTTCATGTATATTGCGTGACTTTCACTTGTCAGTGCTAGTTATCTTAGTTAACTAACTACTATAAAATATATACCCTTAGGGTGCGTTTGGTTGGTGGGTTATCCAGGGGTGGATAACCCGGTTTTGTGTTAGTGTGTTTGGTTGGTGGGTTAAGGGTTGTGAGGGTTTGTATGATGTGATTGTATTGGAATTTGAAAAAGTTGGTAATTATTATGATATGGTTGTATTGAAATTTGAAAAAGTGAGTGGTTGTTGTGATGTGATTGTATTGAAGTTTGGAATAATGAGTAGAAGTTGAGTATTTTATGATTTTTAGATGATATGATGGTATAATATTTTTTTTGATGAAAAGATGGTAGACCCCACAAGTGGGTTAGAAATATGGGTTTTGGGGGGTAACCCACCCAAAGTGGGGGGTAACCCCCCAAACGAACACACCCTTAGGGAGCTCTTATAAGTACCTGCAGTGGTTAATTGGCAGGCTATACAGGTTCGACAGTGCGTCAAAACCCCGTCGAACCTGTATAATTTTTTCCTGTAAATCAGTTTGGGCGAGCAAATGTGCTCGCCAGGTGCTCCGTGATTGATCGCCCTATTTAAAAGGGGTGATCACTTCGACGAGCACATCTGTGCACGCCCGACAGGCAGGCGAGCACATAGCGTCCCAATGTGCTCGCCCACCAGCCGGGACGACTCTCATAAAAGCGAGCACGCCCTGAACGAGCACATGTGCTCGCCCACCACTCGGGCGTGCACATGGCACGCACTAGGCGTGCACATAACGAGCATTTATGTGCACGCCAATCCCGCCTTTTTTTGTAGTGAGCGCTATTCCCGTAGATGCAGAAAACACAATGAGTTACTCAAGTGTACAATAGAAACTACCAAGATAACCCTATCTCAAAAGACTACTGGTAAGATCTCACAATGGTACAAAAATCCTAAAAGATCTAGCTATTTATATTTTCATAACCCATCTATCATCGATTCAAGCTCAAGGAAAGTACAAGGGAGATGTTCTTGCTCTCATTTTACTTTATCGCAAATGTTATTTTCTAATCCATCATTCTTTTATGAGTATCCACTAGTATAACCTATCTTAAAGGGTTCATTGTTCTATACTTTACATCGTTCATTACTTATATTGTATAGGTGCATGATCATCAATAATCATCATATCAATAGTTCATCATACTTGTCCATGTATTGACTTGGGGTTTAATATTTTAATATGCATATATGTCTACGGGAGAGTACAACACAAAGCATCTGCCAGTCTGATTTGCGGATTTTCAAATGCACATTCAAAATCCCTCAATAGTCAGATATACTGAAGTATAGAACCGAGTGAAGCAATCAAACTCCAAATTTCCAACTTCAACCCATCAACTCCAACTTACCTACCACAAGGGAATACTTGGAAATGAGTAAACTGTGGATCAGATGAGACCGTACCAGGTACATCCGTATGACAAAGTACTGATCTTCAAGTGAGTACACCACCCATCATAGAACTATAGATCGGAAAAAGCGTAGGTACAGACCGAACCAGGTAAGGCATCTCATCACTCGGGCAATGGGAAAAAATTACAGGAGTCGTCAGACCGATCTAACACTCATCTAGGATCCACCAGGACCAGGAAAGTTGTGCCCCACTCTCTGCTATGTTACTCCTTTAAGCATAACACATGCAAAACAATATACATAACCTTGATTTTATTTAATGATTATTCTCGTCTCACTCGGACTAACTCTATAAGTGGAATATTTCTTTGAGTATTGCATTATAACTGACAAGTTTCATATCCTCTCACTGAGTTAACATCCGCGGGTGAGGTGAACCAACAACACACGCGAGCACCATCACGGAACCGCTGAAACTCCACTACCCATCGGTAAATCCCCATGATAACGCAAGGAGTCGGTTAGGCATAAGATCATGCACATAGCTCGTATCCATCAATCAATCAAGGCGGTCCATAGATCTTATGATTGCCACTATCTTATTGAAACAATGGAACTTGTACCGATCACTATATGATCATCATACATCCCATGTTATATTATCACACATCTCACACTATATCGTCGTACATCTCATATCACCATAGCATTCAATCCATATGATTCATACTTAACTCTTTAAGTCAGATCATCACTCATTAGGGTTTTGCACAATCCAGGCATTTAGAAAATTAATACTTATCATTTAATTATCTTTTTTTAATATTATAGATATTCTGCGGTCTTGACCTGTATTCCGGTCTCATGTTATGACTCCAAGGTACTTGATACGTTGGGTGGGGCCTCCGTAGGCAAGCGTTGAAGTACTTACATCCTACTAAGTTCCAACATTCCATGTGTTTCTTAGTCATTCAGTGGTGTGGTAAAGTTTGCGGTCTAAATCCATTACAGTCTTGCGTTATGACTCTAAAGTTCATCTTACTTTAGGGTTGGGGTGCATTGTAAGTAGGGATGCAAACAGTCGGATACAGATACGGATATATGTATAACCATATCCTTATCCGTTTTTTAATACAAATACAGATGCAGATACGGATATTGACGGATATTAAAACTATCTTACCATATCCTTAAAAAATGGATACGGATGTAAAACGGATATTGATCGCACACGAGTAACGTTAGAAATACTCTATAGAATAGACTTAAATATATAAGAATTATATGGAAAACATGTGATATTAATTTACTAAATGTGTTTGTATTATAAAAATTATATAAATATGGTAAAAGGAGGTAGAGAATTATGTTATATATAGTTAAAAATAAATGTACGACTATATTCATATACGAAAATGAATATACGTATACAGATGCGGATGTTTGCAGATATCAAAATGATATCCATATTCGTATCCATTTTAAAACGAATATGGATACGGATGTCAAAATATGTATAAAATGAATACGGCAACGGATCGGATACAGATATATTCGTATCTGTTTGCATCCCTAATCGTAAGCATGCATTGGAGTACATGCATCCTAGCTAAGTTCCTAACACTACCACTTGCATCCACAATACATACTTGTACATAAATACACATCTTATTACTTATGATTCTGAGCTGCTTAAGTACATAGTAGGTATATTCACATTTCCACTCAATGTATCCTAATTCATGAATTCATTGCAGATAACTAAGTTATACTCCTTTAATTAGATTGATATGCACTAGCAATCCTAACTAATAGGTTAACTATTGAAAGAATCATAGTGTACATTATCAAATTAATGTCTCGGTGACTAAGTATCTCTAAACTACTCATATGGTATATAAGGAAAATTATTTTAAATTGATCTATTCAATCAGAGGATTTCTTATTCGCTAATCCCAATGGATTATGATGATCGATATGAGATGAGTTTACACTAACTACTCATACAACATGGAAAGGCATAAGAACACATTGATATTGCGAGAATTACATCCATGACACAAATCAAGATATTGATGAATCATAAAGATTTTTATACCATTCAAATACTTACATTATAACTCCCATGATAATTCCTTATATGATTTCGTTTAAGATCCAATTTCATCATACAATCACTTACTAACATATATTCATCAATTAATGATTTCTCACGATGTCCCTACACATGTTTATCATAATTTCATTTCATTCTCTACATTTAAATTACTATTAGGTCCAATAACATCGGTATTGATCAATAAGTGTCACCGGACTGAGTGAGTTGATGCTTCGATTTGGTGTCAATTTTTTTATCTCGGATTTGAAAATAAAACATATATGTGGATAAAGTATTCAATAAGGATAAATTTTATATGAATTTCATATTTTTTAGATCACAGAAACTCCCACAAAAAGCAGTTGAATGTGTTAGGTGCTCCTATTTTGTGTCTGATTTTTTGTCTTCGATTTCAGAACAAATTATATACGCAGATCGGGCATGGAACAAGGATAAATATATGTAAGTTTCATATTTTTGGATCATAGAAACTTTTAAAAATGTAGTTTTATGCGACAAGTGCTCCGATTTGGTGTCCAATTTTTCATCTCCGATTTCAAAATAAATTACAAACTGGATAGAGCATGGAACAAGGATAAATATGACCTAAGTTTCATATTTTCATATTATTGGATCTCTCAGAAATCATGACAGAAGGCGACAATACAATATAAAATCTAACGCATGAGGAAATCTAGGCCATATGAACAACGGAACACCGTGAAAAGATGTATACATGACGTATGAAGAACATGCGATCCAACAATAGGACGAAAAGTAAATTTTTACCTTTGGACAAGGTTTTAAAAATCGGACCGAACTGGCCGGTCGGACGGGTTGGAACAAGAAACGACTCTGACCCAATCGATTCGGCCGGTTTTGTGTAACTAATTTCAAAAAAAAGAAGATACAAATTTAACTCAATTCTGATGGTTTGGTAAATTTTCAAAAAATAATAGTTTAAATAATGAAACAATATGATTTTTATCACTTGTGTCCTTCTTAACTTTGGTGATATAAGTTATGCCCCTCTCTAATTTTGATAATACATTATGTCAATACTTTCTTAGAGTAATTTTCTAGAAGCAACTATAATTAAATGATTATAATAATATATTCATATATAATTCTAAAAAATGTAACTAACTTTTGTAGAGTTTTACTTGAAATCGATAATCATGTTATTTTATTGAAAGATTTGACATTCTAAACGAGTATTTCATTGATATATAAATGGATACTTACATATATGTATCCGATTTTATCGGTTCATAAAATCAGTTCGACCGATGTGACCAGTAAATTAAGTCTGATCCGATTTTTTTCGAGTCGATAAGAATGATGACGTCATGCTGACATCATCACCAGTCTAATGGATTTGGACCGACGGTCCGAACCGGTCAGACTAAATCGAAGACTGACAGGTTAAATGCCCGCTCCGATTTTTAAAACCTTGCATTTGGGGATTGTTTTTAGGATTTCTCCTCCATCCCAAAATAGGTGATTTCAAAGTGCTTCATGTAAAACATGCGCGAGTACGGTGTGGAACTCGGCGAGCTCTTCGTAGTGATGTTTTGGATCATTGATTAGACGTCGGAAAAGTTTACGGCAACTAGACCTGACAAAAGTACAGGCCGGACCGAATAGTTCGAGGTCTAAAATCCCCTATCCAACGGACCAGCCCATAGGTTGAATGTAAAATATTTTTTTTATGTTTAAATCTAATTTACAGAGACAATTAATTTTTTAACATCATCTAACCTTTTTAAGTATGAGTAATCATAATCGGTGTTACTTGGCATGTAAAATATAAAATACGATGTAATATTGACAATGTAAAATAAAAACTTGAAGTATATTACATTAAATGTATCTAAAATATAATTTTTAAATTCATATTTTTATATATACAGACTATGCCGGACTGGACTGGGTTTTGTGGCACATGTCCACAGCCCACCCAGTTGACCGGCGGGCCAAAGAATGGATCGTGTCGGGCCTGCATGTTCATGAAATATATTGGCCCAAGCCCGACCCATAAGAGGGTTGGGGGTAGGCCCTCGGCAATTGATCGGGTCTAATGGCAAAGGAGCTCCGACGACGAGCTCAGATATAATTGCTTAGGCTTCGATTTGCAGCTCAAAAGCTGTAAACAATCTTATTTCATGCGTAACTTTCGCATACGACGTTCGTTTTTGATGTTCTTAGGCTTGTTGGAAATGTCTTGAAGAGTACTACTATATATAACTCTTATTTGTCCAATTTAGATACTAGATCGTTCAAAAATTGATTTAAATATTTTTTTATAATTCAGGGTTTCACAATAACTCATCAACTTGGTCAAAATTATATAAATTTATATACCCATCAGGCTCTTTGAGGTTTTACTTTGAAAGTTTTTAGTAGGAACTACTATGTTCCTGATAATCTTCTCTTTTCTTATTCATGCAAATCTTTACATAAATATAAAAATTAACGATTTTTCTTTACATGTACGTTCCATTCTAGGTTAGAAATCCTTGAAATAACATTTTTGATATTTTTTTCAAAATTGTGTACTTTCAAGTTTTTCGGATAACATTACAATAACACTTTGTGCTTATTGATGCAATTGGATATTGAAAAATACGTATATGTTAGCATCGTATCCAGTTTTAAGTGGGTATAAATATATGTTTTTTCCACATATGCAGATAAGGATAAGTACATGAGTTTTTATTTGTTTGTTTTGATGATTACATATATTGTTTTCATTTTTTAATATGGATACAAATATGATTACATTTTTTGTGGATACGAATATGGATATCTATATTGTTCAATCTATGTATGTATATTGTATGTACATATATCAACTTGTATATAGACATATATTTGATTATGTTACACGGTTACACGTTACGTATTGCTATATGGAGTCATTTTCAAATGTAGAGAGAAAAATACAGTTCTTTATATTGTTTAATTATGTGTTATACAAGTTATTTAAGTTAGATTGTTACTTCGTTTCTTTTTTATTTTGTTGTATTTCTAATTTATTTAATTTTGAGTTAATTCTCTATTAATATCAACTTTACAAAAATATTTCATTCCAGTTTATTATTAGTTTACCTTTATTATCCATAGGATAATTGATATATGTTTGTCAAATATCCTTATCAAAATTATGGTTATATATTTCTATATATGTATCCATTTTTAAAAATATGGTTGCGGTTTTCAATATCCTATATATCCATTTTCGTGTCTACATTCAAATTTTAAGATAGCTAAGGTTATAATGATACATATATCTGTATCCATCCATTTGCATCCATACTCGTGACTCGATATTCTTACAAGAAGTCACAATTCTCTTCCAATTGTGTAATATAACGGCACAAGCATGATAACATAAGAGTGCTACTATGAATTTCGTAAGAATATAGAAACAGAAGTTTTCTGATGGAATCGCCTATCATGTATAGTGTTATTCGAAAAACCTAGAAGGATACAAGTCTAAAAATATCTTAAAGATACACCTATCAGATGGCAAATTAAAGTCTCATGTTGACTTTCCTCACATAATCTATGAATCGTTCAAAGTCTTCTGATCGATTTAAATAAAATTATTGTTTCTTGAGCCCAACAAAGAAAGAAATATTATAGCTTATTGATAATTATAATTCATTTGGTTTTCATCAAGTTTCCTTTTTTAAGTTGTCTTCCTTCCTCGTTGATCTATTTTAATCATATTGTAACGGTTCTACACAAAAAGTATACAGACAATTCAAAATGTTGACTTCCATCAGGATTCTAAATTGGACGTTCCTCTAAAAAGCCTTATCATGTTTTAAAATTGGTCTTTGATGATCGATTTTTCTACCTCTCTTAATAGAGTCGAGTTGTAGTATAGGAGACAGAAATCAATTCGTCAAAAGTCACATTTGTGGCAAATTTAACTTGGTAAGTATACCAAGGTCGAACTCATGCAATATATGTACTTTAGCTGCTTGGTTTAAATTTATTTAAAATTTAATTAATTACAATATTAATTTCTGTGTCAGAAAATAAATGCAAGAAAAAGATATGTAGATACAAAAATAACGAGAAAATAACAGAAGAAAGAAAAGGCGGAGAAACAGAACTATGGATATGTATATTTTTTATCCTCAAATCGTTAATCAATAATCTTCCAAATGATTCATAGATTTATATAATAAATCCAAGCAAAATTGATTGGTAAAAATCCAATATTACGAGCTAAAGTTCGAGTTAAATCAATCAAATGTCTACTAAGATTAATCTGCAAGTATTTAAATAAATCCCTAAATTTGTGGCTCCAAGTTCCCTGTAAATCCCACACAAAGTAATTTTTAAACTAATTAAATCATGGAAAAAATACCAAGAAGTCTCCTCAATTAATCCCCTACATAAAATGATAATTTTCCTTGAAATATATTTGCAAAATTATATCCAATCAAGACGGCATAGATCAATGTAATCCTTAATATATATTTGAATTCACTAAAATTATAATCTATCCACAAAAATATAGAATACTATATCATAGAACAAGCTTTAAAATGATATATTGTACGTAAAAATTGGATAAAAATAGAGAAAGATGTGCTCAAAATAAGTTTCAGGGATCTAGATGTAATTGAAATAAAATTTCTTATGCGAATACGTCATTTAGGGGGCTTATATGTGATTTATAAAAGTTGATGGAGCTTCAATGTAAATTGCCCAAGGAGGGGTGATTATGTAATTCTATGGAATCAGAAGAGCTTCTCTGTAAATAACCATGGTCGCATGCCTCCTGCACGTGGATAAGGGCGAAGCGGCAAGGCTTGGACTGACGCTTTGGTATGGGGCTGACGTGGCTGTTGTGATGCGGTTCGAGCCACCCGAGGCTGGAGGCTCAGTTGGTAGGCGAATTGGACGGTGGAGCAGGGGTTCCTGAGTTGATCCGAGAGTTTGTGTGGTCTCTGTTTGGGGCCGTCGGATCAAAGTGATCCAATGACACCTATACGAGATGGGGATTCCCCTTTCTCGGGAGGATCAACGATGGAGCTATGGTCAGCAGAGCTTCGATCGTCCCTCCTGGAGTCGGTGACCAAGGAAGTTGATGAAGTTTAGGCCGAGTCAGGAGAGGAAGTAGGGTGGAGCTAAGGCAAAAGACAAAGCTCCACCTTCAGTGGTGGTCGAGAGGGGACTCCTCCTCAAGTCGTTTGTAGGTGAAGCGAGGAGGAGGAGCTCCTGGTCCCGGTTGTCTGCAGGTAGTTGACGTGATGCTTAAGTAACAATGAGACCTACATGTGTTAGCTCGAACAAGAAAGGAGAGGGAGTAACGAAGCTCCGATGTGGGAATGTGGGAATTGGAGCGAGAGCTCAAACTTGTGAAAAGTCATAGGTGAGGAGACCTGGAAGGTAGAGAAAAACTGAAAGGGGAGAAGGTGAGGCAGAGTCGAATGAAAGGGGGGAATGGGTTGATCTGAATGAAGAAAAGGGGGTATGGTGTCTTGATCGAAGAAGAAGATGAACATGAGAAGAAGAAGAAGAACGAAGGTGGGTTACCTGGAGGTGGTTCGGAGATAGCTGGAATGTAGCAGTGGTGGATGTGGTGGAAGTGGTTGATTCTCCTAGGACAAGAAGGATGTGCCCCTATGTTGGTTGTTGATTCAAAGTGTTTTGGCAAGAGAGAACACTGAGCTCTGCAGCTCAGAGCTACTACACAACCATGGAGAGGTTGGATGTGGATCGCTTCTCGCCTATCTCTCGTTGTCGCTCGATGATGGATTTTCCCTCTACGGTCACCTGGAGCAAAGAAAGGAGCTGGAGGAGGATGTTCTCATATAGTGGATAAGAAAAACAACAAGGGGTAGTGGGGTTTTTATAGGGCTCAATTTGGAGGGGTTTACGTGATCGGAGAGTCGCCTTGAGGGCCCAACGAAGGTGGTGGTTGAACGAGGTTACATGCGAGGAGTTATGATGACAAGTAATGGGGAGAAACAGAGGGAATCCAAGGGAGAAGAATGGGCCTTCTTGAATGGAGGTATACCGGTCTAAGGAAGGATTGAGTTGGCTGTGGGTCAACGGTGGGAGAGACGCGATTGGCTAGCAAGAGCCGATGTGCTGGAGAGAGAAGAGACATGTTGGCAGTTGGCATGGCCCAATGAGGAGCGGAAATGGAGGTTGACCATTGACTCTAGGATGAAAAATAATGAAAATAAGATAATAAATAAAATGAATGATCAAATCATAAAGTGATCAACATGAAAGTTGTTGATCTCAATGTGATCTACAACTTTCATGGAAGACCTAAAATCAAAAGAAGTAGTCAGTATAAAATATATTTTTATAGATATATTAATTTTTCAATTAATTCCCATATTTTATGTTTTGTAATTTTTTGTATTTTTAATTTGTTTCTTGATGAGAATTAATACATATGCAATAATATATTTTTATGGATTTTTATACATTAGAAAAAGGTGAAAATAAAAGTGGCAAAGATAAAATTTGTAAAATATATAAATTCAGATCTTTTTTATTTATTTTGATTTATGTTTTTTATGGATTTTATTTTTTATGACATGTTAGTAAATGATTCAACGAATGTAAATGAAAAAACTAAAGTCAAAATGATTAGTTTGTACATAAAATAATAAGCACAAGTTAGATTATTATTAGGGTTTATTTATACACAATAAGTAGCACTAATTTCGTGTCGTATTAATTAAGTTAATTATATCAGATTAGAGGGATTTATTTGGAGAATATCAATGAGATTTTTCTAAGATCTTCATATAAAATTGATGAATCATGGATTCATCACCCTACCTATACTTACACCTTTACTCGTCCTCGAGCAATTTAATGAGTTAGAAGGTTGAATAATTGAATGTGTATGTGCAAATACATGACTCGAAGACCAATCTATGAGTTTCAAGTGACTCTTTAAATCTAAGTCTGTCTAACCAAGTCTCATCGAGAAGGACTCGATATTTCTAATTACTAGACTCTCCATGGATATTTATTTGTATAACATGTATGACTTTAATGTGCTGAATCCATTCTCCTGCGTAGAGTCTCTGCTTCACCTGAAGCCCTAATCGAAGAGGTTATCATGAGGATCCAATTCTCAACTTTGGTCCAATAAGTGAGTCTCCCATCAATTTACTGTCTCTTATCTCTTTGCTCCTGAACAACTTCAGAACTAAGATCTAAGAGGTATCCTTGAGATCATATCTCAAGTTATGGAACAACCAGATAATAAAACACTTATTATTATCCTTATATCATTTTAAATGATTAGGATATCATCTACATTTAGCATGATGAACACAAAGGAACTCCCACTAAGCTTCACATGGCTCATCAAGATTCTATATAAAATCATAACAATTATAATTCCATCAAATCTTATGGTCCAACTTCAAGAAGTTTATTTGAGTCCATAGATGGATTCCTTAGCTTGCACACCTTGCTTTCCTCAGCCATGAAGCCATGAGGCTACTTCATGTGAATATCCTCAAAGAGGTATTCGTAGAGGAATGCAATATTGACTTACATCTTGAAGATGCAATAGTCAAGTTGTGTAGCTAAGGTTAGCAATATTCTGATGGTTTTAAGCATGGTCATTAAAGAGCAAGTCTCATCGCAAGCAATGTCTTCTCTTCCGGTGTGTAACTCATGGCTACGAACCGTGCTTTGAAGGTCTCTACCTTCTCATCAGGTTCATTTTCTCTTGAAGATCCATTTACACCTTTACAGGTCTTACCCATACATGTGGATCCTCGAGGGTCCATATACAACACTTGTATATGAAGTCTACATTAGACTTTTATTGCTAACATCTATCTATCCATGCTATGATCTTCAGAAGCTTCATCACATGAAGTTCGATCATTGTCACATTTCTCTGACACTTGGAATCCATCCTCAAACTCATTCGAAGAGGTATTAGTGTTTCATCTTCAATTGTCCTTTTAGTTTCCAATTTCAGGAGCCTCATTATCTTCTCAAGATTAATTGAGTTCCTACACTTCATTTTCATCTTGATTCTCAAGAGTCTCAACCTCCAAGAATCACATTCTCAAAGATGAGATATTTTTTTAGAATCTCAAGGTCATAACGTAGGTATCCAATACCATCCTTTATTTTCCTAATGAAGTAGCACTCTTTAGTGCTCAATTCCAGCTTACTCGCTTGGAATCCTATTAAGGATATATATTGTAGTCTCTACTACACATATATACCTGGAAACTAAGTGGATAATTATGCTAAAAATTCCTCATTGAAAAGATCATGTCACACATGATCCAATTGTATCTCCCTATAACTCTATTGAGTTTAAGTTTATCAGGAGGAGTGAGATAGGAATGATATTCCTTTCTCCATAAGGTATATTATGAATTCATCTAATAGGTACTGATTACCTAGATTAGATCAAATTCACTTTATCTTCCTTCAAACTTTGGTTGTAAACCAAAATTATGTGAAATCTTTGAACATTTCAAAGGTCTCTAAGTGAAGAGAAGAAATCTCATATCATACATAATCATCAATATATATCACATATCTACAATGTTTACTATGATATAGATGATCCGCATACATCAATCTGTATGAGATCCCGAATACCTTGACATCTTACACCATTCCCAAAGAAAAGTATATTGGACATTTACTTTGAATACAATATTCATAAGTATGTAAGTTTTGAAATTTTAGACATTCTAAAGTTTCATCTCTTACTAGTCTATTGATCAAATCAATATACAAATGTCCAAGGCTTGATGCTAGATCATTGTCAAATGATCTTCATCCTCCTATTTATCTTAAGGTTCAATTTCAGCATTTAGAAATGTTAATGAACCATTCATTAATTTTCTAATTTAGTGGAGTCCACTGGATTTTAGATTACTTTCTGAAATATCTTCATCATAACTCTTTATGATAGGTCCATTCCAGAATTCATGTTTATTTCCAACATTTAGAAACAAACAATGAGTGTATTCTAATGCCTAGGTCATAGAGACATTCTCTAAGACTAACGGCTCTCCCACTGAAATTATGAAGTCTAGTGATCCAATGGAAATTGTTGCAACAATTGCATCAATGTCCATCTGGATAATTATAAACCTTAAGATCAAAAATTTTCCAGTCTTCTAAAACATATGCAACCCATTGCAAGTGTTGTTAGAAGATTGAGATACAATTATTAGACTTTATCTTATTCAATAAGTAAGTCAATATCAATGATTTATGTAGATTATTCTGATGCTTATCTGAATCCTTCTCTAAGGATTCTAGACAGACTTGATAGTCGTACTATCAACACATCAATTTATTGCAGTGTTGGCATTCATCCAACTCTTTGGATGTCATATGGAAGTCACAGAGGTACAGTCAATTCTTTGACTACACTTCTTACTTGGGTCCAACCCATGATTCCACTGCGCTCCCTTTATCTATGAGAAACTATTGCTTAAGACTAAGGATCTCTTACGTTAAATTCAAAAGAATTCAATGTAAGATCATTTCAACATTTATAAATGCTTCATTAAATTCATACACTATGAATATTATGAAGCTTCATGAATGACTAGAGTATAGATAGTAGAGTAATGACACTCATCATCTACATCCATCTAAACTCTTAAAACATAGGTTCAGGTAGGTACTCAAACAATTTGAATACATCATCTCTTATAGAGCCACCATTCTGCATGATGCAGTGAACCATCTCATTCATGATAAATGTCAAGAGCACATATGTATGCCAGAATATCTTCATTAAGTTTATAAGGATTATTTGACAATTGCGATCATCATCGATATGTCACTTCCAAAGTACATCTGATGAGAGATCAAGACTATAGAGACATACAAACCCTAGGGTTGTAGTCCTATTATCTATTTAATTGTCATCCTCAATATTATGAGGAAACTTGCACATTGCAACCGCATACATTATGTGTCCAACTGCAAGTACAATATCTGGATCATGAGTCCAATCCATGATATTTTACTGGTTATTATTGAGTATAACATTGAGTGGGTTTAATAAAGAATTATCTGAAATAAGAAATTTGCATAAATTTATATAATTATATATACACATTTTACTTTGATTTAGGAATTTTTATATCAAAGTTGTCTTGCCTTGTCAACACTGAAAGTTCATTCCCTTAATCACTTTCAATGTAAGAGATATACTTACCATTATATCTCAAGCAAGATCTGGGGTCTCCTTCCTTATCTTTGTTGCATCCCAATAATATGAGAACCTACAACTCGGATAAAAAGAAGCGGGAACATATTCCGCCTTGCATGTCCAACTTGCATTTTCCAATTCGGTCTTTAACACCCGGGCCCACCACCCCTAAGGCAATGTTGACCCGTCATTAATTGAACCAACCGTCAATAGGAATACAACTCGCTATGCGCAATCCAATATCGCCCCAATAATATGAGGACCCGATATTGGGGTCACTATGCATACGTCCTTACTCTTTCGAGAAGCGAAGAGCCCAATCCAGATGCGCTTGCATACAGGAGATGTCACTTCGGACAGGCATCTCCCACATACAATCCCTGGTGATGGAACCCTCCGCCTTGACGGGAGACCATGGATGTCACTTATGTGATCCTCCATATCATATTCAAATTCTAATTCATCACTATGAATCATATTCATTATGTGATTAATTCTTCCAAGGGAAATAACATCTCTATTCATAATAGAGTGTTTTAATTTTAGTTGGATTCTAATCAATCTAATCATATTAAATTAATGATCCAATTAATATCCAATAAATATTTTTAATTGTTATTTGAATTATGGTATTATCTCAAATACGTATTATTTCACATTTTAATAATTAGAAATACATCATGATTTCTTAAGCATTATACTAACCCTACCCGCTGTCATGGCCAGTACTGACGAGAGTGGGACGGACAACATACGTTGCAACCCGCAACCCCAATGCTCTCCGACGAGACACCATATCCACCTCGGAAAAGGATAATGCAAAATAAATCACTTTGTATTTGAGATGATCATGGTTCTTCAATCGAAATTATACCATATAATAATAATCAAAACAATTTTTTTATTAACATTATAATGAGATTTTCTAAACAAATCCCAAGTCCTATTCAAGTAACATGTTTGTTGGAATGTTGATCATGTAGATCATGTAACCAATTAGTGATCTAGATCACATCTAATCAATTATCGGTTAAGGCAATGTCATTTAAGGGAATAATTATCATCAAATATTTCACAAATATTTATGCACAATTATTCTAGGAAATTAAATAATTTAATTTCACTAATTGATTAAATGACAATTACTATTTAAGCATAAAGTTTGATGATTGTATTTCCAATTAAGATTTAGATCAAATCTAATCAATTAATTGGTTGAGGTCAAGTCAATTATGTAAATAATCATCTTCCAATATTTCACAAATATTTTTCATGATTATTTCACGAAATTAACAATTAATTTCACTAATTGACAATCACTTGCTTCTAGATTAGGACTGTAATTTCAGTAGTGACCCCTACTCACTAAAATTAACATATCTCAATCAATTTAAATCCAA
This sequence comes from Ottelia alismoides, assembly GCA_037367405.1. Lineage (NCBI taxonomy): Eukaryota > Viridiplantae > Streptophyta > Magnoliopsida > Alismatales > Hydrocharitaceae > Ottelia > Ottelia alismoides. Next base: position 840,983 of record JAZKJV010001396.1, read on the forward strand.
ATTAGTCAAACTCAATTTTCAAAGATTTCTAACTTGATTTAGGACAGAAGTCAAGTGATGTTTCGCGTATTTTGAGGCAGATCTAAACAGCAATTAACTCTTTAATTATGTTAAGATCTACAGTTCCCGCAACAGTGCATACATGTTCATTAAAATAACCATATCTAGAGCATACGAAATTCGATTTACGCAAACTTAGATCCTATGGTTTCCTTATTTAATAGGGAACAAAATACAAGTAACTAATTCATGCTTAAACATTTTAAACATGGCCGAAATTATTTACTAAACAGATCTGCGAAATCAAAAGCGATAAAAACTTTCGCGACCTTTACGAACCCAAGTCGTCCTCGGTTTTCGAATCATATTCGAAAACGTCGACCTAAGACTCTGATACCACTTGAAGGATATGGAATTATCCTCAAGCGCATCACGGAAGCGTGATTGTCGTATCGTATACGACGAAGAACGACTAGTCGCACTACCCAAAACAACATATAATTTACACTGTCAATTAATTACAGAATGTGTATCCAATATACATAATAATTAATAAATTATAATTAGCTCTCTCTAATACATTATAAATCAAATTTATAATATATTATGAATAATTGGATATTTCTATCCAAATTATTCTTATCCATAATAATTAAATCACATTTAATTACATTGGATAATTTCTTCATACATCAATATGATTAAATCACATTTAATCGTCATTTCTTAATTGCTTAGATCTTATGGAATTATTCTCGAACCCTTCAAGAATAATGCGATCTCTCCGCAGATACTTGGAGATAAGGACAGGGCGATTGCATTGTTCCACGTATAGTGACATGGATATTGAGATCATATCTCAAATCCAGATCGTGGGCCTCTCATAGATGCTTGATTAAATCAAGATCGCAAATCTAATCTTCTCATTGCATCTGAATCACATTCAGATCAATGTCCAACATTTGGACTAAGATCAGATTACTTCTCTACTGAGAGGAGTCACAAAAATCCAGACCCGTTTCATCACTCCATAGGAATGGAAGCATCATGGTTATACAATTGTTTATGATCACATCACCCTCAAGTATTCTCAATACATGTAGATCCTGCATAGTGGAAGACCTCGAATAAACTCGAAGTATTAGATCAACTTTACACTGTCTACTTCATGATTTTATCAGTAAGTTTCTCATTCGATCATTGGGAGTCGGTATCGATCATATACTTTCCAAAAGCATATATCATACCTAGATCTTGATCACATACTTTCCAAAAGTATATATCAAACCTACAAATTCAGTCAAGCTTCCAAAGCGAGACGACCATGCGCATGGAATTTGATTCTTCCCAATATCTCATGAGTGAGCTCGTGTCTTCCTGTTCAGTAGATGAACCTGTATGATCCCTTTAAGAGATCCTATTACTCATATGCCCTTATATGCACACCAGCGCGTCGGTGTATAGACCTTGGTTAGGTCATCAACCTATTGGTCTGCCAACTGTACATACTCAGACATATAGTAACACAATTGTCTCCGGTCAGAGGATGTGTGCCTGTATTTCGACAACATACGATATAGGACTTTGGTTATCTCGATCTCGTTAAGTCAACTCTTTGACCTTACTAATCTGACACCTCCGAATCTCTATTCCTATGCAGAGGACCTGCATCAAGAGGTCGGTCAGATATCAGCCTTTAGAGATAAGGATTGCCATCTCCTACTCAGGCTGGAGATCATCTCTTAACAATCATTTGACGGTGCTTGATGAGCCCTCAATCTAACTCTTTAGATATTCATCCAAGCACCAGCCTCTATGATTCAATAGTTGAATCAACAGCTGTATGATTATTAAGCCATGGTACATAACCCTAATTTTACTAAGGGACCTATTATGCAAATTATTCATTCTTCATTTCAGATCAGGGAATGATGTGTGCAATAACATTTATTGCATAATGGCTCGCTGTGGGCTCGCATTTCTAACAGGATCATTGGGAGGCAGTGAAGTAGATCTTGAGATACTTGAGAGGGACCTCAAGTATGTGTCTTGTTTTTGGGAGGTCAGATCCCAAACTATGTGGCTACACTGATGCAGATATGGCAGGTGATATGGACCAGAGAAAGTCTACTTCAGGGTACATTTTCACATTTGCAGGGGGTCATATCATGGCAATCCAAGCTACAGAAATGTTTTGCTCTCTCAACTACCGAGGCAGAATACATTGCAGCAGCAGAAGCTGGGAAAGAAGTGATGTGGCTACAACGCTTTCTTGGTGAGTTTGGATTGGATGACAGTGAGTCGGTTGTGTTTTGTGATAGCCAGAGCACTATAGACTTGAGAAAGAGTACCATGCACCATGCTCGCACAAAACACATTGATGTGAGATACCATTGGTTGAGGGATGCAATTGAACAGAAGCAGCTCATGTTGAAGAAGATCCACACAGATGAGAACCCCTCAGACATGTTGACCAAGGTAGTCACTCGTGACAAGCTTGAACTCTGTAGAGAGTTGAGCGGTGTCACTTCTTCTTGATCTCCATCACAAGACAACACCTCCCCGTTCGGGCTGGAGGGGGAGGTTGTTGGGTTTCCTTGATATTTCTCCAGTCCCAACTTGGAGGGGGGGGGCTTTAATATTTGCCCAGCAAGTTGGCCCCCAATCGGCCCCATTCCTTTCCCATTCCAGGGAATCTCGACAGGAGCGATTCAGCCCCCATTCGTCCCATTTCCAACGGGCAGAACGCCCCTTTTCTCCAGCGAAGAACAAGGGCAGCGGCAAGGGGTTTCGGCTCTCTTTGTCCTCTTCAAGCATGGGAAAGAGCTCCAGTGCAAGGGAGAGAGAAGGAGTAGCCGTATTCGAGAGGAGCAGGGCTAGGGCTGTGGTATTTGGCTTGGAGGGCAGTGGCTTTATGCGTGTTCGAGAGGAGCATCGTGGAGGTTGTTGCGGACGACCTCAAGGGAGCCGAAGCCAAGTTTGGGTCTCCATCCGGGAGCCCACAAGGGAAGATACTCCATCTCCTTGTTTTGAGCATGTTGTTTGGTATTGTTAGATACTTAGGGTAGTTAGTTACTTGGTGAAGAACTACCTATTGTGCTCGTGGTTTGTACATTGGTTTTGTGGGCAACAAAACCGGGAAGAACATTTGGTTCATTTGACCGTAGTGGAATCGTTGCCGGTCTTGCCCCGTGGTTTTTCCCTTACTCACATTGAGTAAAGGTTTCCACGTAAAATCCTTGTCTTGTGGTGATTGCCTATTGTGCATGTGATTGTGCTTGTCATTGTTGCTATTTGAGTTCCCGTGTGGGGAACATATATTGTGTTGTGCCATCTTTGTTGCAGGACAGTTTCAAGGGGATATATCCTGGGTTGATTGTGCCCCCATATCCCCAACAATTTGGTTCATTCACTTGGGTCTTGGGTCGGGTTAAAATCAAATCAATCACTTTGAAAAGTTGATCGTTGCTACTTAATAATTACGCAAACTGTTTTTCCTAAATTTGCTAAAAGGTTGTTAATGTGTGTAATATGATGGGAGTTTTTATCACTTTTTTGTTTATAAATCCCGAATAAATTACATTATGAAATGGCACCATATAAAAATCATTGGGTAGTTTCAAAAACTTGATTTGAATTAGCATAATACTATATTACTAGTTGATTTGAAAAATATGAAATCAGGTGTGGTGTTGTATACAGAGAGTCGCATCCGAATTCAAATTTCAATTTGAGTTATGTCTCCTATTCCGATTTCTTTTTTAATCAAGCTCGTGTAATGTGGATCATGTATTGCAACCTTCCATTTAAATTCCAAATATGCAGCGAACTTTATTTCAACTTTACTGTTCTTGTTTATAAAAAAATTAATAATTAGAACTTACATACCTTACGCGTATGTGTATGTCTGCTTTCACCCATGTTTATTATTCGGATTGATTGGATGGATGCTATCAAACCCATCAATCAATCCAATACTTATATAAATAAAATAATTTGAGCATAATCCATTCTAGAAATCTAAATAATGTGATTTATTTAACCCATTTCAGACGGTTCAATTGAGTTATTTTGGTTGACCACAAGTACCGACCCCTACAAAGGACGGCTTAAGCTTTGTTAATAGAACTATATATATTGTTAAAGAATGATTATTACGATGCCACGTTTGACTCTGTGGCCCAATGGATAAGGCGCTGGTCTACGGAACCAGAGATTCTGGGTTCGATCCCCAGCAGAGTCGTCCTTTTCTTGCTCCCTTTTATATACTTAATGTGAACGTTCTAAAAAAATCCATTTTATATAACATTCCAAATTTTTAAAACTTCAATTGTTAGGAAAATTAACTTAACATTAATAAGACATGGGTAATTTGTGAGGTTTGAATCCATGTCTTAAATTGTAGTCACAATCTTAGACCTAAGAAATATGATGCAAGGTAAACATCTACCAATTAAACCAATAAGTGTAATCAAGGGATGCTTTTTTTACTAACATGTTATAATCCTCAAAGACAGCATAAAATCATATATCCATGACAGAACAGCTACCATATTTGTTTAATATAGTTTGATATTTGCATAGTATTTTGTTTTAAATTGTTGGTTGATATGGATATCGGTTTGATATCTGCAAATATATGTATCCATTTTTGTATACATGTTTTAATAAAAATCTAATTGTAGATTTATTTGTAATTGTATACCTTTTTTATATGTTACATTTAATATATTGGGTTTTTGCCACATTATTCTTAACTTTTACAATATATGTCCCTCCCTTTTTGTAAGATTAGTTGTGCCCTTATTTCTTACAAATTTCACATTTTCCTTCCATTAAGGAAAAGCGGGGGTATAACTAAAATTATAAAAAAAGCAGATCTGTTAATTTTATAAGAAATTAGGGGCACAACTGTAATTACAAAAACGGAGGAGCATAATCGATATTACAGAAGCTAAGATAGGCACAAGTGATAAAAATCCTAATATATTCATTGTATGTGTAAGCCTTATAATACACGTATTTTTTAGCTAATCTACAAAATTTTTCTATATTAATTGCAAACTATCCAAATCTGTTTTACATATGTATCAATTTTTAAGGATATGATACCACATTTTTCAAATACGACAACATGTTTATCCGCATCCCCAGGGATGTGATAACATCTATACACATATGTGTATCTGACCTTGCACCCATATAAACGATCCTTTATGAATGGAAATACAGAGATGTGGATATATATACATATTTGGTTCATTAATAGATTCGTTTTATATGAATTTTGACATATGTATTCGTGTCTATTTCAAAGTAAATACAGATAGAGATGCCACTTCAATATCCATAAATATCAATACACATATATGTATATTATTTTAATATATAATTGTAGAATTATTCATAAATTAATATAAGAAATTTATATTTTTTGGCTATAATTTGATATACCTTCTAAGAAATAAATATACTTAACATAATTTTATCCCTATAAGCCATTTAATAAAATATTTCTGCCACTATTCGTATTCGATCTATATGCATAATAAATCTATATCTTTTAGATATTGTAACTTTTTATCCTTGAATATTCATATTTTTAAAGTGATTAATATACGGCAATTCCTACGCAATTATCCACAACTCGACTATTTTGTTATCTATAAAAATATTGTGATATGTATTTTGATGTCAACTCGTTGACATATCTATGTTAATTCCTATAAAATTATCCACAACTCCTAAATTGTAGTAAATATGACAAAATGATTTCCAACCCCATTAACGTTTATTACGAAATTAATATGTGATTATTACTTAGCCACATTTTTCTATCAATCGAAGTTTTATAAATTTGGAATGTTAAATAAAATGGAAATAATCAAAAGTTCATTAAGCTCTAGGGAGCACAACTCTTAAATTATAATAATTATGATAGAATAATATACCCCATTGACGTTAAGTTTGAATTTATGATGCGATTATTACTTAGCCAATTTTTGTAACATTCGAAGTTTTAAAAATTGGAATGTTATATAAAATGGAAATATTTAAACAGTTCATTAAATATAGAAAAAATCTACGCGACTCTGCTGGGGATCGAACCCAGAATCTCTGGTTCCGTAGACCAGCGCCTTATCCATTGGGCCACAGAGTCCTGTTATTTTGAAGCCGACAATTATTTATTACTATATAAATTATTCTCGGGTGAGTCATTATTTTAAAAGGTAAATTACAATTTGGGTCCTCATCTATCGATCAGATCCCATAATGGGTCCCAATCTTCAAATTGTAACAATTCGGGTCCCATGACCATTTAGGAAATGGAAATTTTTGAATTCATGACGAATATGCCCTTATTGAGAAGGGAATGAGGGTTGAGTTCCAACTTTTAAACAAGGTCATACTTGTCATTAGCCTCAAAAAGTTCCTTACATTAATGACCTTGGGACCCGAATCATTACAATTTAAAGATCAGGACCCATTCCGAGATTGGACCCATAGATGGGGAGTTTAATCGCCAAAGAAGAAAGATGATATGGTAGATAAATTATAATATATTTCAACTGAATAGGTGTACGAACTATCTTACTCGAGTGTATTTTTATATATCGACTTAAAAAATATTTAATATTTTTCAGTGAGTTGAGTAAATATACGAAAGCTCTATTTGTCTCTACCATTTTATGGATCACATTTATAAAACATAGACAATAGTTATAATAAATTAAAGCCAAGGAATTATCATAGATGTGAATATATATTCAATATAGGCTCATACAGACAAAATGTGAACTCCAACACATACTTATATACATGAAAGTCTGCAAATTAGTCCCTCAAAAGGCTTCTTAGATTGCTTAATACATATCAAAATAAATTTGCAATCCGGTTCCATTTAAGGTGTCATAAAGTGCCTCGACATCTCAAGTATATAATTTTTTCTTTTTCAGAATAAGCCCGATCGTCATGTAATGTAATCATTGCCTCATGTAAATTAATATACGAATTAGAAGTTCAGAAACTTAAAATTTAATATTGTAACAGTAAATGTGGAAGTACTATATACTTTAGAAAGAAAAGTAAAAAGTAACATATTTATAAGGGCAGTTGTCTAATAAATTTTGTAACATAGATCTTGCAAATCTTCATTTTTACATTATTGCTTTTGTAATTAATATTCGAGAGATTTACGTAATTACACACGCATCTCTGTTAATTCGATAAATCATAAGACGTATAAAATATGTAAACTGTTGATGTAATTGGAGACGATCCAGAAGAAATGAAAACTAAAGAAGATATGATAGACAATTTAATTAATATATTTTAATTAAATAGGTGTACGAACTATCTTACTCGAGTATATTTATATTCTGAAGAGAATAAACTGTTCTTCATACCTTCAAAAGGAGTGGTGTCAACGTTTGATGTAGAGATCGGAATAACAACGGGAAAATGAGATTATCAATTACAAGTACCTAAAAATGAAGTCGTTTAAATTATCATGCAGGTTAACCATGGATTTTGATTATGATTAATCATAGACTTCAACTTATGTTCATATATATATTTGAATTGTCTAGAATGTCATTCAATAAATTCTTAGATGCATTTGGCTTATATGTCTTTCTTTGAGTTGTATTGATTTTTTTAAAAAAATATTTTTTTACCTCCATTCAAAATAGATGTTTTTTATTTCAGGTTGACAGTATGCGTGGGAAAGAAGCGTTCTCTATGATAATGTAAACAATTATAATGGAAGCTCAAACCTTATCTCACAGTTGTTGGACTATAATTACCTATAATTACCAACTGCATAATATGCGGATGATATCATGATTTGCAAATTTATTCTAATAAATCTTCGCTAAATGAACAAACAAAATAGTAATACATAAAAAACCAAACTCAAGGAAATCCACTTAAGATGGGAAAAAAACATGGGCAATCAAAATGGAGTTTTGAATTTGCAACTAAATATCTGAATATAAGGTAAATTATATGATTAATCCAAAATAAAGTCTATGGTTAACTTGCAAAATAAGTTAAACGATTCCAACAGAAGCCTCAAACCTTATGTCACAGTTGTTGGACATGGACTAAAATGACCAACTACATAATATGTAGATGATATCATGATTTACAAACTTATTACAATAAATCTTTGATAAATGAAGATAAAAACTTTTAGTACACGAAAACAACTATAAGGGAAACCAGTTAAGATGTGCGACCAATTATGATGGGAAAAAAATGGACGAAGAAGTTGAAGATTTTTTATTTGCAACTAACCTTACCTGGTAAACCGTTTCAGCACTACGTCTCTTGTCAATCTGAAATAATACAAATCGAAAACATTTAGAATATAAAAATAAGAAGTTTTTCTTGAATAACAATCAATGTAAATCAAGTAATAACCACTTAGTTAAAATGGAAACATTTTGATTAACAACCAAACGAATAACTATATAGCATGTGTGTTATAGTATGGTTTGCATCTTATTATAAAAAACGTATGTTAAATGGCCATACATAATATTTAATCATGAAAACAATATTTAAATGACCAATTACAATATCAAATGTGACAATGCATGATGAAGTAAACACTTCAATTTTATAACTGTTTAGTTAGAATGGAAAATTTTTCTTTTTGATTACCAGATACACAAACAAATGAATATCTATATAATAACATGTGGATTATAGTATGGTTTGCATGCATATTAAATAAAATATATGTTAAATGACCATATAAAATATTTATTCATGAAAACAATCTTAGCAAAAACCGTATAAGGAAAATGACCACTTACAAAATCAAATTCGAGAATACATGATCAAATAGACAATTTAATTTCCATCATTGAAGCATTATAAATACATCAAAGAATAGAAAACACACACGTTCAAATAAATAATCATAAATAAAAAATTCATATAATATTACACATATTTTTTTAAAAAAAATAATCACTTTTATTACCGAAGTAAATACAATAACTGATTTCTTACAGGAGCACACGCAAATTTATTATATAATAAAACAAAAATATGCAAAATACAATTATTAGTATGGAAACTCAACAATAACAATTAGTAGTTGTAGCACATGTAATAAGTATTTTAAAATATGATCAGACACAACAATACCTGCTTATCATTAAACACCCATAATATAGATTTCGTTCCTTCCTAAAAGAGAAACACCATGATATTCAAGGATAACATAGATTTCGTTCCTTCCTCCCTAAAAGAGAACACCTAAACACCATGATATTCAAGGATAACTTATCCCAATGGTTGTTTAATTTACAATATCTAATGAAGACAGACAATTGCATAAGTTAGCAAATGTGACCATGAAAAAATAAGATATAGCATTAAATCAAACAGAACAGTCAATAAAAAATAACAATAGAACAAAAATATTACCATAACGTATATTTTCTTTCTGAAATGCCAATGCACAAATTAGTAAATGTGGTCACAATAAAATAAGACACAACATAAAACCAAACAGAACATTCAGTAAACAATCACATTAGATGCATTCAAGCTTGAATCATTGTGTATCATGAAATAAGAAACAACAAAACATAAAAGATGTATCATGAAATAAAAAACAACAAAACATAAAAGAACAGACAACCAAACACATGATAATTTGTGTCCAATACACAATTTAGAAATGTGATTGTTTATTGTTTTTTTCAAACATATACACTACGAACAAACTGTAAAACTGCATAGTCAATCGTAACAACGATCATGCGGAAAATTGATGACCGGAATGGGAAATAAATAAAGAAATATCAACACACTTCACAACACGAAAATCTAGAGACAGCATGAATTAAAAAATTAAGCACTTTTATTACTGGAGCAAATACAATAATTGTTTTACTACAGGAGCACAAGCAATTTTATTATATAATAAAACAAAAATATGCAAAACACGATTATTAGTATAGAAACTCGGTAATAACAATTTCTCTTAGTTGTAGCACATGGAATAAATATCTTAAAATATGATAAATTACAACAATACCTTGTTTTCGTTAAACATACATAATAAAGGGTCGTCCCTTCATAAAAAAGAACACCTAAACACCATGATATTCAAGGATAACTTATCCCATGCAAATGCAGAAGCTAGCGAATGTGGTCACAATAAAGTAAGATACAACATAAAATCAAACCGTTCCCTCGTAAAAGAAAACACCTAAACACCATGATATTCAAGGAATTTGCATGCATATTATAAAAAATATATGATGAACGACCATATGGGGAATAAATACAGTAATATCACGCTTAACAACATGAGAAAACAAAGACAACATGAATTGAATAAAGAATTCAGCACTTTTATTACATGAGCAAATACAATGATCGTTTCAATACAGGAGCACATGCAAAGATATTATATAACAAAACAAAAATATGCAAAATATGATTATTAGTCTAGAAACTCGACAATAACAATTAGTAGTCGTAGCGCATGGAATAAGTTTCTTAAAATATGGTAAGAGACAACAATATCTGCTTATCATTAAAACATATAATATAAGTTCCATCTATTCATAAAAGAGAACACCTAAACACCAAGATATTCAAGGATAACTTATCCCAATGGTTGTTTTTTAAGATATGAATGGTAATATGGCTTAATTCGACAAATCACAATGTAAGAAAACATTACTGGAAAAAAATTTATAGGAAACCAAAGATAAACTAACAGAATTACAAAATCTGGGTATATAAAAAATTAGAAGGACAAGAAAGAAGGAGAAGACAAATATTGTTCATAAACAAATTTGACAAAAACGTTCCAAATATGTTCATTCCGAAAAAAAATGAAAAATTCACACACTCAAGAGAATAAACCTACAAATATCTAAAAAAGAGGCAATCCATATACTCTCAACAGAATAAATTCTCCTTTATACTTCAGAGGGAGTACAGTTCACATTAGATGCACAGATCAGAATAACAACTGGAAATATGAGATCATCAATTACAGGAACCTGCACCCAAATATAGTTGCATAAAACAATACATATTCTCGCACCTCACCACCCCCACAGAAAGGAAGTCGGTAGCCGAAGAATAAAACATAGAGGGGAAAAGAGATCGTCCGATAGAAAAGGGGGAGAAAGGAACTGATCGTCGGAGAACATAAGAAGAGCGTACAGAACCTGCACCCAGATAAAGTTGCAAGAAAAAAATCTATTCTCACACATACGCACCTCCAACGGAAAGGAAAGTGGTGGCCGGAGAAGAACGCGTAACGGGGAAAAGAGATCCTCTGATAGTAGAGGGGGAGAGAAGAGATGATCGTCGGAGAAAGTAAGAAGAGGATACAGATCGCCCGAGGAAAGTAACTGACGTAGAAAAGACCCAAGTGTCTAATAAAAAGGGTAAAAGTTAAATATAATAATCAGACATCTGGCATACATGCGTAGAATAGGAAAGAAATATGCGTGGGCATTCCCTCCGGAGAAAGAGGGAAGAAAAAATTCCAAATGGGATAAAAAATGCAGACGTAATAGAATGGAAATTTTGAAAACATGCGGGGATGGCGGAGGGGAAAATGGCATCCCATGATACTTGCGGAGATGACGGATGGAAAAATGGTAGTCCATAATGCCCCGTGTCAGATGGCAGGCGAAAGTTCAAGATTTTTAACCATGACGATAAAGCGGCTCAGAGAAGGAATAGGGACGTGAGGGAACGGTTGAGAATTTGCATCCCATCATGGCACATGTCAGGCAAAATTTCAGTTTTTTTTGCGGAGGAAAGACTATGAATAGGGAGGACAGAACTGGTATGGGAAGATGTGGGAAGAAAAACAGCATCTTGTGAAGCCACGTGTCAACCGGCTGTTGAAAAACTCAACTTTATATAAGGTATAGAGATTATTCAGGTTGCATTCCGCTCAATGCATGCAGACCTTATGCATACGAATACTTGTTAATTTGCATTTTACGATGCTACCCCTGTAAAGCAGTCATCGTTACTTCGATCTTCACCTCTACCTCTAATAAATGACCCACTAGTTTTGAAAGTTCTTTCTCTTGAGTTCGTTTGATTTATAATCTTTATTCCTGCAATTTTTTTACTTCACGTCATAAAGGATGCAAACTAAAATAAAAGAAGAAAACACACAAATCAGCAAGAGCAATCTCCTTGAACCACTCATCGTGAACAAGGAAAAAGTTGTGGCAGAAGGAACAGGGATTTCGACAGTTGTCAAAAAAAGGATTAGTAGCTCGATGTCTGCAAAAAGGACTTATTCAATAAGATTCAATACATAATCATCTCCTTCACCATTGGCATGAGTTCTTCCTCTTCTCTTCTCTTCTCTTCTCTTCTCTCCTCTTCTGTTGGGCTCTTATGATTTTTATTATTCTCCATGAATATCTTGTGTAGTTGGTTGTGACTAAAGAGTAAGGATATTATTGAACCGAGCTGTAATAAATGAATCTATGTTTGAGCCCAATTTGATAAGAAAGTTCAAAACTTCGAGTTTGAATTCCAATGGATAATGTAGAGATATTTCTAGTATTTATGTACTTATGTGTCATGCTTATTTTTGTTGTTCCGTGTTATGTAATTTACCATAGACTTCCTCTATATAAGAGAGCCTAGGGTTCCCTGGAATAAACAAGTCATCTCTTTCATTTCTTACAATATGGTATCAGAGCCTACACCCTAAACCCTAGCCACCCTAAGCCCTAGCCGCCGCCCACCCCATATCCGTCGCCCACCCCATCCCCTCCGCCTCTCCTCCTCGCCATCGCCTCTCCTTTTCGCCGCCTCTCCTCCACCCCGTCGCCTCTTCTCCTCACCAAGGGCATCATGAGTGGGCCCTAAGCCGCCCCTTTCTCCAACTAGGCGCCACCTCTTCTCGTCATGGGAATGAGTGCATAAGGCTACATATGCACTCATATCCCCACATGTTTATGTAGACGATTCTTCATTGGTCTACAAACCATAGTTCTTCGTCTCCAACAACTATGTCAGAAAATAAGGTTGATATGTCCTTCATTGGCACCATCAAAGGTCCAGCGCCAATAGTCAAGATGGATGGGACGAATTACGAGCTCTGGGCGATGCAGTTCATGAGACTCATGAAGTCCAACGGTAAGAATCACATTCTTACTGAAGATGAGCCGGCGGAGAAGGCGAGGATTTATGCCTCATAGGAGGCTGATGATTCGTATGCCAAGGTATGTCTTTCTGGTACTCTAACAATGGAGATTGCCAACGACGTCCTACATCAGTCCACGACTAAAGCCATGTGGGATATTCTTACTGTGACGTACTCGCGGATGAGGAATGAGACCGAGATCCTACAACTTCAGCATGACATCTTTACGGTCAAGCAGAATGGTCGACCGCTGCATTTGTTGTATACATCCCTACGGGGGATGTTTGAGAAGCTTTACAATATCATTCCACTGATGGCGACCCCTGAGCAGCAGAAGACATTCTGGAATGCTACAATGGTGGGGGTCTTACTAGCAGCAATAGACCTAGAGTATGATGCGGCTCGCTCGCAGATACTGGCAGATGCTACTATTCCTCCAGTGGAGGAAGTGTATCGACGACTCGATCGAATTTCGGTTTCATCTCCGGCATCTACGCCAACTCCTTCAGCGATGGTTGCTTCCCGAGGCAGAGGTGTTCCTTCCACTTTTCACGGTCGTGGACCTCATGGTCGAGGTGACCGCTTCCGTCAGCCATGCACCTTCTGTCATCGCCCAGGTCATGTGGAAGATACATGTTATTCTAAGTATGGTTTTCCTGCATCTGCTCGTGTAACCGAGCAAGTTGTGCCCACACCGTCATCTACTTCAGACCAGCGGTTTGAGGATCTTGTCAGCAGACTACGAGATATCATGCCTCCTGCCACTACTGATTCACCAGGAGGACACTCAGATATCTCAGCTTCAGCCTCTACCACCACCTCAGCCACGGAAAGCACATCATGTAGCATATATGCCTTTACATCTTGTCACAATTTTGCTATTTCGGAATGGATCATGGATTCCAGCGCGTCACATCATCTCTGTCGAGACAGAGATAAGTTTACATCCTACAAGGAGGTTTCCCCAGGGAGATCAGTAGTAATAGCAGATGGGACTCATTCCCCCATCATTGGACAGGGGGAGATCAGTTCGACACCCTCTATTCGCATGCTGAATGTTTTGCATGCTCCAGATTTCTCGATGAACTTACTCTTTATTAGTCAGCTTACAAAGTATTTACATTGTCGAGCTATATTTGACCCATCATCTCTTATTTTTCAGGACATTCTAACGACCAGGGAGATTGGTTGTGGCTGTGAACAAGATGGTCTTTATCGGTTGGTTCGCACCTGCTATGCTGGTGTCTCATCTCAGTCCAGGGGATCCGCTTCTCCCTTTACCTGGCATCTGTGTTTTGGTCATCTTCCTCTTCAGAAGCTGCGTCATATCTTATCTCAGATTTCACCGAAGTCTTCATTCCAGTGTGAAGCATGTCAGTTGGGAAAGCATCACAGGTCTACTTTCCCTGGTCGTGAGTCTAGGAGCAGTCGCTTCCCTTTTGAGTTATTGCATGTTGACATTTGGGGTCCGAGTCGTGTACCTGATCACTAGGGACAGATTTTACCTAGTGGTCGTTGATGATTTCTCTAAATTGTCTTGTGTCTTTTTATTGAAAAATAAATCTGAAGCAGAAGATGTAATAAAAAAATCTTATTAATGAATTTCGGAATGTCTTTTCTTCTAATGTGAAGATTGTGCGCACAGATCATGCATTAAAATTTTGCACTCATGCTCTGGCCCATTTCTTCTTGTATTGTGGCATTATTCATCAAAACTTGTGCCTACACGTCTCAACGGAACAGTGTTGCAGAGAGAAAACATCGTCATCTCCTTGATGCGGCTCGGACTTTACTTATTCATAGTTGTGCTCCTTTATCTTTTTGGGGTGATGTTGTTCTTATGGCAGGTTATCTGATCAATCGTATGCCATCTTATGTGTCGGGTGAGAAAGTTCCTCTTTCTGTTGTTTTTACCTGACAGAGAATTGTTCTCACTAACTCCTTGTATTTTTGGTTCAGTTGCATTTGTTCATCATCTCACTCCAGGGATTGACAAGCTCTCACCTAGGGCTGTTAAGTGTGTGTTTCTGGGATACTCTCGTACTCAAAAGTGCTATCGACACTATGATCCTGTGAATAACAGATATTATGTCAATGATGATATCACCTTCTTTGAAAATGTCATGTATTTCTCGCCTACAGGTGACAGGATGACTCCTTCCACTACTGATGATGAAATTTATGTGCCACCTCCTCTTATATGTCAGTCTGATCACATACCTAATCATGTTGTGCCACCACCTTCACCACCACCACCGCCTCCTCCACCACCAGTACCACCTCTATCAAAATTTTATACTCGTCGCCAGAATCCTTCTCATGGAGGTCGTCATTCATCCACCACGCCCCAGGTATGTCCAGATGATATTAGTAATGATGGGACTGATAATGCACAAGTGCAGGACAATGATGTACAGGTGGACACTGCTGATGATTTGGATGTACCTATTGCCTTGAGAAAATCCAAGCGGACGTGTGCGTCTTATCCACTTGCTTCGTAGGTTTCATTCCATCGCATCACTGGTGATTTCCAGAGATTCTCTATTGCCCTATCTATCGTGGAGATACCACGGAACTATCAGGATGCCATGAAAGACCGCAGCTGGCGATTAGCCATGGAAGAGGAAATGGTTGCATTGCAATCTCGTGGTACATGGAGCTTGGTTGATGCTCCACCAGGAGCTTCTGTTATTAGTTGTAAATGGGTCTTTACTGTCAAATATAATGCGGATGGCAGCCTTGATCGCTACAAAGCAAGACTAGTGGCCTGTGGATTCACTCAGACCTATGGCGTGGATTATATAGACACTTTTTCCCCCCGTGGCCCGTCATTGAACTCTATGTGTTCTTCTTCCAGTTGCAGTGGTACGTGATTGGCTCTTATTCCAGCTGGATGTTAAAAATGCTTTTTTATATGGAGATCTGCAAGAAGAAGTCTACATACAGCAGCCTCTGGGGTTTGCTGCTGAGGGGGAGTGCCATATGGTGTGTAGACTTCACAAGGCCATATATGGTCTTAAACAAAGTCTACGTGCATGGTTTCAGAAGCTTTCAGATTTCATTCAGAAGCAAGGGTTCATAAGATCAAATGCTAACCACTCTTTGTTTGTCCAGAAGACTCCCAGAGGTATTGTTGTTATTATGGTATATGTTGATGATATACTTGTTACGGGAGATGACATGCGGGGGATAAAGATGGCAAAAGCATTTTTAGGCCATCAGTTTGTTACGAAGGATCTTGGTACTCTACGATACTTTCTGGGATTGGAGTTTGCGAGGAATGCGCAGGGTCTTGTAATGACCTAAAGGAAATACATTACAGATATGCTTGTTGAGACAGGTATGATCGGGTGTCGTCCCTCTACTACTCCCATGGATCCCAGTATGAAGCTATATGGAGATGATACAGAGGAAGTTAACAAAAGAAGATATAGAGAAATGGTGGGAAAACTTCTCTATATTACTATCACAAGACTTGACATTGCCTTTGCAGTTAGTCGGGTGAGTCAGTTCATGAAACAACCCAGACAAATACACATGGATGTTGTATATATGATACTAAGATATCTAAAGTCGTCTCCGGGTGTAGGATTGTTGTTCAGGAAAGAAACAAATCTTTCTATCTCTGCTTGTGCTGATGCGGATTATGCATGATATCCTAGAGACCGGAAATCTACCTCAGGTTTTGCAGTGTTTGTTGGCAGTTCCTTAGTTTCTTAGAAAAGCAAGAAAGAGACAGTGGTGGCTAGATCTAGTGTTGAGTGTGAGTACAGAGCCATGACACAGGCAAGTACGGAGATGATGTGGGTTAGAGCCATATTGGCAGATCTGCATATAGATGTACCATTACCCGTGGAGTTACAATGTGATAATCGAGCAACATTATTTATTGCTAATAATCATGCATTTCATGAAAGGATGAATCATATTGAGGTAGACTGCCACTATACCAGGGATATGATTCAGAAGGGGTTGATTTCTACTTCCCAAGTTAGTTCAGGAGAGCAGACTGCAGATATTTTTACTAAGCCATTGCTCAGAGGGTCGTTTCAGAAATGTTCTTCCAAGATGAGCATGATTGCCATCTATGCTCCATCTTGAGGGGGAGTGTAGAGATATTTCTAGTATTTATGTACTTATGTGTCATACTTATTTTCGTTGTTCCGTGTTATGTAATATACCCATAGGCTTCCTCTATATAAGAGAGCCTAGGGTTCTATGGAATAAACAAGTCCTCTCTTTCATTTCTTACAACAAATAAAGGTTTGATATCATATGTTCGAGTTATAATTCGTTTAAAAACTGAATGTTCAAGTTTGGGTTGGTAATTAATGATAGTATGTTAATAATTTGATTCAAGACAAACTTGTCAAAATGAACCAGTCTGAAATCAGATCGAAAATTGAGTTCTGTGACGAGGTTTGATAGTTTCGTAAGCATTTTTGAAAATAAGAAATGATTCAAATTAAAAATTAATTTTTTTACTACCAATTTTTAAATCAAACTTGAAAAAAACTTAGATCCATTGTTTATTTCATATATAATTATGCAACTTCAACTCTAATGTTTAACCATATAAACATGCATCATATATACATACACACATACATGCATGTTGTCAAATTAAATATTTATTGTACAAAGATGCAGGGGCGGAACTAGTATATATTATGGGGGGCATGCCCCCCCCATGATTATTATGTGTCTCTTGTACCATATATTAAGTTTTTAATACGACCCCGCCTTAATTGTATTTATAATTAATGTTGTTAGAAAAATGAAGAATTATTAAATGGTTAAGTGGTAGAGTGATATGGTTATTATTTTGGAGACCAGGGTTAGAATCTTATCTCCATTAGTTCTACTTTCTTTTATATGATTTATCCAGTCACTTCCAAAGTATAAAATAATTTGATATAAAAGTATATTCGAGTTTATTTATCTCTTCCATTATTTTTATTACTCCATGTAAATAAAATAAAATTTATTATTTCCTCTTAATCATGCATTTTTTTGTTTCAAAATTTCACTTGACAATTTAGCCTTTTTAAGATGGATTTAGAGATGCTTAAATTATTATATTTATTCGATTTTAAAAATAGCCACCGAAAATACAATTCTATTTGAAATTCTAACATTAATAATAGATATAAATTCTACGACCCTGAAGATATTAATAACATTCTAGATTGAAAGAGGTTCATTTTAAAATATTAATTCTATTTAAAAATATCGTTGAAAAATACATAGATTTTTCCATTTTTGAGCATTCTTAATAGTTGTATACGTTGCCCCTCCTTGATGAAGTTATTGATTCCGCCCCTGCAAAGATGGTTTACGTTTGAATTTTGTTCATTAAGATATGAACTAAAATTTTAATCTCGTCTAATTTTATTAAGAATCCAAGCAACAGTTTTCAAATTATTATTGGATGAATTCTATTCTACTATAAATATATTCAATTCAATTACCAGGCCTGCTGGTGAGGATCTTCAAATTTGTTGCCAACTTGCCATTAACACATTCTACATCATCTATGCCCAAGCAGAATAATTGTTGCAATATAAGAAGTGTCATGTCGTCGTCTTAGACAAGCTATGCAAAATGGAAGCAAAATGATGGCGGTGTTTCATGTCGTCCCACCTCCATTACTCGACTTGATCCTCTAATATTAATTGGATTTTGGAATCAAAGTCTAAAAAGATAAAAATAAAATGTTTTATTCTTAACTTGATGGGTATTGCCCAAGATAACACAAT
Source organism: Ottelia alismoides (assembly GCA_037367405.1). NCBI lineage: Eukaryota > Viridiplantae > Streptophyta > Magnoliopsida > Alismatales > Hydrocharitaceae > Ottelia > Ottelia alismoides. The sequence goes on from JAZKJV010001396.1 coordinate 859,904, forward strand.
AGCGATGAGATATTCGATCAGCAATCTTAAAAAATATTACACGGCAATTACTGTACAATCAACGGGTTCTGGCATGCTTAACAATGTAATTAACAGATTCGTATTCTGGTATAATTTAAAATATCATTTAAATTATGTTAACAATGCTATTAACGGATTCTCATTTCAAAGTAGTATTATCTAATAAATAATACAATCAACAGATTAGTAAATCTCATGATTTTAAATTATTAATATTTAATTACCACAACAATGGAATCATCAGATCATTAAAAAAAGGTTAACATGACTATTGATTAACGGATCCAGCTTTATCAAAGGGTACAAGCATTTATTAAAGAATGTGATATAAAGGAGGCATTGTACTAACTAAGTTTCAAAGATACAAAGGGAGAAACAAAATGTACCTGAAAGTGATGCAGCCATTGCAAGAGAAAGATGAGATGGACCTTTTTGGAATTCCAAAGATAACCCCTTTCCTCAAGACTTCCTTCTTCAATGCCTTCTCAAGAGAGAGAACAAAACCAATGGATGGAGGAGGATAGTGGATTATCTTTGGAGACCATGACCATTTCTATAACTGCTTAAAGAATTTTCAAATCTACCCATCACAGATTTGGAAATTCTCCTCTGTCTCTACACAATTGTTTCCCATGCAACAAAAAAATACACTTATGCCCAAAAGAATTCTTGAACTTTATTTGATCATCTTTTATTTTATTGGGACACATTATTAAAGTTGACAGTATTATCGATTATATATATATACACATATAAGTCCATCGTTGGAATTAAATTCCAATGATCTCCCACTTAGACTATATGTCTAGATATTATAATCTCATAATATTCGAATGAGCTCAACCTTTCTGTCTCCACTTTTAAATTTATCCATAAATCCTGTCTACTAGTTGTATCAAGTATAGGATCAAAATGGTTACGTTGCAATCATAGCAACTTAACCTTTAATGGTCACATATGTTAATACAACTTAATAACATGGATAAGAACATGGATATGTAGCATGGGAATCATACGTAATGTGATCTTAACATAACAATTTCCAACTGATCCACTGAATTGAGATCATACTTGATGAATAATATAGTGAGCATAAAAGAGTTTTTTAAACAAAATAATAACCATAATGTCCAAACTGAAAAATACTAAGACACTAAATAGAACTGTTTACAAGCATTTTCAAAAATTACAAACTCCCACTAAAATTGAATATCTTTAACTGAAACGACATCCATATTCATGGTATGATCATGAAATACTTTGGGTGGCAATCCTTTAATAAGTGGATCCGCAATCATGGAGTTTGTACTGATATGATCAATAGATAATTGTCCACGTTGTACTCTTTCTTTAGCAACGAGGAATTTGATGTCTATATGCTTAGACTTTGTCGAACTCCTATTGTTATTGGAATATAAGACCGTTGATTTATTGTCACAAAATAACTTTAATGGTCTTTCAATACCATCAAGTATACGCAGCCCAGTGACAAAATTACGTGGCCAAATCCCGTGATTGGATGCCTCGTAACATGATATGAATTCTGCTGCCATAGTGGAAGGGGCTATAAGAGACTTCTTAGCGCTCTTCAAAGAAATAGCACTCCAGCAAGTAAATAGATGTAGCATGGTGTAGACTTCATACTATCTTGACATCCAGCAAAATCAGAGTCGCTATAACCAATGATGTCAAGTTGGTCTGACCTCCTATATGTGAGCATATATTCTTTTGTTCTTTGTAGATATATCAGGACCCTTTTAGCTGCTTTCCAATGATCATGTCCTAGATTGCTCAAACATCTGCCTAACATCCATGTAATATATGCGAAGTCTGGACGAGTACAAACTTGCGCATACATTAGACTTCCAATTGCCGATGCATAAGGAACTTTTTGCATCTCCCTTTTTCTCAAAATCATTCTTAGGACACTGATTTAAACTGAACTTGTCTCCCTTAGTCACAGGGGTATCAGCTGGTCTACAATCTTGCATACCATATCTTTTGAGAACCTTTTCAATATAACTCTTTTAAGATAAACCAAGGATATGCTGAGAACGATCCTGATATATCTCAATACCCAAAACAAAAGAAGCATCATCAAGATCTTTCGTATCTTTGAAAGAAATTTCTTGGTATCCTGTAAAAGGTTCATGTCATTGCTAGCAAGCAAGATGTCATCAACATATAATACCAAGAAAATATGTTTACTCCCACAAAATTTATGATATATGCATTCATCAGCCAAATTCATCTCAAAACAAAAAGAGATGATCACACGATGAAATTTGAAGTACCATTGTCTTGAAGCCTGCTTGAGCCATATTCTTTGGATCTCCCGACATAAAGTTTTTTGGTTGCACCATATATATTGTTTCATCAATGTTACCATTGAGAAATGTTGTATTTACATCCATCTGATGCAATTCCAAATTAAAGAATGCAACTAATGCCATTAAAATTCTGAAAGAGTCTTTTGAAGAAACTGGAGAGAAAGTCTCTTTAAAATCAATGCCTTCTTTTTGTGTAAATCATTTTGCAATAAGGCGGACTTTGTATCTTTCCACATCACCTTGTGAATCCCTCTTGGTTTTAAATATCCATTTGCAACCAATGGGTTTCACACCTTCAGGTAATGGGACAAGTTCCCACATATTGTTATCCTTCATGGATTTAATTTCCTCATTCATGACATCTATCCACTTTAGAGAGTTAACACTTTGCATGGCTTGATTAAAGGATATTGGATCATCTTCCACCACTCCAATGTCTACATCTTGTTCTTGGAGAAATACAATATACTCACCCGATATTGCACTTCTTCTCTCTCTAGTAGATCTTCTTAATGGCAAAGATTCATGTGGTGATGTTTGTTCCTTTATAATTTCATTTTGGGTTGATTCGGTAACATTGTCTTGAATATTTGTGTCATCAGAAATGTAGAAATGTGATCCCTATCAATTCTAACTACACCTAAGGGAATGTCAACATATTCCTCTTCAAAGACAAAGTCTTTACCTTTATCTCCCCTCGCAAACTCAACATCCTCAAAAAATCTAGCATTACCAGACTCAAAAATGGACTTAATTGTGGGATCATAAAATTTGTACTCCCAGAGTATCCAATAAAGTAACAACTAATTATTCTTGCATCCAGTTTCTTTTCATTTAGCTTGTAAGGCCTTGCCTCAGCTGGACATCCCCAAACATGAAAATGATTTGGACTGGACTTCCTGTCCGTCCAAAGTTCATATGAGGTTTTATTAGTTGCCTTAGTTGGAATTCTATTTAGGATATATGTTGCAGTCTTGAGTGCTTCTCTCCAAAGAGACCCTGGCAAGGTAGAATGACAAATCATACTCCTCACCATATCCTTAAGTGTTCTGTTTCGTCTTTCAGTTACACTATTCACGGTCGGTGACCCTGGCATGGTATATTGTGGGACGATACCGCATTCTTCGAGGTATCTTGCAAAAGGTCTTGGGCGTTGTTCACCTGAACCGTCATATATGCCATAGTATTCATCATTACGGTCAGATCTAATGCTTTTAATCCTTTTACTGAGTTGATTCTCAACTTCGGCCTTAAAATTTTTGAACACATCTAATGATTGAGATTTTTCATGAATGAGATATATGTAGCCATATCTAGAAAAATCGTCTATGAACATTATAAAATATTGTTGTCCATTCTAGGCAACCGTAGAAAATGGACCACAAATATCTGTATGTATAAGTTCTAAGGCATCTAATGACCTATTGGCTTCAAATCTCCTTTTGTTGGTTTGTTTTTCTTTTATACAGTTTACGCATACATCAAAATCTATGAAATCTAAGGAACTTAGAATTTCAGTTGACACAAGCCTTTCTATCCTTGATCTAGATATATGCCATAATCGTTTGTGCCATAATGATGCTGAACTCATATCTGTAATTTTCCTTTCCATACCTCGTGTAGTATAAAGAAAAGATTCACTATAAGAGGCAATAGTATTCAAGCAATAAAGACGATCAAATTCAGATAAGAAACCAGAACCAATGAGGATAGAATTTTGAAATAGACTAAGTTTTCCATCACCAAAAGAAAGAGAATAGCCAGCTTTGTCCAAAAGATAAGCTGAAATTAAATTTCTACGAAAAGAAGGAGCAATAAAAGTTCCATCTAGATCAAGGTAAAAGCCGCTCTTCATCAATAATCTGAATTTTCCTATTGCTTTGACATCTACTGATTCACCATTCCTCACGTAGAGGTACTTTTCAGCTTGACTGGGTTTTCGGTAGCTCAGGCATCCCTGCATGGAGACATTAACATGAGTAGTAGCTCCAGAATCTAGCCACCAAGTGTGTTGTGGTACCGAAGTCAAATTGATTTCTGAACAAACCAAACTATGAAGCATACCTTTCTTAGCACGGCAAGCGTGATAATTTGTGCACTGCTTCTTCCTATGTCCTTCAACTCCACAAAAGAAACAACCTGTAGCAGATGGTTCTTTATTTTGGTGTTTCTTATGAGGTATTGTGATTGCAGCTTCCATTTCGTGCTTCCTTTTCTTGCCCTTTCCCTTAAAGGTGGAGGCAAGATGAGCACTTTCTGTCTTATCTTGCTTCAGCCTTTCCTCTTCCTGAACACAGTATGAGATGAGCTCATTCAGAGACCAAGTTTCTTTCTGACAGTTATAGCTCACCTTAAATCGGTTGAATGAAGGAGGAAGAGATATCAGAACCAAATGCACCAACAAGTCCTCAGAGTTCAAGATTGAGTGCTTTTAACTTAGAAACAAGATGAGACATCTCCATGACGTGCTCCCTAATGTTACCTTTTTCCTTAGACCGCATTGAAATCAGACTAGCCAAGAGAGTACCAATTTCAGTCTTTTCATTCTTGGCAGGCCGTTTTTCAATATCGACAAGGAATTCTTTAACAGTACTTATTTTCTCGTACATAGTGCCCCTGAATGCTTCGGAAATGATTCTTTTCATTTTCATCATGCACATGCGATTTGATCTCTCCCACTTTTCTTTATCTCTCTTTTCATCAGAGGTACTCTTATCCGTAAGTGGTGGAGAGTCAATACTTATAGCAAGGTCAAGATCCATGACTCCGAGAACTATCAACAAGTTCTTCTGCCATGACTTAAAATTGAAGCCATTTAATATTGGAAACGAATTGATGGTAGCAGTTATATTGGAGGAATTCATATCTGAAAAAGATAACAAAAAAAGCTCACATAACTGCAACAAAAAATATTGAATATAGGTAAAATCCCATCTCAAGATATCTACCACTCCATTGTAGTTTTATCTTTGGATAAAAATATAACTTGTGAGGGATATCTTGACGTAGTAATAAATATTGATGATAATAACGTGTCAAATAGATATCTACCTTTGGGTGGATTTAATATTTACACAATAATCAAACAGTCATCACATATTTAAAACCACAACTGCATACATAATTTTTATGGATAAAAATTTTCCTTTGTGTAAATTTTTATCCATATGAATTAATGATGTATATCCATTTATATTTCATCACACATTAATTTGAACAACATCGGCCACTTTGGTGACATATTGTTTAAATAAATGTATAGCGAAATATGTAAATATCCATCCCTATATTCAAAACCGTTGTTAAATTTTAACAACAAAAATGCCCTAATGGGAAACGATGGGCCCATAACCCATTGTTTGATTCTTAAATTGATGGGTATTGCCAAAGATAACACAATAGTGATGAGATATTCGATCAACAATCTTAAAAAAATTACACGGCAATTACTATACAATCAACGGATTCTGGCATGCTTAACAATGTAATTAACATATTCGTATTCTGGCATAATTTAAAATATCATTTAAATTGTGTTAACAATGCTATTAACGGATTCTCATTTCAAAGTAGTATTATTTAATAAATAATACAATCAACAGATTAGGTTAACAGATCCAGAATCAACATATCATAAAAAAAGGTTAACATGACTATAGGTTAGTGGATCCAGTTTACCAAATGGTATAAGCATTTATTAAAGAATGTGATATAAAGGAGACATTGTACTAACTAAGTTTCAAAGATACAAAGGGAGAAACAAAATGTACCTGAAAGTGATGCAGCCATTGCAAGAGAAAGATGAGATGGACCTTTTTCGACTTCCAAAGATATCCCCTTTTCCTCAAGACTTCCTTCTTCAATGCCTTCTCAAGAGAGAGAACAAAACCAATGGATCTAGGAGGAGAGACCCCTTACGTAACTTCCCTATTGAGATGGGATTCAAATAGGGAAATAAAGATAGTGGGTTATCTTTGGGGGCCATGACCATTTCTATAACTGCTTGGAGAATTTTCAAATCTACCCATCATAGATTTGGAAATTCTCCCTCTGTCTCTACACAATTGTTTTCCATGCAACCAAAAAAATACACTTATGCCCAAAAGAATTCTTGAACTTTATTTAATCACCTTTTATTTTATTGAGGCATATTATTAAAGTTGACAGTATTATCGATTATATATACATATAAGTCCATCGTTGGAATTAAATTCCAACATAAAAATGATTACAACACATCTGACATGGGAGGATCCGAAGCGTGCATGCAGATCCTCTAATGTTTGTGCGAACCGCTCAATCTTAATCGAGTAGCTCGGGCACACTCCTTGTACAACAGCAGAGAATCTGCTCTCTCGTGAGGGGAGTTGAGGGGGTATCTGCCATTCTCACATTTTATTCAGCAATTGCAGTGGCACGAGGAAGGATCCCGAGCTCGTTTCTCCCCATTATCGCTTCATAGACAACGGATCAGGTGAGGACATTTGAAACATCGCACGCCGATGACATGTGGTGCTCTGATCATAGGAATACCTTCAGCAACCGTCGGTCGATCTCCCATCCCATGCCATCTGCAGCTGCCCATTCTTACTCATGCAAACATTGCTTTGATTTTCCTACGTGATGATAGCACGTAGGAGCAGCACCCATACACCTCCGTAGTTCGAGCCGCAACACCATTTTTTTCACGGTTTCGCCATTAGTGGCAAAGAATCTCTCCATCCCACACCGTAATTTTCACTGCGTGGGGTGGCAGACTATGCATCCCCTTCGCTAATGTCGTGATTGGAAGCTATCGACCGTCGATAACCACCCGAGAAGAGGCCGATCCCTATGAAACTATTTTGTTGCGCCTCTCATTTATTTTTCTATGTTAAGTTTAGTTTATGTTTGTTCAGTTAATAATTTGTTAGAACTTTGGTTATTCTCTTTAAATTCTAAGAGGGCGTTCGGTTGGGGGTTACCTCTCATCTTGGGGGTTACCTCTCAAAACTCATATTTCTAACCCACTAGTGGATCCCACTCTTTTTCATCAAAAAAATTTATACCATCATATCATCTAAAATTTATAAAATACTCAACTTCTACTTATTATTTCAAACTATCTCCCACTCCGGTTCCACAATCCGCGCCTGCCGACATTGCTGTCCCGCTCCCTCTACCGTCTGTTGTCCCTCCCCCTCTACTTTCTGTTGGGTCTCCTCCATGTGTCGCACCTTTGATATCTCGGTGTGACGTTTACAGCCACAAGGCACTGTCGTCGCAGCTTTGCATGGTGTACGTGCCCCATGTGCTGGTCAATGTGCAGGAGGTAGCTCTTCTCTCTCAGGATGACATCGCGGCCCGTGACTTACGTTGGGAGAATACGTTGGTGTTCTATGTCTTAGGTAAGAATCCTTTCGGTAAGCACCTCCCTCAGTTTATTGAGAAAGTTTGGAGGCTGATTGGCCCATTCAAGCTCTCACCCTGATAGAACGGTTTCTTCTACATCAATCTCTCCTCGACCTCTGAATGTGAGAGGATTCTCTCCACTAGGCCATGGCTTTTCCAATGGAGGCTCATTGTCCTATGCCTTTGGGAGGCAAACATGTTCCTGGAAAAGGAACTCCTTTCCGAGATCTGTCTTTAGGTTAATTCCATGGCCTGAGTCCCAACCATTGCTCGGATATTGTTCTCAACAAGCTAGCTAGCGTGTTGGGCATGCCCCTCTTCATGGATTCTGCCACGGCTTCTGGTAGCCGATGGGATTACGCACGTTGCTGCATTTCTATCAGTGGCTTTAAGGACACACCTGAGTGTGTCCCTCTAATTCTCCCTTCTGGGCAAAGATCCCTGATTTGGGTAGAGCTTGAATGGAAGCCAAAGCGATGCTCATTTCTCATCACCTTTGGCATAACCCCGACTCTCGCCCCATCATTGAGAACACTAGGCAGTTCTCTTCTCAGGTCTTGAAGGCGGGTCGCGGTGCCCTTGAGGCCAAAGGGATGCAGCACACTTTGTATGCTTCTGAGACTACCTATTGCGGGTCAGCTGCCACATCTTTCGAGCTCCCTCCTGACCAGGATCGGGACCAATCGACTACCTTTCCATCTGGGGGAGTGCCGCTACCGGTTGCCTCCAATGCTGCAGCATTGCATCCCTCTGTTGAACTACTGCCCTATATGGGACTAACGCCCTCTGTAGGCATTCCACTCTCAGTGGACTGTCACATCCTGAACATTCCTTCCCCATTAAAGGGAACCACTCCTCTACGGCTACGACCAAGGGGAGTAAGAAGTCTGTTGGACGCCTTTATTGCGCTTTCTTGATGGAAACCCCTGCTACACTCTATGGAAACTTTACCAACCCTCGCAAGGGGTTGCCTAAACAGAAGATTGATTTGAAGTCTCCCTCGATTCTAGGAGTCCAACTACAGGACCCCCTGGAGTTGGGGCCCTCCTGCCTGAAAGGACCCCTAGCCAGACCTTGCTACCTCCGAGCATTTACCTTCCAACTTGGGGGTCGAAAAGGACCATCTTATGATGCCTCCCTCACAGTTGATTGTTGATAACCCAGAATGGGTTCTGGTCAACCATGGAAAGAAAAAGAAAGTTGCAAGTGCTTCACACAAGCGAAACAGTTCGGGTAGCATTGCCCCCTCCTCCTATTCCTAATGACTATTGCAACCTGCAATGTAAGGGGCATCAACAAGCCCTCAAAAATGAATAGCATTATCCGGGAACTGGAAAAAAGTTGCTATGAACTTGTTGGTCTTTTGGAGATGAAAATCAAACCAGAGAGGGTTTCTACATTCTTGAATGCTATAACCCTTGGATGGTGCTCCATCCATAATAGTACCTCTCATGGGAGGGTGTGGTTCCTTTGGAAGGAGGCAAGTTGGAATTGTGATCCCATACAACTCACCTCTCAGTCCATTACTCTCAAATGTTATAACCATAGAGGGCTCCCGATTTATCTCTCCATCATCTATGCTTCCAACTTCCCTTCGGAGAGAAGGGCGTTTTGGGAAAACCTTCTTCAACTTTGCCCCAATATTTCTTGCCCTTGGCTTCTCCTAGGGGACTACAATGTTGTTAGATTTGCTACCAAGAAGGTTGGGGGGGAGGGCCCCTGAGTCTACTTTTGTTGCAGATTTCAACAATTTTAATGATAATGCAAGTCTTATTGATCTTGAACCTTGGGAAAATTCTTTCTCTTGGAACAACTCCTCAATGGGTTCTAATAGAATTGCAACCAGACTTGATAGAGCCCATTGTAATACGGGTTGGACCGATCTCTTTCCCTGCCCAAAAGTTAGATACTCCCCCCTTCCATCTAGTGATCATCTTCTTATTTCAGTGGATCTGCTTAAAAAGTGATCCATAAAAGGTTGTTCAGATATCTAGACTTTTGAGTTAGGCGTGATAACTATGCCTTCTTGGTGGAAGCTGCCTGGGCTACCCCTATTAGGGGAAACCCTCTCTTTATTCTATCAAAAAAGTTATGTGCGATCAAGCGGAGCCTAAAGGCTTGGGTTGTGGTCTATGGTAAAGTGGAGGACGATTTAAAAAGTGGGGCACTGGCCCTGGATAACGTTACTGAAGCCTTAGGGGTCTCTCCTTGGGAGCCCACCCTTGCTCAGCTAGAGTAGGACTTGAAAGCACACTTGGTGGGGTTAAAGGCTAACCAAGAGTCCGCTTGGCGGCAACGGAGCCAAATAGATTGGTTGAAACTTGAGGACCGCTCCACCAAGTTCTTCCATCTATCCACAAAAATTAAGGAGGCAAGAAACAGTATCCCTTGCCTTATTGACCATGAGAGTTTGCTCGTGGATGAACAAGTAATGATTGTTTCCAATGCCGCCTCCTACTTTGAGTCCTTGGTCTCAGCCTCGCCTAGTTTGGATGGGTCACATCCCCCCTGCTCTGAAAATGATCCTGTCCCATGAAGCATGGTTGTGGCTTGAAAGGCCATTTGGGGAAGAAGAGGTGCAGAATGCCCTCTTCTCTACTAATTCCCTTAGATCCCCAGGTCCGGATGGCTTTGATGTCGGGTTCTTTAAGCGTCATTGGTCCTTGGTCAAAGGGGAAGTTATCTTGGCCATGTGCTTCCTACATTATGGGGGTCCATGCTTAGGCAAGTTAATCATAACTTTATTACGCTTGTTCCAAAAGTTCCTTCAATAGAGAGACTTGGTGACTTCATACCTATATCTTGCTGCAATGTTATTTACAAGATCTTTGCAAAGCTGCTATCTGGAAGACTCTCTGTCGTCCTGCCTCATCTCATATCTCACAACCAAATGGCCTTCATCAAGGGAAGGCGTATTGGGGACAGTGTGAAAATCACCCAAGAATTAGCTCTCGATTTTGGATGGAAGAATGGGGCTTGGTGGGCCTGCCTTAAGGTAGACCTCTCCAAGGTCCTCAACATAGTCAACCACAGGTTTCTTCTTGATCAGCTTAAGGCAATTGTATTTGGCCCCGCTTGTTGCTTCTAGATATGGAACTGCATCGGAACTACTTCATTCTCTATGCTAATTAATGGATCCCTCTAGGTCTTCTTCAAGAGCTCTAAAGGTTTGCATCAAGGAGACCCACTTAGCCCTCTGTTATTTACTATTGTGATGGAATCCCTTGCTTGCTTAATGGACGTTGCTGCTATGGATGGTTCCATCAGCCCCATTGGGTGTGGTGGGTCTCAGGCCCCCTACGCATCTCATCTAAGCTGATGATCTCCTATTCCTTACCAAATGCAACACCAGAAATATCCATGCGATTGGCTCGATTGTGGGGACCTTTGGGGATTTGTCTGGACTCTATATGAATGTGGATAAAAGCCATTTATTTTGCTCAAAAAGTGCAAGAGATTCTTTCTCATGGAACTTGGTCTCTGGTCTCCTCACTGACTTCCTTCCTACGAAATACCTGGGTATTCCTCTTGAGCACAAATTTAGTGGCAATTGTTCATATAGAGCTCTAGAGGACAAAATCCATGTCCATCTTTGTGGATGGAAAGCTAAGACTCTCTCTATGGTGGGGCGTATTCATCTACTTAACTCGGTTATTTGTGGCATCTTGTTATTCTGGTCAGACTGTGTGCTTCTCTCAGCATCTTCCATTACGCGTATCTCCTCTATGTGCGTTGACTTCCTTTGGGATTACAAACACCACGAGATTGCGTGGAAAGCCATTTGCCTCCCTAAGGAAGAAGGTGGTTTGTGCAGTAGGTGTCTTAATGACCTGGTTAATGCCTCCAAAGTTTCATGGGTTTGGAGGTTTCTCATGGCGGAAGGGTCCCTTTGGGTTGAGTTTTTGCGCTCCAAATACCTTAGAGATGAGTACTTTTGGGATGCATTTGCGAATGCGAGATCCTCTGTGGTTTGGAAAGCTTTACTTAAGACTCGACCTCTTCTTTCTCCCTTTTTGGGTGACTCAAATTCTTATCTTCGTCTGACGCCCGAGAATTTCAGATTTCATTTTGCTTATGATTTTCGTTTCAACACTCTTGTTGTTGTCTGGTGTTAGGACATTTGGACCTCCAAGGCTGCACCCAAGCACAAATGTTGCCTTTATAGGATGTTAAAAAACAGAGCCCCCATGCACAAATTTCAAAAGGGAATTATGCTTTCTTTTTTTATGGGATCCAATTGATATCATTCTCTTCAATTGAATGTATCTTTTTTCAATATATATATATATACTAATTAAAAAATTCTTTTTTAAAGAAAAGAAAACTATGATAAATTCTTAACCATTTATTTAATTGAGGGATAGGTATATACTAGCAACTGTGAAAGTCAAGGGTTCTCATTGGTTCTGTGCAATTCTTTTGGCCACAGACCAACCAAAGAATGTCCTTCTAATGGACTTGGATATTTGTAGATGGGTTGACACAACGCTTCAAGGACTAGACACTCGACTCCTGCTTGAACTTGCTCAACTCCTCCTTCCAGCCGAAAGGCACTAGCTATTTCATTCAAAGGGGCTATTTATTATACTATGAATGATGGATGGGTAATTCAGTAGTTGGGACTTTGATCCCTCTGAGCAGAACTACTCTTGACTAAGACAGACTCTGACAACTAGCTCTGAGAATATAAGAATGCGATCTTTTTTGTCGGAGAGAACAAAGACGGAAACCTCCATTGAGACGGTAAAGATCAAATCAGTTTATCAAAGTGCTTATCCGATTTCTCAAGACATCTCTTTTCAATTGAAGAACAGAATCACATATTGTTCCATTTTGAGTCACATAGTCAAGGCAGATGTAGTAGGGGTGGAGAGGAAATTATTCAGGTCGGTCAAAAGGTGCAGAAATTCCCTAACTAAATGCAGAAAGTATGGAAAAATATCTAGTAATGTTTTAGAACAGAATTTTCATTATTTTATATTTTTTGTAACTTTGTAGATATTCTTTATAGTGTATGTGCATATTTAGAATAAAATCAGATCACAAAAATACACTAAAATAATGTAGTATATATAAATATATACATATATGAATATGCAATATTTATAACTATGCAATTTATACCTATAATTAATTAAGTATATAAAATACAACATGAAATATAAAATAAATATATATTTATGTACATTTAAATAAGTTATAAATATATAAATTAGTTATATAAATTAATAAAATATAAAATACAAAATAAAAATAAAAACATCAAAACATAGGTCAATATTCCTATAAATATACTTTTAAAAAGTATCTTATAATAAACAATGTCATAAAAATAAATAAAAAGATAAATTAAATACTAAATAAAATAATAAACACTTTTCATTTTATAACCTAAAAATAATAAATTAATTTATTACTATTTGTTGATTCACAAATAGTTTTTGGTTATCTTTTTCCTTTTTGGTCCACATGGACCAACCAGGGACCTCCGTTTGTTGGCTGGCAGGTCAACTGCCTGCCCTAGGCTTTGACTTGTGTCAGAACTTCACAAGTCGTCTGACTTCTCCCTATTTTCGCTCCATCTACATGACTCTTCCCATCTCGAGCTCCTCACCCATGCACACCTCACACGTCTGTCCTCTTCGTCGACCCATTTCTTATCACCAACCCCGCTCCCTCTCATGCCATCGTCTCTCGAAACTCACCATCTTCCTATCTATAAACAAACGCCCTCTTCACCATTTTTAATTTTGATCCCTTTTTATCTGATCTCAGCCTCTCAGAGTGTACCCTAGAGCTTCGTCCTGGTGAAAGAAAGGCGGAGCTGCCTTCTACAACGAGGAGGAGCGACGGATTAGGAGATCCACCATCTCTGACGGAGCACCATCATGAGGTTCTGATCCGTGGTTCCGACCACGTTGAGCCCCATTTTCCTACCATTCCTAGGTAACTCCTTAGACCTCTTTTCGTCTATCGCTTTCAATTTCCAGTTTGATCACTTCATTAGCCATAAAATAGAAAATCCCCAATTTCTAGAGCTAAGTCTCTAGGGCAACTCCATCGTGATCTCACCTTTAATCTATCTCACTCAAACCCCTACATGTTCTCCATTGATCCCACCTTGTGATTAATCCGGATCCTTCTTGGATTTGGGATATGAGCTCCTCTCCGTCCACATCGTCGGAGCCTCCACCCCTTCGCTTCACATACTGGTGATAGATTCTGGGAGTGGCTGCGGGAGTAGCTCTCGATCTTCCCAACTTTTTGGAACAAGAAAGCGAGCTCGAGGTGTCCTTTGGACCCTCCTGGGATACCTGAAACTCTTCTAGGTGGACATGAGTCGTCAGGGCTATCTAATCCTCTTCGATGTGATCTGAGCACAAGCGGAGGACCACCAGAAGTCATGACCCTAGCACAAGCGAAGGACCACCAAGAGTTAGTGGTTGCAGTCAAAGCAAGAAGGCATCGTCGGACGACAGAGAGTGGCCCAATCAAAGATCAGGGTGACGAAGTTCTTACTAGTTCTTCCAGAGGTGCCCACTTCCGTTGGATCAAGAACAAGGGCCCGGGTCTAATCTTGGCCCTTGGTTCTAATTGAAGTGGTGCGCATTACCAACCACCAAATCTCCAACGTGTCAAGCAGTAAATGATACGATGAAGAGGCACTTTAGTGGGTAAATATCAAAGTCCCCCTCCACCACTTTGTAATTTATTACTACTCTTGTAAATATTTTGTGAGATTTAAAAAGAAGTGGAAAATTTGCATGTAAATCCCTAAATTATCTTAAAATTGTACTTTTAACTCCCTACAACATCACCTCATGTGATGACCCGCGCGTATGGGAATTTTGCATATATACCCTTGTAGTTGTTTATAATTGTGTTTTCATTTTAGTTGTAAACTTTTGGGGTATCTGCATGTAGCCCCTACCATTTATTTTTTAATTGCAAATATACCCACACTAGTTTAAGTAATTTTTATATATGTTTATTTAATTTTTATAAATATCATCCGTGCACCAAATATCATGCAAAAATAGGATAATGTGCCTGATGTAGTGTATTTCATGTCATAATTTTTATTTTGCACTTCTCACATTTTTCCCATTTATTAAAAATCAAAATATCACGGTCTGTTCCCGATTTGCTTTAATAATTCAAAAAAATATAAAATCATCTTTAAAAATTACCAAAAAAGTAGTATGAGTTTATTATAGTATCTAGTATCCTTAAACCAAAAATCCCTACAAATAGAAAAAAAAATGACAAAAAAATAAAAAGATCCAAAATCCTATAAAATATAAAAACTCTTCAAAAGCTCCAAAAATATTATTTATGTTCTATATTTTTTATACATGGTAGTAAATATTAAAATTGATTTGGTAAATTTTAAGGCTTTTTACTATTTTAACATCCCAAATAAATTCAACATATTTATTTAATCCGTATTTTGGGATATTTTAGACTTAAAAAAACCTAAACACTAGCAAAAATACTGGAAACACCATAAAAATAACAAGAAAATATAAAAAATACAAAATATTTTATTTTTCTATTTTTGACTATTTTACCTATATTTATAATTATATTATCATGTATTATATATATAGTTATATATAAGTTATAATACTAATCATTATTATAAATATTTTATAATTATTTTATATTAAAAAGTATATAAATTTTAAAATAAAAAAATAATTAAAAAAATATATTAAATGCCTACAAAAAGCTAAGTACATATTGTACATACCTATATACATCTATACCTGTTTTATTTATTTATAAACAAATACCCATGCTACCACGTGTGTTCCTTGAGTTCGACCCCTACCTCCTGGTCCATGATACAATTGTTTGTAAGGTATAATAAATTTTGATTCACACTTGCTTATTCATTGCTTGATATTATTGTGTGGGTTGATTGTTGTTTTAGCCGCTTGGTTTTTGTGAGAGGTCAGTTCAACAATGTCGCTCCCGCCTTATGTGGAGCGTACGACTCTCTCATCTGATCGACTTAGCTAAACATGGCCCCTGAGATGTAGGGGTTAGTTAATGCAACTTGTAGAGGTAGCCATCTGAACAAGAATGAAGATGTTGTATGGAAGATCTTAGAGCAGATGGCTGAAATAGGCAGATCTCATACCACTAGGGCCTATCAGGTGTCTCCCTCATGCCTATCTCGTGAGACACCTAGGAGATGATCTCATCCCCCCTATGGGGATAATAGCTGATAAGCTTACCATGGTAGAGCAGATTCATAAAAGGTTTAATGACCTTGAGGCGCTTTTACGATTATTGAAGCAAGTGGATGAATAATCTAAGAAGGTGGACAAGATGCAACTATCAGCCCCTTCTGCACCACCTACACATTATGATGTGTTAACCTCATACAGGAGCAGTTACAGGGGCCTCAGAGTAGCTGGGTTGAGGAGTAGCAGTACCCTCGGCTGGATCAGCATGCTTCCCCACATGTGGAGACAATCTACAAGGAGCCTCAGTAGGTGTTTGAGATCAACGGACTATGGTACAACCATGACCCTATCGACAGGCAGTCGGGGATAGGGAGTGGTCAACCACATCGACCCCCATAGCTTACCAGGACACCAGCTCTGTCCCAACACCGCTTTTTTTACAATCCAGACCAGGACAAGGATACCAGCCTCAACAACACTAGCAACATCGCACCTTTCACTTGGGCCAGTTGGGTCCACCACCACCTTACCCCTTACCATCACACTTGCAAAAATAGTACAGGCAGGGCCAACAACGCTAGTACAACGCTAGTATATACATCAGAATCACCCATGCTCCAACCAGTAACAGCAACAGACCCCACCCATGAGCGATTTGGGCCCCCTCACCTTGGCCATTCCATGTTTGATAGATAGGGTTCGATAGATGCAGAATGTTTATTAGGACATACAGATAGATCTTAATTGTGTCTTACACCTGCATGATCAACATATGGCACCAAAGACTCCAATTCACGCTCAGGTGATGAATTTCCAATTTATCACCTTTATTCTTTCATTTTAGCCTTTAAAACCTAAATATATGCATGTATATATCATTATTTTACATAAAATAACATCCATTATTTATTCTATAAAGATTGTATAAAATACATTGTTTAAAGCAAAAAAAGAATAAAGAAAAAAATAAAATAAATATAATTCCAAAGGTATTTTATGACCTAAACCCTGAGACCTAGGCATCATGATGACTGGGTCGACAAGAAATATAGTAGGGGGAGATAAGGGTCAAAAACAAAATAAAAACCTTAATTTTATTTCTTCACTAATTCATTTTGGGGACCCATTTTATTCTTTATTATTTATACCTCAAATAAAGAAACTTTGTGTATGAAAGTTGTAGATAAAAAGGTATAGAAAAATATAAAATTTACTCTACACAAAAATAATATACAGTGTAAATTTTATACTAGGAATAAACTTCAAAAACCCAAACTTACTAGACCCATATCTTCTACATATTACTCAAAATGCATTAAAATCACTTTAGTTGTATATACTTTTTATTAGCTATATAATGAAGGTTGTTTCAATTAATTTAGAGTTAAGATGCGAATGTTAGTTTTGGATCCTTATTGTACACTATATTCGAATAAAATAATATTTTTATTTATTCTTTATATTTTATAATTTTATATTTTTGTAATTTCTCAAATATTTTTCATAGTGTATGTACATATTTTGAATAAAATAAAATCACCAAAAAGATACTAAAATAAAATAATATACAAAAATATATAGATGAATACACTATACTTATACCTATATAATAAGTAGACATATTTATTTAAGTGTACATACTATATCAGAAAAATAAAACAAAAATATATTTGTGTATATTTAAATAATATATAAATATGTAATTTAAGTATATAAAATAATAAAATTTAAAATACAAACAAAAATAAAATAAGCAATATATAGGTAAATATACATATAACTATACTTACAAATACTAACTCATAACAAATAACTCCATAAAAATAAAAAATAGTAACAAAGTACAACATAAAATAACAAACATTATTCGTTTTGTACCTTAAATTTAATTAATTCATTACTTATTTATTGTCGATTTTACCAATAATTTCCCTTGGATTTTCTGGTTGGTCCACGTGGACCAACCAGAAGCTAACCCTAGTTGACCTAGGTTGTCTCCCCCACCTCCAGCAACCTAGATTTTACAAGAATCTCCCCTTTCGATCCATTGATTTTCTCTTTTCAATTCCTTCACGAAAAACCTTTTGCGATCAACCCTCAATCACGCCAGCACCTTTTCAAAGTCAAAGACTCATCAATTCAAATGAAAACCCTAATGTGGTCTACCATCATCGAGACAACCATCTCCAGTGTTGTCCCTACTCCCTGGATTTCCAGGTATGAGCTACTTATTTTTTATGTCTTTTAGGTAGCTTTAATCTTAGTTAGTTTAATGATGTCTTTTAAATCATTAGTAGATCAATAGATTAGTTTAAAATTAAAAATCCAATATCGCCAGAGCTCTTTGCTCCAACCATGTTACGACGTGATTTAAACTATGGTGACCCATCATTTCATGCCCGTTTCATTTCTCATCATGTGCTCCATCTTCTCCCTTGTCTGGACCAACTTGATCCTCTATGTATCAATGAACCGGATATTCTCCTCCGCCTCATGCAGGAGCTCCTCCACTCATCTCCATCCTTATGCTACACAGCTTCATTTTGGATCGAGGCAATTCGCCTTGAACCATGAGTCTCCTTCTGTAGGTTCGACACGCCAAAGGCCATTGGAGGGTTGATTCTGGAGCCGAAGCGGATGCCTAGGTTGCCAGACTCTTGGATGAGTTCTAAACCCTTCCCATCAGGGCTCAGACCTGGCTGGTGCTATTTGATGTGAAGGATTCCCAAGAAGACGATGGACTTCTTAGCATGAAGAAGGAAGTCCGAAGCAAGGAGATATGCTCAATCGAAGGGAGGACTGGGAAGTGTTCGTCCTTGTTCTTCCTCCGACCATCAGTACCGTCAAATCACACGCGCAGCCCAGATCTAGTCTGGGTCATTGATTCTAAGCAAAATGCTACCTCACCTCCGTTATCAGATGCCCTTATGTGTGCTTACGTAGCGACGCACTTCTAGTCGCTGGATCGTGTCTCTATAGGGGTAAACTACATATACCCCACCATTTTTGTATATTTTTATTTAACATCTAAACTTAAATTTGAATTGTAAATAATAGTGTCTAAATTGCATGGAATATACGTATTTTTGTGTATTCGTATGTATATCCGTGCCAGCTCACCTCACGTGGCTCCCCCATGTGAGATATGCAAGTACCGTTAAAGGACTTAACATAATCTCTCAGGAATAGAGTGACTAGTCAGTTTACCTAGCTATTTTTCTAAATAGATTACAATTAGCACATGAGTGTGGGTTTAAAGATTATCCCATTAATAGCTCTTTGGGTAGTGGGATATTATTGGACATGCGAGCCCACAGTGAGCCACTATGCAATAAATTTTATTACAAACCATTCCCTGATCTAAAATAAAGAATAACTAATTTGCATCTTTTATTTCATAATTATATATATATATATCATTACGTAAGAAAAATAGTTTCAGAAAATTTTGAATTTATTTAGTATTTTAAACTCTTCATCCTATTTACTTAATCCCTATTTTGGGATATTTTTTTATTTTAAACATACATTATAATTAACAGAAATACCCCTAAAATCACAAAAACATTAGAAAAATATTAAAAACACAAAAACATTTTATTTTACAAATTTTGATTATTTTTAACTATATTTATAAATGTAATAACCTATGGAGTATATATATCTACAATTTATATTATTACTGTAATTATTATAAATACCTTATAAATATTTTAGAAACAAGAAGATGTATATTCACGTTATATAATCAGGGCTATATTTATTAATACTTTCTTATTTTTAGATATTTATTATATTTATTATGATTTATATAGTCTACATCTTATATGCACATTATATATATATACACTGATATATACATATCTATAAAACCCCGCATTAAAAATACAATATATATATATATATATGAAAAATAAAACAAAAATCTAAAATAAAAAACCTGCATAAAAAAGAGACATGTATGTGCATAATTCATTTTGATTAGAAATAATCATTAAGCTACCTAGTTTTCTCTCAATGGTTCGACTTCGGCATGCTTACATGTTATACGTCTTGTTTGTAGAGTATAATAAATTGTGATATACATTTTTTTATTCATTGATTCGTTATATGTTGCGGGTACTTGTTGTCTGGCTTGCTTTTGTAAGTGGTTGCCTCAGCAATACTCCATCTTCTTATTCTTTTAGTGAGGATCATTTTAGACCCTCATGGAAGTCGTGCCAACAAATGGTGTCGTTGCCGAGGAGCAACATAGTGTAGCCTAACTTGTGCATAATTTCTTTTATTGTATTTTCCTTGTATATACGTTTCTTTCTTTTCCTTACTTGTACACATTATATCTTCCATTTCTTTGTATAAATTATTCTATTATTTGTGCAGATATCTCTCTTGTGATGTTTGATGTAAGGGCCCGTTACACGTGGATGACTTCTTAGGGAGTCGAGGCAGCCAAGCATGGTGGAGAATGGTCATCTTGCCCGGACTAGTAGGAGAGGCAACAACCATGATAAAGAGGACACTTAGCATAGATATTAGCTTAGGATTTTGTTTTATTTTTAGTGAGAGATTGATTCATTTATTCATTGTTCATTATTTGTAATGATACATGGACTTGGACATTACTCTATGAAACGAGGTCCACTACTCGGTGATTGTTCACCAGGGGACTCGTCATGATTTTTCGAGTTTTTACCTCCTTTCTTTATTTTGTTTCCCGAGTCTTTGAGTTTCTGCCTTTTCTTTTTTTATGCATGGAGACATACCAGACTTTAGGACTGATTGTATCAGTAATTAGGTCCAAACTCTAATGAGAATTATGATCCTGTAGTCTCTTGCGTTTGGCACTCGTCAAGTTAATAACTGTCAATTGTTTGGACTTGAACCCGCACGCTGGGAGAGGCATCGTATATCACCAGCAGGACTCAATGTAGCGGGCACCGAGATGTCTCCAAGACTGGACTCTAGGGTTCACTTCTGAATAATTGACATGTGATTCTTCATGACTAATATCAGTTGATGTTTAGGGCAATTTTGCTGATTGCACACCGCCATATAGATAGGTTTAAACATTATGTTTTTCATACCACATGTAGAGAGCAGGGAAGCATTGTAAGTACTTTAACTCTGCATGCATCATTAGATTCAATGACGAGATTTCCATCCCCGAATTGAATTGCAAGGCTTTTTCGTTATCTCCCTTTGATTTTGAGTACTTTTGACTTAAATGTGAATTCACAAAATCATTAGATGCTTGTATGCAAAATATCCAAAAAAAGTGAAAACAAAAAAATCTAAAACTAGGGGAGACTTCATTGCTTTGGGTTCATAAAGCCCTCATTGTTTTCAGGTACCTTAGGAAGGGACCAAAACTCCTCCCATGAGCGAGGCACGACCTGCTAAGGATTAGAGCCAAAACCCAATATGTAATTGCCTTGTGTATTGCTTGGATTTATGAAGTATTGGCTCTTCTATCGTACATGTACAAGTAGGACCTGGTCAACGATGATGTTCTCACCTTGTGCACAACGTCGACCTTTTCTGAAGTACCGAGCTTAGGCCGCACCCTCACGTGTATCTGTCTCATCGTCTTGCATCCGAGTAGGTGCTTGCATGCTCATGTGTGATTCCGTTGTAAGCGAGGTCTAAAGTATTGATTTCTTCTATCAGCTTTCTCCCTCTTATTCTTTGGTTGAGTAGGATCTAGGAAGGGTTACAAGGACCTCAAAAGTACAGACTACATGTTACAAAGGAGGAGGACAAGTATGTGATACTTTTTCGACAATAATCTCTCTCCTATAGGGTTAGCATCCAAGGACTTGTTAGAGTTGGTGAACCCAATTTTGTATTGTGTATTGTATGGATCTATATTAAGATTCAAAGATCAAATCTTGTGCCACATGTGCAAATTTTGCCTTACGCGTTTCCCCTTTCACCCCCTGCTCGTTTCAAGCCTTTCTACTATTTTACATTCCTTTTTATTCCTCGTTGACCATCATATCCTTCCTCTAGCATCGATCCTTCTTTTGCTCCATAATTTCGATCCATGGATGGTCCAATCGGGACTCCACTGACACATACATAGATTGCATGGACTTGGCATTATCAAATAACTCAAGGCAATTCTCAAGAACCTAGTTCGGACCTTGTGAACCGATCTGTAGACTCCTCATCTTCTTTCTACTCTCTTTATTTCCTAATAAATCGGGAACGTTTTTGTCCCACTTCCATCGTTGCGAATGGAGGTCAATTTTAGTCTACATCTTTTACTCCATTCACAATTTTGATCTTAATCTCATATTCATCACTTCAGCTGACATTCAATTTCACAGTAGTCTGATTGGGATACCTCTTGCATTGCAGATAGAAGATAGACATGAATCCCAATCTAGAGTTCATTTAATCAGATTCAGAATCCGAGATGGCTCCTCAGGGCAAAGGGAAAGGACAACAACCACCTTAGACAAAGCAGGGCTAAGAGCTCGATCAGAATCAAGTGAAAGCTTAGTTGCTTGCTTCCATCCAAGCCATCCAACAATATCTAACTAAGTAGGCACTAGTTCAGACTGCATTCCAAAGACACATTGAATGATATGAGAATCTTAAGCCTACACTAAGAACGCCCAAGGAATGAGAATCTTAAACCTACACAAAAAGAGATGTATAATCCTTGAGACAACCATATGACCTAGTGGATCTGCATCCCCCGGTGCATGCTTACTTTCAGCGTAAGCCTCAATTATTTGCTCTTCTGCCCACTTTCCATGGAAATACTAATGAGGAACCATACATTCAGCTACAGTAGATTTCTCGTGTCGACAGAACTACCCACTACCCTAACATCTTATTATTGGGTCGAAGGAGAGACCACCCTCTACAGAACTACCATCTTCTACATTCCCCTTTATTATCCAAGACAAGGCCCTGTACTACGACAACCATTTGGGAAAGGTCGTGATGACCTAGGAGGAACTTAAGTCTACGTTCCTTCACAAGTTTTATCCCCCTAGGTTAGCTCAACTCAACCAGATGCGAGCCCAGATTAGCAACTTCTCCTAAGCTGCCAACGAGTCGATTCATGAAGCATGGGAGAGATTCACAAACCTATAGGAGAAATGTCCCCACCATGATATACCGAGGACCAACTTGGTCCGATACTTTTTCGGGGCTTGAATGTTGAAATTCAAAGGCTAGTTGTTGTTGCATGTGGGCGAACCCACTTCAATAAGGATGAAGATATAGTCAGGTAAATTTTTGAAGAAATGACTGAAGGAGAGGCCACCCTCTCTTCATCCTGTGCATATCAAAGGCAACCCCAGGTCCTCCACAAGTCAGTCCACATGGAAGCATCTCACGAGGCCGAGAGAGATGAGAGCTCCAACCTCAATATCATCGAGGGCCATCTCTCCAAGATTGATATCATCAATAAGCGATCACAAGATCTCGAAAAACTAGATGTGATCGAACAAAGAACCTAGAATCTGGACAAATTGGATCAAATCACCAAGCAACTGGAGTTGTTGGTGAGTACCATCAATGCTTACCAATCTACGACTCCACCATTCGAGACTCCTGTTGAGAAGAAAGATGAGAAGCCTACGCAGCATCAACCCCATCCCAGTCAAAAGAAGTCAAACGGTCTAGCATGTGAACTACATGCAGACTCCTGACCAGGCACTACATCAACAACAGTTAGTGGTATACAAACTAGAAGCCTAGCCTCCTTATGATCCAATCTCTCCTCCACCACCTCTCATTCAAGAGGTGAATGGAGTTTGGTCGAATGTCATGCAGCTAGCCCGTCCAGGTGGACCTCAGCAGGACCAGTCTACAAATTCTCATCCATTCCCACAACATCAAGGAGTGAGATTTGTTCAATCTCACCAGCAACCTCAGTACCATCAGTTTACGCAATATCATAGCAATTGGAGGCAAAACCGATCGTATCAGCAATTGCAGTAGCGCCTGCACCAGCCATACCAATCATCTGGGATCGTACCTTAACAGTAGTATCCTCCTCTTCATTACCAGCATCGATAGTAGTTTCTTCCACCTCAACAACAATATCAGCAACACCCCTCTCAGACTCCACACCATCAGTCGCAGCGTGGTCAGCACGCTAAACCTACCGAGGCAGTTCCGGTAAACCTGAGCCTTGATTGCCTGACTCGGTTAGCAAAGGGCCTAGTTGAGAAGACTCGGAAGCTGGAAGATCTTATAACCACAAAACTCCAATTCCTACTAGGTTGAAGCCAATCCCAATAACTTTAAGTGTAAAGAGCAGATAGAATGTGAAGTCTCATCTATGCCCGTAGAGTCAGATGATAGTGATCTTGTTTTGTCTAATTTTGTTACTCTCAAGAGTGGTAGGGCATTGCCTCCATTTGCGATTATCAAGGGGAAGAATAAAGCTTCATCAGGTGAATCGTCGTCTTCTACATCAACCCGTCCAACTACAGGTTGGGGTGAGGAAGGAGGAGGAGGAGGAGGAGCCATGCCAACTACCAGCCACCACCATCTCCAAAAAAAGAACAAAAAAAATCGAAAAAATGAAAAATATAAAAAAGATTATCACAATTGAAGTGAAGTCACTCCAGCCATGAAGGAGCAAGCACCAACAACCGATCTAGTGCCAACCGACAGAGCAGAGACCATAGTTTTTGGATGTGTACCAACCGCAGAAGTACCGTCAACCCTAGATTGTACACCTTTTTATATACCTATTTTACAAATGCCGTGGATATGAATTTTGATGTAAATAAGAACAATATTCAGCTTCCAATTCTTTATATATTCCTTTTCCTGATGCAATAGAAAAATCCAAAAAATTGTAAAATGAAAAAAATGCATTATCAGATCCTAGGTGTTGTGGTAACTGTTGAGTTACCATTGTTGAAAGTTGTGGAATACATGCCTGTTATGAAGAAGGGCTTAAAGGAAGAATGTACAAACAAGCGTCGGTCAAACCGCAATAACAAACGCAACCCTCACCGTGGCTACAATGGCAGCAATCAACAACCTCCCAAAGAAGAAGCCCAACAATGGAGCACCTTTAATCAGATGCGAGATTTTCAACCAATTCTTTGAGTGAACATTTCTTGTTAGTGACTCTTCAATATACCTCATGCACGCCTCATTGCTCATAAAATTTGGGCTGGGACCGCTCAAGCGGCACACACTATCCTTCAGTTCACTGATTGATCCATCAAGCCAAGGTCTATTTGAGGATGATGCTGAAATGATTAGAACATGCAGTTTCCTGTTGATTTTGTGGTCCTTGATATGGACTCCTTTGCACCATTACTCTTGACATCGATTATTCTTGGCCAGCCTTTCCTGCAAACTGCAGAGGTAGTGGTTGATTATGGATATGGGAAAATCACGTTCTGCTCAAGTAGTAATAAAGTGACAATAGATATGGTCAGTGAACCCAAAGTCGTGTCTGATTAGGCCAAGCAGAACCATCAAAAGCAAACTGTGACTTTACCGCAAAGATCAGAGATACTAACTTTTCTTTTAATGACACATGGATATGGAAAATCCTCTTTCCAGAGTAGGACCTGGAAAACACGGTCTTCACATGCTCTGACGTCAACTGGGAGATAGATTCTTACTTGCTGATGGACCTCTTTGAGGCAAAAGATTCATGCCAATCTAGACAAGAGGAATTTATTGATGATTTTTATTCATCACATTATCAGCAGAGCCACTAGTTACCGAGGTGAGCAGCACCTCCAAAATCATGGTTGATCATCCACGTACTGGTTCAGTTTCTAAAGTGACTGAGAAGCAAGCTCGGTCTAAACAAGAATTAAAGCCACTTCTGGTAGGATTCAAGTATGATTTCCTTGAGGGTGCAACAAACATGTATCTAGTTATTATCAGTAGTAGGTTGACCCCATATCAAGAATCCTGATTGCTCAAGATTCTAGAGAAAAACTGCAAGGCCAGTGGTTGGCATGTATCAGACCTCCGCGTTGCCCTGTGCTCACACCACATTTATTTGGAAGAAGATGCCAAGTTGTCCCGAGAATTTCAAAGAAGGTTGAACCCTAACTTGCAGGACGTCGTCATGAATGAAATCATGAAATGATGTGACAATGGGTTTATTTATCCCATCTCCGACTCAAAATGGGTGAGCCCCTTGCATGTGGTTCCAGATAAGTCTTGTCTCACAGTGGTTACTAATGAAAGAGGAGAGGATATTTCCACTTAGGTACCTACGTCCTGGCATATATGTGTTGATTATCGCCGCCTCAATGCTGCAACAAAGAAGGACTACTTTTCCTTGCCATTCATTGATCAAATTTTGAAAAGATTGACTGGTAATGAGTTCTTTTACATTTTGGATGGGTATTCCAGGTACAACCAAGTGACAATCGCCCCATAGTACCAAGAGAAGACTACCTTTGACTTTCCCGTTAGGCACCTACGCTTTCAAGAGAATGCCCTTTGGTTTGTGCAATGCACCTGCCACATTCCAGAGGTGCATGCTTACAATCTTCGCTAATATGGTTGGCAGTTTTCTCGAGGTGTTTATGGATGACTTCTCTGTCTATGGTGATAGGTTTGACTTGTCTTTAGCACCTAGACATGGTACTTTAAAAATGTTGAAAAGTTAATCTCATATTATCTTGGGAAAAGATCCAGTTCATGGTCACTGAAGGGATTGTGCTAGGCCACGTCATTTCCAAGCACTACATGGAAGTCGATCCAGCAAAGGTGGATGTCATCGCCAATCTCGAGCCACCTCAAATCATCAGAAATGTGAGGACATTCCTGGGGCATGGGGGTTTCTATAGAAGATCCATCAGAGATTTCAGTCGCATTGCCTGAACTCTCACTAAATTGTTGTCCAAGGAGACTTAGTTTCATGTTGATCAACACATTCTCCTTCCATTTAATCAACTGAAGAAGCTAATCACTCAAGCTCCAATCCTACAACTTCCTAATTCGTCTCTACCCTTTGACATCATGACAGATGCCTTAGATTTTGCAATTAGGGCTTTGTTAGGACATAGGAAAGGCAAAGTGCCCTCCACCATTAAATATGCCAACACGACATTAGATGAAGCACACTATAGCTACATTATTACAGAAAAGGAATTGTTGATTATGGTTTTTGCCTTCGAGAAGTTCATATACTATCTTCTTGGATCTAAAGTCACAATTTACACTAACTATCTACTATCCGATACTTACATCAGAAGAAAGATGCGAAGCTCAGATTGATCAGATAAACCCTTCTCCTCCAGGAGTTCGATTTGGAAATCAAATATAAGCCTAGAGTTCAAAATGCGGTAGTAGATCACCTATCTAGAATTGAGCATCAAGAGCCTCCAATGAGCGATGCACCCAACCTGAAAAATCAATTCTAACTGTGGATTCTCTCCCTTGGTATGCCAATATTGTGAACTGCCTCATTTCTAATATAGTCCTCCAAGATTGGATGAAAATAAAGAAGAGAAAAGTTCTTGTCCACTATCCATTTATACCAATGGGAATACCCCCTCTTATTCAGGGAAGGAGAAGATTGTATTTAGCATAGGTGTATCCCTCAGGAGGAGTATCAAAATGTCCTCGAGCATTGTACTCTCTCGAATCTAGTGGACACTACTCTAGAGACATAACAACCGTGAAAGTACTACATTGTGTCCTCGGGTGACCTACACTATTTAAGGATGCCGCAACTTATGTGAAGCGTTGCATTGATTGACAGAGAATGGGAGGTACCCTCACAACAAAAGACTTGATGTATATGAAATTTATCTACATTTCATATGTATTCAATGCTTGGGGAATTGATTTCATGGATCCTTTCCCAACAGTCACGGATTTGAACACATGCTTCTTATCGTTGATTACTTGAGTCACTAGGTTGAAGCTATTCTTGCCCGAGCCGCAGATATCCATACAGTTTGTCATATTATAAGAGAGAACATCATTTCGTGGTTCGGGATATCGAAGATTCTGATATATGACAGGGGTAGTCACTTCATAAATAAAGAGGTCAAGGAATTAACAAAGGAATATGGCATCGAGAATCGAGTCGCTTCTCCTTATCATTCTCAGACCAATGGCATGGTAGAGCTCTCCAATAGAGAAATCAAGAAAATTTTGCAGAAGCTTGTGAAGCCGGATAGAAAGAACTGGTCCCAGCTATTTAACTCCATCCTTTGGGCATACATGACCTCCTACAAGTCTACTTTTGGCATGTCACCCTATCATCTTGTTTATGGAAAAATGTGCCATCTGCTCGTCGGACAAATTCACAAATCACTATGGGCAGTCAACATTTGCAACCTGGACTCACATAAAGGTGGTCAGAAAAGAAAAGTGGATCTGAACAAGCTCCTAGAATTTCAAGACTATGCTTACGATAACACCTTGATGTATAAGGAGAAGTTTAAACACTGGCATGGTCGACATACCGGACAAAAGACCTTCGAGACTGGATAGAAAGTATGTTTATTCGATGTAAAGTTAAATTCCTAAGTAAATTGAAAAGTAAACGGACAGGGTCATTCAGAGTGAAAGAAGTACGCGACAAAAAAGCATTGTGATATCAGAGTTGTCATCTGACGTACAACCATTCGTCGTCAATGGTCAATTACTGAAGCCGTACCTCAAGCATGACACTTTCCTGGCCATTGTTGACTTAGTCCAAGTGATCTACAATGATGCATCATCCATAACTCCACCAGCATCTAAAGATTCAGATAATACTCCTGTAAAACTCTTTCTTTAGTTTTCGTATTTTCTTCATTATTTTATTTTATTTATTTTCTTTTCATTCTTTGTTTCATTCCTCTCAATCATCACCACTATACTTAGGATATGCTTCATCTTAAGTATAGGGTGATGGGTGAATTCTGTTGTTCTTTCCTTGATCCCTCTCCTGTCTCCTCTCACGTTGATATTCTTGTCTATACTTAGGGATATTTTACCCTAAATATAGGGAGGAGATAGGACGAGTCATTGATCTATTCATTCCCACCCTCAACGCTCCCTACATGTAGATACATCCTACTATACTTAAGATTATTTCATCCTAAGTATGGGGGGATGGTTGGCTTCTCATTCCTTGATTCTTAACAGTATATGCTCTTTTATACCTAGTACGAGTTATGTCTTTCTTTTCTCTCTGATCTATGAGGACATTGCTCAAGCTAAGTATAGAGGGGTCGTATATACGTTGTACATACTTTAGCCATAACTCGTACATTCAGATTTTTAATAAGTATAGATAAATACAGTTAATTAATTGTAAAGAACATACTTGTATAAAATTCATTAAAATTATTTATATATACTGATTAATAGATCATGTAAAAATGCTTGAAAAATGGTTTGGAAAATTCTTTAAAAATCTCTTGAAAATTATTTGGAAAATATTTTGTAAAATATTTTCAACCTTTGTAAAAAAAATCTTTCTTTGTTTGAAATAAAATGTTATGAAAATTTGATTGCAAATGTTTGGAAAATGATTGCAAAAACAATTTGAAAAATCTGTATATATTGTTTGAAAAATCTTGCAAAATGGTTTTCGAATTTTGTAAAAATTTATTTATTAAATTAGTTTGCAAAATAAAGTTCTTAAAATGTTTGCAAAAATCTTTTCAACATATTTTGAGAACTATGTACATAATGCAAGAAAATAAAGAACCTTTACAAACCTTGTTTGCACAAATCTATAAATTCTTGAATCCGAATTCTTGTAAATAAAAAGATGCACACCCGTGTATCATAATCAATCCAAGTTCTTTATTTTTCTTTTCTTTATTTTCTCTTTCATCACTCCTTTTCCTAATAAGTGTTTGTTAGGGACTAGTAAAGGTAAATATAGGGAGTGATGAATAACCATTCAGTCAACTTTATTATCCTGTTTTGACTTTAAATCCTTAGTAAAATACATGTAAATATCATTAACTTGCATGGATTAAAATCCTGACCTTATTGTACAAATATTGTATAAATAGTTGCATTTAAACCTAAAATAAAAGACAAAAAGAAAAGAAAAATAAAGGAGGCATCAAAGATACTGACTGTCCCTGAATCTAGAGACTAGTCAAACATTGATTAGGTCGACCAAGAACAAGTAGGGGAGATAGGGAAGAATAATGTACATAATGCACACCAAACCCTAGAATCCCTAAGTATACAATACAATGTATATAGCTCAAACTTACATCATTTTATTCACAATTATACACACGTCAAATAATATTTTTTAATATAAACTTTGTACGTAATAATTTAGAAAGTAACAAAATTATTCGCACAAATAAATCATGCACACAAGTCACTATGTACACTCAGTTGAAAAAGCCACAAAGAAAACTTCATTGATTAATATCTCCTCCCTATGAACTCGGAATTAATCAAACTCACCTCTGCTGTATTTAAAATTAAATTACCTATAAAATGAAGATAGTTTCATTTAAGTTGGAGTTAATATGCAAAAGCGAGTTAACTGGGGTATTATGGTGCTTCTACATCTGTATTTAAAAGCCAATAGATTTTACCTTTTACATTTTTAACTTCTTTATATTTTTAATTTTTGTATATATTATTTAACACATATATAAAATATAAATAAAATTTAAAAGCATTCACAAATACCAAAAATAATTATTAAACACTAAATGCATATATATAAGATACCTATATTGTAAGTATACATATTTATTTGTACATATAAACCAAACAATAAAATCCAATAAAAATATGTAAATATGTAATACATTGTGTTATAAATAAATTATGTAAATATCATATGTAAATAATAAATAAAAATATAAATACAAAGTATATAGGTATTAGTACTCATACATTAACTATATAAATAATATATACTATTAAATAAGGATAAAAATAAATAAAAATCACTTAAAATAGTTTAATAAATAAGAAACAAATTTCATGTTTTGAAATATAATTAATAAAATTAACTTTAATTTTATTTTCGCATTACCTCTATATTTGTCTCTGTTTTGTCTTCTTGTGGTCCATTTGGACCAATCAAAAGCCACCGTTTGACAACCCGGGTCAACTCCACCCTTCAGCCTTTGGATCGGTCCCAAGTGTACGACTTCCCCATTTCATGCAAATTTTATGAGCAATGAACCCTTCCTCTTCACACGATTCCTTCATGAAAGATCTTCGCCAAGTAATTAGGTTTCACGCGAATCCATATGTTCCCTTGGTCAATCCTCGATTCGAGTAAAAAACCTAGATCAAGAAGCCCTCCTGCTCACTGCGCTGAATAGTTTTTTCTCTGCTTCAACCAAATCTAATCCACTTTTGAGCACTGTAATACCTAGGATTGACCCTGGAGAGCGGTCCATTGTGACAAGAGGAGTTCCTTCATCGATCTGAGGCATAAGAAGGTGCTTGGAGTGGATTCAACCAACCAATGGCTGCGCTCTGTTAGGTCTCTGCTCCCAAGCCATTCCGACCAGCTGAGTTAATTATCTTTAGTTCTTTTTTTATCCATAGATTAATAGTTAGCATAGTTTAGGTCTTTATTTCATTTTATTCCATCCAGTTTCTCTTAAAATCCAAAAAAATCCTTTACCCGTGCTCTAGGCTCCGACCTTTTGTTCCACTTTGTATAAACTCTTGTGTTTGACCCACTAAGCACCCCATTTCATTCCCATTCATGTTCTTCATCTCTCAGACCCATCAAAGCATCTCATTCTCGCACGGAGCGCGACATCGGATATTCTACTTTGCCGCGCATCGAAGCTTCTAGAAAGGTATAGTGTTGGGTTTAAGATTAGGATAGTTGTTGGTGGAACTATTGACCTAGCGGTCAACAAATGGAGGGCCTTGATAGATGGAGCACTGATGAGTGTGGGTTTGACTGGGGGGAATAGGGGGTTTGACCGGATTCTTAGATGTTCATGAGAGGGCGAATGGGTGCAAGACACCCTACGTTGACGATGACCGATGCATATGGAATGCAAAGAAAAACTAATTAAAAATATGAAAAGACATCTCATGCAAAAAGTGACGAGCACAAAAATGATAGATCTCAAAGGGATCTATAAACTTCGCAAATATGTAAACTATTAAAAATTTGTTGAGATTTTATAATATATAAAATAGAAGTTATATTTTTTATTTTATTATGATTTTTGGTAAAGAATGATGCATGCATAAATAAATAAAAAATGATGAATAAATTGTGAATGCATTTATTTGATTTTCGCAGGTTAATAAAATGAAGAAATAAATTCAGAAAGTCAAATTTATGTAGACAAAATGGTCAATGTGCATGCAATCAGAAGATTCAGAACTTGTCTTTTTCTTAAATTTTCTAAATTTTCAGATTTTTATTTTTTTATGTAACTCGTTAAGACACAAAACAAGTTTCAGAGATGCAAAAATAAAAAAGGGTTAAATATGTACATAAAATAATGAGCCGAGTTAGTCGATTTTATACAATACGTAGTTAGTTTCTGAAGCCCATTTATACAAATGAGGAAGCTCAACTGGTAAGTGCGTAACCAATACGTAATCTAATCTTGTTCTATAGTTAATTTAAAGAGTATAATTAAATCAAATACTATATGAGGAAGTTATGTTGCTTTATGGCTTTTGAACCTGAAATTAAGGTTTGTGTTGTTATCGTAATTTTTATGAGTTAGTAGTTTCTAGTACATTTCGTGGAATGATGTTAGTAGTATCTACATAATAGAATTAGTTGTATATCGATTGGAGTTGAAATGGATTTATTAAAATTGTTGTAAGTTTGTATAATATATACTAATAGTAAAATATTCAATTCAACTTAAGTTTCTCGTCATTTTTTGTGAGTTTCTATGTGATTTGAATGATGATTTAATTTACTTAATTAATCCTACTTGAATTAATCCACTTATACACAAAAAAGTAGGGACACAATTTATAACTTTGTGAGTTTCTAAGTTAATAGTTTCTATGAGAAAATTTTGTAACTCTGTTTTCTTAAGCGTATTTTAATGTGTTTTGCTCAAGAATTTTGGGGCAATATTTAAAAATAAAAGAGATGATTTTGCGATTCATATTCAACGTTGGACGATCTATTTTGGATTAGTTACAACGGATTATAAAGACTAACCATATACAATAATTAGTGGATCAGATAAGAATTGATGTTAGATGGGGATGTTAGAAATATCACACACACATATGTGATGAAGAACAAATTCAGGGGTGCTGCAGTCTTCCCATACTTCGTTCGGTTGCAGGGTTGGACATGGATTGAGTTGAAGTATCCCGAGATACCCCTCATTCCAACCCTCTCAACCCTCTTTCACTTTTTACTATTGAGACAACCCAATCCTGGCAACCCTGCAACCAAAGGAACCGTCACTCTCTCGACTACTCGTGTAAATACCAAATTGTCACAGATACAATGCTTACGTAAATTCCATTAAATAAATGTAACACTCTCCGTGCAAGTCTACGTATTCGCCGCCTCTCCGACCGGCACCCTCCGTCTCCTCCCCCGCCTCTCCCACCACCTCCCCTCCTTCAGGCATCTATGGCCGCGTGAACCAACTCGCAACTCCACTCTCACCATTACTTCCACACCTTCCTCCCATCTCTCCCATCTGTCCCGTCCCCTCCTCTCCCTACCCCACGTCAAATCCCCCGCTGACTCAACTCTCCCCTCCCCCCTTTTCCACCGATCGCCGCCCTCCCAACCCCTCGAAACCCTAAGTAGGGTTTCCCCCAATAAACTCCAGGGTTTCCGAACTCGCCGGCGATCGATCTCCACCATCTCCGATCGATGGTGGATGATTGATCATGGTGCGGCTTCTCGGATTGAGCCGCTTCCAATCGGACGCTCCCCCTCGCGAGATCACCCGGTCGATCCCCGGCGGCGGCGAGAATGGGTGGCTTATGCGTTTCTTCGACTCCACCTTCTTCTGCGAGTGGATCGCAGTCAGCTACCTCTACAAGCACGACCACCCGGGCGTCCGCGACTACCTGTGCAACCGCATGTACGCCCTCCCCCTCCACGGCGTCGAGAACTACCTCTTCCAGATCTGCTACATGCTCGTCCACAAGCCCAGCCCCTCCCTCGACAAGTTCCTCATTGACACCTGCGCCAAGTCCCTGCAGATCGCCCTCAAGGTCCACTGGTTCCTTATGGCCGAGCTTGACGACTCCGAGGACAGCGAGGGGATCAGCAGGATCCAGGAGAAGTGCCAGATCGCTGCCACTTTGATGGGTGAGTGGCCCCTCCTTGTGCGCCCTTCCGGTAATAAAGCCACGCCACCTGTTACCGGGAAGAGCAACCCTGTGATCAATCGGCTGTTCTCTTCGAAGCAGCTCTTGCTGTCACTGACATCGTCCCCGCCCTCGGGAAGCAAGGAGGATGCCAGCTCAGGGGGTAAGAGCACAAGTACATCCAATGCCGGCAGCTGCAGCAATAGCACCATCAGTAATTCTGATGGTAGCAGTAGTAATAGTAGTAATAGAACTAGTAATAACTATGGCAGTACTAGTGGAAGGGATGCTCACGGCTCTTCTTCGCCGCAGCATGAGGAGAAAACGTTGTTGAAGAAGTTGATGCCTGGTGCTAAAATGAGAGAGGCTCTTTCTTTCTGGAGGTCTTTGAACAAAGAGGCCGACGAGTCTGGGAAAGATGTGATATTTGGGCTGTTTCACAGGGATAGCAAGGATAAGGAGGACGAAGATGCGGATAAAACTGTTTTTTTTGGAAAATTTCTGAGGGACAGCAAAGATAAGGAGGAAGAAGATGCAGATAAAACAGGGTTTTTTGGTAAATTCCTGAGAGACAGCAAGGACAAGGATAAGGAGGAGAGGGGCTCTGATAAAGATGGATTTTTCCGGAAATTACTCAGAGATGGAAGAGATAAAGGCGAAGATGAGGCCGGCAAAAATGGCATCATAAAGAGGCTTCTGAGGGACAGCAAGGAGAACGAAGAAGATGAATCGAGCAAGGATGGGCTGTCTAAAAAGCATTCCATTCCTAACAAAGATGACGACCAAGAACCAACATCCAGCTCAGATGGAATTTTTAGAAGGTTATTTAGCGATAAAGATCAGAAAATAGGAGAAGAAGATGAGAAGGGTGGCTTTTTTAAAAGATTATTGTTTAAAGACAAGCCCGAGGAGAAAAAAGAGGCCGGACATTGTAAGGAGGAGAAGGAAAATGGAAGCTACGAGGAAGAGGAAAGCTCAGACATTTTATCATTCAAGAGATTGTTTAGGATCCACCCTGAGGAAACCAAAGTTGCCCATACAGTTGAAAATGGTGGTTCTGGAAGCCCCATTGAGAGCAGCCCAGGAACTGAGAGTTTTTTTAAGAGGCTCTTTCATGATAGGGATCGGTCTGTTGAAGACTCAGAGTTGTTCAGCTCAAAGAAACAAAAAGAGGTGCAACACAGTTTCTATATTCATCGCACAATTCTGCTTGAATTGGAAGCAACGGAGTTTACATAATTGTTCCTTTGATATGTTTTGTCAAATCCTAATTTAGATTCATGTGATGTTACAATTTGATTTTCTTGCCCACGTAAATCCTATGCATCATCAGAACAAGTATTTAGGTAAACACGAGTAGTCGAACAAAGAGATTTACTTTACTTTTTATAAATGTGGTGATGGATAGCTATATTTTTAGAACTATTAGTCTCTCTTTCAAAAAAAAAGACAGGTTAATACATGATTTTATGCATATCTGAAGACTAGAACAGCGTTTATGCCACCTAGAGATATCTATGGTATTTTAAAAATACATCTCTGTTAGACAAGGAGCATATCTTGTTCATAGTTTCTGAAAATCTTCTTATTATATTTTTCTCTTCAAACTGTAGCTTCTAAGGGCCCGTTCGGTTCGGGAATAAGCAAGAATAAGGATGGGGAATAAGGAGACTTCGGGTTTATTCTTTGTTCGGTTGGAGGATAGGAATAAGGAGAATAAGGTGAAATAAAGGTAGGTAAGGTGGGATAAAGATAGGAATAAGAGTGAAATAAGATGGAATAAGGAAGAATAATCGTACCACGGGAAACTGTGTCGGAAGGAGAATAGGCCCCTTATTCCAGGGCCTCTTCTCCAAACGAACATGCCCTAAGTTTGTATAATGCATTATAGATTAGTTGAGCTTCCTTCATTGCCATCACCCATTAAAGAAGGTATTTTAAGATGTGCTGACATCACACTTGAACCCCTAAATCCTTGTAATTACACCATAAGTCCTTTCCTGCATTTCACAAGATCACCCCTGACATCATCCACACTTTTGAAAATCTTGACTAACCTTACTTATTGTTTTTCTCTTCCCTCCATTCTTTCTTACGTACTCCTCCCACTTCTCCTACCCCCTTCCCTCCTCAGCCCCTTCCACCTTGTACCACCTCATGCTATGTCCACTTCTCAAGCACTTCCTACTCTATTTCTCTAAAGTCTTTCATGCCATCCTTCTTGTATATTGTCGATCTTTTATGTTTGCTTTGCTTGCCCTGCCCTCGTGTCAACTTGTTCTTGTAGAATCATGCTCTCAAGTTTTTGGCCATTTTCTCCCTTCCTACCTTTGCCTCCACCAATGGTGAAAGCTCATTTCTTTTTTTATTTACACGTTGCCTCATCACCATGAACACTGGTAGGTGTTCTACATAACATCTCTGTGCCATGCATATGTAGAAGGGGAACATGATGTGCATATGCTACGATGCCTCGTTCAATCCCTTTTGGATCCACACCAAGTATTTTGGGGGGGGGGGGTGTGCTCTTAGTGTTTGGACTGGGATTGTGCATATGGTTGATCAGGAGGTTTTTTTTGTTTCTTTTGAGATAAGTAAGATTCAAACATGATCTTACAGCTAAGTTGGTTGGTTTTAAGTAGGTGTTTCATTCACCTTCATTGGAAGGGTGGGCAAAAAAGGTTAGGTTTTTGTGCCTTGGAGTATAAAGACAAATAACAAGGCAAACCAAAACAAAACGCCTTGAGATAAGGCAAGGTGTTGAGCTTTGCCGTACCTTACCTTGCTTGTGTGTCTAGACGAGCATCCGTAGTGCCTTTGCCAATGCTGGTTTCACCTTAAGTGGAATGGAGGATGAGAAGTCTAGGTCCTTGTGTCTTCGATGAGAAATATAACAAGTGTAATGGTGCTCTTCCTGATGAGATAAGAAGTTGTAAACTGGAGAGGGTAACATGGGAAATAGCAGTAGAAATGCTTCTACTATTCTAGCCAAAGAGACGAGAGGAAGTTTTATATTGAAAAATTAGAACAGTGGGGGGAAGGATCTCATGTCGTGGAACTTTGTCGAGTGAAAGACAGATAACACCCAAAGTTGATGGATTATGCTCTATACCCCTAATTGTCATGATCTAGTTGCTTGATGAGTTGTGGAGGCTATATTGGTGAGTACCACATGGTTCGGTGAGGGGATTGTGGGGTTTGATGGGAGAAGAAAATGAAATGATGGACATCATGAATCAAATAAATATTAGTGAATTTCAGACACTCTATCATCATATGCAAAGAATATTTCTAGAGGGACCATGGTGCTGGTTCAGTTATCATTGACCATTTTGGGCTCTTAGCATGAAAGCATGTGATTGTGAGCACGATTGCAAAAGTCAGTACTTGGTATGTGTGAAAGAGAATACTTGTGTTTATTCTTAAAGGTCAAGGGTTCTCTTATATAGAAGAGAGAAACCTTAATGGGTAAATTACATATTACGAACAAAAGAAATAAATAACTGTAAAATAATGACATAACATAAAACTCTTCAACACTTCCCCTCAAGCTGGAACATAGATGTTGATTGGGCTCAGCTTAGAACATCTCTGAAAGGGTCCCCTGGTTAGAACCTTAGTGAGTACGTATGCTGTCTACTCACCTTAACTGGCATGAGATGTAGAAATGAGTCCCTTCTGAATCATATCTCGAGTGTAGTGGCACTCTATCTCGAGTGTAGTGGCACTCTATCTCGATGTGCTTGGTTCACTCATGGAAGGCTGGATTGTTGACAATGAACAATGCAACCTGGTTGTCACATTGGAGGTGCATAGGAAGAGCCACCTTAATGGCTAGACCAGTCAGAAATGATCTAACCCACATCATCTCTGTGATGCCTTGTGCCATAGCTTTGTACTCTGATTCAGCACTCGATCGGGTGACAACTGTCTATTTCTTGCTCTTCCATGATACTAATGAATTCCCTACAAATACTGCAAACCCGGAAGTTGACTTCCTATCCTTGGGACAACCTGTGCAGTATGCATTTGCACAAGCTGTAACAACAAGGGATGTGCCTCTGCTAAACAAAAGATCAGTGCTAGATGAGATCTTTAGATACCACAAAATCATATGGACTGCATCCATATGGGTTTGTCTCAATGAATTGACTTACTTTGCTTATAACAAGGGATATGTCTAGCATGGTGATGGTTACATATAACATCTTCCCAACTAGCTCCATGTATCTCCTCTTGTCGACCTCATTAATGTCATCATCATAGAACTTCATGCCCGAGTCCATGAGAATAGTGGCTGGCTTGCAATCTACCATACCTGTCTCTGATAGGAGATCTATAACATACTTCCTATGGGTCATCACAAGACCTTACTGGTTCCATGTGAACTCTAGTCCAAGGAAGTAGTGTAGACTGCCAAGGTCTTTGGTCACAAATTGTTGACCCAGGAAAGCCTTAGCTGCTTGAATCCCATGTGCATGGCCCCTGTAATGATGATGTCATCGACGTATACCAATATAGAAACAGTGCCCTTCTAGCTTCTGGGACCTCTGAACAAACATGGAGTGATCTGCAATGGATCTCACTAACCCCTTCTGTTCTATCACATCCGAGAGCTTCTGAAACCATGCTCTCAGACTCTGATTAAGGCCATAGATCTCCTTATGAAGTCTGCACACCTTCTAAGGCTCCCCATCTGTAGCTAACCCAGGTTACTGCTGCATGTAGACTTCCTTCTGAAGATCACCATAGAGGAAGGCCTTTGTCACATGAATCTGGTACAAAGGTCAGTCTCATGTGGCAACGACCAAGAGAAGAACCCGAAGAGTGGAGTGTCGAGCTACCATAGAGAAAGTGTATTGATAGTCCACCCCATACGTCTGGGTGAACCCCGAGCTACGAGTCGTGTCTTGTAGCGATCAATCCTGCCATCTGCTCGATGCTTCATAGTGAACACCCACTTGCATCCTACAACAGACACGCCTGCGGGAGCTGTAACTGTACTCCATGTGCCACGAGACTGTAAAGCACCCATCTCTGCTTCCATGACCACTGACCAGACACCATTCGATCACATTGAGTGCCTCCTGATATGTGCATGGGATTTCAATAGCGGCTAATCCCACAGTAAATTTCCAGAAGTCTCGTGAAAGCCGCTCTAGAGACACATGACCTGCCATTGGATATCATGTACATGAATATTTGTCTTTTCGCAAGGCAATGGACCACCCTAAATCATTCTCTGTTGAGGGTTCTGGCTCAACTTGTATATCTACATGTTCATCTTGTACATCATACAGACTACTAGTTCCATGAGTCAATAGCAATTTTTCAAAATTTACCTGGAGCGTGCTGGATGTTGGGGAAGGTGTCAGAACATGGAGTGCATACTGAGGTATATGTGTAGGTGGAAGTGGGATAATAATAGCATCCTTAGACTCAGAGGGACTTATCCTATCACCTGTAGGAGAGTAGTACATGATGGACTCAAAGAAGGTAACGTCTGCACTGACATAATATTGTCCATGTATATGATCAAAACGCTGATAACCATTCTGAGTGCGGGAGTAACCGACAAACATACATTTGATAACACGAGGAGAGAGCTTGTCATGACCGAGACGTTGGATATGGACAAATGCCACACACCTAAACACTCATGGTGTAAGAGAGAAGAGGTCTTTATCAGGAAAAGCAAGACCAAATGGTGCCTTTTCACCCAAGACCATGGAGGGCTATCTGGTTTATGGGATAACAAGCTGTCATCACAACATCATCCCAAAAAGAATATGAAGCCCGACTTTGTATGCGAAGAATCTTGGTGATATCTAGAAAATATCGGTGTTTGCGTTCTGCCATACCGTTCCGTTGAGACGTAAGACAAGAAGTCTGATGATGCCACGTGAGCTAAAAATGTGACAAATGTGTAGTACAAAACTCAAGTGCATTATACCTCAATAAACTCAAGCGCATTTTATTGAGGTAGAGAAATTATTTTTGATTTCAATTTTCAACCCCAAAATTTTGAATAATAGCACTTCCCTCAAACTTTTGCTTCAAAAGAAAGATCCATGTTAGTCTGGAAAAATCATCAACACAAACAAGATAATACTGGTGTCCCTGATGATCGGGTATGTACACGACTTGGATCCCACATATCCAGATGAAATAAATCAAACAAACCACGAGTACTATGACCTTGACGACTTGGAAAGCTGGACCGACGATGCTTTCCAAGTTCACATGACTCACACTGGAAACTAGACTTGATAGAGACGCCAGGTATGATGCGACAAATTTTCTGCAATGGTAGGTGGCCGAATATGAGATGCCACGTGTAGGGAGAAATGGATTCTGCAGAAAGGGAAGCAGCACCAGCATACGAAGACTGGGACTGGGACAACCTGTATAACCCTCCATATTCATGACCACATCCAACCACCCTGCCTGTGAGTATATCTCGAAAACAAGGGAACCAGGGTCAAATATAGCACGACCGTGTAAATCTTTTGTAATCTGGCTAATAGACAGTAAATTCATGGAAAAAAGTATGTGCATGAAGAACATTCCACATGTGTATGGAGGGTGTCAAATGAACCTCCCCTATCCAGTAATTAGGGACCGAGTCCCATCAACAATCACTACCGATCTACTTGGTTGGGCCATACTGTATGTACCAAACTGCAATCTATCTCTGCAGAGATGGTATGATGTTCAGAATACATAATCCACTTTAATGGATCCAGTCAAGAGCGACCAATAAATGCATGAGTAATACTTGAGCTACTACAGAGGCTGCGGTGTTTGATGGACCGGTGCTGGAAGATCCATCGGCTGGAGGCATGATCTCTCTCATGCGAGGAACAAAATCATCCTAGCGATGATCACTGAGATCAAGAGCAGTTTGACTTAGCTTTGCGACACGAGGTGATGGCGGAAATCTGTGCTTGGAGTAGCACGTATCCTCTGAATGACCTGAATGGTGGCAATATGAACATGTCTGACGTGGTGCGTGGATCGCCTATGCCGCGTGTGTCTCGTCCTCTGAAAGGAGTAGATACACCTCTACCACATATGCAACCATATCGACGATGTTTGAAAAGGTGTGGCAGAGGAGATACTCAATTGGCTCAGCTTGTGGTATGCTTCCTCCACAGGAGGTATGGTACTATCGGTAAGAAGCTGAGAACGAGCTGAATCATATTCTAGGTTGAGGGCAATAAAAAATACACCAGTCATGATAGAATCTTTGTAGGCCTTATGTTGTTCTGGAGAGGCCGTTAGGGGTATGTAGCTGTGAAGTCTCTCAAACATACCCCTCAAAAATGTATACATGGCGTGAAGGGGATGATCACCCTGTTTGGTCGTGAAGATATCTTGTTGGAGCTATAATATCTTTGACCTTTTCTTCGCCTGAGAGTATGTCCTTGCGAGAATGTCCCACATTGTCTTTGCTGTGGGTTGACTAAGGATACGTTGACTATCTCCACAAAAATGGTACCGGATAGCCACATCATGGCATATGCATCGTCAACCTCCCATGAGACATTGGTCCCAATCTTGTCCGTCGGTTCATCCTGCGTCAGAATATGCTTCTAGCCATGGCACTGCATCAGATTCATAAACTGCATTGCCTACAACTCGTAGTTGGTACCGTACATTTTGACAATATTTACGGGGCCCTTAAAGGCACTCGTAGATGGTGTATCAACTCTGTTTTTTGACATTGTAAACAATCACTAGGATCTTAGACCAATCGTGTTGCGTCTAAATGGACACGAAACAAGATGGTTGTGATCT
The DNA here is from genome assembly GCA_037367405.1 of Ottelia alismoides. Lineage (NCBI taxonomy): Eukaryota > Viridiplantae > Streptophyta > Magnoliopsida > Alismatales > Hydrocharitaceae > Ottelia > Ottelia alismoides. The sequence goes on from JAZKJV010001396.1 coordinate 901,860, forward strand.
TAGACTCATATGGAAACTATCTACAGATGAAATGTGGTCTGATTTCGGTAAAAATAGGGCAAATAATACCCTAAATCATTCAAATCAGACAAAAAATCGTAATTTTAGGGCTTCACGAGGATCTGGACAGCAACGTGACGACGTGCAAGGAGCCACTGGGCCCACAAGTGGCACAACCGGGGGCTACCGACGACACACGAGCTGCTGTGGCGCAACACGAAGCCGTTGGTCAGCACTGGGCTGCTGTTGGCGGCTCTCGGGGCCGCTCGGTAGCAGTGCTAGAGCCGGTTGATGGCACTTGGGCTGCTGTGCAGTAGCGCTGGGTGCCACTTGTGGTGACGCACGACCCCGCTGGAGCATTGGGCAGTGTGCGGTGCCACTAAGGGCAACACATGGCCCTGATGGAGGTGTTGGGTGGCACGCGGAGATAGGCTGGAGGTAGGGTTAGGGTTTTTTTCGGCCCAGGCTCCGGTCTAGGACTGCCTTTCTGATACCGTGTGAAAGAGAATACTTGTATTTATTCATAGAGCCCAAGAGTTCTCTTACATAAAAGAGAGAAATCTTAATAGGTAAATTACGAAAAAAGAAATAAATAACTGTAAAATAGTGACATAACATAAAACTCTTCGACAATATACAATTGATCGGGTCACTGACTAAGGATTAATCGACAGTCAGACAACTAAACGGAGATTTTATCACACTTTAGCCGATTTTATATTTTTTAATTTTTTAAATATATAAACATTTTTTACACATATTCGTATGTAGTTCCATAAATGTGCATATTTTCTATACTACATAATAAAATTAAAAAGTTGAATTCCAATCGAATATTAAACATCTTAAATAGTTTGCTTTAAAAGTAAATAAAAAGAAATAAAACACTATCCAATTGCAAAAAAAAAACGGTCGATTAGTGATCGCTAGTACACCCACTTAAATGGTCTGGTGGTAGTGCAATGTGCCTATGATCCAAAAGACTAGAGTTCAAATCCCCGTTAAGGGGGGTTGCGTTAGGTAGTCGACATCCAACGTAAAAAATAGTCGAATCTTTCAACATGGATTTGAGCAAGAATCCATGTAGCCGACCCTACTTATAGTGGGAGAAGGCTTTGACATTTTAATTAGTGGCCGCTAGTTCTAGTCGACCCCCAGTTCGATCAAAAACTAGTCGGTCATTTTTTGCAAGCTTGATTATGAGTGCCATTGGTTGGGTCTTGGAGTGAATAATGTTTCTCGTGAACATGGTGACGAGATGAGGTGCGAGTTTCGGTTACATGAGGTGTATTTGTATTTCTAAATCTCAATGTTGATGGATCATTGTGTCTGGACTCACCTCAATTTTCTTCTTCAAAGAGTTCTGGAATGTGGTGCAACATGATGTTAGCGCTTTCATAAAATTTTGAGCTAGGGACTTGGTTGAAAGTGTGGTGAACATGGACACGATTGTCTTGCTTCCAAAAAAGATGTAGCAACACATGATGAGAATTTTTGACCAATCATCCTCTTAAATACCATATATCTAATTGTGGCAAATGTTCTTGTAAACCACATGGGAGTTCTTATTGACGTCATCACCCTTGAGCAATCGGCATCCATTCTAGGTTGGTTGATATTGGATATCTTGGTCATGAGATTGATTGAAAAAGAAGGCATGTAAAGTGAATGCTTTTAAAGGTTGACTTTTCCAAAGTTCATGACAATGTCGTTTATGTTTTTTAGACTATGTTACGAAGAAAAACTTTTCCAATATTTGGATCGTCTGGATGGAGATGTGCATCATGATCATTTCTAATGCAACCCATTACTGTTTAAATGTACAATTTCGGACTAATTTGTGAAATGTAAAGTTTAAAGGATCTTATTGAAATTTGCATTTGCATATTAAGAGGAGAAGGATTGAGAATCCTCCTCATCCAGGCTAGGAGTCTCTAAAAGTTTCTTTTTCCTCAATTTCTCGATATGTGTAGAATATTATGGAATAATGTTGTATTTTCTAGCTTGTTGTATTATCGATTTATATATAGGGTCCTTTGGCTAATGGAATGGAACAACAAAGAGAAGACATTCTCAATGAAAGAAAGTTTCTTTCTCCTCTCCCTCTCTCCCATTCCCCTCTCTACCTCCCTTTTATCTTCTCCAAACTCCATTAAGATTTCCCGCTCCTCTCTTCCTCCTCCCGCTCCATCATCTTGAAAGTTCTCTAAACCCTCTTCTCCATCAGTGTTGTTAAAAGCAAGAGGCGCTCCAAGGCGCTAGGGGGTGCAAAACGCTCGAGGCGCTAGGCGCTCTCTATGCGCTCGCCTGAGAAAAGCAAAGCGCCATATATAAAAATAAATAAATTATGCACGAGTCTATGTAATATATGCACATACACACGTGTATGTATGTGTAATTCTGAATATATTTATGTATAACTTATATTTCAATCCAAGACCAATCCAATATTTTTGTTGGTGTGTTTACATGCGCGTATATAAATGTGTACGTGTACATGTGTGTGTGTATGTATAGTTGTAAATATATGTGTATAGCTTATATTTCAATTTAAAATCAATCCAACTTATTTGTAGGTGTGTTTATAAGCGTCTATATAAACGTGTGCTTGTACATGTCTATGTATATGTATATGCTATCACCAAATTATATTTTACGATCAATCCAATATTTATTAATATGTATATGTATAATGTATGCGTGTACTTGCATATGTACGTATATGTATTAAATATTTGTGTTTATGTGTATATTTGTATGTATGTGTACATGTATGCGTATATATTTACATACATGTATATGTGTTTATGTACAAGTATGCGTACATGTCTATGTATACATGTGTGTTTTATCTATTTATATGTATATATATGTATTTATAATAATTCAAGCTAATAAATATAGAGAAGAATATATACTTTTTAGTCAAAAAGTATATGTAATATTAGAACTAAAACATGAATGTACATGTATACTTATATGAAATAGAAGTGTGTAATAAATTACATATACATGTGTGTGCATATGTATAAGTATATGTTAATGATACTTAGAACTAATATATATCTAATATAAAAACCTAAACATGAATAAAAATCACACAAAGTCGACAAAAAGCCTTACTTTTGCCTTAGGCGCTCAAGGCGTGCGCCTAGAGCCTCAAGCCAGGCGCTCGCCTGAGCGGCGTCTAAGGCAAAACGCCTCGCCTGGAAGGAGGCAAGGCACTAGGGCCTCGTCTCACCTCGCCTGGGAGCCTAGGCGAGCGCCCAGAGGGCTTTTGACAACACCGTTCTCCATATCTTCCTTTCCTTCCCTTACTCTCCCTTCTCTTCTCCATGATCCATCTCTCTCCCCCATCTCTACATTCTCTCTTTATCATCCCTGGCTTCTCTCTCGAACATTTCCCTCTCATTCCTCCCTTTTTCTCCCTCTCGCACCTTCAATACTTCTCTCTCTCCCATTTCTTTCCCCACATCTTCTTCAATAGTTTCCTCTCTTCTCTTCTAGACCACCATTTTATTAACTTTCACCCTTCGTTTCCCAACCCTCCACCATCCTTTTGACCCCTTATTTCTTTCGTATGCATTCATTTGGTATAAGAGCACGACATCCAAGTTGCTCTCACGATTTGTTGGCCATGAAAACTACATGTAGATGATTGAAGGAAAAAAGAAGATATTGATCATCGTCATCTTACAATCACAAGCTACTGGAACTTCAGTTGTCTTGGATGAAGGTCCATAATTTTTAGATACCGCGAATCATTTTCAAAAATCTTCCAAATGATGGATTATGCGAGGTATGAGTTTAGGGCCTTAAGGAGAAATATCAAGCAAATTCAATATCTCTAACTAAGCAAAACCCCGCAAGATAGCGTTCCTTTCCCCCATCGAACACAAAGAAGATGTTGTAGACAAAACACAAGTGAAGAATTGTCACTGCAGAATTATAGAGAAGTTTCAAAGTTATCACATATGCAAAAATAATGGAAATACATGAATATGCACAAAGGAACCTTTTGGTGTTGAAGTTTGTTGGAAATTCAGAGTATCAAAAATTTGCAAGCAAATTCTCAATCACCTTGAAACTTGTGGACGACGAAGTTTTTGTCATGATCAATTGATAGGAAAAGACTCACCAGGAGACGAGTTTTTCGAAGTTTAGGGGAATTGATGCCTCACCAGGAGACGAGTTTTTCGAAGTTTAGGGGAATTGATGCATCACATTAATGTTCTATTTCAGATCAAGTAGAATAATCTATATTTTGGTCTAATTTATAAAATGTAAAATTTCAAGGGCCTTGTTGAAATTTGTATTTTCATTTTAAGAGGAGAAAATGATCTAGACTCCTGCTCCTCCTCTATGTTAGAAGTCTCTAGAAGATTTTTCTCTTTTCCCTTTTTCTCCGTATGGTTAGAATATTACAAGATAGTGTTGTATTTCTACCGCATTATATTGTCCATCTGTACCCACTTAAATAGTTTGGTTAGTAGCGCGGTTTGCCTACCACCCAAAAGATCAGGTTTCAAACCCCCTTGTGGAAGTTGCATTAGGTAGTTGACAACCAACGTAAAAAATAGTCGAATCTTTCAACATGGATTTGAGCAAGAATCCATGTAGTCAACTCTACTTATTGTGGGAGAAGGCTTCGTGATTTTTTTATTATATTGTCCATCTATAAATATGACCATTTGTCTAATTGAAGGGGGAATACAGAGAAGACTTTTTGAGTGAAAAATCAATTTTCATTTATCACTCCTTCCTTTTCTCTCTTTATCTCCCTATTATCTTTTCCTTCCCCAACTCCCTCAAGATTTCCCTCTATTCTCTTCCTCCTTCCTCCTCATCATCTTGAAAGTCCTCTCTTCCCATCTTCTTCATAATTAAAGATCTCCCTTTCCTTCCTTTGCTCAATTGCTCTCACATCTCTTCCCCATATCTCTCCTCTCATGTATCCATTTTCTCTCTATCATCCTTGCCTTTTCACTCTCTCTAACACTTCATTCTTCTCTCTCTCCCCCCTCGCTCTTTAAATGCGTTTCTCCCATGTCTTCCCCTTCTCCTTCAATACTTCTTTTTTTTCTTCTATACCACCATGTTATCAACTTTCTCCCTTCTTTTCCCAACCCTCCACCATCTTCTCAACCTTCCACTTCTTCTGTTTGCATTAATTTTCTACTTTATTCTGGTAACCATGCATCATGAGGGTGACATTTTCAGCCACAGAGATGTATCAATTAAGGTTGCCTGTTCACACCTCTTTTTTTTCATCACTGTGGCAGATGCGCTTACACTAATGGCTAGACACTCACCTCACACTACACACATGATGACATTTCTATCCCGATTCTTCAATACGCATATATTATGATTTACTCCATTGAAGGTGGTGCATGGATTACTAGATTTATATGGATGGTCTTGGATTTTTTGGTGATATTTTTGGGCTTAAAATTAAGAAGATTAGATAAGCCTTTGTTGCATTTGGATTTTATGATTAAGGACTGAATATTCGTGGTAGAGCTTTACATACTCCTTGAACGGGCTTCTTTCTGGCGTATCCAGACCCACCCCTGTCTTGCGGTAGACTTCATTATTCATACTCGGAAGGGTGGTTGTTTTGCTTATATCTGTCTTAGCAACCATTCTTGTTTTCTTCATGTCTACTTGGTTTCTTTTGCTAAGGATTCATGATCTACTGGAAACTTGAATGAGGTGATTCTTCTTGGCTAGTTCGCAATAGGAGTCTTACTGTGTCACTCTGGTGGACCGGGAAGCAATGACGATGTCTATGAGAGTTGGTGGTCTGGGTATTTTTAAACTAAAAGAGATGAACATAGCATTGTCGACAAAGTGGAAGTTGAATATATGGGGGAAGAGTGTTGATCTTATGTGCCATCTTGTTAGAACAATCTACAAGGTGGGCACAAGCCTAACTGTTGCATTACAGGATACTCGCTTGCCTATTAATTTTTGATGAAGGATTTGCTATGTTCCACCTGAGATGAGACATTTTCTGAGGGTAGTTGTGGGAAATGGAGAGCCCTTCAGGTTCTGAGGGAGGAGGGTATCTTATTTCGATGCTTTTGGAGGTTCTTTGCTTTGGCATCTAATAGGTCATCTCCATCGTGGGGGCATGGACGGACGCAACATGGGCACCATCATGTGGGCACAAGCCTAACTGTTGCATTACAGGATACTCGCTTGCCTATTAATTTTTGATGAAGGATTTGCTATGTTCCACCTGAGATGAGACATTTTCTGAGGTTAGTTGTGGGAAATGGAGAGCCCTTCAGGTTCTGAGGGAGGAGGGTATCTTATTTCGATGCTTTTGGAGGCTCTTTGCTTTGGCATCTAATAGGTCATCTCCATCGTGGGGGCATGGACGAACGCAACATGGGCACCGTCATTCTTGTCAGGTTTTTAAGAACAATGATTGCAGCAATTCCTTGACTTCAGTGACCTACTTCATGAGATTGATGGCCCGTCAGAGCATCGGGATCACTAGACATGAGGTCATGGTTTGTTCTTGGTGAAGAAAGCATATAAAGTCCTCTACATTATATTTGAGTTCAACCCTACGGTGGCATCCTAGGTTTATATAATTATACGGTGCTCCAATGTGTCATTGGGGTTGAAGGCTTTTCTTTGCTTGCTTCGAAGAAGTCGTTTGATGACAAATACTTGTAGAGCGAACATTCCACAAAATAACGATGTCACTTGTCCGAGGTACTTGGACGTTCTAGAGGTTGTGGATCATCTTTTCTTCTCTTGTGCTTGCTCTAGGGAGGTCTGGAATTGCGCGATGAGAGCTGGACTGGATCACATGAGCTCAATGAAATTCTGGATCGTTCCTGCATCCAATTGCGCCACCTCTCACATTAGGTGTCTGTGGTCCCTCGTTGTCTTATGGGCAATTGGTGCAAGATGCATCTTTTAGACAGGTACATTATTATGCTAAGAATGTAGTTGCACATGCTGAAAACATGATTATTAATATAATCGGGTTGGATGTGCTCCATCTTGGGACCACATTCATTTCCTTTCAGAAAAAAACATCAGGGAGAAATTATCAAGTGCTTCACAACTTCAGTCAAGTATAATGGAACTTATGCACTGATATCAACCCAAGGGATCTTGGTGTATGAGTTATTGTGACTGTCATGACATAATTACAAAGACTGAGGAGGTCAAAGTGTCATCACAGAAGTGTATAGATGCACTAATGTAAAATCTCCGCCGATGAATTGCTTTTTGTACTTTCAGTGTCTACTCACTGGAGATGCCTCTGCAAATTATACTAATGATGCCTGTGAATACTTCCTTCACTTAGTTAGCACATTAACAGGGTCATTGTTATAATTGCAGCTCTAGATGCACGGGCAGGCTGCTGACACTTTCATATTGTTATTCTCTTCTGCTGATGTGCCTAAATTTAGTTGAATTTCCATTTTAATTATCTTTAAGTGAAACTAGCCTTCATCATGAATTTCATAGGAACATATTTGTATGAAATTGCAGTTATATTTTTGATGCTTGTAAGTTGTCTTCTGGTTTGTTTTTTGATTATTTATGTTTTTTATGTCATGTCAATTCACTGTTGCACTTGCACACTTCTACTATTTTTAATGCTAAATGTTACATTGTGGCCATCTTTTCTACTCTATAAACTGCAGAAGGTCCCTGGCTCACCGAGACAACAAAATGACAAGAGTGCAAAACCTCCCTTGCCAAGCAGCACAACTTCCCAATTCCGTAAAGGGACTTATAATGTTTCACTGGAATTTGTTCAGGCACTGTGTGACACATCTTATGGTTTAGTAGATATATTTCCTATTGAAGACCGTAAAAGTGCTCTTTGCGAGGTTGCATTATTTTGTTATTATCTTATGACGCCCTTCAATAATTTGGTGTTTTTTCAGGACATGATCTCAATGTTGTCTTTTTCATTTTGTAGTCCCTTGAAGAAATAAATTCACATATTGCAGATGCCCAAAATAGTGGTGGTATGATTCTTGCTTTCTATTCCTTGGGATCAGTTCAATGGATCTTTTTAGCAATCTTTTCTATGTTCTTAACTTCTCTTGGCAGAGTTTGCTTTTACCTCTTTGAGGATTCTCGTTGTATAATCCTGCTTACATCACTTAAAAGTTTTTCTAATTGTAGGTGTGTGTTTCCCAATGGGAAAGGGAATGTACCGGGTCGTCCACATCCCGGTGGATGAAGCTATTCTCCTTAATTCAAGAGAGAAGGCTCCATACCTAATATGTGTTGAGGTTTTGAAGGGTGACACACCAAGGTATTGTTTAGTTCTGCATCAATCTCATGCAGATATTTTTAGGGTAAAGGATTTTACCTACGCTTGGTTGTCATCCAAATGAGGTTATGCCTTTTTTGGGTACATAGGTGCATTCACTTAATTATAATTTTTGAGGTTGTCATCCGCACAAGATTATACTTTTCTTTACATAGGTATGTTCATTTTTTTGAAAGGTAGATATCTTAATTTTCTTGGCTCTAATTCTTGTACTTATATGTAGTAGGCAATTATATGTTAAATCTGTCTACTGTACAATGACCAAAAAAAGAAGATTGAAATTTGCTTAAGGTTGCTTTGAGCAATCTACCTTGAATATTCGTAACACAACAAGGATAAGTCTAAAGCACATGAACATAGTTATATGAGAAATTATTTACATTCCCCGAACTGGGGGGAGAGGGTTTCGTCAAATATCAGATATTTTTTAATCCTCTCAAGCAAATTATGTAGTGAAATGGTCTTTGTAATAGCTAATTTGCAATGCAGATTATATATTGAGCATGGACAAAATATAACCTATCACCATTCCTCTTAAGCTGAAGATTATAATGCTTAGTGTCACGAGTTCAAATTCTTAAACTATTTTTTGAGAATCCTTACACGTATGGCATCGGTCTCCCCTAAAGCTAACCAACCTTCCATGCAGTTCCGACGCTTCAATACTATTAAGTTGCGTTTGCGTTAATGTCACCGAGTATGATTAATCACGTGCCAATATGATCAACCACTATCAAGTGTGCACCGGAGTATTTCGTACCAAATCCTTGACAATCACCAATGATATGCAAGCATTCATGATTGATCACAATCTGCAGCATGGAAACACGATCAACTATAAGCGCCCAAGATCCTCTATGCTCAATTGCAATTGTCTCCAACTAGAATTGAGCACACTGGTACTAACACTTAAGTGAAGGACATGGAAGAATTCTTAAGTGCATCATGAAAGCGTGAGGATCGTATCATGCAATGGAATTTAAAAAATTTTCATGCGATGAAACCACGCGATCCAAGAACACTTCTTGGATCGTTTCATCTAACCACATAAATAGATAAAGGAATACCTCTTTTAGCGTGGTTGTGGTTAAGTCTCTAAGAGAAGAGACCTCCTGTCTCAAGTCCGATCTATCGGAGCAGACGCTTGCGAGCGCGGGGATGAGTCGCATGCTTCTTGCAATCCAAGTCGTTGATTCAAGTGCGAGAACTCCCGATCTCGTCACACGAGATCGAATGTCTTCTTCACGAGCGAAGCACTCCAAAGAAGACGAAGAACCTAAGGTAGTCGAAACGACAACACAATGGCGATCCGACGACGACGACAATCTTCTCTCTAGGGCTTGGATGGACGACCACCTAAAGAGAGAGAGAGAGTAGACATGAGAATGAAAGAAAGAGAGAGAGAGAGAGCTTAATGTTGCAATATATGTTGTAACTTGAAGAGCAAGGGGTGCCTCTTTTTATATAGTACTTCGGAAGTCCATGGATCACAATCCGCGGACTGCACAAAATTAATGGATGAGATTGGTTTGTGCTTCTTTCAATGGCCAAGATTTTGTTGTAAAAACAAGACAATTAATTTAATTTAAATATATATTGATAAATTAGTATAAATTAATCCTAAAATTAAATCAATCAAGCATGAGATCATGGAATGGAGATTACATCCTTCTATGGAATAAAGTGGACAACCACCCTTTCCTAATGGGATTGGGCGGCCATCCACTCTCCCATTATGGAAGGGTGTAATCTCATGTAATCTCATGCGATTACATTATTCTATGAAAATCTCCAAGATTTACAACAACACTTGTTGTAAATTATTCTACAAAAATAATTCATAATTATTTTGTGAATATTGCAATCTTACCATTGGAAAATTGTGAACATTCACATCCCAAAATAAAATGTGATTTACACTTCAGTTAATTATCCAATGTGAATCCAATTCACTTCAATAATTAATCAACAAATATAAACCATAATAAGCTCTCTCTAATACATTATAAATCACATTTATAATATATTATGAATAATTTGGATAGTGCTATCCACATTATTCAAATTCATAATTGTTAAGAGAAATATAGCTTTCTGTCTCTTTTATGTAATTTCAGTTTCTCCTAGTACTTATCATGTAATTAACCCAAGGGCTTTTCTCCTATATAAGAGAGCCCTCGGGTACGTCTAATGCAAGTCATTCTTTTCTCCCATCATGGTATCGGAGCAACGGTCCTAGACCGGTGTCCCGTTATCTAACCCAAACCCTAACCCTAGATATTTGTTGGGTACTCTCATACTCAAAAAGGGGTATATATGTTATGATTCGGTGAGTCGGCGATATTATGTCGGTGCTGATGTTACTTTCTTTGAGTCCATCATGTACTTCTCTCCTACAGGTGACATGCTGTCCAATAATAATGCAGATGACATTGTTGTTCCTCCATCTCTTCCAGCATCTGAACCTGAGCAACCATTACCTCCAGCTTCGCCATCGCCACCACCACTACCTGCGCCCAAATTCTTACCCATTGTTTACACTCGCAGACCTTCTACTAGCTCTTCTGCTCATGGACCATCCACATCATCCAACACGTCTCAGGTATGTCTTGATAACAATATTTCTACTGATGGCACTAGAGTTTTACAACATACACATGATGATTCTGCTACAGAAGACAGAGAAGATGCAGATTTGGATGTTCCTATTACGTTGAGGAAGCCTCGACGTAAATGTGCCACATACCCACTGGCTGCACATGTTTCTTTGGATCATCTTTCTGATGAATACAAGAAGTTTGTTGTAGGACTTTCTGCGGCTACTATACCCCGAACATATATGGAGGCTTTACAGGACAACAGGTGGCGTCAAGCTATGGAAGAAGAAATGGCGGCATTAACGTCAAGAGGGACATGGACTATTGTCTCGGCTCCACAAGGTGTATCGATTGTAAGCTGCAAGTGGATATTTTCCATTAAGAAAAATGCAGATGGGAGTGTGGATCGCTACAAGGCTAGGTTGGTGGCCCGTGGCTTTGCCAAGACATATGGGGTGGACTACCGGGACACTTTTTCTCCAGTAGCGAGACACTCGACGCTTCGGGTCTTACCAACGGTGGTTGTTTCACGTGAATGGCTGTTATTTCAACTTGATGTGAAGAATGCAATTCTCTATGGAGACCTTCAGGAGGAAGTTTACATGCAGCAACCACCTGGGTTTACTGCGGAGGGGGAGTCCCAGAAGGTATGCAGATTGCATAAAGCAATTTATGGCCTAGAGCTTTAAACCAAAAGCTGTTAGAATTGATTGAGCAACAGGGGTTTAAGAGGTCCACTGCAGACCACACGCTTTTCGTCCAGAAGACACATAGAGGTACTGTTGCCATTCTTGTGTATGTAGATGATATTATTGTTACAGGAGATGATGCTCAGGGCATTCAGATAGCCAAGAAGTTCCTAGGTAAAGAGTTTGTGACCAAGGATCTTGGTACCCTTCGCTACTTCCTGGGATTAGAGTTTCCGGGAATCATCGTGGTCTAGTGATGACCCAGAGAAAGTTTGTCATGGATCTCCTTTCTGAGACATGTAGGACCTGGTGTAAGCCTGCTATGACTCCCATGGATCCAAGTATGAAATTGTATGATGAGGACACTGAAGAAGTTGATAGCAGGAGGTACAAGGAACTGGTTGGAAAGATTCTATACATTACTATCACCAGGCCAGATATTATGTTTGCTGCAAGTAAGGTCAGTCAATCCATGGAGCAACCCAAAAAGGCACATATGGATGCTATCTTTATGATTTTGAGATATCTGAAGAACTCACCCAGTTCGGGACTCTTATTCAGTAGGGATGCTTCCTTGGATGTAACAGCTTGCGCAGATGCTGACTATGTAGGATGTCCCACAGATAGAAAGTCTACTTCAGGGTTTGCAGTGTTTGTTGGACACTCGCTTGTCTCCTGGAAAAGCAAAAAGCAAACTGTGGTGGCTAGATCAAATGCAGAATCTGAGTACAGAGTTATGGCTCAAGGGAGTGCAGAGATGATTTGGGTTAGATCGGTGTTAACTGATCTTACCATAGAAGTTCCTCTTCCTATGCAACTCTTATGCGATAATCAAGCTGCATTATTCGTTGCGAATAATCCTGCATTCCATGAACGTACAAAACATATCGAGGTGGACTGCCATTACACTCGAGACTTGATACAGAAAGGACTCATATCTACCTCTCATGTATCTACAGGAGATCAGACGACAGATATCTTCACCAAGGCTCTATCTCGAAGTCCATTTCAGAAGTGTTGTTCCAAGCTGAGCATGATAGATATATATGCTCCCGCTTGAGGGGGAGTGTTAAGATAAATATAGCTATCTGTATCTTTTATGTAATTTCAGTTTCTCCTAGTACTTATCATCTAATTAACCCAAGGGCTTTTCTCCTATATAAGAGAGCCCTCGGGTACGTCTAATGCAAGTCATTCTTTTCTCATATCAATAATAATTAAATCACATTTAATTATATTGGAGTATCATTCTCATGCATTCAAATAATATGAATCAAATTCACATTATTCATGATAATTAAATCACATTTAATTATCAATTTCTCAATGCTTAGATATAATTCAACAATGGAGTTATTCTTGAAATCTTTCAAGAATAATGCGCTTTCTTTGCAGATACTTGGAGACAAGGACATGGCGATTGTACGTTCCACGAATAGTGACTTGGATATCGAGATCACATCTCAAATCCATATCTCATGGACCTCTCAAAGATGCTCGGTTAAATCAAGATCGTAAATCTAATCTTCTAATTTCATCCGAATCTTGTTCAGATCAGTGTCCAACTCTTGGACTAAGATTCGATTACTTCTCTACTGAGAGGAGTCACTAAAATCCAGGCCTATTTCATTACTAACTCGGAATGGAAGCGTCATAGTTATACAATCGTTTATGATCACATCACCCTATGGTATTCCTAATATCTATACATCCTGCATATTGGAAGATCTATGATAAATCCAAATATATAAATCAATTTTACACTGTCATCTTTAGGGACTCATCATCAAGTTTCTTAATCTTGGTCATTGGGAGTCGATATCGATCATATGCTTTCCAAAAGAATATATCACACCTACAAATCATGCTTCCAAAGCACGACGACCATGCATGGAATTTGATAGGTCCCAATACCTCATGAGTGAGCTCATGTCTTCCGGTTCACAAGTGAACCTGTATGATCCCTTTGAGAGATCGTATTACTTATATGCCCTCATATGCACACCATCTCACCGGTGTATAGACCTTGGTAGGTCATCAACCTATTGGTCTGCCAAATGTACACGCTCAGACATACAACAACACATCTGTCTCCGGTTAGAGGATGCGTGCCGATATCTTGATAGCATACGACATAAGACTTTGATCATCTCGATCTCGTTAAGTCAACTCTTTAACCTAACTAATCTGAGACCTCCGAATCTCTATTCCCACGCAGAGGACCTGCTTCAAGAGGTCAATCAGATATCAACCTAATGAGAAAGGATTGCCATCTCCTACTAAGGCTGGAGATCATCTCTTAATAATCATTTGACGGTGCTTGATGAGTCCTCAATCTAATTCTTTAGATATTCATCCAAGCACCAACATCTATGATTCAATTATTGAAACAACAGCTGTATGATCATTAAGATTGCCATGGTACATAACTCTAATTGTACAGACGGACCTTATAGTGCATTCATTCGTAATCTCATATAGGGAAGTGAAAAAATCAATAACTTTTATTGATAAATCAAATATTACAATAACATTTATTATGGGAATGGTTCGCCTCAACTCACATGGCTGACATTAAGAACTTGCAAGAACTCTCAGGAAGCTCAAGAACTCTCAAGAACATACATAGATTGGTACAAATCCTTTCCTTCTCTTGTCCATTGTAGAGAAAAGCTATCAACCCCAGATTGTGGGGTATGTCAGATGCCTACACCCACACCCTTCTATTCAAGATTCATGAATGTATTATGCATTAGGATAGGTCTCCACGTAGTGAATAAGTGGTATGCAGTGGTATATGCATGGTATATGCGGTTTTATAATTTTTAATGTTTAGTGGGTTGCGGTGTGCCTACCACCCAAAAGATCAGGGTTCAAATCCCCCAGTGTGGGGGTTGCGTTAAGTAGTTGACATCCAGCATAAAAAATAGTCGAATCTTTCAACATAGATTTGAGCAAGAATCCATGTAGCCGACCCTACTTAGTGGGAGAAGGCTTTGCTATTTTTTATATTTCCGAAAATATTTCGTAAAAGTTGAAGTTTTTCACATAATTACTTCGCTTTCTCCTGTTGTGATAGTGTAGTAAATATTGCCATAATGGGATTACTATCATTATATGAGTTTGCCTTAATTGGATGAACCTTTTTTCCAACGTCGGGTATGACAGAGATAAAATATCAGGAAAGAGAAATTGGTGGAGAATCATCCATGTTTTAGCTGTTCTTCCGTGCTCAAATACTTTTGGTCTATTTGTTCATGCAAAAACATGTGGCTACAAGTTTCCATTGACCATCATGTTGAAATGTAAAAAATCATGGTACCAAAATTTAAATGACGAGGAATCATCATTCATAAATTTATTTGAGGAAAAATGACATATAATAAACAACTAAAGGTTCATTGATAAGATAATCGTATCTACTGCTCAGTCGAACAAAATGAGTACATGACGAATCCCAGTTCATAAGTATATTGGTTAATTTAAATAAAAGAAGTATATTGGTTAATGTACAACCTACAACAATTGTTTGGGTCGCTATAGCGATAAGAACTTAATGCAATGGATCAAAGATCCATAAATTAACACAAGCTTCTTATGTTCTTTAGCTTTTTTTAAGAAAAAAGAGGGCGGCATCCCAAGATGAGACCCACCACAGTGTACGTGTGTGTGTATATATCAAAAAGGTATTACATCATTTCACATTTGTCATGCTATACAGAGAGCCCTACAATGCCCAATACATTCTCGGTATGAAACAACTTCTCCCCCAAAAATGGCCTTGTTCCTAGCGCATCATATCACCTATACAACCGCAAACGGGAACGAACAATCCTCATGCCTAAAATCGCATACCAATCGAATGTCATGCTAGAAAGTGATGCAATCTCTTTGCGCCAGCCACATGATGTTGGCCCGACTCCATATCTCCACGGAGAGCGGGCAAGAAAAGAATACATGTTCAAATTTCCTTTCTTGCCTCTACACATCTGTCGTATGTAACATCCTTCAAACTTAGCAACTGCCCCCCACGACCCTTGGTAAGGATCCTCCTAAATCTGAAGAGCCACATAAAAACCTTCACCCTATATGGCACGTGACATGGACATATCAATCCTGAGTCTACATGTAACTCTTCATCCACCTTCTCCCCCTCCCCTGCAAAAAAATGATAGGCCTTTCACATCGAGAACCGGCCATCACCCCATGTATAATGATCCTCATCCGAAGACGGACTCACACCCTGTAACAACTCTGCCTGCAACGATAAGAACTCCTCAACCCTCTAATCTGACAACGCAGATCTGAACATCGTAGACCATGCCCCACGATCCTAGACCTGCTGCATCCGCACCTCGCTATCTTCTGCCAATCTCATGAGGCATATGTATCGTTCCCCTAACGCCCATCTACCGTCTAGTTGTCCGTTGATAAACAAAACCGCACACCATCTCCCAACACCGATCTCATCTTGATAACAATCTCCAGAATAATCATAGTAATCCCCTTCCAAAGGGATGAGGTCCCCAGGACAACCTCCGGCAACATGGTAACACCATATATCCTCCTGAGCAAGCGGTAGACTAGGTCTTGTGATTTCCCCCATATCCTTACAACTCACTTTGACATAAATGCTTTATTCATCTTGTGAACCCCTCAGGATCCGGGTACCCGTTTACGCGCATCTCGCAATAATTTATTTACATGAGATCGCATTAAGTGACAGAAAAACAGGGAATTTTTTCGCGCGGTTAATTTTCCATATGACATTCACAATCATAACCACAAGTTAATATAGACAATTGTCACCAAAATCTTATTTCATTAACTTCCATATAATTTACATGTACAAAGTCTGACAGTACATACAGTATATCCCAAAAATCTGACTGAAGAGAAAGAAACATAATACAATATAAATTGAACAAAATTTGGCACAAAATAAACCATACCGTTGGGTATAAAATTTATCTCCTGAAATCATCAACCCGCTACTGTGCTAAAGGCTCCTTGCCTGCCATGCGTGCAAGGAAGAAAAGGAGTCAGCGGTTGCTGGTACCTCCCAAAAACTTATATAAAAAAATAACACTCATTTTATTGTGACCAAAAGTAAGCAAGTAGAGAGGCATGAGCAACTCAAAATAAAGTTTATTTCTACCTGCAATGTAAAAGGCTTCCAGATTTCTAGTAACCACCTCTTATGATTAGCTATTATCCCCACATTCCCCACTTAGCATATTTCTCTTGAAACTGAGTGTATATTTGATTCTCATAGTAACCAAAGATCATATTTATGAGTGATGATGGAAAGTTTGGGATGAGAAGATATATTAATATTTTTAATTCTTAAGTCTAGTAACTCCTGCAATTATTAACTTCAATTGTTTCAGATATAACTCCAGATGATGTAGATAAAGATCATGATTCTATGTCTTGGAGATCATGTCGTGGAACTTGATGGCACACGAAATTGCTAATTTCTTGTCATTGAGATTATATCATGGTTTTCGATATAGGACTGATATGATGATGATGGATTTGATCCTTAATGTTATTTACTCCTTTTAAGTTAGTGGATAGTCTGTGGTCTTGGTCTGTGTAACCTCACACTATGACTCTAAGGTATTTAAAAGTACCTTAGGGTTGGGGTGCCTCCGTAGGCATGCGGTGTTGTATAATGCATCCTAACTAAGTTCCCAACACGTCCACTAACTTACAGGGATTTCGAATCAGATTAAAGTCACCTCCAATCAACTTAATCTTAACTATTATTTCCTCCAAACCTTAACTGTACTCTCTCAGATGTAACTCTCGATGTTTTAGATGTAGATATGGATGATCTGGATGTAGAATCGCCAAGTCTGTTGGCGAAGTAAACTCAAGCGGTGAAGAAGCCAACAAAAGGGCTCTTCCGTCTCACCCTCTAATTGGAAGGACGGTCCAATAGAGGGATAGGTCTACTCCCAAACTACGCCACTGAGACGGGTGAGAGGGACTTCCCGGAAAAGTCACTCTAGAAAAACATCCCGACCGGTAACGGGCAACCGAGCTCGTACGTAAAACTGAAAAACCAGGATCCCCCGCCTGGGTATCCTAAAAGACAGGGTCAGCGGAACTGGTCTAAAGTCGGGATCCCAACGAGGTGTAAAAACACTGCGAGCTCGCGTAAAAACCGAAAAGGGACTGGGATCCTAAACCCGCGCACTTGGCGGCCGCTGCCCAAACTGAGCTTCCTATCTTCCGCCCAGTTGAGGGTCACCGCGCCCTCGCACGGTCAAGTGTAAAGATCACCATGACCGGCACATTATTTGGCATTCATTGCTTTACAACAAGATGAATGCACACTTCATTGAGAAATAGATTCATTTTAAGTCTACCAAAGTTAACTTGTGCGTATAAGTAGACAAGTCAGACGTGTGCGAAATTGAATAAGATTATGCTGCGTGTGATGAAAGAGATCCGTAGTCATAGAAGACCCATTTAATTTTCGTATTCACAGAAAACAAAATTTCTTCATGCTAATCCAAATCAAGGATTTATACTTGCTAATATCAATGTAGAGAAAACAATTACCACTTTTGATGATACTTTTGCATCATATTATACATAAGTATTCAAACGTATTAATTATTGTCTTGCAAGTCAAAACATCAGATTTTGCCAACCTTCCAACATCATGTGCACCTATAAAACTTAGGCTTGTCACCTCAACAGTTATCTACAAGGAAAATTTTCCATAATCACGGCACTTAAAAAAAATCTTGAGTTGGTGTTTGGATGGTAGAACAATGTACGATGATTATGATGCTAGAATGGTTGACATGCTAATGGAGTCATATCAAGGAATAGGTTCCATTGATGTTTGATTAAAATTTTATTGTGCATATACTCTTAACTGTATATACCTTACAGTAATAATGTCACATTTCCCTATGCACGTCTTGCTAAACATAGGATAGGATTCCATTTGTTCCATCCTCCTAAGACATCCTCAAAAAATTTTGGAGTTGGTTGAAAGAATAGGGCAATCGTAATTGTGACTCTTTTATTCGAGAGTTAGAAATCCCCTAGCGCATAGACATGCACAAAGTCCTTTTCTCTTGTGTATTAAATGAGTTTTAATCCAATTTAGTTCAACTAGAATTCACCAGAGTTGAATTAGAGAAAAAGAAATTTATTTTATTGAGTATAATTCCCACATTTTTAACTTCATGTTCTATCTATGATTTTACTGAGATAATTAATCAAACCCCTCAGATGCAGATGCACATTCCAGGAGACGCTATAGCACTTAGTGTGTAACCCACTCAATCCATTACCAATAGGACCACCTGTAGATGAGTACTCTAGAGCAATACATTCATCAAGGTTATTAGAATACTTTCATTTTGAAATGGCCCATGACATTTTCCTTAGAAGTTTATCTCTTGGATTCCAGTTTCTATGCTCTTAATTTATGATATGAACGGATGATATCCATAGAAAATATGGATTTCCTAATAAGATTCAGGATTTAAAATCAGAGTATGATACCCCGCAGCTTATCTGTATAAATTCAAAGAAACCATGATCCCAAATAACCCATAATTCTGGACACAACTTACAGGGAAATCAAATACAGAAATCATGGGATCAAGAGTGTGGAGATCTCATGCATGACAATGATGAAAAATCTTAAATCCAACATGCATAGCAGCAATGGGGAAAAGAGGATGTACATATACTAGTATCTAACATACATGCATGGCAGCAAAAGAGGGTTAGGAATTTGTACCTTGTTAATTTTTCAGATTTTTGATTTCCAAAAAGGAGATCACTTGCATGCAGATTGGAATTTGGGGCTACAGCAATCTCTCCAGGTTGTTCTTCAAGGATGGAATTTGGAAGGAAAGAGAGGTATTTTGGCTTCTTGGAATTTTGAAGGAATGAATTGGGGAAAGAAGAAGAAGAGTTCGCATGTAGGAAATCTGAAATTATAGGAAACAACAAGTCCCTTGTCTTCTTAATAGCAGTTGTGAAGATTTTCTTGGAGCAAAAATGGGTACCTGAAAGCTGTAGGCAACTGCTATGGCTGTTGGTAGAAATTCCTGAAGTGACCAGCAACTTCTTATTGCTGTCCAGTAGCAATCAAGAGGGCAATGGCTACAGCAGGACACATTGGTTGGGAATTGGAAGGAAGCATTCTCGGTGGAGACTTGGGAACGAATTTGGGAAGCTAGAGAAGAAGGCTTATGGGTTATTTATAAGGAAGAAGAGCTATTTTGGTGGTGACGAGTGGAATAAGGAGTGCTACGTGGAAGTTGGTGGCTGCCGAAGTCTGTACAGTAGTTTTAATTATATTTTTTTTTCAAAAATCCAACCGACAGGCTACAGTCTGTAGATAAAAACTTTAATTATATATATATTTAAATATTCTCTTTATTTGGCATACGAAAAAAAATCGACCATATATGTGCCTCGGATGTCTGTTTTCGATGCGCAATATCTTGAATTGATCGTCTCAGAATGACGATCAATATGAGTATAATATTAATATACTTTCGATCGGGTTTTGAATACCCGAAATTTTAGGATGCGATTTTTGTTTAAGATTAAATTTTGTGATTTAAAATTATCAAACGACCTCCGATTGACGAACGGTCGATTCCGATGGTCTTCTTTTGTTGAAACGGATCTCATGACGGTCTCGGTTCATTTTGTGGTTTCCGAATTTGCGTCGCGGCTTTTCACGGCGCGCGTTACGAAGCGACCGATTTTTGCTCGATTTTGCCCGAACGACTTTTGATTCATGAACAATTGGCCGTTTTAGGTTGTTTAGTATTGACCGACAACGTTTTTGGGTTCATTGGACCCAAAATCGGACGAGTTCGGGTTTGTTAGAATATGGATGTTACACATCTCCATGCGCAACACTCCCAGTCCACACTGCCTCTTGGCTGACGTCACCTGGCCCCACTCCACTAGGTGAAAACCCTTCTTACCTTGTCTCCCATCTGAATAGAAAAATCTCCTCATCATTGTCTCAATCTTTGCATGTACCCAAACAAGCAACGATTTTCTGGAGCAAAAGAAGATTGGGATGGCCGAAAGAACATGCTTCAACAACATCAACTTCCCCCCTTAGATAGCGTCATCGCCTTCCAACCTACCATCCTCTCCTCCAATCTCTCTAGCAGCCCCTTCCGATCGTCGGTCTTTGGTTTTCCCATCAGTAATGGTAGCCCCAAGTATATAATCAGCAGAGCTGCCGTCGGGAAGCCTAGCACATCAGACACCCGCCGTAATTCCTCCTCCGCAATGTTGAATGACGCCACAACTGACTTCTCCTGATTGATTCTGATTCAGAGACCAAAAATATTCCCAAAAATATCCATCGTACACACAACCTTCCGAATCTTCTCCTCTACCCCAAGAACATCACTGTGTCATCATCACACTGTAGAAGCGAGATAGATATGTCCTCCCTCCCATATCCAGAACACCAATTCTCCCGAACGGCCTGCCTCATCATCACTGCCAGAGCATCTGTCACAATCACAAAGAGTAACAATGCCAACCATCCTGGCATTATGGATCGTTGGGCCTGCACAGATGGGCACTTTATGATGAAGAAGGCTTATAAGGCCTTTTATTCCATGTTCATTTTTGACCCTAGAGTTGCATCATATTGATTCATGCACATATGGGATTGGAAAGTTCCCTTAAGGGTTCGCATTTTCATCTGGACATTTGATGATCTATGAGCGTCAGGTCAGGTTTTTCCAGGGCGATGTGAGCGCTCTTCTATAGCGGAGGATGATATAGAGCATCTCTCCTTTCCTACCCAATTTCTAAGGAGGTTTGGTCTATGCTATTGAGGTGGATACCTCAACTTGGGATGCTTTTTGGGAGTCCATTGAGGGATTAGGAGGGGGTAGAGATTCTATTAAAATTTGGATAATATCCTTCAGTCGTTGCGGCTAGCACGTAATTTATTTGTTGTCTGTGTGGAAAGAATATATATGGAGAATGTATTAGAATATGCCAATAGCCTTCGAGACTTCCGGTCCTTGTAATTAATTTTGAGTTTGTGAATACATAGAAGATCCTTTGCATTCTCACAACCCGGATGATGATCTTTCAAATCCACCTTTGTTTCCAGTGTTAGCCTCTCACAACTGCTATCGTAGATCTTCTAATTGTCTCAGATACACTTTTGCTTCCTGAGGTGCTTCCATCTCCTCGACGTCACACCTTTTTCCCTTTAAAAAAAATTCAAAGTTGAGGTAAAGAAGACTTTAAAAATGATAATGTCTGGGAAAATATTAGGATCAAATGATGTTCTTGTAGATGTTTGCAAGATGTGGGGGGAGGGGGTATTAGTTGGATTGTGCGTTAAATTTTATTTAGAGAAGTATGCACAAACGAACACTGTTTCAAAAAAATACCAAATGAACATAGAAATTGTGATACATTTATACAAGGACAATTGAGGTATAAATTATTGTATCCATAAGGGTATTAAATTTGCAAGTCATGTTTTGAAGTTACGCTGAAGGATAATTGAAAGCAGTTCAATAATGTCACGGATACAGTTTGGTTGCATGCCTAATAGTCTATGCTTGAAATCATACATTTTCTCCAGAATTTGAGCAACATTTTAGAATAAGAAAAAGTGATTTTCATTTGATCTTTGAACACCATCTCTTGGCACAATTAAATTGACGGTTACTTTCTTACTTAGAGGAAGCAATGAGATAGCCATGCCTTAATGGGGTTAGCTAGACCACTTAAAAAGGATGGCTTGGTGAATGGGAGCCAGTTCACAGAGAATGTAATGAAATATTTCAACTGCTGGTGGTTCAGTGGGAACTATCGACCAAATGAAATGCCATGGTATTCAAGCAGGAGAGATACTAACCTATATGCTGTGTGGGTGTGCTTTTCTTTGTGGGCTTCTTGTGTATCTGATATGCTATCTTTTATGGTTTGATTGAATGGATTTATGAACGTGAATCATCACTAGCATCTTTCTAAAGCACATAAAACACACACGAAGTGGGCATGTAATCAAGGAATTTTATGAAGTGATGGGTTCTTGATGAATTGGAATGACATTGAAGATGCTCTTCTTATTGAGGAGGAAGCTTCAGGGTGGATGGGTAGACCCATGGTGGGCGAGTAGAGGATTTTTGAGAAGATATTCGAGAAGGAATGGCATATGACACGTGTGGAGGGGAGAAGGGAGGGTGGGGGGAGGGGAAGGAGCTTGGTTGGTTAAGGCGATGATATATCTCCCTTGGGCCTCAAGCGGTGGAGCGAGCATTGCCGACGGTGGCGGCGGCGGCGGTGGACGGTTCAATGGGGTTATTGGTGGGGGCGACATTGGCCCTAAAACTTGCTTGGGGGGGATGGAATGTTTGCTGCAGACAGAACTACTGCTGGGGAGGTCGACGAGGTTAGCAATGATGCGTGTAGTGTTGTTAGGAGAGATGGTGATGTTGGAAGAGCTAGGGATGGAGGTGGTGGTGTTGGAAGTGCTGTTGGTGGCCCATGCTTTGGGTCGAAAGTGGGAATGGTGGTGGCGGTGGGACTGTTGATGAAGGTTGGCAGTCCTCGAAAGGGCACAAGAAATGCCTCACCAAGATGGAGTGATGTTGTGGTGCTTTTGGTGTAGTGGTGATAGACAATTCACAAAGGAGTACAAAAGGGAGATGTTGTGGTTTGGTTGTGGCACCGTGGGTTATAAGAGGATGGGGTGCTCGGCGAAAGGTGTTTGGAAGATGCTAACTACTAAGAAAGTGTAATCCTTCGATGTTGTTCTGGTAGTAAAGGAAATGAGGCGGAGATGGAGGAGGCATTGACAGGGTCTGCTTTGGTTTTCTAGCAGTGCGGTGAGAATGGCCCAGGGTGCTATATTTGCGGGGATTGTCTATTTTGGAGCTCTATGGGAGGCTTGGGGTCCCTGTTGAGGTTTAGTCAACGAGGATTACTCGAAGGTGACCACTTTTTCGTAATAGGGCAAATATGTGTTCATCAAAACCTTGTTGTAGTGCAGGGTCTCTCGATCTAGTCTCGAAGCTCTGTGGTGGTGAGGGAGGTGCTTTCCCATATGTGGGAGGTAGTGGTTGTGGTGAAGGACAATCTCGACATTGGGTGTCGTCCAATCTTGTGCAGGAATTGAAGGGTTCATCTCAAGTGGTCTCATCGCGATAGGAGTACTGATTTGGGCACTTTGTGTTCCCATTGGAGGCGTCCGTTTTGTCGACAGTTGTGCGTCTGCGACTATGGCAACAAGAGTTGAGGCGAAGAGACGTCGTCTTGGGAAAGTGGTCCATGCGGTGGAGAAGCATTAGGGTTTTAATTCTTTTGCCTTGAGAACTGAGCAAGCAGAAGGTAGACATGTGGATTTCGAGGTTGTTTTTAGCGTTGGAATGGTCCCTAGAGGAATTGAGTTGTTGTGAATGGTGCGATAGATGGGATGCTACCGCATCATGCAAGATATGATGCGGGGTTATGTTAGGACTTGAGCTACAATCATTTTATGGGCCATGTGATGGGCCAAGGCGGGGTGATTTTTCTAGGTGAAAGATATTATGTAAATAATGTTATAAAACATGCCAGGATCCCAAGGGACTCATTGTCTTTGCAATTGCTATACATTTTCTTTTGTGTGTGGGATGGGGGGTGGGGTCTTTTGGGCGTTTCACCCTTTTATCTTTCCAAAAAAGGAGTGACATTGAAGCATGGAGCAGTAGTCTCATGTAAAAACTTCAGAAATTCGCTAACACTGTCAAGGACATTTTCAGATATCTGAGGTTGTTTTTTGCTTGCTGGTTGTAAGTAGAAAATTACATTTTCTTATCCATTACCAAAGATGCTTTCTTTGCAGCCAAACAAAAGAGACGTCTGATGCACAGAAGCTCTCCAGGGGTGGCATTCCTTTAGCAAATGGGGATGCACAGTTGCCAAAGCCGCCTCCATGGGCGTATTCTCTCCGGAATCAACGTGATACACATCATTATGACACAGATAGGATGCTCAAGTCTACCTCTGAGGCTATTGACCAAGCAATGGCTCACCTATGGGAGGCCAAAGTAAAATTTGTTAATGTAAATCTCTCTGCTGCGAAAGAAGTTGGTCATCATGGTGATATTCCGGAATGCGATCTAGAGCACAGTAGTTTGACTTCTGGGATGCATTCATCTAATTCTCGTGAAGCCACTATTTCAAATGATGTGGCTGGAAGGAGGTTAGCTTCAATGTCCAGCAACAACTTTGATGACCATTTAGAGTATGTGTCTGTGAGGCTATTAGCTGTTCCTGGGGTTAATATGGAGGATGTTGACGAGCAAGAAACCCCACGAAAAAAGGAACATCGACGGGTCCCCAGTACGATTGCCATAGAGGAAGTAAAGGTGGGCTTGTAAGTATGATTTGTATAGTTATTCTTATTATATGTTGGTTGGAGACGGTTTGCAGTAATTTTGTTGGGTCAAAGATATAATATATCATGGTTGTCTTTTAGGCATTGATTTATTTCGTCATTTTGGATGAGTAACTATTTCCATCTTTCTTTAGCATTACGAAATGAAATGCGAGTGCTGTCATGAAATGAGTCTGTTTTACAACTGGCCTTTGCATGTGCCCTAGTACTATTTATCATTTGATGCTCACATCTCTTTGTTAGCTTCTCTGAAGTAAACCAAAACATATACCTTGTTTTATGTGGTTTTCCTGTATTAACATGTAGTTTTGCATGAGTATCTTTTAAATTTCTCCCGACTTCTTGGATATACATGGTTGTTTATTCTGAAATACCCTCTCCCTAGGCCGGCAAGCATACAAACTCCTGGAAAATTTAATCAGAAGTAAGATCTTCTGATATGTTATATATAACATAATTGGAATATGGAAGAGTAAACAGTTATCCGGGAGATGTTTTTTTATTGAGGACCTATACAAAGAACTGTATATTTCCATAATTTTAGCTGGTTTGATGGTATTTTAATTCTTAGGTATTATGCTGCACTCGGTAACCAGTATAAAGTTAAGCTTTTGTTGAGGAGTCATAAGCTTTACGAGTTGAAAGTTTACTTTAACAATAAATGTTTCCTGATAAATTATTGAGTCCGGGGATAAGAATACCCAAAAACAACCACAAAAATCTAAGCCAACTTGTCTAATAGTAGACTTCTACTCATATAAGTTGACCGTAAATTTATGTGAGGTTCCTTTTACTATTTGTTGGGTGCAGCAACTTTCCCTGCGGTAAATTTGCAATGTCCTCGTTGCAATTGGACAAAACATTTTGAATATAGTTTTTGGACCCTCCCAGGTTAGCATTTTTTCCTGTTTTATAGTAAACTGGCTTTACACTTTCAAGTAGTGACCCTGACTAAAAAAATATGAAAAAGGGGGCATTCTGTAGCTACTATCATTGAGATAATATTTGGGACATTTGCAACAGGGATGCCACAGTTTTAGGCGGGAGAGATTGATAATACCATATAGAATGCACACAAAAAGTTGATAGTACTGTGTAAGAGAAGATGCATAGTACTCTGACTACTTGAATTTAAGCATTTTATGTGGCATGGGTAAGCTAACATTTGTGTCCAGGTAAACAGTAACTTGTGGTTCTGCAAGAAACTTCTATGCTGTTTGTTTTTAATCTCAATATTTGTATTAGAGTCATAGTTCTAATGTAA
The DNA here is from genome assembly GCA_037367405.1 of Ottelia alismoides. Lineage (NCBI taxonomy): Eukaryota > Viridiplantae > Streptophyta > Magnoliopsida > Alismatales > Hydrocharitaceae > Ottelia > Ottelia alismoides. The sequence goes on from JAZKJV010001396.1 coordinate 928,153, forward strand.
GCTAGTGTTCCAATCTTCATGTCAACCTTCCTATCCTTATTGCCATCGAATTAGTTGCTAGGGCTTTCCTTTTGTTTATTGCAATATGCCGTTTTTCTTCCTATCATAATGCTTATGGAACTCGATAACTGAAAAATCCAGCATCTCTCAATATTTGATGTTTCCATCTTCTGTGGCTGCCTGGATTCTCAATCCCAAATACTTTTTGGCATAATTGCACTTAGGCAGCAGCAGCTAAAGGACATACACCTCCTGGGCTTCCACTAAAGGGTGCTGGCCAGGATTCTTCTGATGCACACCCAAAGGTAGATTTCACTTTGTTCCCCTTCTAGCAAGATTTAGTGGAATGGGTTGTTTTGGGAAGGGCTTGCATTTCATAGTATGCAGAAAAATTGTAATCGCACGCACTCTTGCAGATGAGCATTGGAGGGATCCCAAAGGCAACTGATGCTTTGTCCGGTGAACTTTGGGAGGCTAAGAAAGAGAGGATAAGGATATCTTCGAGATTTGGGAAATCAGCAGGCTGGGATTTGCGTTCGGTATGTAAACTTTTCAACAGTATCTCATGAATGTACAATTGATCTCTATTCTAATCTCCATGGTTTATATACATTTAATTTTCAATTATGATTATTGAAGCTGATGATGATATGTAAATAATAAGATCAATGGATATGGATTTGATCAATTCTTATGGCATTATTAGCTTTTCTTTTGGTTCTATGCGCCTTTAGCTTTTTATCAAAAGATCCTCCTAGTGGTGGCGCAATGCAGTCTTATATTTTGGCATTGCTTGAGGCTCATTACCAACAAGTGAAAGATGTATAAGAGATGTTGATTAGACGTTTCTCTTATAACGATCTGTATTATTTTACATATTCCTTAAAGAAATTGGCCAAATAAACCACATTTTTTATTATCAGAGAAATCTAACATGTGGCATTTCTTACCAAGTCTTTTATAATGTTGTCGAGTAAAATAGTATCCTCTCATTATGTTGACAAGCAGAAGACCCTTATAATTGCGCCGAGAAAGACCAACAAATGGTGGAGGGAAACTCTTAAGAAACATATGCTGGTGTGATGCAAATTATATCTATTTGGAAGGAAAAAATTAACTTAATAGGGACAAAGGCCCGTGTTTGTTTAAGAAAGATGACAATCAATCCCTTTCAAATAATTCGAGTAAATTACAAAAATGTTCATGTACACTACACCCAATTTCAATGTCGTGCTTTACCTTTAGAAAGCAACAATATGGTGTTGGATCTTTATAGTTTATTTCAATAAAATTTTGAGCTATTGTAATCTAGAATGATAACATGATCAACTCAATTCCGTCGGTCTTAGATCAATTCGAAACAAATCTTATAGACTTGGTACTGCATTGTTTTTATGTTTAGGTACGACATTGGAATTGGGTATATAGTTCAGGACCTTTAATTCAAACATTGATAACAATTAACAATGAGTTATCCTTAAACACGAGCTGGCCTTGCAACGAAACTTCAAGCGCTTCGATATCAAGCACAAGTAATTAGATCCTATTTGGTTGCGATTCTGTTTCTTTAGTTGTATTGCAAAAAGAGTTTGTCCTGCAAGTAAACGCAAAGCTTATACCGTGAATTAACAATCAATGGTATAACAATGATAAAGATCTCACTTGATCCCAAAATCAATAGGATTTAAAATTCAAAAACATAAATCTGATTCAGATGTAAATTGTATTTGTTAAAAAATACTCACAGAAAACCAAAATTACCTCTATAATAGCAAGGATGTCAGGTGACCTTGGTTGTGTATTCCGAGGATCTGATGGAGAAGACTGGTGCTTTATTGAAGTCGAATTGTAGAAGATGAAGAGAACATGAAATATGGAGATCCCCTTTCGCAGGAAAATACTATTATTAGAATTACCAATGATTAAGCAAGTAACAACGTTGTAATCATGTAAAAATCGGGTGATATTTAATAGATTCTAAAAAAGAGAATGTGGAGGTTGTTTCTTGAGTGGTTTTAAGATGGAATGGTGGTTTTGACGATGGTCATTGATCAACATTGTTAGAGTTATTTTATTATTGAGATATTTCTCTTCTATTTTATTGAGTCTAGTACACCATTTATGGACTTTATGTAATTTACTTTTTTGGTGCTCTTGGGTTTCATGTTATATAAAAAACCCTAGACGTCCCGTGAATAAACTAAGTAATTCATTCTCTCATTCTTCTTCACATAGTGTCAGCACACTTGTACCCCATCTTCTACTACCACCTCCTGCATTTGCATCTCCTCTACCGAAGGTCCTAGGCGTACACTGTCGATGTCACCAAGCCCATAGGGCCCACCTGCGGGACATCTAACACAACCACCGAGCCCTTTGGGGGGATCTGCATCATCCAAACAATGCAAACTTTGGCAGGGGACACAAGAAGAACATCTCGATTACCTTGACATTTCGTCAGATACTAATTTTGCTGGTGTTACATCTATCTTCACTGATTCGTTCCTCTGGACTATGCGTCTTGGGCACCCATAAATGAAAGCCTTATCCATGATGTTTATCGAGCTCTCTTCTCTGAAGCGTGTCGGTGCGATAAACGTTATAGGACCTCCTTTCCTCCTCGCTCTAAGCTTCGTTCGACTTTACCATTTGCTTTGGTTCATTGTGATGCCTGGGCACCTCGTTTGTCTAAACTTTGGATGATCATAAACATTTTTTAGTGTTTGTAGATGATTATAACATATCTTCTTTGGTCTATTTAATAAATGAACAATCGATGATTAATAAAATTTTCAAGTCCTTTTTTAGTACATCACAACTTCTTTCTCTGATTTTGTGAAAACTATACAAACTGACAATGTTCTTGAGTTACCCATTAGGTATTGGTCTCCTTTGCCTCTCTAAAGATTCTTCATTATACTTCTTGTTCATATACCTCCTAGCAAATGGGATAGCTAAAAGGAAGCATTGCCACTTACTTGACATTGCATGCTCATTACTTAGTTACTTGAAGGTTCCCAACCCAAGACCTACAAGGGGGATGCTATTCTCACTAGTACTCATCTCATAAAGTTGGTCCCATCGTCTGTCTTGAAGGTGCAACTCCATTCTCTTCATTATATCATGATGTGACACCCTTTCCATTACTTTTGAGAATTTTTAGGTGTACCACATTTGTTCATTATTTCTGCATTGCAGAAAAACTATCTCCTCGTGCGATCAAGTGTGTTTTTCTTGGGCACTCTTGCACTCAAAAGGGGTATAGATGCTATGATCCCATTGTCCATCATTACTATATCTTTACTGATGTCATTTTCTTTGAACATACTAGCTAATTTATACAATATGTTAGTGACATTCCTTTAGAACTACCGCCACTACCCATTGTTAACCATGATCGTGTTCCACCGCATGTTCTTTTCTTGTCGGATGGTATGCCTTCTTCGAGTGTCCCACCATTGCAGTCCCAGATGCTTCGCCAGAACTCCCATAGCTCTACGTCGACGGAAAAGGCAATGAATTATACATCTCATGTCACATTTTACTTCCTCTTACATTATTTCCAGTTGTGATAAAAAATTGCATATGCTCTGATGGTTATTTCTATTTCTCAGGATCATCATAGTGCAGTGTAGGATCGTGGTTGGAAACATGGCATGGATGAGGAGATGGATGCCTTACCTTAAGGGGCACATGGGACCTCGTTCCATACCCATCCGGTGTTAAGCCTGTTGCCTGTCGATGGGTCTTCATGATCAAACAGTTACCTGATGGGTTTATTGGCAGATTGAAGATCAGGATTGTTTCCAAAGACTTTACTCATATGTATGGTGTAGAATATTTTGAGATTTTTTTCTCCAGTGACTAGGATGGGGTCCATTAGAACTATTCGCTCTATTGCTACTAATAAGAAATGACCCATCTTTCAGTTAGACGTGAAGAACGTTTTGGTGACCTTGAGGAGGAGATGTGTATGGTACAACCACCAGGTTACTACTGTTGGACATGCGAGCCCACAACGAGCCATTATGCAATAAATGTTATTGCAAATATCATTCCCTAATCTGAAATGAAGAATAACTAATTTGCATAATAGGTCCCTTAGTAGTACAATTAGGGTTATGTACCATGACCATCTTAATAATCATACAACTGTTGATTCAATAATTGAATCATAGAGGTTGGTGTTTGGATGAATATCTAAAAAGTTAGATTGAGGACTCATCAAGCACCGTCAACTGATTGTTAAGAGATGATCTCCAACATGAGTAGGAGATGACAATCCTTTCTCATTTGGGCTGATATCTAACCGACCTCTTGATGCAGGTCCTCTGCATAGGAATAGAGATTCGAAGGTATTAGATTAGTTAGGTCAAAGAATTGACTTAACGAGATTGAGATAACCAAAGTCCTATATCATATGCTGTCGTGATATATGCACACTTCCTCTGGCTGGAGACAGGTATATTACTATATGTCTGCGTATGTACATTTGGCAGACCAATAGGTTGATGACCTAATCAAGGTCTATACACTGGCGCACTGGTGTTCATATAAGGGCATATGAGTAATATGATCTCTCAAAGGGATCATGCATGTTCATTACTGAAGATATGAGCTCACTCATGAGATATTGGGAAGAATCAAATTCCGTGCATGGTCGTCTCGCTTTGGAAGCTTGAATGAATTTGTAGGTTTGATATATATCAAACTTTTGGAAAGTATATGATCAAGACCTAGGTATGATATATGCTTTTGGAAAGTATATGATCGATACCAACTCCCAATGATCAAATGAGAAACTTACTGATAAAACCCTGAAGTAGACAGTGTAGAATAGATCTTATACTTTGGATTTATTCTGGGTCTTCCACCATGCAGGATGTACAGGTATTAGGAATACCTGAGGGTGATGTGATCATAAACAATTGTATAACCATGACGCTTCCATTCCTAGGGAGTGATGAAACGGGTCTGGATTTTAGTGACTCCTCTCAGTAGAGAAGTGATCTGATCTTGGCCCAATTGTTGGACATTGATCTGAATGCGATTAAGATACAATGAGAATATTAGATTTGCGGTCTTGATTTAATCAAGCATCTATGAGAGGTCCGCAAGATCTGGATTTGAGATGTGATCTCAATATCCAAGTCACTATATGTGGGACAATACAATCGCTCTGTCCTTATCTCCAAGTATCCGCAGAGAAAGCACATTATCCTTGAAAGAGTTCATGGATAATTTCATTGTTGATATATGTATCCGAGCATTGAGAAGATTGATAAGTAAATATGATTTAATTATCATGGATAATATGAATTTGATTCATATTATAAGGAGAGTTATCTGAGATAATTAAATATGATTTAATTATCAAAGATGTGAATAATGTGAATGTGATTCATATTATTTTGGCATATGAGAATAAAGACCCAAGATAGATAAGTACGATTTAATTATCATGGATATGAATAATATGGATGGCACTCTCCATATTAATCACATATATATATTATAATTGTGATTTATAATATATTAGAGAGATCATATCATAATTTATATTTGTTAATTAATTATTAATGTGAATTGGATTCACATTTGATGATTAATTAACATATAATTTACATTTTATTTTGGGTTGTGAATAAGATTCACTTAATTTCAATGGCATGATTGATATTTTCCATAAGACAATTTGGAATTATTTTATGGTGAAGATATTGTTGACAAGAGTCATAGGAGATATCATGAGATAATGAGATCTCATGATATTTTGGGGAGATTGACCCATTCCTCCCAAGAGGAATGGACGGCTACAACTCTCCATGTGGAGAGGAGTAGCCGTTCCCTCTTTTTTAGGGATAGGAGTTGGTCTTCTCATTATCTTATCTCTAGTCAAATGTGATTTAATTTAAGATTAATTATATTGATTTATCAATATTAATTAATTTAAATTAAATCACTTGTTGTTGTGTTTTTACAACAACATCTTAGCCATTGAGAGAAAAACAAATCAATCTCATCCATTGATTGTGTTGCCCATGGATTAGGATCCATGGGTTCCCAAAACCCTATATAAGAAGAGGTATCCATTGCTCTTCATATGACATGATTAATGAATGCTCTCTCTCTTCTCCACACGTCAAGCCTCTCTCTCTTATAATGGCCGTCCACCATGGAGTCATTGTGAGAGTCGTCATCGACGCACCATCGTCGTTATGCTGCCGGATCATCAACTCGTAGATCTCCATCTCCTTCGGTGCGTCTCGCTCGTGAAGAAAATGTTGGATCTCGTGTGACGAGATCAAGAGATTCGTCGCTTGGATCATCAACGTGAATTGCGAGAAGGACGCGTCTCATCAACGCGCTCGCAAGCGTCTACTCCGTCGGATCGGACTTGAGACAGGAGGTCTCTTCGTTTATAGACTCGATCGTAACCACGTTTCAAGAGGTAAACCTTATATCTAATTATGGTTTAGATGAAACGATCTGAGAATTGTTCTTGGATCATGTGGTTTCATAATATGATTTTTTTTTAATTTCCGCTGCATCCAGCAACTATTGCGACTAGTCGTTTCCGATCGCATTCGATGCGATCGTCACGCTTCCATGATGCGCTTTAGGATTTTCCCCATATCATTCAAGTGGTATCAGAGCCAGGTTATCGAAGGTTTTGGATGAAATCCATGAACCTACGAAGATTTGGGCTCGTTTGGGTTCGTGAAGATTTTAGCATTTCAATTTTCGCAGCCCTATCTTGTGATAAAATTTTGGCCCAGTTTAAAATGTTTAAACACGAATTTTAAATTGGATAATATTCCCTATTAATTAAGGAAACAATAGGATTTGAGTTTGCATGATTTGGAATCCGATAACTCAAGTTATGATGTTTTTAATAACCATATATGCACTGTTTCGTGGATGGTGGTTAGTGACGTAATTAAAGAATTAATTACGTGTCCTAAACACCTGGAAATGCATAATTATCAATTGGGTTCTGTTTTAAATATAATTGGCGAACAAAATAAATTTAGTTTGCATTAATTGGATTTAGATTGATCGAGTTATGTTGATTTTAGTGAGTAGGGGTCATTGCTGGAAATTAACAAACTTGATCATGAACCTTGTGATTGTCATTCAAATAAATTAATAGTAATTAATTGTTAATTTTCTAAAATAATTATTGATAAATATTTGTGAAATATTTAAAGATGATAATTATTTCCTTGAACGACATTTCATTAACCAAAATGATAAGATAGTTGATCTTGATCACAATTTGGTTAATATGGATTTTCAAGAAACATTGTTTTCATAAAAACTCTAGTTTATCCTACAATAATTGTAGGACAACTTTTACATGCAAAACCTTGTTGCTTGAATAGGATTGGAGATTTGTTTAGCAAATCTCCTTATAATATTATCAAAATGGTTTTGATGAATATTATATGGTATAATTTCGGTTGAAAAACCGATGATCATCACAAGTACAAAGTGATCTATTTTGCATTATCCTTTTCCTAGACGGATATAGTGTGTAGTCGGGGAGCGTTGGGGTAGCAGGTTGCACCTTGTGCGGTCTGTCCTACTCCCGTCTGTACTGGCCATGACATCGGGTAGGGTTGGTATAATGCTTAAGAAATCATGATGTATTTCTAATTATTGACATTCGAAACAATACATATTTGAGATAATACCATAATTCAAGTTACAACTAAGAATGTTTGTTGGATATTAATTGGATCGTTAATTTAATATGATTAGATTGATTGGAATCCAATTAAAATTAAGACACTCTATTATAAATAGATGTGTTATTTCCCTTGGAAGAATTAATCGTAATAAATATGATTCATAATGATTAATTTGAATTTGAATATGATATGGAGGATCACATAAGTGACATCCATGGTCTCCCGTCAAGGCAAAGGGTTCCTTCGCCAGATATTGTATGTAGGAGACGCCTGTCTGAAGTGACATCTCCTGCATACAATCCATTTGGATCGGGCTCTTCGCTTCTTGAAAGAGTAAGCCCGTATACACAGTGACCCTAATATCTGGTCCTCATATTATTGGGGCGATATTAGATTGCGTATAACGAGTATTAAGCCTGTTGACGGTTGGTTCAATTAATGACGGGTCAATATCACATTAGGGGTGGTGGGCCCGGGTGTTAAAGACCGAATTGGGAGATGCAAGTTGGACTTGCAAGGCGGAATGTGTTCCCTCTTATTTTTATCCGAGTTATAGGTTCTCATATTATTGGGATGTAACAAAGATAAGGAAGGAGATCCCAGATCTTCCTTGAGATATAATGATAAGTATATCTCTTACATTGAAAGTGATTAAGGGAATGGACTTTCAGTGTTGACAAGGCAAGACAACTTTGATATAAAAACTCCTAAATCAAAGTAAAATATGTATATATATATAAATATATGCACTTATGCAAATTTCTTATTTCAGATAATCCTTCATTAAACCCACTCAATGCTATACTCAATAATAACCAGTAAAATGTCATGGATTGGACTCATGCTCCAGATATTGTACTTGCGGTTGGACACATAATGTATGTGGTTGCAATGTGCAAGTTTCCTCATAATAATGAGGAATGACAATTAAATAGACAATAAATCTACAACCTTAGGGTTTGTATGTCTCTATAGTCTTGATATCATCAAATATACTTTGGAAGTGACATGTCGATGATGATCGTAGTTGTCAATTAATCCTTATAAAAATCTAAGATGATATTCTGACATACATATGTGCTCTTGACATTTATCGTGAATGACATGGTTCACTGCATCATGCAGAATGGTAGCTCTATTAGAGATGATGTATTCAAAATGTTTGAATACCTACCTGAACCAATGTTTTAAGAGTCTAAATGGATGTAGACATGATGAGGGTCATCATTTTACTGTCTATACTCTAGCCATTCATGAAGCTTCATAATATTCATATTGTATGAATTTAATGAAGTATGTATAAATGTTGAAATGCTCTTACATTGAATTCTTTTGAATTTAACAATAAAAGATCCTTAGTCTTAAGCAATGGTTGTTTATAGATAAAGGGAGCGTAGTGGAAGCATGGGTCAGACCCAAGATGATAAGGATAGTCAAAGAGTTGACCGTACTTATATGACTTCCATATGACATCCTAAGAGTTGGATGAATGCCAATACTGCAATAAGTTGGTGTGTTGATAGTACTATCAAGTCTGTCTAGAATCCTTAGAGAAGCACTCGGATAGAGCATCAAAATAATCTACATAAATCATTGATATTGACTTGCTTATTGAATAAGATAAAGTCTTATAATTGTATCTCAATCTTCTAACAACACTTGCAATGTGTTGCATATGTTTTAGAAGACTGGAGAATTTGATCTTCAGGTTTAATAGTCATCTACATGAATTTTGATGCAATTGTTGCAACAATCTCTATTGGATAGACGGACTTCATATTTTCATTGCGAGAGCTCTTTGTCTTAGAGAATGTCTCTATGACCTAGATATAAGAATACACTCATAGTTTATTTCTAAATGTTGAAAGTAAACATGAATTTTGGAATAAACCTATCATAAAGAGTTATGATGGATATATTTCAGATAGTAATCTGGCATCTAGTGGACTCGACTAAATTAGAAATTTAATGAATGGTTCATTAAGATTTCTAATATTGAAATTAAAGCCTTAAAAAATCAATATGAGGATGAAGATCATTTAACAATGATCTAGCATCAAACCTTGGACATTTATCTGTTGATTTAATCAATAGACTGGTAAGAGATGAAACTTTAGAATGTCTAAAAATTTCTAAGCTTACATACTTATGAATATTGTATTCAAAGTAAAATGTCCAATACACCCTTCTCTAGGAATGGTGTTAGATGTCGAGGTATTCAAGATCTCATACATATTGATGTATGCGGATCATCTATATCATAGTAAACATTATGGATATGTGATATCTATTGATGATAATGTATGATATGCGATTTGTTCTCTTCACCTAAGAAACCTTTGAAGTGTTCAAAGATTTCACAATTTTGGTTTAGAACCAAAGTTTGAAGAAAGATGAAATGAATTTGATCTAACCTAGGTAGCTTGTACCTGTTAGATAAACTCAAAGAATACGTTATGGAGATATGAATATCATTTCTATCTCACTCCTCCTGATAAACCTAAACTCAATAGAGTTGTAGGGAGATGCAATTGGATCATATGTGACATGATTTGATCAATGATGAATTTTAACATAATTACCTCTTAGTTTCCAGGTATGTATGTAGTAGAGACTACATTATATATCCTTAATAAGATTCCATGCAAGTAAGCTGGAATTGAGCACTGGAGAGTGCTACTTCATTAGGAAAATAAAAGATCTCATATTCTTAAAAGATGGTATTGGATACCTGCTTTATGACCTTCAGATTCTTAAAAGATCTCATCTCTGAGAAGGTTATTCTTAGAGGATTGAGACTCTTGAGAATCAAGATAAAAATGAAGTAAAGGAACTCATTGAATCTTGAGATGATAATGAGACTCCTGAAATCGGAAACCTTGAAACACTAATACCTCTTCAAATGAGTTTGAGGACATATTCCATGTGTCAGTTAAGTCTGACAATGATCGAACTTCATGTGATGAAGGTCCTGAGGATCATGACATGGAAAGATGGATTTTAGCAATAAAGTCTAAAGTAGACTTCATATACAAGTGTTGTATATGGACCCTCGGGGATCCACCTATAAGGGTAAGACCCGTTAAGGTGTAAATGGATCTTCGAGAGAAAGAGGGAATCTGATGAGAAGGTAGAGACCTTCAAAGCATGGTTCGCAGTACACACCAGAAGGGAAGACATTGCTTGCAATGAGACTTGCTCTTCAGTAACTACGCTTAAACCCATCAGATTATTGCTCATTGTAGCTACACAACTTGGCTTTGATATCTTCAAGATGGAAGTCAAGATTGCATTCCTCTCTGAGGATATTCACATGAAGTAGCCCCAGGGTTTAATGGTTGAGGAAAGCAAGATGTGTAAGCTAAAGAAATCCATTTATGGACTCAAATAAGCTTCTTGTAGCTGGAACATAAGATTTGATGAAATTATAAGTGTAATGATTTCAGATAGAATCGTGATGAACCATATGAAGCTTAGTGGGAGTGCCATTGTGTTCATCATGCTAAATGTAGATAATATTCTAATCATTTAAAATGATATAAGGATAATAATAAGTATTTTATTATATGGTTGTTCCATAACTTGAGATATAATCTCAAGGATGCCTCTTGGATCTTAATTCTGAAGGTGTTCAGAAGCATAGAGAAGAGGGTATTGGGACTGTCACATTAGGAGTACACCTTAAACATATTCCATTTTCTGGGAAAACTCCAAGAAAGGCTTCCATCCTTTAAGATATGGTACTGACTTATCTGAAGGGATAACACCTCGAGGAGTTGAGGAAGTGAATGCTAAAACTGGTTGTCCTTTTGCATCAGTTACGAGAAGCTGAGAGTATGCTAGATGTGTATAGTACAACCTCCAGGTTACTATTGTTGGACATACGAGCCCACGGTGAGCCATTATGCAATAAATGCTATTGCAAATATCATTCCCTGATCTGAAATGAAGAATAACTAATTTGCATAATAGGTCCCTTAGTACAATTAGGGTTATGTACCGTGGCCATCTTAATAAATATACAGCTGTTGATTCAGTAATTGAATCATAGAGGCTGGTGCTTGGATGAATATGTAAAGAGTTAGATTAAGGACTCATCAAACACCGTTAAATAATTGTTAAGAGATGATCTCCAGCATGAGTAGGAGATGGCAATCCTTTCTCATTTGGGCTGATATCTAACCGACCGCTTGATGCAGGTCCTCTGCATAGGAATAGAGATTCAGAGGTGTTAGATTAGTTAGGTCAAAGAGTTGACTTAACGAGATCGAGATAACCAAAGTCCTATATCATATGCTGTCATGATATAGGCACACGTCCTCTGGCTGGAGACAGGTGTATTACTATATTTCTGAATATGTATATTTGGCAGACCAATAGGTTGATGACCTAATCAAGGTCTATACATCGGCGTGCTGGTGTTCATACAAGGGCATATGCGTAATACGATCTCTCAAAGGGATCATACATGTTCACTACTGAAGCGGAAGATATGAGCTCACTCATGAGATATTGGGAAGAATCAAATTCCGTGCACGGTCGTCTCCCTTCAGAAGCTTGAATGAATTTGTAGGTTTGATATATACTTTTGGAAAATATATGATCAAGACCTAAGTATGATATGTGCTTTTGGAAAGTGTTAGAGTAATTATGTTATTTGTGTTTTTAATTGTTCTTTTTCTGTAATTTACCCATAGAGCTTTTCTCCTATATAAGAGAGCTCTAGGGTTAGATGAAAGTCAATCTCAGTTTTTCCCTCAACATGGTATCAGAGCGACGGTCCTAGATCGGAGCCTGTGCCCTAGTTCCTTCCCCACCAATAGCCCCTTCGGCCGGCGCCGCCTCTGCTTGCCCGAGTGCCCCCACGCGCCTCTGCCGCCTACTGCTCGCGTGCGAATCCTTCCAGTTTCTCTCAGGGCATGCGCGTGCGCATGAGCCCTAACCTCCGCGCGTGACCCAATCCCTACGCGCGATTCGTCTTGTGCGCTTCCTGTGCGCGAGAGCCCTCCTGCGCGAGACTCCTCTGGCGATTCCGCTGGCGACTCCGCTTGGTATCGCTGTGCACCTTCCACGAGAGCCCTTCCTGCGCGAGACTCCTCTGCGCGAGACTCCTCTGTGCGATATCACTGTGCCCCTTCCACGAGAGCCCTCGGTTCCGCGCCCTGTAGCCCTGTAGACCTCTCTGTTTCGCGCGGGATTTCGGGCTGTAGCCCTTCCAGGTCTCCTGCGTCGTCGTTCTCTTTTGTTCACGTAGGACCCGTGCACCTGTCAGCAGTAGCATCGACTTCTTCCGAAAGAAAAGAACTTCAAGGCATGCAAGGGGTTGTGGATTGAGTCTACGTCCACAACCACCTTCATTTATGTCCAAGTAGACATTTTTCTTTGTCTAAGCCTCTTGTAGTCCCAGTCTGTAGAAATTGTTGTCCTCATGTCTGACAACAAGGTGGATGTTCCATCCTCGGGTGCCTTCAGAGGTTCCGCACCCATTGCCAAGATGGATGGAACCAATTATGAACTGTAGGCCATGCAGTTCATGAGTTTTATGCAGTATAATGGCAAAAAGCACATCCTCACTACAGAGGAGCCAAGTGACAAGACTGAGATACACGCCTCATGGGAGGCAGATGATGCGTATGCTAAAGTATGGCTATCCGGGACTGTTTCCACGGAAATAGCCAATGATATTCTCAGCCAGCCTACTGCAAAGGCTATGTGGGACATTCTTGCCGCGACTTACTCTCAAGCAAAGAATGAGTCTAAGATCCTCCAGCTCCAGCATGATATTTTCACATCAAAGCAGAATGGTCGTCCGCTTCACACTCTCTATACCTCTCTGAGGGGTATGTTCGAGAGGCTGCATGGGTACATACCTTTGACAGCTACACCAGAACAGCTTAAAGCATATAGAGACTCTGTGATGACTGGGGTATTCCTTGCAGCCCTGGATCCGGAGTATGATGCAACTCGGGCTCAGATCCTTACTGATGCTACAATACCTCCGATGGAGGAGGCATATCGAAGATTGAGCAGACTATCCATATCCTCTGGCAGTACAGTACAACAGCAGACATCTTCAGCGATGGCAGCTTCACATATAGGCAGTCATACATCATATCGTGGACGAGGTAGCTCAAACCGTGGTAGAGGAGGTGGTGGTCGAGGTCGATCATGCACTTTTTGTCACAGGACAGGTCATTCTGAGGAGACCTGCTACTCCAAGCATGGGTTTCCAGCGTCAGCCAGAGTTGCAGAGCAGACTGGGAGCTTACCTGATCAGAGGTTTGATGAGTTTGTTGTAAAACTGAGAGAGATTATGCCTGGCACATCTGGGTCTACCAGTTTTCCTTCAGGGTCTTCGGAGGTGGCTGCTTCTGCTTCAACATCCACGACAGGTACGACATTTGCCTTTACTACGTGTTACAAGGCGGATCTATCAGAATGGATCATGGATTCAGGTGCATTACACCATCTCTGTGGTGACAGAGGTCAGTTTAGTGTTTTTCATCCTGTTCGATCTGAACGATCGGTGGTGATAGCTGATGGTACTTATTCCCCTATTACTGGTCAGGGGGAGGTGCAGTTGACTCCTACCTTGAGACATGTTCTCTATGCACCTAAATTTTCGATGAATTTGCTGTCAATTAGTCAAATCACCAAAGATTTACATTGCCGTGCTATATTTGATCCATCTGCTCTTGTGTTTCAGGATATACTTACGGGCAACGTGATTGGAACTGGTCGTGAGCAAGGGGGCCTTTACAGACTAGTGCAGTTTTCATATGCTGGTGATGCAGCGTGATATCAAATTATAGGGCCAAATTTATTTAATTTATTAGTAGTCAATTTTATTTACGTTTTTAGGTTGTCGTAATTGTCTAATTAAATAATTGAGATCGCATGTGATCTCAACGTTTATTTCGTAGATTTTAATTTAAAATTGGGTCAATTAATTAGTTAGAGTCAGTTTAGGCAAGTTGGTTGTCAATTTAAATTAGTTTACTATTTTTGTAAACCCACCTCTCCTATATAAAGAGAGGGTAGCCCATTGTTTTTATTCAGTCAAGTATTAATGAAAATTTGAGATTTTTATCTCCCTCTCCCTTGTCTCTCTCTCTCTCCTCGTGATCTTCACGTTCTTCCCTAAAATCCCTCGTAGTCCCGACGAGTTCTTCTTCTCAACCTCTCCTTTTCTCCACCGATATTCCACCGCCCAAATTATTTTAATTATCAACGTCGACGCCGAATAAGTTTTGCATCATTTGGTATCAGAGCATGGCTTACAGATCGTCTCCACGATCTGACGATCCGTCCCAATACTCGCGCCGACATGCATCAAGGGACCATCGCTTGTCCGAACGAAAACGGCGAATCAACGACGCCTACAACAAGGAGACGGAGCGCATGTTACGTGATTTGCACCATTTGCAAACCACATTCCACTCCGAGTTTCGAGTTCTTGTGGCCAACTTCGAGGCCCTATGCGCCGTCCAATCAAATCCGCCAACCACCGAAGCCGTTGCCGCGAGTCTTGATGAAGAACTCGCCGTAAAGGAGGAATCGGCCGCTGTCCAGGAGCTTCCAGATCTGAATCCGTCGTCGGGATCGACTCCGCTGCCCCCTTCAACCATCTCGGCGCCACCCCGACCCTCCCAGGTAACTCCCACCACAACCCCAAGCCCCCCAGCGGCTCCCCTAGCCCCGCAACCCCTTCCCGAAACCAAAACCCCTGTAGCCCAGGCCCCCACCACCCCCTTATCCGTCATCCTCCCCACCCGCGCCTCGCCTCCCCACCCCGACCTTCCCGCCACCTCCGCCCCTTTCCCAGACCCGCGCCCGCACCCAGCGCACCCTTCCCCCTCCAGCCTCATCCCCGCATCGCCTCCTCCCCACTTCCGCGTCGCCTCGCCCAGCACCCCTCCACCCTTCGTCACGCCACCGCCTCAGGCCCTCACCCCCGCTCGTGCAAGCCAGCGGTCCACCGCCCAGCCCTCGTCCCCCAGAAGCTGGCGCTCCAACCGACGCCACCAAAACGCCGCCGCCGCCAGCGCGTCAGAGGTGCCTTGCCGCCCTCCTGCGCATGAAAAAGGGGTCCCAACCCTAACAGGACCAAGATTGACGGGATGTAAATCCCGTGGATTCTGGGGATGGAAATTAAATTGGAAAAATTGCAAGAATAAACTTCCAAAGTTCTCTATTTACAAACATGTCCAAAGCAATATGAAAGAAGAGAAGGATGAAGGGGTACGAAAATTGCGCCCACACCCCTGGAGGCGGAATTATTCTCAAAGGAGGGCTATAATTAGGAAATCAGGAGATCTTCCTTATCCAAATAGGACTAGGACCTTGGGTTTTCCCTATTTAAGGACCTCATGGCTTCATTCCCTAGCCACATCTCCTCTTCTCCTCTCTTTGTGCTACTTCTTCGCTATGGATGCCCCGAGGGTCATGTTTTTCATGCCCCATCAATTCTTCGGTCACCACAGGGAGGAGACAACAATCAATACGACACCGCCGTGCGCACCGCACATGTTCTTCAACCGCGACAGCCGTGCCATCTCCGCACGCATATGGATTCTGCCGTTCGCACCCCACATGTTCTTCCAGAAGACAAATGAGGCCGCCGATTCATCCTCCAACCCTGCAGTCCCAACAATTCATCAGGAGACGAATTTTTAAAGCGGAGGAGAGTTGATGCAGCGTGATCTCAAATTATAGGGCCAAATTTATTTAATTTATTAGTAGTCAATTTTATTTACGTTTTTAGGTTGTCGTAATTGTCTAATTAAATAATTGAGATCGCATGTAATCTCAACGTTTATTTCGTAGATTTTAATTTAAAATTGGGTCAATTAATTAGTTAGAGTCAGTTTAGGCAAGTTGGTTGTCAATTTAAATTAGTTTACTATTTTTGTAAACCCATCTCTCCTATATAAAGAGAGGGTAGCCCATTGTTTTTATTCAGTCAAGTATTAATGAAAATTTGAGATTTTTATCTCCCTCTCCCTTGTCTCTCTCTCCTCGTGATCTTCACGTTCTTCCCTGAAATCCCTCGTAGTCCCGACGAGTTCTTCTTCTCAACCTCTCCTTTTCTCCACCGATATTCCACCGCCCAAATTATTTTAATTATCAAAGTCGACGCCGAATAAGTTTTGCATCAGCTGGTGTCTCTTCCTCTCTACGCACTGGGTCTGTTTCTCCGTATATGTGGCATCTGAGATTTGGTCACCTTCCTCTGCAAAAGCTGATCCATGTTCTCCCTCAGATTTCTCCTCGCTCTACTTTCCAGTGCGAGGCCTGTCAGCTTGGGAAGCACCACCGGTCTTCTTTCCAGAGTCGCCAAAGTCCGAGTAGTTATAGTCTGTTTGAGTTGTTCCACTTTGACATTTGGGGTCCTAGTCGTGTCTCTGATCATCAGGGGCGCTGATTTTATCTTGTTGCTGTTGATGAGTTTTCTAGGTTATGTTGGGTTTTTCTTCTCAAGAATAAGTCTGATGCTGGTCCTGTTATTCAGTCGTTTATTAATGAAGTTAAGAACATTTTCTCTTCCAGAATTAAGTACATACGCTCAGACAATGCTCGAGAATTTTGTACTTCTCAGCTTTCTTGATTTCTTCAAGCTTAGGGTATTGTGCATCAGAAGTCGTGTCCTTACACCTCCCAACAGAATGGGGTGGCTGAGAGGAAACACCGTCATTTATTAGATATCACCAGGACCCTCTTGATTCAGAGCCGTGCTCCTCATTCCTATTGGGGAGATGCGGTTCTAACTGCTTGTTACTTAGTGAATCGTATGCCTTCTTCTGCATTAGGGGAAAAGGTCCCCTTCTCGATTGCGTTTCCCGAGAAGGATCTTTTCTCCCTTACGCCTCGTGTTTTTGGATCAGTTGCATTTGTTCATTGCTTCTCTCCTGATCTTGACAAGCTCTCTCCTAGAGCTGTCAAATGCGTGTTTGTGGGTTATTCCAAAACCCAAAAAGGTTATCGGTGTTTTGATCCAGTTAGACGACGGTACTATGTTAGTGCAGATGTCACCTTTTTTGAGTCCATTATGTATTTTTCTCCTACAGGTGACAGGCTCACTCACTCAGAAGAAGGGGACGATGTCTATGTACCTCCTCCTCCTCCTCCTCCACCACCACCACCACCACCGCCACCACCACCACCACCACCAACTACTACATTTTATCCTCATGTCTATCAGCGTCGGCCCTCTCCTCATGTGCCTCATCCATCATCCAGCACGCCCGAGGTATGTAATGAACATTTGAGTACTAATAATGGCACGGGTGATTTGCATGCGCAGACAGATGTACAGGGCACATATGATACTACCACTACTCCAGTTGATGATCTTGATCTTCCTATTGCCCATAGAAGGCAAAAGCGTGCGCGGACAATGAACACCAAATATGGGATGGACTTTGCATCACAGGCCTGTTTGGAGCGATTGTCCCCGGAGTTTCGCAAGTTCGTCCTTGGGTTATCAGCAATAGAGATCCCAAGGTCATATCAGGAGGCACTACAGAGCAGTCCATGGCGTTTGGCTATGGAAGAGGAGATGGCAGCGTTGCAGTCACGTGGTACGTGGAGTGTTGTGCATCCTCCACTAGGTGCGTCAATAGTCGGAAGCAAATGGGTTTTTACTGTTAAGCATCGGACTGATGGTACGGTTGATAGATACAAAGCCAGGTTGGTTGCTCGTGGCTTCACTCAAACATATGGGGTGGACTATCAGGAGACGTTTTCTCCAGTAGCCCGTCATTCTACCTTACGGATTCTCATTGCAGTTGCTATTGTCCGTGACTGGCCCCTGTTTTAGTTAGATGTCAAGAACGCTTTCTTGTATGGTGACTTGCAGGAAGAGGTCTATATGCAGCTGCCACCAGGGTTTGCTGCTGAGGGGGAGTCCAGTATGGTGTGCCGTCTTCATAAGGCCATAGATGGCCTGAAGCAGAGTCCACGAGCTTGGTTTCAGAAGCTCTCGGAGTTGATTGAACAAAAGGGCTTCGTCAGATCTACAGCAGATCATACTCTCTTTGTAAAGAGAGACCAGCAAGGTATTGTGATCATCTTAGTGTATGTTGATGATATTGTTATCACTGGTAGTAATAAGCAGGGAATTCAAGCAGCCAAGGATTTTCTTAGTGAGCAGTTTGTTATGAAGGACCTGGGTACACTTCGTTACTTTTTGGGATTGGAGTTTGCAAGAAATGAGCAAGGCATGGTAATGACACAAAGGAAGTATGTTACTGATCTGTTATCTGAGGCAGGAATGGCAGGATGTAGACCAGCTACTACTCCTATGGATCCTAATGTTAAACTCTATGATGATGACTCTGAGGAGGTGGACAAGAGACGGTATAGAGAGCTCGTGGGGAAGTTGTTATATGTCACTATTACCCGACCGGATATAAACTTTGCTGTTAGTAGGGTAAGTCAATTCATGGAGCAACCCAGACAGGCTCACATGAATGCTGTTTTTATGATCTTGAGATATCTGAAGTCGTCTCCAGGTGCTGGTCTTCTGTTTAGGAAAGATAGCTCTATATCTGTCACAGGTTGTGCTGATGCAGACTATGCTGGGTGCCCTAATGATAGAAAGTCTACTTCAGGCTTTATTGTATTTGTTGGCAGCTCACCCGTAGCGTGGAAGAGTAAGAAACAAACTGTTGTGGCTCGATCTAGTGCAGAGTCAGAATATAGGGCAATGACCCAAGGTAGTACTGAGATGATGTGGGTTAAATCGGTGTTGACTGATTTAACTATTGAAGTACCTCTTCCTATGCATCTTAAATGTGATAATCAGGCAGCCTTGTTCATAGCCAATAATCCAGCCTTCCATGAAAGGACAAAGCACATTGAAGTGGATTGTCATTATACAAGGGACTTAATTCAAAAAGGGCTGATTTCAACTTCTTATGTATCATCAGGAGAGCAGATTGTAGACATGTTCACCAAGGCTCTTGCTAGAGGTCCTTTTCATCTATGTTGTTCCAAGCTGAGCATGTTAGATATATATGCTCCAGCTTGAGGGAGAGTGTTAGAGTAATTATGTTATTTGTGTTTTTAATTGTTCTTTTTCTGTAATTTACCCATAGAGCTTTTCTCCTATATAAGAGAGCTCTAGGGTTAGATGAAAGTCAATCTCGGTTTTTCCCTCAACAGAAAGTATATGATCGATACCGACTCCCAATGATCAAATGAGAAACTTATTGAAAAACCCTGAAGTAGACAGTGTAAAATAGATCTTATACTTTGGGTTTATTCTGGGTCTTCCAGCATGCAGGATGTACAGGTATTAGGAATACCTGAGGGTGATGTGATCATAAACGATTGTATAACCATGACGCTTCCATTCCTAGGGAGTGATGAAACGGGTCTGGATTTTAGTGACTCCCTCAGTAGAGAAGTGATCTAATCTTGGTCCAATTGTTGGACATTGATCTGAATGTGATTAAGATACAATGAGAAGATTAGATTTGCGGTCTTGATTTAATCAAGCATCTATGAGAGGTCCGCAAGATCTGGATTTGAGATGTGATCTCAATATCCAAGTCACTATATGTGGAACAATACAATCGCCCTGTCCTTATCTCCAAGTATCCGCGGAGAAAGCACATTATCCTTGAAAGAGTTCATGGATAATTTCATTGTTGATATATGTATCCGAGCATCGAGAAAATTGATAACTAAATATGATTTAATTATCATAGATAATATGAATTTGATTCATATTATAAGGAGAGTTATCTGAGATAATTAAATATGATTTAATTATCAAAGATGTGAATAATGTGAATACGATTCATATTATTTTGGCACATGAGAATAAAGATCCAAGATGATTAAATACGATTTAATTATCATGGATATGAATAATATGGATAGCACTATCCATATTAATCATATATATATATTATAAATAGGATTTATAATATATTACAGAGCATATAATAATTTATATTTGTTAATTAATTAATAATGTGAATTGGATTCACATTTGATGATTAATTAAAATATAATTTACATTTTGTTTTGGGTTGTGAATAAGATTCACACAATTTTAATGGCATGATTGATATTTTCCATAAGATAATTTGGAATTATTTTATGGTGAAAATATTGTCGACAAGAGTCATAGGAGATATCATGAAATAATGAGATCTCATGATATTTTGGGGAGATTGACCCATTCCTCCCAAGAGGAGTGGACTGCTACAACTCTCCATGTGGAGATGAGCACCCGTCCCCTCTCTTTTAGGGATGGGAGTTGGTCTTCTCATTATCCTATCTCTAGTTTGTGGTTTAGATGAAACGATCTGAGAATGGTTCTTGGATCATGTGGTTTCATCATATGAAAGTTTTTTTAATTTCCGCTGCATCGAGCAATTAGTGCGACTAGCCGCTCCCAATCGCATTCGATGCGATCATCACGCTTCCGTGATGTGCTTGAGGATTTTTCCCATATCCTTCAACTACGTCAAGGGAGAATATGTATGTCGATTTCGTAAGGCTATTTATAGCCTAAAGCAGAGTCCACGAGATTGATTTGACAAACTTACTGCTGAGATCATCTCTCTTGGCTTCCACATGATGACATCTGATTATTATGTCTTTGTCAGATGTCGGTCTATTGGCATTGTTATTCTAGCTGTCTATGTTGATGATATGATGGTTACTGATGATGATCAAGTATGCATTCTAGAGACCAAGGCCTCCCTCTAGAAGATGTTTGCCACAAGGACCTTGGTCAACTTTGATATTTTCTTGGCATTGAGGTAGTACGCACTATAGAAGGATTACATCTTTTACAAAGGAAGTATTGTTTCGATATTCTCACGAAGGATCATTTACTTGGATCCACTAGCATCCCATCAGAACTATGAAACCATTCTACATCCACTGATGTCGAGTTTGAGGATACTACATGATATAGAAGTCTATTGGGAAAACTACTCTACCTCACTGTCAGTAGGCCATATATATCGTATGCTGTGAACAGAGCTAGCCATCACTTGATGAGACCACTCTATAGCCATTATCAAGATGTTCTTTTGATCCTTCGATACTTTAATGAATATTCAGAATGAGGCCTCATCTATGGAATTAGTGGCCACACTGATATATTTATACTGATGCAGATGCAGGTTATGCTAGTTCTCTCGAGGACCGACGATCCACTAGAAGCTATGCCATGTTTGTTGATGGCAACTAAGTTACATGGCGAAGCAAGAATCAAATAGTGGTTTCTAGATCAAGTGCGGATGCAGAGTAGATGGCATTGGCCCAAGCTACCTGTGGGACTACCTTGCTTCTCTTTTCTATAGAAGATCAGACTTTCTACTACTCCTCATGTACCTTTGTTTTGTGACAACAAGTCTGCTACATACTTTGCTACCAATCCGGTATTCCATGAGCGGGCCAAGCATATTGAAGTTGACTGTCACTTCGTTCGAGATGCAGTACGAGGAGGGAAGATCACTACTCCTCACATCCCCACATATCTTTAGCTTGCAGATATCGTCACAAAGGAGTTACCAAAGAAACGCCTCTCATGGATGACTTCCAAGTTGGGCATGATCGATAACTATACCCCAACTTGAGGGGGGAGTGTTAGAGTTTTTTTATTATTGAGATATTTCTCTTCTATTTTATTGAGTCATGTACGACCTCCAGGGCTTTTATGTAATTTACTCTTTGGTCCTCTAGGGTTTCACGTGATTTAAGAAACCCTAGACCCTGTGAATAAACTAAGCAATTCATTCTCTCATTCTTCTCCACAAACATCAAACGGCATATATCCGTTGTCTTTCTAAATGTATGGTGATGTGCCATCTCATGAAGTTTTTCTTATATATATATTGACTAACAGGTTATGATCCACCTTGACTACATTCCTAGTTTCAAATTGTGATGTTTGTGATCCACCATGGCTACATTCCCAGTTTCAAATTGTGACGTTTGTCTTAATGGATAGTCTTAGTACACTTTTCTCAAATAGCACACAGAAACACATATACTTTGTGTTTTATCTTCTAAATGTGCTTAAACAATTGCATGCCCATCATGGCTGCATATCGCTATTACCATGCAAACCTCCGTGTACAGCTTGAGTGCCAAGATTATTTGTGCTCTTTATGTTTGCTTTTTTTTACTATGCTAAACCTGGGCTGCAAATCTTGTTTCTTCCAGAGGTTCATTTATGGGCCTTACAATTGATCACCATGCGTGTTGAAGCTTCATCAGAACCTTCTCTCGTAATCCTGTAGTATTCTATACCCATTTTTTCAGTCTCTCCTTTTATACAGGTCATTGTGAAGAGTGGTGATGATTGCAGACAGGAGCATTTAGCTGTACAGCTGGTCTCACATTTCTATGGTAATTTTTCTCTGCTTGTGTATATGTTTATATATATTCTTTTAATGTTGATTTTGATTAATAATTTGCTTTCTGATAAACCTTCATTATCAGAAGTTTTAAAGAACACAATTTTTTATGTCAGATATATTTCAGGAAGCCGGTCTGCCACTTTGGTTGCGTCCTTATGAAGTTCTTGTGACATCATCCTATACTGCACTTATCGAGACAATTCCAGATACGGTGATCATCTTTTCTGGAGACTATATACCTAGATTTAATAAAACGGAAGGGGGATTGAGGTGGTTTCCTATAAGTGAGGTGAGGCATAAGCCTCTAGGAGGTTGAAGCTGTAAATTCTTGATTTCTATATAGAGAAATTAAATTAATAAAGTTATATATATTATATGTGTGTACCAGTGTATATACATATATGTGTATAAATAAACACATTTCATACATATTCAATTCATTAAAATATTTTAGGTATAACGTTGAATCGTAAAATTTTTAAAAATTCACAACTAAACTGTTTTATTTCCAGTATTATAATAATGATCTAATAATAATCGAGCTTGCATATATAACTAAAAGTTAACTATTAACTTAGAGGATTATGTACTTTATGTGATGAAGTAACATGCTCTAATACATAGATTTTGGACAAAGTTCATATCTATACAAATTTATTAACAAAAAGGGTTCTTTAAATTCCTCGCACCAAGTGCGGTTCGAATACTATAATCTTTAACATAGAAGGTGAAAAAGGCAATGATGTTCCTTATGAAAAAAATTAAATCGTAATAATCAGAGAAGAATTTAACACTTCTGTACTATTAATATTGTATACCTTTATTTTACAATCATTTTTTTAAAAAAACTGTTCCTTCGTAACTTAAATACAACCTATAGAAGATATAAGAATATAATTTCTTCTTTTAGAACATCTTCATGTTTCCTAATTACGAGAGGTGGACCTCAATATTGCCTCACTGGTCACCGCCTCATTGCCTCACTATCAACTTGGACAATGAAGGACTACGCCTCGCTGAAGTAGTTTGAGGTTGCAGCTTCGAGGCTATTTTCTCTCAAAACTGCATCTAGTTGCATATTTTGAAACCATGCTACACATTTGCAAATTATTCTTGAATGTGATATTTTTTTCCTCGTATAGGCATCTCTTCACTCAATTAAGAGCAGGTTCCCTAATATCACAAGTTTGCGAGACTTCTTCACTGAAAAATATCAGAAAGATTCTCCAAATTTTAAGCTTGCTCAGGTACACTTGCTACTGAGAGGTGACCTAATTAGTAATTCTACTTTCTACTTTTCCTTTTAAGTTTGGTCTTGAACGTTTACTTTTTACTCAGATCTAGAAACCAAAATGGTAGTTCTTTGTATGGGCATTGCAGTGCTTTTTTGGAATGTATTTTTCTGTTATAATAAACCGATATTTATCATAGTTACGTCAGTTTGTGTTTTGGGGGTATCCAAAACGTAATAAAGCAGGTAAATAGACCTGGTTAAGTACTATTTTTATTATTGTTGAGATGGTAATGTGATATGATGACATAGCGTGGGTATGTGTCATTGGAAGACTCGACAGAGTGCATACAACAGCTGTTGCTATTGACTTTTTACAGCAGATATACACCCATATGGAAGATGACACCACATCTCTCATACATTTTTAAAAAAAGCACGTCATTCTTATATACACTTCGTTTCATAGTTGTGATTGATCTTTAACATGTCACCATACTAAAATTTCCTAGAATGGAGTTGGACCAGAATATGGATGAGTTATCCACCATTGTAATTACTTCATAGAAACATGAATATATATTCTTTTTTTAAGAGGATATGGATATTATTCAATATCCATAAACATTTTCATCCACATCCATTTTATTTTATTTAAAATGTAAATATTTTTAAATAGAGGTTTTTGCTATGTTTCAGTACCTACTTCAATGGTCTGGTGGTAGTATACTGTGTCTACTACACAAAAGACCATGGTTCAAATTCCTCGTGGGGGTTGGATTAAGTAGCCGACAACCAATGTAAAAAATAGTTTAATTTTTCAACATGGATTTGAGCACGAATCCATGTAGCCGACTCTATTTAAAGTGGGAGAAGGCTTCACTATTTTTTAGAGGTTTTAGATATTTTTGGTTGTTAGAGTATGTAATAGATGTGTAATTGGATCTTCCAAGATCTAATTAACCTGATCTCGTGTTTAGTCCCACATGCCGGTCTGTCTGTATGGCGATATAAGAAGCCCCACACCCCATGTACTCATTGAGAGAATTATAATGAAGTATCCGACCCTATGAGGCATTCTCTCGTGGTTCCATACCACTCCTCACATAGTAGAGTTAAAATCTCTAGTGTTCTTATTGTTTTTTATTTATTCTTGATTACGCTTCCACATTATTTATTTCAACATGGTACCTGATTGGGAGAAGTCCTCGCAATCATTCGGGGGGGGATGGACGCGACTCGAAGGGCGACTCGGAAGGCGACTGGAAAGGCGATAGCGCAAGACTCTCGGGTGTTCTCTTCTGCGGAGCGGGAAAATCGAAAGATCGGCGACTCCTACTGCCAGGCCTCCAGCCCTCAGTTCGTTGCTGCGGAGGGGGAGGGGAGGCTTCTTCGTGATGAAGGCTGGGTGATGATTTCTCACAGGAAGCAAGGTCGTTTGTGCTGGAGGTGCGGGGTGAGGGGCCACCTGGCTTCGGTATGCGCCGCGGGGCCTCGCTGCTTTGCCTGCGGTGGTCTGGGACACAAGCAGGCAACTTGCGGTGCTAGGTTCAGGGTGCAGGGTTCGGCAGGTTTCTCTCTGGGTGGCCGGCTTGCTAGTGGGGCTGCTGATGATCCAGTTAGATCGCATGCATATGATTCATTCTCGGCTGGTGTACAAAGGTCTTTTGCGCAGGTGGTGGCAGGGGGGGCGCGCTCTTCTCCGGAGCTTGTTGGGAGAGGCGGAAAGCAGGGGTCTTGCTCTCATGCGGCGTCCTCCTCCAGGGAGTTGCTTCTTGCGGGGGGCTCCTCGTCGAGGGGTTTCGGGGGGGAAGTGAATGCTGCCTCCTCGGAGAGGGAAGCTGCGGTTGCGGGGGGCGAGATTCGACACCGAGTATTGGTAGGGGTTTTCCTGAACATGAGCTTATCTCTTTCGGAGGTGAAACTCATTATTCTCGAGCTTCTGGGTCCGGGTTTTTCGGGAGACCTTTTCTTGATGGGGTCGAAAAGATGCGGCGTTCGTGGTCTTAGCTTGGCTCAGAGGGATCGCTTGATTCATGCAAGCCCTCTTGGTGGCATCGTTTGGAGGGATTTACGCTTTGCGGATGGCGCTTGCTCCGACCTGGAGGTTTGTGTGGCTGAGGTCAGGGGAGTCCCCTTCCTCTCCAGAAATGTGCATCGCCTTCGGCGTCCGCTGAGAAGGTGGGGTGAGGTTCTGGCAGTTACCAGCGACGGATTAGCACTGGGTGAAGATCATTCAATCACAAAGATTCTTATGGAATGCTCAAAAGTTTTTCTCGATCGGGCGGTCGGCCAAGTGTTCTTCGAGATGCTGGATATGGGAAGATTCCGATGCCGAATAGAGCTGTCTGTGGTGCTTCCTCCGCCGCCTCCCTCCTGTTCGGCCCGGCGGGCTCTTGGGAGAGAGTTTGGTTCGGAGATCGTTCCGTCTTCCGAGGGGGCGCAGCCTTCATCGGATGTTGCCTCAAGGCTTTCGCCTCAGCCCGCTGCTGCTTTGGAGGATGCGCCATGCTATGATGTTTACGTAAGGCCTTCCCCCGCTTTGGTACGTGATGCCCTTCCCTCCGCATGGAATCGGTGCATGGTGGCCGCCCTAGGGAATTGGCGAGGGGACGTGGCGGGTGTTTGGAGTGACGTGGAGGGTAGGTGCACGTCTTCTGATGGGGCCTTGGCTTTCTCGGTGGGGTCGCAGCGATCTGAGGTGCGGATCTTCTCTTCTGGCGTTTCTTTCCTCGGTCTCTGCGCCTCTGGGACGCCATTCGGGCAGGGGCGCCACTCGGGTTTTCGGGCCGCTGAGGTGGTCCTCTTTTCTCCTCCCTTCGCGGATCTCTCGGCGGATCCGGGTCCTGCGGTTGTTGATTCGGTTTTGGCGAGGAGTGCGGACCGTCTTGAGTCGGTGGACCAGGGCGCCTTCGGTTATGCATCTTCTTCTCTCATGGGCTCCCTTTCGGCTTCCCTCTCTCGCGAGCAGCAGGCGGAACCCGCCTCTCCGCTGGATGATTCTTCGTCTCGGATGGCCTCCCAGAAGCCTTACCCGTCCTCTGAGGCTTCGCTGAACGATTTGGCTTCGGATCTCGGCTCTTCGAGGAGATCTATCAAGCGGTACAGAAGAAGGCGTGGAGCTCGTTCGAGATCAAAGGAACTACACTCCTGCCAGACCTTCGAGGAGGCGGTGGCGGAAGCCGCAGGAGTGGTGCTAGTTCGGGGCTCCAAGTTGGTTATTGAATGAAGATTCTC
Source organism: Ottelia alismoides (assembly GCA_037367405.1). Classification (NCBI taxonomy): domain Eukaryota; kingdom Viridiplantae; phylum Streptophyta; class Magnoliopsida; order Alismatales; family Hydrocharitaceae; genus Ottelia; species Ottelia alismoides. The sequence goes on from JAZKJV010001396.1 coordinate 955,704, forward strand.
TCCTGGAATGTAAGGGGGTTGGGGGATGCGGCTAAGAGGAAAATCTTGGGATCTAGATTCAGGGAATGGGGATGCGATGTGATCCTTCTGCAGGAAACCAAGCTAAGTTCTCTGGATGTTGATGTTTGGCGCTCTTTTGCGATGGGGGTTCTCGATGAGTTCTCGGCTCTTCCTGCTGCCGGGTCTGCTGGTGGATTGCTTATTGCTTGGAGGTCAGATCGTTTCTCTCTTGTGTCCGATGTGAAGGGTAGACATTCTCTCTCCGTCCTGCTCTCCAGGAAAGAGGACTCTCGGTCTTTCGCTGTTTCTTGCGCATACGGCCCTAGTGATGCTGCTGGCCGATTGGATCTTTGGGAGGAGCTTCGTGGCCTCTCGTCGATTTACTTGGATGTTCCTTGGCTAATTGGGGGTGACTTTAATGTCACTTTGCGCTCCTCGGATCGGCCTCGATCCAGAGGAGGCTCTGACCCGGGCTCGGCGGATTTTGCGGCCTTCGTGAATGATCTGGCCTTGCAGGACTTAGCGGTTTCGGACATTAGGTTCACCTGGAGGAGCTCTTCTTCGAAATCTTGCATTGACAGGTTTCTGGCGTCGATGGCTTTTATGGAGCTTTTCCCTTTGGCGATGATCACCTCTCGTCCTCGAGCTTTCTCTGACCACTCTCCTATCATGTGGGCTTCTGATTTGTCGCCTTCGGTGGGCGGGTTCTTTAAATACGAAAGATGCTGGCTGTTGGAGGACGATTTCCGTGAGGTCGTGTCCTCCTCTTGGGTGAGACCGTGTGAGGGGCGGTCTGCGGTGGTGAGATTTCGGTCGAAGCTGGAGCGTCTGAGGGGCGCTCTCTCCCGGTTCAAGAAGAGTTCAAGGGATGCTCGGGTATCGGCGATGAGGGATGCGGAGGCTGTTGTGGCCGATCTGGACTCCTTGGAAGGCTTGAGGGAGCTCGCTGCGGAGGAGCTTTCTTCAAGGCGGGCGGCGTTGGCGGTGGTTGAAAGGGAGGAAAAAAAAAGGGTTCTGGAGTGGCGCCAGCGGGCGAAGCTGAGATGGCTCAAGGAAGGTGATGTCAACTCTGCCTTTTTCCACAGGGTTGCTTCCAACAGGAAAAGAACTGGCCTCATTCTTTCTATGTCGGTCGGGGGTCGCGAGGTGGTGGGTGAAGAGGCGATTGGGAAGGCGGTGACCGACTACTTCAAAGATTTCTCTTCGAATGTTTCGCCTCGGCGTTGGAGCTGGTTGGGGGAGGATGTCCCGAGGCTCTCATCTGCGCGCTCTGAGGAGCTGACCAAGTCCTTTTCCTTTGCCGAGGTTAAGGGGGCGGTCTGGGATCTTAATGCGGACGCTTCTCCCGGTCCCGACGGCTTCCCGATCGCTTTCTACAAAGACTTCTGGGAGGTGGTGGGGGCTGATGTATGTGAGGTGGTGGCGGAATTCTGCGATGGGAACGCGGGCTTCGATGGGATCAATAGGGCTCTTATTGTTCTTATCCCTAAATCGCCCTCGCCCCACTCCATCGAGCAATTTCGTCCGATTGCTATTTCGAATGCCCTGTATCTGATTGTTGCGAAGGTGCTGGCACGAAGGCTTGCATCGGTGCTGGATGAACTCATTCATCCTACGCAGGTGGCGTTCATTCGTGGTCGCCAGATCGCTGATGTCACGACGCTTGCGTCCGAGATGGTTGCCAGCTGGATGAGACATGGGAAGCGGGGAGTTCTTTGGAAGGTGGACTTCGCAAAGGCTTATGATTCTCTGGACTGGAGGTTCCTCTGGTCCGTGTTGCGGGCGCGGGGCTTCCCAAATGTGTGGATCTCTTGGATTCGCCGGTGTGTCACTACGGCTTCCTTCTCACTGCTTCTCAATGGCCGCCTTGTTGGGAGCCGTTTTCAGCCTAGGAGGGGTGTTAGACAGGGATGCCCTTTGGCTCCCATGCTCTTTGTTCTTGCTGCTGATGTGCTTCCTCGGATGGCTGATAGGGTCATTTCGCGTGGCCTTTCATCGGGTTTCCAATGCGGCGTCCGCAATATCCCAACGCTTCAATTTGCGGATGATTCCTTAGCTTTCATCGAGGGGGGTCTTGATGAGATCAGAGGGATGGCGGTGACTATGTCCATCTTCTCTGAACTCTCGGGGCTCCGGATTAATCAATCAAAATCAAAGGTGGTCCCTCTCGGATGGGATGATCGGGCGGCGGCGGAGTACGGCTTGCTTCTGGGGTGCCCTACTGTTTCTCTCCCTATCGACTATTTGGGCATGCCGCTGGGTGTGACCAAATCAAAATTGTCTCATTGGAAAGGGGTGTTGGACAAAGCGGAGCGAAGGCTCGCTGGCTGGAGCGCGGCTATGTTGTCCCGTGGGGGCCGTCTTGTCCTCATTAGGTCGGTTCTTGCTTCTATTCCCATCTACTTTCTCTCCAATTGGGCTTTGCCGGTGGGGATTAGAAGGCGGTTGGAAGGCCTTATGCGGAGTTTTCTCTGGGGAAAGAGGGGCCATCGGTCGCGGGGCCTGCATCTTGTGGCTTGGGAGGAGGTGACGAAAAGGAAGTGCGAGGGGGGGCTCGGCATTCGTAGACTGGATCTTGTCAACGACGCGCTAATGCTGAAATGGGTTAACAAGCTTTGGGGTAACGATGGTGGCTTCTTTCCCTCCGTTCTGCGGAATATTCTTTCGTTAGGGGTGGACATGAGGCAGGTGGCTTTCTCTATGCGGTATGGAACCCCTTTTTGGAAGGGGATTGCTTCGGCGACTAGACGTTTCTCTCATTTGTTCAGGCCGGCCTTGGGCGATGGCACCTCCCTCTTGTTTTGGAGCGACCCTTGGGCGGGAGATGCCTCTCTCGCGAGCGCTTTTCCTCGGTTGTATGCTCTTGCTCTGAATTCTGGTGCGTCGGTGGCCTCGATTTGGGGCGGGGACGACTGGTTCCCTTCCTTTGCGGGATGTCTCTCTGATGAGCGCTTCGAAGATCTTCTCAACCTTCTGCGGCGACTGCGGGAGGCGCCGAGGCCCTCCTCGGGAAGGGACCACTGGCTGTGGCGCGATGGCGCCTTCTCATCGAGGCGGGCTTTCAAGGTTCTCTCGCTTCATTCCAATCCTGAAAGGGATCCCCTTTGCTCTGATCTTGGTTGGCTGTGGCACATTAAGCTTCCGGAGAAGGTGGCCTTCTTCTTTTGGCTTCTGCGGCGTGGGAGGATTCTCACACGGGATCGGTGTGACAAACTGCTCGCTCGTGTGGACTCCGTGGACTGTGTCTTATGCGATAGCGCTAGGGAGACCTTACAGCACCTCTTCTTCGATTGTGCGACTTCTGCCTCCGTCTGGGAGGACCTCGATGTCGCTTGGGTTAACGTTTCCTCGGCGGACTCGTTTTGGGATTCTGTGCGTTCAAGCGCTGATCATCCTAGGAGGGAGCTTCTTCGCCCTTTCGCTTTCATTTGGGCGCTTTGGATGGCCAGGAACGCAAAGATTTTCAAGGGGCAAAGATTCTACAAGGAGAATGTCTTAGTTCATGTGGGCATGCTTTTGAGTGACTGGCTCCTGCTGTAGTGCTGTGAGCGTGAGTTGCGTGTTTTTGGTGTTCTGGGGTTGGGATCCTCTCGATCCTTGCTAGTTGTATTTCCTCTATTCCTCTTCCCCTTCTCTGCTTTTGGTCAATGAAATTTTGGGGCGAACACCTGATGGTGCTTCCCCCGAAGAGCCTTGTTATCAAAAAAAAACATGGTATCGGAGCATTTGAATTAAGGTTTGTTCTTTAAGTTCTCTTTTATTTGTTCTTGAGTTCTTGACCATGATGATTCCCATTATGCAATTTCTCTGCTCCTGACGATGCGATTCTCCATATGCTCTCTGTTAGAAAATAGAGAATGCGGAAGCGAAATGATAAACAGAGCATAAGAACATAAATATGAACATGGAATATAAAGATTTTTATGTGGTACCCTACTCCCTAAGGAGCGGGATGAAACCACGGGAGAACGCCTCAAAGGGATGATATATGCATTGCACTTTCTCATCTGACTACAAGGGTGTGGGGGTTTATATATAGCCCCCATCGAGTCTCCACATCTCCAAACTGGTAGATGTGGGACAAAACAAGTGGATGGGGTAAACAGATCCTGGAGGGATCCATTTACCCATCTCCCACAAGTGACACATGTAAACAAATATTCCAACAATCCCCCTCAAGCTGGAGCATGCAATGCTCAGCTTGGGAAAATAGAAAGAAACTCAACTCACAATACATGACACTACATACAATATCAACTCAACGCGCACAACTGTCGGCTGCTGTCGAGGACGTTGCTTCTCATGACATGCATGTGAGGAGGACGAACGAGATGGAGTGCGAGTCAAACTGAATCTCCTCGTTGGAGAGCATGTACTCTGAACTGCGTCTTTTAGAGTCACTGCAACTGGAAATGAGTCCCCTCGTCGGAGTACTCTGGCCCGCCACAACCCCATTTCTGAAAAGGGCCGAACTGAAAGGCCATGGAGTGCAATCCTCGTCGGAGTCCACAATCGTTGGACAATGGAGTCTGAAAGTCTTCTTGTCAGAGAACTGGGTCTCTCCCATCTGGCTTACAAAATGATCCTCTACTCTTGAGTCCCTATGAAACCACATGAAAATCCTTGCCCACATGGCATAGGGAATGCTCCTCTACTCTGGAGTCCTAATGACTCACATGAAAACTCTAGCAGAAACAACAAAAGATGATGGGGACCACGAACAATTGGTGGCTCACATGTGTACATCTGAAAAGAAAATCGCAACCATGCGTGTGTCTGAACCATGGAAGGCCGCATCAGCGATATATCGGCGATATATTGGTATCGAGAGGTTGGGGGTATCGAAATCAGAGTGTATATCTTTTTATAGAGATATCGGCGATATATCGCCGTATCGGCCCATATCGGTCAAAAATGAATGGATTCAGTACAAAAAATACAAGATATTGACCGATATTTCGTCGATATCCCTATATATGAATGTTATTATTCATACAAGCTTGATTCCACTACATATCTAGCTACACCTAGTATTAAAACAATCTATGATTTATATACTTTATTCCGGGTGGTAGGGTACGGTGCGACGGGAGGGTGCATACAATGGTTCTTCAACTTGGTGTATATTTACAAGTTATTTCATGTTGTAAAACTTGAGTGAAATCCATTTCCAATATCTATAAAGTCAATTCTTAAAAAAAATCTATAAGTCACGAATGAACATTAATATCGATATGTTCGAAATGATCGATATATGCAATATAAGCTTTATAGATGATCGATATGTGTGATCTAAGAGTATATTTGTAAAGTTATTTAGTAATCTAAGAACTTGGATAAACTCCATTTTCAATATATATATATATATATATGTCAACAACTAACAGTGCAACCGTATCAATATATGCGATATAAGGTTCATAAATGATCGATATGTGTTATGTAAGAGAGTAAGAGTACATTTGTAAATTATTTAGTGATCAAAGTACTTGGATGAACTCCATTTTCAATATATATAGTATGTCAACAACTAACAATATCAACGATATGTTCGATGTGACCCATATGTGCACTATACGGATCATAGTCCTCATAAATGATCTATATGCATTTTCTAAGTGTATATTTGTAGTATTTCATGGTATAAGAACTTGAATGAAATCCATTTCCAATATTTATATGTCAAAAATCAATATTAATATCGATATGTTCGGTATGACCGATATGTGCAACACCGATATGTGCGATATATGGTCTATAAATGGACAGATATGTGTGATATAAGTGTGTATTTGTATGTTATTTGTTGTTTTAATATCTTGGATGACCTTAATTTTTGAAAAAATACCAAAAAATTGGCTTTTTACGCCATTTTCGACATTTCCACCGATATCGTCAATATATCTTCGATATATCCCGATATATCCATTTCCGGGTGAACCGAAACGATATCGATATCGACACGACCTTCCATGGTCTGAACTGGACTCAGAAACTTCTGACCATCGAGTTTGAATATCTGATCATCTTTAAGAGTCTGGAAATATTGTCTGGCCATCGAGACTGAAGAATCTGACGATCTGAATATGACAATCTAAATCTGATGAATCTGGCCTGTAGTACTCTACATATACTCCCCCTTTCTCCCATACTTGTTGGAAAGTAGTGACATCGACAAAGTTAGGAGAAGACATGAAGAATGGGGAAAAACAAGAAACCAAATAAGCCGACTTCAATTTTTTTCTACTTTTCAAAATTTTCTCTGCCATTTTTCATTTTTTAATAGCCGTCATTTTTTTTTGAAATCAATCATTTTTTTCGACTTTTCTCTGCATTTTCTTTTGTAAAAAGTTTTTTTAATCTTTGCGTACGACTTTTTAGTTGTACGCGTCTTTTTCCCGAAACAAATGTCTCCTTCACTTTTTTGGGTTACAAAATACACCGGCTCCAAAAGGGCCCAACAAAGGGCTCTTTCACCTTTTTTTTCTTTTTTTTGATCATCAACCCACTTAGGCTTCAATAAGCAGCAACCCCCATTTTTCTCTTTTTTTTCCTGACGCCCTTGCCCAAACTTGGCATTCTTAATCATTTTTTCAAATAATGGGTAATTGAGCCCTAGGATTCCCTTTCGCAAATATGCACCACCCCCGAGAAGAGAGGCTCTGTCTTTGATGCGCTTCTCTGGAGAGAGGAAAGGGTGTTGCCGAAGGGAGTGCCGCTTGCGCAAGGGCACCACCGGGTGCAGGAGCGCGGTTCCTGTCCTGGAATGGCGCCATCGCTGCCTGCAAACTGTTGCAGGATGAAGATCGCGATGGGGGTTGGAGCCTCGGTGATGCAAGGAACGAAAGAAACGTCGCCACTAGATCTCTTGGATGGGTCTCACGCGCGATATGCACTTGGAGATGCACGGCATGGAACTACGCTACGATGGCGGAACATCGCCACCTGTACGATGGGCTGCGCAATCGGAGGGGCAAAGTCAGGAGTTGTGTCGCTGCGTGGAGAAGTGATGTAAAACGAAGATTCGACGATGGCGGAAAAATAAATATTTGAACGTGGGGTTTTTCGGTGGCCGAGAAATAGAGGGGTTGAGAAGAGAACTCGTCGGGAATACGAGGGATGGAGAGGAGAAACGTGAAGATCATGTGAGGGAAGAGAGAAGGAGAAGGGAGAGGAGGGATAAAAATCTCAAATGTTATAAATCACTGAACTGCCTATAACAATGGCCTTATCATCCCTTTATATAGGAGAGATGAGATTACAAAAATAGAAATCAACTTCAAATTCAAATTGAAACTAATTATTCTAAATTGACTCTAACTGAATAACCGACTGATTTGAAATTCAAATCTCTAACTAATTGAGATCACAGGCGATTTCGTTTATTTAATTAAAAATACGACGACTCAACTAAACGTAAATAAAATTAACGGATAAAATTAAATAAATATGCGGCCCTATATTTCTGTTCCACGCTGCATCAACTCTCCTCCGCTTTTAAAAATACGAATTGTTGGATCTGCAGGCTTGGAGGTTGATACTTTTGACTCCGCGGTCTCGGTCATCCCATGGAAGAATTGGTGTGGAGCGAATGGCGGGATCCATACATGCATGACGCGGGCGTTGGCGACGCGGACTTCGTTATGGAACAACAGGTGTGGCGCATAGGCGGGCGTCCATCCGGATTTCATCCCGTTGACGTGGTGCTCGAAGAACTGATGGGGCATCTTCATAACGATCAATTCGGCCTGCAGAGAGCCCATAGTAAAGCAATAGCACAAGGAGAGTAGAGGAGGGGATGTGTCCAATGAATGAAGCCATGAGGCCTTTAAATAGGTGAAACCCAAGGTCCGAGTCCTATTTGGATAAGGAGGATTTCCAAATTTCCTCTTTTCAGCATTCCTCTTTAAATATTTCTGCAGCAGGGGGTTTGGGTGCAATTTTCGTACCCCTTCAATTAAACAAATCTTGTGAGAGGGGCCCTTGGCTTTTCCCTTTGAATAAAAATCTCTGCATGAGGGCCCCTTCATGTAATTTTCCCACTTAACTCCCAATCCCACTTTTTATGGGATTCAACCACCGTGGGGAGGGAGCCCCCTGTTAGGGTTCCCCTTCCCTTCAATTTGCGGCGATGGCGGCGGCTAGGACTCGGCGGCGGCGCGCGTGCCTGGAGTGACAGTGTCGGGACGCGTGGCGCTGGGGCGCGGCGTAGAGTGGGCGAGCTCACGCGCGGAGGTGGGCAGCCACCGCGCAGGCGCGTGGCGATGGCGTCCTTCGAGGGGATGCCGCAGGGGAGGTGGGAAAGGGTAGTCGGGGACGAGGTAGGCGGGCCACGACTGTGGGGGGGGGGTGTATGCGATGACGGTGGAGCTACCGCGGGGGAGGTGGGAATGGGATCGGGGAAGAGGGGGAAGGCTGCGGAACAGGGAGGTCAGGCGGGGAAGGTGGTCCGTTGGGTGGGGCGACGAGGGAAGGAGGGGGGTTGGCGACGTTGATCGCGAGTAGGCGGGGTGGCGAGGGAAGGAGGGGGTGTTCGACTGGTGAGGAGGGGGGTTGGCGGGGTGGTGGAGGTAGCGGCGGGAGGTGGGGGTACGGGGTTTTCTGGTTGGGACGATGGCGTGAGAGGTGGGTGGGCCTCGGTAGGCTGCGGCGGGGTGGGGGGTCTGGGCTGCAGGGGCAGGGGTTTCGGGGATGGGGGCTGAAGATGTGGGGGTTGGGACAGTAGGGAATGGCAACGATGGAGGTGTTGGGGGGCTTACCATGGGTGCGGTGAGGGCAAAGCCGGGCTGCAGCGGGGCTGAAACCGTGGTGGGGGGCGATATCGTCGATGGTGGCTGATCTGAAGCGGCCTGGACTGCGAGTAGTTTGTCGTTGACGACGAGTTTTTCTTCGTCACAAGTCTGGACAACGGATTCGGTAGTGGACAACTTTGATTGGGCGGCGCATAGGGCCTCGAAGTTAGCCATAAGATCTTGAAACTTGGATTGGAATGTGGTTTGTAAATCAAGTAGCATACTCATCGTCTCCTTGTTGTAGGCGTCGTTGGCTCGCCGTTTTCGTTCGAACGAATGATAGTCCCTCGATGCATGTCGGTGCGAACGTCTGGACGGATCGTCAGATCGTGAGGACGACCTGTAGGCCATGCTCTGATACCAATTGATGCAAATCGAAGATTCGTCGACGACGGAAAAATAAATATTTGAACGTGGGGTTTTTCGGTGGCCGAGAAATAGAGGGGTTGAGAAGAGAACTCGTCGGGAATACGAGGGATGGAGAGGAGAAACGTGAAGATCACGTGAGGGGAGAGAGAAGGAGAAGGGAGAGGAGAGATAAAAATCTCAAATTTTACAAATCGCTGAACTGCCTATAACAATAGCCCCATCATCCCTTTATATAGGAGAGATGAGATTAGAAAAATAGAAATCAACTTCAAATTCAAATTGAAACCAATTATCCTAAATTGACTCTAACCGAATAACCGACTTATTTGAAATTCAAATCTCTAACTAATTGAGATCACTGGTGATCTCGTTTATTTAATTAAAAATACGACGACTCAAATAGACGTAAATAAAATTAACGGATAAAATTAGATAAATATGCGGTCCTATATTTCTGTTCCACGCTGCATCAACTAGAGAAAGCGCGCCGGTTGCGCGAGATTTGAGGAGGAAGAAGCGCGAAGATCGCGTAGGGGAGAGAGAGACGAGAGAGATAAAAATCTCAAATTTTATATCAACTGAACTAATTAAAACACTAGCCTATCATCCCTTTATAGGAGGGATGAGATTACAAAAATAGAAACTCAAATTCAAATTCAAACTAATTATCCTAAATTGACTCTAACCGACTAACCGACTAATTTGAAATTCAAATTGAAACTAACTACTTTAGAGATCACAGGCGATCTCTTTTATTCGAATAAAATTATGACGACTCTAAATAAACGTAAATAAAATTAACGGATAAAAATTAAATAATTGCAGTCCTATATTTCCATTTCATGCTGCATCAACTCTCCTTCGCTTGAAAAATTCGTCTCCCGACGAATTGCTGGATCTGCAGGATTGGAGGTTGATGCAGTCGAATCCGCGTTCTCGGTCATCCCGTGGAAAAACTGGTGTGGAGCAAATGGCGGGATCCATGTGTGTGTGACGTGATTGTTGGCGATGTTGGCGTCGTGACGGAAGAGCAGGTGCGACGCACATACGGGCGTCCATCCGGATTTCATCCCGTTGACATGGTGCTCGAAGAACTGATGGGGAAACTTCATGACGATAAACTCGGCCTTTGGAGAATTCATAGCAAAGCAATAGCACAAGGAGAGTAGAGGAGGAGATGTGTCCAAGGAATTAAGCCATGGGGCCTTTAAATAGGTGAAACCCATGATCCTAGTCCTATTGGGATAAGGAGTCTTTCCAATTTCTCTTCTTCCAGCCCTTCTTTTAAAATAATTCTGCTCCAGGGGGTTGGAATGCAGATTTCGTACCCTTTTGATCCCTTCACTTAAACAATTTTTGTAAGGGGGTCCCTTTATTATGACCTTTAAATAAAAACTGACATGAGGATGGATTTTCCCGCAATTTATCCAATTGATGTCCCCTATTCTGGATCCAATTGAGGAAACCGTCGCTAGGTTTTCTCCCGAGGGATGGAGGCGATGTACGGGTGGAGGACCGCAGCGGGGGTGCACTGATAAGGCCACACGGTCGGGGCTCGCGATCAACGTGCAAGCAGGTGGGAGCGTTGACGAGGTTGGGAGTCGCGATGACGAGGTTGGGGTTTGTACCGTAAGGGGTGTGCGGTTGGCGGAGGGGGTATGGGGGCAGGGGTTTGCATCGCGTGAGGTTCAGGGGCGACGGAAGGGGGCGCTATGGCTGGGGAATGCGTTGTGAGAGTGGTGGAGGGCGAGGGTCTTGGCGGTGGTACGAGGGTGGCGATGAGAGGTGGCAGCGGTAGTGGTGGGGCAGGGGGAATCGCTGAGGAGCTGCGGTTGGTGGCGGACTGGGGCGATGGAATGAGAGTCGGGGAGGCCGGGGTAGGCCATAGCGGGGTTGGGGATGCGGATGTGGCAGGAGGTTTTGGTGGCGGTTCTGTGGGTGCGAGGGTAGGAGGGGAAGGAGGCGACGACAATAGGGGGTCTGCGTTTGCGGATGGGGAAGAAACTGTGGAGGGCGGGTTCGTGATCGTCGAGGAAGGCAAGGGAAGTACCTGGGATAGTTTGGGCAGTGTCGGGACGGCCGGAGGGGATGATGGAATCGATTCCGGTAGCGGAATCAGTTCTGAGACTGGCTGGACAACGGGCGTTTCGTCATCTATGCTCTCTTTTTCTTGTTTTTCTTCATCAAAATCGGCTTCGGTGGTTGGAGACTTTGATTTGGCGGCGCACATAGCCTCGAAATTAGCCATCATTTCTCGACATTTGGACGGGAAAATTTGACATTTGGAGTGGAGATCATGCAGTGCATCCATCATCTCCTTGTTGTAAGCTTCTTCGGCTCTTCGTTTCCGCTCCGACGAATGATGGTGTTTCGTCGCATGTCGGCGCGAATGTCTGAACGGATCATCAGATCGTGAGGACGATCTGTAGGCCATGCTTTGATACCAATTGATGCAAAATCGAAGATTCGGCGACGGCGGAAATATAAACATTTGAACGTGGGGTTTTTCGGTGGTCGAGAAATAGAGGGGTTGAGAAGAGAACTCACCGGGAATACGAGGGATGGAGAGGAGAAACGTGAAGATCACGTGAGGGGAGAGAGAAGGGGAGAGGAGAGATAAAAATCTCAAATTTTATAAATCACTGAACTGCCTATAACAATAGCCCCATCATCCCTTTATATAGTAGAGATGAGATTACAAAAATAGAAATCAACTTCAAATTCAATTTGAATAATTATCCTAAATTGACTCTAACCGAATAACCGACTTATTTGAAATTCAAATATCTAACTAATTGAGATCACAGGCGATCTCGTTTATTTGATTTAAAATACGACGACTCAAATAAACATAAATAAAATGAACGGATAAAATTAAATAAATATGCGGTCCTATGTTTCTGTTCCATGCTGCATCAAGAAGCCTGGATAAATGCAACATGGAGTCGAGATGGGGGCTCTGATACCATTGCTTGGAAGGACTTGGGGGCTCCTGGATATTGATCGAGCCCCTTCCTATAGGGTTCTCCAATGGGAACTCAAACACCGAAAGGAAGGAGGGTTGCCTACTGTTTGGAGAATCTGAATAGGCACCACCAATCTAAATAGTCCCCATCGTCTGGAGATGCGAATGAGAAAAACCTCCACTGTGAGGGAGATTACCCTGCTGTCGGTTTGAAGATGCATAGGGTGCCTGGAAGCGACTGTCTGGAACTGACGAGCATCAAACTGAAGGTTGCAGGATTAGGGTTTCAAAAAGAAATCCTAAAACTCAACTCGATTCATACATGATAAGAATCTTCAAAAGTACATCTTCAAGAACAAAAATTGAATCTCGAATAAAGAACGAACATAAAAATTCTCGAGAATCGACCCGCTCTGATACCATGTTAGAAAATAGAGAACGCGGAAGCGAAACGATAAACAAAGCATAAGAACAGAAATATGAAACCTGGAACACAGATTTTTACGTGGAACCCTACTCCCCAAGGAGCGGGATGAAACCACATGAGAACGCCTCAAAGGGCTGATCTATGCATTGCACTTTCTGACTACAATGGTGTGGGGGTTTACATATAGCCCCCACTGAGTCTCCACATCGCCAAACTGGTAGATGTGGGACTAAACAACTAGATTGGGTAAATGGATCTTGGAGGGATCCATTTACCCATCTCCCACGAGTGACGCATATAAACAAATACCCAACACTCTCCATGGACCATGGTTATATCCGAATGGCCCAGGGATTATATCTGAATGCAGTTCAAGAGAAAAGACAGATAGGTTTCTGTGATTCCAACGAAAATATGACTATTACGATTTCAATGACTCATCTTCTCTATCTCCTCCAGAATGACATCATGCAACAACAAGAGTTCCCTACTGGAACTTTACTTCCTTAACACCCCATATGATAGAAGATGAGTTGTGCACGGGGTACCGCTTGCTTTAGACCCCAATGCGGTTTGCTTCGAGTTTTCCTTCGAATTCTTCCACAAGCAAGTTCTCGACAAGAGCAATCACTGAGGGCACTGAAAAAAGGGGCCCACCGACGACCTCCTTGCTACCACATGCGGTGCAACCACAAATGGACCTCCTCACAGCTAGCGTCTCCCAAGGTGGCGGTGCAACCCACCTGACGGTACCGAGTTGTGCGCAACTTCCTGATATGTCCAAGCAACGATGGTCATCCTCAATCGAGAGAGGTGGCCATGTCATGGCATCGAAGATCAAAGGGAATTGTTGCTCCCCGTTGCTGTTATGCGATGGGTTCTTCGCTTGAGGGAAACACCATCGTAGACCATGATCTTACCAAAACCCCCCTTCAAGTGGCAATCCCTTTGCAATTCAGCAACGATGATGAACTCTAGGGCATGGTGGCGCTATTTAAAGTTGCGGTTTCCATCCGAACACGACTGCTATAGTGCCTTGCGATTTATAGGGAAGGGAACCCTACTCCCCTTTTATTTGTTTTGGGCCAAAGAGGGTCATGTCCAAAAAGGCTCCAGTTGCTAAAATAGAAAAAAGAGAAGCTTAGGCCCAATTGGGTTGAAAGGAAAAAAAGGAAAAGCGGGTTGTATTAAAAAAGGGTGAGACGTTCCAATTGAAAAAAGAGATGGAAAAAGGAGAGAGTAGGGCTTAAGAAAAAAGAGAAAAATGGTTTATAAAAAAGATAAAGTTGAAAACTGGAAAAAGGGAAAAAAGGAAAAACGAAAAAGAGAAAATGCATGTTCTTTGTTGTTTCTCCCAACTTTGTCCTGCATGTTTTTGTTTTAACTAGTATAGAAGAAAGTGGGAGAGAGACCAAGGAACATTATTCTCTACCTGTCATCTTTCAGACTTCTACCGTCCATCCACAACATGAAGATTGGCGCTCTAGACTTCTTATGCATACCAACCGCCTTAATCGAGAGCCGTCTTCACCGAGCGTTGACTACCCCGCGCATTCTATTGTGCAACTAGTACCGTGTTTGGTCATCTCCTTGGCAAACTCTACTACAAGCATGCCCTGATTGTCGTTGACTGACAACAATGACTTTCAACGCCAGTCTTCTCCTTTGGCGACTCGACTAGGTGCATGTCCTGATCGTCGCAAACCTTCAACGATGACTTTCCGTGCCTGTCTTCTCCTTGGGCAATTCTACTGCAGACGTGACGTGATCGCCGCAGGCTAGCTGTGACTACTCCGAGCAGACTCCTCCCATCTCTTTCAAATGTATCGAGTAAAGATGTGTTGTGTATATTTTTTGGTCTTGCAAGCTACATCTTTCTCAACTTCATCTTGACGTAGAGTGTTAGAGTATGTTATAGATGGGTAATTGGATCTCTCCAAGATCTAATTACCATACTCTCCTGTTTAGTCCCACATCATCTACATGTGCAACTTCGATTTGTCTATGGAGCTATAGAAGAAGCTCCACACTCGTATTCGTTGAGAGAATTATAATGAAGTATCCGACCCTCTGAGGTCTTCTCATGTAGTTTTATCTCGCTCCTCACAAAGTAGGATTCTACATAAAATCCATAATGTTCTTATTGTCTTAATTTGCCATTCATTATGTTTCCACATTCTTTATTTCAACATCAGCATCACCTTATACCTTGTGCATCCACTTTTACATTGACGTTATTATTAAAGTCAAAGTATTTTAAAATGAAGGTTGTTGATGAATACACCAAGAATTATGCTTGAAAAAATATGTCAATGAAGGGGTACCGATTTGCAAGCAAAATATGGCATTTGATGACTTCCTGGTGGGAGTACGAGAGAACGAATTTTGTGTATGAAAGTAATGGAGTTTATCAAAGCACGACTTGACACACTTCTTTTGCCGTAAGAAAAATGATGTAAAGTATAAAGTTATACATTTACCTCTTTTATCCAGAATAGACTATTTTAGAGTGCAAGTATTGCTCCTTTTTTGTACTATTCCATCCGCTTACCCATTTAATGCATTATATTTCCTTAACTTTTTTTCATTTTAGGGTCTTATTTCAGCCTATTTACTATTTGTTCATCACATTTCAATATAACGTTCGGGAATACTGTATTGAGAATGACACTTTATTTTTTTGCTAGGAATTTTTTTGCTAGGAACGCCCCTTGACTTTATTTCATTTTCTTTGTTGCCCTTCTATGTATATTGCTTCTCTCTATAATTTGTCTAACAGTAGACATGCTTCTCTCATTCCTCCTGCTATTCCCATTGCCATGATGTCAGCGCCGATGTCAGTAATCTAGAGAAAAAACTTGTTCCCTTGCCGAGGTCTAGCTTCTCTCATCCCGTCAAACTAGGTGATATTGGCACAATCTTAATTGAGCTTCTCTAGTCCACTAGGATCTCTTGGATCTTCAATCTTACCATTAGAAACTGTCATTTTAAGTATTTTTGAAACAAAAAAGGAGAACCTGCAATGATGTACACCCTAAATATATTAAATTAAGGGATTTTTACCATACGAACACTATAATCTCTCTAAATTACTTGTTTGATCATGTGAACATCGTTACCATCCCTCGACTCTGTAAAGTTGCTTTATTTTACCCCATGAACCCTGCCAGTAATGTGACCAAGGTTGCAGAAATCGGTAGTCGATACTCGGTCGATGGAGTCACTGACTAAGGATTAATCGGTAGGCGGACACTAATCGGATAGTCGGTCATTAGTCGGTTTTGAATTTTTTTTATTTATAACATATAAATCATTTTTTATACATATATTCCTATATATTTGTAATATAAATCATTTTTTATACATATATTCTTATATATTTGCATAATTTTGAACATTTTCTATACTATTATAATGAAACAAAAGGAGTAATTGACTTTAAATATAACATTAAGCATATTAGAATGGGTTTGATTTAAAAAAAGCAAAAAAAACCTTTATGTAAAAGTCGGTCGAGTAGTCGGCCGACTAGGTCGACTAGTCGGGTTGACCAACTAGGCCTAGTTGACTCGGCTCCCCCCCCACCCCACCCGACTTGACTAGTTGGACCGACTAGTCGGCCGAGTCAGCCGACATTTACAACATTATTTCTAATTGATACAACATTTGCAACATACTCTATCAGACATAAATTAACCCTAATTCTAATTAATTTTTTGACTTTAATTAAATGTATGGAAAATTAAAATCCTAATTGATATAATTGAACGGATAAAAAACCTTAATTGCACCCCTATTCGTCGTTTCGTGCTGCATAAGTTCTTTTTTGCTTCGAAAATCATCTCTCGATGAATGTCAGTCTTTAATTACAGTGTGAAAGAGGTTTTATTGAATTCGTTGACCAATCCGTTCCAATTTCATATATTTCCTCCTCAATTCAATAGTATGTTTGTAATTCTTTTCTAATGGGGATGCATCTGCAATTTTTCTTTCCATATGTTGGAATATTCCATTCCCTTTAACTTCTTTTTAAGTATTGGGGCGAACACCACTGAGTGTCCCCCCCTCTTTTGAGCTTAAAAAAACTTCTTTTTAAGTACATCATTATGACAAAAGGTTTTCCAAAGAGGGATATCACATATATTTCCTCAAAAGATCCTCCCCACCTGAATTTGTGGCATATGGTTCATAGGATATAGAGAGAGAGAGGTTGTATGAGTACAACTCCCATTGGGGTTTCTCCCCTGAGGCACCACCCAACTGAATGACTGTGTCGATTTAAGGTTTAGAGGCCTTGCGTGGAGGTGGAGTACCATCACAAGGCGGTGTCGGTAACCAGGCGTGCTGCGCATATGTTGACATTGACGGGTTTGGCATTGGTTACGAGGCATAGGACAGTGGAAATGACGTGGTTAGTAGCTCTGGTGGAGGCGTCGAAGGTCCAATCGACGACAATGGGGGCCTATGTTGGGGAATGTACAACCTCTAGGGTTTCAGTTGGAGAATGCCAAGGTTAACAGGTAATAGTGAGCGGAGTTAGAGGGGGTGGCGATGCTGGGAGGGTGAGGGGATGTTGATGGTGCAGATATTTGGGCAGTAGATGGGTTTTGCAATGTTCGTGCCATGGAGATTGAGGATGGTGGTGGTGATAGTATTGAGGTTGGCGATGGTGTGGGTTTGGTGGGAGGCGATGATGCAGGCAATGAGAAAGCATGGGTTGTGGAGGGGGGCTGCAACATGGCTGGTGGCGTAACCGGAGGTGTTGGGGTAGCGGGGTTGGGTGGTGGGGCTGAAGGTGGTAGTGATGTTGCTAAAGGCTTCGGGGGAGGTGACGGGATGGCAGGAGCGGATGGTGGCGAGGCTGTAGGGTGGATGGAGGTTGTAGACGATGTCAATGGTGGCATTGGAGACGGTTGCAGTGAAGAAGAGGTTGGCAGTGATGGTATCTGCGATGGTTACAAGTAGGGCTGCAATGGGGCTGGTGATGGCGTTGGTGGGGTCGCGATCGTCAGTAGTAGTGGTGGAGTCGATCCAGTTGCGTTCAATTTTTGTGGATCTGTGGCAAGCTTCTGTAGCTTCGACTGAAGCTAGATGCATAAGGACATCTCTTTGCTGTGGGCTTCTTCGACATGTTGTTTACATTATGGTTAGCGAGATTCTTTGGGTTGGTGTTTGCATGAATATCTTGATGGATCGTCAAATCATGAAGACTATTTATTGGCCATGCTCTAATACCAATTGATACTAATGGGAAATTTTAACGATGGAGGAATGATTTTGACAGTAGAAATATTTGGCGACGGAGAAATTGGGGGTGTAAGAGGAGAAGACACATCAGTTGCGCAAGATTTGGGAGGAGAAACACGTGGATCATGTGGAGGGAGGAGAGACATAAGAGAGATAAATGAGATAAATATCAATTTTGATTCATCTTCAACGGATCTCCTTTATATAGGATGAGTGGAATTATAAAAAATAGAAATTAAATAAAATTCAAATCCTAACATACTCTATTTGGTCTTTTAGTTATCTCTAACTAATTAATCAGAGATCACAATCAATCTCATTATTTAAATAAAAATGTCATTGGAACATACTCGATTTGTACATTAACACTAACTCTAATTAATTTATTGACTCTAATTGATGGATGGAAAATTAAAACCCTGAACGATAAAATTGAACAAACTAAAAACCCTAATTGAGCCCAATTTGTCGTTCGCACTGCATCATAGATATGACCATGAGTACTAATACTGTAATAATCACAACATTTGAAAAAAAAAGCTTTGACCAACTCTAAGTCCTTACCCTCGAGTTCTTGAAATCGGAGTCAACACTTATTCCTCTTCAATGGATTCTTGTGTGGAATTTCGCACGACTTCCGTGTTCGTGACTATACATGTCGACATATAGGGGTCTTGGCTTGGATTTCATGAAATCATGGGAATTATAAAATAACCAAACTTGAAACAATCAAGGTTCTCATTGTAGAAACGGAAGGATGAATTGCACTATTGAGAGGCCTTAGGGTTCTCTTATATAAGAGAGAAACCTGTTGGACAAATTACAAGACGATACAATACAAATTACAAGCTTAATTTACATGTATTAGAGACTCTGTACATGTTTATCTTGATTGTGGATGATTATCACACAATTACATCATTTAACACATTTACCATAGACTTTATATACTAATGAAAATCCTATCTACTACACTGGCTTGGAGTTTATTGTAACATATAATATATATATATATATGGATTCATTTTTTATGCAAAATTATACCATGCATATTATTATATATCCCATGTGTTGGGAAAGGGATGAGAGGCGCGAGAGCAACGAAAGGGGCGAGAGGGGGGAGGCGTTGGAGAGAGGCCATTAGGAGGGAGACCCTGCTCCTGCGGTGGGAGGCCTACAGAATCGACAAATTTGAAGCTTCTCGAGTTGCGGAAGGTGCGCAACTTGGTGAGGGGGTGAAACCGGGCGGGGATGCAGTCAGTAGCGATTCATGGACAGTGGTTTCCCATCATAAGCCTAGGCGGAAGTGCTTCAGATGCGGTGGGAGGGGCCATCTTGTGTCGGTCTGCGCCTTACCTCCCATCTGTTTCTCCTGCGGCCGCGTTGGTCACCATCGCATCTCCTGTGCAGTGCAAGGTGACCCTCTGCCTCCAGTTTCGCCGGTGCTGAAGTTTTGTCTCGCTTGGGTGATATGCCAATCACCCCTCTGGGGGATCGGCAGACTGACCTGGTGTCGGCCTGTGCAGATACTCCTCCTGTGGAGGAGGGTTTGGCGGGGATTCTGATTGGCTCTTGGTTTGAGGAGCTGGGCATTATATGATCGAAGCTTTCTGTGGAGGAGGAACTTTTGAGCCGGCTAGGTGGTGCCTTCGCGGGAGACGTTGCTCTTTTGGGAGAGAGACGATATTGTGTCCGCGGTCTATCAAGGCTGCAGGAAGAGGTCTTGTTGAGACCTTCAGATGGTGGCACGACTTCTTGGCGGCAACTACGATTCGCCGACGGTGTGGTCGATTGATCTGTTATTCAGGTGGCGCAGGTTCGCGGGGCTCCTTTCCTCTCTCGCAATGTCCGATCTTTGGGTCCGCCGTTGTTACATCTGGGCTCAGTTCTGCGCGTTTTGGAGGATGGCTCTTCGTCGGGCTCTGACCCGGAGCTCGCTCTTGTTCTCTTGGAGTGCCTTGTCGATGTGACTGAGGTCTCTGTAGGAACCCTTGCGGTCGGTTGATTCCATTTTCACCTACGCATAAGGCTTCTCTCGCCGCCACCTCCGTCGAGCCAGGCGGAGGGTGGCGGGGACGTTGCTTCTTCCCCCCTGGAAGTCGAGGAGTTGGCGGTGGGAGGGGCAGACCTCGAGGCTGCTGTTGTGGAGGAACCGAGGCGTCGGGACTTTTTCGAGGCGCCTGTTGTGGCTTTTCGCACCTCTTCCATGTCTGCTGAGGCTGAAGTGGGCCCCATGGTAGGCGGACGGGTGAGACAACTCCCTTCTCCATCTTCGACGCTGTTATCGGGTTGCCGGATCCTCAGAGCGGACCTGCTTCTCCATTCGCATGGGAGCAACGGTTCGTTTGTTTCATGGGTATCTCTGGCGGGCCTTTGGACTTGGGCCAAAGCACGCTTGGCTCGGTGGGTGGGCTGGACCCGAGTGTACCTGTACGTGATGCATTCTTTCTTGAGGCGGTGGCCCGGTCTGGCCCCAAGAAACCACCAACGATGATTTGCTTAGAAGATTTTGTGGGGAAGGAGACTTCGTGTGGTTCTATATCTGACTCACCTGTAGACACTTTGATTGCTGATTGCCCCGGGGATGTAGGCTCAGTGGTGGCCCCAACTGAGACGCCGGAGGGGGAGCTTTCAGGGGCCTGTCGTGCTGACGTTTCTTTGGAGGCAGGCTCGGGGGGCGATGGAAGGTTCGGGAAAAGATACAGAAGGAGATATCGTGCTAAAGTGCAACATCTAGAGCCCTCGCAGGTCTCCGAGCTGAAATCAAGCGTTGTATCGTTGACGGGAATGGTGAGGACCGGGAGATCTGCGAATGGTTCAAAATGAAGATTCTTTCGTGGAACGTACGAGGTCTGGGTGACTCGGAAAAAAAGACGTATTTTGGGTTCGAGATTCATAGAGTAGGACTCTGATGTGGTGTTTCTACAAGAAACTAAGCTGGAAACTATCTCAAGTGTGTCCTGGCGTTCCTTTGCAGCGAGTTCCCTATCCGATTTCACTTCGATAGGGGCTGCTGGTTCTGCGGGGGGCGTGCTGGTGGTTTGGAAGAGCTCGGCGTTGGTGCTTCGGGCCGAGCTGAAGAAAACCCATGTACTCACGGTCCTCCTGGAGTGCATTGATTCGGGATCCCTTCTTGCTCTATCTTGTGTTTATTGGTCGTGCCAGCCGGCCGCTCGTCCTCAACTGTGGGCGGATTTGCGGGAATCGAGGGATGCATTCCCCGACAACCCGGGGCTGATTGGCGGGGACTTCAATGTTACGTTGCTCTCCTCGGATAGGGCGAGGTTGCGGGGAGGGCATGACCCTGGCTCTATGGACTTTGTGGGGGTGGTGGACTCTCTGGAGTTGGAAGTGTTGGATGCGGTGGGCACCATGTACACATGGAGGAAATCTGGCTCCCGTTCCCATCTTGACCGATTCTTGGCATCGACGGAGCTCTTGGAACTTTTCCCTCTGTCCTTTGTTACTGCAAAGGCTCGGACGAGGTCGGACCACACGCGATTCTATGGGACTCGGATGAGTTGGAACCCTTCGGGGGGTTTTTCTCGTTACGAGAAGGCTTGGCATTTGGAGGACTCATTCAGAGACCTGGTGACTACGTACTGGTCCTCCATCCCTGCTGCCGGTTTTGCGGTAGCGCGTTTTGTTCAGAAGCTGACCCCCTACGGACACGGTTGTGCGCGTTTAAGAGGGAATCTAGAGCGGCCCACCATGAGGTTAGAGCTGAGACTGAGGCGGAGGTCTGCGGTCCTGACGCACTGGAGGACGACAAGGCTCTGATTGAGGATGAGCTTTTTAGGAGAGAGGAGGCCCAAAGGATGGTCATCAAGGAAGATATGAAAAGAGTGGTTGAGTGTAGGCAGGGATCTAGGCATATCTGGCTCAAGGAGGGAGATGCGAATACGACCTTCTCCCACAGAATGGCCAGCGGGAGACGTCGTGGCAACACCATCAGCTCGATGATTCATGATTGTTGGTGGGGTCAGAGTTGTTGGCGACCGAGAACTTGGTAGGGCCATCGTGAGCCATTTCTTTGATTTCTCCTCGAGAGGTCCCGAGAGGTGTTGGAGGTGGACGGGGATGGGAGCGACCCAGTTGTCGGCCCCCCACGCCTTGAGATTGGTTCAGACGGTGACCTTGGAAGAGCTTCGTGCTGTTGTTTCTAGTCTTAACGGAGATGGTGCACCGGGTCTCGATGAGTTCCCGGTCTCTTTTTACAAGGATTTCTGGGATCTGGTTGGCTTGGAGGTGCTTGACGTTTTTAGAGTGTTGGCGCTGCAATGCGGGTTTTGACCGCATCAATAAGGCTATGATTGTCCTTCCAAAGGAGGAAGGGACTGGCAAGATTGAGAATTTTTAGGCCGATCGTGCTTTCCAATGCCTTGTACTTGATCGTGGTAAAGGTCTTCTCTATTAGATTGAGTAGGGTGCTCGAGCACATTATCTCCCCGTTTCAATCTGTCTTCATTCCGAGAGACAGATTGCATACTGCTTGGTCATGGCATCCGAGATTATTGCTGATTGGAAGAAGCGGGATAAGAAGGCCCTGCTCTGGAAGGTAGATTTTGCAATGACCTACGACACCTTTGACTGGCATTTTCTCTCGGTTGCGCTGCATAGAAGGGGTTTCCCAGAGCTCTGGATCTCTTGGATGAAGCGCTGTGTCACTACAACGTCGATGGCGGTCCTTGTGAATGGGAGGCCTGAGGGGGGCTTCTTCCAGCCTCAGAGGGGTGTTCGGCAGGGATGCCTGCTTGCCCCTTTGCTCTTCATTGTTACATCTGATGTTCTTGCGTGTATGCCCGGGTCCACGACACTGAGATCACTTGTGGTTACTCGAGGGATAACTTACGGATCCCTCTGCTCCAGTACGCTGATGACACCATTTTTTTCATCGAGGAGGGCAGCGGCAAGGCCAGTGGCATGGCGGTCACTTTCGAGCTCTTTGACGAGTTATCTGGGCTGACCCTAAATGCTGGTAAGTCCAGGGTTGTCCCTTTTGGGCTTGCGGAGGAGGTGGCCCGTTGCAGTGATGTTTTGAGAACGGCTTGTGCGTACCTTCCCATCCACTACATGGGGATTCCCCTTACCATTGGCAGATTGTAGCTGGCGGACTTGTTACTTCTCGTGGAGAAGCTTGAGGGGAGACTTGCGAGATGGAAGTCCTCGATCCTGTCTAAGGGAGGACGTTTGGTTCTACTGAAGGTGGTTCTTTCTGCCATTCCGATTTACTTTGTTTCTACGAGACTCATGCCGACATGGATTAGAAAGAGATTAGAGGGGCTGATCCATTGTTTCCTTTGGGCGAAGAGCGGACAGGAGGCTCCTGACATTCACTTGATCGACTAAGAAACCATCACCCTCCCGAAGAGTGAGGGGGTCTTGGGGTGAGGCGTCTTGATGCTTTGAATGAAGCCCTTTTGCTGAAGTAGGTAGGCCGGATCTCGGGTTGCATGGAGGACCTTTGCACTGCGCTTATTCGTCGGATATACAGTGTCTCAGCGTCAACGCCAGAAAATAGTGGTCGTGAGTTGCGACCTTTGCCTTTTTAGAAGGGGATCTTATCGGTCATTCCACGACTTCGGGCCTTGTTCAGACCGACTCTGGGCAATGGGGAGACCTTTGCCTTCTGGAAGGATGATTGGACGAACGAGGGGGGGGGTGCTATGCGACCGTTTCCTGCGATTATTTGTCTTGGCTGAGGATCAGGAGGTGTGCGTACCTTCTTGTTGGTCTGATAGATCCTGGATGCCTTTGTTTCGTTCTAATTTTGCGGACCAACGTTTTGAAGATCTGCTCCTGATTCTTGACTCGCTGAGAATTTTTGGCCATTCCTCTGGTGAGCGGGACCACTGGGAATGGCGGGGGAGAGTGTTCTCTGTCAGAAAAGCTTATATGACGATTTGTCGGCCTCCTCCTTCGCAATCGGCATCGATTGTGAGGGACTGCATTTTCTTATGAGGCCTTGGCCTACCCGAAAGAATTGGCTTCTTCCTTTGGCTGTTTAGGAGAGTGAGATTGATGAAGCGAGACCGTTGTGCTAGATTGCTCGGGACGGTTTTTGACAGATTCTTCTGTGTGGGACCTGCATTAAGACTTTGGAGCATCTCTTTTTTCTCGTGTCAGGCGATGGCGCTTATCTGGGTAGGCTCGGATTTGGATTGGGTCAGTATTGGAAGCCTTTCCTCTTTCTACGATTCGCTTGTGGCAGCCAGACAACGTCCGAGAAGAATCCTGCTTCGCCCGGTGACCACTGTTTGGGCCATCTGGCTGGCCAAGAATGTGCTACTGTTCTCTAGCCAGAGGTTTTATAAGGAAAATATTTATACCCATGTTTCAAGCTTATTAGACTCGTGGCTTTCCTAGCCGCCACCTTTGTACTTTTGTGATGTGTTTTTAATGCATTCTTGGGGTGGGCACCTATGAGTGTTTCCCCCTCTTCTAGACAACAACAACAACAAAACCTTTTCCCACAATTAAGTAGGGTCGGCTAAATGGATTTTTCGCCTCCATTCAGATCTATCTTGGGCCACTCCCGGGCTTATATCAACAAAACTAAGATCCCTTGTATGGTCTCTTTCCAACACTTCTTGGGCCGTCCTCGCTCTCTCTTAGCCGGCAAAGTAGGGAACGCCCCAACGAAATCTGTATGTTTGCTTAAATCCATGTTAAAAAGATCTGACTGTCATGAGGCAGCTTCTTAAATAGTATTTTTTTTAGAAAAAAGTACTATTTAGGAAGTTGTCTGTAATTGTTTTATGTTGCCTGTCGGCTACCTAATGCAACCCTCCTCATTTACCCGGGCTTGGGACCGGCCATGGCTGAGAAAAAATGGAATAATTTTGAAATTTGTTTGAAATTTCGACGAAACTTCACCAATTTCGGCCAAAATCGGTCTACAATTCTAAAAGAAGGTATATATGGATATTTCGATTTCGGTAAGGTGTCAAAACCGAAATTTCACCGAAATTTCGTGAAATTTGAAACCATGTTCAAGGTTGCAAAAATAGGTAGTCGGTACTCGGTCGGTTGGGTCACTGACTAAGGATTAATCGGCAGTTGGGCGACTAATCGGATTTAGTCAAGCTTTAATCGACTTTAATTTTTTTAATTATTTTAAATATATAAATCATTTTTTTATATATTCTTATATATTTACATAGATTTGTTTGTTTTTTATACCTATCATAATGAAAGAAAAGAAGAAATTGATTTATGTAAAACACTAAGCATATTAGAATAAGTTGGCTTTAAAAAATAAAAAATATATGGTATCTCCAAGCAAAAATCGATCGACTAGTTGGCCTTAGTCGGAATTAGTCAGTACTCGGTCGGCCACCCCACCGACTAGACTAGTCGGACCTGCTAGTCGGACCAGTCGGGGGACTTTTACAACCATGAATGTGACTCATCTTGAGTCAACTTGCTTGGGTCAAAGTTGAGTTAATCAAACCACCAAAAATCATTAGTGTATTTTCTTTCATCTCTGTCCTCTCTTCACATTTTTCGAGCATCGTTAGGCGATCTTCAGATGATGGATCTGAGTGTCCTCCAGATGAATCAATTATGCATAGATCTAGTGCTTCGCTCCACTGTTGTAAAAGTCAGCGAACTAGGCTGACTAGTCGGTCCAACTAGTCGAGTCTGCGGGGGGTGGGGGGTAGGCAGCCGACTAGACTAGGCTTAGTCAGCCACTAGTCGGTCACCTCGACTACTCGGCTGACTTTTACATAGAGATTTTTTACTTTCTAAAAACAAAGTTATTCCAATATGCTTAATATTACATTCAATGTCAATTACTTATTTTGTTTCATAATGATAGTATAGATTATAGAAAATGTACACATCTATGCAAATATATAAGAATATATGTGTAAAAATTGATTTATATATTTAAATAATTTAAAAATTCAAAACCGACCAATAGCCGACTTAATCCGATTAGTCGCTCGATTGCCGCTTAATCCTTAATCAGTGACCTCGCCGACTGAGTACCGACTACTGATTTCTACAACCTTGTTCGGTCTGATGGTTGTCAATTCATTACTTCTCGATCAGAGGTCGGTTCGTCCCCAGATCTCCGGTGGAGCCTCGAGGTGCTCCTCGCTTGACAATCATCTCCAATCTCTAGGTGTTGTTCTCCCAGACTATTATAGATGGTGGCGATGATGATTGGTCCTCTTGTAATGTAAGTAGATGGGCTTCATGACTGTATTCCGATCTACCAAGTGGATACCTAAGCTATCTTGGCCAACTTAAAAATGACGAAGCCTTCAACCACTTTAAGTAGGGTCGACTACATGGATTCTTGCACAAATCTATGTTGAATGATCTGAATATGTTTTACGATGGCTGTTGGCTACCTAAAGCAACCCCCACAAGGAGGGATTTGAACCTTGATCTTTTGTATGACAGACACACTGCACTGCCACCAGATCATTGAAGTGGTTCCTCAAAAACATCTTCGTATAACCAACTCAAAATGATGATGCACACCGTCTGGAAGAGGTCTTGATGACAAAAAATTAGGATTGCATCCATCACTTAGAACAAGCCTCATGAGCGGCACCACACATGGAAGCACATAATAAACCCTCTTCTAGAAATTGGAGGGTAGAGGAACACCAACATCTTACATCGAGAGATCAAGAGAAATCCCATAAATAGAGCGCAAATCAGGCTTAATAAATTCGTTCCTCCTCCCCAAATTCGAGTCTCCTAGTTTATCAGAAGCACATGACTCATTGCCTCCCTATAGCAAATCCCCAACCCACCATCCTCCTTTACCAACATGACCATTTCCCAATCGACCAGCAACATTCCCTGTAGGTCCTCATATGAAGCTCAGAAAAAGTGTCTCATAATCACCTTTAGCCTCCTCTTCACTCCAATGAGCAAAACGCACGTAGAGATTAAAAAACCCTAGAGGCATCCCTTTGCTCAGTTTATGGTTGTCAGATTGGATAACTTTGAGCTTGTGAAACCCCTTGGATCCGGGTACCCGTTTACACACATTTCGCACTATTACATTCATTTTCATAATATATACACATGTACATCAGAAGTCGACAGTTCATTCATACATGTGTCCCAAAATATATATGCAGAAGAGAAAAAAAACTGAAACAAAAGGAACATACCGTCTGGTATAAACACAGTCTACTGGAGTCATCAAATCGTTACTGAGCACCAGGCCCTTTGCCTGCCAAAACATGTTGGAAAGAAGAGGCGTCAACAGACTCTGGTACCTCCCAAAAACTTATAAAAATAAACAAGCATTTAATATGTTCAAAAGCAAGCAAGTAAAAAGGTAGGAACAACTAAAAAATATTTCTACTTGCAAATGTAAAATGGTTTCCTAGTTTCTAGCAAGCACCTCCCATGATCGCCTATTTTCCCAACATTTCTCATATACAACATATTTATCTTGTAATTGATTGTTCACGATCTCATATCGTTCAATTATCATGTTTGTAGATTTTGACGATGTGAAAGGTGAGATTGGAAAGGTTCATCGATATATTTAATTCTCAAGTCTAGTGGATAGTCTGTGGTCTTGGTCAGTGTGCGACCTCACAGTATGACTCTAAGACGTGGGGTTTGCCTTAGGGTTGGGGTGCCTCCGTAGGCATGCGGTGTTGTGTAATACATCCTAACCAAGTTACCAACACGTCCACTAGCTTATAGGGTTTTCGAATCAGATTATAGTCACTTCCAATCAACTCAATTTTAATTCTAACTTCTCTAAACCTCAACTGCAACTATTTCAGATGTAAATCTAGATGATTTAGATGTAGATATGGATGATTTAGATGTAAAATCGGCAAATCTGCTGGTGAAAGTAAACAAAACTCAAGCAGTGAGGTAGCCTACAAAAGGGCTCTTCCGTCTCGCCCTCTAATTGGAAATGTGGTCCAATAGAGAGAAAGGTCTACTCCAAAACTACGCGCTATAGCTGGGTGAGAGAGACTCTCCGAAAAAGTCACTCTAGAAAAACGGCTCGACCGGTAACGAGCGAACGAGCTCGTACGGAAAACTAAAACCGAGGATAATCCTCCGCACGGGTATCCTAAAACAGAGGGGTCAGCGGAACTGGTCAAAAGTCGGGATCCCAACGAGGTGTAAAAACACTGCGAGCTAGCATAAAACCATGAAAGGGACTGGGATCCTAGACTCGCGCATTTTGCGGCCGCTGCCCAAACTGGACTTCCTATCTCCCGCCCAATTGAGGGTCACCGCACCCTCGCACGGTCATGTGCAAAGGTCACCATGACCGGCACTACAATAATCGTCACAGATTCTGATTGACCACTTTGATTCATTGATTTCAAATTTAACTTGTACTTCAAGAGGACACTAATATTGTTAAAGACAAGAACCACTCATAAGTATGGCATATTAGAGTTATAGACTAGATAATTTAGCACCGAAGCAGTATACCTTATATTATGCGTCCTACTATTCCTGCTATAACACCACTCAGACCTAAAATCAGAGTCTCCCTTAACCACTTAGGAAAAACCAAGGAAAACTATTGACCAAGCCCATAAGGATGGAATCACTCATGTGTCTTCGCAACTATCGACCAATCCCTTCTCCTTATCAACTGGATAGTGTCTCCTTTTGTGAAATCGAACTTACTAGGTATATGCATTTTTCTAGTATGAAGTGGTTTCCAAGGTCCCACTTTGAGAACCCTTCCAGAATTCGTGCAGATTAACAAAAATTATCCCAACCTATTTCCAAAGAACAAAGCCTAATTTGTAAAGGATAATGTGTAACATTTATCTATAAAGTTGGACAACAATCCCTCCGGATGACAATACAACACTAATAACTTTGATATATGAATTTGCATCTTCAATATATATATCATAAAATCATAAAATCAATAATAACTTTGATATATGAATTTGCATCTTCAATATATATATCATAAAATCATAAAATCAATATATATGTATATATATAGAAGAAAAAGGGTTTGGATTGAATATGCATGGCAGCAAAAGAATAGGCTAGGGATGGTACCTTGGATTTCTTCAAATATGGAGGATTTCTGAGCTTGGATCAAAGCATGCATCAACAACTCTAGAGCTGCCTGGACAGCAGCTCCAGCAGTTTCTTCCTTGATCCTGATAGCAACAGGACTGCTGCTATGCAAGGAGTAGCAGGTTCCTTCAATTTCTTTGGTTGTTGCAGATGCTGGAGCTCAAAGTAGCACTCAAAGGCTGCTGGACAGCAGCAATGGCTGCTGCAAATAGCAGTAGCCCTCTATTCTTGCTGGAGTGCTGCAAGCATCAAGAAGAAAGGGAGGGGCTGGAGGCCCTTACGACTGGAGAGAATTGGAGGGGTTTGGGGGAAACTAAGAATGGTTTTGGATGATATATATATATATATAAGGGGTTAAGTGTGCTCTTGTTTAGACAAGTGGACAAGGGCTTGGTCCAAGCGGAGGAAAAAGGCAAGGGCAAGTGGAGGCTGCTGGATTTTCGAGCAATCTGTTTTCTTTTTTTTTTTTAAATTTTAAACCAAAAACTCTTTTTGTTTGATATTCTAAAGTCTCCTGCAAATTACACCTCGAGTTTTGGATTTTGGCGTCCAATAACTCATTTTGATCATCTCGGAACGATGATCAATATGAGTATAATATTGATATACTTTTAATCGGATTTGGATGCCCGAAATTTTCAAGATAAACGGTATTTATTTATAGTTGGATTTTACGGTTTTAAAATATCAGACGACCTCCGATTGACGAACGGTCGATTATGTTGGTCTCGTTTCGTCGAGTCGGATCTAATGACGGTCTCAGTTCGTTTTGCGGTTTCCGAATTTGCGTTGCGGCTTTTCCGCGGCACGCATTACGATGCGACTGATTTTTTGTTGATTTCACCCGAACAACTTTTGATTCACGATCAATTGATCGTTTTAAGTTGTTTAGCATTGGCTAACAGCTTTATGAGGTTAATCGGATCCAAATCGGATCGTGTATGGGTTTGATCTGAAACCAGATGTTATAAATATAAAAACCTCAAAGGGTGTCTCGTCCTCGAGACTCGAGTTAAGGTCATTAGGTGTTCCATTTTGATTTCATAAGGCCATAAAAACCTCAAAGGGTTTTAAACCCATAAAAAACTCAGAGAGAAATCAAGCCATATATTTTAACAGGTCTCTAGTTACAATTTCTTATTTTGATGATTACATTTAGAAAAGTTGTGGATATCTTGCTTTCATGTCAGCTTCAGTCTCCCACGTCGCATCTTCGATGTCGTGTCGGTGCCACAACACCTTGGTTAATGGAATCTCTTTGCTGCGAAGCTCCTTCACAACACTGTCAAGTATCTGCACTGGCTTTTCCTTATAAGTCAGATCTGGCTCCACGTCAAGATTCTTGTAACTGATGATGCGTCGAGGGTCGTGCACGCACTTTTTTAAGTTGGAAGACGTCGTGAATAGCTGATAGATGTGGAGGAAGGGCTACTCGGTATGCCACCTTCCCCACTCTAGCAAGGATCTCGAATGGTCCAACATATCGTGGCGCCAGCTTGCCACGGACATCGAATCTCTGTATTCCCTTCATGGGAGATACTTGGAGGAATACCCAATCTCCCACCTGTATTTATAGGAATATTATTCTTATGAGAGATTAAGTTGAATATAGATAAGTCCTAATTGAATGGGTGAAGAGGAAAGAATTGGATTACCTGAAATTCCAAGTCTCTTCTCCGACAATCTGCATAGCTCTTCTGGCGGCTTTGTGCCGTCAGAAGCCTCCGTTTCACAAGATCAACAACTCTCGCAGTCTCCTCAAGGAGATCTACGGAATAGAGAGTATGATCACCTAACTCACGTCAACTGAGAGATGTGAGGCATCTCCGCCCGTATAGAGCTTCGAATGGTGTCATGCCGAACTGGAATTATAACTGTTGTTGTACGTGAATTCAACCAAAGGCAGATGGTCCTTCTAGAACCCTTTCCACTCCAAAGTGCATGCACGAAGCATATCCTTTAGTGTTTGTATGGTGCGCTCACTCTGTCCATCTGGCTGTGTATGATAAGCAGAACTCATCTTCAGCTCTGTCTGTAGTGCTGACATGAATTGATGCAAATAATGTGATGTAAATCTTGAATCCCTGTCAGACACCACCTCTCGTGGTATACCATATGGCCTAATGATATTCTGCACATATAGCTTGGCCAATCTGGATGGAGTATAAGTCGTGTTGATAGGTATGAAATGGGTTGACTTGGTCAACCTATCAACAACGACCCAAATGGAATTATAGCCACCTTGTGTCTTTGGCAATCCCGTGATGAAATCCATAGAAATGCTCTCCCGCTTCCACTCGGGAATGGGGAGAGACTGTAGTAATCCTGGTGGTCTCTTGTGTTCAGCCTTGACCATTTGACAGGTCATGCATCTGCTGACATGTTGCGCCACATCGCGATTCATTCCATCCCATCAGAAATGTCGGCGCAGATCATGGTACATCTTCGTACTGCTTGGATGGATCGATATCCGTAAACTGTGTGCTTCATCAAGTATGTCTCTGTGTAACTTCTCGTCGTTGGTCACAACGACCCGTCCTGCCTTCCATAAAATAGACTCCGCCACAACAAAGTCATCAACCTCATCCTTGACGGCTCGCATATATCTATCTCGAATTCAAGAATCTGTCTTCCGACCTTCGACGATGCGATCCCACAAATTGCTGAATCGTGGAGGTACGACAGTAGAAATGGATGCGTTCTCTTGCGCAGAGCAATTGGCACATCCAGATCATCTGACAAGGCCACTTGCTCATCTTATATGGAATCCTGCGACACAGACTACTCAATATTGCCATCAGTAGAAACAATGTATTCATTACATATCTGAGGAGTATTGGATGATGGGCAAAGCCTGTGAGCAGGGAGAACTGAGTGAGACCTGTGAGTAAAAACACGCGGCAAGAACTAAGTCACAATATGAGGTAGAACCACATGAGCAGGTGTAGAGGCAGGGGTAGGTGTAGGAAGTAGTGGTGGTGGAGGTGGTGGTGGTAAAGCATGAGTAGAGGGAGGTGGTGGGACGATAATAGGAGGTGAAGACATGCAAATCTCATCATCATAGTCGGAGGGAGCAAGTATGTCGTCTGTAGGAGAAAAATACATGATAGACTTAGAAAGTAACGTCATCACTCACAACATATTTCCGCTTTAGCAGATCAAAGCAACGATACCTCTTCTGAGTACAATAGTAGCTGACAAAAATGCACTTCACAACTCTGGGAGAGAGTGACTTGGAGAGACATCATGCACAAAAGCAACACAACCGAACACACAAGGTGTAAGAGAGAAAAGATCCTTCTCGGAAAATGCAATCGAGAAAGGAATCTTCTCTCCTAACACAGATGAAGGCACGTAGTTCACTGGATAGCTAGCCATGAAGACATCATCTCCCCAGTAGGAATGAGGAGTATGACTCTGTATCAACAATGTTCGGGTCACATCAAGTGACGGTGTTTGTGCTCACTATCCCGATTCTGCTGGGATGCCGGGATGTATAGGCATATGAGGTATGGTGAACAATGGCAAGAGATCTAAGAAAGTCAGAAAGCTGTAAGATGTAAAACTCTAAAGCATTATCAGAACACATATATTTGACACTGGCAGAATTTTTTTATCTCATTAATAAAAGATTTGATCACAAACACAACCTTAGATTCATTCTTCAATAAAAGGCACAAGAAAGTCTAGAAAAATCATGGACAACCACAAGATAAAAACGATGTGTCTGATGATCAGGAACATGATTCGGACCCTGGATATTTAAATGAAGGAGCTCAGATAACTGAGAACTGCTCCGACTCTGTTGGGATGTGAAGGAGGAACGATGATGCTTCCCAAGCTGGCATTCCTCACACTGGAAGGATGATCTCGTGGAAATCTGAGGGAGAACATGACGTAGCTTCTGTAGAGGAAGGTGGATGAAACGAAGGTGCCACATATATGGTGAGATCGATCCAGTAGGTACCGTAGAATTACCAACATGAGGAGGTTGGACCAGTCTGTAGAGTCCCCACTGCTCACGGACACATTCGATCACCCTGCCCATATGTTCTAGAACACAGGAGACGAATGGTCAAAGATGGCATGACAATGCAGATCCTTAGTAATCTTACTAATGGAAAGTAAATTCATCTGAAAGTCAGGAGCTTTATAAAACGTTCTGAAGATGCATGGATGCCGTCAAATGCACCTCCCCCTGTCCTGTAATGGGTATATGCTCACCATGGGCAATAACATCCAAACTACCAGGTGGTATGGTCCTGTACGACCTCAGTTGTGCTCTGTCTCCACAAAGATGATGGGAAGCACCATATTTTATAATCCACTGTCATATCTGCACCATTACTACCAGTGAAAGCATAAGCGATAACTGAGGAGCTCGAAGAGGCTCTGTCTGCAGCTGCGATGTCTGTAGTGGTGGTTCTTATAACATGAGTCATCATCTCTCAGATACGAGAGGCAATATCATCCAGACGAGGATTGACCTCTGAAGCAAGTGTATCTGGAGGCTCAATCTGTTCTGCCACACGACCATAAACGAGATATCCATGCTTCTGGTAACATATATCCTCTGCATGTCCTGGTCGACGACAAATGGTGCAAGGACCATGCGGACATCCACCACCTCTACCACGAGGGGTGCGTCCTTTAGACTGGGTCATCACTCCTCGACCACGAGACACGACGATAGCTGACGAGGGATTAGGAGTAGCTGTAGTAGGCATGATGATCCGACTGAGACGACTATAGACCGCCTTCATGGGAGGTGTAACACCCCCAACTCCCGAGGTACGGGAATAGTGTGCAATATCAGTATTGCATGCCCGTGTGGTTTGGTGGCCACTATGAAGTTCTGGAGGACTTCACCTTAGCTAGCGGACAACGAAGGATGGGGTTTACCGCATGAGGGTTGTTGTGAAACCCCAAAATCCGAGTAGGGTTTTAACTGCAAAATCCAACTGGATCTGGGCTTAATTGCAAATCCGCTTTTATTCTCTTGTCCAAAAAAATTATTTTAATAGTCCATTGCGTAGTGCTCGTCGATAGCTTTCCAACGAGTCCAAGAACATAAAAATCCGAGTTCGGGAGCCCGAGTTACGACCATTTTAGCGAGGAGGGGTACAAGCCATATTCGGGCCCGAACCCAGATCCGAATCCGGGTCCAAACCAATAAAACCCTTCCCTATCTCGTCCAAAACGCCCATGGCTTTGCTCCTTCGACCAGCAGCCCGCCCTCATCCCTTTTCCTCGCCGGAACGTCACCCGTGTACCTTGAATCGGCGATCCAAAGCCGCAATCGTGTGGAGAAAGTCCAAGGCATCCCCGTGTGCGGTTCATCTCGCGATTTGGAGCACCATCCACGACGTTCTCCGTGGGAGGAAAAAACGAGGTTTTGATTCTTCTTTAGGTACGAGAACTACCTTCCTCTTGCTGTGGTTCCACGTGATTTTAGTCCTATTTTTGAATATCATTAGAGCCTTAGACATGCATGTGCTACAGATTATAGGGTGGTGTCATGGTTCCTTGCACATGTATTTGGTCGGCATGTTTGTTCTACTGATCGTATATGCTTTGTTGTATTAATTTCATTTTGAGTTATTTGGGGATATACCGATCATATATGTTCTATGGTGAGGCAACACGGGTGGCAGTACTCGCATCTTCCTGGTTGTTGCCATTAATGTATATTCTCGGCTAGAAGTTGCTCTCTATGCATTCTCTGCTTCCTTTATCGATAAACAAATCCTGTAGTATTCCTTCATTGTCACTCATTCTGCATTGACACTTAATGTTTTGATGCTCTACGTGTGATATATTCTCACTAATACCGTTGATCTATCAGGAAGGTTCTATAATGGCATGTCTCCCCTAACGATGACTACTGTTTACGGAATGTAAAATTATTCCAGAAACCCTTGAACCCAAGCATTTTATTATTTGTCTAAAGCTAACATTTGATCGAATATAAGGATCCAAAAGTTGAGGTACTCCTCAACTTGTTTGACTATGATCTGACCATAACAACTCTTACCTTCCTGCATTTGAAGAATTACAGTTCTAGAGCCAAGTTCACCACCTTAATTAATTTATTATTTTAAGATGACGAGGATTATTATACAACAATTTATGGGCCAATCATATGATACTACCCAGTGTCATGAATAGATGGAGTTGAGGGCTCTCGTTTTCGAAGATTTAGAAAGGGTTGAAATATGAGTCTCGGGAAATAGTCTGCATTGCAGGGAATAATTTGATTGCATAGACAATACCAGAAGCATAGCGTCTAGCTTGTGAAGAGCAGGGAGCTTCATGCTTATATCCAATCTTGGCTTGCCTGCTAAGATTTTCATAAATTAAGTATTTAAATAAGAGTGGAATTCTCTAGAATTATTTGTACAACTGAAACTGATTGACGAAAGTTACCTCTACTAAGGTTTCATATGGTAAGGTATTAGGAGATGCGTTGTTTTCAACCATATAATCACGTAGTGACATAAGGCAATCTGTTTCTCTCCTCAATATAGTCTTTTTCTCATCTGACAATGGCTCTAACCTTTTGAACTGATCGAATAAGGTTGCTGTTGGAGGAGAACATTTTTCTAAAAACAAAAGGTAGCACATGTATTTCAACAAATGAAATGGAACTGTACAGCATTCAACAGAGGTTAGTAATGGCATATAATGATTTCCCACGACCTGGCAATTGGAGATTTCACACAGTAGTTGGGTTTTCATTTCTAACAATTTGCCTGCTTGGACTATATTACATAGCACACACTACACATGAACTTTCTTCTGAACCTTTTTCATGCTTGTGTGGATTAAGCAGCGACGATTAGCTTAATCTCACAATGTAAAGCCATGCTAGATTAAGATCGAGACCTGGTTGTTCTACCCTTGACGACGAGGTGATTGGGGCATTTCATGCTCTTTTCAGCCATTAGGATTGCAAGAGAAGGAACAAAAAAGACGGTAGTTCTGAACACCTCATTGGGTACTGTCTTGCAATAAGGTTACATTATAATCACCATTAACATATGATGATAAGCAAACAACTACTTAAG
This sequence comes from Ottelia alismoides, assembly GCA_037367405.1. Taxonomy (NCBI): domain Eukaryota; kingdom Viridiplantae; phylum Streptophyta; class Magnoliopsida; order Alismatales; family Hydrocharitaceae; genus Ottelia; species Ottelia alismoides. The sequence continues at coordinate 991,623 of JAZKJV010001396.1, forward strand.
TTTCGACATGCATATTCTCATGCGACCTCTTGTTGTTTGTCACATTGGCCACTTAATGGGGATGCACGGGTTAAATATTGCCCCTTAAATTGGTACTATTAACTAGATATCCAGATCTATTTATTAATTCTATGATCAACAAGCACTTTTTCCCGATAGGTTCTTATCGATGCTACGGTGATTTGGTCTTAAATGGCATGCGGGTAGAGGAGTAGTTGCCGCCAAGGGAGGGGCATGCACCCTTGGGTCCCCGGGTAGAAGCCTAGATGACCGCGATCCCAACTGCTATTATAGCTGCGATGGTTGGGGGACATGTTGCTTGGCACACCGAGGTGCTAATCTGACGGTGTTGGCCTCGCACTTGCGTGCTTTAGCCCGGTGCTCGAGCGCGGGCCAAGTAGTCATGGTTGGTCAGCTAATGTTTCGCTTGTCACTTAGAGTTAACACTCATGTACGGATCAATGTAGGCCACATTGGTCGGTATTCCGAGTGGGAGCACTAAGAGGGGAGTTCCGGGAAATGTGGTTATTGAAGTTGTGGATGGCACGTGAATCTCCTGTCCATAAGGAGGTTGGGCTAGTCGCGAAGATTCGCAGGTTGGAATCTAGATTGTGAATCGGATATCAAGTGGAGCTAAGTGGACGTGTTGGGAACTTAGTTAGGATGCATTGTACCCCACCGCATGCCTACGGAGGCACCCCAACCCTAAGGCATTCTTTTGCCTTAGAGTTATAGTGTGAGGTCTCACCCAGACCAAGACCATGGACTATCCACGAAGCTTGGTTACTCATATTCATATCTAATAACCATAATAAAAATGTAATTCTTTTGAGATCAGGTTACCTAGTTTCTCTCTCTTTTGCACACATTTAAATTATATCCTGCTTGTTGTTGTATAGCTTTGTTTAATTCGTATTGGGCAACTTTGCTCATAACGTACCTACGTGTGGATCCGCAGGTTCGCAGCAATAGCAACGTTATAGTCATCACTTTTTGTGCAGCTTCACGAATCCTTGTGGAACAGTTGGTGGTAGTTTTTTTTCTATCTTTTCCTTACTTGTAGCACTTTAAAAGACATGGCATGTATAATGTATTCCAATACACATTTCTTTCATATATACATGTATACTTTGTGGACATGGATGGGCATTGCAATGTTAGGGATGGAAATGTAATGGACAATGGAATGAATGAGAATGGAAATGGAATGTGATTGTGAGCATGTTGAATGAGAAGCAAAAGTTTTAAATTCTAACGTGTTGTGCTATTTTCTCCTGCTTACTATATATATCATTGGTATTCAAATGTGGAATGTATGTGCGTGGATTGGTTTGCCGAGTACCCGGATCCTAGGGGGACGGGCGTGACAGTTGTAGACCGCGGGTTCCCCTTAGCACAACACAAGTGTTCGGCGGCACTTGACGGAGCTTGAGATGTAACATCCGCGTAAGAGCGTGGGGTCCACTGATGATGTGAAGTGATGACATGACATGCTGATGAAGCAGATGACATGGCATGCTGACAGAGCAGGTGACGTCGCGTCGGTTGCAAAAGACGAAGGGATTGCATGGAAGATGAAGAGCCAAGACACACGAAGAGTCATCTCGGGAGACGAAAGGTCTCCGTAGAAGACTAAGAATCCTTGCATTCATTGTACATGTAATAATGGTGTCCCTTCGTATACCCCCGACTTGTCTATATAAGGAAGGATATAGCTCATTTGTAGATAACACACTCATAGTGAGTCTTTTGCAATACAAAGAGGGTTTAGTGCCAACTGCTCTTGTGTCCTTGTACTTGAGTGTTTGTGTACGAGTATTCTAGCGGCGTGGTTAATCGGTGTGCTAATGTACATCCTACATGCAAGGGGAAGGTTGGTTAGCTTGCGAGAAGCTAACGCCGCACATGTTAGTTTCAAAAATTAGAGTTGAGATTTTACCCCTGTGACAACTAGTATCAGAGTAAGAAATGGCACCCAACACCGGAGATCACCTTACTTCCTTGGAGGAAATCGTGGTGGAGATTCAGTCTCAACTGGGTACTCATGCCCAATGCTTGGCTCATCTAGAGGACGACGTAGGTGTGGATGTTTCGGATGTCGTTGGTGATAGTTAACACTCGGTCGATGTAGTGAAGGCACTTGGGGAGAAGCTAGAGGAGCTCGAGTCCCTGATGCAAGATCTGCATGGGGAACTCTTCATCGTCAAAAAAGCGATCGCGAATGGGGGCGGATCCAGCGAGTCTTGTAGGCCAAAGGTCTCAGAGCCCAAGTCTTTTTTAGGTACGTGGAGTGCCAAAGACTGGAGGATTTCTTGTGGGACATGGAGGTATACTACAAAGCTGTCAAGACTCCTGAGGCGGAGAAGGTATTCTTGACGGCGATGTACTTGTCCGATCATGCAAAGCTATGGTGGAGGAGCCGTGCATCCGAAGGACGACCAGACATCTCGCCTTGGGATGAGTTGATGAAGGAACTGAAGGAGCAGTTCCTACCCACCAACACTGCTTGGGTAGCGAGGAAGGTGCTCCGAAGGCTGAAGCAGACGTGAACCATACGGGAGTACGTTAAGCAGTTCTCATCACTGCTGCTGGATATCAAAGGTATGTTTGAAAAAGACAAACTTTTTAATTTTGTGGCGGGTCTCCAAAACTAGGCTCAAGGGGAGCTCAGGAGGCAAGGAGTGAAGGACCTTCATACGACCATCGATGCTGTGGATGCGTTGGTCGACTATAAAGTCCAACCCACCACAAAGAAGGAGACTGAGAAGACCAAGAGCAAACCCAAAGAAAAGAGTAAGGGAAAGTTCAAGAAGTTCGGCAAGGCCGAAATTTCAAGGGAGGGTGAAGAATCCTCCAAGAAGGCCGAGCAACCCAAGGGGAATGACTGCTTCATTTGTGACGGGCCACATCAGGTGCGGGAATGCCCGAAGCGAGAGAAGATGAACTCCATGACCATGAAGGGGATCTCAAACAAAGAGGCGCACATGACAAACCTCAAGTTGTTGCGCAACGTTCGCTTGTGTCCGCTGAAGTCAAGCAAAGAGGCGAAAGTGGAGGTGGAGCGCGAGGATCAAGAACTGGTGTACCTTGATGTTATGGTACACAAGAAGACTCTTTCGACCATGATCGACACTGGAGCGACACAACTTCATCTCCAGCAAAGAGTTCAGGAGCTTAGGAGTTCCCTTGGAAAAGAGCCAGTGCCGTGTGAAGTTTGCCAAATCCGAGTCACTGCAGATTAAAGGTATGACACACTGCACTATCCAGTTGGGTGATTGGAAGGGAAAGGTGCGCTTTCTCGTGGTACCTCTTGACGACTTCCAAATCATTTTAGGAGTCGAGTTTTTGAAGAAGGCGAATGCGTCTGTAACACCTTATCTGGGAGGCATCTTCTTCGCGGCTGTCGATAGCCCCTACTTCATTAAGGCTATCAAGAAGAAAGGACAGGCTGAAGCCATGTCTGCAATGCAAGTCTGCAATGGGCTAAAGAAAGGGTAGACGACATATTTGGCTACGGTACGCGTCGAGGAAAATGGCGAGGAGACACAACCATTCCCCAAGGCAGTAAACAAAATTCTGGGTGAGTTCAAGGACGTGATGTCGAAGGAACCTCCCAAGGAGCTTCCACCGAAGCGAGACGTGGATCATGCCATCGAGCTACTGCCAGGTACGATGCCCCCTGCACTTGCACCCTACAAGATACCCCCTACACATCTAGAGGAGTTGCAGAGACAACTCAAGGAACTGATGGACACTGGTCTGATGCGTCCAAGTAAGGCACCTTATGGAGCACCGGTGCTGTTCCAGAACAAGAAAGATGGGAGCATGCGGATGTGCGTGGATTATCGCGCACTGAACAAGGTGACAGTAAAGATTAAGTACCCCATCCCTAATGTTGAAGACCTGTTCGATCGCTTGGGCTAGGTCAAGTACTTCTCGAAGATGGATCTCAGGTCGGGATATTACCAGGTCCGCATCAAGGAGGGAGACGAGCCAAAGACTGCGTGTGTTACGCATTATGGGTCTTTTGAATTCCTTGTAATGCCGTTTGGGTTAACTAACGCCCCGGCAACTTTTTATACGTTTTTGAATGATGTCTTTTGCGAGTATATCAACTCATTTGTCGTAGTGTACTTAGATGATATAGTAGTGTACAACAGGACTCTGGAGGAACATGTCAAGCATCTGCGGATGGTGCTTGAAAAGCTGAGACAGAACCGGTTGTACTTAAAGCCGGAGAAATGCGCCTTTGGTCAGGAGACCATCTCTTTTCTTGGACATATGCGGGCGGAGGCACGATTGGCATAAAGCCAAGGAAGACGCAGGCGATTGAAGAGTGGGAAACCCCCACAAAGGCAACAGAACTACGATCCTTCCTCGGATTGCTGAACTACTATAGGAAGTTCATCAAATGATACTCCAAGAAGGTGACGCCCCTGACGGACCTGCTTCTGAAGGATCAACCTTCGAGATTGACGCGTGAATGCCAGGAGGCATTTCAGAATCTGAAGAGGGCGGTGGTGGAAGAACTCATTCTACGACTTCCAGACTTCGAGAATCCTTTTGAAGTCCACACTGATGCGCCCGACTATACACTTGGAGGTGTACTGGTGCAAGATGGACACCCCGTGGCGTACGAGAGATACAAGCTAAATCCAACAGAGAGGAGGTATTCCGTACATGAGAAGAAAATGACAGCAGTGGTCCATTGTCTGAGGACATGGCGCCACTACCTACTCAGATCAAATTTCGTGGTGCAGACGGACAACGTAGCAACGACCTGCTTTGTCAAACAAAAGAAGCTGACTCCCAAACAAGCGTCACGGCAAGACTTTCTTGCCGAATTCGACTTCGAGCTTCGCTACAGGCTTGGGCGGACCAACCAGGTAGCATACACTCTTTCAAGGAAGAGCGAACCAGAAAAGCCGAAGATCGCGGTGATTGCATCGATCACTCGTATGTCCGGAGACATGCTGGAGCGCATTCGAGAGCAGATACATGATGATCCGGTCACTTCACGCTTAGTGCAACGCGTGAACGATAACGAAGTTCGGAAATTCTGGATAGAGGAAGGCGAAGGGCAGGAGGCCCTATGTCCCCTCGAGCAGTGGTTTGAGAAAAATGCTGCTGAAGGAAGCACACGACGCACAGTAGGTTGGTCATCCAGGAATGGAGCGCACACTGGCACTGCTCTCCTCGAGCTACTTCTGGCCGAAGATGGAGGAAGACGTGGAAATATACGTGCACACTTGTCTTGTATGCCAGCAAGACAAGACAGAGAGGAAGAAGACGACAGGATTGCTGGAGCCCCTGCCCATCCCTTCACATTTGTGGGAGAGCGTATCACTGGGTTCCCGAAGGTGTAAAGGAATAATGCGGTGATGGTGGTAGATGATCGCTTCTCAAAATATGCGATTTTCGTACCAGCACCCCAGGAGTTCACAACAGAGACCACATCGAAGTTGTTCTTGCAGAACGTGGTGGAACACTGGGGGATACCATTGGACATCATGAGCGATCGCGATGCTCGGTTCATAGGTCGATTCTGGACGACCTTATTTGAGATGCCGTGATTCGATATCAAATTCTCAACTAGCAATCACCCGCAGACGGATGGTCAGACGGAGCGGATCAATGCCTTGCTGGAAGAATACTCGAGGCATTACGTGACAACCAATCAACATAATTTGGTAAGCTTACTGGATACTGTCCAATTCTGCTAAAATTTACAACAGACCTCCACTACTGGCCAGAGTACATTCGAGATCGTAATGGGTAGGCAACCCGTGACACCGAACGAAGTGGCTAAGCAGATTAGCCAAGGACGGTGTCCTGCTGTACATCGCTTTGCATTGGAGAGGCATGATCGGTGGGAGGAAGCGAAAGATGCGTTGGCTCATACTCAATGCTGAATGAAGAAGACGGCTGACAAGAGTCGTAGGCCGGTCGAGTTGTAGGTTGGAGAGAAAGTGTTGTTGAAGTTTACTCCCCATATTTGGAAGAAAATCCTAAGGAAGACAACGCATAAAGTGTTGTTTCCTCGTTACGATGGACCCTTTGAGATAGTTCGACATGTGAGATCGCCCGCCTGTCAATTACGTCTTCCAGAGAAACTGAAGCTGCATCCCGTGTTCCATGTCAGCTTCCTGAAGGAGTACCATGAGGACAAAGAAGATAACACCAGGAGGGCATCAAAACGTGCTCCTCCTAACGTTCGGGTTCAGCACACGAGGGTTGCTGAGAAGATTCTTGACATGTGCGTGGAGGGCCAGAGCAAGAAGAACCGGATAATCTTCTTCCTTGTCAAATGGAAGGGATTCCCAGAGGAGGAGGCAAGCTGGGAACGTGATATAACCCTGTGGCAATTCGAGGACCTCATCGAGGACTTCTTGAAGACGGAGGATCAGTCGCGGACGCCTGATGGATCAGGTGGGGGAGGCATGTAACACCCCCAACTCCCGAGGTACAGGAATAGTGTGCAATATCGGTATTGCACGCCCGTGTGGTTCGGTGGCCACACTATGAAGTTCTGGAAGACTTTACCTTAGCTAGCAGACACCTTACCGCATGAAGATCGTAGACTGCGGGTTCCCCTTGGCACAACACAAGTGTTCGGCGTCACTTGATGGAGCTTGATTTACAACATCCACGTATGATCGTAGGGCCCACTGATGATGTGGCGTGATGACATGGCATGCTAATGAGGCAGATGGCATGGCATGCTGACGGTGCATGTGACGTGGTGTCGATTGCAGAAGACGAAGGGATTGCACGAAAGATGAAGAGCTAAGGTGCACGAAGAGTCATCTCGGAAGACAAAAGGTCTCCGTAGAAGACTAAGAGTCCTTGCATTCATTGTACATGTAATAATGATGTCCCTTCGTATACCCCCCGGCATGTCTATATAAGGAGGGGTAGAGCTCATTTGTAGATAACACACTAAGAGTGAGTCTCTTGCAATACAAAGAGGGTTTAGTGCCAACTGCTCTTGTATCCTTGTGCTTGAGTGCTTTGTACGAGTATTCTAGCGGCGTGGTTAATCGGTGTGATGGTGTACATCCTACATGCAAGGGGAAGGCTGGTTAGCTTGCGAGAAGCTAATGCCGCACAGGTTGGTCTCAAAAATTAGATTTGAGATTTTACCCCTGTGACAGTAGGTATGGTAGCTCTAGTGAGAAGTTGAGTACGTGCTGCATCATACTCTGTATCAAGGCTGACCATTAAAACTCCAACCCAAGGCCCTAAATGTCGGTTTCGGTCACCATTTCGGTGACCGATCGAAACGGAATTTCGGTCGAAATTCGATCGAAATTCTGGTCATTTCAGTCATTTTTTGTACTAAGGCCCTCATATTTCGGTCATTTCGACTATTTCGGTCGAATTTTGATTTCAATAGGATATCGATATTCGATAGAAATTCGACCGAATTTCGCTGAAATTGGAGGCCATGCTCCAACCATCATGGAGTTCCTATATGCCTTCTGCTGCTCAAGAGATGTCGTAGTAGGCATATAGCTATGAAGCTTCTCAAACATGCCACGGAGTGAACTATAGTACATATGCAGCGGACGACCATTCTGCTTGTCCATTTAGATGTCAAACTGTAGCTGAAGAATCTTAGCCTCATTCTTTACCTGAGTATAGGTGAAAGCCAAAGTGTCCCACATCGCCTTGGCAGTGTGTTGGTTCAGAATATCATTGGCTATCTCTGTGGTGAGGGTTCCACATAGCCAAACTCGTGCATACGCCTCATCTTGCTTCCAAGAAGCATTTTCCCCAATCTTATACCGTTGGATCTGGATCTATCTGGATGTGCTCCTTGTTGTTGTACCACATGAGGGTGAGAAACTCCATGGATCACAACTCATAGTTGGTCCCAACCATCTTAGCGATGGGAGCCAGTCCCTTAAAGGCACCAGACAGAAAAATATCACCCTTGTTCTCTGACATGATGGGAAAACGGTCGAACAACGGAATTTGATTGGGGAGTAGACCGATATTTGCGAGTCTACACAATCATATGGAGGATTGCTTGTACAGGTAGACTCATACAGCCATCCTCATCAAATTATGTTGTGCGCTAGGGTCGGCAGCGGCCTGGGGGTGTTGGGGAAGGGCTTGGGCGGCCTAGGGTAGTCTGATCGGTGTCCTGTCTGTCCTAGATAACAGGCGAGAAGGCTAAGGTGGCTTGGACGGTGGCGGCCTGTGGCCTGGGGGAGGGTCGAGCATCATCGGAGGATGCCAGACAGCTTGGGTGGTGGCGGCCTGGGCGACAGGGGGGAGGGCTAGGTTTTGGTGGGATAAGGTAACTTCGGTATAGGATATGCGCTTGGATGCCAGATTGCTGGGAATTGAATTAATTAATGATGGACCCTTTGATTCTCTTATATAGGAGAGGAACCTATTGGGCAAATTACATAAAGAAGATAAAATAAATAGATAAAAATAAAAGATGGCAAAAGATAGGAAATGTCTCAACATATATCTATCATAGTTCTGTCACTTTCTTCATTTAAGATACATCCGAGTCCAATCAGATCAATCACTCATACAATTTAGCTGATCGATCGGCAATCATTTTCACTAATTGATCATTTTGTCAACAATGAACTGGCATGAATTTCATGTCCATATTTTTATCTTGCACTTAAAAACAATATACATGAGGATGTTCACTATTCTACCCCAATCAATCTGACATAAAGATCATATTTTTCACGTAACAGATTTCCTGAAAATCGGAAAAGCAAGTGACGATACGAAACAGAAATCGACTTTGCATGTGACAATACGAGTGATCCAGACAATGGATCGATGTGAAAATGACGCACATGCGATGTATAGTGGACTTGAGATCGAACAAAATAGCGGAAATAAAATCCGTATCTTCTGGGGTTGTTCCCGAGATTCCTCCACCAAAATCATCGATTTCGAGGTGCTTCACATGAACGCCCGCAAACACATCGATGATCTCGACACCATCTTCGATCTGGCATGCTCGAATGGGAGATCGACATTGATGACGGTGGCGGAGCTTCGACAAGCACTTCGACAATGCTCCAACAAAGGGTCCAGATATAATGGATGTAGAGATATTCTGTGTACTCTGATTATCGATTTAGTATTTTTATTTCTTATATCTATCTTATGTAATTTACCCATAGGTCTGTCCTATATATAAGAGACCTTAGAGTTCTCTGAAATAAACATCTTTTCCATTTTTTCCAACATGGTATTTGAGCAACAGTCCTAGACCGGTGCTCCGTACACTAACCCTAATTCTATCCCACCTTCTGCCCTTCCTCTCTACAAGGCCGTTGTTGGTTATCCAAGTAGAAACCCATCACCGTCAACACCGCCACCCCGACCTGTCATCATCGGTCCTAGCCTCCGCTGCGGACCTCGCCCCCCACACCTTTTCTCTTTCCGTCGACCCTAGCCCCCACGTCCGTCAGCACCACCCAGTCCTCCAGCAGCACCGTGGCCACCTGCATCGTCGAGCAGCGGCTTCGCCACTGCCGTCGCATCTCGTTTGTCGAAGGTCTTCATAGTCGTCAATTGTCTCTCCTTTGCTCCGTCGCAGGCTTTTCCTATGCATTCAAATCCACACATGTCTATGTAGATGTTCATTCATTAGTCTACATAACCCTAGTACTCCTCCTCCGACAATATGTCAGAAAATAAAGTTTACGTACCCGCCGCTTGCGCTTTTCGAGGTCCAACGCCTATTGTGAAGATGGACGAGACAAACTATTATCTCTGGGCTATGCAGTTCATGAGCCTCATGAAGTCTAGCGGTAAGAAACAAATTCTTACTGAGGAGGAGCCGATAGAGAAGACTGGGGTTAACGCCTCGTGGGAGGCGCATGATGCATATACCAAAGTTTGGCTTTCCGGTACATTGACGATAGAGATCGCCAATGATGTGTTACATCGGCCCATTGCTAAGGCAATGTGGGATATCCTCGTAGTAACCTATTCGCAGGCGAGGAACGAAACCAAGATCCTTCAACTCCAGCATGATATATTTACTATCAAGTAGAACGAGCAGCCTCTTCATTCATTGTATACATCCTTACGTGGGATGTTTGAGAAGCTACATAGCTTCATGCCTCTCACGACCACTCTAGAGCAATATAAGACATATAGGAATGCTACTATGGTTGGTATATTACTAACTGCCCGCGATCCAGATTATGATGCTACCGCCTCTCAGATTCTAATGGACGCTACTATTCCTCCCATGGTGGAAGCTTTTCGCCGGCTTGGCATGATTATTGTTCCATCCACTGCTACTAGTCAGACTTCTTCGACCATGGCATCCACCTGCGGTAGAGGATGCTCATCTTCTTTTCGTGGACGTGAACCTCGTGGTAGAGGAGGTAACATTCGTTAGACCTATATATATTGTCATCGTCCAAGCCATTCAGAGGATGCATGCTATTCCAAGCATGGATTTCTGGCATCAACTCGTATAGCAGAACATGTCGAGCCTTTAGTGGCTCATACTTCAGACTAGAGATTTGATGACCTTATGGCTAGGCTACATGATATTATGCCACATTGTTCTTCACCATCTCTAGGAGGTTACTCAGATGTAGCTGCCTCTGCTTCTGCTAGTACCTTAGTGCTTATGCTTTTACATCATGTCATGGCTCTGAGATTACTGAGTGGATTATGGACTCTGGGGTGACACATCATATATGCGGAGACAGGAAACAACTCACAACATATAGACAAGTTCCACAAGGGAGAACTATGGTAATAGCCGGTGGGACTCACTCCCAGATCATCGGATAAGGGGAGATTAGTTTAATGCCTTCTACGCGTCTTCAAAACATGTTGCATGCCCCTGATTTCTCTTTGAATTTAAACTTGCCTCTACCTTCTTTCGATCACATGTTCCTATATTTTCATAGTATGACTCATCAACTTGATACCTCTATAGTTTGCACAATTTTGAATGTCTCCTTTGTTCTTATAAAGATGCACCGCGATGCTTCTCTCTAATCTTCAGGCATTTTCTTGCTTCACTGAATAACCTTGAGTAAATTTGTAAGTCAAGTTAAACCATGCTCACCTAGAACTCTCCATGCTTCTATAGGAACATCATGTCCTACACCTTTCCCATGTTTCATAACCTTCAAAGCCTCCTTTACTTCCTTCCTTTGTATTTGTCTATTGCTTGGACGATTCAAGTAACTTTCACTACTAGCTAGATCTCCCAAAGTGATCTTTCTATATCTTTCCCTAAAGAAAAGCTTATGTAAATACTGCTTCCATCTAGTTTTTACATCCTCCTTAATAACAAGCATATGTCCTTCCTCATACTTAATGCGTCTCACTTGAGAAAGGTCTTGGTCTTTTTCTCTCTTGCTTTGATCAACCTGAGTATATCCTTTTGGCCCTCCTTAGAATCGAGATTTTTGTACAAAACTTCATAAGCTTTTGATTTAGCTTCGCTTATAGCCTTCTTTGCTTCCTTCTTCGCTACTTTGTAGTTTGTGGCAGTTTCTTTATTCTATCCCTAGACATAACTTTAAAGCATGCTCTTTTATTTTTGAACTTCTCTTGTACCCCTCCATTCCACCACCAAGCCTCCTTTTGACCTAGGACTCCTCCCTTTGACTCATCTAACATCTCTTTGGATACCCTTCCGATACAAGATGCTATCACTGTTGGAAATGCGAGCCCACGGCGAGCCATTATGCAATAAATGTTATTGCAATTCACTCCTTAATCTGAAATAAAGAATACATAATTTGCATAATAGGTCCCTTAGTACAATTAGGGTTATGTACCATGGCCATCTTGATGATCATACAGCTGTTGATTCAACTATTGAATCATAGAGGCTGGTGCTTGGATGAATATCTAAAGAGTTAGATTGAGGACTCATCAAGCACCGTCAGATGATTGTTAAGAGATGATCTCCAGCCTGAGTAGGAGATGGCAATCCTTATCTCTGAAGGCTGATATCTGACCGACTTCTTGATGCAGGTCCTTTGCATAGGAATAGAGATTCAGAGGTGTCAGATTAGTTAGGTCAAAGAGTTGACTTAACGAGATCGAGATAACCAAAGTCCTATATCGCATGCTGTCATGATATAGGCACGCATCCTCTGACCGGAGACAGATGTGTTGCTATATGTCTAAGTATGTACATTTGGCAGACCAATAGGTTGATGACCTAATCAAGGTCTACATACCGGCGCGCTGGTGTGCATATAAGGGCATATGAGTAATACGATCTCTCAAAGGGATCATACAGGTTCAGTTACTGAACCGGAAGACATGAGCTCACTCATGAGATATTGGGAAGAATCAAATTCCGTGCGCACGGTCGTCTCGCTTTGGAAGCTTGACTGAATTTGTAGGTTTGATATATACTTTTGGAAAGTATATGATCAAGACCTAGGTATGATATATGCTTTTGGAAAGTATATGATCGATACCGACTCCCAATGATCGAATGAGAAACTTATTGACAAAACCATGAAGTAGACAGTATAAAGTTGATCCAATACTTCGGGTTTAGTCTGAGTCTTCCAGTATGCAGGATGTACAGGTATTGGGAATACCTGAGGGTGATGTGATCATAAACGATTGTATAACCATGACGCTTCCATTCCTAGGGAGTGATGAAACGGGTCTGGATTTTAGTGACTCCTCTCAGTAGAGAAGTAATCTGATCTTGGTCCAAGTGTTGGACATTGATCTGAATGTGATTCGGATGCAATAAGAAGATTAGATTTACGGTCTTGATTTAATCAAACATCTATGGGAGGCCCGCGATCTGGATTTGAGATATGATCTCAATATCCAAGTCACTATACGTGGAACAATACAATCGCCCTGTCCTTATCTCCAAGTATCTGCGGAGAAAGCACATTATCCTTGAAGGAGTTCATGGATAATTCTATTGTTGATATATGTATCCAAGCATTGAGAAAATGGATAATTAAATGTGATTTAATTATCATGAATAATATGAATTTGTTTCATATTATAAAGAGAGTTATTAGAGATAATTGAATGTGATTTGATTATCAAAGATGTGAATAATGTGAATGTGATTCATATTATTTGAGAACAAGAGAATAAAGATCCAAGATGATTAAATGTGATTTAATTATCATGGATATGAATAATGTGGATAGCAATATCCATATTAGTCATATATATTATAAATGTGATTTATAATATATAAGAGAGAGCTATTTGTGATTTACATTTGTTAATTAAATGTTAATGTGAATTGGATTCACAGTGGACATTGAATTAAAAATGTAATTTACATTTTGTTTTGGGTTGTGAATATGATTCACAAATTTCCAATGGCATGATTGCAATGTTCACAAAATAAATTGGATTTATTTTTGTGAAATAATTTGCAACAAATGTTGTTGCAAATATTGGAGAGAATCATGAGATAATGTAATCTCATGTAATAGGAAAAAGGAAGCTCCCTTCCTAATGAGGAGAGGGGACGGCCCCAATTCCATAAGGAATGTGGTGGCCGTCCACCCTCCTTATGGAAGGAGGCTTGCCTCCTTTCCTATCTCTCCAATGGAGATTGATTTGATATAAATCAAATTATATTTAATATATATTTGATTTTTATTAAATTAATTGTTGTTGTGTTTTTAGCAACAAATCATGGCCATTGAAAGAAATACAAATTAATGTGGACCATTGGATTTGTGTTGACACATGGAATGAGATCCGTGGATCCCAAAATCCTATAAAAGGAGAGGCACCCCATTGCTCTTCTGTACACATAAGTGAGACAACAAGTCTCTCTCTCTCTCTCTTTCTTTCTCTTTCTCTCCCTCTCATGGCCGTCCACCATGGATGCCCTAGAGAGGCTCTCCATCGCCGCGGCACCGTCGTTATGCTGCCCGATGTTTTGCTCGTGGAACTCCGTCTACTTCGGCATGCCTTGCTCGTGAAGAAGACGTCGGATCTCGTGTGTTGAGATCAGGAGATCCACCGCTTGGATCATCAACATGGATTGCGAGAAGCACGCGGTTCATCCCCGCGCTCGCAAGCGTCTCCTCCGACGGATCGGACTTGAGACAGGAGGTCTCTTCGATTAGAGACTTGATCGCAACCACGCTTCAAGAGGTAAACCTAATACTTGGTTGTGGTTTAGACGAAACGATCCGAGAAGTGTTCTTGGATCATGTGGTTTCGTCACATGAAAATTTTAATTTCCGCTGCATAGAACGAATAGTGCGACTAGTCGTTCTTCGTCGTATTCGATGCGACGATCACGCTTCCGTGATGCGCTTGAGGATCTAACTATATCCTTCAAGTGATATCAGAGCCAGGTTGGTGGTTTTGGATACGATCCATAAACCGAGGACGACTTGGGTTCATTAGGGTTTGCGAAAGTTTTCTTGCATTTCATTTTCGCATCTCTGTTTTGATATTATTTTCGGCACTGTTTAAATTGTTTAAACACGAAAATAATATTTGTATTTTATTCCCCATTAAATAAGGAAACCGTAGGATCTGAGTTTGCGTGATTTCGATTCCGTTTGCTCTAGATATGCTCATTTTAGTGAACATGTATCCACTGTTTCGGGGACTGCGGATCATGACGTAATTAAGATGTTAATTGCGGATTTGAAACGCCTTGAAATGCGTGCAAATCACTTGGGTTCTGTTGTAAATCAAGTTAGCAAACTTTAGAAATTTACTTTGCTTAATTTGGATTTAAATTGATTGAGATATGGTATTTTTAGTAAGTGAGGGTCACTGCTGAAAATACTTTCCTAATCAAGAACCTAGTGATTGTCATTTAATTAATTAGTGAAATTAAATTGTTTAATTTCCTGGAATAATTATGCATAAATATTTGTGAAATATTTAATGATAATTATGTCCTTAAATGACTTTGCCCTAACCAACAAATGATTAGATGTGATCTACATCAAGATTGGTTACATGATCTACATGATCAACATTCCAACAAACACGTTGCTTGAATAGGACTTGGGATTTGTTTAGCAAATCCCATTATAATGTTAATCAAAATTGTTTTGATTATTACTATATGGTATAATTTCGGTTGAAGAACCGATGATCATCTCAAGTACAAAATGATCTATTTTGCATTATCCTTTCCCGAGGTGGATATGGTGTCTAGTCGGAGAGCATTGGGGTTGCGAGTTGCAACGTATGTGGTCCGTCCCACTCTCGTCGGTACTGGCCATAACAGCGGGTAGGGTTAGTATAATGCTTAAGAAATCATGATGTATTTCTAATTATTAAAATTCGAAATAATACGTATTTGAGATAATACCATAATTCAAGTAACTATTAAAATTGTTTGTTGGATATTAATTGGATCATTAATTTAATATGATTAGATTAATTGGAATCCAATTAAAATTAAAACACTCTATGAATAGAGATGTTATTTCCCTTGTAAGAATTAATCATAATGAATATGATTCATAATGATTAATTAGAATTTGAATATGATATGGAGGATCACATAAGTGACATCCATGGTCTCCCGTCAAGGCGAAGGGTTCCATCGTCAGGGATTGTATGTAGGAGACGCATGTCCGAAGTGACAGCTCCTGTATGCAAGCGCATCTGGATCGGGCTCTTTGCTTCTCGAAAGAGTAAGGCCGTATACGTAGTGACCCCAATATCGGATCCTCATATTATTGGGGCGATATTGGATTGCGTATAGCGAGTACTATTCCTGTTGACGGTTGGTTCAATTAACGACGGGTCAACATCGCCTCAGGGGTGGTGGGCTCGGGTGTTAAAGACCGAATTGGGAATGCAAGTTGGACTTGCAAGGCGGAATGTGTTCCCGCTTCTTTTTTATCCGAGTTGCAGATTCTCATATTATTGGGATGTAACAAAGATAAGGAAGGAGATCCCAGATCTTGTTGAGATATAATGGTAAGTATATCTCTTACATTGAAAGTGATTAAGGGAATGGACTTTCAGTGTTGACAAGACAAGACAACTTTGATATAAAAAATCCTAAATCAAAGTAAAAAATATATATATAGTTATATATTTATGCAAATTTCTTATTTCAGATAATCCTTCATTAAAACCCACTCAATAATATACTCAATAATAACCAGTAGAATATCATGGATTGGACTCATGATCCAGATATTGTACTTGCAATTGGACACATAATGTATGTGGTTGCAATGTGCAAGTTTCCTCATAATATTGAGGAATGATAATTAAATAGATAATAGGACTACAACCCTAGGGTTTGTATGTCTCTATAGTCTTGATCTCTCATCGGATGTACTTTGGAAGTGACATGTCGATGATGATCGCAATTGTCAAAAGATCCTTATAAAATTAATGAAGATATTCTGGCATACATATGTGCTCTTAACATTTAACATGAATGAGATGGTTCACTGCATCATGCAGAATGGTGGCTCTATAAAAGATGATGTATTCAAATTGTTTGAGTACCTATCTGAACCTATGTTTTAAGAGTTTAGATGGATGTAGATGATGAGTGTCATCATTCTACTATCTTTACTCTAGTCATTCATGAAGCTTCATAATATTCATATTGTATGAAATTAATGAAGCTTGTATAAATGTTGAAATGCTTTTATATTGAATTTTTGAATTTAATTTAATTTAAGAGATCCTTAGTCTTAAGCAATGGTTGCTTATAGATAAAGGGAGCGCAGTGGAAGCATGGGTTAGACCCAAGTAAGAGGTATAGTCAAAGAGTTGACTAACTTCAGCGACTTCCATATGACATCCAAAGAGTTGGATGAATGCCAATACTGCAATAAGATGATGTGTTGATAGTATGATTATCAAGTCTGTCTAGAATCCTTAGAGAAGGACTCGGATGGAGCATCAGAATAATCTACATAAATCATTGAGATTGACTTTCTTATTTGATAAGATAAAGTCTAATTATTGTATCTCAATCTTCTAACAATACTTGCAATGTGTCGTATATGTTTTAGAAGACTATAAATTCTGATCTTCAGGTTTAATAGTCATCCACATAGATATTGATGCAATTGTTGCAACAATCTCTAATGGATTGAGAGACTTCATAATTTCAGTGGGAGAGCCCTTAGTCTTAGAGAATGTCTCTATGACCTAGATATTAGAATACATTCATTATTTATTTCTAAATGTTGGAAAGAAATATGAATTCTGTAATAAATCTATCATAAAGAGTTATGATGGAGGTATTTCAGATAGTAATCTAAAATCTAGTGGACTCCACTAAATTAGAAAATTAGTGAATAGTTCATTAACATTTCTAAATACTGAAATTAAACCTTAAGATCAATAGGAGGATGAAGATCATTTGACAATGATCTAGCATCAAGCCTTGGACATTTGTCTATTGATTTGATCAATAGACTAGTAAGAGATGAAACTTTAGAATGTCTAAAATTTCAAAACTTACATACTTATGAATTTTGTATTCAAAGTAAAATGTCCAATACACCATTCTTTGGGAATGGTGTAAGATGTCAAGGTATTCAAGATCTCATACATATTGATGTATGAGGATCATCTATATCATAGTAAACATTATGGATATATGATATCTACTGATGATTATGTATGATATGAGATTTCTTCTCTTCACCTAGAAACCTTTGAAGTGTTCAAAGATTTCACATAATTTTGGTCTACAACCAACGTTTGAAGGAAGATAAAATGAATTTGATCTAATCTAGGTAGCTTGTACCTAGATGAATTCAAAGAATGCCTTATGGAGATATGAATTTCATTTTATCTCAATCCTCCTAACACACCTTAACTCAATAGAGTTATAGGGAGATACAATTGGATCATGTGTGACATGATATTATCAATGATGAATTTTAGCATAATTATCCCTTAGTTTCCAGGTATATATATGTGTAGTAGAGACTACAATATATATCCTTAATAAGGTACCATGCAAAATGGAATCTAGCACTTGAGAGTGTTGCTTCATTAGGAAAATAAAGGATGGTATTGGATACCTACTTTATGACCTTGAGATTCTTAAAATATCTCATCTCTTAGAATGTGATTCTTAGAGGTAGAGACTCTTAAGAATCAAGATGAAAAATGAAGTATAGGAACTCATTTAATCTTGAAAAGATAATGAGGCTCCGGAAATTGGAAACTAAAAGGACAATTAAAGATGAAACACTAAAACCTTTTCAAATGTGTTTGAGGAAGGATTCCATGTGTCAGAGAAATCTGACAATGATCGAACTTCATGTGATGAAGCTTCTGAAGATCATAGCATGAATAGATGGATGTTAGCAATAAAAGTCTAATGTAGACTTCATATGCAAGTGTTGTATATGGACCCTCGTGGATCCACCTATATGGGTAAAACCTGTAAAGGTGTAAATGGATCTTCAAGAGAAAGGGAACCTGATGAGAAGGTAGAGACCTTCAAAGCACGGTTCGTAGCCATGAGCCACACACCAGAAGAGAAGACATTGCTTGCAATAAGACTTGCTCTTCGGTGACCATGCTTAAAATCATCAGAATATTGCTAACCTTAGCTACACAACTTGACTATTGCATCTTCAAGATGTAAGTCAATATTGCATTCCTCTACGAATACCTCTTTGAGGATATTCACATGAAGTAGCCCCATGGCTTCATGGTTGAGGAAAGCAAGGTGTGTAAACTAAGGAATCCATCTATGGACTCAAATAAGCTTCTTGAAGTTGGACCATAAGATTTGATGGAATTATAATTGTTATGATTTCAGATAGAATCTTGATGAGCCATGTGAAGCTTAGTGGGAGTGCCTTTGTGTTCATCTTGCAGAATGTAGATGATATCCTGATCATTTAAAATGATATAAGGATAATAATAAGTGTTTTATTATCTGGTTGTTCTATAACTTGAGATATGATCTCAAAGATACCTCTTAGATCTTAGTTCTGAAGATGTTCAGGAGCAAAGAGAAGAGGGTATTGGATTGTCACATTAGTACATCTTGGACATATTCCATTTTATGGAAAATTCCAAAAAATAAAAAGGCTTCCATCCCTTAAGATATGGTACTGACCTATCTAAAGGGATAGCACCTCAAAGAGTTGAGGAAGTGAATGCTAGAATTACTTGCCCTTGGGCATCAGTTCTGAGAAGCCGGGTGTGTGCTAGATGTGTACAAAAGCCAGATGGCTGCCATGCAGTGGGAGTAGTAAACTGTTACTAATCCTACTATGGAAATAAAACACTTGGTTGCAGTAAATGCAAAATCTTCATAGATGACAAGATTTTTGAGATAGTGATCTCGAAGTCTTATCTTCAGAAACTTAAGACTTTATAGATAGAGATCTAAAAGGTCTTAATTGTGGATACCTTAAGAGATTGTGATCTCCAGGAATAAGGGTATTCTGATAATGATTATGGAAATACTGGTTATGATAATTATTAAGCTGTAGTGTCAAAGACACTGTAACTAACTAGATTGAGTATTGGTTGCATGAGATGCAACATTCGCATTAGATGCGAGCACTGTTATTGGGGATATGCAAGTGCCGTAAAAGGACTTGGCGTAGTCTCGCAGGAACAGAGTGACTGATCAGCTTACCTAGCTATTTTCTAAATAGCCTATGATTGTCACATGAGTGCGGGTTTAAATGATTAGCCCATTAATGGCTCTTTGGGCTAGTGGGAGATTGTTGGAAATGCGAGCCCACGGCGAGCCATTATGCAATAAATGTTATTGCAATTCACTCCTTAATCTGAAATAAAGAATGCATAATTTGCATAATAGGTCCCTTAGTACAATTAGGGTTATGTACCATGGCCATCTTGATGATCATACAGCTGTTGATTCAACTATTGAATCATAGAGGCTGGTGCTTGGATGAATATCTAAAGAGTTAGATTGAGGACTCATCAAGCACCGTCAGATGATTGTTAAGAGATGATCTCTAGCCTGAGTAGGAGATGGCAATCCTTATCTCTGAAGGCTGATATCTGACCGACTTCTTGATGCAGGTCCTCTGCATAGGAATAGAGATTCGGAGGTGTCAGATTAGTTAGGTCAAAGAGTTGACTTAACGAGATCGAGATAACCAAAGTCCTATATCGTATGCTATCATGATATAGGCACGCATCCTCTGACCGGAGACAGATGTGTTGCTATATGTCTAAGTATGTACATTTGGCAGACCAATAGGTTGATGACCTAATCAAGGTCTACACACCGGCGCGTTGGTGTGCATATAAGGGCATATGAGTAATACGATCTCTCAAAGGGATCATACAGGTTCAGTTACTGAACCGGAAGACATGAGCTCACTCATGAGATATTGGGAAGAATCAAATTCCGTGCGCACGGTCGTCTCGCTTTGGAAGCTTGACTGAATTTGTAGGTTTGATATATACTATTGGAAAGTATATGATCAAGACCTAGGTATGATATATGCTTTTGGAAAGTATATGATCGATACCGACTCCCAATAATCGAATGAGAAACTTATTGACAAAACCATGAAGTAGACAGTATAAAGTTGATCCAATACTTCGGGTTTAGTCTGAGTCTTCCAGTATGCAGGATGTATAGGTATTGGGAATACCTGAGGGTGATGTGATCATAAACGATTGTATAACCATGACGCTTCCATTCCTAGGGAGTGATGAAACGGGTCTGGATTTTAGTGACTCCTCTCAGTAGAGAAGTAATCTGATCTTGGTCCAAGTGTTGGACATTGATCTGAATGTGATTCAGATGCAATAAGAAGATTAGATTTACGGTCTTGATTTAATCAAGCATCTATGGGAGGCCCACGATCTGGATTTGAGATATGATCTCAATATCCAAGTCACTATACGTGGAACAATACAATCGCCCTGTCCTTATCTCCAAGTATCTGCGGAGAAAGCACATTATCCTTGAAGGAGTTCACGGATAATTCTATTGTTGATATATGTATCCAAGCATTGAGAAAATGGATAATTAAATGTGATTTAATTATCATGAATAATATGAATTTGTTTCGTATTATAAAGAGAGTTATTAGAGATAATTGAATGTGATTTGATTATCAAAGATGTGAATAATGTGAATGTGATTCATATTATTTGAGAACAAGAGAATAAAGATCCAAGATGATTAAATGTGATTTAATTATCATGGATATGAATAATGTGGATAGCAATATCCATATTAGTCATATATATTATAAATGTGATTTATAATATATAAGAGAGAGCTATTTGTGATTTACATTTGTTAGTTAAATGTTAATGTGAATTTGATTCACATTGGACATTGAATTAAAAATGTAATTTACATTTTGTTTTGGGTTGTGAATATGATTCACAAATTTCCAATGGCATGATTGCAATGTTCACAAAATAAATTGGATTTATTTTTGTGAAATAATTTGCAACAAATGTTGTTGCAAATATTGGAGAGAATCATGAGATAATGTAATCTCATGTAATAGGAAAAAGGAAGCTCCCTTCCTAATGAGGAGCGGGGACGGCCACAATTCCATAAGGAATGTGGTGGCCGTCCACCCTCCTTATGGAAGGAGGCTTGCCTCCTTTCCTATCTCTCCAATGGAGATTGATTTGATATAAATCAAATTATATTTAATATATATTTGATTTTTATTAAATTAATTGTTGTTGTGTTTTTAGCAACAAATCATGGTCATTGAAAGAAACACAAATTAATGTGGACCATTGGATTTGTGTTGACACATGGATTGAGATCCATGGATCCCAAAACCCTATAAAAGGAGAGGCACCCCATTGCTCTTCTGTACACATAAGTGAGACAACAAGTCTCTCTCTCTCTCTCTTTCTTTCTCTTTCTCTCTCTCTCTCATGGCCGTCCACCATGGATGCCCTAGAGAGGCTCTCCATCGCCGCGGCACCGTCGTTATGCTGCCCGATGTTTTGCTCGTGGAACTCCGTCTACTTCGGCATGCCTTGTTCGTGAAGAAGACGTCGGATCTCGTGTATTGAGATCAGGAGATCCACCGCTTGGATCATCAATATGGATTGCGAGAAGCACGCGGTTCATCCCCGCGCCCGCAAGCGTCTCCTCCGACGGATCGGAATTGAGACAGGAGGTCTCTTCGATTAGAGACTTGATCACAACCACGCTTCAAGAGGTAAACCTAATACTTCGTTGTGGTTTAGACGAAACGATCCGAGAAGTGTTCTTGGATCATGTGGTTTCGTCACATGAAAATTTTAATTTCCGTTGCATAGAACAACTAGTGCGACTAGTCATTCTTCGTCGTATTCGATGCGACGATCACGCTTCCGTGATGCGCTTGAGGATCTAACTATATCCTTCAATCACCTCCCACATCTCGTTTGCACTTCCGTTACAATCCCAAGATAAGTCTTCTAAAACCTTCTCCTTTAAGCTTGATTGCTTCAATTAGAGATTCCATCGTCTAGTTCTAGTGATCTTGAAAACCTTCCTTTTCTTTAACAATCCTTTTATTTGCACATTGATGATTAGCAAGCGATGTTGGGTTGTCAAACTCTCTCCTGGGATTACTTTTAGTCTTTGCAACACAACCGATCTCTTCTCCTTAACTTAAAGTAATTTATCTGTGTTCTAGTCAGGCCACTCTTATAAGTAATTAAATGCTCATCCCTCTTCTTGAAGCGTGTTTGCTATGAGAAGATCATAAAAAACGACGAAGCCTTCTCTCATTATAAGTAGGGTTAACTACATGGTTTCTTGCTTAAATCTATGTTGAAAGATTAGACTATTTTTTACGTTGGTTATCGACTACCTAATGCAATGAAAAATTATAAGCCGCTACAAAATCCAGAATGACTTTTCCCTCTTCATTTCTATCCTTGAAACCATGACCTCCATAAATATTGCATACCATGAAGCATCGTTTCCCACATGTCCATTAAGATCTCCACCCAGTCAAATCATCTCTCTTTGTGGGATTCGTTTCATAATCTTTCTCCAAATCCTCCCAAAAATCTCATTTAATTTTCCATCTAAACCAATTTGCGGTGCATAAACTGAGATAATATTCGGAATTTCTTCTTCGAGCATCAATTTTAGTAAAATATTCCGATCCTCGAATCTTTGCACTTCAAGTTGTGAACAACCACTCCAACACCATTTTTGCCATTATCTTTAGGTGAATACCAAAGTTTAAAGCAATGTCTTCTCGATCTCCCTTGCTTTCTCTCCAACCCATTTTGTCTCTTGGAGACAATATAAATCTTCCTTCTCTCCATGTATATACTATCTCAATCGATTTGCCAGTCAAAGTGCCAATATTCCAACTACATATCCGTAACTTCCTTTGCAACATCTTTTGGACTAACTTCTTTAGTCATATACATCCATCATGCAAGAACCCTTGCATTTTGGACTGCATTCGGGCGACGATGCATCAGAACTAGCTTCTTTACATGCTTGTGTTCCTCATGCGAGAATCCTTGCAAATTTTGTACTACATCTAGACAACGAGGTAATGACCCTTCTCAACTTCTCATTACATTCAGACGATGCAATGTGTTGCTATTAGGGCCCCAACAAAATCTAAATGTTTGCTTAAATCCATGTCGAAAAGATCCGAACTATTTTGAATTGAATTCCTAAATGCTATTCTTAAAAAGAACACTATTAGGAATTTGTCTCTCTTGCGTTGGTTGTTGGATACTTAGCGTGCATCGCTCTTCGATTGCCATCGATTACCTTTAGGGGTCGTTCTCTGGATTCCCCCTCCCATCAAAATCATCGATGAGGTGTTTTGCATGAAACACACGTGAACACGGTGATGACTGTGATGCCCTCTTCGATTTTGCGTGCTCGGATCACTAATTGGAGGTCGGCGGTGATGAAGCTCGGTGTGCTCTCTTACAATGCTTCGATGAAGGGTTTGGATATAATGGCTAAGTGACTGATAAATTCCAAATTTATCAACATTATTCATCAACATTATCTCTCTTTCTCAATTTTATCACTGAGATTCAATGACAATTAACATTAACCAATAATCTGCGTGTTGTAAATAATTAACCTTAATTATATTATATAACCCTATTATTGTGTTAATATTTTATGTATTTCTTCCCATTAAAAAATCAAATAAAAATTAGATTAATATTGTACATAAGTAATATAATATAATATAAAAACCCAGAAAAATAAGCAAAAGAGAAATGCAAGAAATTTGTTTGGTATTGTTTTAATAAGTATTTATTTTTTACCTTTGTATAGATGATTTCTCTCGTTGACTTCTACATAAAAGTAGTACATCTCATTGAAATCTACAACTTTCATGTCTATCACTTTTTCTAATTCATCTTCTAACTAATCCTTTTTTATTTTTTAGGTTTTTATTCCTTTATCTTAATTTTCATTGGGCCTCGTGGCATCCCCAACGACGACCACATGACCCGTTCTTCTTGCGCCACTCGCCTTGATCTGAGCCACCCAATCTTCCTTCATTAGGCGGATCTTGGTCGTTCTCGAGCGCCTTCCTCTCAACTGTTGGATCATTTGATCCAACGGTTGGGGCGTCACCCCTAACCTCCAGCCCTCAACTCCTCCAGGTAGTACGAACTGCCGAAACGCCCTTCTTCTTCTTCCCATTATCTCCCTGTCGTAAACTACCATCTCCGTTAAACTTCCATCACCATTTCCTTCTCCCAACTCCCATAATCCATGCCAACTACTCAAACCGTCCTAAACCTTAACCTAATCATGATTATTGGTGGTTGAAACCTCCATTAAAATCAACCAAACCACTGCATGCTTCTCCTTTAAATACCCCTAATCCACCGCATGTGGTGGTTGTCCACCCCTGCGTGAGTGTTCTCCTAGCCATGATCTCCTTTCTGTGATTGGGATATGGAGATTCGAAGGGCGATAATGGAGTAATTCCTCCGATGTCGACCCGTGGCTGAAATAGCCATGCTCAAACACCCCAATTACGATTGTTCGAGCTCTCTTCTGCGGCTGCGGAGATGCAGCGATGAGCCCGGAGCCGATTGAGCTTCAAACCCAAGCCATATCCTCCACCAAAGCGATTCTTCTTCAATGTACATATTTGTCCTTGTTTCCATTTGTTGTTTCATCGATTATTTACAGTATGCACAAGCACCTTCATCTTCATTGTGATTTGATCACACTCTAACCATCACTGTACATCAATGATGCTTGCTAGAGGTCGACCTCGTCTTCCTCCTAGACACTCCATCACACTCTTCTTCTTCCTTCATCAGGACGACGAAAGAACCCACCTTGGCCATCGCCTTCTTCGTTCGACCGACCTTCATTACACCTCACTTTCTCACGCACACACACACACACAATGTTTGCTTCGGCTATTCTGTTGCTAACACTTGCAGGTGTCGAGGCCTTCAATGGCCAGAAATCTAGAAGGAGCTCCGATCTAGAGCTTAGTCCCTGATGTTCCTCCATCGTTAATGACATCCAAACAATTGTGCACCTTCACCGACGTCGTTCCATCTTCGTGAGTCTTTCGAGGACCCTCGTCGACCTTCAGAGCACCTTCATGAGCTTGACGGAATGATTAGACCTTCGTTGGAGCCCAATTCTAGCGCTGCCGCTTGCAGCGGTACTCGTCTGATGAGTAAGTACATGTACCGTTGGATCACCCCAATTTGGGGATGATCTAACGACCCAATTGCATCTACGTCTTCTGCCCGCGCCTATCTTCCGCACTTGCAGCCTAGGTCACACGAACCGCCTGTCGAAGTGTCAGATACTGACACGTGGTCCAAACCATGAGCCAGACATCGAGCCTGGCTGCACGTGTTGAGCGCTTGCGGTTTGGTCAAATTGCAACCAACCCCTGCCAATTATTCCTATTTACAAAAATACCCACGCACAGGGGGTATTTCATAAAGTCCATGGTCGTGTTTTATTATTTGCATTTTGGTCCCTCTAGGGACTCATATGTTATAATTGTTCTTGTTTTATTCATATTTTATCACATTTATGTCCCTGGACTCAAACTTGAATAACTTGAGCATCTTTTATCTGATTCAAGTGATTTCAATTTCATTATGATCTTAAGTTCACTCTCTACATGTTGATATGATTGTTCTTCCGAATTGACGCATGGTGATTGATGAATTAATTAAGGTTAATTCAAATGCATTTATTTATATTCAATGAAACTTTTCTTATAATTAAATGCTCAATTGGACTCAGATTGTTATCTTATATCTATCTCAAGTTACTTGACCATTCTAGGGTATATTCTTGTGTATACTTGCATATACTTTAGTTCTATCATTTTGTTCATCCTGTCACCAACTTCTAACTTGCATTTAAATAATGTAAAATTACACTTTATGTCATTTATGCATGCATTTGTGATGTGCATCATCCTGCATTGGTTTGTTGTTTTGACCTAGATAATTTATGAATCACTTTAACATATTAGAACACCCGAATATATATATTATGGCTCGTGTCCCTGATTCGACCCTGCTCGTCACTGAGATTCTTCTCGGTTCTGCATGATTTGCTAAATACCTGTATTACAACGAGTATAAATTATCTTATGCATTTAGCATTCATCAGTGACCTTTATATAGGCTCGGTTCACGACTCAAAATACGTAAACGATTGTATTTTATGCATAACTTTCGCATCATGTTCTTGGGCTCGTTGGAAATGTCTCGAAGAGTATTGCAAGATAGAGTGATCATTTGCCCAATTTGGATACTAGATCGGGTCAGAATTTAAGATTTAATATATTTGATACTTCAGGGTTTCACAGAATCGATTTGAAGATTATGGATGATAACATTTAGAAGAAAGATTCTTTTATATACACGGGATCTATTTTGCAACATCATAAGGAATTTGATGGAGTTGTTACTCATAAAATAAATGCAAGTTGGCTAAAGTGGAGAGGACCTTCTACTGTTCTATGTGATAAGAAAGTTCCTTTGAAAATCAAAGGAAAGTATTACATAGTAGCCGTGAGACTTTCTATGCTCTATGGATATACATGTTGGCATACGAGACATAGACATGTGCAGAGAATGACAGTAGTATAAATGAAAATGCTAAGGTGGATGTGTGGTTATAATATACACGAAAGGATCGGATTTAGATTGATGCGATTAGAAGGAAAGTTGCTGTATATGTGATAGAGGATAAGATGAGAGAAAATCACTTAAAATCGTTTGGCAATTTGCAATGAAGGTCACTTGATGCAGTCAGGAGATTGGAGATTTGTGATGTTGAACCGGCTAAGAGAGGGTAAGGAAGGCCCAAGAAGTGTTGGAATGGGACTATCCGAAGGCATCTTAGGTATTTAGATCTAAGTTTGAGAATGACCTAAAATGTATATGAATGGAGGCAAAGAATCCATGTAGCAAACCTTACTTAATGTGAAAAAAGGCTTTGTTGTTATTGTGACTAGAGCAGCATGGTCCTGGTCTTTGTAAATCTGATATTAAACTTGTGAATACATGAAGTTTTTGGGTGCAGGCCTCAATGACGAGCACCCCTTTTCCTTTCAAAAATATTTGTAATGTTATGAAAATGTGGCATATCATGACTTCAATGTGATTTGGCCAGATGTGTCTTTTGTGGTGTCCCGCCTCGGGGCCTCACCCTCTTTTCCATTAAAAAAAAGCTCAAACTATTTTCAGGATATGTTGTGCATAATGTCCACAGCCCGCGAGTATGCTGCAAACTTTGGGAATTGTGCTTAACGAACATATTTAGAAATTTGAGGGAGTGTCTTTACTATGCAGATTAGCATGGCAGATGGACCTTGAGCTAGAACGCATTTAAAACATGTTTATGAATTTAGCCCGTCTTTTTCAGGATTATGGCTGTCGTTGGTGCATACGCTTGAAGAGAACTTGCCTGCTAATGCTTAAATCTTGAACATGCTTATTGCGTGGAGTTGGAATGGGTTAGATTTCATTGAAATGGAACTGAGCCGCTCACACTTAGTTTAATTTAAGATAATGATTGATTACTAATCACATGTCCAAAAAACACTTGTCTTATATTTCCACATTAAGTCTTCTATTTGCGTTTCACTCGAGTTTTTGTATAGCCAGTTATACCAGCTGTTCATGGGGCCGAGTCAATTTCCTGGTATAGAGTTGATACTGAATTTTCTTGATAAAGCGATGCTAATTGCTTCCTAAAAATGACGCTAATTGCATTTGGTCCCATGGCACTGATCACAATTTTCTATTAGATTTATACATCACACTTTTCTGCCGATATTTCTGTCAGAACGTATCGGAAATCCATGTGAACCTTTTTATTGATATCAATTGGCAGCTCACTGCTGCCATGAAGTCATGGAGACACCCTTTTCTGCTGGATTATTTAATGCGTAAAATGTTGATGATTTATTGTCGTTAAAGGAAAAACCGTGCTTTATGCAAAGCTGTTGGCTCTCTTTTTTTTGCAGAGGAACTTTGTTGAAAGCATGGCTGGCTATTCGATACTGTGCTACCTTTTGCAGGTAATAGGCATTAGCTTTTAATTTTCATTTGCATGGAGGCAGTATTCTTTGTTTAATTATGGGTGTGATGTGTTTGCAGGTAAAGGATCGCCACAATGGAAATCTGTTGCTTGATGAGGAGAGGCACATTATTCACATCGATTTTGGTTTCATGTTGTCTAATTCTCCCGGAGGTGTAAATTTTGAAAGTGCACCTTTCAAGTTGACAAGAGAGCTTCTTGAGGTAATACTTAATTGCAGGGTTACACTAGGGATAACCTGCCAGTATTTTATTGAATTCAGAGGGTTAACTCAGGAGTAACCCATCAGCTAAACATGTTGGCATGTAAACTTTTGCAGGTTATGGATTCTGATGCTGAAGGAACTCCCAGTGATTTCTTTGACTATTTCAAGGCAGTATGCCATTTCTTCCTGCTTATATTTTTCTTGGTAAACAACCAAAATTAAAAAAATATTTTGCCGGTTGTGCTTTTCACTTATGCAGTGGCTGTGCATACAAGGTTTCCTAACATGCCGCAAGCATGCTGAGCGCATCATCCTTTTGGTTGAGATGCTGCAGGTTTTCCTATTTTTTCACTTCAAAAGTTCCTGTTTAGGATATCAATTGTTATAAAACTTTCAGCTAATTCGAAGTGATTCAGCATTTCAGCTACGTGATTTTTTAAATCTTTAACCTAATTTGGTAGTGGCAATTGTTGGATTGTCAGACGTCAAGCAATATAGAAAATATGCGCAATAAAGGAATGTATCATGTTGTGCAATAGATCATACCAAGGCTACGGTGAAAAAATCAGCTAGCCATCAATTTTAGATTATGGAGACACCGACTTATGAAGGTTTAACAAGTTTACAAACTTGCAGAGGGTACACAAGTTTTCAAAGGATTCTATAGTATGGTTTCTTCTTGGGCTTAGATGTAGGTTTGCATGATGGTTCTCCTTCACTGTTGAGTCCAGTGTCCACATAGGTTGCATTTGCCCAATTGGGTAGTATAAGTGTTGGTTTAGTTCTTATGTAGACTGACAGTCTTGTTAGTAACAGTTCTTTGTGAAAAGCTACCATTAACCAAAAATTTATTTTTCATGCCTTTGGCGTCCAGAGGGTGTCATTTGTCTTGTGAATATTCAATCCACCTTTTATACCTTTTATCATATATGGGTGCCACATTGCCTCACCACCTTTTTCCTAATTATTATTACAAAATCATTTGTTTCCCTGTGGTAATAAATCCGCCTTAGTCTTTTTAGTTTTAACCATGAAGTTTCATCTTCTGTCCGCCTCAATTTACAGTTTCAAAGAACATAGAAATTATTCCTTGAAGGTTCTAGTAAATCAGTTCTTTGCAGCTACATGTCCACATAAGAATATCCTTTTCAGATACACATATCATTTGCAGGTTTAAAAAAAAATCTATTTTTAGGTTCGACCTTGCCGACCCTACTTAATGTGGGAAAATGCTTTGTTGTTGTTGTTGTTAGGTTAACCTCTGATGTATAATAACCTCACTATTAACTCCTTGCAGAATGTAGCCATGGAAATCTTATTTCGTTTAACTTTAATTCTAATTGTACACCTTAATGTTTTCTGATGGTCAAATCCATATCTGAATCGTACATCTGGAACATCCTGGCACTTCAGTTTTCTCAAGCACCATTTACCCTCTCTTTTCTTGAACCCCAACACATGCAGAGATGCATACTCACAGATTTCAATGTGATGAAAATATACTTACATGTGCCAATCTACAAATAGCCTGCGAGTGAGACGATTTTTGGCAGAAGCTTTATGCCATTATTAGTCAACATACAGTCCTAAGAAAAATGTAGTTTTTTCCCTACCAATCTGTTCATATGCCTTATGCTGTCAAACTACAAATTCTATTCGATATCTCAAAAGTTTGGAGAGGCACTGATTGAAAATTATTCCCTAAACTTGAGCAAAAATTCTTCGATAGATGTTTAATCTATAACTAATGGTGAAGCTTTCTCTCACTTTAAATAAGGTGGGCTACATGGATTCTTATCAAATTCACGTTGAAAGATCTTACTGTTTTTTATGTTAGCTATCGGCACCTAATGCAATCATCCTCAAGAGGGGATTTGAACCCTGGTCTTTTGGCTGGTAGGCACACTGCTCTACCACCAAATATAGTAGAATAAAATTTCTACCATTGGAATGGGTAAAAATCTATAGCTGCTATTGGAATAAAAAATGCTTCTGAAAAATAGAATCAAATTAATAATTATTATGTTCCTTTTTTCTTACGAAGAGTCATTTTACATCCAACACGTGAATCTTGAAGTTCCGACTTTATTGAACATGCAGTCCAAGAGGTGGAGGATGAGAGGGCTCAAGTTGCCCAGGATTTTCATAAGTATAGGACACCTCTTTTGTACAAATGGTAAGGCTTTGGTTGCTCTGAGTTTCTCTAGTTTGAATCTAAGAAGTTATTGCTAGAATCTATTACAAAGGAGGAGATTAAGGTTGCTTTTGAGGACTTCAAAGCGCGAGGGTTCACCAAGTTGGTTGGTTTTGCTTTCCTTTTCTTCACGGGTTTCTGGGATGCATGCTATTAGAAGTGCCATAAAAGGAACTTGTGAGGCTGATTACAAAGGAGGAGATCCATTTCTCTTTTGAGGTTTTCATAGTAAGACACCAATAAAATGGTTTCCACGATCTTTTTCTGTGAGATTTTGGGATGTTGTGAATACAGATGTGATGCGTGTGGGTGCAGATGTGTTTGAAGCTTAACATGTTATACTTCGTGTTGTTGAACATAGATGTACCTTAGTAGTGGGAGATTTTTGTTTAATCTCTCTGTCCGATGCCTATTACTTGATCATCACAATGATTTTAGCTATAACACCCTGCTTGGGTTTTGGATGAGATGTTGAATGCAATGCAATTCACTTTCATCTCGGATAAGATTTTTGTTTGATATTTTTGTGGTGGCAAGTGAAATGTGACTTGTAGTTGGGATAGAGATGCAATGTATGGTTTTGTATGGAAGGTTTACTTTGCAAAGGTTGGGGAAAATAGGCTTTCACCTTTGGCTTGCTTGGATAAGGAGGTGCATGATGACATTGGTCTTTTATAATATAGTCAACAAGCAATTGAAAGGTAGGTGGGTTGAACCTAGAAAGAGGGTGAGGCAAAGGTCGCTCCTTGACACATGTTCTTTGTGGGTGAAGATGCACCTGTCTCCATATTGTCGCAATGTTGTAATAGGGGTATGTTTTCCACTTTCGTTTTAGGTTTTCAGTTTATAATTCACTTTTTGTAGGAGTTTGAATTGTAGGCATGCCAAGTCAGGGTTATAGTAGAGGTATTTAACGAGGCTTTGAGGTTAAGTCTTTACAATTGGAAATTGATTTTCATGGATTTTGGTAAGAAACTAGATATCGAGCATGTTCAACTGCCAGTGATGTACATGAACTTTCCCTATGTTAGTTCATGCAATAGATCAGTGGATTGGGATTTAAAGGTGGACATATGTGAAAGGAGGCTCAAGGTTGGAGGTTGAAGCTATTATCTAGGGGTAACCTTTCAATCTTGGTGGGGTCAATCCGATGGTTATCCCCTACTGTATACGACATTGCTTAGGATGCAATCAAAGGTGGAAACACGAATGATGGTTTGAATGAGGTTCCTTTGGAAGGGGACACAATACTGGTTGAGTCAGGTGGGAGGATGTTTGTTGGTAGAAGAAAGAGGGAGGTTTTGAGATCATAAGCTTAAGGCACTTGAAATATGTGTCACTTGCCAAGTTGATTGGATGTTGTTGGGAAAAGGGTGTGAGGTTTGTGGTTGATTTCTAGACACTCGTTATGGTAGGTGCATTGCATTAGAGGCAAGAACATGTCTGCCATTGTGATCGTTAGTGTTTTGAAGAGGGATTGATGCACACGTTGCTTGTGGTAGGTCATTTTTGGGATGCCACTAGGGAACGAAGTGGTTTTCAAAGTTTGATTGAACACATAGTCTGGACGAGGGTGGCTAGTACATATCTTCCCCATGTTTGCAAGTTTAGAAGAAACACATGATGATAATGACTGTGAAAATATAAAATGGAAATACATAATCAAGAACTTAATTAAAGCTTGATTTTAAGTGGAACCCTACTCCGTAAGGAGTGGGATCAAGCCACAAAAGAAAACCCCAATGAGTAGGTTTTTATTTTATTTTCTCAATGTGTACATGGGATACATGGCTCTTTACACAGCGTCATCAACACAAGTAAGTCCAACCATTCCATGATTTAGGACTAAATAACTTTCACTCAAATGGCCCATTACACAACTCTGTCAACACATACCCTCAAGCTGGAGGTGGAATGGTCAGCTTGGAGAATACAAAACTCAACACCCACCTAAGCCGAGTTCACAACTCAAGTACAATTCTAACTCTCAAATGCATCTTTTAGTGTTTGTGATATTGAGAATCTATAAGTGCTTTTGCTGGGCCATGTGAATGTACTGGATATAGAAGTCTGGAGTGCATCGCTCTAATGGAGGCCTCGGTGAGTGCTACCACCATTTGATGGTATGAGCAATGAACTTCTTTCATTAATCATTCTCTTATTTTTCTACTACCAAAGAAGAATGTGTCCTTAAGAGGCGGGTATTTTACACTGATTTCCATGCCAATTCCATATAATTCTACGGGGAATGCGTTACCAAAAATGCTTAAAGGGGTCTTGGGGGTGATCATCTCCTCACTACATTTTGTATTCATTCTCGATAGGAAACTAATGGATAATGCAGTGATGCCTTTTGAAAAATACACAAGTTAAAGCAGATGTTTTGGAAAATAAACTTTTTCAAAACTTTTGATTGTGTGGATTGGAGATTCATTAGATTGTATGCTTGGATAGATTGTATGAAGAGATATGTAACTATAACTTTATATTCGATTATGGTGAATGAGCACCATAAGGAAACTGATGCTCCTCTCTTCTCCTTTTGCTATTATGACGAATGTTTTAGTTGTGATTGTCAACTTAACAATATATGGTGGATTTTTTGCAAGCTACAATCATGACAAACAATTCATCCCATTCTTACAATACGTAGATGTCACTATTTTTTTTGTGGAGGGGGGCATTCAAGGGGGAAAGAGGATTGCAACGGTGTTGAACCTTTTTCATGACTCGATTGACATCTTAGGGCTTCGTGTTAATGGTAGGAAAACAACCTTGGTCCTTTCAAAATATTCGATGGCGGTTTCTTGTAAGGATGATCTCGAGACTTTTAGGGCAAGATTATCGCTTACTTATTTGGGTCTTTGGAGAAAGATGAGAGACACAATGAGTTATTTTTTTCAGCATGTTTAGGGGTCTTTATATAGGACGAAACCCTAGAGAGCTCATTATCAAGAAATTACATAAATACCCCAGAAGGGTTATGTTGGAGTATATGCATCACTTATGTGGTAGATGGGTACAATATCCGATGTTTAGTCCCACATCTACCAGTGGTAGGATTTGGAGGGTCTGTGGAGGCTATATAAGAAGCCCCGGACCTCCTGTATGAGATGAAAAAGTTCAATAAACGAATCAACCCTTTGAGGTGTTCTCTCGTGGTTTCATCCTGCTCCCTAGGAAGTATGGTTCCGCGTTAAAATTCCGGTGTTCTTTCTTATTTATTCTATTATATCTGATATTAGTTTCCGCATTTCCATATTTCTAATATGGTATTAGCGCTGGTTCGATTCTCAAGAATTTTTATGTTCTTTATTTTTGTTCGGTTTGATCTAGGGTTTTCTGTTAAAACCCAAATTCATGATGGACTCAAGATTCGATTCTTCATTCTTGAAGATTATTATATCTGGGATTGTTCAAGTCCAAGATTTAGTGTTTCCATTGAAATCTAATTTTTGCTCAGCAATCATTTTCGATGATTCCGCGGTTCCTAGAACCCTAGTTCTGTTTGGTGCTCCGAAGATATCCGCCGTGCACGCATTCAACCAAATCCTTCAGCCAATGTATGACAATTTTAGGGCAATACCGATTAGGTCAACAACAAGCAATCCCCTCTTTAGGCCACATTCCAGTCCATCGCTACACTTCTTGGTAGTATGCACTTTGATACCATGTTAGAAAATGTGGAATGCGGAAGCGAATTGATAAACAAAGCAATAACTACAGAGAGATAAACATGAACACATGGATTTTACGTGGAACCCTATTCCCTAAGGAGCGGGATGAAACCATGGGAGAACGACTCAAAGGGCTGGTGTGTTCATTGGACTTTCTCATCTGATACATGAGGTTTGGGTGTACTTATATAGCCTCCACAGATCCTCCAAGTCCCATCACTGGTAGATGCGGGACTCGACACTATATGTGGTAAATGGATGATGGAGGTATCCATCTACTCATCTGCTACATAACTGACTCATATACTCCAACATGTTAGAAATATTGAAATGCGAAAGCATGATCAAAGAAAAATAATAGTAACAAGAAAGAACAATGTGATTTTTTGGGAACCCTACTCCCTAAGGAGCGGGTTGAAACCACGAGAGAACGCCTCAAAAGGCAGATTGTTCTATTGAACTTTTTCATCTGATACAGGAGGTCTGGAGCTTCTTATATAGCCTCCACAAATCCTCCAAGTCCCACCACCGGTAGATGTGGGATTAAACACTGGATTTGGTAACCAATCTACCATATAAGTGGCACACATACTCCAACACTCCCCTCAAACTGGAACATCCAATGCTCATCTTTGACAAACAGAAAGAAATCTCAAACTCATACTGCAAGATACTACAAACAAAATCAACTCAACGCATACACAATGTCGATTGCTGTCGAAGGAACAAACGGGCTGGAGTGCGAGTCGAAATGGGTTTCCTCGTTAAAGAACGCTTGCTTTGAATTGCACCTGACAGAGTTACTGAAACTGAATGAGTCTCCTCATCGAAGTACTCACGCCACCACATGAAATATGTTGACAATTGCCCCATCTCTGAAGGATCAAACTGAAAAAGCCGTGGAGACATCCTCGTCGGATTCCACAGTCACTGGAGAATGGAGCCTGAAAAGTTTCCTTGTCGGAGAACCCGATCTCTTCCATATTGGCTCAGAGAATGAGATCTCTACTCCGGAGTCCCTGTGATTACCTAGCCTACATGGCATAGGGAATGTTATCTCTACTTTAGAGTCCTTATGGATCACATGAAAACTCTGAGTCCAAAAACAATGTTGGAGACCACACAAATGATGCCAAACATGTGCGCGCCAAACTGAAGACTTGGAACCAATCTGAACGTTGAGTATAATCATGAATTGTAGAGTCTGAAAAATCTGGCCCGGAGAATTCGAATCTGAAACAAACATGTAACTCTGCACAATACCCCCCCCCCCTTCTCCCATACTTGTCGGAAATTAATGGCATCAACAAAGTTGGGAGAAGCATTAAAAATGGGGAAGCAAAAAACATCACATAAGACGATCTCACAAAAAAATATTTTTTGATTTTCTTCCTTTTTATAAATCATTTCTTCGTACGTTTTTTTTGTATAATCCTTTTTGTGTCTTCGCTATTTCCCCTTTTTTATTGCCATCTTATTCAAATTTTTTTGCATACAGTTTGTATGCCCCTTTTTTAAAAGCTCTCATTTTTTTGTAAATAACCCGTTCCACCCCTTTTTTAAACAAAATCCTGTCTCCCCTTTTTCTCTCAACTCACAACCCAACATAAACCGAGCCAGCTCTTTCTTCCTCCTTTTTTTAAATAATGCTGCCCCCCCCCTCCCCAAATTTAAGGGGCCATCAAGCCCTTTTCTTCACGACCCTTACAAATTAGGATTCCCATCATGGTAACCCTATGATGAGGACTTTTGCCACCTAATGCCATCAAGAGAAGGAAGGGGGAGTCGGGTTGCACGTTTCTCTCAGCCTGGAGGTGTAGGGTTCCCATCGGGGGAACCCTTTCTCACGCCGCCGCCTGGGAGTATGTTGTTCGGGAGGAGGAAGTGTAATACATGTGGCGTGGATCTTGTCGCCTAGTGCAAGGGGGGTGTAAGCTTCGTTGTATGGGGAGGAAGATGCATCCTTCACCACCCCCGTTTGCCGTAGAAGAGGCGGTGCCTGAAGGTTGCTGGAGAAGAGGTGCCTCGCATGGGGGCATGATTACCTGGATCTCGACGAGGTGGTGACCATCGTCACCTGCCATATGGGGAGAAGATGCGACACCATTGTCGCCTGGATGCGTGAAGGAGGTGTTGGCGATGCATTATGCCGCTAGAGAGATCGATGGGACTCTGCCTGGAGCAGCGAAGATGTGTGATGTCCGAGTATGCACCACCATCTTTTTTAAAAAAATCCAGCGAAGGCACGACCTATAGAAGGAAGCCAGAAGAGCTCTCTTCTGGAGAGCATCGCTTGGAGATCTAGGCGCTATTTGGATGGCGAGGGAGTTACACCATCGTTGGTGTTCTTCTTGCTCGGTGGAGAGATTTTCACCACCTGGAAACCTTGGTGAACTGGTGGAGTTCTTGTGTGGTGGAGTTCTTGCATGCTGGAGGATTCAATGCCTTCGAAGAACATATTTGAAGAGCAATATAAAAAAACATTTGCTGGAGATTCATGCCATAATGCAAAAAATAAGGTTTCTGAACAAATCCCAAAATTCTTGAAACTTGGACAGATCTTCAATCATGAACATATCATAATCTTCAAGAATGAATAATGTTATCTTGAGTAAATCATGACTTAGGGTTTCAACAGAAAATCCTAGATCTGAATCTCAAATCTCGAACATAAATAAAGAACATAAAAATTCTTGAGAATCGAACCTGCTCTGATACCATGTTAAAAATATTGAAATGCGGAAGCATGATCAGAGAAAAATAATAATAACAAGAAAGAACAACATGATTTTTACATGGAACCCTACTCCCTAAGGAGCAGGATGAAACCATGGGAGAACGCCTCAAAGTGCTAATTTTTCTATTGAACTTTCTCATCTTATAAAGTAGGTCCGAGACTTCTTATATAGCCTCCATAGACCCTTCAAGTCCCACCATTGGTAGATGTGGGACTAATCATTGGATGTACTAAATGAATCCTGGAGGAATCCATTTACCCTTCTACCACATAAGTTACGCATATACTCCAACAGGTTACAATGAAATAAGATAAACATGCTACATTACTTACACTTCCCCTCAAGTTGGAGCATATCTATGGATCATACCCAACTTGGATGTTATCCATGAGATGCGCTTCTTTGGTAAGGCCTTCATGAATACATCAGCAAACTGAAGATCCATCGTGATGTGTGGAGTAGTAATCTTCCCTCCTCGTATGATATCACGAACAAAATGGCAGTCATTCTCTATGTGTTTGGTTTGCTCATGAAACACAGGATTCGTAGTAACGTATATAGTGGATCTGTTGTCACAATATACATGAATAAGAATAGTGACAACAATACCAAGTTCCTGCAAAAAGGTTTGTAGCCAATTAATCTCACAGGTAGTCTGAGTCATTACCCTGTATTCTGCCTCTATACTGGATCTGGAGACTACAATCTGCTTCTTGCTCCTCCAAGTAACAAGATTTCCTCCAACCATCATAGCATATCTTGTAGTGTAGCGATGATCCCTAGGTGAGCTAGCATAATCTGCACCAGCTTATGTAGTAACATAAGTATAGCCATTTTCTCTATATAAAAGGTCATGCCATGGTGATTCCTTCGAGTAGCGCATGATCTGAAGAACATCCTGCCAGTGGTTGTAACACGGTTGCTCGATGTATTCGCTGGTTCTGCTCACAACATAAGATATATCCGGTCGAGTGACACGTGACGGTAAGGCAAAGAAGTTTGCCTACCAAGCTTCTTTACCATGTAATATTTTTCGAAGATAGGACCAATTGAAGTAGAGTGTTTCCTCGGGTCTGCAGGAATACCAGAGGCTTACATCCAAGTAATCTAGTCTCGGTCATGATGTCCAAGCAATACTTCCTTTGCGAGTGATGAAGTCTCTCTGCAGTGTGTAATACTTCTATGCCAAGAAAGTAACGAAGTTGACTAAGGTCCTTAATGACAAAGACCTTCTGAAGGAAAGCCTTGGGGTCTGTTTGATTATTGGGTTGGGGTAACCTCCTATGAAAGTAGCTGCTTGGATTGTTATGAGGGTTGGAAAGGGTTTGAAATAAGTAATGTGATGTGATGTCACCTTGATTTGTGATGGAATTCCAACCTAGGAATGCAAGGGGATACACCTTGTTACCCCGAGGCAGACTCTTGGTCTCTAGGACACCTTCATCATCATCACATGTGACAACGTCAATGTAAACAACAAATATGACAATACCAGTTGGCCATCTTCTGACAAAGACATAGTAGTCAGAGGTTGTTCTATGGAAGTCAAGAGTGTTGATCTCAATAGTAAGTCTGTCAAACCATGCCCTCAGGCTCTGCTTTAGATCGTAGATTACCTTGCGAAGTCGACATACACATTCCCCCTCAACTTTGTAACGGGGAGGCTGCATCATGTAAACCTCCTCCTCGAGATCACCTTACATGAAAACATTCTTCACATCGAGTTGAAAGATAGGCCAACCCTTGTTTACTGCTACTGAAAGAATAGTCTGTATAAAGCCCATCCATGCAACGGGATAAAATGTCTTGAAGTAGTCCACCCTATATGTATATGTAAAGCCTTTAACCACATGTCGTGTTTTCAATCTGTCAATGGACCCGTCTGGTGACTGCTTAGTTGTGAAGACCCATCTGTAAGCCACAAATCTAGTCCCCTTGGGACATCATATAAGATTCCATGTCCCTATAAAATGAAAGCATCCATCTCCTTATACATTGCCTCTTGATAACCATGATCCTCAATGCACTATGATGATCTTTGGGAATAGGAATAGTTATGAGAGCATCTGGATATCTTCTGTTACATCATGATAAACTAGCTGTAGAAGTGAACTGATACGCGGGATGAAAAATGCATTGCCTCTTAGTTCTACGGAGTGATGGGAAGCTCCTGAGGATCATCCAAGACAATAGTGGTGGGGGTACTTAAAGATGGCATATCATCATGCAACAAAGAAACATGCAAAGGAACGGATGCTGGTTTAGAAGTATGCTTACGCTTATAAACAATGGGTGGAGGATAGGGATGCAAATACATGTGTTACCATATCCTTATCTATTTTAAAATACGGATACATATACATTGCGAATATTGACAATTGCAAACCATATCCTTAAATACAGATTCAGACATGGAAATAAATAATAAGGATCCGGATGTGGATATTTTACGAATAGAAACGGAATATCCTGCGGATACGAAATGCCTTCTAGCGCTTACATTTAGTAGGATTGTTTGGTAAAGTTGAAACTAATAGATAATTAAATTAAAATGAATAAACTACAAGACAACAAAATACAAAAGGAAAATATAGTATTATACTAAGTTTAATAAATGTATAATAAATTATTAAATAATATAGAGATGTATTATTTCTTCCCATATTTGAAAATGACTCCTGATGCAATATATTGCAAGTAATCCTATAACATATTTGGAGATATACACACACAAAAGTTGATATATGTATATGCAATATAAACACAAATTCAACAATGAGGATATCCATATCCGCATCCTTCAAAAAATATGTAACTATATCAGTATCCATATCTTCAAAAAATTTGAAAACAATATCTGTATCCTTATCCGTATTCGCAAAAAAATAAAATCTCGTATCCATATCCATATATGTATCCGCTAAAATAAAAAACTCATATCCATATCCTCTTAAAAATGGATACGATGATGGACATATACGGATATATCTGTATCCAATTGCATTCTTAATGGAGGAGGAATATCCAAAGGTCTATCTGTGACAGACTGAGTAAAGAATCTAGTCTATACATAAATCTGCAGTGATATAATATCGATGCCCACCAAGATCATAGCACATGCAACCCTTCTGTGTATGAGAATAACCAAGAAAGACACATTTGATCGCACAAGGAAATAATTTGTCAGCAATATGAAAATATGGACAAGCGCTACCCAAAAATTCTCAGAAGTAGAGGATGTGTGACATTTGGATATAGTAATGCAAAAGGGATGGAGCCATTTAGAGACGTAGAGGGGGCCATATTGTTAAGATGGACACCATTAAATACTGCATTTCCCCTGTAGGTTTTAGGATGTTTCATCTAAGTGTGCGGGCGCAAGCATTGTTAAGAAGATGCATGACTTTTCCTTCTGTTACCCCATTTTGCTGAGAGGTATACGGACATAAGGTTTTG
Source organism: Ottelia alismoides (assembly GCA_037367405.1). Lineage (NCBI taxonomy): Eukaryota > Viridiplantae > Streptophyta > Magnoliopsida > Alismatales > Hydrocharitaceae > Ottelia > Ottelia alismoides. The sequence goes on from JAZKJV010001396.1 coordinate 1,032,391, forward strand.
ATGGATGGTTCCCTTGGAAGCAAAGAAATATGTCAAGTCATGTTCAGGGAATTCCAAGGCATTATCATAGCGGAATATTTGATCACCAATGGATAAAATAATTATGCTATATTAAAAGAAATTTCGACAATATTATTAATCTCTGAACATTCCATTAACAATTAGACCCTAGATGATCGACTGTAATCATCAACAAAAATAACAAAATACTTATGTCTACTCAGAGGGCAGACTGAACAAGGTCCCCATATGTCGTAATGGACTTGAGAAAAGGAATTTCACAACGAGACTCAGTACGTACATGAAAAGACACTCGATGATGTTTCTCGAACTGGCATGCCCTGCACTTAAAAGGCTTGAGCGTCGAGAGTTGACAAGTGAACATCATGCAGATGTCCTTGGCAGAAGGGTGACTAAGGTGAAGGTGCTAAAAAAGTTGATCGTCTGAGATAGATGTTGCGCAACAAAAACTAGAATCAGATGGGATGTCGATATGATAGAGGTCGTTCTCATATCCCGCACCAAAAAATCTGCCTCGTCTAGATGTCTTGAAAATAACAACAAAACTCATAAAAATAACCCTATAGTTAAGCTCAATACATGGCTTCTGAACATATAATAGGTTAAGCAGGAACACAAGAGCACAATGGACTCTAGTCAGCCGGAGTTTGGAGGAAAACTCTACTGTCCCAACAATAATAACATGGGAATGGGCCCTATTGCCAACCTGAACGGTCTTCACAGAGGAAGACAACTGTAAAAGGATAAGCATAATACCTTCTCCCATCAAATGTGTAGATGCTCCTTAGTTAATAATCCAAGCATGGCTAGAGGCAGTGACATGGCTATTTTTCCTGAGGTAATATCCAAGCGTGGCTTCTTGAATTGTGATGATAAGTGATTACTGAATTTATTATGTGAAGTTATTTGTTTCTATTCCTATTGTTTGGTGATGAGTAGTCTATACCATTCTTCTATACGAGTTTGGTCTTGTCATGCTTCAACATGCAATGACGGTCATAATGGGTTCAATATCAATAATATTCTTTTTAACATACCTCAAATGATTTTTTTTCTTTATATATTTCTTTCATAATAAGAAAAAGGAGAAAATCTAGATGAATAGACATGCTATAACTTTAGAAGTTAGGTAATTTTATGCAGTTTATATTTTTTAATGGGTATTTTGTTTATCTTAGATTTTTTATTTTAATTATCTATTTTGAAAATAGACTTATAAATTAAATCTTGATATTATATAAATATGTTAAATAAGTTCTAAACATCAATTATTATTTGAAATTCTAAATAAAATGAACTGAATTTTAATATTCAAAACTCCAAATGAGTCAAATTTGAATTGAAATTAGCAAAATCATTAAAAATATAATCGAATTTGAATTCAGAACTACTCTTAAAATGAATTGAATATGGAACACGGTGAATTCGATGGTAAAAACATTGTATAGCCCTTCCCCCGGCTTTACCCAACCACTTCTAATAAGGCCTCGGTAAAAATTTGGTCCTTTGGTGAACGTCCGACCCAATGCTGCAGAGGTCGATATTCAGTATTCAGTCAGAAGAGCCATTGAATAAAGAATATTCGATATTCAGAAAAAATATTCAAAATTATTTAGTTATGTAGTTTTAATTATTTTAAATATAAAAATTGTCTAATATCGATTCTTATATATTTATACATATACGATCATCAATCAATAGGAGTCCAAGATAAAAGCACCTATTAACAAGTTACACATATGGAGCTTTAACATTTGTGGTGATACCTAGATAAATGAGAACCTCTAAAAATTAAAAGAATCAGCAATATATTGCACAAGTGGGATTAATATTCGACCAAATACATGAATATTCGAGTTGAACCGAATATTGACTAACAATATTCTTGCCGGTCCCCCTCCTCGAATAAGAATATTCGGTGGAATATGGCAATAGTGACTCCACCAGCAACACACTTCTTAGAGAAGACTTCACAATATCGTGAGAGTTGTAAACCACAGCTTCTTTGCCCGCCTCCGAGGGGGGAGCACTTTATTAGGATTGGGGAAGTTACATCATAATATGTTAGAGTTAGATCTCATGTATTCTTTAAAGGAGATTTGATTAGATGTGATCTAATCTCATTAGGATCTTGATCGATAGAGATTGATTGGATCTTGATTAATTGAGATCATAATTATTTGAGAATTATTATGATAATCAATTTAAGATTGTATTGGGTCTATAAAGAGAGGTTAGGTGGTGGCATACAACCAAGGTTTTACCAAACCGAAAGTTGAATCAGTCAGTCTTCAGTTTGGTCTAATCGGGTCAAATCGTTGGTGCAAACATGTTAGATCAATAATAATAAAGTGAGAACCGCAACAAATGAAACTGTATAATCGAGATATAAGGAGAAAATAGAAGGGAGAGCAAGGGAATAAAGTTAGTTGTACTTGCTCTTCTGCGATGATTTTCTTCTACTGTGGTTGCGAGAGGTGACTGATCTCTATCTTATCGGTTATTTTCTTTTTCATGCGATTTTGTAGCGATGGTTAGTTGTGTATCTACATGCGGTCTAATGCAATATATTATTCATTTCCCCAATAACTGATATTAAAGCAAGCACAGTGATGGTTTTGTTCCCAACAAGTGGTATTAGAGCCAGGTTCATTAACAAGAGGACATAGTGTAACCGTTGAAAGCTAGGTCCATTGTCATCGAGAGGGTACGACACACCGAATTACTATGAGTTTCGAGTCATCGAATAGGACAAGATGTAATGGATGTGTACTCCTCGGAAGATGTACCGATGATCTCTTGGAGAAGTCGACATGAGTTGTCGGATGTTTCTATCTACTAATGATGGTTGGTAGGAGATCGCAAACATGCATGGTGATGTTCATAATGATGATACGAAACATGGTTTACATGTTCGAAGGAAGAATCATGGGAGGTGATGGAGCTTTAATTATTCCCAGAATGAGCAGCATGATAATAGAGCAAGGAGTTATTGGCATCTCTGATGCAGAATCATGCAACAAGGAGATGTGTGATTCGCTTTACCAGAGGACAATGTCACAATCTCTAGCCACGAGAAATGTGTAGTGCCATGTCATAATGCACAATACTGAATTGTGTGAGCATGCCCATGAGGAGGCGCATTGGGGGCACTCAGTGATCGATGCAACACTGTAAGGTGGTGACAACTTGCGAGAGTTGCTTATAAATATTAAGGATGGTCTGACACAGGAATGAGGTGATGTAAAGATCATGATAGAATTCAACTCAAGGAGAGATTATTAGTATTGGGAAAGTTACATCCTAATATTGTAAAGTTGGATTCGTAGATTGTGTGATCGATTTTCATTAGAATCTTGATTGGTAGACATTGATTGAGATCATGGTCTTAAATTTCATTGAATTTCGATTTCGGCAAGTGGCCAAAATCGATATACCATAGCATTTCCTTTTCCCTGATTTCACCGACATTTTGGTGGAATTTATGTCCATGTCGGTCGAAGTTTGGCCAAATTGCCGCTGAAACAATAGAAAAAAAGGAATCTAGTCACCGAAGTTCATCGTCCTAGCCTCTTTGGCCACTCTTTCACCTAATTTCGACCACTTTGGGGTACTTTTTGAGCTCTATATATTGGTGCATTACATTGCATTATTTCATCTCACAAGATGCTAGAAATTTGATCATTTCTCGGACTCTCTTTCATGTTTCTTCTCTCTACTACAAGGAGTATGTACGGTTATGCGGGTGATAGGTTATTAGTAACCTTCCATTTCTTGTGAGTATAAGTTTTTACCTACTAATAGGTTGGAAATAAATTGTGCCAAATTGTGCTTGTGAATGCTATGCAATGTCTTGGTGTTACTTGATTTATTTGTATCTCATATATCATATATTCTACAATGCATATATTAGACTTACATGTTTTGAAGATTTGTATGTTTCTTTGTGTATATCAGTATGTCTTATTGTATTTCTAAAAGTAAATATTCTTTTAAGTTCAGAGTCAGGGAAGATCATATCGCGATATATCGGTGATATATCGCCGGTATATCGGTATCGAGAGACTGCAGATATCGATATTAGGGTGCATATCTATTCACTAGGATATCAACGATATACAACTGATATATCGGTGATATATTGCCATATCAACCCGTGTCGGTAAAAAATGACTGGATTTAGTGCAAAAAAAATTAGGATATCGACAGATATTGGCGATATTTTGTCGATATCTCTATATATCAATGCTATTATGCATGGAAGCTTGATTCCACTACATATCTAGCTATACCTAGTATTAAAACACATAATGATTTATATATTTTGATTCCACTACATATCTAGCTGCACCTAATCCAGCGAGACCCCCATTCTGATAGGATATGGTGCGACAGGAGGGTGCATACAATGGTTCTTCAATTTACGGGTGTTCATTCGATTTTAATTCATCTTCTTTCCCCCATCCCTCGGGAATATTATTATGAATAATCTCTTTAAAAAATACTATTATGCTCTTTATTTGTTTGGTTCCAAATATAGCTCAAATATTTTGTTTATGCACAATATGTGATGCAATATAAGTCTTGGATGAACTCCATTTCCAATATCTGTAAATCAACAATCAACATTAATAATGATATGCTTTGTATGACATATATGTGCAATATAAGGGTCATAGATGATTGATATGTGTGATATAAGTGCATATTTGTATGAAATTTAGTGTTATAAGAATTTGTATGGACTACATTCCCAATATTCATAACTTAGCAATCAACAGTAACAACAATATGTTCGATATGACCGATATATGCGATATAAGAGTCATAGATGATCAATATGTGTGATCTAAGAGTATATTTGTAAGTTATTTAGTGTTCTAATAACTTGGACGAACTCCATTTCCAATATATATAGGTCAACAATTAACAGTACCAGTGATATGTTCGATATGATCGATATGTGAGATACAAGGATCATAGATGATCTTTATGTGTTATCTAAGCGTATATTTGTAAGTTATTTAATGTTCTAAGAACTTGGACGAACTCCATTTCCAATATCCATAGGTCAACATTAATAGTACCAATGATATGTTCGAAATGACCGTATGTGTGATATATGGGGTATAAATGATCGATATATGTGATATAAGTGTATATTCGTAGGTTATTTGTTCTTTTAATATCTTGGATGATCTTAATTTATGAAAAAACTTTAAAAAATGTCTTCTTTTGAGCCATTTCTGACATTTCCACCGATATCGACAATGCATCCCGATATGTCATTTTCCGAGCGGAACGATATCGATATGACCTTCCTTGTTCAAAGTATTTTGGTTAGAACTTAGATACAAGTTCTAAGCTATCACTTCGATATTCAATTTATTACATAATATATCATTTTGATGGTCCTCTTTATTGTCCTATGTTTTTCAACTATTATTGCTTGTATCTCTATTCTCTTCATATTCACGAGGTGAAACTAATGGCTTCTATTTCTGGTTCCAAACCCGGTTCTGGCTATGGGAAGCATAATACGACTGTTGAAGAGATTGGATGAAAATTTAAGATAACATATCATGTTAACATTTTATTATTAACAAAAAAATGTGTTTCTATGTCAGTTATTGATTAAAGTATATTAGAAATCATAATTTTTGGAAAAATGACTTTTCAAGTAATTTCTCCAGTTTTCAACCATTTCACTGAAACTCCACCGCAATTTCTATGAATTTCTCTTTCTAGGCTCTTACGAAACAAAATCGAAATGCGAGATTTAAGGCCTTGATTGAGATTGATTGGGACGATCAATATGAGATTCTATTTGAACCTATAAAAGAGGGGGTAGATAATGTCATGATGGCATATCACGACAATCACAAGAGTCAACATTGTATTGATATATAGAAAAAGAGACGAGAGGTTAGAGAGGGAACATAGAGAGTTGTACTTACTCTTATAGTGATTTTCTTCTCCGATCGCTGCGAGAGATGACTGACAGTTGTCATATCGGTTTTCTTCTTCCTGTGCTTTATGTGGTGGTGGTAATTGTGCATACACGTCTAATTCACCGTTTATATCCCCAATATTCTTCGCTGGAAAATGCCACGATTATCAAAACTACTCCTTCGATTTCACTCCATATTGCAACAGAAGCAAATTGTGTCCATGTAATTACAACTTGCTTGCTTGATAACATTTCTTATACCAAAGCACCAAATCCGTATAGAAGATGCCAAAATGACGGCTTTGGATAATGTCAGTTACACATGTGGAAGGGATGCAGCTTTTTTAGTCTATATAGAAGGGACTTTTCCTCTGAAAGACATTGTTTTCCGAGGTCCCTGTGTGAGACTCGTTCTTTTGGTTCCCATAGAGGAGAGGTCCCTTTTTTGCTTCTTATAAGAGGTTTGTTTTCAAGATCTACGCATAAGAGTCGACCATTGATAGAGACAGAACAATTTTCTGCTAAGATGTGATATGGGTCCGAGAGCTCCTGAGATAGAACCATTATAGTGTCAGTGACTATGATGGGCATGTGGAGCACAAGAGCCCAATTTCTACTCCATCATCATTCTAGATTCCAGTCATCAAGCTCTTCATATTCATCGCAAATGTCCCAAGATGCATTGTCATCACCATTGGCGGCCATATGGTTATAAGTTAATGAATTCTTTGTCATCGTGTATTCAGTGTGAGTGGGAGATTTTAATTTGTACAAAAACTAAGCATTTCGTGCTCTAGCTTCATAGCATGTGGAAAATAATGAAGCATTGAGGAAAATCCATTTATTTTCGCACATGATCACATTTTAGTTCAACGACTGGCCTCCGGATTCTGTCTCCTTCACAGACTGGGTTGTTTGCCCACCATCCTGGACAGGGTCAGGCACCTCAGGTGTGTCTGGTTCGCCCTGGAACTCGTTTTCGAGCTCCTGCTGCGTAGTTGCATCTCCCTCAAAGAAGGCAGCGAACGATCCCGGTGGCACGGTTTGTGAGGAGAAGGCAAACATGCACCCCTTAGCACTGTACTCCCCGACCATAGCATCTACCAATTCATAATATAATGAGGGGATGTCTTTCTTCGGTAGGGCTTGTAGACCTTGTTTATCTGAAAGAGAATCCACGATTTGGATAGGATAAACCTAACATGAAACATAACGTCTCAACAACTAATTATACAAAAAGCTGGGTAAATACATTAAAAAGGGGCAAATTTTACCGGACGGTGCGGCTATGCACCTATTAAATATGTACCGTCAGTCAACATAACGTTTGCACCTACTATATACGTACGGTCAGTCAAGCCGACTCATCGGTAGCAACAACCGTGCAGGACACCGGATCCCAATCCCAACCGCTCTTGGTCATCATTAGGTGAAGAGCTCGGTGTGAGTGAGGCCTATACAGGGCATTAGCCTACATAGTCCTGTGAGACAATCAATATACCATTCCATGAAGCAGGATGGTCTTCCTGATCGTCTCAATTAGAACGATAATATGTTTGTTGCACTTGTATGCCCTGATCTTCGGTTTCAATTCTTGCAATTCTGAGGCTCCAAGTATCTGGTGATTTTTTCAGTTTTAACAGATGTCGACGAATGATTCAAAAAAACAGATGTTGATCAGGAACTGTATGTCTTCCAGATATGGTTGATGAATAGCTTGTAACTCATTATGAGTGTTTGATTAAAGAGTATACTTTGATGCTCAACTAACACTTGCACACATAAAGGTTGCCTTCTCTGTGCAAATGAATTTTCCTAACACCTTGCCATGCGAAAACTTTATTTCTTCCAGATGCAGTTACTGAGTTGGTTGATAATCATGTCTTTTGAGCTGGGATCAAAGAGGATTTTTTTTCCGATGTCAATTAGCCCTTGCACATATTAGGGTTATCTTACATGAACAATGAATTTGTCTAACAACTTGTATTGCCAAGAAATGTTATCCCGTCTTATTTGGGGGTTCATCTGACCTTGAAATCAATGCATCGAGGTTTTCTTGGTATAATAATCTAGCGATCTTGTTTGTGTGGAAGGAAAAGAAAAAAAGTAATAATACATCTAACCCTAGAGCTCTCTTATATAGGAGAAAAGCTCAAAGGGTAAATTACATAAACAGGACAATAGAGATAAACAATATAAAAAAGGACGACATCACATGCGTACCTTAACACTCCCCCTCAAGGTGGAGCATATATATCTATCATGCTCAGCTTGGAACAACAGTGATAAAAAGGACCTCTCGCCAGAGCTTTGGTAAACATGTCTGCAATCTGATCTCATGACGCTACATAAGACGTTGAGATAAGCCCCTTTTGGATCAAATCACGAGTGTAGTGACAATGCACATCAATGTGCTTTGTCCTTTCATGAAATGCTGGATTATTATCTATGAATAAGGCTGCTTGATTGTCGCATTTGAGATGCATAGGAAGAGAAACCTCAATCATTAGATCGGTCAGGGCAGATTTGACCCACATCATCTCTGTACTTATTTGGGCCATGGCCCTATATTCTGATTCGGTGCTAGATCGAGCAACTACAGTTGTTTCTTACTCTTCTATGAGACCAATGAGCTACCAACAAACACAATGAAGCCTGAAGTGGACTTCCTGTCCTTAGGACACCCAACATAATCTGCATCTGCACACCAATAACTGTGTGAGACGCATCTCTTCTGAACAGAAGACATGCACCTGGAGATGATTTCAGATATCTCAAGATCATGCATACTGCATCCATGTGCGTCTGCCTGAGTTGCTCCATGAATATACTCACTCTACTCACAACGAAAGATATATCAAGTCTGGTAATAGAAACATATAATAATTTCCCTATCTGTATCGTCTCTTGTCCACCTCCTCAGAGTCATCATCATAGAGCTTCGTATTAGGATCCATCGGGGTAGTAGCTGGTCTACATCTTATCATACTTGTCTCAGATAGAAGATCAGTAGCATACTTCCTTTGCGTTATAACCATACCCTGCTGATTTCGTGCAAACTTCAGGCCAAGGAAGTAACAAAGCGTGCCAAGGTTCTTGGTAACAAACTGTTGTCCAAGGAAATCCTTAGCTGCTTGAATGCCCTATTCATCGTTGCCAGTGATAACAATGCCATCAACATAAACTAAAACAACCACAATACCTCTCCGATTTCTCTTAACAAAGAGAGTATGATCTGCAGTAGATTTGACAAACCCCTTATGTTCAATCAATTCGGAGAGCTTCTGAAACCAAGCCCTTGGACTCTGCTTAAACCATATATAGCCTTATGAAGATGGCACACCATATTGGACTCCCTCTCAGCAGCAAACCCAGGTAGCTGCTGCATGTAAACCTATTCCTGCAGATCTCCATACAGAAAAGCATTCTCGACATCTAATAGGAAAAGTGATCAATCACGTACCACAACAACAACAATAAGAATCCGCAGGGAGAGTGACGCACAACATGAGAAAAGGTGTCTTGATAATCCACGCCATAGGTCTGGGTGAACCCACAAGCAACCAGTCTGGCCTTGTATCTATCTACTGTACCGTTAGTCCGATGCTTCACAGTAAATACCCACTTGCTCCCAACAACAGACGCACCTAGTGGAGCATGGACCACACTCCACGTGCCTCGTGACTGTAAAGCTGCCATCTCCTCCATAGGCAGACACCACTGACTGCTTTGTAGTGCCTCCAGATATGACTGTGGTATCTCTACAACAAACAAATCCACAACAAAGTGCTGAAAATCCTTTGAAAGACGCTCCAAAGAAACATGAGAACCAATAGGTTGCATAGTGCATGCTCGTTTCTTCCGCCGAAGTGCAAGAGGCATATCCAGATCATCGACATGATTAGTAGAGATAGTATATGCACCCTGTTCCTCAGTTTGTACATGCAAATCACCCGTGATGTTAGAAATTCAAATGCTCAGTACATACCTTGGGCGTGCTAGATGATGGAGGAGGCGCATGAGCATGGGGCCTTCACTGGTAAACCTACGGATAGAAAATAGGAGACGGTGGTGGAGGCGGTGGAGGAGGTGGCGGCGGCAGTGATGGAGTATAATGGGGTAATAACGGAGGAGGATGCACATAGACCTCTTCCCCATCCTCTGAAGGAGTAAGCCTGTTACATGTGGGAGAAAAGTACATAATGGACTCAAAGAAGGTGACATCAACACTGACACAATACCTTCGTCGAACAAGGTCAAAGCAGCGATATCCCTTTTGAGTTTTGGAATACCCAACAATCATACATTTGACAACTATGGGAGAGAGCTTGTCAAAACCAGGAGAAAGTTGATGAACAAAAGCTAAAGAACCAAAAACTCGAGGCGTAAGCGAGAAAATATTCGTCTCAGGAAACACAATCAAGAATGGGATCTTCTCCCCTATCACCGAAGAAGGCTTACGATTTCCTAGATAACAAGCAGTTAGAACCGCATCTCTCCAATAGGAATGAGGAGCACGACTCTGAATCAAAAGAGAACTTGACTTTGCAGAAAAATGTTATTTATTTCATTAATAACTGAATAACAGGACCGGCATCAGACTTGTTCTTAAGAAGAAAGACCCAAGACAATATGAAAACTCATCAACAACAATAAGATAAAACTTGCGTCCCTGATGATCAGGGACATGAGTAGGACCCCAAATACCAAAATGGAGCAACTCAAACAGACTATGAATACTTGGACCCTGACGACTCTAGAAAGTGGACCAATGATGCTTCCCAAGCTGACAGGCCTCGCATTGAAAAGTGGAGCGAGGAGAAATCTGTGGAAGAACATAATTCAGCTTTTGTAGAGGAAGATGACGAAATCGCAGATGCCACATATATGGAGAAACAGATCCAGTGCGGAGAGAAGAGGCCCAGCATAAGTATACTGCACTAGTCTGTAAAGGCCCCCTTGCTCACGACCTATTCCAATCACTATGCCCGTGAGTATGTCCTGAAACACAAGAGTAGATAGATCAAATATGGAACGACAATATAAATCTCTGGTGATTTGACTAGTTGATAATAGATTCATAGAAAATTCAGGGGTATAAAGAACATTATGAAGCCTCAATGTAGAAGTCAACTGCACCTCCCCCTGACCAGTAATGGGGGAGTGTTCCATCTGCTATCACAATTGATCGTCCAGGCTGAGTAGGAAGGAAAATGCTAATTTGGGCTCTATCACCACAGAGATGATGGGATGCATCGGGGTCCATGATCCATTCGGATAAGTTTGTCGTCAGTGTTGCAATAGTCGGCCGACTATCCCGAATAGTCGGTCCGACTATGCGGTGCGGGGGGGTCCCCGACTGAATAGACTCCTAGTCGGCCAATAGTCGGCCCGACCGAATAGTCGGCCGACTATTCGGCCGACTGGCCCGACTATTAGGCCGACTGGAGTTTGACTTTTGATATTTTTATTTTTTTTATTTTCAATTTTCAATTTTTATGAGTTACATTTTACCATGGTATTGCCACAAATGTCAAATTCTACATATCTATTATATTGATTGGTATTTTTATCTTGGATTCATGTTAAATAATGACCATATATGTATAAAAATATAAGAATATATGTATTATAAATAATTTTTATATTAAAAAATACAAAACCGAATAATTCCGAATAGTCGCCCGAATATCGATTATTCTCTATTCAGTGACCCCTCCGACTGAATACCGAATACCGTCTTCTGCAACACTGTCTGCCGTGTAGCAACTAGTAAAGGCATATTCTATACTTGATGTAGACGCAGATGTTGAAGCAACGACCTCTGAGGATCCTGAAGGAGAGCTAGTGGATCCAGAAGTGCCAGACATAATCTCTCGTGGGCATGCTACAAGTTCGTCAAACCTCTGATCAGATTCAGGTGATGGACTCCCAGCCTGTTGTGTCTGCTCTGCAACTCGGGCTGACGCAGGAAACCCATGCTTAGAATAACAGGTTTCCTCAGAGTGGCCTGTCCTGTGGCAGTAGGTGCACGACTGATGGGGTCGACCACCCCCTCCTCTAATGCGGTTGGGGCTTCCCCTACCACGATATGTTGTATGGCTACCTCTACCACGTGACGCTGCCATAGTCGAAGAATTCTGGGACTGTAAAGTACTACCAGAGGATATAGATAGTCTACTCAATCTGCGATATGCCTCCTCCATTGGAGGTATGGTAGCATCAGTGAGGATCTGGGCACGTGCAACATCATACTCCGGATCCAGAGCTGCTAGAAAGACTCCAATCATCACAGAGTCTCTGTATGCCTTGAGCTGCTCTGGTGTAGCAGTCAAGGGTATGTAGCCATGTAACTTCTCAAACATACCCCTCAAAGAAGTATAGAGGGTGTGAAGGAGGCGACCATTATGCTTTGATGTGAAGATATCGTGCTGGAGCTATAGTATTTTCGACTCATTCTTCGCCGGAGAGTATGTCATGGCAAGAATGTCCCACACAACCTTTGCAGTAGGCTGGCTCAGTATATCATTTGCTATCTCCATGGATACAGTCCCAGATAAGCATACACGAGCATACGCGTCATCCGCTCCCATGAGGTATTTGTCCCAGTCTTGTCACGTGGCTCCTCTGTCTTGAGGATGTGCTTATTGCTATTACATTGCATCAAGCTCATGAACTGCATTGCCCACAGTTCATAGTTGGTTCCATCCATTTTGACAATGGATGTTGGACCTTTGAAGGCACCCAATGATGGGACTTCAGCTTTGTTGTCGGAGATGATGACAACAATCTTCAAGGCTGGGTCAGCAACAAGAAATACCAGCATCTACACTGACATACAGGAAGATGGTTGTGGGTGTAGACTTGTACGACAACCTCTTCCACTCTTTTGGAGAGTCCTTTGGGTAACTAGGGTGTTTCTAGATGTTCACGTCACACCCTAGGTACCCAAGAATACGCGGGATGACAAGGAGGCAAAGCTGCTTGATGATTCGTCAACGCACAGGAACACGCGCATGCACACACGCGGAGGAGCGCGTGATGGCGGAGGCGCGCGAAGAGGCAGAGCGGCGCGTGGAGAGGTGCACGCACGGAGAGGTGCACGTGTAGAGAGCACATCGGCGATGATGAGCACGACCCGCGACGCACGGGTGGCGGCTATGAGCACGACAGGGGCTAGGCGGCTAGGGTTTTGGTGGGGGTAGGATTCTAGGGCACATGCTCTGGTCTAGGACAGTCGCTCTGATAACATGTGGAAGGAAAAGAAAAAAATAATAATATTCCATCTAAACCGCAGGCTCTCTTATATAGAAGAAAAGCTCAAAGGGTAAATTACATAAACATGACAATAGAAATAAACAATATAAAAAAAGATGACATCACATATGTATCTTAACAATGTGCACTAGATTCTAACCATAAGATTTATTTTTCTATTGGGATAGTTTGTCAGTCCTAAATGTAAGACCTCCGATGTTGCGTCCGTCTTGTTTACATGAAGTTTATAGGATTATACCTTTTCCGTTTTCCCAAGAATATGCACTTGGAAATGAGATTGGTAGCCGCAGAAAATGGTTGATTCTATTAATGAATGATGTTATGCAAGCTTGCTTCATGTAGAATAATCTGCGTGCTTTTTAGGCCATTGAATTATTCGTGAATCCAGGATTCCGGCTTCCCATGTTTTAAAGGTGGTCCAAGGGCAATCGAAAACTTGAGAAAGCGGTTCCACTTGAGTCTCACTGAAGAGGTTCTTTTAGAAACCCTTTCCAACAAGCCTTCATTTTTGTTAAATATGTGTCTTGCATTAACTGCTTCTGTTCAAACAGCAATGCATGTCCCTTGTCCTCTCACTGATCAGTAGCAGTTTGGATGCGTGGAGGACCCGGCAGTACGATTACTATCAGAGAGTATTAAATGGAATCTTGTGAACCACTTCCAGTTGCCTAGCTGCGGACTGTGTTACGTCTGGCCAAGGTGTTCCCTCCTGGTCTTTGACGCTGGGCTGGAAGCGAGCGTGTATATGAGTCTCCGTGGAAGTGGCAATTGATGGCATCCCCGGTCATGGTCTATGCATCACCGGAAAGGAGCAGTTAAATGCTTGATGTCTTTCTGCAACTGATTTTTTGGTTATTTCTTGGTGAGTGCTAAAAGTAAATGTTGGAAAACGTGAATGAGTTGTTTATTCCATAGCCCTAGGCTCTCTTATATAGGGGAGTAGCCTATGGGTAAATTACATAGAGAGGATAACAAGAGAAATAAAATAGCAAATAGGTACAATAACTCAACGTGCGTCAACACTCCCCCTCAAGATGGAGCATAGATGTCAATCATGCTCAGCTTGGAAGCACACTTCTGAAATGGGCCACGTAATAATGCCTTGGTAAAAATGTCTGCCGTCTGGTTCTCTGAAGTAACGTGGGATGTGGTGATAAATCCTTTCTGGATCATATCACGTATGAAGTGACAATCCACTTCAATATGCTTGGTCCGCTCATGGAATGCAGGATTATTAGCAATGAACAAAGCAGCCTGATTATCACACTCCAAGTTCATAGGAAGTGGTATATCTAAGCATAGATCTGTCAGCACTGCTTTCACCCACATCATCTCTGTAGTAGCCTGGGCCATAGCCCTATATTCGGATTCAGCACTGGATCTAGCTACCACAGTTTGCTTCTTGCTCCTCCATGAGACTAGGGCATCTCCGACATAGACAGCGTACCCTGAGGTGGACTTTCTATCCTTAGGACATCTTGCATAGTCTGCATCTGCGCATGCATAAACAGAAATCCCCTTTCCTTTCTTAAACAGCATACCTTTACCTGGAGAAGATTTGAGGTATCTAAGTATCATGTGTATTGCATCCATATGCACCTGGCGTGGCTGCTCCATGAACTGGCTCACACGGCTCACTGCAAATAATATATCTGGCCTAGTGATGGTAACATATAGCAGTTTGCCTACCAGTTCTCTGTATCTTCTCCTGTCAACCTCCTCTGTGTCATCATCATACATCTTCATGCTAGGGTCCATAGGTGTCGTAGCAGGTCGACACCCTAGCATACCTGTCTCACTTAGTAGATCAGTGACATACTTCCTCTGTGACATGACTAGTCCATACGGATTTCTAGCAAACTCCAGCCCCAGAAAATATCTAAGGACTCCCAGGTCCTTGATGACAAACTCGGTTCCTAGCCTTTCCTTTGCCTGCTTAATGCCCTGGTCATCATCACCTGTAATCAAGATATCGTCAACATAAACCATGATTACAACAGTACCTCTTGCCGTTTTCTGTACAAACAAGGAATGATCAGCATTTGAACGTTTGTATCCTTGTTTCTCAAAGAGGTCTGACAGCTTCTGGAACCACGCTCTGGGGCTCTGCTTAAGGCCATAGATAGCCTTATGTAATCGGCAAACCTTGGAACACTCCCCCTCAACAGCAAAACCTGGTGGCTGTTGCATGTAGACCTCCTCCTGCAAATCGCCATACAGAAAGGCATTCTTCACATCCAGTTGATATAGGGGCCAGTCTTTAGTGACTACAACAGATAAGAGGATCCGTAGAGTGGAATGACGAGCCACCGGGGAGAACGTGTCAAGGTAATCTACCCCATATGTCTGTGTGAATCCCCTTGCAACTAGGCGTGCCTTGTACCTGTCAATGGAACCATCTGCATTATGTTTCACTGTAAACACCCACTTGCAACTCACCGGGTTGACATCTGGAGGTATAGTAACCAAGCTCCATGTTCCTCTGGACTGAAGTGCCGCCATCTCTTCCTCCATTGCTAGCCTCCATCGAGAATCCTGCAAGGCTTCATGGTGATTCCTCGGAATATCTGTAGCTGAAAGTGCCAACGCAAACGTCTTGAAAGGTCCAGATAGCCTCTCAAACGACACCACTGCTGAAACTGGATACTGGACACAACTTCTCTTTGACTTGCGTAGAGAGATTGGAACATTTAGGTCCTCTGTGGTATCAGCATGCTCCTGTGATACATCCTGCTGAGTAATGTCGTCAGATTCATCAACATTAATATTTTCATTACATACCATAGGCGAGCTAGTTGACTGGTCAGGACCATGAGCTTGATTCGGCCTTCGGGTGTAATGAAATGGTAATGGAGGTACTATTGATGGCATTGGTGGTGGTGGTGATGGTGATGATGGTGGTGATGGTGGTTGAGATGTTGGTGGTGCCATGAACACAGTATCAGGGGATATAGATTGTGGCTGCATGTTCCCAGATTCTGAGAAGTACATGGTAGATTCAAAGAATGTAACATCTGCGCTGATCACATACCGCCGACGTAGAGGGTCAAAACACTTGTACCCCTTTTGAGTTCTGGAGTACCCCACAAAGACACACTTGACAGCCCTAGGAGAGAGCTTGTCAGAACCGGGCGACAACTGATGGACAAATGCGACTGACCCAAACACACGAGGGGTAAGAGTGAACAGATCCTTGTTAGGATAAACAAGTGAGAAGGGGATCTGTTCATTCAAGACGGACGACGGCATACGGTTTATAAGATAACATGCAGTAAGGACTGCATCACCCCAGTAGGAATACGGAACATGACTCTGAATGAGAAGAGACCTTGTGACATCAAGAAGGTGACGGTGTTTTCTTTCTGCAACCCCATTCTGTTGGGACGTATGGGCACAGGATGTTTGGTGAACAATTCCCTTAGAAGAGTAGTAGTTGGCTAGATTATTGGTGCACAATTCTAAGGCATTGTCACTTCTCAAAAATTTGACAGTTGTGGAAAAGACATTCTGAATCTCATTTAGAAATTGAATAATAATATTTCCAGCTTCAGACTTATTTTTCATTAAAAATACCCATGATGCTCTAGAGAAATCATCCACAAAAACAATATAATACCTGTGTCCCTGAAGATCGGGAACACGACTTGGACCCCAGACATCAACATGAAACAACTCAAATTTGGAGTTACTACTCCGACCTTGACCACTGGGAAACGATGACCTGTGATGTTTTCCCAACTGACACGCCTCACACTGGATAGGTGTGTGAGAAAGACTATAAGGTAAGATACGACACAACTTCTGAAGCGGGAGGTGACCAAGACGCAGATGCCACAGGAGAGGAGATACTTGTCCAGCGGAAGAAGAGGTGATTCCAGCAAATGGGGTCTGGTTCAGACGATAGAGGCCTTCTTGCTCATAGCCATGACCAATCACGTTGCCCGTACGGATGTCCTGAAAAATCAAAGAAGATGAATCAAAAATAGCTCGACATTGGAGATCCTTCGTAATCTGGCTGATTGACAATAGATTCATAGAAAAATGCGGTGCATGTAAAACATTCTTGAGCTGCATAGATGATGTCAATCTAATCTCCCCCTGACCCATGATGGGGGAATGAGTGCCATTGGCAATCACTACTGTTCGTCCTGGAGGAATCTGAGTATATCCTGAAAGTAGACTCTGGTCGCCACATAGATGATGTGTAGCGCCTGAGTCCATGATCCATGGCAATGTATCCGATCTACTACTATGTAGTGCAAGTGTACTACCTGAAGTACTCGTAGAGGCAGACGCAGAAGCAGAAGCAGCAACATCCGTATGACTCTCTGTCGTCGGTGCTGGGCCAGATGGTGGGATAATGCCCCTAAGGCGGGCAACCAGATCATCAAAACGCTGATCCAGAGAAGCAGGAGAAGGAGGCTCTATCTGCTCAGCGGCTCGTGCAGATGCAGGAAATCCATGCTTTGAATAGCATGTGTCTTCAGTATGGCCGACTCTGTGACAATATGAGCATGTTGGCCTAGTGCGGCCACCCCTTCCACGGGGAGTACGTCCACGGCCCTGGTAATGAGAGCCACGGCCCCTGTTGGCTGCCATGGCTGAGGGATTCTGGCTAGTGGCTGCAGAAGGTACAGTGATCCTACTCAACCTATGAAAAGCCTCCTCCATGGGAGGAATAGTTGAGTCCGCCAGAATCTGTGAACGAGCAGCCTCATACTCTGGGTCAAGTGCTGCGAGAAACACACCCACCATCGTTGCGTTTCTATATGTCTTTTGCTGCTCTGGCGTGGCGGTAAGCGGCATGAAGCTATGAAGCTTCTCAAACATTCCTCTCAAAGATGTGTAGAGAGAATGTAACGGGCGACCATTCTGCTTTATTGTGAATATATCATGTTGTAGTTGCAGAATTTTTGTCTCATTCTTCGCCTGAGAATATGTTGATGCCAGAATATCCCTCATGTCTTTGGCTGTGGGTTGATGTAGAATATCATTGGCAATTTCAATAGCCAATGTGCCAGACAGCCACACCTTGGCATATGCGTCATCTGCCTCCCATGAGGCATGAACTCCAGTCTTCTCTGCAGGCTCGGGCTCTGTGAGAATATGCTTCTTGCCCGTGGACTTCATCATACTCATGAACTGCATTGCCCACAGTTCATAGTTCGTACCATCCATCTTGACAATGGGCGCTGGACCACGAAATGCGCCCATAGATGGGATGTCAGCCTTGCTTTCTGACATGCTGGAAACGAAAGACTGGAGCGACTGAGAGAAAATAATCTTCGTCTACAATGACATAGATGGGATTAGTTGCGTGTGTAGACTTCAAGCAACTAACCCCATGTAGAACCGGCTGTGTGCCCTAGGGTTTTGGGACTTAGGGCACGTAGGCACGTGCAAAGAGCACGCGCACACGCACCTGGAGGATCACGCGTGCACTTGAACACGCAACTGGAGGATCACGCCACAGTCGCACAGGAGCAGTGCGCACACGAGGCGATGCCCGCAGTCGCGAGAGGCGATCAGAGAAGATCGCCGATCAACGGCGATGTGCGCACAAGTGCCGACGATGCACGAGATATGCGCACAGCCGATGCGCGTACAGGCGCGAGCAGCGATCGGAGAGGAGGCGGCGCCGATTCGAGAGAGAGAGGGAGGAGGCGGCGCCGATTCGAGAGAGAGAGAGAGAGGCCGGCGGGTGGGGTGTTAGGTTTAGGGTTTCGAGAACTCCGGTCTAGGACCGTCGCTCTGATACCATGTTGGAAAACGTGAATGAGTTGTTTATTCCATAGCCCTAGGCTCTCTTATATAGGGGAGTAGCCTATGGGTAAATTACATAGAGAGGATAACAAGAGAAATAAAATAGCAAATAGGTACAATAACTCAATGTGCGTCAACAGTAAAGGTACATGAGTTTTCCATGGCTGCCAATCGAACGATCGACAAAGTCGATCTTGAGATCCCGCAGGCGTTCACATAACAGATATTTTTCTGGAAGAAGGAAACTGTCAGGGAGCTAGAAGCATATGCCATCTGTATATCTATCTGGACTGTTTCTGCATTTCTGCAGGAGTTTAGTGAAACAGCTCGGACAAGTTTTGGAAATACGCAGCGATACCTCCCATTGTCATCATTGTAGCATGTCAGTATAGTTCTCCATGATTACTTAGTGATATATTTGGTTGAAGCGACGAGTCTCCGGTGTGAAATAGGGGGTCCAAGTTGTATATTATTCCTTACGAAGTCAGAAGATGCGGATCCTTTCGTGTACGGTAGATTGCTGGCATCTGTGAATATTATTGTGTTGCAGAAATATTGATTTTTTTGGAAAAGAGTGAATTTAGGTTGAAGTACCGTTTGCTAGAAAGCAAGTATGTTGTCTTCTTGCTTGTGATCAGATCTGGTATACTTCATTCTACAGGAGAATTTCGTTACCTCTGTTTTGTTGTAAGTGCTGCGATTACAAGTGCTTCATTTCAATCTGTTGCTGGTTTGTTTTGTATTTTAAACATACGTATTGTGGTTGATCTCCAGACAGTTTTCAATAAAATGTTGTTTAGTGGTTTTGATCCTCCAAGGAAGTCAATCCTCATTTGGCTTTCCATTACAAAATCATGGGTTTGATTCTATGCTTCCAACTGTCCCCAATTATACAATATTGAAGCTTAGTTATGTATATAAACAAGCAAGACCATGTTATAATTTTTTTCTTTTACTACCTTTTCTTTTAATTATCTCCCATGCTCATCTTTCCAGTTCACGTTTGATCCCTGGTTGTGTTCTCAAGATTGCTTCGATCTGATACATATGGAATTCACCCATTTTGTTTTGTCCATGAAAATTGGATTGAACCATCAATAAATCAGAGTGCAAAGTACATTGGATCAATTTATTCTGATTTTGAGGATAAATAATTTAAATTAGAAGGATTTATGGTATTTATGTTTCATTCAGAAAATACCAAATTTGTAATATGTATATGATTATAACTTGTACCATAAATGATTTTTTACCATAGGTATTATTTTAAATTGCTAATTTAGAAAATAGTAAATATATTGAATAAAATGATGAAAAATACGGAGAAATGGGTTCACAAAAATGAAATCTTAACAAAAAAAGTAAATGGTACCGATATCATTTACCCTATATGCGTAAATAGAACTCCAACGAATCTTTACTGGAGTAGAACATGAACCTAAAAAATTAATATGCACCTTATTTCTAGTTCAATTTCATCCTCGTTTAGACAAATTAAAGATGTTGATTCCGCATTAAAATATTCTCTGATCATAATTTCTAACTGTCGAAGCATATGCTATTCACATTATTTATATTCATAATACTGTTCACAAATAGATTATCCATCTTACTAATCTTTTAAAAGAAGCTTACAACGACTCAATCAAATCATGTTATTTCTGATGTTAGTTAGGAGAGGCAGCTAAGGATTCAAACGTTCAAGTATCCTCATACATTTATTATTTTTAAATGTAGATATAGATATTGACGGATATGGAAAGTATGTTAGCATATTCTTAAAATTGGATATAGATGTAAAATAGATACAAATTGAATAAAATATACTATTAGAAATACTTTGCAGATTTGCTTAAATATACATGTATTGGATAAATTGCGTGTGATATAAATATACTAACAGCCTCTTTGACTGCTGGGTTGGATTGGGTTGGCATACCCCTGTGAATAGTAAACTGTGAGGAGGATTGGGAGGGTTGGAAGGGGGTTGGAAGGAGGGGTACACCGGTGTACCCCAACCCAACCCAGTCCAACCCAGCAACCAAACATGCCCTAAATGTAAGAGTTAGGATGGTTGTTAATTGCTTCCGTCATCCCTTACGCAGTCCTGAGGCTGACTTTCTTATTCGGACAGAATCAAAACAAAATATCAAAGCTGATTAAAGAAGATATAAGCTAATGTTACATGTGGTTAAAAACAAATCTTTGACTATATTTATAAATGGAAACGGATACAATGATTCATATACATGCATATATTCGAAGTTATCAAAGTATTATCGGTATCCATATTAATTTTAAATTGAGCATGTCAAAATTTATATATAAAATAGATACGATGACAGATATGATACGAATATATTCACGTGGATTTCGTTTACAAGAAGTGGTACGAGCATGTCTTCCTTACTTTACACTTTTATATAGTAATATAATATTGCATCTTTATTTATAGATGAGGACTGAACATTAATTAATTCTCTTACGTGGAAGTTATATCGTTCAACCATTAGATCCCTCGAGCAGATTCGTATCCATTCACGTGTCAATGTTGGCGGCTGCCAATGAATAAGCTGATCTATTATTAATTAAGCACCTTACCTTTTAGTTGAGAATCCACCAGTCCACTTCCACGTGGCAGGTTTCTCTTCAATAACCTTAAAATGCATATATTTAGGTGTGAATCATACATATGAGAAGACGTAACCATGTCATGCATTTTTTGTAAACCAACTCACGTCCACTTATGCAATGAAAGATTCCAAGCTAATAATATGCACCACTCATAAAAAGTGTAACCTCATGTTGTTAAATTTACAACAACAAATGGCATATTCAGTGTTACACACTAAGGATGTTTCAAATGACAAATGTTGTTTGCAGGAGCGGAAGCAGAAATTTCATCACGAAGGAATCAAGTACAATTATTATGTATGCTCAAAAATGAAAAATCTATGTATTTTTCAATGATAATTTTTAAATATAATTAATATTTTAAAATGAACATCTTTCAGTCTCGATAAATGTAGAATTTAAATCTATTGTTAATGTTAGAATTTCAAATAGATTAGTATTTTCACTGGCTATTTTTAAAATTAGATAAATATAATAATTTAAACCTCTCTAAATCCATCCTAAAAAGGCTAAATTATCATGTGAAATTTTGAAACAAAAAAGATCATGATTAAAAGGAAATACTAAATTTTATTTTATTTACAAGAAGTAATAAAAATAATGGGAGAGATAAATAAACTCGAATAAAATTTTATATCAAATTATTTTCATACTTTAGAAGTGATTGTATAAACCATATAAAAGAAAGTAAAATTGATAAAGATAAGGTTCGAACCCTGGTCTCTACAATTAATAGCCATGTCACTCTACCACTTAATTATTAAATGATGCCTATATTTTTTTCTAACAATAATAATTATAATACAATTGAGAATGGGTCGTACTAAAAACTTAATATATTGTATAAGAGAAGTATAATAATCATGGGGAGGCCATGGCATCCCATAATATATACTAGTTCCGCCTCGGTTGTTTGTTGCTTTTATAATCAAGATGTGTATTAATAATTGATTTTCATTGCAACTATTAGTGCAAACCTACGAATGTAATGATTTGAGTTACAAAATACTTTAAAAGTAATAATGTAATCCCAAACCGATTCAAATGATGTTCTCGAATTAATTGAAATGTACAGGAATAGCATGGACTACGTTATTATATTTGTAAGTTTCGAGATCACATTGATGTCGGATAGAAAGTGTGGGGACCCTCATGTAAATTACTCTCCCGAAAATGTACCAATAAATATAGTAATTAAAAGACTTGTAAATAGCACCCTTAATCATAAAAGAAAGATTATTAGCATCATTGTCATATTGCTTGGGCATTCGATTTATCAAAAATTCTAGGCCACAAGTTAACATGTGGTCATCATATGGAACGCAGGAGGTAGATTTGATCTTGTATTCTATTACTTATTGCTAAATAATAATAATAATAATAATAATAATAATAATAATATCGTGTGGATGCCAATAATATAAGGTGAGGAGAGTATCAAAGAAATCTGTCTGCCTTCCAAAAGTTTTCTATCGACGTCAGCCAAACCATACATTGTTAGACATTTTTCGAGTTAATTTCGCTCTCACAAGGAGGAATGGTAATAATTATTTAATGAATATGGTTTTATTAATTACTGCATTAATATTAAAATACAGCATGAAATAGCATTTCGAAATGCCCAAATTCTACTAAAAGAAAACATTAACTCAAAAAAATGCCTAAAAGCACAAGAAATAGTTTGAGTAGATTAAACCACGTAACTCTAAGGATGCAAATGGAAAAGTACAGCAAGAGATATTTGTGTTATTGTATCCTTATCTATTTTAAAATCTAGTCAGATATAATGCGGATATTAACAATTGTAAATTATATCACTAATATTTATATGAATATGGATAAGAAACGTGATAACGATCATAATTTGGATACGGATATTTAACTAGTGACCGTGAATTGTCATACAGATATTAAATGTCTCCTAACGCTTACATTTGAGAGAAATGTTCTTGTAAAGTTGGAATTGCTAACTAATTAAATCAAATTTATATAATTTGCAAATACAACAAAATATAATTGAAAAAAAAGTAATAAAGTATATGCTAAATAAAAACTTGTATAATAAATAAAAAATAGTATAAAAAATATTTTTCCTCCACATTTGAAAATATCTCCAGAATGCAATATATTAGACCCAGTTTAGATACATGTCTATATGTACACTGCTATATGTATGCCCATTATATACGTACAAATTTCCATATTTCGTATTTATATCTTTATCCTAAAAAATGAATACGATATCAATTTGTATCAATATTCACATCCGTAAAAAAAATCCAAATCCTTATTCGTCTATGTATCCATCAAAATAAAAAATACATATTCATGTCTTGCTTAAAAATGGATGCTATGGAGGATAGATGCAGATATATCTATATCCGATTGCATCCCTACCTAAGGCACACTTTTTTAGATCGCCCATGTTGTTATTAAATCGTTATTTCTATGCAACCACGTTTGGAGGTGGGTTCTTCGTAATAGAAATAAGGTGAAAATCAGGATATCCTTTCTTTGAAATCCACTACTATATCGTCCGTTGTTAAATATATATAATGATAAACACTAATTTGTTACAAAATGGATTTTATATTAGAAATCAGCAACAATCGTTACATCTGTCGTTATATTCATTAGCAACGATCCATATAGCAGCACTCTACCTTGATATATGTATGTATGTGTGTGTGTGTGTGTAATATGCGACTTACCGAAACGACATGGTCTCGGTTTGTGATGTGAGAGAACATTTCGAGTAGTATGGTTACCGTGCATGGCCACACATCTCCTTAAAACATGAAAAATGGCTATGGAAACATCATTCACAATTGGGTTTTTTATCACTCCCTTCTTAACTTCTGCAATATATGTTATGTCCCTCTCTTTTTTGTGATATCTGTTATGTCTTTGACTTCTTATAAAAGTCACAGTTTTATGTCCATATTTTACCTTAACGGAAGGATAGAATTGTGAATTTTGTAAAAAATCCATGATACAACTGACATTGCAAATAAAAGATATAACTGATATTGCAAAAGTTAAGAAAATCACAACTAACAATGGCATAACTGATATTTTATTAAATTGTGTGACCCAACAAATATTATGATATCCATCCGAGTATTCTAAGAGGGAACTATTTTTAAAACCCTTACGACAGTTTTCGAGAATATCTATGTGTTTATATCATACTATAATATTCCCATTAGTTAAGGAGTAGAAAATAGTAGCGGAGGTAAAGATGGGAGGCGGAGGGCCACTCGACTATGGTTGGCTATGAAAGTATCAAAACCAACTCTCTTCCTTATCACACGTACACGGACCAAGTTGATTGTTCTTCAATAAAAGAAATTAAACCATATGGGTCTGGACCCATCGTCGTTTGGACGATGTGATGGGTCTCCATCTCCACCCCCCAAATCATTAAATTCTTTTGTGGGTTTTTTTGGTTACTGTGATGATAGTGTTAGCTTTTCGTACGCTATTTGATGTCCTCCCACCAATTGGAATGGAAAAGGTATGTGATGGGCCACGTTTAACTTGTTCCCACCACTATGTTGTCTTGCCAATTTGCCGTCATCTTTGTATGGCTAAGGAAATTTATATTGTTTCATGTTTAGATCTTCGACACGTTATCGAGGAAAATTGATCTTGACAATTTGTTGGATTCAAGTTCGAATGAACTCGTTGACAGATACTCCAGGTTATCAAGTCGTAAACCCCACCACTTATAACTCATGCACACTTCGTGAGTTTTAGATGTGTGACTATGCTTTGGAATTGAGGTGTTACAAAATCACTTGAGAACAATGCAATTAATTGCGCACATGATTAATGCCATTTGTAACGGAGTATTATTAACTTGGAGATCAAGCATTTCAGGTGAGGTTTCGCATCTATTGTTTGACATGTCGATAACTAGGGTTGAAGGTGCGATCTCTGGGGAAAAATTCAATATGGCCGGGTAAGAAACACTGACAGGTTACTTACTATAAAAGAGAGCAATTAATAATGGTCTAGTGTTAAGAATGTAATTTGGGTGATTCTAGACTGGTTGATAAAGATAACTTAGTTTATGTTGAATCGATATATCTTACTCATCAGATCATGTAGTAAATCTCTAAATTCATCATGTGATCCGACTATATTAACGGGTTGCAAAAGTGGGTTTTTGGGTTAGGAATACTTGTTTTACTTCATATATTTTGAATGATTTCATGAAGGCCTATGATACTCAGCTACTTGACCTATTCATGGAAGAATCTTTTTCCCTTTGTGGAGTTTATCTATAACAATAGTTACCATGAGAGGATTCATATGACTATTTTCTAGAAGTTTTACATCATAAGTGTATGCTTGCATCACCTTGGAAAGAGGTCCGAACTAAGTACCTCCACCTACTCAAGATATATAATAATTTGATAGAATAGATGTTATTACATGCACATAGATAGTTCTCAGAAGAGCTACAATGATAAAAGTAGTAATGATCTAAAGTTCAAAGATGGGAACAATCTCTCTCCCTCTCTCTCATGAAGGAAGTACATGACCTTGGTGTTTGAGGCAAGTTGTCACCATGACATGTTAATCCATTTGACAATGCAAAAGTGTATTGATAGCATTGCTTACATGGTGGCACTTTTTCCTGCATCTATTAGGAGAACACAAAGTGTTACATGTCTCGAATCTTTGAAGGTACATCAGAAATCCCTGACAAGTGATAAGACCCAAGTATCTCTATAATGAACCCAACCTATCACATCCACATGAGTTGAGTTGACTTAGATAATCGATTTTGCAAGTGCACATTCTCCATAGGGTAGTGAAATAACGACATGATTCATGTGGTGGAGGATAAGACCACTTGAAGCAGAGACGTGGGAGAAATATATGCATCTATTCAACGGTATATCTGATGTACCCTTAGGGCCTGTTTGGTTGTCAGGTTACCTTGGGGTAACCTGGCATACCCACTGCTCTATCTCTACATTCTCGAGTTGGCATTAATTGTATGGACCATACAATTTCTTTGTTATAATATTTTTAATCACATTCAAATAGAAAAAATTAACATTAAAAACATATTATAATAATTAAAAAAAATTAATATAGCATATAGTTAATGTCACATAACATCATATTTATAATTCCAATCCTTCAAACCATCCAAACAACTAAACCCAACCCAGTTAATAAAGACACATGCAGAGACAGGTGTAGAACATGTTCATCTCAAGAGGAGTTTGTTTTCCCCTCATTAAGTACATATTTGATGTGATTATTGGTTATACCATGGTTTAGATATTCCAAATGGATTTTTACAATTGCGTTCTTCTGAATTTGTACAAAGTGCAGTACTTATACCCCTTCCTTTTGTGCAATAACTCTTGTACCCTTGTATTCTTACATAATTCATGCAACTGTTCTTCTATTATTAGACTTACACCCCTATATTTCATCGGAAGGACGGTAATGTAAATTTGGTAATAATACAGAGACAGACGTATTATTGCAAAAAAAGGAAAGGTATAAGTATCTCCAGAAGCCTGAAGAGATACAAGTGTAAAAACACCTATTTTAAAATGGCTAATATAATCATCATTTATTTATTACTTGACTGGATTTAAATTTAACTTTAATGTTTTTGTAATTCCCTACTTGCCAATAATCAAACACCAACTTGTCTCACACGTGGCATTAGATAAGGGATCGGTTGGGATCCGTCCTTCAATAGAAAATTGAGCTTCCATTCTGAAACTTGATTAGTTTTTTACTTTTTCTTAGAAGGAGAGCATGAATTGCAATCCTCCATTCATAAACCTGTCATGTCATCGGTCACGTGAGCTTATTTTATTAGCATCATTGTTCATAGAAAATTTTCAGATGTTCAGGCAAAAATCGTTCTTTAATAGAAAATTGAGCTTCCTTTCTAAAACATGGTTATCTTTTTATTTTTACTTTGAAGGAGAGCATGAACGGCAATTCTCCATTAATAAACATGTCATGTCATCAATCACGTGAGCTTATATTATTACCATCGTTGTTCATAGAAATTTTTCAGATATTCAATCAAAATTCGTTCTTTAATAGAAACTTGAGCTTCCACTGATTTTTTTATATTTTTGTCATTACATTAAAAAATCAAGCTGGTAAAAGTCGTTCGTTAATATTCAATCAGCCGGATTACTTGGGATTAATCGACCATCAAGCACTATTTGGATTTGGTGGATTTGTTTT
This sequence comes from Ottelia alismoides, assembly GCA_037367405.1. NCBI lineage: Eukaryota > Viridiplantae > Streptophyta > Magnoliopsida > Alismatales > Hydrocharitaceae > Ottelia > Ottelia alismoides. The sequence goes on from JAZKJV010001396.1 coordinate 1,060,274, forward strand.
TTTTAAATTATTTTATATACAAAAATAGTTTCTAAACATGTAATCTTACACAAACACACATACACATATACATTATATATATAAGTTAAATGGGGATATCCCATGTGGGGTAGTCAAGTTAACTACTCCTATCCTTATTTTAAATTTTTTATGGATTTTTTAATGACACATACGACTAGACTAATAAGAGTAATATGCATTTCAAATTCATGAAAAAGCTGACATTGTAACCCTTCAATCTAGAAAACATCAATTTCGGCTATTCTAAGATCACTAAATTTTGACAGCCTTGTTGTATGGGATATTAGCCGAATTTATTTGAATTTTGAATGAGAATATGTTATATTATGTCATTTAAATTCTCCAAATGTCATTAGAAAATATGAGTTAAAAAGAAGAATGGATGTAGCTAAGTAAGCTACCCTAAATGGGTTAGCTCCATTTTTTCCTATATATATGTGAGAAAAAGGAAAATGTGCCCATGATCACACACAACCATATTTTTCCATCTGTAAAAATGAATTAATTATTAATAAAAAATGTAAATCAAAATCATTGTTCTTGATTTATACTTTAAAATTAGAGACCATATTAAAATTTCAGATCTTTATAACGCATCCAACGACGTTGGATTCATTTCATCATAATTATTGATTGCTTATTATTGTTCGATTGTGTTCACACTAGTACTTGACTATTTAAAACTTAGTGAGAACATACTCCTAACACTCATATATAGGGGGAAATGGGGTTGCTTCTTAGGGACATCCAACAGGTTGCTCCGGCCCTATTTTTCTCCTTTTTTATTTTTTTTATAAAAATATATATTTCATCACTATATCCCTCTAATATTTTATTATAATTTTATCGTAAACAGAGACTCATATACCCTTCATCTAGAGCAGATAATTTGAACGGTCTTAGAATTGTTGTAATCAACTTGTTTGGATGGAGGACATATGAGTCTCTATTTTTGACGAAATGATTATGGTATATTAGGATGATATAGTGATGAAAATACATATTTTTTTGTTCCAAAAATAAAAAAATAGATAAAATTTGGGACGGGAGCAGCCCGTTGGCTGCCTCGAAGGAGCAACCACATTCCCTATGTATGTCCCCTGGAGGAGCCAACTTGGCTCCTCGCACTTTTTAATATTTTTTATGAAATTTTTTTTCAAACACATAAGGGATTCTGATCACTCAATGGCAACATCTTTTTATTAAAAATTCATGTGAAACAAACATTGTTAAATACTCTATCTGGAAGGGGTTGATTTCAACTATTATGAGACAATTAAAGTTTGATGGTCTTGTTGGATGGGATATGAATCTTCAAATAAGTCAAAATTTCAGTAACAAAATGTTATCATTTATTTATAGAAAAACCCACGTGTATTTTAAAAAATTCCCCCAAAAATACGAAAAGACCGGGGAGCCAAGTTAACTCGCCCCAGGGGACAACCCCATTTTACAACTTACATGCTCCCACCATTTTTCCTCAAATATTTTTAATTTTTATGAAATTATATATGAGATAATTTAGATTACCATATATCACCATAGTGTTATTTAAAATTCAACTTAATTCAAGACTTCTATCCCATACATCAAGAGTGTCAAATTTTAATTGTCTCAATATTGCTGAAATTGACCCCTTATACATGGGCAGGTTAGAAATATTTATTTTTCTTGAAATTTGAAATATATATTTTACTCTAACTAAATCTCTCATCGATTTCATTTCAAAAAAAATTAAAAATTGAGCTCCATACTTTGATTGGGCTCCGTACTTTGATTTTACGAAGATAAATTCAATATTCGATATTGTTCTAAGTTTTTTTATTTCTCCTTTATTCTTCTTTCTTTTTATTTTAGTCATTTATTCTTCAAATAAGTATTTGCTAAGGGACTAGTAAAGGTAAAGCATCAGTGGGTGATGAATCTACATTTCATCATTTTTACATTTATTTTATCTTAAAATTCCTTATAAAATATCTATAAATACCAATAAATATATTCTTTTACTAATCCTAATTCTATAAATATTGTTTATTTATCATTATAAAGAAAATAAAGATTGTATATATGCAATAGGCAGATGCTGACTCTGATCTTGAGATAAGGTCAAGGCTTGACTTGATCGATAAAGAATAAAGTTGGGGAAGATAAGGTAAAATATTAAGATTCAGAAAATCAATCACCACATATGTATATGCATTACTTGTATATTATTGTATATAATACACATTCTTTTCTTAGATTTATACATACCTAAATTCAACTCAAATAAAAATAATTTTTTCTTGAAATTTGTGCATAAAAAACTTTTGGAAATAACAAAAATAATCCCAATAAAAATAAGTGTATGTGTAAATTACACAACCTTAAAAAAACTGCAAAGCTCAACTTGTAAGATCAATAAATTCTCCACCAAAACTCAAAATTCATCAAACTCACTTCAAACTCACTTTCATTGTACTCCAAATTAAATAGTCTTTAAAATAGAGGTAGTTTCATATAAATCATAGTTAAGCTGTGAAATATGTCTATTTGGGATACTATTGCATATAATTCATATGTATACCATGTACATTATTCATGCATTATTGTTTATACATATTTGTAAATATTGTATTTTTAATTAATTGTAAATATATTAGTTAACTTATATAAAATATAAATAAAAATCACAAAATCAAACAACAAAAAAATTAAAAATTTGTAAATATTGTATACGTACCACTATGTATATACTATACACATACCTATTTATTTAAACTAATAAAGTAATTTCTAAAAATATCAAAAAAATACCATTAAAACCCTTTAAAATATTAGACATTAATAAAATATTAAATTATGTATATATTTGTATAATTAATTAACTAAAAATCAAAGCATTATATATATATATGTATACATACCTATAAATAATATATTTTATTTATTTTCACACACGTATATACCTTATTTTATTAAAAATCACCACAATTAAGGTAACTGATGAAACTCGATTTCAGCATCTTAATTATCCATTATTAACCCCCTTGCTTAAGCTTTGTGTCAATAAAACCCAGTTAATGTCCTGTAATTATCAGAGTCTCGAATAAGTTAAAAACCACAAAAAAATCACAAAATTAAAATTTGTGGTATTTTTAGCTTTAAAAATACCCTTGAAAATATTTCGGGTCTTTGTTTAATCTCATCTCCAGTTTTGGTTAACATGAAACTTGTAGATCTCATCAAGATCTACAACTTTCATGTTTTGAGTTTTCTTAAATTCGGCCAAATCAACCCTCAAAAATAAAAATACTCTCTGAATAATTTGATTGGGCCACGTGGCCCAATCTGGGTGAGCCACGTGGCCCGTCCTCCTTTGCCTTTTCCGCCTGCATCCATGGCCGTCGGATCACCACTTGATCCAACGGCTAAACAACCTCCACGCCCGCTATGATTCTCTGCCATCCAATTTCAGTCACACCTTGATCTTCACCATCCGTTCGCGCCTCACGCAGAGCGTGCCACGTGTCGCAGTGCGCGCCCTTCGATCACACCCATGATGTCTTGATCTCTGCCGTCCATGATCACTTAAACCTCAGCCCTTCGATCAACAACTCCATCGCATCACAGCCGTCCGCTAGCGTGCATGCCTCATCACGACACCTGGCACGTTACTGACGCTTTGATCGCTTCGAATCGGATCTAATCGCAACCGTCGCTTCGCGCCCAAATGCCCGCCGTTGGATCTCCAGATCCAACGGCTGAGCTTCATCGTCAACCTCCCGACGCCCACCTTCCACACGTTCTCCATATCACACGACCTCTTCACCCTTTCCATTTTACCCGAGTCTCCAGCCACCACCTCCACTATCTGGAAGCTCCACGACCATCGCCAGTCATCCCTCGTCCTCGCCAGTCCTCCATTATCCCACGAACGCCTCTCCACTCGCCCCATTTCTTCGTCGAAATCCACGATTTCACCACCGGAACCGCCATGTTCTTCCTTCAAATACTCCGCCTCCTCCAACAGCACCCCTTGTCCACCTGTACGTGAGTGACCTCCCAGCAAGCCCCCGCCCCCCGGTGACAGCGAGGGGGTGGCGAGGAGCGCAAAGACGAAGGTTAACTCCGGTGTCGACCCCTGGCCATGGTAGGCCAGGCCCACAGAGCTTCGCCTCCGCCAAGCTGCTCCCCGTAGCCGGGGGAGTTCAGCGATGACCCCGAGGTCCTCCGATGACCTCGAGCCCAGGCCCCGCTCCGCCCAAACCTCCGGTAAGTCCTTCTGATCCTTCTTGTAACTTTTCTTTAGTTTCGCTTAATTTTGTAGGTCACTACTCCCACGTTCGCCCTTCACCAATCTCCTCCCGAGCTCCGCCACCGTCCCCCCTTTCACGCGACGCTCTCCGATCACCTCTTCTCTCTTCTCCGCATCTGATCACCTCCAACCCATCTCCTCTGCCTTCTCCGGCGGAGGAGCTCAAAGCTCCCATGTTCTCTTCGCTCACCGAGCTCCCACTTCATTCACGCACACACTCCCTTGTTGCTTCGATCGTATTCTAACGTTGCAGGTACCTAAATACTCACTGGCCGGAGCTCTCATCGGAGATCATTTCTTGAGCGCCGCCTCTGGTGTCCAGTCAGAACCACACTTCTCTAAGGAGCCCAACATCTTCGTCGTGCTTCAAAGTCCATCTCCGATCATCCAGGAGCGGCCGTGGATCTTCACCGAACTCGGGAGGAGGTGGCGGAGCTGAAGCTCCTTCGCCGGATCTTGGATCGCGCTGCCTGCCGCAGCCAAGGACGAAGATACAGTTGCCGTTGGATGCTCCTTTCCGGAGCACATCCAACGGCACAGGAAAGACCACGTCATCGACTAGAGCCTTATCTAGGAGCTGTACGATCTTCGTAATCGGATGGCTTGCGATCTGCCACATGGCGTAACCAGGGCTGCACCGAGCCTTCGCCCTCGACCCTCCAGGGTTGGAGCCCCCGAACCTAGCCGAAGCACCCCGAGCCTCTACCGAGCCTAGACCGTCCTCCGAGCCTGGATGGCGCGTGCGTAGCACGTGCCATCTGGGTAATTTGCACAGAGTCCCACCTTCGTCTCCAATATTGCAACTAGGTCCTGAATCACGTGCATCATCACGCGCGCCTGGGGATATTTGCAATCGTACCCTTGCGGGTTTAAATAATTGCAAATATTCCCCCGCGCATGTGGTTTATTTACAGGGAAGGACTCGTTCTTTATTTTTATTACATTTTAGTCCCTCCCAGGGACCTGTTTGTAGTTAGCATTTCATGTTTTCTTGCATTTATGCCCTTATCTTCATTGTTGCATATCTTGAGCACCGTAGCTCCGTTTCAAGTGATTTCAGTTTCATTTTGAAGCTCTTCTCGTCATCTTTCTTATGGCATGCTTATATTTTAGTTTTGACACTATATTCTGTAATGCACTCTTTGATGAACTAAGTGTCCAAAATTCTATATTTCTCATGCCTAAGTGCTTTATCAATGAAAAGTGCTTCATTATTTGATTCTGGTTGACTCGTATTTTTTAAGGCTCAAGTAATTATCATGTCGGGCATGTTATTTGCATTGCATTTATTTGCATTTATTTGCATGATAAAAAGATAATAAAAAATGCATGTTATTTCTGTAATGCAATGTCTTGCATACTTTGATCTATATGTGCTTTAACTCAACACTTAATTAGATAGATAAAAATCCGAATAATCACAAGAGAGGCTCGTTTCCCTGAGTTCGACCTTGGTTTCTTTCCAAGTAAAAAAATAATAAAAACACGACCATCTCATTCTTATTTGACATATATCAATCAGATGGTTTTTGATGAGCCCGAATTGGCCCGACTGCTACGACAATTCCAAGTGCTAATTCAACACTCTTAAAGGGCCGATTTTGGGGTTCATCAGTAACTAATTTACTAACATTTGTTATTTATATTATTTTTAAAATTTTTTCATTCCTATTTCATTTGCATTTATTTTGCATTTTTTTCCCGTCTTTTATCGTTTTCCTTTTTTGTCTTCATTCTCTACACGCTCCCATTGGTCGACCAAGGTCTGTTGACCCGGGTCAACTCCCTATTCTCCCAAGCCATTCACGCTATCTTGTGCGCCAGCCTTCCATATTCTAATTTCCTCCCATGTTGTGATCATAACAACATCTGATTCCTTCACCGACTCTTTAGCCCATTCATTCCTCTCCATCGCCAGCACATTAGATCCGTCGATCACACCTTGAGTGGCTCGCATTTCGAATTTCAAAGCATCATTGGAGCCAATGTAATAAATATATCCCTCTTCCTCCAATCGTCGGTTGATCCGATTTTTACCCTTGTTTCCTCGAGGTCGAGTGACATGGGTAGCACTCTGGCGTAAGAAGAGATATTCTCTAATCCTTAGCGTGAGTTGAAGAGTTCAAGTCGCATTCCAGCCACGCTGTCAGAGACCTCTGTCGTGTGTATCGCCTCTCCGTCATCCATAACAGATCGAGATCGATTCACCTTCCCCTTTCCATCCTTAGGTAGCTTAGGTAATTTCTGTTCGAATATGCATTTCATTTTGCTTTGATTTTTAGTTAATTGCACAGATCATATCCTTCACAATCAAGCTCCAATCAACGAGATCAGAGCCCTTCCGGTCACAGATCTCTTCACCGGAATATCCATTCACATTCACCACTAGTTTCTCCATCTTCTCCCAGATTTGAACGCCTTCAAATCAAATCAGATCAAGAGGTTGATCTCTATCCCATGCCTTCCGTCGGATATCCTCATTCACCCACCATTCGCCCTTATGTTCATCTAATAAGTGTGACGGGATCATCTTCTCCAAGCATAGATTCCATTGTAGGTGACATGTGTTTGATTAGAGCTGGTAGAAGAAATCTGGAGCTCTAACTCATCATCAAATGTCTAGTAGCTCCAGATCTTCGAACGAGGTAGAGCGGTCTTCATCGCTACATCAGATCAAGAGAGAGAGAGAGAAAGTAGCTCCAGGAACATGCTCAACCATTCAAAGATAGATCCATTGAAGAACGAGTGAGATTTCATTGATCAAAACTCGCAGCACATAACCTTCTTCTGAGTTCTTCCTTCGAGCTCCAACACCGCGCGATCAAGAATCCTCGTTTCAGATTTCATCACGGCCATCTAAAATGCCCTAAAACTCTATCGTTGATCTTACTTCCAGAGCAGATCCGCTCCATTCAAGCACGACTCGACCTCTACCATCTGATCAGAGTCTCAACGCCATCCAACCATCTGCTTCATCGTGTAGATTTAAGGGTACTTTTACACGCATATCCCTATTTTTTATTTATTTTGTAAATAAGTCCTACAAGGACATGCATCCGTTTGTAGTCATTTGAATATTTGCACTTATGGCCCTATTGGTTATTTTATTTGCATTATAGTCCTATTTGAACTGAGAGTGTGCCTTGCACGTGTTATTTGGATAATTTGCAATAAAAATCCATGTATTATTTGTTATTATTTAGCTCCAGAAATTAAAATAATTGCAAAGAGGTCCAATCTGGCATGACTCGCATGCTTGCGCACGTGTTTTTTCACATTTTGCACATTCAGCTCCGGAGTTTTAGTTGTGTTATCTTTTAGTCTATCAAATATTATTCTTTGCATATATACTCATGTTCATCTGCATTTATTTTGTATGTTAAAATCAAATAAAAAATAGCAAAACCTTTTTGAAAAATTACACAAAAGTCATGGTAACTTTCTATTAATTACATCTTTCATATTTGATTTTTATTTTGCATTTTATTATTTTTATTATTTATAATAATTCAAAATTTCTATAAAAATTCCATGTTTGCTTTTAAAAATCAACAAAAATATAAAACTTTTGTGAGAAATTCTAGTCTATTTATTTTCATCTCTTTTAATTTTTGTACAATTTTCACATTTGTATTCCTCATAAAAACAAAAAGATCACAAAAATCTAAAAACATAAAAAAAATCATAAAAAAAATCATAGAAAATTCCAAAAAATCATAAAGTACCTTTCCAGAAAATAAAAAATTATCTTTCTATTTGTGCATATTTTATTCATTTTTATTTCATTAGATATTTTAAAATCCAAAAACATTCGTATTTATTTTTGTTTGTCATTTTCTCTATTTTGATTTATTTAAAACTTTAATAAATTCTAAAAATTCTAGAAAAAAACCCAAACAACCATTAAAAATCTATCAAAAACACAAAATAATTTTATTTGAATTTTTAGTATATTTTACCACTTTGTAAAAATCTAAAAAGTTACCTTTTGTCTTTTGTTCCCTTCTTTCTTTTATTTGATTTCATTTTCTTTTAGTTTAAAAAACACAGAAAATATTTGCAAAACTTAAAATCATTAAAAATATAGAATCACAAATCAAAATAAAAAATATAAAATCAAAATTCCAAAAAAAAACAATTTCAAAAATAACAAACCTAGAATAGTGTTCATAGAATTCCCTTTTGTTTTTCATTATTTTTTCATTGAATTGAATAACCCTTAGGATTTTTGTAGACTCCCTGAGTTCAATCATGTATGCTATACAAGTAGATAAATAACACTCATGTTTCTTGTGGTTACATTCTTTTCTTTCTTGTTGACTTAAACTATGTATAAAAATACAAATAATTTTTGCTGAGGGATTTTTAGGTTGCAATGACATTGTAAACAATTCTATTAATTCAAAACCATGGATCTCCAATTTCAGCATGTACACACATTATATGTACGTGTGTGTATTATGTTTCGAATCAAATTATTAATGAAAGAATTCAGGTTAGTTCATATTCGATTCTTTTGGGAATTGAATCCCTAAGTAAAAGTCATGTTCAATTTATTTCATCTCGACTGAATTGATTTTTTATCAAACGAATCTTAATTGAATTCAAATGATAACTTCAATTAGCACCCTAAACGCAATCAATTAACATGCCTTTAACTTTTGTAAATACGAGTGTAGAATTTGCACATGAATATAAAACTTTGTCATCATATGCTCGATAGAAATGGGGTTCATTTGAGGGAAAAAGACGTCCAAAAAATAGTGTATATAACACATAAGTTCATGAAATATACATCAAATTCCACTGGTGTATCTTAACACTAAAAATAATAATGTATTATTCGATCTTTAAGATTTTGTTTTAAATTGATTTCGAGCTAATTTTGCAAGACAAAATGGACAACTAAGCTTCAATAGTTGTCGGGTCATATTGGGACAAATACTAACAATTGAGCAACACGTTTTAATTTTTGAAGTTCATGTACGATACTGAATTTGGGTGTTTAATTTAGGGACTTTTATGTTATTTACTCTGCAACATAAAATTGCACATAAAATATATCAACATGTGGTTTAATCATTCCTTTAACTTATGGAAATCGTAACACAATGTATATGCGAGTAATTAGCCCATAAAAGGTGAGGAAAGTACTATTATCATTCCTCCCAATGCATTGAAATTTGTGTACTATAGTAATTTAATTACGTCATAAGCCCTATAAGTTTTGTAAGACCTTGCAAACAACGGTACGATCGTGGTAGTCTCGCAAACTCTTACACCACAATCCTTGAACATTGGCATGTGTAACATAGAGTAAATATAAAGAGGTCGCGAAGGAATTGCAAAAAAAGGGATACAGTATAATTGTACAAGTTTCTAGGGATCTTGGTGTAAACATCCAAAGGCGCATAGAGGAGGGCGAGTTCCAGATAAGTTCAAGGTAACAAATACAAAAATTCCGAAGTGGAAAGCCATGGAGGTATATTCGAGTAAAGAATTCGAAGAAAAAAAAGGAGGTTTCTAGAGAGAAGGGCCCAACCGAATTGGGCGAACCACGAATTTGCCGTAAGAGGCCACGTCATGGCAAGGAAGGCTTTCCACGGTAGTGGGAAAACGCTTCCCTCCCCTTCGACCATCCCCCACCGCTCGATATCTCCGCTCTCTATATATACCCACCTTCTCCCTGCGCCACCATTCCCCACAACAGCCACCAAGCGCTTCCAGGGTCCTGCAGATCAACGCACGGGATCCGCCAGAGCTGGGGTCACCACGGCTAGTCTTGGAGCCGACGGGCGGTCAACCTACCGCCATCCCCTAACCCCTGAGGTGATCGGTGTCCCTTCCTCCAGGCGGAGAACCCCACGCTGCGGTCCCCTCACCTCCCTCTTCGACAAGAAGAGGAACCCCTCCCCGCACGGCGGCCGGGGAGCCCTCCCCTCCGCAGGCGGAAGCCCCTCCGACCTCCTCTTCCTCGCCGGCGGCGGCGTCGTCTCCCTGCCACGTGTCCCCCTCTCCTCCCCCTTCGTAGCTTAGATCGCCCCCCCCCCCCTTCTCTTCTGACCATGTTGACCATCAAGAGAGTCCCCACCGTGCTCTCCAACTACCAGGAAGACCTTCCGGCCGGTGACGCCGGTTGCGGCCGCAACTGCCTGGGAAAGTGCTGCCTCCCCGGTGAGAACCCGATCCTCGTCTGTCTGTTGTATTTTGAGGTTTTCCGTGCGTTTTTCGTCGCGGATTTCTCTTGAAATGTTTTTTCATTGTTGGATGATCGAATTTTCTGTAAACACGGGTTTTCTGGATAGAATTGGTTCATATCTAGATAGGATTGTCGCCTTGTTGTCTTTATATGTGGTTTGATCTTGTTTTTCTTCGTTTTTAGGTTGATATTGGTGGTTACCGTACCGAATTTTTGGAGATTCTAGATAAGTAGCCTAATGGGGATAAGAAAACGCTATCCCATCCTTCAACCTAACATGATTGTAGGACGTTCGATCTTTTTGTAAACGAGGGTAGATAGAATTTGGTTATGACTAGAGAGGATTGTTTTTATGTGGATTTTAGAAATTTAAGAGTTGTGGTCGATCTTGGTTTGTCCATTCTGATATAGCAATTACCATTATGATTTTGAATTCTAGATAAGTAGCCTACTTGTTTTTGTGTTTGTATTTGCTGAACATTTTGGAGCGTGGGGTTTATGTCATAGAGGAGTGGCCTAATTGTCCAAAAACAGCTGCAATAGACCATACAGTCAATTGAAAAATCACGCCGAATATGTTGACGTCTAAGAGGAATGATATACCATTTGTCACAACGTTAAGATTGATGTTATTTATTGATCATATGTGGGGATGGAGATGTGTGGTTTATCGTCTTTGCGCTGCTGTGGCTGATTCTGTGTTGATTTTTAAATATCAGATAATATGCTGAAAACAAAGATGTGTGTTTGATAACGTTTTGAAGAATTGGCTCAAAATATGCGTGAATATTCTATTGTTGGTGATCAGTGTGTTTATCTTGTGATTGCAGTTTCAAAGCTTCCGCTGTTTGCGTTCAATGATGAGAGGAAAGATTTGCCCATGGGAAAACTGTTATCTGAAGAGGACCCTCCCATCGATTTCCTCGGCACACTTGTTCTCGGGCAGGTAACTTTTATCAGCCACCTCTGGCTGTTTTGCTGTTCTACTGCCAGTGTTCTTGATTCGTTGGTAATAGTCGTGGATCTTGCTCGTGCAGTGGGAAGATAGGATGAGCAGGAGCCTCTTCCGCTATGATGTTACTGCTTGCAAGACCGAGATCATCCCTGGAAACTATGGGTTTATTGCCCAGATTAACGAGGGACGCCATCTGAAAAAGCGCCCAACCGAGTTCCGTGTTGACTGTGTCCTCCAGGAATTTGACCCCAGCAAGTTTAACTTCACTAAGGTTGGCCAGGAGGAGGTGCTCTTCCGCTTCGAAGGCAGTGCTGATGGAAAGGCTCACTACTACGAGAAATCTTCTGTCAATCCCTCATCTACTCCGAGTGTTATTGCAATTAATGTAAGCATACTATTTCAGTTTTAGATTTGATATTTACTTCATGTTATAATTGCTTATTTGAATTGGTTCTATGTTATGGTACATGTCTTCTAAATGTGTGCATGTAACTCTCAGGTTAGCCCAATCGAATATGGTCATGTGCTTCTGATCCCTCGTGTACTTGATTGCTTACCTCAAAGGATTGACCCAGAGAGCTTCCTGCTTGCCCTTCAGATGGCAGTTGAAGCTGGCAGCCCCTACTTCAGATTGGGTTACAATAGCCTGGGTGCTTTTGCAACCATCAATCACCTCCACTTCCAGGTATTATTTCCCACTTGCAACATATTCTGTCTTTAATCTTTTAATAAATCTAAAGATTGCCCTTATCTGATAGATCAGGTCTGATGTGGTTGTTGACATGTTGTGGTTGATTAGTTTTTATAATGACAAGTATCTCTCCCTTCAATTTGTAAATACTGTAAATATTCCATTTGGATTTTCTAATGCTGATTCCTTTGTCACTGTGTTTATGAAACGGCAACATTCCCATATTTCAATCTTCTTTAAGATGACTATCTGCACCGGCCTTATACGGAAGGAAATTTCATATCCAGATCTTTACACATTTTAAAACAGAAACACCGTTGCATCGTTGAAGAGGAAAAATACTTTGTTTGTTGTTGCCATTTTACCCTCACCATTTGAGATATTCTCAATGATGTAACTTCTTCTATAGTAGATAATTTCATCTTCTACAATCTTTTTTGGCATTTCTTGTGTTCATAATCTCTGCTATTCTGCTTTGGTTGCTTGAGTTGTAAAATTGGTAGCTTCATCTTGGTGTCCAGGCCAGCACCTCTGCCAAGTTTATCCTATCATCTTTCGCATTCATCATTTTCTTGTTGAACTCCTATTCCACACTTTTTCTCCAATGTCTTTTGCGTTGGTGAAGTACTTGCACCTCCATTGTCGACAATATTTTTCTGCATCTCAGTAAAAGCTTATGCACCGTTCTGTGCCTCAGCCTTGCTCTTGGCCTTTGTTCCTCAAGGCATCATGTCTGTTCGCCCTTGCTAAATCCAGGGTCTGCCGCTAATGGTTTTCCAATTAAGATTCTCGAAGTTGTGATTAATTATTAGCAACCTTGTATAGTTATGTTTATGTTTATATTTTTGGTGAACCTCTCTGTCAAGCAAATCATATATGGTTGACAGATGATGTTCGATAAGGGAACTCCTAAGGAATGTTATGTATTTCGCTGATTGCAGGCCTACTACCTGGAACAGCCCTTCCCTGTGGAGAAAGCCCCAACTAAGAGGATATCCATAGATGAAGCATCGAACAAGAGTGGTGTGAAGGTCTCCCACCTACTGGAGTACCCCGTGCGGGGCTGGGTCTTTGAAGGTGGAAACACCCTTCAGGAGCTTTCGGACACTGTATCCGCTGCTTGCATTTTCCTCCAAGACAACAACATCCCTTTTAATGTGTTGATATCCGACTCAGGCAGGAGGATCTTCCTCTACCCTCAGGTACAAAACTACTTACTCTTGCTATGAACAATTTGTCGAAGTTATTGTTCTGGATGAATCTTCCATGCAACTTCTCATTCACTCGAAATACCTGCAGTGCTATGCCGAGAAGCAAGCCCTCGGAGAGGTAAGCCAGGAGATCCTAGACACTCAGGTTAACCCTGCGGTGTGGGAGATTAGCGGGCATATTGTGCTGAAAAGGTCAAAGGACTTCGAGGAAGCCTCGGAGGATTATGCATGGCGGCTGTTGGCCGAGGTGTCTCTTTCGGAGGAAAGGTTCCAGGAGGTGAAGGCCTATATATTTGAAGCCATGGGATTGGCCGAAGTAGACGCAAGTACCGTCGCTCAACCCCAGGCGACGTTCCAGGCGCAGCCACAGGTCACCACCCCTCACTTCCCGGAAGGTTGTGTGGTGCAGCAGTGAGCAGGCCTCCTGTAGGTGCAATATAACAGGTACTTGTTGTTACTTCATGTAGCTTGTGAATCGAGCTTGAGATGGTCCAGTGTTGTTAATGGTGACCATATATAGACTCGTCTTGCCGCTCCTTTGCTTGGAGAAGTATAAAATCTGTGGATGTTTTTGGAGATGTAGATGAACACCCTAGATTGTCCGTTCTTTAATGATATAGTTCTAATATCGTCTCAAATTTACTGGGTATAGATTGCATTTCGACATGCGGATCTGTTGTTATTAGGCGAATGTATGCGTGTATCACATGTATCATCTGCCTCCCATTTTGGCATGTTTGCATAGCAGTCTACAGTACTTGGTCCTGTTGGTTCAGCATTTGAATCTTTGGCATTTTGAAAAGAGTAAATTACTAAAAAAAGTATTTGAACTATACACATCAACTTTAAAAGTAGCAATGCGGTGCTTGAACTTTAAGATTTATTGAAATTTAAGGTTGGAAAGACGGTAATTAAATTTCAATAGTCAAGGACTATAATGAGATAAATCTTAAAATTTGGGAGCACATTATTACCTTTTAAAATTCATCTGACATTAAATCGGGTGTACTCTGGCATTGAAATCGGATGTACTCTTCATGGACTTTTTTTGTTTGTAAATTACTCTTTTGAAAATCTTGATGGTTTTGAGCAAAAGACAGATTCTTTTGGTGATGGGGGTATTTGTTATGAGAAAAATGGCTTTCCAATTATCACACCTTCCTTATCCCATCACATTTTCTCCTTTTTCTTTGTCTTCTTTTTAACAATCGTCCTCTATGTATATACTATATATATCTCCCGATAATTATCGTGCATTTTATAATGATATTAGCTTATCCTACATAGATGAAATTTAAAAAATAGCATACAAGTAACCAGCTAGATGAATGGGTGGCAAAGAAGATAGTAACCTCATTTAAGCTTCCAAAGAGGAAGGGATGTTGATATTTTATACATATAGGGTAAAATGGCTTAACCTGGCTCCTTCGTTCTATTTTCTCATATTTTTTTATGAAAAATATTTTTGTGGATTTTCATTATTATATCTTTATATTATGTCATTCAAATTTCATGCGAAACAGAAATCCGTGCTACCGTCAAAAAATGTATGTCTAGATGAAAGACATAGGAGTCTTTATTTCTCACGAAACTTAATTGAAATAATATAGGGATATAGTGATAAATTTTTACGGATTCATTTTCAAAAAAATGAGGAAAACGAAACGAGGGGAGCAAGTTAGCTCTCCTAAGGGGACAACCTCATTTTCTCCTATATATGTAGGAATAAGTCGACATTATCTCGTAGTAAGTAATCTTAAGTTGAAGGACATTATCCTTAATTTTGCAAGAATATAGGAGCATAAATGGTGAAGCCTTCTCCCGCTATAAGTGGGGTTGACTACTTGGATTCTTCCTCAAATTCATGTTTAAAGATTTGAATACCTAACACAACACCTAAAAGGGAGGATTTGAACCATTATCTTTTATGTGGTAAACATACTGCACTACCTTCACTACCTTCAGACCATTTTGGGATATAAGAGCATAAATGTAATTGCAAAAAAGATAATTTTATGTGTTATTGAAAAACTCTGAAGGACATGAACGTTAAAATCCCTATTTATTTATTTTAGGATAAAGTTCTTTTAGTTGAGATTTATCTCTCATCAAGCCAATAAAAGAAAGTTTTTAAAAGAAGTATTTACTTTTGTAGATATCATTGCTAAATTGAACGTTCTAAATGATCTGAGGAGGTTTTGAGAGCAAAGATCAAAAGGAGAAAGTTTTGATAATTTCTTGGCTTGTGTGAAATTCAATTATATTTTAGATCCGCATATAATAAAAAATATTTTTTAAATAATGCTATTTTTTAACATATTTTCTGTCAGTTTTCAACAGATGATAAAACGAGTTAAATAAATAAATCTATAGAGAGAGAGAGGGAGAGAACAACAAAATCCGATAAACATATGGTATAGAAATGTATTATATGATATTCACATATACCATGGACTATTCAAGATCAGAATCCATTATATTATATTCTCATGTATATTCGGGCAACCCGTCATCTCAAGAGCTCGTATAATAAAATCCCACTTTTAAGTGTAAATTCTTTTTAAAAAAATCAATTTTGAGATTACAAACTTTTGAGCATTTTGGCACCAGACAGTCGTAAGCTCATCTATTTTGTAAGAAGGCACGGTAAATCCTTGAAATAAATGTTTTTAATTTTGGAGCCCATTTATCTGACAGAATTTTTGAGATGATACCATATTTATAAGGCTAATCGACCTATAATTTTCTATACTTTCTCTGTCACTCGATTTATAAATCATCGAAATAATCGAGTTACCTAATGTTTTCTAGCTCTATATTGTCTCTTTGTAAATAATTTTACATGCCTAGAAAATCCTCTTTTAAAGTGAGCCAAAAAGTTGTACAGACTTTGGTGAATGTCCCATTTGACTAGTCGCTTCACTACAAGAAATTGGACCTAAGGCAACGAATAATTTGAATATTCGTTATCATATCTTTCGATGTTAAAGATTTAACAATGAATATTATTCGTTGCCAAATCATATTTTGTACTTATAATTAACAACAAATGTCATATTCATTGTTAAAGGTCCATATAACGACTTTTCCTTTGAATTATTCATTAAAACTCACACTAATCGTTGTCAAATTTAGGAAAGATCAGAAAAAAATTCAACGGACAATCGTTGTTATATTATTCGTTACGAGAAATATAGCAACAAATACCATTATTCGTCACGAATTTAAAGAAACAAGTAACGAATAATATTTATTGTTATATATTTACCTACGGAAGATATGACAACAAACATTAAATTATCTGTTGCTTTAGGTCAATTTTCTTGTAGTGCTTTTGGGTTTTAAATTTTTTTAAGACCCCTACAACTTTAGCCAAGGAGAACTAATGTAATCAAAACCTTTGGGCAGTCTATTTGACCCATCAAATTTAGGCCTAAATTGAATAAAGTATGGGTTTTGTCACCAGATATTCAAAAAGATATAGAGTTAAAAGTTAATATGATTTTAGAAATTTCATTTATGCCGCCGTCATATTTTAAGGCAAGAATTGAGTTATTTTTTCGAGTAATAGAGGTTGCAACGTGTAGTAGACATGTATTTTTGTCCGCTTTTTAGCCAATATAGTTTTGCCCTTTGGCTACATCTTTCATTTTCATCTTCTCTTAGACCCTCAAACATACCATACAAGCAATTCAAATCTTGTAATTTTTTTGCATCATGATAGTCAAAGTTTCTTTCGGTTTTTCTATTTGTAAAGCTATCTTTTTTATTTCTTGCATTATAGGAGGGTCTAAGGTCTTTCTCCACTCATTTTTCTGCTTTACGGTTTCATTTTCATCGCCCAAAAATTGAAAGGAACTGTGAGGTGTATCCCAAGAATGTGTTACTAAGTCTCTAAGGCAAAGTTTTTTAACTAGTAAGACTCCATTCTAAAACTATTTCTTTGTGTTTTAAATAATTGTATTGTTATAAGAAGTGGATGGTGATCCGAGAAATTGCTTGAAATGTTTTAGTAGAGATACTTGGCGTTATGTTTTAGAAGAAAGTCTCTACATAGAGCCCGATCCAGAATAGCCCAAGTACAAGGAGAGGAATCACCATACCAATTGTATGAGATCTCGCAATTTGTCACCTCATAAAGACTGAGGAATCCATGATTCATGTACCTTACTCATTGATTTTAGCTCAATTCACAAGACAAGTCACTGAATAAACTCCTCTAAATGCAAAAGTAATAATTTGATTTGATGTACATAATTAAGGTTAATTATTTAGTATTGAACAAACATTACTCTCACATGTATATATTGTAAATTAATACACCTTTTTCTCTGTATTTTAAGTCCAAGAAAATTCCATAAAAAAATAGTTTACAATGTCTTTTCATATTGTATATATATTTTCTTTATAAAACACAAAAATAGAATAACTAAAAAATGGAATTTAATACGCATTGAAAATCAACCCAAATATACAAGTATGTCAAAATGAGGTCTTTTGCATTTTTGTCCTTCATGAAAGTTGTAGATATCATTAAGACGAATAAAGTCATGTTCAATACTTTTTCATTTGATTTTTTTATTTTTGATGTTTATTTTATTTTTATATTTTAAATTTTATAATTTACCACATGGCCACCTTTGGATGTGCCAAGTGGTCAGCCCCTTTCCCTTCATCACCCTCCGTCTGGATCCATCGGATCATTTGATCCAACAATATCTCTCGCCTCAATTGCACCTCATCTAGAAATGTTGGATCATTTGATCTATTGGCACCTAACCCATCTCACCAGTTCGCTACGTGGCTTGATCTGAGCCACCCACTCTGATATGATCCAACAACCATTAGTCATTCTCCTACCTCCAGTCATTCCTCTCTCTCTCTCTCTCTCTCTGTTGCACACACCCGACAATTGTTCTTACCCATTTATAACCAACAAATGACACATTCCCTCCAGCTATCTTAGTCCTGGATCGTTCGACACCCCTCATCTCTCTCTCCCTCCCCGAGTGATCACGCACCACTTCACATGCACACAATTGTTACCATCGTCACTCGAAACCCTCACCTCGCGCACACCCCCTCTCCATAAAACCACTTTACCCCCGTCTTCATCGGTTATCCACTGATAGAACAAAGAGATGTCCTTTCCTCCTCCAGTGGTAGTGGAGGAGTTTCCATGTCAAGTGATGACCCTCTTCTTGTCGACGAGATTCAGTAGAGCGCCCTCCATCGCTACAACCTCTTCATGATGTTTCTCAAGCTCAGTGGAGTTACCATTCACTTTGAACGAAGACTTGGAGCACCTCTTGGATCCATCACAAGCCTCTCACAACTTCCTCAACTTCGTTCTCCAAATCTAGATATCTATGATCTCTACCTAATGAATCTCTATTTTATAACCTTTATTCTTTCATTTTGGCCTTAAATCCCTAACTGAATGCATGTATATATCATTAATTTGTGAAAATAAACATTCAATAATTCACATTAAATATTGTATAAAATATTGTATGCAATATTGTATTTACTTCCACAATACAGTAATAAAGAAAGAAAAGAAAAAGAATGAACTGTTAAAGATACTGAGTGACCCTAGAGCCCGAGATCCATTCATCATGGTGACTTGGTCGGCAAGGAATAAAGCAAAGGAAAATAAGGCAAATAAATTGTACATAAAATACATAGAAAATCTACTTTGATTTAACGACGCTAGGTTTTATGGGACCTATTTTATTTTATTATTTTATGTTTGAAATGAATAAATTTCGAACATGTATATTATATATAAAAATACAAAGAAAAACACGAATTCTATTTCATTCAAACATAATGCACAGTGACATACATATTAAAAAAGCTTTGAGTAAACTTTTCAGACCTATATCTTCTCCATACAAAGGAAAATTCACCAAACTCACCTTTATTATTCATAAATTAAATTACCTATTTAATGAAGTGGTTTCATTCAATTTGGAATTAAGATACAAAAGTTGGCTTTTGGGCCCTCATTGTGCAATTTATCTGTAAATTATATTCATTATATTTATTCTTTAAATTTTAAGGTTTCTTATATTTTTATAAATTTGTAATTATTATTCAAAATAGATGAAATAATAAAAATAAATTAAAACCATTAAAAATTCATCAAAATAAATAAATGTACTTTAATACATATGTAAACATACATATATTATACCTACATAATACATATATCTAATTATTTAAGTATGTAATTAAACTCAAAAAAAACAATAAAAATATCTGAATGTGTATTTGAATAAGTTACAAATGTAAAAATTATGTATATAAAATAATAAAACATAAAATATAAAATATAAAACACGAAATAAAAATAAATATATCATACATAGGAAAATACCTATAATTATGCATGTAAGAAGTAACATCTACTAAATTAACTTGTACAAACAAACAAAATTATAATAAAGCACTTATAATAAAAAAAACTTTATTTTAATCAAAAATTAAATAATTAATTTAATATTTTATTTCTATTTATTTATTCTTTTTATTTCCAATTTTTCATTTTGTGTCCTAGGTGGATCAATGGGGGCACCCTGTATGTTGACTCTAGGTCAACTGTATGGTCCTCCCCCGCCTGCCCTGTCAGAGTTGCACACCCCTCTCTTCACCAAGTTTTGATGCATGGACCACTGATCAATGGAGCCTACTTCCTTATGCAAAACCTTCACCTTTTGATCAGTCCTCTCGTCATATCCCTAGGATCGTTGTACATACATTCATCTGATCCGTATAGTCTTCACAAGTCACCCATGTATATAGTTTCCCCCTTCCTCCATTTTCGCTTTTTGATCTTTCTTGGACCACTTTTCCACCTTCGTTTCTGGATTGAGGCAGCATCTCAGTGACAAGAAGTTGATCTTATCGTCTTTGAGTGTGGAAGAGCAGTGTTTGATGCAACATCCCCTTTGTTGGATCCTATCTCCGACATCGGTGCCTTCAGGTAAAATAACGACCTGTTGAGCCATAGGTTAGCCTTTATCTTCGCTTTTTAATTCCACATTTAGGTTTAGCATTTATTTCACGTCTTTCGTGCAATTTTTAGTGTAATTCATAGATCTAGCCTATGTTGGAGCTTTAGAAGCTTTGGCCATTGTCTCATCGTACACCACTTGTCAAGCCACCAAACCACCTCCATCATCTTCCCCTCTCAATTCTCCACCTATTCGACCATCCAGTCACCTTGATTTGGTCACGGATCAAGCTACTCGTGATCCTTCCTTCTCCATACATTGGAGCATTGATGAAGCACTAAATGCATGTATTAAAATCAATTCGTTATACCACGTGCACTTAGATCTTATACAGAACCGAGAAGAATTTTAGTGAAGAGGTCCTCAGCTTTAATTTATAACTTGGGAAGTCCAAGATCGGAAACAAAGATGTGAGGATTTTGTAGATTAAAATTTAGGTGTTAGATATTTTAAATAGCAATTCCAAGTCTAATTACATCGAGTGGATGCACAAAACCTAATATGATAAATTTTTAACACAATTTTTATGCAACCTAATTTAATGCAAACACCATGAATTGAATATTTAAGATATTCATGTTCACAAACACCATGAATAGGACAACCACACTTAAAGACATATGACAAATAACTTGGATTATCAAAATAATATCATGAATTAAATATTTAAGATATTGATTAAGCAATATAGGAAATCAATCTCAAAGGCCTACCTCATGTTAATCTTCACTCTGATGACCTAATGGTTTCAACCAGCAATTGAATATTTTAATGACTCAATATTGATTAAATTTAATTAACAGTGGATCATTAAGAATCAAAATAATTTGTAGGTTTGAAAGTCCACTCAAAGTACTTCTATAACAAAGTTTCATGAGTTATTCAAGCACTTTAAACATAGAACAAATGATGCGTGAATTTTAAATCAAAAATCATCCACAAAACTTGCTACAAAATAGAGTGTCAAACCTGCTTTAAAACAAGACCAACATTACATTATTTGGATTTCAGGATAGGAAGATATTCAATAATAAATACATGGGTATGAATGTAATAAAAAACTTCCAAGTTTTATAGCAAAACAAGACAGACATGGACTAAATTGTAAATAAAATAAGCCACAAGGGCCATTATGCAAATCACACGCAACGGAAGGACTTATTTGCAAATATGGAAAACTCAGCACTAGCACTGCAATTCTCCAGTTCACATGCACAGATCTCATGATAGTCTAGGCTCGGTCAAGGAGGTCGAGCCACGCTTCAGCTCCTAGTGCTTCACTAGTGGTTAGGAATTAGGCCCAGACTGAGGCTCATTTCAGGCCTGAGGTCTGAACTGTTGCTTTGGATAGCAACGTGCCTGCATCACAACTGTTGGATTAAACTCAATATGGGGTATCCAACGGTACCTGCTTGTCTGGTGTTCTTCTGGTCCGCTGTGAGCGACGATGCTAGAGGATGTTCTCCGATGAAGTGGTTGCATCTCCTCTGTGATCCTTGTGAGATTTTGGAGCTCGTATAACCCTCATTAAAATTCCAAGGAAGAGGAGAGTCACTATGGATATCTATGTCGATGATGCATCGCTGTCGAATAAGATGAAGATCGGATCTCAGTTCCGATCTTTGATCGATGAAGCCATTTAGAGACTTGGAAGGTTAGCAGGGAAAGAACAAGTATATGCGAGTATTTTGCAAGTTATTGCGAGCAGAATGAAGGGCCAATCATAGGTGGGAAATTAAGCCCTAATGGGTGTCTCCTTCATGCAGAAGCAGACAGTTGCATGGAGTAATCACAAAGACGAAGCAATGACGAGACCACTGGAGGATTACACGTGAATCATGGTTCGAAGGGTGACTTGACGGTGCACTCTAATAGTGGTTTAAAGTGGCAAAATAGATGTGATAAATATGCAAATAATAGTAAAACTCACGATCAGAATTTTCACCTAATATAGGAGGTTGAAGATGATGTGAATTGGGTTGAATCTTGAGCTTAAATATGAGGCTTGAGGGTTCATGATCTTCGCTTGAAGTTCCTATCTATGGAACTAAGCTCAAATAGCCGCATGTCAAGCTATAACTTGGTGATAAAGCCAAGGATATCACCAGGGCTCACACTCTATCTTAGCTCAATCTTGATCTCTTTCTCTATCACAAGAGAGATTAGATGGATAAGGGGAAGCTCTCGCAAGGGAAGATAGCCTGAAGAAGTGGTGGCAAATGGTTATTTAAAGAAGATACGATGGATGTTGCAATGGGGTTTGAGGTAGTTTCAACCATCACGCAAGTGCACCATGGTGGTTTCTGACGATTCTGGAGGTTGTCGTGAATAAGAGGGTAGTTAAGAGAATAGGTTTCAAATGGAGATTGATCGGAAGATAACTGGAGTTGGTTGGAGAAATTAACAGAAGTTGTCATAGAATGAAGGTTGCGTCGTTTGGGAGGATTTGCTGGAGGTTGCATGCGAGGCTGGCACCGTTGAATCTTTTGATCCAATGGTTGTGAATTTGGCATAAACGAGTGACGGCGATGTGTCTGATCATGAGGTAATCAGAGGGTGGATGAATGGATAGGTGGCTAGCCAAGAGTGGGCCATGTGGTGCGCTCTGGAAGTGCCACGTCGCCCAATAGAAATTAAAAAGTTCGATAAATCAAACATAATTAGGAAAGAATTAGTTAAAGGGCGAATTAAGAAAAGTGGTAAACATAACAGTTGTAGATCTCGATGAGATCTGCATTTTTTATGTAGAAGTCAAAGATATCAGAGGTCACTAGTACATAGTTAAAAATTAAATACTATAAAAACTATATAACATAATTTTCTTTAATTTTCTTTTGCTTATTTATTTTGTATTTTTATTTTATTTAATGTTAATTTATTTTGTATACAATTTTTTGTAATTTTATTTTATTTTAATAAGAAATAAATACATAAAATATTACAACATATTAATATATAATAATTAGAGTTTATTATTTACAACAAGTAATCAGTAATTAATGTTAATAAGTAAATTAATATTGTAATTAAACTTAAGTAAGAGAGATAAATGTAATCTATTAAGCTGATAAATCTGAGATTTATCATCCTCCTATAATTAAGCTAATATCATCCTTGAGCTGACAAAGAAAGAATTAGTTAGATCAATTAGTGGAATCCCTGGCTTGTGCTTGTGATAATACAAGACTTGATTGGACCTTGAACACGAGGTTTTAGGAATCCTAAAACTCTAACTTGATCCAAGTATTAATCAAAAGGAATTCAACTCCTCTAATTGTTAGACTCTCAACATGTACAAAGATATAAGGAATATGACTTAGTGTAGACTATAACATGAGAGTAGAATCAAAATGTCACCAAAAGTTCCAATCTTGGAAGCTCTCATAAGGACCCAACCCTCAACATTAGGGAATAAATATAGTCTTGCTTCAATTCACCGTCTCTTTAGTTTGTCAGTCTTTAATGGGATAGATGGAAGGCCAGATTATGGAGCTTGTAGGATTGTGTACTTATTTTCTCTTCCTCTCATTGGAACAGTGTTCTCTCATGTGTCAATATACAACACAATTTCATTTTGAGTTTCGCCAATCAGTGTGTCCGTCAAGAGAAGTTGGAGTCATTTGCACTTGTTTTCCTAAGGGTACACCAGGGTGTACCTTTTTTGAGTATCTAATATACCTTCTACACCCGGACTTGTATCATTTACAATGGAGAGCCCTTTTTAGGTGCTAGCCCGACTCCTGGTCCTAATAGCGGTGGTCCAAATGGACATTTAAAATGGTTGGGAGTGCTTGTCTTTGGTGGTAGCTCTTTGATATTTGACTTTGTATGATGAGATCTTTTCTTTCATTGTTTCTTTCTTTTCTTTGTTTATGGCTAGCTCCACCGCTTTTACCAAAAGATTGACGCACACCGATCAACTTAATAATAAATGTCATCACACCCTGGCACTTTGGATTTGATCAAGAGATAGCATGAGAACAAGTCCCATACTGGCTAAGATGTTGACACTTAGGTTTCATGAAGCCATCATTAATCTTATCCAATCCTCGAGCATCATGTAGATCAAGTCCAAACTCAAACTCCCAATCCCAATTTTCTTAGTGATACCTTGACTCATCTCAATCAAGAATGCAATCATGCATGTGAGTGAAAGTCAAATTCATTTAAGGGAGATTCAACATAAGATATAGCATGCATATCTTCGAACTAGGAGAGTATGAATTTTTAAGTCCAAAACCCTTAATGGTTAAGACAAGATAACTCTAAGTTTAGAGACTCCTTAAACAAAGTGTTGAAAGATCATCTCAAGCCTTGAGTGCATAGTGAAAATGTGTCAGGGAAAGACACCAATTAATAAGCTAACTAGTTAATTATTTTCACAAAAGAATTAAGGAATTATTAGATTTATTGAGACAAGGACAATAGATTGGATATCTTAAACAAAACATCACATAGGAACAATACGAAGAACATAGATAACTAACTCAACACTACAAACGTCAGCTCCTTAGAAATCAAGATTAGCTCTTCGACATTTAAAATCACAAGCCGTCTTATGTTTCAATTGCTTCTTCCTGGTGGAAAACACTTCAAAATCCGAATAAGAAAGATCTTCCTCAACTTGAAAATTTATTCTTCTAGAATGATGCCGTTCTTCCTCAAAAGTGATATTCATATCCACATGGAAAGCCTCAAAATTCTCTACGATTATGGGAAGACGAATCAGACTACGAAATCCTGCAATAAGTTTTTGGGTTTTCATTAAAAGAGAAAAACTAGATATAGAGGGATGTCCCAACTTACAAGAGAGGTGAGAATTCATCAAGTGAACATCCTCAAGAAAAGGTAAGAGAACTTCCATATTTAATTTTTCTATCAAAAGATCATCCTCCTTAATTGGCATCACTCTTTTCAGGGAACTCTGAATTAACTTGATCTTCCAAAATATAGAATTGCAATCCAGACTTTCCTCCATGTTTGGACTTTGTAAAACTTTAAGAAAAGACAATCTTATAAAGAATAAAGATGGTTCAGGGAATCATTACAACCTCTGGGAATCATTAAAGCACTTAAAGGGCACTAAAGAGATACAACACAGTTAATGAATTTTTATTTTCTGTTTATTTTATGATTTTAAATTAACCTCATTTATACCATTATAGTTGAAAATAATTTTTGAGAACTTTTTGCCAACAATGTCACATAGATATGGATTTTCAAAGTATTTTACAAATGATTTTCTAATCAAATCAATCTGAATTTTCACAAACCACGTAAAATACTTGAAAACCATGTCAAATATGTATATAGTTTTCAAAAGTTATTTCAAATTATTTTATACAAAACTCAGTTCAAAATTTTAATACGGAACTCATATCCTCAAGATGTTGAAAAAAATTTAAAAATATGAGATATGGCTAAAGTATATATGTAATATTTACAGTAGACCCCATGTACTTAGATTTTGTTATGTCCTCATAGAACAAAGGGATATGAAGTCAAAGCTCAACTAAGCATATAAGAATTTCGAAGAAATGAGTCTGAGAATAAAACAAGTGTTAAAATGAGAAAGAATGAGTCAGAAAAAAATTCAAGGAAGGTCTCATCTATGCTTAGGTATTTGGAAAACCTAAGTACATAGATAAAAATAACTGCAAAGGAGAGACTTGTGTAAAAGATAAGATATAAACAAATTCCCCCCTATACTTAAGCTGAGCATAGCCTAAATGTAAATAGGAAAAGGAATAATGTCATAAAGAATATGAATCCGCTAACACTGAATTTTGTGATATGAAATTGTCTTGATGTTCATGCATTTTTTGAAGAAATGGAAATTGCATCAACATGCATGAAGTCGATCATCTCTACGGGAGTTAACCTTTCTGTGGACTTTATGAAATGCTTAAGTAACTGACTGTTAACCAAAAAGGAAGGTGCATTCTCTGAAAGCTCTGAGATCTCTACACTACCATTCTCATGCACTTCCTTAATAATGAAAGGACTCATCCACTTTGATTTAAGTTTCCCATGAAAAAACTTTAACTTTGCATTAAATAACCATATCTTCTATCCAGGGACAAAGTTCTTGCATCTAATATGCATGTTATGCCACTTCTTAACTTTATCCGTATAGATCATGTTATTGTCATATGCGCAGTTGCGGATTTCCACAAGTTCATTTAAATTAAGGTCTCTACACAATTTACCTAAGTGATAGCTCCAATTTATTTTCTTGATTGTCCATTCAAATTTGTGTACCAACAACGAGCAAATGGCATGTCTTACCATAAATCATCATGAAAGGTGAAGTTCCAAGTGGTGTCTTGTAGGATGTTCTGTAAGCCCACAGAATCTGGTCCAACAATTGAGACAAGTTCTTCCTATCAGGACGAACTAAGTTCTGAAGAATGCTTTTCACCTCCATATTTAAAACCTTTGCCATGTCGTTTGATTATGGGTTGTAAGGACTTGTTACTCTGTTCTCAAATCCATAGTCCTTTGCTAATGATTTCATCAATCCATTCATAAAATGCCTACCTCCATCATATATCAACACTTTATGTACTCCGAGCCGTGAAATAATATGATCCTTAATAAATTTGCATACAATCCTACCATCTGCAGCTCGGATTGGGATAGCCTCTACCCATATTGACAAGAAATCAAATGCTAACAAGATATACTCAAAACCTTGACTATCAGGAAAAGGACGCATGAAATCGATGCTCCAAGATCAAAAAGCATCATAAAAGATCATAGGTTGCATGGGCATCTCGTCTCTATAATCAATGATCCCTCCCGTTGTCTAACAAACATGGCATGACCATACAAAATTAGCTACATCTCTAAACAATATCGGCCAGAAGAAACCACACTGTAATACCTTGTGAGTGATTCTTTTTCCTGAATGGTGTCCTCCTGCTTCAAGTGAATGACAATATGTGAGGACACTCAGGTATTCCTCCTGAGGAATACACCTTCTCCAGACACAATCTAGCCCTTCGAAGAAAAGGAACGGATCCTCCCAATGGTATTTCCTTGAATATGACCTAAGTCAGTCTATAATGCTCCTTAGGGATGAAAACGAATGTGAATATATTCATATCCAATCCGCTATCGTATTTATTTTTACATATTTTTACATTCGCATTTGTATTCATTATAAAATGGATGTGGGTATTGATATCACTTGGACATTCTCTAATATTCGCATTCATAATCGTATGTTCGTTTTCATACACATGTTTAGTGATAAATTTATTTATAATTATGTGTGACAATATTTTATGATTGCATTGCCCATTGTTGATATAATTGTTTTGAAATTACTATATATATTATTTTTAGTTTATATGTAAACCATCCTAAACATGTATATTTTTATTAATATATTAAATATTTATGTTATTATTCATATCTGACTCGTATTCATTTTACACTCGTATTCGCTTTTAAGGATATGGTAAAGCATTTTTTACATCTGTCAATATTCGTATCCACATTCGTATTTGTATTTTAAAATGGATAAGATATGATTATACATATATTCGTATCTGTATCCGACCATTTCATCCCCAATGCTCCTAGTCCGACCATGAGAAACTTGCTTGGAGACAAGGAAGTTCACCATGTTAGCATACCACGGGAGTGAATCTACAATAAAAATATACTCTTCTGAAAAGGTCTATTAAATAGGCTCAGAATCAGGGGAATCCTTTAATTCAATCCTTGAAAGATAATCAACCAATACATTCTTAACTCCAGGCTTATCCTTAAATTCCAAGTCAAATTCATGGAGTAGCAATATCCACCGAAGAAAACGCGCCTTCGCATCCTTCTTTTCCATGAGATACTTAATGGATAAATGATCAGTATATACAGTCACTTTTGAGCCTAGAATCATAGGCCTAAACTTCTCTAAAGCCCAAACTACCGCAAGAATTTCTTTTTTTAGTTACTGTATAATTTCTTTGAGCTGGATCCAAAACTTTACTTGTGTAGTGAATAGCGAACGGAATCCTATTTCACCGCTGCCCATATACAGTTCCTATAGTAAAATACGAAGCATCGGTCATGATCTAAAGGTAAGAGACCAATTAGGAGCTTGCAAAATCGGTGAGTCGCAGATCTTCTTTATAAGAAGCTCGAAGGCCTCAAGACACTTGTGACTGACAAAGAACTCAGTGTCTTCCTAAGAGCTCGGTCAGTGGTTGGACAATCTTCGAAAAATCCTCAATAAATCTTCTATAAAATCCAACGTGCCCTAAAAATGATCTCACTGACTTGATGTTAGTTGGTGGATCAAGTTTCTTGATCAGTGGTAGGATCGACCTCCATTCCCTTTTTAGAGATGACATGCCCCAACACGATACCCTCCTTGACCCTGAAATGACTCTTTTCTTAGGAGAGTGCCAAACTCACCTCCCTACACCTCTGTCGAACTTAGTCCAAGTATGATAAACAAGAATCAAATGACTCACCATGGACCAAAAAATTGACAATGACCTCAAGGAAATCTCCACCCATCTCGCCAAACACCGCAATCATGCACTGCTGAAAAGTACCTAGGGCGTTACATAACCCAAAAGGCATTCTCTTGAATGCAAATGTGCTGAAAGGACGTGTAAAAGTAGTCTTTTCCTTGTCTTCAAGTGCGATGGCTACTTGATTGTAGCATGAGTATCCATCAAGAAAATAGAAGAACTCTTTCCCACTAATCTCTCCATAATTTGATCAATAAAAGGTAGGGGAAATTGATTTTCCTTGGTTGCATCATTCAAGCGCATGTAATCAACACAGACGCTCCATGACGTGGATACTCGAGTCACAATCTCAACTCCTTCTTCATTGGTGACCATCTAAATTCTTGACTTCTTCGGGACAACATGTAAAGGTGCCACCCATTTGGAGTCAGAGATAGGGTAAATAAATCCCACTCCACACCATTTCTCTATTTCTTTCTTAACTACTTACCGAAGATTTGGATTAAGCCTCCTATGAAACTCACGAGAAGGTCTAACATTATCCTCAAAAAAATATGGTATGAACAGATTGCAGGTTTTATACCCATGAGATCCAACACCATCCAACCTATAGCCTTACGGTTCTTCTCTAGAACTTCCAACAATCTAGTCTCATGTTCTAAAGTCAACTTAAAACTAATGATGACAAGAAACTTATTTTTAGGTCCTGTAAGGAAGGTGTACTTGAGTGTAGGAGGTAGTGTCTTCAACTCTGGAAAGGATGAACCATCAGGTACATCAGGTTGAACTACCACAGAAATTGGATCTGTGTTGCATAGTGGAATTGACTCGGCTGTAGTATTATCCACCATCTGAACTGAAGAATAAGGAACTAGATTTCCAAGATTACACAGTAATCGAACAAGTTGCGCCCGATTCATCATCTAATTCCCATGATTGTTCTGAAGGAAGGGGAACTGACAAGTCTGAAGGGACTTCTATGTCATCATGGGAATAGGGAGATGCATAACTCAAGAACTCTGGAACGGTATCAATAACTGCCCTATGTACAATGTCGTCTCCAGATGAGAGTATCTTACTATGTAATGTTGGGTTATGAGCCCAGATTCCAACTATGCTAACTACATTGCATTCTGCTTCCGATAATGAAGAGAATTCAGTACTTGATTCGGAATCATGTTGTTGCCATTTTGTTTTCTTCATCCGTAATTCCACTTATCCGCTCTGAGAATGGAATTTCATCATCCTTGTTTGATAATCAAATAAGACTCCAGCTGTCCTAGGAAATGGACACCCATGGATGATATGTGAACCTCTTCAATGATGAGGGATATCCATATCAAGAACAGTAAAGTACACTTTGTATTATTGTCCCTCAATTGAGATAATGACATTCTTGACCATACCCTTAGCCTTTTCATTGATTTATTAGCAAATCGAAGCAAGCTCTCGATTTATGTAAAGGTCCCAACTTCAATTTTTCAAATAAGGTAAAAGTATTAGATTGATTGAAGAACCATTATCTAAGAGAGTGCATGCAAACACGATGTCGTCAATATGACTCTCAACATAATGTGCACCCAAATCTCTCTTCTTCTGAGGCAATTTCTGGTTCTTGAGACAAAATGTTGTGGCAACCGAAAAGAAATTAGTGTTGGCGTAATTGTCCTGGTTCCTCTTACTTACTCTAATAGGTGTGAATATCAACTTCAAATATTTTTGGAAGACAGGATTACTGGCCACATATTCACCAAATGACACTTTAACCATGATATTGTCTCTTTAAAATCGTGCTATTTCCATATCATCTTTCTGAATCTTTTTAATGATACTTTTCCTGCCCTAAGAGCACGGGGTAATGGGATAGGTAAGGAATGAAGATCAAAATCATAAATAGAAACATGCTCTTTATTATGAGAAATTGAGTTTTTCACATATGAATCTTTCACACTTGGAATAACAATTGGATTATCTACTGTAGGATAGTAAATATTTGCTGAATGTTCATTCTCCTTGTCTGAAGGTGCAAGGTCCTTCATAGACTCTGAATCTAACGTATGTTGATCCTCTCTTGTACTCCTTAATCTTCTTCTGGAAGGACTTTCTCTCTGGTGAAGATGTCTAGTGTCATTATCCTCTGAAGTCTCCTCTGGTTGAGCTTCAAAGTCGGTTCTTTCCATGTCCTTAGCCCGATCAGGTACGACCCCGGTTCATCCGTTCTTGAGAGACATATGATGAACATAATCAAACAGAGAGATATCATGTTCATATTTTTGAAAATCTTAATAATATACCCGATCCATAGAATGATGTTGTTGTGTTTTGTTCAGGCTATTGGAATCAGTCTGAACCTGGGCCGGAATAGATGTAGAAGGAATATTGCGCTCATCATGTAGACGAGAAAGACGGTTGAGATCAATCATAAAATCATGTACTTCGTTCATGTAGGACTGCAACTCATCCAAAATTTGTCATTGAAAATCCATTGAACCTAATGATAATTGTTGTTGTGAAGAGGAAGTATAAGAAAAACGTGAAGACTGGCCCTGATGGCCATAACGATGCTATTTGTTGGGTATGATTCTGAACATGCGAGCCTTGCTGGCTCGCCCGGTACGTCTGCTGATGCCCAAATTGTTGTTGTTGTTGCCTTGATGCCTGATAAGGAATGGCTCCCGAGCTCTGTGATGCTGGAAGAGGTGTAGGAGTAAATGATGTGTTGTAAAATGTTCAGGGACATTGATAGGAGAATTTATCCACAAAACCTCCCTGCCTTAGGGTCATTGGTGTACCATACACCAGTTACCTCCCATACCTGAGAAGGCTCCTCAATAATTATCTCTATAGATGGTGGTTGCTGCTGACAAGGATGGGCTAAAGGCTGCTCCTTAACCCATGGTGGTAATGGCCCTAACACCTCCTAGTCCTGAATGTAATGAACATGGTATATGGGAGCAGCAGATGCAGTCACGACATGTACCCTCATCTTGGATACCTTCTCAGAACGCCCTGCCATCTGTTAGGTTGTTTGGACAAGTTACCATCCAACTCATTCATCCGCTTATCTATCCTCTCAACCACTGTAAGTTTATCTGCTATTAACCCGTGTTAAAAGGATCCATTGTAGCCTTCATTCCCCTACCCGACAAGAGTGGATTGGGGGTCTCTAGTTGAGCTCTACTAGTAGTCTGTGCTCTTCTTGTTTTAGCCATTCTCTCGAACACCTTCCAGACAGAGTCTGCTCCACATAAAGTGTAGCTGCCTCCACAAAAAAACACTAACTAAACCTTGCAACTCATGGTGTAGACTGCAATATACTGGCTGAACTAGGATGGTAGGTTCTAATCCATGACAAGGACACTTCTGTAAGAGGTCTTTGAATCTCTCCCATGAATCACAGAAGGCTTCATTAGAAAGTTGGGAGAAACTCATGATGCAAGAACATATCAAGTTTGTTCTACTCGAAGGGTAGAACTTCTTCAGGAATAAGTCCTTGAATTGAGCAAAAGTGGTTGCATCTACCCCCAGGTTCTTCATCCAATAATCATCCTTATCCTTTAAGGCAAATGGAAGGGCTTTGAGCCTTATGTAATCTTGGCTAACCCTAGGATGTCTAAGGTTAGAACAGACCGGCTCAAAGTCCCTAAGGAATGCATACAATTACTTATGAGTATTTCCATGAAAATGTGGCAGCAAACTAAAGAATTACAGCTTCAATTTGTATTCTATTTCAGGTTCAGCTGGGCTCAACCAATTTCTCATCTGAAACTGCCCAGGATTATAAGTCGCATCCATGGGTCTATCATTTCCCAAGTGTAACTGGCCAAGCTATGCTCTCATGAGTGCTTGATTTTGTTCAGATTCATCTAACCTAGACAAAACTGCATGCATCGGGTCTTCTCGCTCTTCATCATCCCCTTTCCTATTTTGTCTTTTGGGAGGTATCTTTAATGTGTCTTGGATACCTTCATCAAAGAAAGTGTTGGAATGAGATCTAGACGAAGATAACGAAATCACGCCTATCTCACCAAGGCAATGATCTTCCTCAGTGAGAAAAGAATAAGGAAAGAGGTTGGTCAAGATGTAAACTTCCCCAAAGAGTGAATCATGATATTCCAATTAAAAAAGGGATTATTTTCGAACTGAGATGGTTCAGTAAAAGGAGAAGAAGGGGATTGGATCGGTGAAGATGTGATATTTGGGTGGTTGTGAAAGGCTCACAAAATCCCAACAAATATCTGACCAATTATCCATCTTCGATTTCTTGAGGTAAGGAATTTGACCATGCTAGATCTCAAAATAACCTAATTTTACTAGGCACGTAAATGTGCAGAGTGACTTACACACGACAATAAATACAAACCCTTGTTAATTCCCCAACTCAACACTGAAGGCCAAGATGATAGCCTTATTATCTTGTTAAATTTTAATTAGTGATCAAATACAAATATTGTAAAAGTTACGAGCTGTTAGGAACCTAAATTTCCTTACAATCTATCTCGATTCTTATGACTAGTTGCATCCACTCTCAGCTAGTATGGAGGTAAGTTGGACCGTATAAATATGGTTACCTATTTACTTGAGGACCGGGCCTTGTGCGGTGTCCTCTAAACCCTCCAATCTGCTAAGGAAATCCATGCCATTTTCCGACTACCCATAGATCCTCACTGAGAAGCGGCTAATCATTTTTAGGGAACCAGTAGTTCATATGAAAATCCATGGCTTGGCTCTATCTTAATGACGTCCCTCTCTCAAAGAAATGTACCTGCAAACAACGATGGTTAAACTGCCCGAAAAATAAGGTTGATTTATTCCAATTTTTAGGTCAACTTGCACCAATTCAGTCCTAATTTTAAAATATTTGGTTATCGCTTGAATTTAAGTTACCGCAACATCGCCTACATACAATCCATTTTCTTTTATTCCTTACGAAAACTAAGGGGGAAATCAGAAAACGGAATGCAATCGAAAATCAATGTTGCATGCAGTCGTTAGAGATACTTACAATGCTTCCCAACTCTCTCCATGTGGATGCAAAACAGAATTTTTAAATCTAGCTATATGATGCAAGTCGAGAATCTGCACCTAAGCAACAGTTATATTAACGATGAGAAATCAATTTATTTGACTAAGTAGAACGCATGTTATGTGCATATATGAATCTCCTAAGTTTTTTTCAATTGTGAATCTTATGAGACTCGTGTAGTGTGTACTAAGTTATGAAATAGATCAAGCAATAAAATGACCTACAATCTTTCTATTTGGTGTAAAGCTTAAGTCTAAAATGTTACTCAAGTCGAGAACCACTCTCGACACAACCACATGCGAAATTAAAAATAGTTATAAAGGCCTTTGTTTACATACGCGAGATCTCAATCGAGAACCATTGTAAAGGGGTAATGGAATAAAAATTTACTATGCTAATTATTCTCTAAATTATTTAATTATCTCATGGCTCTGCAATAAGTCTCTCCAAGCTTCGTGACTCTGCGGTCATTCAGAAATAGTCGGCTCCACAAGCCTACCACAAAACAATGGAATATATAAGGAACTTTTTAAATAGATATAAAAGAACTTAGTTAGGAATACACCACAAGAACAGTACAACAAAGAAAAAAATCAAAAATAAATATTTTTGAAAATTACTAGATAAATGCTCCTAAATGTAACCATAAAATATGTTGCTTCCTCGGCAATGACACCATCTGATGAAGTGCTAAATGCATGTATTAAAATCAATCCATTGTAGCACGGACACTTAGCTCTTATACAAAACCGAGAATAATTTTAGTGAAGAGGTCCTCGACTTTAATTTATAACCTGGAAAATCAAGGATGGAACACAAAGATGCGAGTAATTTGTAGATTAAAATTTAGGTATCAGATATTTTAAATAGTAATTCCAGGTCTAATTACATCGAGCGGATGCACAAAACCTACACAATAAATTTTTAGCATGATTTTTATGCAACTTAATTTAATGCAAACAAATGTGCACAAACAACATGAATAGGACAACTACACTTAAAGGCATATGACAAATAACTTGTATTATCACGATAATACCAGGAGTTAAATATTTAAGATATTGATTAAGCAATATAGGAAAATGGTCTCAAAGGCCTGTGTCATGTTAATCTCCACTCTGATGACTTAATGGTTTCAACCAGAAATTGAATATTTTAATGACTCAATACTGATTAAATTTAATTAGCAGTAGATTATTTAGAATAAAATTATTTTGATGGTTCAAAAGTCCACTCAAAGTACTTCTTCAACAAAGTTTCATGAGTTATTCAAGCAATCTGAACATAGAACAAATGATGTGTGAATTTTAAACAAAAAATCATCCACAAAACTTGCTACAAGATAGAGTGTCAAACAAGCTTTAAAACAAGACCAAAATCGCATTATTTGGATTTCAGGATAGGAAGATATTCAATAATGAATCCAATGGTATAAATGTAATAAAAAACTTCCAAGTTTTATTGCAAAACAAGACAGACAGGGACTAAATCGTAAATGAAATAAGCCACAAGGGCATTTGCACATGCAGTAGAAGGACTTATATGCAAATATAGAAAACTCAGGACTAATGCTACAATTCTCCAATTCACGTGCGTAGATCATGTGATAGTCTAGGCTCGATCGAGGAGGCTCGGGTCACGCATCAGCTCCTACCGCTTCACTAGTGGTTAGGAATTAGGTCCTTACTGAGGCTCAGTTCTAGGCTGAGGTCTTAACCATTGCTTTGGATAGCAACGTAGTTGAATCACAATCATTGGATTAAACCCAATATGGGGTATCCAATGTTACCTACTTGTCTAGTGTTCTTCTGGTTCTCTATACGTGGCGACGATAGAGGATGTTCTCTGATGAAGCATATGCATCCCCTCCGTGCTCCTTGTGAAATCTTGGAGCTCATATAACCCTCTTGAATGTTCAGTGAAGGTTGTCAAATTCTTAGGAAGAGGAGAGTCACTATGGATATCTTTCTCGATGATGTGTCATTGTCGAATAAGATGAAGATCAGAGCTCAATTTCGATCTCCAATCAATTAAGCCATTTAGAGTCCTGGAAAGTTAGCAGAGAAAGAACAAGTATATGCGAGTATTTTGCAAGTTATTGCGAGTAGAATGAAGGGCCAGTTGTAGGTGGGAGATTAAGCCCTAATGGGTGTCTCCTTCATGCAGAAGCAGACAATTGCATGGAGTGATCACAAAAATGAAGCATTGATGAGATAAACTGGAGGATTACACATGAATCATGGTTCGAAGGGTGACTTGATGGTGCATTTTGATAGTGGTTTAAAGAGGTAAAATAGATGTGATAAAAATGCAAATAATAGTAAAACTCACGATCAGAATTTTCACCTTAAATAGGATGTTGAAGATGATGTGAATCGGGTTGAATCTTGAGCTGGAATACAAAGCTTGAGGCTTCGCGGTCTTCGCTTGAAGTTCCTGGCTATGGAACTAAGCTCAAACAGCCGCATATCAGGCTGTAACTTGGCGACAAAGCCAAGGATCTCACTGGAGCTCACACTGTACCTTCGCTCAATCTTGATCTCTTTGCTTTGTTACAAGAGAGATTAGGTGACTAACGGGAAGCTCTCGCAAGGGTCAGGGAGCTCTGTATCTTCACTCAAATCTTCAAGACATTTGTAATTCACGACAAACTTCTTGTCTTTGCTTAGGAGCTCAGTTTGTGGTCATGTGATCTTTAAGAAGTCATTAATACATCTCCGATAAAATCCAACATTCCCTACGAATGATCATAAATGTTTGATGTTGGTTGATGATTGGAGTTTTATGATCACATCCACATTACAATGGTCAACCTCCATTGCCTTCTTGGAGATGACGTGCCCCATCACCTTAGAATGCGTACGTTCTGAAAGGGCATGTGAAGGTAGTTGATTGTAGCCTAAGTACCCATCCAAGAAGCAGAAGAATTCTTTCCCATCTAGTCTCTCTAGGATCTGATCAATGAAAGGAAGGGGAAAGTGATCTTTCTTCGTCACAGCATTTAGGCGCATGTAATCCACACAGACACACTAGAACATGGGTTTTTGCTTCGCATTCTCGTCTCCATCCTCATTGGTGACAATATGAATCCTGAACTTCTTCAGGACAATGTGAAGTGGTGCCACCCACTAGGAGTCGAAGATAGGATAAATGA
Organism: Ottelia alismoides; assembly: GCA_037367405.1. Taxonomy (NCBI): domain Eukaryota; kingdom Viridiplantae; phylum Streptophyta; class Magnoliopsida; order Alismatales; family Hydrocharitaceae; genus Ottelia; species Ottelia alismoides. The sequence goes on from JAZKJV010001396.1 coordinate 1,097,333, forward strand.
AATTGCCTCACACCATTCTCTATCTCTTTCTTCATGACCTCTCATCAGTTTGAATTCAACCTATGCTGGAACTCATGAGAGTATTTGACATCATTATGCAAGTAGATATGGTGTGAACACAAAGTGGGATTTATCCCATGGATATCGAAAACGCTCCACCTTATCGCTTTGCGATTATTTTCCATGATCTCTAACAATCAAGACTCTTGCTCCTCGATCAATTGTGAACTGGTGATGATCAAGAATTTATCCTTAGAGGCGGAAAGGAAGGTGTATTTGAGGGTTGGGGGTAACGACTTGAGCTCAGGTAAGGTGTGATCATCAGTGATGTCTGGCTCAATTGTTTCTGCCTCTGTGTTGATAATGGTTGAAGTTGTCTCTACTGTTACTACCACCATCTCGTCTGTTGCTCATGAGTTGGATCGCAAAAGATCTCAAGAAAATTGGCAACCACCATGTCCAACTCATCATCCTTACCCTCAAATTGTCCTGTAGGAAATGGGGAGACCTAGATCAGCCTTTGTGTCATCGAGGGTGTGGGGATCTCATATATCTACTTGTTCATGGAAGAGGATCTCTGAAAAACTCATATTCTGTGTCAAACGCACTATCCTCCCCAGATGAGAGAAATGCATCTACTTCCGTTGGGTTTTACTTACGGGGCCCTACAATGTCCAATTGATCACATTCTGCCTCGGATATAGAGTACTCAGTGCTGCTCCCAGAATCTGGTCTCTTCCACTTTGTCTGTTTCATTTCCAACTCTACTTCATCTCCGTGAGCATGAAACTGGATCTTCCCATCATTGTAATCGAAATCTAGCCATGTTGTCCTCAGAAAGGGATGACTAAGGATTATCTAAGAATCCTTCTAGTGTCAAGGGACCTCCATGTCCAGAACGATAAAATCGACCTTGTAGTCTTATCATGTGATCAATAGAACTTTCCTTAATACACTGGAGATATGATCGTGATCTCTTAAGAGGACCTTATTTGAGTCTCTCAATAAGTGCGGAGGGTGGAAGATTAATTGAGGATCCGTTGTCAAGTAGAGTGTGTCAGTGTTCTGATTCGTCACGTAATGAGTACACATGTACCATTTCTTTCTTGGGATCTCATTACGAATGGCACGGGTTGTTACTATGGATAGCACATGTTTTCTGTTCTTGTATTTTCTTCCTGCTTGTCCTTACAGGTGTGCATTTCATTTTGAAGTACTTCTTCATAACAGGTGTGACATCCATGAACTCGTCAATTGGCATCTCAAATTTGACATATTCCTTGTAAATTTGTGCCATCCCAGAATCATGTTTTTTGTATTTTTTGGATTTTTTTACCCCCCCCCCTTTGAGAGCGTGATGAAAGGGGATTATTAGAGGTGATGGAAGAGACGTGTCAGAATTAGAATCATGCAATCTACTACTTTTATTCAAATTCGAAAATATTCATAAATATGACTCTGAACTGGACTCTGTAGAGGACTATTATGGTGTTCATAAGTAATATGTAGGGATTCTACTAGTGTTGTAGCTACTCCTTGAGGAGTGAATACCTCATATCAGGTTTACTTACATCTTAATGAATGCAAGCTCCTCCAACTTGAATGTTGGTGTTTCTCCTCCTCTTCTAAGTCTTTCTCAAGTAGATGCTCGGATTTCTCCTCCTCTCGCTACTTAGCTCGATCATGCATTTAGACGATCTTTCTGCTCTTGAGGGATTGAGTATCATCATGCGAAAAGATCTCATGTCATAAAATGAATGTTTTAGATTGTATACTTGATCCCTAGGTTTCTACTGTGGTGTTTGGTTCGGGTTGTTGGGGTTAACCTGAACCGAGTCTGGAAGTGAAGTATTTGGTGCAGAGTGCTCTTCCTGCCAATACAACACATGATTGACATCAACCCTCATATCACACATCTCATTAGTGATCCAATTAAGTTGATAAAAGATTCGTTGGATGTTAGGGTTGCTCGCGTTGGATGGTTTGGGATATTACCTCTAAGGAGGTTGTTAGTACTGATACCCACATGATAGTCCTTGTTAGAAGCTCGGATGTTGGAAATTCTAGTGATATGCCTGTTGAAACGAAGTAGGGACATGATGGCCCGGCTGAAACTATTGCCTCTCCTACGATTGTTGGTAGGTAGAGGTTGGGCGATACTGACGTTGTGTAGGAACAAAGTTGGTAAGATCCACAGTGTACCACACTTTGTTGACCTCCCAGACTTGTGAAGACCCCTCATAGACTACCTTTGTTGGTGGCTCAGTTTGCTGATATGCATGGACATGGTACTGCTCCTGATCAGTGTATTGTCTCTACATCGAATGCTGTTTAATGTGGTAAACTCATGGCATGGCAAAAGGAGGTCTAGACGGAGAAGGAAACCTCAACTAGGCTACCCTCTCAACAAGTTCTTCCACCTTCTTTGGCAACTTAGAGAGATGTTCTAATTCGGTGAGTTGATGGAGTTCATCAACTTTCTTGTTCATCTGCTCCATCGACATCAACTTATCAAATAAAATCCTTGTGTTTGGAATCAATTCCTTTGCCACCTCTATCATGGTCCTCTTGCCCGCCTCAGCCAATGCTTGGGTAAGAGGGGTCTAGTGATAGGCTCTGCTCACAGTTTATGAGCAACTAGTGTCTACCATTTTTTCGTAGATCTTTAACATGGTATCATCTTTCTTGTTTAGGTAACTAGCCATACAAGTAGGGCTCACTAACCTTTGTATATTAAGGGTAAGTCCTCGAAATAAGCTTTGTACGAGGACCAACTTGGTTATCTCATGACAGGTACATTTTTGCAATGGATCCTTAAATCTCTCTCGCCTCGTGGAAGGGCTCATGAGATAATGAAGGGAAGCTCGTGATATGGGATCTCATCTAATTGATATAGTTTAGGGATAAAGTTTCTTCAAGAATAAGTCCATGAATTGATTCCATGTGGTTACTACCATCCCCAATTTTTTAGTCATTATGTTTCCTTCTTTGTTAAGGCAAAGGGGATCGTACACAACCAGATATAATCTTGATCGTCCCTATGGCTACTCCAATTGTTATAGATCATTTCAAACTCTTGTAATAATGTTAAGGGGTATTATATATCATTTCCATTCAATTTAGGGAGTAATGCCAAGAAATACGGATTCAGAACGTATGCATCTTAAGGCAGTACCCGCCTAAGCTAGTTCGGTATCTGATTCTCTGTAGGATTGTATGCATCTCACATTGGATCATCTTCTCCTCTCATATCCCTTAGGCAATTCACCTAATCTCATAGGGTATGGTTCAACTATTAGATCTGTGATAACCTAGCCAATATCTGTTTCATGGGATTGTTCTGATCATTATCTTCAGGTGGTGGCCTTTTGTGCGGCATCTCGGCTTCTTCTTCCTCACTATCAATGAAAAGTGGATTCATGTAAGCTCTTTCGAAGAAAATGATCTAGAGACACCATGGAGAGCGTCATTCTCAATGCTAGAGGATAATAAGGGATTGTTCTAGGTCTTACCATACCCTAGCATCAAAGGACGAGTTCCATTTCCTAGAAGAGGGTCATCTAGGAACTGGGGGATCCACAAAAAGAGTCATAGCAGACCAAGAAAGATGTGAAGTTTGGAGCATTCGGTGAAGTGTCCATGAAGTCAAAAATAAAATTGCTCTGAATTTCCATCTTTCAATTTCAAGATATACGAGTTGGAGCACGATATTTAATACAAGAGGCAAGAGAGTTTTGTGAAGGTGTGCAATACACAGTCTTTGCATGCACACAATTCAATGTGCAATTCAAACCATGAGTACACCAACTTAACACAGTGAAGGTTGCAAAGGTCCAATTGATTCTCATTTCAATTTTAAGTTAGTGACAATACAATCTTGGAATCCATTATACACAGATATGTCTCCCTGATGTCCAGATGTGGTTCTACTACCCCTCAATCAAAGGAGTGATTTGCTCGGGATACTGGGTTATATCACACCCCTAAAGGAAGTAGTAGACTTGCACACCCAATATATCTCTCTATGGTCGGAGGCAAGCGCTTACAGGTCCCAAACCCGCAAGAGTCAAATTTGGAGACCTAGGGCACAAGTTCAAGATTTTGGTATCTAAACCTTAAGGCTATGTCCTCACCCACTCATAGTCTGGAGGTAAGTACCCGCGAACAAGGATCAGGGTTACTCTCCCTCAAGACAATGATATTCAGTTTTATATTATTTTAATTTAATCAATAGTATTTGGCAGTCTCGATTTTATTGAGTGATCATTTGTTTTAAAATTTAGAACCAAGCACGTCTATCGCGCAATCACAAATTTATTTTAGCCCTAAGTGAGATGAGAAGATACAGAGGGAGGAGTCGGAAAATCCAATGCAATTCGATAAGACAATGATGTGTGCTCAAGTAGAAGTACTTACAATGATCCCCGTAATCTCTATGCAATATGCTAAACATAATTAGAATTTTTACTATATGCATGCATTGAAAAGATAGTCCTAGACAGATAGTTATATTGGCAAGTAAAGAACATGTTAAATTTGCCTAAATAGAACGTCTAGTGTGTCTATTAAAAGTGAATGTGTATACATGAGACTACGAGCGCAATAAATAAATCCAGTATCTTTAATAGCCACTATGCAATCCTAGATCTACATCAAGCACCACAAATAGTGAGCATGATGGGCCGAATATCTAGTGCCCTGGTACAAGAACAAGTTTTTAAACGAAGACCGATGGAAATGAGACACCCTAAAAAATAAAATAAAATACTCTCTTTCCAAAAAATAAAAATATTTCTTTGTGCCTCCTCAACGTCTCATTCCATATAATTGCCCACCTCCGGTTACTCGTTTTGTCCTATAAGAAAGCTTCTCCAAGTCACCGGATCCCTCGCACAAAAAATAAAATTAGATGTTAGAGAGATATTCACAAAAATATAAATGCAGAAAATAGAATGAATGAAATTGCAAAAAAAACGAAACAAGAAAAATAAAGACAAGATAACTGGGGGTCAGACTACCCGAGGATGGAAAACCTAAAATCTAAATTATTTAAAAATTAACCCTAAACCATATACCTCCCCCGCAATGGCATCATTTTGAAGACGATCTCCCTGCCACTCTTAATTAGATGAAATCAATGTTAGTTGTAATAGCTGATAAAGAGCATGTGATAAAAAAACTACCATAAAAAATTAATGTGAAAATTAATCTTCAATGCTCTCAGTTGTTTATTTAGTTGGGCAAGTCCCAAGGTCAACCCCAAGGAGGTGATATGAGAGTTAGAATTACTTTTCAAACAACTTAGATAGTTAGCATTTCAAAAAAGAGTTTTTTAAGAGTTTTAACTTTTCATAATTTTGATGGGTTTTTAAATAAAAGAGATGTAATTAATAAAAGAAAATATGGTGCATGAATTTTTACAAACATTAGGTTGGGAGGATCGAACGGTGTGGATACACCTTCATTACTTGGATTTGGTCGTGCATGTAACCCCTAGAGACGTCCTTCGACCTTCTTCTTCTATGGCGAGGTTTAGAAGGCGAGATCCTCATATGGCTCCGTTTGGTTGACACACTACCATGAGACATCGGGGTAGATGCTCGAGGCTTCCTGATGGACTTGCTGTTGACCGTGCCTCGGTGTGATGTGGAGGAAGAAAAATAAAAAGGAGTGGGCGATGCTCCTTTATGAAGATAGTGGAGGGGGAGCAAGGGCTTGCACTACAAGAACCTGGACCTAAAGCAACAAATAATTTGAATATTCGTTGCCATATCTTCTGATATTAAAGATATAACAACGAATATTATTCATTTCAAAATCATCTTTTGTACTTGTTATTAGCAATGAATATCTTATTCATTATTAAAGGTCCTTATAACGATGATTTTTTCGGTGTATTATTCATTAAATTCACACTAATAGTAACCAAATTTAGCAACTATTAGAGGAAAATGAATAATCATTGGTATATGATTCGTTGAGAGGAATATAGCAACAAATACCCTTATTCGTTGCGAATTTAAAGAAGTAAGCAGTGAATAATATTCGATGTTATATATTTAACTACAGAAGATATGGTAATGAATATTAAATTATTCATTAACTTAGGTCACTTTTTGTAGTGTTGAATCCGTTAAACCGATGGCGATGGGGATGCAGAAGAGATAGATGAGAAGTTGGGAGGACTCGAAGGTGATGTGTGTGGTTGGGGGGTGATGGATCAAAGATGAAGATAGAGGAGTAACAGAGGTGGATGACGTAATCGAAGAAGGTCACGGATTTGGGTACGAAGAAAAGGAGCAGAATGAGGAAGAGGAAATGAGAGAAGGAGAAGGAGGGGGGAGAATAGATAAAGGTGGAGGAGGATACCTGATTATTCACCCGGATTTGTGGAGTGGTTGGAAATGCCCTCCGATCTTCACCCACATCCGACGAGACAGAGCTTTGCAAGCATGTAGGCATGCTACGTTGTTGCGGATACAATAGATCTCGCTGGAGTCGAGGTCTTTGCCTGAACGTCTGTTGTCGTTGTCACCGATAACATGCACTATATCTCTCTCTCTCTTTCTTTGGGTAGAAGAGGATGTACAATGGGTAGTCTGAAAGGTGGTTGGAGGGAAGATTAAATAGGAGAGGGGGAGGCATATAGACGAAGGGAGGTCGGTTCTTTGAAAAGGATAATGGGTTTTATCTTGAGATCGAAGGGATAATAGGCGATCAAAATGTTTGTTAGAGGTATAGGTCTATGGGTTTCTAAGGATATGAGAGAGGGAAAATCATAGGGGACAATGAGGTTCGCCAGATGGCGGTTGCAGACAGATTGGATAGGGAGGTTATGTATGATCGGGTAGAGACATCTTTGGATGGGTTTCATGATGAATGGGGAAGAATGGATAAGGAGCTGCAAGGAGAATATAATGGGTTAGATGGAGATAAAAAGGGGAGATGGGAAAGGATAAAGGCCACAAGCGGTTGGAAGGTGGTTAATCGATCACCGGAAGGTGTTGTAGGTGGAGATGGTTATCGATGCAGGCGGGAGGAAGGAGATGGTGCAACAATAATTGGATCTCTCATGATCCAACAGTTGAGATGGATCACATGCCAAGCACGTGAGGGCGAAGGGGTGTGGACGGAAATTATGTCATTCGTTGGATCAGACTTGATCCAACGACCTAGATTTGATGTGCTAGAAGACAAGAATGTTTGACCTGGTTCTGAGGTGGACCAGTGAGAAGGTGACACATGGATCAGTTGACATGTTGACCAAGCATGGAAAATAAGGAAAAATAAATACTAAATAATGAATGGACTCTAATGTAAGAATGATCTAAATGCATCCTAATGTTTATGAAGGACTCAAATGCAAACCAACTCAACTATGCAAGAATTGAATATTTTTTGTGATATTTAATATATAAAAAAATCATTTTTTATCTTTGTCATTTTTATTTGGTTTTCTTTAGATAAATAATGTATGTGAAAATCAAATATGATGTAAAATAATGCAACGGGCTCAAATGTAACTTTTTGGATTTTTTAAGAGTTAAAAAGAGGTTAGAATAAACTGAGAGGTAGATTATATATAGGTGAATTAGCTAATGTGTTTAAGTCAGAATTTATCTCTTTATTATCGGATTTTTTATTTTTATGCAATTAATTAAGACGTGAAATGAAATAAATAAATGAAAAAAATAAGATTCAAATGTGTACATGCAATAGTAGGTCAACAATCAATAGACATGTAGAATATATAGTTAGGTCCGAAAACTCATATTTCACAAATGAACTCTAATTCCTTTGAATTTGGTCTTAATTTGTAGGTATTTCATTGCACATTTCTTCAAAAGTGAGTAGAGTGAAATTGAACATTGTACGAGAGAGATATCAAAATTTACGGCTTTTTGTCCTGTAATTAGGGTTTGGGTTTATTTGAAACCAAGTCAAGTTAGTATTTTTTAGAATTTTTCATTTGTTAGTATTAGTTTTATCAACACAATTGACTTGGTTTTAGGTCAATTAGATTTATTATGAATTAATTAAAATGGGTGAAGTTAGGTGAAAATTTATAAATGAATATGAATGCAGAATGGAATGCTAATTTATGCAAATCATTTACAAGTGCATGAATATTAATTTTGAGATATGAAATATATGAATGAATTTAATTTCTCAAGACGAAGCTCTATTTTTAGTTAATTAGAGTGATGAATCGCAGATTCATCAAGTACTCCCGAAACTAGAGTCCCCATTAGTTTCAGACCAAATCCGCGTATAAATGACTGCGAGGCAAGACTTGGTTGTCTTTTGGAAATAAGTTTGTTCCTGGTTTTCCCACATCTCCTTTGTAGAGTCTTTATAGAGGAGATTCACAACAATGTTTGGTTCGATGCTATTAATCATCCAAGAATTGACCTGGCCATTGTCAGCATACCACGTGTCATAATCCTCATTCATCTCCATTAGTGGATCTTTGGTCACGATATGATTCTTGTGCTAACCACCAATGAAAATCTTGAATGAATGAGATCAAAGCACATAGGTTTCCATGACTTTGAGTTTGATAGATGTACTTGTACCATTACAGAAGAAATAAGGTACAAGGGCTTGGTCTCATGAGGGAGATATACCATCGTGGTTTAGAAGAAGTGATCTAAAAGATGTTGTTTTTGTCAAGCGTGCAAGCGTGTGTGTAACCTAGGTCATCGTATTAGGATCCTTGGGTTTCTTGGGTAGAAAACATCGACTAGGATGCCATAATTGATGTTGCTTGGTAGAAGAGGGTTGGTTGAACAATCAACTGGCAGGAAAAGCAAGGAGGCCTAGAGGATGCTAGACACTTGATGATGGTGCGTAGACACGGTAGAAGGCTGCATACGAGCAGGTTGCATGCCGAGAGCTACAGGTAGAGGGCTGCATGCAGACCCCTATACAATCGAGCTAGGTCGTAGGAAAGGGGTTGTAGTAGCTTTGTTGGGTAGCATGACTGGCGTGGAAAACTCACACAATCAGGCCACAAGTGGAAGGATACAACTTGGTAGATAATGCAGCTCCTTGGAGGGATGATGGTTGCCTGCTCGGACGGTATTTCTAATCTTAAGAGTAGTTGTGCAGGTGAGTAGTGGATCGAAGGACCTTACACAAGTCCCTAGTTGTTGGATGGGACTTGCACAATGGATTTGGATGAGAAGAGAGATGAGAGGCTGGTGGTGGGGGATAGATCTAGGTTAGAACACCAGTCTATGACCACTGCTCTGATACTCGATGAATATATGATTCATTAACTTTTATTTCACATTTTATCTTTAAACCCTTAACAAATGCATGAAAATATCCACTAATTTCCACATCTTATAAAAATAAAATTCATAAATAAAAAGGCATCTTTATTTATTAAAAACATGTAAATAAATAAAAGAATAAAAAGAAAGAAAAGGAAAAAGGCAGACCGTAAATATGTATATACTTACAGTATGACTAAATCAAATAAGTATAACTACAAGATATATTTATATAACCTAACCCTTGAGACCAAGTCAGTATGGGTTGGTCGACGAACAATAAAGTAGGAGGGGATAAGGAAGAAAATAATAAAAATAATTAATTATGTACATCATACATTATTATTTATTTACTCATTATTTATCAAAATTTCAATGATTTAAATTAATTCATTTGTATATATTTTTGTCAAACTCTTTTCCCTTGTGTTTATAAAAATGAATATAAAAATAAAAAAATAAAAATCCCAACCTGTATATATGCAAAGAAATCTTATTTTCAAATTGTCAATTTCTCAACTTCCGAACCTCATAACTTCTTCATACAAACTCCAATTTCATTCCACTCACTTTAAATTTTATAACATAATATTCTCTAATTAATAAAAGTGATTTCACTAAAGTCAAAGTCCATTTGTAAAAAGTTAGTTTTGGGACCTAATGACAATTGGGTTTTTGGGCTATTTATTTTATTATGTAAATACTATTTATAGTATCAATGATTTTATATTTTTAATTATTTTTTTATATTGTAGATTATGTATAAAATATTTCACAAATTAAAACCTTCATTTAATATTTTAAATAATTCAAATACTCTAATTATAGATGAATTTGAACTATATACTGCATACCTATATTTATTAATATATACAAAGTAATTTATAAAAACCATAAAAATTCAAAATAATATTATTTGTAGTATTATTAATTAATAAAATATAAAAATAATATATTATTTATTAAATTATTGAATTAAAAATACAAAACCTATTTATTAAGCATAATATACATATATATTAATATTATATTTATATTTCATAATATATATTTATAAAAATAAATTATAATTAGATAAATTAATTATTTATACTTTTTATTTTTATACATAGTTACAATAAATATATTTAATATTTAATATCTTATTTACATTGTATTTAAATTATTGACCAACGTGGTGCTGACACATGTTAGCACCAAAACGTTCTTCTACAAGAAGGTCTCTTGGTTTGTTCTAATAGTCCTTGTTCACCTAATTATTCTCGTTGATCCTTACCACCTAAATCTGATCTACACCCTTTATTCTAATCTCCTAACAACCCTTCTACTCGCTTACTATCGTATTCAATCCAACCCTTCATCGATTCCCCTATATAATTTGATGAACTTCACTGGTTCAAACTAACTATTCCTAGCCACCATTGCCAGTAGTCGATGACCCATCTTTCCACCTTGCTCCACCTTGTTCCGATGGTGACAATGCCTAAGGTCTGCTCCGTGGGGAAGAAGAGTCAATGGAGGAGAGTTCTGGGGCAGAGACGCCTTGTATCATGGCCTTCGTCGTCGTGTCTAGCTCCGGGAAGCCGACCCGTCGAGAAAACATTTGAATATCATAAACCTTCAATCCCTAAGTACCTCCATTTCATCCTTCAAATTCCCCAATCTTTGTGCCTTAATTAGTCATCTAATCGCACACATATATCCTCTTAATCACCCTTTTTATCATCAATCAAAAACCCCCATTTGATTCATTTCAAATCGCGTCCAATTTCAATCCCCAATTCCTTTGTTCTGGAACACAATATGGAACTTTCTAACCCTAAACCTCAAGTTGATTATATTAATGAATCGTGCAAATAACTTTCATTACATGTCCTTCATCGTCTTTTGGAGCGCATCCACCTTCTATTCCACCATCTGGAGTCACATCTTCTTTGCCAATCCATTGAGCAGACCTAGAGTTCTTGCTTCTTGAGAGCCAAACCCTAGCAACCAAACTTGAAGCTGCTTTATCGCATCCTTCTTTGATCTCCCCTCGCCATAGGTGAGTTTGAAGGGGGAGGAGCCCCGTTTTGGTCCTATAAGAGCTCGTCATCGTCGCCTAGTCCTGCCGAAGGTCGAAGAGGAAGGAAAGTTGCCATTGTCGCTACATATTTGGGGAAGAACCATGCTAAAACTTGAGGTGTATAAATGTACCACATGCCATCATTGGACGATCCCGTGTCTCTAGATTTAATCCCAGACATCGAGTGGCGAACTAGTAGAACACTTTCACATAAGCCCATAAAGATCTCCATATTCTAGACCCACCTCCATAATTTTCCAATATTACATTTAGGTGACCGTGTGGGGACCTAAATATAAAGATTCAAAACTTTTACTTGCAATTAGGTCCCTGACCAGGGACCCAATTGAAAGAAGTTTTATTTTTTGTATTCTTTTATACGTTGCTATCTTGGACACTTGTGAACATTATTTTGATTGTATTTTTTCCACATTTTAATCCTAGTCGAATTTCAAAGTTTTTAACCATGATTTTATAGAGGTTCTATTCTTTGAACTCCGACTTCGTTTTAATTCCATTTTGCATGCTTTGAGCGTGTTGCTCGAATTTCACTTCGATTCATCTACTATATAGTATCACTATATTTTGTATCATATGTATGTTATATTGTAGATCAATTGTTTGAAAAATATCACTTTAAAAAATAAGTTTAAAATTAAAAATCAAATAAAAAATAACAAAAAATAAATTTGATAAAAAAAAGATTTTCTTGAAGAAGAAAAGAAATCAGGAAAAATCATAAAAAATTTCTTTCACTCAAAAATTCGAGCATGACTTTCTACCTCCTTATGTTCGACCCAAGGACACTTGGCTGGTTAAATATTTAGTAAAACAATAAAATTTAGGAGAGAATCGCCTATTATTTCTGATTCATTTCTTATTTCTCTCTCCTATATTTTATTGTCTTTTGTTTGATCATTAGATTGCTCTCAGTGGTTCACTACATCCGACATCGATTTAACCAGTAAAATCTAATTATCAATACCATATGGAGAAGAAAGAGAGAATGCAATAAGATACTTTATTTAGGAAGTCTAGGGGTTCTTATATTAGCTGAAACCATAGAGCACTCATAAAAGAGAATTACATAAAAAGACCCCAAAGGGTTACAACTAAATAGAATAAAATAAAGATGACTTCACATTTAGAAATCTTTTATACTAATATGTGATTAAGAAAAGGTTTAGCGTAAATTACGGTGTTGTTTAATCCATAGTTTTCCCTAGTTCCTAATAAATTGTCTAGGTTGTTTGTTTGCACCTAGATCTTTAACAAGTCTTTCAATATTGGATAAGTTGCTTTGAAGTGTGAGGCTTCCGAGAGGACCATGGGACTTTTGTAAGACAACAAAAGCGATTACCTTCTATCTGTCGACGAGCAACAACCAAGACAAGAGCGGGATTCTCCTCTTTGCCCTTGATCTCAGAAGCAACGATGATGGGGAAAGAGCGAAAATGATCCCCCGAGGTAGCATATGTTAGAGGGAAAGTGATCAAGCAGAGTGACAACAAAGCAAGAGGTTGGTTGTTCCTTAGCCAAAGTTGTAGGTCCAGACTGTCACTAAGTTGATGAATTCTTGGACATCGAATCGATTAACCCAAAAACCCTTCTCTTTTCTTTATGCCCTCACGATTCCTTGAATCCACCCGCTCCCTGATTTTTAAATAAAATATCTCTAATTCTAATATAAAAACATTTACTTTAAAGTTGTTTGCTTTTTTCTAGCAGATTTCTTTGAAAAACAAATTTATTATTTTCTTCTTTTCACTCGATTGTAGGAATCACATAACTCTACAAGTCTCATCTTCAATAATCATTGCTCTAACGTAGGCTTCTTATTCCATGGGATTATAAGTTTTAGTTGTTTTCATATTCGGATGAGTCATCCCATATCGCTTGAAATGCTCTTTTCTAGAACATCATTAACTTCTTATGCTATTGATATGTCTTTTTCCTTTCTTTTGTCTGAACCCTTCTTACATTCGTAGAAGAAGATAACCTCTTCTTTGCCTTCCTTATTTTTTTTTGAAGTTTTTCTTGTTGTTCAAGAATCTTTTGAACTTTATTGTAAAGAGAGGCATATCTTCGTCTTCTTCCTCTTCACTTCTTGAATGTTATGTTTTGATGGCTAGATTCTTTTTCTTGGAATCTTCTATTGATGCATTTTCATCGTTCTACTTTACTTTGCATGCCATCTAATTTCCTAAGAGGTCGTCCAACTTGGTTTCATCAATGCTGTTGGATTCTTTAATTGTGGTGTCCTTTTATCCCTCCACTGGAGAGAGATTCGATCAGCTTTGCCTTTAGATTTCATTTAATTAGGTTTTTTCAAGAGTTTTCATATTGTTCTCAATCTTAATAAGCCTCTCATCTCTTTGATTTTTTCTCCTTGTAACATTTCAAACCTTTGATATCCCTTGTGAGCATTGAGATTTTTTAATTCTTTAGCTTCTTGGTTCCTTCATAAGTAACCAAGAGAGTCTGCCATATTTCACATGCAGTCTTACACTGAGATATATAGTTGTATTCTTCAATTGATATAGAACAATAAATAATATTCATGGCTTTCATATTCTTCCCAATTTAACATTTGATTTTCATCACAGTTTTCTCTTCCTTCAAAATTCACTAGTTTTACGAAATACTTCAAAGTATATTTCCAAAGCTTGTAGACACTTGTTTGTATGAAAACATCCATCTGGTAGGCCTAGTATGAATATCTTTTCCATTGAAATCCAATGGCTTTAAGATAGAAGATCATGTAGTTGTAAAAGTTGTTATGGATATTATGCCATTTTGCAAACTTACAATTATGCTTATCTATTAATAAGTTTCTCACCGCAAAAAAGAATATTAATCTACATGAATAATGAGCGGCTTAAATTGTGCAATCAAATAATACATATTTAAAAACTACTTTACAAAATACAAGAATTTATAGCATGGTAGTCTAAGTAGGTGAAATCATGATTCAGAACCGCATTCTAGGATTTTCCATCCGCACTACAAATACAAGTTACATGTTCTATCTACCTTACTACTTTTAACAAGTGTTGTATGAATTCCTATAAAACATGCACCATTTAAAAAAATTCGAAGAAAGTCTTTTACCATAATTGAAAGAAAGTAACACACACCTTGGGCACCTAGATATTGAATAAAACTAGAAGAACCTTTAAGCAATATTAGATAAATCGAATTTGTGAAAGGGTAGTTTTTCAGAAAGCTTCCCTAAGACGGATGCAAAGTAACCATGTAAAACATTAGAAGAAGTATCAGAGCTTTGAGTGATGATCAAAGTGAGCTCGTGACAACCTAGCACTTGGAAAGTTGGAAATGAGAAGCTTATGAGTGGTATGGATACGAGATATTGAAAGAATGGATCATTTATACTAAGAGCAAGAGTTGCTGAAAAGAGGAAAGTACATATTTATTTATAAAGATATAAAGTAAATGGTTTGTGTTTACAAAAGGAACTAAAACATGATGAGGTGCCTTCTAATATTTACATGCAATGTTAGGATACCAACAGATACATAGATTTTTATATTAATCAACCGAAAATTCATATTAATCGATTGATTTTGATTAGTTGAGTGGAGTTAAATAAGGAGCCGACTGGCTTGGGGTAATGTTCAAAAAACCATCAACAACTAGTTACTTGGCCACAGAGGTAGTTTTTGTCATCAACAATAGTAAATGCTTTTAGGTATTAACTTTTGACTCGGAGCAGTCTACTGATCAGGTGGGTCGGTGAAATAAAGGACTTTTTTACCTTTTATATTTTAGTGATTTTTTTCTTTTAGGCTATTTTACATATATCGTATAAAAATAAAAAGAACAATTGTAATGCCTCTTCAATCAGTAATAAGGTTGTTGAACTCTAAGTTGAGACGTATGGCCATCTTCATCACAAGATATACATTTTTTTCATCACAAAATAAAATATCCGGAAATCTTCATCACAAAGTTTTGACGTATTACAGAGACTTGAGTGAATAATAGAATGTAAGTTTTATAGGGATCAACTTATTACCTTCTTGAAAAAGGGTTAAACATACATGAAAAATAAATATGCCTAGAATATATATTATTAAAACTGAACGATCAATGAGAGTATTTCTCCTTATATAGTACTTGTACATTTGGTTGAAAAAGGAAAAAAACTTTTTTTAACCTAACTTTGATAATTATTCTGACCATGCCATGACTATCAAGACCTTGAAATATATATCTGGAGAAGATCACGATGATTGATAATGTGCGGAGGGTTATATACTCGTATCTGATCCCAACGTCTAATGATGATGACATAATATAATTGTTCTTTGAGGATGTTACAAATCAATCATAATGATTAATGGCACATTTAAGCAAGAGAGAAGAATTGAGTATGGAAGCGACGATGAAGAGTCAACCCACAACTAGCAACTAATAGCAGTGGGGAGCTCGAGTAGGTAGTCGGTCAAACTCTGATTATTTTGCTTCATGGTGGTGCAATGATTTTATGATTCTCTACGGGTGTTGGTGGAGAAGAACTTTGTGTTTGATGATGTGGTTGAGCATGTCTTGGATAGGTTGTTGCTTTTTTGGTGATCGTTGTAATTCAGTTTCTTCTCAGTTCAATTGATGGTTATAAATCATGGACACTCAAAATCTATTCTTCTAATGACCCTAGATCTTATGGACTTGATTTGTACTCTTTCAAATTTTATTTAGTTCTCCAAGGGGCATGTGCTAAGGGTATTTAATTCCTCACCATCATCTTCCTAGTATGTCTTCTATTCCAAGCTTATACTAGCTAAATTTGTAAGGAGAATAGCTCATCATCAATCGCGGGAGACATGTCACAAATGGACATCTCATTTTATGAATAGTATTATTATAGTATCTTTACTCTGTTAACATTATGAACTTTGCACATTACCTTATGACCCTATATTCTTCATAATTTTATTAGTTAAATCCCACAAAACTTGATAATTGTGCCATAAGTACTATGTGGTTAACTTCTATCCGTTTAGTCATTAAAATGAACCCGTTTTTGTCAAAATCATAAATCTCCATCTATTGTTTATTAAATCTACAAAAGTGTCATTATCCTTCCTCATCTTCCTCTCCCCTTCTCTCTTCCATGACCTTCCTCTTCCCCTTCGATTGAGAGAGAGAGGAGATCAATTGACGAGGAGTTGCAAGGTCACTAGGGGCGATGCTGGACTAGAGAGGGGTCGTCTGAGGTGGTGCTAAATCGACAGTTGCCAAGCATCCTCCGTCTCCTAACCATCATCGACAATTAGGAGATAATACTTTCCAAAGTACAAACCTTTTCTTCTTTCTATTTATTTTCCTTTCCTTCCATTTTCCTCCAACTCTGCTACTCACCATGCTCTTCTTTTGGTTTGGATTCTAAACCCCCAAGTTAAAAGCCCCTATCTTGATCGACAACCACCGCCCCTTCTTCTCCCCCATGCTTTCCATCTAACTCACGTGGCCTATCCATCTCTGGTAAAAACATGATGGTTGGAGCTCGAAGCTCCTTTCTCTCGCTTGTTGGATCTTCCCCCTCGCCTCAAGCTTCCTCTATCTAACACATGATCTAGTCCTTTGAGGCTTGACTCAATTCCTCTTTGCAGGTGATCTGCACTTGAAAGCATCCCTAATAGTTGTAGGATATCATCGGCAGCAGTTGGAGCCCAATCCTTACTCGTACGCTATTTCCTTGATGGGGATCGACCCTGACAAAAACACTTCACCTTTCTTCCGTCAAAGGCATGCTTACAACGCTGTGTATTGAGCAAAGAAAGATGAGGAGGATGAATATGCATGCGATCCTTATTGATTTGAGAAGAATCGCCACACAGAAAAACTTTGTGAGCAATAAAGTGATGTGTTTCCTCTACCGGACTATTCATATCACCAACATCACGATGTGCAACCTTCATCTACAACACCGTGACTATGAGAACCTTCGTTGTGTGCTTGGAGGACATCTACTTGGATAATGGGGAGGGGTGGATGGAATAGAAGGAGAGAGTGAGGTGGAAGATCCACCGTTGGATTTTCCTATGATTAGCTTAACTCAAGATTAACCCAAGTAATTGACTCAAATAAAGTAAAAATTGCCGACAAGGTTGGTGGTGTAGAATAGAGTATGTTTGTGGGGTTTAGGTGTTACTTGTGAAAGTGAAGAAGGTAGTTTATAAAGTTTTAAGGTTCATGGTGTAAAATTTTCTATTATCATATTGTTATTCAGAAGGGATATTTACACCTATAACCCTAAGTGGTTCTGTAATTACACCCAAAACCATGTGTAATCATGAATTACATCAGAACCCCGATAAATGGTTGCCTTCACATGTGTCACCCTCTGTAACGTCGAATGCTAGCACCTAACCAAGGTTGGGTTACCACCCACACCACCCTAGTTACAAGGTAAACTGATCGACTAGGATTCATGTGCATATTGTTTACCACATGGCAGCCCCGATGACATCTCTTTTCAAATCATTTACAACATATGGTGAGGTCAACGTTTATCCCTCGTCTCACACTTTTTCTCCATCCCTATCTCCTTCAACTCCTCCTCTCCATCATCTTCTCCATGTCGAGGAAGAAGAATCCTTCCCATCAAGTCATCCTTCAACATCCTCCTTCTATCTGACTGCAGAGACCTTTCCTCCATCACCAAGCATCCTGAAGGAGGTCAAAATGGAAGGTATCTTTTCTTTGAGTTCTTATCAGAATTTTATTCACCTCTAATTTTCTTTTGAAAATAAAACTGGCCATCTGGGAACAAAACATGCATGTACATTTTAGGATGGGGTGGTTCGAAGGGTGCGAAGGAATCCTTAGCATTTTCGTCCGATATGAGGGATACTTGAAGGTACGAGATCATAGGGGCGAGAGGTATTTGTTGGGAAAGAAGGTCGTAATAGGGACGAACCCGGACTATACTTGTTGGTTCCAGATCATTGATGGCATTGCAGAGGTCGTCCCATGGCAAGCAAAGAACTCCTTGTATTTGAGCTACAAAGTTCATGATTCTCATCCTTCCATGTACGAGTTGTAAGTTTTTTACTCCGTAATCGATTATGATTGAATCAGCATTTTATTCCTTTGCCATATATTCAAAGTTACAGATGAGAAATAGATGATGGAGATGTTTCTCTTGCATCAAGATGAGACACAGATTGAGTTTATGGTGGAGTTTGATCAAGATGTAGAAGCACTCGCATCCATGGAAAATAATGCATGCAGGCCAAGATCCATCTGCAAGCTCACTAGGGAGTTGTTATACTTGTAAGCCCTTGGCAACCCATTAATGCAACAAAAGTTATTTTTTTTCACATGTCCATCTGAAATGAAATGAATGAATGATTGTGAAAACACTTAATATTAAGTTCCCTTTGTACAGTTACGGTTATGTGCCATGGCCATATTGGATACCATGTAGCTAGGAGGGCACAATTGACTTCAAACATGTGATATTCAATACGGGTCTCTGGTCTGAGAAAGATATGGCAATCTTTCTCTACAAACCGATTTCCAATCGACTTCCTGATGCAGGTCCACTGCATAGGAATGGAGTTTCGGAAGTGTGGGAATAATCAAGTCAAAGAGTTGACTTGGTGAGGTCAAGATAAACCTAGACATGAATTGTAAATGCCACGATCAGGCATACATCCTTTGACCTAAGATAAATATACATCTATATGTCTGAGTATGCACATTTAACAAGTTAATAAGTTGGTGATCTCGCCAAGGTCTATATATCGACACGTTGGTATGCATATGAAGTCATATGAGATGTATGATCTCTCAAAAGAATCATATATGTTCAGTTGATGAATTGGGAGATAGAGCTCACTCATGAGATGATTTGGGGTTAAAATGAATTCCATGCATGATCGTCTTGTTTATAAATAGGACACGAATTCGATATATGGATATATGATTTTGAAAAGTATATGATTAATATTATTGTCTAATTATCAAATGAGAAATCTATTGATATGTTCCAAAGAAGACAATCAAAGCATGGTTTGAATTTGGATTTCTTGAAGTCTTCTAGTGTAAAGGATGAATGACTATTGGGAATGTTCATGGTTAAATTTATCGTAATTGATCATTTACCATGACAATTCCATTCCGAGTGAGTGATGAAACATGATGCATTTTAATGGCTCCATTTAGCTGGATAATTTGAGATTTAATTGGATTAAATCACAATTCATTTGAATCCAATTTCTAATTCTAATTTCAAAAGTCCAAATATTAGAAACAGAAATGATCATGGAAATGGAAGTATACAAGCTCCTTCAGCTCATTTCAAATTACCAAATGGTTTACTCTATGATTAGAAATGATCAAGGAAATTGGATTCAGCTCGTCGATACTTTCTCGAGCTTACATAGAGTGGATTGCATTTCATTGGGCTCATTTAGAGTGTGAAGTGTTCCACAAGCTCAATTGATAAGATTATATCAATTTCAAGCTAAAATGGTATGAACAATGAAATTGGATTGATATCCAATTTAAAGTCAACATACATGGATAGTGTGATCTCCCCAACATTATCTCCAAGTATTTGTATTTGTATTTCATGAGTCCTGATTGAATTAGGACTCATACTTGTTGATGTCAATTTTGTAATAATAATTGCTATTATATAAGGGAAATTTTATTAATAAGATTCACTATATAACTCATTAATTAATATGAATAGTGATTCAAAACAATAAACATTTATATGGGTATGATTCATATGAATATTTATGTAAATATGATGTGCATAATATTCCAAGGAATGAAATAATGTGAATTCGATTCGCATTGATTTTGTAAATGTAAATTAGATTTAAATTTATTTTGTATACTCATGAATACGATTCATAGGCTTTAAGGATTATTTAGTATTATCAAGTTAAATAATTTATGGATAAAAAAGAAATAATCTTAACTAATTATAGTTAATATAGGGTGTGTATACTTGATACACACAAGGCTCCATGTTGTTGAGTTTTAATTGAATTAGGACTCAATAGTTGTTGCTTATTTATTGTAAATTAGTTAATATTAATTAGAGATAAAAATAAGGTAATCCTTATTGAATTAGGACTTGCTCTAAGCCCTTTATTCAGAATCAATGGGACTACAACATCCATGTTGGACATGTGGTGTAAGAGAAAGGTTCTCTCTTTTGAAAGTATAAAAGGAGAGCAATGCTCTCTCTTTTACAATACATTTTTTGAGAGCAAAGTCCCTGGAATTTCGTGCCCATTGAGATATAGAAGAGTCTTGAGTCTACATATCTCATACACCTCATCTTGTTGCCTTTGTCAAAGTCTGGGTTCCTGGGAAGCAACACAATTCATTTCCGTGCCAACGAGAGAGATATTTGCATAATAGACTTGATTCAGGAGGTTTCTTTAGTAGAGTTTCATGATTCAAAGGTAACCCTAATAAATCTCTTCTATTCATTGGGAATATTGGAAATTATTTTGGAAATCTTTTCCTTATGATTTATAATTTCTGAATGCACAAATTTTTGTACTACATTTTCTGATTCATACGATGAACTAACATTGATTTAGCAAAATATTTGCTAAACATTCCATGTTTCTGTGATACGTAGTGAATAACTTTTTATTTACTTCTTTCATTTAATATTAGAGTCTTAGTATAGAGGATTTTGATTGCATCCAAATCTGATGAACAATTGGCTAGATTATCAGGATCGTCGGGTATATTATCTTGCGACAATTATAATGATTTGAATGATTCGGTGAGTTTCAAAATTTATACTATTCTCTTATGTTTTAAACATATTTTGGGAAATATATGAGGTCTAGAAGGTATGTATTCATACCCAAATGATACACTAATTTTTGTTGACATTCGGAAGAAGATTTGGATGTTAAAAACGAACGCAGACTCTGATTTCAACCAAAAACTCTACCAAGAAAATATTGAGTTTTTAGATATTGTTTTTGAGTCGTATAACATGATAAAATATCGACTAATAAGTCATAAATCAATTCCCCTATCAGTGAAAAAAGTTTTACATGATTCTGACCATTGGTCTCGAGAAATTGGATTTCTCCATAAGTGAAGTTGGAAGAGCACTCAGTCATTTTAATTGACTTGTTTCTCATACTTTGGGACTCAAAAATTGATTTAAATATTTAAGGTCACAACAAATTTTAAGTCCAAGTTGCATATTGTCTTCGAATTTGAAGTACGATGGTCAGATCTTGCAAATTCGAATTTGAAATTATTTTTGTTTATTTTGTAAATATACAATGATTTTATTTCATATTTTTCTAAATATTTATGCATTTGAATCCTTACAATACAATTAGAAAATTATGGAATTAAGTTTATTGATTTCATGAATTATCTAGATTGTTACTTTAGACATTTTTCGCAATTAAAATTGTTTTGATTCGAAGAATTGTTGATATTATTGCACTATTGAAATTAAAAAGAATCTTTTGAATTCAAAAGTTATCTAGATTGTTGAACTAGAAATTTTGTGAAATTAAAAGGGATTTTAGATTCCTAAAATATCTGAGTATTGTTATATATTATCATACACAATCAAAAGATCGATAAAATCTCCTTAGTACAATATGTACTGATTGTCTTGTTTCAAATTAATTCGGTGAAGGTATATAGGCAATGGATATGCTGATGGGTTACTTAATTAACACCTTGCACTGTACTTGCAACGGAAGCGCTCCCGGTTGGTATTATCTATTCGACCTGGTTGGATTCATTTCAAGAAAAGGTAGCATGAAAAATCATGGAGCACTTAAACAACTAAAATTGAAAGATTAAATTGTACTAAGTGAGGGTGTAATACTGTATGATAATATTAAGTGCATAAAAGAATCAATCCCCAACTAGGATCACTTAAGTGTCAATATTTTAATTAGACTAAGACAATAAGCATGTATCCTAGCTTTATCCCTTAGATTAATCATGAGAATTTGATTCGAAATGTTTAATCATTAATTTAAATAGGATACGGACTAAGTCATATGACTACATCCATGGTATCCTGTCATGGCAAAGATCTTTGTCACCATGGGTTGTATTTTTGAAGACATTCATGTGTAGTCATGATTACGGAAAACAAATTACCAAGGAATATGGTTCTTCGTTTCTTGAAAGGGATGTGTCGTAGCGTAGTGACCTCAATGTTGTTCCACATATTATTGAGGCGACATTGGATTATGCATAGCGTAAATTACTATTCACTCATTGATAGTTGGTTTAATCGACAACATACTAACTCCGCATATGTGGGAGGTGTGAGTTTTTTATGGATCTCCATTTCATCACCTTTATTTTTCATTTTGGCCTTTAATACCTAGTTAAATACATCCAAATAGCATTAAATTACATAAATAACACTCACTATTTATGTTGTAAATATTGTACAAAATATGAATTTAATGCTAAAATAAAAGAATAAAGAAAGAAAAGGAAAGAAAGTAAGTGTCAATGACACTGAGTGATCCTATTCCCCGAGACCTGGTCATCATGATAACTTGGTCGAGAAAGAATGAAGTAGGGGGAGATAAGGGCCAATAATGGAATCAAAACCCTAATTGTTATTCTCCAATAAAGGAATTTTGGGATCAATTTTAATTTTTTGTATTTTTATATCTCAAATAAATAAACTTTGAAATGAAACTTGTACATAAAAATACAAAAAATAAAAAAATTATTTCATTTAAAAATAATACACAGTTTGCCCTAGACACTCAGAGGAAAACGACGCAATGAAAATTCCCAGACATGTATCTTCTCCATACAAGCTCAAAATTCACCAAACTCATCTTTATTGTTAATAAAATTAAATTATCTATTCAATGAAGGTGATTTCATTCAATTTGGAGTTAAGATGCAAAAGTTACCTTTCGAGCCTTCACTATGCAAGATATATGTATAAAATAATCAATTTATTTATTCTTTACATTTTCAATTTATTTATTTCTATACATTTGTAAAAATTATTTAAAATACATGTATCTAATTAAATTAAAATAAAACCATCAAAAATAAGATAAAATAATTAAGTATGCTTCCATACATAGATGAACTATACCTATAAGCATATATATAATAAATATACATATTTAAGTTAATAAATAACTTCAGAAAATATAATAAAAATAAATTTATGTGTATTTAAATAATTTATAGATATATAAAATAAGTGTATAAAATAATAAAATCTAAAAAATACAAAATAAAAATAAAACATACTATATATAGGTAAATATACATATAATTATACATATAAAAAGAAACACCTAATAAATCAACTTAAAAAAATAAAAAAACATAATAAATATTGTATGAAATAATAAATATTTTTTATGTTTTATCAAAAAATAATAAATTCATTTAAAATTTTAATTTGATTTAATAAAGGATTTTTGCCATGTTTTGTGGCCTAGTGACCTACGTGGCCTAGTGGGGGTCGGCCATGGCTGACCCACCGGTCAACTGGCCCCCCTACTCCAGTGGAAGTTTTAGATCGTTGACCACCTCATCTTCCTTGATTTTTCCCCATTAAGCCTTGCACTTTCTAAGAATGATTCCTTCAACAAAGTTGTTCCTCGTTCATTGCTCGTTCATGCCATGATCATTGATGGAGCCTTGGCCGACGAGCAAACCCTAGTTAAACCCCCAATGTATATATATACTAGACCTCTACCTCCTTTCAAAATTTGATCCCACTTCAGCCTCGAAATCCCTGATCCTTCCTAAGCCTGAGGTTACTAGTGACAACAGCAACTTTGCCTGAGCGTTTGGCATGGAGGATAAGGTCTGATGACAGAGACCCAAGCTCACCGGAGACCTTCAGGTAGAGTTCCTCCTTGGATCCTTGTTCGGCAGGTTGAGCCATACCTTTCCCTCTCTTTTTATTCCTAGCATTAGATATAGCCTAGTTTAGGATTTTGTTTCTTTTAATTTCATATTTTATTTCATGAGAAAAACAAATTGTAATTCGCTAGAGATTGAGATCCGCCCACTGTTCCACCGTGCTTCGACTGTTCTTCACCTCACTTGACACCTCCATTTCCTTCCCCATTGCATTCCCTACATCCAGCACATCTCCATCCACCTCAATCTCCTCCAGATCGAGCGATCAGGCCTCCCTCCTCCTTCGTCTGCTGGAGACATCCGCATACCTCTGTCCACCTCGATTCCCTCCAGATTGAGCAATCGGGTCTCCCTCCTCCTCCGTCTGCTGGAGACATCCACCGCCCTCCCTCTTCGCTCACTTCTACACCAAACATTACCCGGAACCTCTCATTTTCTTGTGTGAGCCTTTTTCTGCAGATACTAGTGATGGATGACCCTTCTCGGGTCGATTTTCGCCAAGTTAGAGGCATTCCTGGAGCTTCACCATCCTCGATCGTCCAGGACCTCACCGATGGGTCCCTGACTTGTCTGAATTTTCCAATCCAATGCAGAAGCCTTCTAGCCTTCTTTTGCACAACCGGCAAGCCTCCCATGTGCTCGGAGTCGACCAGGAGGTTGGATTGAAGTTCACCCAGGCGGGTGTTCCTCCCTGTTCTTCCTGGTGGCCTCCCAGACATACGATTAAGCCCCACCTCCAAGTTGCCCAGTTTTCGTTGGATAAAGGAGTTCAACACCTTCCGATCGAGCAGCTAGATCTAATATAGCCCATCCATCTGTGAATCCTCATTGTGCGATCAGGAGCCGACGTGTGGTAAGTGGAGTACACACAACTATTGGATCACGTGTAGAGGGGTAATTTTGCCTGGTACCTCTCCGCATTTGTATTTACCTTTTACTCCTAAAATGTTCCATTGTAGTTCATTTTTTTGTAAATATTTGCATTAAAGCCCTCTATTTATTTTAGTTCATTTATTTTTGTAATATTTGCCTTAAGGCCCTATATTTATTTTAGTTCAATTATTTTTGTAGTATTTTCATTGAGGCCCAACATTTATTTTATTTTCTTTAGGTCCAGTCCATGCCATCTTACATGCATATGCGCTTGAGGGGACTGAACATTTTCCAGAGGACCTCCTATGTATTTTTGTTATTATTTAGTCCAAGAATTGGCACTTCAGTGTTACAACTTTCGAAAAATTACAAGTAGATCCTGTAACTTTTGGGAAATTGCAAATATACCCCTACTAACACGTATTGAATTAAATATTTTGGGATTTTTGACCATGGGACCATTGACATTGGAAATGTGTTCTAGACTGGCTTGTATGCTCATTTAAATTGTGTTTAGATCCCTCCCATAATAATTTTATATTGTGTATTTCTTTTATTAAAAATAATATTTTGCATCTAAAATTTGTAGGAAAATTATTTTCAGTACCTGAGACTATATTACATCTATATATTTGTCATACAGTAATTAAATCTATTTTCTTATTTTTAAAAATATAAAAACATTGCATTTTCTTTCTATTGGCATTAAAAAATATAAATAAATTATAAAAATGATTTGAAATTTTCCAAAAAATAGAATATCTCTATTATTTTATTTTGCATCTTTGACAAAAATCACTAAAAATTTCAAAAAAACGCTAAAATTTGAAAAAAAAATACCAAATTTTATGTAAAATTCATACAATTAATTGAAATTCCAAACATATTAGTTTTGTTCGTATTTTTTATATTATATATTATATATTAAAAAGAGTTTGGAAATTTTTAAGGAATTTATCAATCTTTAAATTACAAAATAATTCGACCTAATATTATTAGTCCATGTTTTGACAATTTTAATCAATTAAAAATACAAAAAATAGAAATTTTTATAAGAAAAGTTTCAAAAATAGAGAAAAAAATGAAAAATACAAAAACATTGTATTTTGCAATTTTTTGTATTTAGTTATATTTATAATTACACTACTTTATATATAACTTATATATGTATTAGTACTTTATATTACTTATATCTAGTATTAATA
The DNA here is from genome assembly GCA_037367405.1 of Ottelia alismoides. NCBI lineage: Eukaryota > Viridiplantae > Streptophyta > Magnoliopsida > Alismatales > Hydrocharitaceae > Ottelia > Ottelia alismoides. The sequence goes on from JAZKJV010001396.1 coordinate 1,123,654, forward strand.
TTTATAAATACCTTAATTATTTATAAACCCTTAAAAATAACAAATTATTTACCTTAGGGTAGTTTTATGATTTTTATCTATATATTATATATTTATATCTTGTATAGTTATTATATTATACATGTTATCTATATATACATATATATTACATACATACTAAAAAGGAAACTAAAAATCAGAAATTATAAAGATAAAATAAAAATATAAAATTAAAAACAAATATATATATTAAAAATTCATGCAATAATAAATATCAAAAACCTACAAAAATTAAAAATCCATACAAAACACCTTAAAATTTTATTGATTTTTCTTTTCAATTTTTGTTGATATCCACATTGCTCCTTTGTGGTTCGACCCCTACACTTGTGTACTATACATACTATTTTGTAGTGTATACTAAATTTTAGCTCACCTCATTCATTATTTGATCACTAATGTGGGTTAATTGTTGATACACTTGATTATGGATACCTGAGAGACGAGAGAGCGATCGACATAGAGATTGCCAGACCCGACTTGTTCGACACGCAAACCCTCCAAGACCAGATGTTAGGATCCCTCCACGATCATTGTGCCCATCAAATGGCATCGTTGTTGGAGAGAAACAATTATGATGGATTTTATATATCTTTTTCATTAGTTATTTTTTTTTATTTATCTTTTATTTGATATAATTGTCTGTGTTGATACATTTTCTCTATTGAATTTCTCGTGAGGGACCTCATGGCGAAGGTGAATTATTAGGAAGCATGTGCATCTAAGCTATGAGGAGATTGTCTCTTCATCTTGTAAGCTAGTTAAAGAGAGTAGGAGAGAGTTGCCATTAGCATAGCAATTTTCCTTTATTTTTGTGAGAGAGAGAGAGAGATTCGCTATTTATTATTGTGATAATACATCCGAACACTTGAACTTCCAAGACTATTTTACCAAATAATTATTCACTTGGGGCATACCGGATTTTTCGTGAATTTCTTTGCATTCTCACTTTTGTCCTCCCTATTTTCCCTTTATTTTCTTTTATTTCTTGTAATTTGTGCCTTTTACCTTTATTTTTATTTGTTTTCTGTGATTGAGTCCATAGCATTTTAGGGTTGTTTAATCGAGTAAGGTAGGTCCACACACCTAATATATACATGTTCCTATAGTCTACATTTGGACTAGATCAAACTCAATTTTGTACTTCATGCTACCAACAATTCCTACTTAGGGTGATTTCACATACTTGCATCTTATATAGATTAGTTTTAGAATTCTTATCTTGCATCCCGCATTGAGAGAACTGGGAAGAACTATAAATCTTCTACATGGGCATTCAATATTTTGCCACAAGGGTGAGATTTCCATCCTAGTGTCACCTTACATTTCTTTGTCGCTATCTCCCTCTGATTTTGAGCATTTAAATTTAAAATAAAATCAAAAAGTCATTAAGCAATTCTCATTGAAAAATTCTTTAAAAAGGTGAAAACTAAAATTAAAACAAGGAGACCATTAAATAAACTTTGACCTAATTAAAAATCTTAATGGACATCATTATTTGGAGTTCACAAAGCCCTCATGGTATTCATGTACATTCCAGATAAAGTGAGGCACGACCCATAAGGAATAGAGTCAAAAATTTGATCTGTGGCTGCCTCAATTATCACTTGGGACAAGCAAAGTATTGGCTTTTCTATTGTACGTAGGCGAGTAGGGCCTTATCAACGATGGTGCTCTCACCTTGCATAGAGCATCTGACTTGATATGAAGGATTGATCATAGGACATGCCCTCATATGTGTGTCTTTTCATCATCTTGCATCCGAGTACCTCACTGTTTGGGGAAGTAGTGGTTTTGCATGTCGGCTTCCTCTCTTCTTCTTTGGTTGAGTAGCCCCTAGGCATGATATTGAGGATCTCAAAAAGTGCATATCACAAAACAGAAAAGGAGGTGGAACAAGTACATAAGTACTTTCCTAGTAGTGCACACTCTCTTCTACGGCTAGTCGATAAGGACGTGTTACAATTTTGACTGGATCAACAATACTAAAACTGAATAAAATAAAAATATACGAACCTTCACAGCTTCGCATGTGTTGGGTTGGTGAACCCAATTTTGTTTTGTGTTTGTTTGGATATAGCTTGGGATTCAAAGATCAGCCCCGTGCACTTACACCATTTTATCTTTCCTTGTATTTTACTCTATTTGACCCCTTGCTCACTGTGAGCCTTCTACTATTTTACATTCTTTTTTATTTCTTGTTCACTACTGTATCTTTCATCCATTCATCTATATCTCTTTTGTTTCCAAGATGTTCTCCTGGATGGCATAGTCGGGTTTCCACCGACACCAACATTGATTCCATGGGTTCAACTTCTCCAATAATTCAGGGAAATCTTTGAATGATTGGTTCAGACTTTGTAAACCATCCTTAAGTCTCCATGTTTCTTACATCTCCCACATATCAGGAAAACTCTCTTCACGAGTTCTGGCCTTTTTGGATGGGGATTGATTTCACTCCTTACACTTCTTCATAATTAATAAAATTTAGGAACAGACCTAATTCTGGATTATTTTCTAATCTGGAGCATGCATACAGATTGATCGAGGTAATTTCCCAATTATAAATCGGGACCCCGATCTAGAGCCCAACCATTCACAGTCAGATTCTGAGATGGCTCCTGCATGCAAAGGAAAGGGACCCCAACTTCCTAGCATCGAGCAAAACACAAAGAGTAGGGCATGAACCAAAATGAATTGAAGAGTTGTCTCTTGGCCTTCATTCAGGTAATACAACAATAGTTGATGATCAAGCTCTTACCTAGGCCGACTTTCAAGATATGTTGAATGATATGAGGAGGATATCAGAAGAGAGAGAAGCACAACGAGGAGGGGATGATGATCTCCATGGTGATGATAAAGATAATCACTCTATAGATGGACCTCATGGAGGTGAGGGAGAGGGAAGGAGAGGCCAACCTAAGCCCACACTAAATCAGACATACAACTTGGAGATGGTCGAATCACTGAGTGGATCATGATTCCTCTGATCCACAGACACTTTGAACTAAAGCCACATCTCCTTTCTCTTCTCCTTAGCTTCCACGGGAACCCGAATGAGGAACCGTACATCCATCTACAGTAGTTTGGATGCATATGCAACACAACTCACTACACCAACATCCCATTGGGCTTAGTCAAGATAACCACTTTCCTCTTCATCCTTCAGGGCAAAGCACTCTACTGGATCATCACATGGGAAAAGTGGTCACAATGTGGTAAGATTTGAAGTCTACGTTCCTACATAAATACTACCCACTCAGTCATCTCAATATGATGCAATCCAAGAATGCCAACATCTCCCAAGGATCCCAACAGTCCATTCATGAGACCTGGGAGAGGTTCAATGATTTGATAGAGAAATGTCCTCATAACGACATCCCAAAGGCCAGTTTGGTCCAGCACTTTTGGGGGAACTCACTGAGAACAGACAACGTTTGTTTGATGTCGTCTATAGAGGCCCTCATTTCAATAAGGACGAGGACATAATATGGTAGATCATCAAGGAGATGTTCGAAGGAGAGGTTGCACTCTCCTCCTTTCGTTCCTTCCAAGTGCAGTGTAGAACCTCCGCAAAAATGTTAATATGTGTGAAACCCCGCATTTTATTTTTCCTAAAATCTGGAGTATTTTTAACCTCCAAAAAATTCAAATAATCACGTCATTACGTAGATCTCGTCGAGATCTTTCCAACGAGCCCAAGAACACCCAATTCCGATATTCCTATCTCAAGTTATCGATGTTTTAAGTATAATGGTTGGGACCCGTATATGGATCCGAACCATATCCGAAATTTCATCCAATTGCACATCTCCCTCTATAAATAGAAGGTGATAGGCTACCTTCTCCAAAGCCCTAGCCGCCACCATCCTCCCCTCTCATTGGAGCACCACCACCTTGGTCAGTGTAGTCATCGGAGGGCCGTCGTCGACGTCGGAGAAGGAGCTCCGATCGAAGATCCGCGACCACCATCACGTAGGGAAGCTCGAGGTCACCTTCATACACACATTCGCTATACAATCGAGTGACGAAAATATCGTTGCACATGAGAGGAGGACCTGAGGGAACATCCTCGGAGGTAACGATATATACCCCCTCTTGCTGTTGATTTTCACATACTTTGGTCCCTATACTCTTGAACATCTATAGAGCCTTATGTGCTTCTTGTAGCATTGCTTATATATATTATTGTTTGACATCACATCTCACAAACTGTATTTTGCCAATAATATTATCTCAATTCTTTTTAGTGCCTTGATATATGACAAATAAACCAGATTTTCTTAATGAAAATTTTCCTCGCTATCGATTTTCACCCGACTATCGACCCTACATTTTTCAACATCGGTGTAGCCTTAAGTCCTGTCAGGATATGATTTGTATTCGTCATCTATCTCATATTGCGAAAAACCTATTCTTATTTGTCGATTTCTTTTTGAAATCATATATGTATGTATGAACCAAAACCAATACAACACCACCCTGAAATTTCTACATCAAGCTCGATATTGTTGATAATCTATTGAATACCGACTAAATTCAGATGATTGTATTTGAACAAAGTATATGCAGTATAGAGGCTCTTGTACATTGAATTTCAAGCTATCACATTTACGGGAAAACATGTGATAATATTTTTTTTTTACTTTTCACATTTCGACATCATTTTTTTATCAGAGATCGTTATGGGATAATAATCATCAGCATGCACCGATTTTATGAAGATCATTAACGGATGTTAAATGCATCAAATTCAATTGATCCGTTATTATTCTGAATTAAAATGTTATTGAGTATCTTAATGGACACCAACTTGAATAAGAATACAAGACGTCTATAATGTTAGGAGGTGGTGGACTCACGGATATAAATGTTGTTGATTTATAATTTGAAATATAAAAATTCATTATATCAATGTATGGAAAATGTTAATGGTCTATGATATTAATGAACATGGTATTAATATATCTCATGCTAACGTTTGTGGTGCTAAAATTCTTGTGTGTACATGATGATAGAAATTTCACAAACATATTGTACGTAATGTAGAAAAACTTCTTGCATATACCTTGATGATGCAATAATGCAATGACTCTCTTTAACTGCGACATATATTAGTTCACCAAAATCATACAACAATAAGCAAGTTTTTTTTATAACTACTCCAAGTAAAGAAGAGTGACAGTGAGAGAATTAAATTACACGCATATGTGGGCGATACAATTGGCTACTTTAGTAAACCTTCTACACAGTTAAGCGTGTAATTTTTTTTCCATACTCATTAGTAAACATTAATATGAGTTGAAGGAATGATGATGGTAATAGTCCCAGTTAGACTTTTAATTATGACATATATTTTCACGAACTAAATCAGCACAATATTACTTTGTTGGTGACTATGAATATACATTATCATTCTATGGTTCAGATTTCCCTAGTGATTGGGTAAGTGGAGTTAGGTGCCGCAAGGGATTGGGCACGCAACCTTGGACCTCGGAAAGATGCCTTGAAGGTCGCAACCCCAACGGACGAGTTGGATGACGCGTTGCACCTAGCAGCCCGGTAGTATCCGGAGACGCTCGACGGAGTTGGCAGGTGGCGCAGTTGGCGTTCTTGGTTTCTCACTTATACACAATTTTAAGATTCTGATTAAAATTTGATGTGGCGGCATCAAATTTTACCTCGAATATAATTATTGTGAGAGGTGTTCCGGGATATAGTTTGAAGTTGGAGAATTTCAGATTTAGACCTTTTCCTGTTCTAGTTGGACAAAGGTACATGGAGGTTTACCCAATATGACAAACAAGTTCCCGCGTAGCGGAGGCCTGCAAGTCGTGTACTTGTGTGTGCTAAAAAAATGATTAATGATCGAATGTCAGAAATTTTATACCGTGTGGACTCCAACCAACTTGTAGAAATATCAAGATCATTGTGGTAGTACTTAAATGATTGTTATATAGATAAATAAAATCAGATATTACATGATCATATGTGAGCTAAAATGACTTGGTGTTCTTTATCAATTTTTTTATACATGCATATGCCATTAACTAGAGTGGAGTATACATTCTTTTCTTATCCCTACATTAGTCATTATAGTGTTTGTCTCGTTACTGAGCAATTGCTCATGACGTTACCCTCGTGTGAACCCAACAGGTATACCTGAGCAGCAGCCGCAACAGTAGCGATCTTTTGAGGAGATCAGAACTTTCTACATCATACTTGCACTAGACAAGGTGCATCCTTTTTAGAGTAACTTATTCACTTCCGTATCTTTTTTATGTTATTATTGAGAGATATTGTAGTGAGATATGTGGAGAGCTTTTTCTACAAAATTAATATATCATGATGTATCTCTTCTATGGATATGGACTTGATGATCATTATCAATGAGAATGGATGGTGTATTTTACTTTTCATTTCTCATTATTCTCCTGTTGTTATTTATATTTCGAATGTTAATCTAATGTGCATAAGATGGTTTGCTGAGTATCGTTGATCATGACGTATTTGGACCGTAGGTCTGACGCTCCCGTCCCGTCGGTTTCGGTAGCCGAAGGGGCAGGGCGTCACAGATGGTATCAGAGCCCGATACTCCATTCTATCCTTGTATATTAGATTATCAACGGAATTTGAAATATAAATATAGCGACAAAGCCTTCTAATTTTGGCATTAGTCAAGGAGAATAATTGCAGTCTTGTTTATTGAGTCCATTGTCTTTCCAACCATAGAAATAAATTCTAATATAATGATTCTGTAGGGAATTATGTCGCCTCGTGTTGACCCTGATGTTGCACAACAGTTAGCCGTACTAGTTCAGGCTGTGCGGGGTATACAACAGTGTCAGGAGGTATTGGAGCAAAGGCTCCTCCAGCAGGATGACTCCTCATATCAGCCCTCTCGTGAGGAGGAGGACAGTGTTCACCCTTCGTTGTCTCTGGAACCAGAAGGATCAGAGGACGCGTTATAAAAATATCAGACGACCTACGCAGCATATCAGAGGTCTAAGGTGCCACAATTCTTTGGCACCGGCACGCCAGATGAGGCTGAGTTGTGGATGGATCACGTATCCAAGGTTTTGCGGATGATCCATGCTCCTGAAGAGTCTTGGCTTACTTTCGTAGAATTTTCACTAGCGGGGTATGCTGAACGTTGGTGGTACGCCACCAAGGAACATCTGAAAGATCCTTAACATGGGAAATGTTTCTTGACGAATTTCGTAGCCAGTTCTATCCTAACCACTGGGTTGAGTATCAGAGGAGGTTGTTTGCTTAACTGAAGCAGGGGACAATGACGGCCCAAGAATACCTCATTCGCTATACTGAACTCTCCCGCCACTCACCAGCGACTGCTGCTTTTCCTGAGGAGAATTTACAGAAGTTCATTCGAGGACTACGTGATGATGTGCAACATCAGCTATCTGCATTGGATTTCACTTCCATCAAGGAGGTAGCTGCTAAAGCTACCAAGATGGAGGCAACTAAGAGTCGACTTCAGGGGAGTCCATCACATTTCCAACCATCTCAGTTCGGGAGATCAGCTCGTCGAGATTTCTACAGAGATCGTAGAGAGCGTCATTTCCACCCAGTGGCTACCACCCCTACCATTAGCAGATTTGCCCCTACACATACTTTGGGGCAGGGCTTGGTGAGTCGTGGTACTACTTCCTTCCGCTCTGCGACGCACTCGCAGGGTCGCAAGACAGGAGGTGCTAGTCTTGCCTCGGGAGGCTCCTTTTCTCAGCCAGGAGATCGTAGGTGTTTCCACTGCCAACAGCCGGGTCATTTCAAGGCCAAGTGTCCCTTACTTGCCAGCAGCTCAGGAAGTCATCAACCAAGTGTACGATCAACTTTCTCACCCGCACAGTCACATGGATCAGCTTCTCGTCATGGAGATCGAGGCTTTCAACGTCCTCCACCACGGCCAACTTTCAATGCTGCAGGTTCTACCGCTCCATCACACCCGCAGGGACAATTAAATGCAATCACACAAGAGCAGGCCCGCGCCTCAGAAGCTGTAGTGCGATGTATGATTTCAGTGCATGGTATATCCTTACATGCTTTATTTGATTCGGGAGCTACGCACTCTTTTCTTGCACATCGATTAGTGCCCAAGTTAGATAAAGAGTCAGTCTGTGTTCCATCTCCTTACTACATCAAAGGCCCAGGGGGCCAATTATTCATAGTACGACAAGCAGTGGAGAATGTAGCAGTGCAGATCGACGGACACTTATTGCCCGCATATCTTTTTTTCATTCAGTTAGAAGATTTTGATGTCATCTTAGGTATGGATTGGCTTGAGCAATATCATGCATGCCTTGATTGCTTCGAGAAGACGATAGTGTTCTGTCTCCCACGCATACCTACCTTTCAGTTTGATGGACGTACCTCAGACAGTGAGGTCTTGTATGTATCGGCATTGAAGGCCCAACACGTGCTTGATCAGGGATGTATAGGTTTTCTCGCCCATGTTGTGGAGTTACCCGTCGAAGATCGTATGATTGAAGACGTCAAAATTGTACAAGATTTTCCTGATGTATTCCCAGAGGAATTACCTGGACTACCGCCATAGAGGGAGATCGAGTTCGATATTACCTAGATATCCGACACGCAACCGATCTCCATCCCTCCATACAGAATGGCACCAGCCGAACTCAGGGAGCTCAAAGTACAACTGCAGGAGTTATTGGAAAAGGGATTTATACGTCCCAGTACATCACCTTGGGGAGCACCGGTTCTCTTCGTAAAGAAGAAGGATGGGTCCATGCGCTTGTGCATCGATTACAGATAATTGAATAAAAGGACGATAAAGAATCGTTACCCACTTCTACGAATAGATGATCTTTTCGATCAGTTGCAAGATGCAGCGGTATTCTCAAAGATTGACCTGCGATTGGGTTATCATCAATTGAGAATTAAGGACACAGATGTGCTTAAATCAGCTTTTCGCACCATATACGGCCACTATGAGTTTGTGGTTATGCCGTTTGGACTCACGAACGCACCTGCCGCGTTCATGGATATGATGAACAGAATTTTCCGTCCATACTTAGATCGTTTTGTGGTAGTGTTCATTGATGATATCTTGATCTACTCACGTGATGAGCATGAGCATGAGCAGCATCTGCATACTATTCTTGAGACACTCAGAGAACACAAGTTGTGTGCAAAATACAACAAGTGTGAATTTTGGCTTACCGAAGTAGCTTTCCTCGGTCATGTAATTTCAGGGGCAGGTGTGGCAGTTGATCCAGCTAAAATAGAGGCAGTCATGTCCTGGGAGCAACCCAAAACAGTTACAGAAATACGCAGCTTCTTAGGCCTCGCCAGCTACTACAGACGTTTTGTTAAGGGTTTCTCGCAGCTAGCTCTACCACTTACTCGCCTGACACAGAAAGATGTCCCTTTCATTTGGAGCGACAAGTGCGAGCTGAGCTTTCGTACGTTGAAAGAAAGACTGACCAGTGCTCCAATTCTCACCCTTCCTTCAGGCTCCTTAGACTTTACTGTTTATACTGATGCATCAAAGGAGGGTCTAGGAGCAGTGTTGATGCAACGTGGTCATATCGTAGCATATGCATCACGACAACTAAAGGACCACGAACGGATTTACCCTACTCATGACTTGAAGTTGGCAGCGATAGTCTTCGCGTTGAAGATATGGCGTCACTATTTATATGGAGTCACGTTTGAGATTTTTACAGATCACAAGAGTCTCAAATACATCTTTGATCAGTGAGAGTTGAATATGAGGCAAAGAAGATGGATGGAACTGTTGAAGGATTATGACTGCACTATCTCTTACCATCCGGGTAAGGGAAATATAGTAGCAGATGCTTTGAGTAGAAGAGCACATACCAAGGGCACCGCAGCATGACTACAGACTTGGGATATGCTCACAGCACTTAGTGAGTGGCACCCCTTTGATAGTGCTGCAGACGTTGTAACTGTACCTGCCAAGTATAGTGGACTATGGGATAGGATTGTGCATGGTCAGCAAACAGATCAGAAATTACAAGACTTATTCCATCGATGCCTGAAGGAGGAGTTTGATGGATTCAGAGTCTGTGAGTCCATCTTATGGAAGGGGGACCGTGTTTGTGTCTCTGATGATGGTGAGTTGAGGAAAGACATCCTAGATGAGGCTCACTGTTCTAGATTATCTATCCATTAAGGGAGCACCAAGATGTATAGAGACCTCCGTCAACACTTCTGGTGGGAGGGGATGAAGAGAGATGTTGCAGAACACGTCAGTCGTTGCCTTACATGCCAATTGGTGAAGGCAGAGCACAAGCGTCCTCCTGGCTTGTTACAGTCACTTCCTATTCCGTTGTGGAAATAAGAAAGTATCTCTATGGATTTCGTGGCGTCCTTACCTCGTACGTTGGTGGATATGATGCTATTTGGGTGATTGTGGACCGGTTGACCAAGTCTGCACATTTCATTCCCATGAACATGACATGCACTCCGGTAGATATGGCCAAGTTATATATTCAGCATGTTATTCGCTTGCATGGGATTCCCAAGGAGGTTGTATCGGATAGAGACTCTCGTTTTACATCGCATTATTGGGGAGAATTCATGAAGGCCCTAAAAACCGAACTATGTCTTAGTTCAGCCTATCATCCGCAGACTGATGGGCAATCAGAGAGGACAATTCAGACCCTTGAAGACCTACTCAGATCATGTGCAATTGAGTGGCAAGGATCTTGAAAGGATCACCTTCCTTTGGTGGAGTTCACTTATAACAACAGCTACCATGCTAGTATTGGCATGGCACCTTTTAAGGCATTGTATGGGTGGAGATGCACCACTCCTTTATGTTGGCAAGAAGTGGGTGACAAGGAGATTTATTCTACTCAGATAATCGAGGATACAGCAAGGACGGTAGAGATGGCTAGAAATAAATTATTGACTGCACAAAGCCGTCAGAAGAGCTATGCTGATCAGAGACGTCGTAATCTTGAATTTGATGTCGGAGACTTTGTATTCTTAAAAGTATCTCCAATGAGAGATATTCAAAGATTTGGTGTCAAGGGCAAGTTAGCACCACGGTTCGTTGGCCCGTTCGAGATTTTATCTCGTATTGGGAAAATAGCATACCGGGTAGCACTCCCCCCTCACTTGGTAGGCGTGCATGATGTATTTCATGTTTCAAACCTACGGAAGTATATTCGAGACCCTTGATATGTGATTAGCTATGAGGACCTCGCGGTTGAACCGAATTTGTCTTTTCCTGAGGCACCCGTACAGATTTTAGACCGAGCAGTAAAGAGGTTACGACGGAAGGACATCCCTTTGGTCAAAGTATTGTGGCAAAGTCAGAATGTTGAGGAGGCCACATGGGAGCCTTAGGCAGATATGCGACAAAAATACCCCTATCTTTTTGAAGGTATGTTCACGAGACCCTATTTCAATCCTCTTTAAGATTTTTATGGGTTTCGTTCTCTTTAAGATTTTTATGCCTGAATCTACATCACATTCGAAACTTATACGTTGAATCCTACGTCTCGAGGACGAGACTTCCTTTAAGATTTTTATGACGTGAAACCCCGTATTTTATTTTTCCTAAAATCTGGAGTATTTTTAACCTCCAAAAAATTCAAATAATCACATCATTACGTAGATCTCGTCGAGATCTTTCCAACGAGCCCAAGAACACCCAATTCCGATATTCCTATCTCAAGTTATCGATGTTTTAAGCATAATGGTTGGGACCCATATATGGATCCGAACCATATCCGAAATTTCATCCAATTGCACATCTCCCTCTATAAATAGAAGGTGATAGGCTACCTTCTCCAAAGCCCTAGCCACCACCATCCTCCCCTCTCATTGGAGCACCACCATCTTGGTCAGTGTAGTCATCGGAGGGCCGTCGTCGACGTCGGAGAAGGAGCTCCGATCGAAGATCCGCGACCACCATCACGTAGGGAAGCTCGAGGTCACCTTCATACACACATTTGCTATACAATCGAGTGGCGAAAATGTCGTTGCACATGAGAGGAGGACCTGAGGGAACATCCTCGGAGGTAACGATATATACCCCCTCTTGCTGTTGATTTTCACATACTTTGGTCCCTATACTCTTGAACATCTATAGAGCCTTATGTGCTTCTTGTAGCATTGCTTATATATATTATTGTTTGACATCACATCTCACAAACTGTATTTTGCCAATAATATTATCTCAATTCTTTTTAGTGCCTTGATATATGACAAATAAACCAGATTTTCTTAATGAAAATTTTCCTCGCTATCGATTTTCACCCGACTATCGACCCTACATTTTTCAACATCGGTGTAGCCTTAAGTCCTGTCAGGATATGATTTGTATTCGTCATCTATCTCATATTGCGAAAAACCTATTCTTATTTGTCGATTTCTTTTTGAAATCATATATGTATGTATGAACCAAAACCAATACAACACCACCCTGAAATTTCTACATCAAGCTCGATATTGTTGATAATCTATTGAATACCGACTAAATTCAGATGATTGTATTTGAACAAAGTATATGCAGTATAGAGGCTCTTGTACATTGAATTTCAAGCTATCACATTTACGGGAAAACATGTGATAATATATTTTTTTTACTTTTCACATTTTGACATCATTTTTTTATCAGAGATCGTTATGGGGTAATAATCATCAGCATGCACCGATTTTATGAAGATCATTAACGGATGTTAAATGCATCAAATTCAATTGATCCGTTATTATTCTGAATTAAAATGTTATTGAGTATCTTAATGGACACCAACTTGAATAAGAATACAAGACGTCTATAATGTTAGGAGGTGGTGGACTCACGGATATAAATGTTGTTGATTTATAATTTGAAATATAAAAATTCATTATATCAATGTATGGAAAATGTTAATGGTCTATGATATTAATGAACATGGTATTAATATATCTCATGCTAACGTTTGTGGTGCTAAAATTCTTGTGTGTACATGATGATAGAAATTTCACAAACATATTGTACGTAATGTAGAAAAACTTCTTGCATATACCTTGATGATGCAATAATGCAATGACTCTCTTTAACTGCGACATATATTAGTTCACCAAAATCATACAACAATAAGCAAGTTTTTTTTTATAACTACTCAAAGTAAAGAAGAGTGACAGTGAGAGAATTAAATTACACGCATATGTGGGCGATACAATTGGCTACTTTAGTAAACCTTCTACACAGTTAAGCGTGTAATTTTTTTTCCATACTCATTAGTAAACATTAATATGAGTTGAAGGAATGATGATGGTAATAGTCCCAGTTAGACTTTTAATTATGACATATATTTTCACGAACTAAATCAGCACAATATTACTTTGTTGATGACTACGAATATACATTATCATTCTATGGTTCAGATTTCCCTAGTGATTGGGTAAGTGGAGTTAGGTGCCGCAAGGGATTGGGCATGCAACCTTGGACCTCGGAAAGATGCCTTGAAGGTCGCAACCCCAACGGACGAGTTGGATGACGCGTTGCACCTAGCAGCCCGGTAGTATCCGGAGTCGCTCGACGGAGGTTGCAGGTGGCGCGGTTGGCGTTCTTGGTTTCTCACTTATACACAATTTTAAGATTCTAATTAAAATTTGATGTGGTCGCATCAAATTTTGCCTCGAATATTATTATTGTGAGAGGTGTTCCGGGATATAGTTTGAAGTTGGAGAATTTCAGATTTAGACCTTTTCCTGTTCTAGTTGGACAAAGGTACATGGAGGTTTACCCAATATGACAAATAAGTTCCCGCGTAGCGGAGGCCTGCGAGTCGTGTACTTGCGTGTGCTAAAAAATGATTAATGATCGAATGCCGGAAATTTTATACCGTGTGGACTCCAACCAACTTGTAGAAATATCTAGATCATTGTGGTAGTACTTAAATGATTATTATATAGATAAATAAAATCAGATATTACATGATCATATGTGAGTTAAAATGACTTGGTGTTCTTTATCAATTTTTTTATACATGCATATGCCATTAACTAGAGTGGAGTATACATTCTTTTCTTATCCCTACATTAGTCATTATAGTGCTTGTCTCGTTACTGGGCAATTGCTCATGACGTTACCCTCGTGTGAACCCAACAGGTATACCTGAGCAGCAGCCGCAACAGTAGCGGTCTTTTGAGGAGATCAGAACTTCCTACGTCATACTTGCACCAGAAAGGTGCATCCTTTTTAGAGTAACTTATTCACTTCTGCATCTTTTTTATGTTATTATTGAGAGATATTGTAGTGAGATATGTGGAGAGCTTTTCCTACAAAATTAATATGTCATGATGTATCTCTTCTATGGATATGGACTTGATGATCGTTATCACTAAGAATGGATGGTGTATTTTACTTTTCATTTCACATTATTATCATGTTGTTATTTATATTTCTAATGTTAATCTAATGTGCATAAGATGGTTTGTTGAGTATCGTTGATCATGGGCGTATTAGGACCGTAGGTCTGACGCTCCCGTCCTATCGGTTTCGGTAGCCGAAGGGGAAGGGCGTCACAATATGGAAGACACTTATGAAATGGACAGGTGCGAGAACTCCAATCTCAGCATCATTGGTAGTCATTTGTCTAAGGTAGATGTCATAGAGAAGAGATCATATGATCTAGAGAAGATAGTTGTAATCGATCAACGAATGAAAGGCTTGGACAAGCTGGATACAATCACTAAGAAACTGGAGCTGCTGGTAAACACTATCACTATCTGCAACTCCTTGGCAACTGCCCTCGACACTCCTGCTGAGAAAAAGGAGTTAATAGTGTAACATCAGCCTCAGTCGAGTCCCAACCAGCCTCATGTCCAGCATGTATATTACGTGCAGGTGTCTGAACAGTTGCAGCTGCAGACACAGATGGTTGTCTACCAGTCATCTGAGTACCAATCACAATACATTGAGCCATATTTCCCACCTCCACCACACATTCTGGAAGTGAATGGTGTTTGGAGAAATGATCAGTAGCTGACCCGTCTTCGTGGGCATTCCTCCGGTCAAAACACATCCATTTGGCTATACCACCAATAGTAAAGAGGGAGGAACTTCCAGCCCAATCAATCCCAGCACTAGCAGCCTCTACAGCATGGGTATACCTGGAGGCAGAACTACCAACAATCTGAATAGCATCAGAAGAACTATCAACAGCCATCTGCTCATTATCAGTATCAGTAAACCTCACCACAATACCAACAATATCATTTTCTTTTCCCTCCTCCTCAATATTCTCATGTTAACAAAGACAACCTTCCCACTATCAGCAGAATCAAAGGCCATACCAGACTGAATCCTCTAAGGTCGTGCTGGACAACCCGATCCTTGATTGTTTGGCCCATCTCATCAAGAATATGGCTGAGATGAGCCAAAAGATAGACGAATTGACAACCACCAAAACCGCCATTCCGGCTCAAGTCGAAACCAATCTGAATAACTTCCATCACTGGAAGTAGGTAGTTTGCAATATCTGACCCAATTCCGGTGAAAATAATATTGCTTTATCTAATGTTGTAACTTTCATGGGTGGTAAGACACTCCAGGCGACTGTAATAAGTGTCTGAGGGTGAGTCGTCAGCCAGGCTAACAGAAGGGGCCAAAGATTTTTTGAATGATGCAGCACCAATCACAAAAACATAAAAAATGAAGAAAACCATAAAACTCAAAAAGAAAGCAGCCAAGGCAAAGTCGTGCAAGCAATGGAGAAGCCAATAGCAACAAACAAACAAGAGCCAGCTGATGGATCCAAGCTTGCAGAGAATTTTGTTCCATTGATGTACATGATTTTGCACATTTTTACCATCTTCCAGTAAACAAAAATATTGAAACAAATTTACAGAATATAGTTTTTTAGTTGTACATATTCCTTTCCTGATGCAATTAAATCAAAAACCATAAAATTGAAAAATGCTCTATCTGATCCTAGCATTGTGGAAATATTGCATAACGTTATGCTTGAAATATCGTTGCTCAAAGCCATGGACTACATGTCTATTGTGAAAAGGGTCTTGAAAGAAGCATGTACAACAAAGTGTCTGAACCACAAGAAAGAAGTAGAAAACTAGATACGCACATTCTCACCATGGCCACTATAAATGCCATTAGCAATCCTTTAATAAAAAGAAAGACAAGGGAGCTCCAATCATCATATGCTAGATCTTCAATCAAGAGTTCGAGCGTACATTTCTTGATAGTAGATCGTCTATTAATTTGTTTCCTTCTTCCCTGCTCAGTAAATTTAGAGTAAGACCGCTGAAGCTCACAAAGATGATTCTGAAATTTGCAGACATATCAGTTAAGCGGCCCATGGGCATGTTGGAGGTTGTAATCGTCATCGTTCAAAGGATTCAATTACATGTTAATTTTTTGTCCTGGATATGGATACCTCCACACCTCTACTCCACACTCATATTATTATTGGATGGACGTTCCTACGAATAGTCGAAGCAGTGGTGGACTATGATACTAGAGAGATCACATTCCACTCCAACAGTGACAAAGTGCAGACAGAGACAGTTCCAGAATCGAAACCCAATGAAGTGGTATCTATATTGATAGAGATCAAACCACATGGACAAGAAGACTGTGACTTTTTGGTAGATATCAAATATACCTCTTTATTCTTGGATAACACGAAAACACATGAATTTCTCTCCTCTAAGGAAGACTTGCGCAATCATATTTACCGAAGTCTTTGAAGATGAGATCTTTATTGATGGATTCACTAAGATGATTGAACAACCATCCTTGTCTGAGCATGATAATTTTATTTCACATATGTGTGATATTTTGAAATCAATTTTTGAATGTATAATGGTAAGCAACATACAGTTGAAAGATCTAACACCTGTCATAGTTGCTAAAGTTGCCACCAAGCCGACTCCCATCCCACGAGAGCTCAAACCTCTACCCTCTAACATGAAATGTGCATTACTTGCAAGGAATATGATATGCATCCAGTCATCATAATCTCCCATCTGACTGAAGAGCAAGAATCTCATTTGTTTGCGATTCTTTAAAGAAATCGCTAGGCGATTGGTTGGAACATTATAAATCTCTATGGGATAAATCCGTCACTCCTCTCACATCACATCTATCTCAAGGAAGACAACAAACCCTCTCGGGAATTCCAGTGCAGATTGACCCCAACCTGTGGGAGGTTGTCATGAAAGAAATTACAAAATAATGTGGAATTTATCTATCCAATATCCGACTCCATGTGTGAGTCCCATGCATGTCGTGCCAAAGAAATATGAGATCACCATTGTTACCAATGATAAAGGAGATGAGATTCTGATTAGAGTACCGAACTCATAGTATGTTTGTGTGGACTATAGATGCCTCAATCTTGAAATCAGGAAGGACTACTTTCCATAGCCCTTCATCGGCCAGATCTTCGAAAGACTGGCAAAGGAATATTTTTGCTTCTTGGATGGTTAATCTGGATACAATCAAGTTACCATTGCTCTAGAAAATCAAAAGAAAAATACCTTCACATGTTTGTTTAGGACATACTCCTTCCGTAGAATTCCCTTTGGATTATGCGACATACCCTCTACATTCCAGAGATGCATGTTGGTCATTTTCAAAGATATGGTTAGTAGTTTCCTTGAAGTATTCATGGACAACTTCTCGGTCTATGGGAATAGTTTTGATCAATGCTTGGGATACTTAGACTGAGTCTTGAAGAGGTTTTGTGAAGTAAATCTTGTGCTCTCATGGGAGAAGAGTCACTTTATGGAGACTAAAGGCTTTATACTGGGTCGTGTCATCTCCAAGAGTGGCATGGAGGTTGACCCAGCCAAGGTGGATGTAATTTCCAAACTTGAGACAGCAACAAATTTGAAGCAAGCCCAATCATTCCCAAGGCATTGATTAGTCAATCAAGCATCGAGATGCGGTTGTGAGGCCGCAGAAGGTAGACCTCGATCACTGAAGTGATCGATCACGAGAGCCAACCAATTAAGTCAATAATTAACCCACAATATATATTCAAGCTATAAAATTGAGTACGTGGATCAAATTTATTATAAAACCCCACAAATAAGTGTGTATAGTGGGAAAGTATGTGTAGCGTGTCGAACACAGGGAACAAGTTGGTATAGCAGGGATTATTATTTATTACTAAATAATAATGTATTTGTGTATATTTATCTGTACAATATTATATTTATTTTTATATTTTACTGGTTTTTAATTTATTTTCTTTTTTAATATATAATAAAGGTATATATATGTAATAATAAGTATAATACATGGTATATATGTAGGGTTATATGTGGCTTCCCCCACCCCATTTTTGCACGAAATTTTTTATTTTTATGAAAAATATCACTATGTATGTTCGTCTATATATACCTCCAACATGTCATTCAAATTTCCATCAGAAACGGAGACTCCTAGCCCTCCATCTAGAACTAGTCGATTACAGCAATGTTTAGACCATTAAAATTATTTGCTCTAGATGAAGGGCATAGGAGTCTATGTTTCTAACAAAATTTGAATGCCATATTGTAGGGATATATAAATGAATATACATGGTGATATTTTTCAAAAAAAATAAAAAAATATATACGAAAAAATAGGTTGGGGGCAGCCATGTTGGCTACCCCAAGGGGTAGCCCTATTTTTCCAAATATGCATTGTTTATATAATAAATATAAAAATCAGAAATACAATTAAGCAAAGTCCTTTTTATTTTTTAAGGGTTTTTTAAAAATATATTTAAGTATTTATAAAAATTAATAATAATATGTAATTATATATACGTAAATAATATAACAAAGGGTAATATGTTTATAAATATAGCTATTTATAGTCAAATTTTACAAAATAAAATAGTTTTTTGTTTTTTAAACATTCTTATATTTTTGATACTTTTTTTGGTGATTTTTACTAATTTCTCTGTATTTTTAAAAATCAAAATGTCCCAAGTCAGGGACTTTTAAATAGGTCGAATGGTTTTGAGATTTAAAAATATTAATCGGTCCAAAATTTCTCAAAATTAATTTTAATATATAGTAAATAGTATATATAAGAATATGGGATACACACCTTTTTTATATATTTTCTTGCAACTTTTGGTTTGTAGTGGTAAAATAGGGTAACGAATTGTAGGTAATTTTTTGGAATTTTTCAAAAAGGTGTTATATTTTTTGTATTTTTCAAGTCAAGAAGGGAATAAAATGTGCTCTTTTAATTTTTAATAAATAGAAAATGCATGAAAAATGCTAAAAAAATATGGGGCGTTAATGAGAAATTAATCAAGCATCTCCACCTATTTTTATATATTAAAAAAACAAAAATAAAGTAATGCAAGCTAGTTGGGTATTCTGTAATGCAGGGGGTACAAGCAAAAACACTAAAAATTTGAATAGAACTTCAAATTTTTGAAAGTAAACTACAAATACAAAAGTCATAAGGGTACACGTATAAATTACCTAGCTCACGTGGGGGCCATGTGCGCTGAGATAGCAAAGGATCAAGTTGTAATTTCTAGAAGGTTCAGGGGATTCATTGTAATTTCTCTACAATATTTTAAACTTAATAAAATATTTATAATACTTTAATGAAATACAAAAAGGTAGAGGAGGTATTTGTAATTTACCCACTTAACCTGGTTTGATCCAGTTGTTGTCCTCTCGCCACGTGCAGGATCTATGGCTCGGCTTGTGTATCCCTTCGAAAATAATGAATGGACTATTAGATATGGGTCATGTTCCTAATCTTACGGCCGGGGAAAAGGTTGCAAGAATGGCGGAAGAATTTTGCACCGGTGAGCTTCGACTTTGGATGCTCCTTGCTTCGGCGGCAATTCCTCGATTCGATGGTGGCTACACGTTCCTAGTGGGCCTTGATAAACACAGAATTGAGAGCGGTCGTATTGACTCACAAGGCGAGTCAACAGTCGGTGTCTTGACCACTACAAAATCCTGGTTTAATCAACAATTAACCCACACTAAAGATCAATAATTAGAAATAAATGTGGAGTTAAAATTTATTTTTAACTCTGCACAAAATGTATAGCAAGCAAGTATGCAGAGAGTTCGAACACAGGGAGCAAGCAGGGTAGTTCCAAAATAATGTGCACAAGTGAGTGAATGTGATGTCTACACTAAGCAAGCAATCAAAGGAATTTTTGTGGGTTTTTAATTTGTAAATTTTTTATTTATTTTTTTATTTATTTTTTAATTTTGTATTTTTGTATTTTGATTTTTAATTTTCTGATTTTATATTTTTATAATTTATATATTTTTTTTGTTCTTTTTTAATATTGGAATATAAAGGAAATGTAATAAAAAAGATGATAAAATATTTATAAAAATATGCGAAAATAGTCAAAAATTCAGAAATAAAATCTTTTTGGTATTTTTATACTTTTTTACTGTTTTTGTGATTTTTGGGTATTTTTCAAACTATTTTTGGTATTTTTAAATACTGAAATAAGGGAAAACAGTGAAAGGTGCACTGGTTGTAAGTGAAATAGGAATTAAAATAAGCAAACAGACACCAAAATTTTTCACACTATTTTTCAAATAAAGATAATAAAAATAGGAGACTACGGGACTTGAGTTTATAATTTTTGGAGTTTTCTACAATTTTATAAAATTTTTTGAAGTTTTTAAGTATTTTCAAATTTTTAAGGTTTTTATTTTGAGATTTTTAGTGATTTTTGGACTGACACTAAAATGGAGTAAACTAGACATTAGGGAATTTTTTTTGGACTTTTTCAAGGTATTTTTCTATTTTTTTGGCATTTTCTAAGCTAGACAGTAGGCAAAAAGCATGTTTTTGATTTTTAATAAATATAAAAATAAAATAAAATCAAAAACTAAAATGATGGCATGGAAGAACAAGCCTACAGGAGCTTGAGTTCAAATTTTTAGAATTTTTGGACTTGAAATGATGGTCTAATTAATTAGGACAAACATACAATCATTAAACAGGCCTGGTAGGGACCTAATAGCAATATCCAAAAATGTCCGGGGCTTAAACGAAAAAATCCCAAGCTTTTACACTACGCGACAAAATTTTGGGATTAAACTGACATATCCCAAAGTCCGAGGGTGCCCTTGCAAAATGCCCACACCTCACGTGAACAGGTCACGCGAGATGACGTGGCAGGGGACCTATTTGTAAATACGAAAAGCTTAGGGGTCTTTGTGCAAATGTTACAAAAATATTACACTACAGATGAAAGTTTCAGGACTAAAATATAAATACAAAATGCACGAGGGTTTAGGTGCAAAATACCCTCGGCGCACGGATCCAACAGCTGCGAGTCTTCACTTATACACGTGGCGAGAATCCAGCGGACGATGGTGCTTCGTATGGACGACTGAGATCAGGTCGTCGGGCGACGATCGAACGGTGGAGGCGTGCTTCGATCCAACAGGCGCTGCTTGATCTGGAGGGCCTCCCTGATCCAATGGTGCAGAGGTGATGACGAAGAACAGCCAAGTACGCCGGCGAGGCGAACTTCGTCGTCTCCGATCTCCGTCCTCCGGCGATGTCGAGGCTCCAAAATGGACGTGGAGCATCCTCCGGTCTTCCTCTAGCTGCTGGCGGCGTCAAAAAGCCTCGGCGATGGCCGAGGGGCTTGCTGAAGGGCGGCGGAGCTATGGAGCTCCGTTAGCTCCGGCGAAGCTCCAGAATCACCTCCAGGCTCTAATAGATGCGCGTTGACCTGCAAAACGACTAAGGAGGTCCAAGGCAAATTTCCTGGACCTCTAGATGGACGTGAAGCGGAGTGAAGCGGCGGGGCGATGAGTGGTCGGAGTTGCGCTCCGGCCAAGTGGATCGATTGGGCGAAATAGGTGAAGGAACTTGGATTATTTTGGGGATTTTTGGTCCTAACACTAGCAGGAATTAAATGCAAGAGAAAAATAAAAGGGAGAAGGCCCTCAACGGCCGGAGCCAGAGGGGAGAAGGTACCTCAACCGCCGATCTTGCGGGAGGTGGCGGAGTCGTCCTCGACCTCGTTCGCCCTGGCTGAGAAGCTCGCGGTGGAGCTGTCACCTCCAGCAAGGCTCCGAGCACCAGAGAGGCGGAGAGGGGTGGACTAAGGGGACTCAATTTGAATTCAAAGTAGGGGGGTTGCTTATATCGGGTTTGACCCGAGGTGACAAGGGTCTAAAGATCAAGAGATCTGGGGCGCCTCAGTGATGCGATCTCCAAGGTAATCGCAAGGCGGGCAAGATGGTTGGTAGGGGAGGAAAAATGCAGAATGATTCGAGGCAAAATGTGCAAGTCGCGACCTAGAAAAATCCGCCAAATGTGGCCAAAAACCAGACCTGACAAGGGCTACAGGGGGTAGGGCGACCAGTTGACCAAAGTCAACTGGGGCAGAAGCCTCGTTGGTCCACGTGGACCAACCAGGAAAAACCCTGATTATTCTTTTATTAATTCATTTAAAATTAGAAAACAATCGAATTAAATTATGATTATTTAATAAAAAATATTCGTTATTTTATGTAGTATTTTATTATGATTTTTAATTATTTTTATGAAGTATATTTTTATAAGTTTACTTTTTAACCCTATATAGGTATAATACCTATGTATTTAAGTATTTTATTTTTATTTTGTGTATTTTAATTTTATTATTTTTATTTCTTATTTTGTAAATTTGTAAAATACTTTTATACACTTAGAAATATTTTTATTTAATTTTATTGAGGTGTTTTGTGTATTTAATAAAATGCAAGTATGTGTTGTATAGGTATAAGTACAGGTATAGTGCCTATGTATATGATATATACAAGCATTTTATTTTGAGTTTTATTTACATTTTTATTCTGATTTTAATACCCATAATTATTATAAGTGATATTTACAACATTATAAAAATATAAGAATATAAAAATAATGAATAAATGATAAATTGAATATTTTAATCTGTACACTTATACAATGTGGGTCCAAAACTCAACTTTCAAACCGTAGCTCCGCCAAATGCGAAACCGCGCCATTGGATGATAGATATTTATTCTATATACAATTAAAGGTGAGTATGCTGCATTTGGAGTTTCAGTTGTGAGATACGGGTCTGGGAAGTTGGTATTCTGGGTTCTTATTCAGACTATAACTTTTTATCTGTACATTCTTTTTCTGTGAAATCAATTTTGTATTTTTCCTTGTAATATTATCTACACCTTTCATGTACAAAGTTTCTTTATTTGATGAATAAAAAGTAGAACCAAAAATAGGTCCCAAAATGAATAAAGAATAAATAGAATAATATAGGTATTTTATCTGAACTTCTGACCTTATCTCCCCCTACTTTATTCCTTGTCGACCTACTCATCAAGATGCCTAGGTCTCGGGGTTTCTGGTCATAAAATATTTACAATATTTTATTCTTTTTCTTTTCTTTATTTATTCTATAATTTTGGCTTTAATTACAGTATTTTACACACTAATGTGATGCACATGCATGAATGCTAAGATGCTTGATTTAAGGCTATTTATAGGCATTTGCTAGGGTTTTTAATGCCAAAATGATAGAATAAAGATGATGAAATGTGGATTCATCAGGCCTCTACAGATGTTGGTCCTCTTAGATGATCTCGATGAAGCTTAGGGAGATCGGATAGCTCCTTATGACCTAGAGCGTCTCCATGTGATCAGTTGCGGTTCCAGATAACTCCATGGAGAAATGAGTTGGGCAATGAGACATGGCCAATTGGTGAAACTGGAAGTAGAGAAATGAGTGGGGTGATGAGTTTCAGGAGAGGGTAGCAGAGCGAAGCTCGAATTGTCGTATCCTTAAAGAATTTAGGTTGGCACGGTGGGGAATTGATGGAGAAACTGAGGGGAACTCGATTGGAATGAAAAATGGTGAGGGAATAAAAGGATGAACGAGTATTTATAATTGAGATCGAGCTCCTGGTCAAAGAGGGATTTGCGATTAAGCATAATTTACACAACTTGATATAAATTTAAACATGGGAAATTAAAATTGGGGCTAAGATTTATCTAATGAGAGAAAGAAAAGGCCTCGACTCATCCCAGAGACCAAGGAGGCTAGACCTATAGGAGATTCTCTAGCGGTGGTTATGGATCGAACTCCTCTGCCTCTCCTTCTCACTGTAGAACTGCCTAGGATCTTGCTATCACCAAGGGCATGAAGCTCTAGGGTTCTAATGGGCTAAGATTGGCTCAGAAGTGATCAAAGGCAAAAACTATGGAGAAGGGTAAAGCTTTATAAGAAGGTAAATGACGAGTTTCGAGGTGGGATTGCGTGCTAGTGGAGTTGGGATTAGCGAAGATTCGATAATGGCAAAGGTGTCAAAGGCATAGGCTACAGAGTGGAAGGCTCGAGGCAGAAGTGCACATGGGTGAAACGTGAAAAATCAATGAAATTGGACTACATAAGGATTCGACAAGTCGGTTGGGCTGGTTAGTACAATTGACTGCCGGTCAACATTTCAAGACATGGTTCGTCCACGTGAACCAGCCAGGAAAAAGAGAATTAGAAATAGCTTGCAAATTCATTTAAACAAAAAAATAGATTAATCAATTTTAGTTAAAAATAAAAAATTATAATTTTATGTATTATTTAATGCCTATTTTTATTAATTTTTTAAAGTTATTTATTATATGTTAATATTCATATGTATATACATAGGTAAATTTACCTGTAATTTACATATTCTATTTTTAGTTTGTATTTTATTTTATTATATATATAAATGTATTTTATATATATTTATTTATTTAAATACAAATACACTTTTGTCTATTTTATTGCATTTTTTGAATTTATTTACATGCTTAATTAATTATATGCATAAATCATAAAGGTATATTTTAGTGTACATTACGTATATATTGAACTGTATGATTTAATTTAATTTAATTTTAATGGTTTTATTTTGTTTTAATTATGGAAATTTGTTCTAAATAATATTTACAAACTTAAATTGAGAAACATAAAGAATAAATAAATCGAATATTTTATACATGTATACAACACAAATGAGGGCCCAAAACGTAACTATTACTTCTTAACACTGAATTGATGAAACCACCTTCATTAAATAGCTTATTTATTTTCATGAATAATAAAGGTGAGTCTGGTTAATTTTGATATAGTATGGAGAAGATTCATGTCTGTAAAATTTTCTTTGTGGCTTTTTATTTTATGCGTCCCGGGTAGACTATGCATTATTTTTCAATGAAATCAATTTTTTATTTTTCTATGAATTTTTATGTACATATGTGATTATTTTATTATTTGAGGTCTAAAAATAATAAAATAAAATGGGTCTCAAAATGATATCATTGGATAAAATAAATTAGGGTTTTCTGTGTGATTTTTGTACAGTTCTTCTACCTCCCCCTTCTTTTTTCCTTGTCGACCAAGTCATCGAGATGATAGGGTCTCAGGGTTTAGGGTCACTCGGTGTCTTCGACGCTTCATTCTTTTTCTTTATTTTTCTTCACTATTTTATTTCGGAATTAAATACAATAGTTATATAGTATTATATATAGTATTTTGTGTGTCTATACAGAGTTTATTTTGTCAAATTAATGATATATACAAGAATTTAGCTTGGGATTTAAGGCCAAATAAAAGAATAAATATGATGAAGTGAGGATTCATCATGCTTGTAGGATTAATCTTTGGCCAATTAGGCGGGGTCTTCTTGGAGACAAGATAATTGACTATGTCAGCATACCTGGGGAGTAAAACGATAGGCAAAATTTCCTCATCTGGAAAAGTTTTAGTTATAGGAATGGAATTCTGCTACGGAGTATCAATTTCAACAATTCTGAAAAGATGGTCTGCCACCACATTTTTGACTCCAGGCTTGTCACTGATTTCCAAATCAAATTCTTGGAGTAGAAGGATCCATCGAATCCGACAAGGCTTGGTGTCCTTCTTTCTTTGGAGATACTTGATGGTGGAATGATCAGTGTAAATAATGACCTTGGATCCAAGTAGAGGTGATCTGAACTTCTCTAGAGTAAACACTACAGTTAGCAGCTCTTTCTCTGTAATAGTGTAGTACTTCTAGGCCTTATCAAGTTTTATGTTAGTGTAATAAATCGTAAATAGGAGTCCATATCATCTTTGTCCAAGCACATCACCGATTGCATAATCAGAGGCGTCCATCATGATCTCAAAAGGGAGAGACCAGTAAGGTGGCTATAGAAAATGAGCATGTGTAATGAGATCCTTCAACAGATTGAAGGATTGAAGAACCCGATCATCGAACACAAAATCGATCTCCTTTCCAAGCAACTCAGTCTGCTGTCGAGCAATCCTGTTGAAGTCATTGATAAATATTCAATGATTCACTAACACTTATATCATATTTTATCTTAAAATCCCTAATAAATACGTGTAAATATCCATTAATTTCTATTTTCTTATAAAAATATCACTCATACATAAAATTGCATTTTTTTAGATAAAAATCGTGTAAATAAATAAAAGGATAAAAAGAAAGAAAATAAAAAAAGAAGATAGACTATAAATATGTACATATGTACAGTATAACTAAATAAAATATAAATATAACTAAAGGATATTTTTATAATCTAACCTCTGAGACCAAGTCAGAATGGATTGATCGATAAATAAATAAGTAGGGGGAGATAAGGAAGAAAACCACAAAAAGAAATAACTATTCACCTTACACATTATTCATTAGTTACTAAATATTTATCAAAACTTCAATGATTTTTAATTATCTCATTTGAAATATTTTCTATCAAACTCTCATCCAATTTATTTCTAAAAATGTAAATAAAAATATAAAAATAGTAAAAATCCAACTTTTATATATGCCAAGAAATCCATCTTTTAAATTGTCAATTTCATAATTTTTCGAACATCATAACTTCTTCATACAAACTCGAATTTCACTCTACTCATCTTAAAGTTCATAAATAATATTTCCTAATTAATTACGATGCTTTCATTAAAATTGGAGTTCGTTTGCAAAAAGTCAGTTTTGGGACTCAATGACAACTGGGTTTCTAGGCCATTTATTTTATTCAGGACATACTATATACAGTTTTCATGATTTTATAATTTCTAATTATTTTATTGATCTTGTAGATTATGTAAATTATTTATAACTTTTTAGACGTTATTTATATCCTAAACAAATTAAAAACCCTAATTTATAGATGAAATTGAACTATGTCATTTATATATGTATTTTTTTATATACCTAAATTGATTTATTAAAATCCGTAAAAACTCACATACATTTTATTTATTATTCTATTGATTAATAAAATATAAAAATGACATGTTATTTATTAATTTAATAAATTAAAAATCAAAACCATATTTACCAAGTATACTATATACCTATTTATAATATTATATTTATATTTTATAAAATATATATTATTTATCAAAATAAATTATACCATAATGTAGTTAAATAAATTATTTACATTTTATTGTTATAGCTAGTTTAAATAATGATATATATTATTTATTAGCTAATTTATATATTATTTAGATTTTAGCTTACCAAGTACTGACACTTGTCAACACCCGGGCCATCTTCTTCAAGAAGAAGTTGGTTAAATCTGATGCACCGACCACAGTTCACCAATTTATTCCCATCGTAATCTACCACTATTTGTTCATCTCATCCGTCTAGATTATCTACTTAACAACCCTCATAATCGTTGGCCATTAGATTATCGTTAACTGCATATCGATTCCATTATTCAGAGAGCTCGAGATCGATCATAACAAACTAACTCCCCCCATTTCCTGAACCAATTGGTTGATCACATAACTTTTCCACACTCCTCCGGTCGTCCAAGGTGGTGACAACATCCTATGACCACCTTGCATGGAAGAAGGTAGATCGGGGAAGTGGTTCCAAGGCCTATCAGACTTGCATCACAACCATCATCGTCGTGTTGAGCTCTGGGATCTTCGTCGGCCCATAGAGAGACGACCATGAGGATCCTACATCCTCTAGCAATAGGTGAATCCCTCCTTTTATTTCATTGATTTGCATGTGTGATTAGGCTTGTTAATCACCTATTTTGGAAGGCAGGTCCTTGATTCATTGATTCTCATTACAATCATTTTTTAATTTGATTCGAAACACATTCAGTCTTGATCTGAAAGTGTTATCTATGAACTTCTAAAGTTGTTGCAAGACCCTATCAATGTCCAGGTCGATTCTATATGAATCAAACCAAATCATTCTTCTTATAGGACAATATTTCATCTAGAAGCAAGGGCTTCTTTGATTGTACACGAATTTGAGGCGAATCTGCAACCAATTGCAAGGACATTGGCTATTTCTAGGAACCCTAGTAGTTGGAGCTTCATATCACCTCGTTGTCCTTTTTCGACTCTGTCTGCTGCAGGAGAGCTCAGAGGGGATAGGTGATTCCCTCCTGGCCATGCACGACACTGCAGGAAGATCCACCTTCGCTAGTAGCTATCAGAGAAGCACGTGATTGCCAGGAGTGTTGCCGCTAACTTGAATTAGGGAAGAACGATATGAAGAACAAAATGGACATACCGGCGCCATGTACCCTCCACCAATGGTTCAGATCTCAAGTTATGATCTAATCATAGCTGTCAGCATCCAAAGGAGTGAAGATTTTGTTAGAAAGCCCCTAAGCCTTCCAGAAACCTTTCCACCTCCAAACATTTATTGGAATTGCAAATAGGTCCTCACACAAGGGCTTAATTGCAAGAAACAAATTTTTCTAACATTTTAGACCCTGACCAGGAATTGAACTGCAGTAAATACTATACGTTTTACATATATACCCTTGACTGTGAACATCCATTTGGAGCTACTAGAGTCTTTATTTTTGTTTTTTTCTCTTAGGGTAGTTAGTGAACTACCCTAGATCTGTTTTGAGTCAGTTTTCGAAGAATTTTGTCACTTTTTTGTCAAGATTTTATTCTTTGCATTTCGACTCTGTCTTAAGCCTTTGATTTGATTTTCTTCAAGCTTGTTACTTGAGTTTTTCTTCATTTTTAGCTACTCTTGATATTTTCAAGTTTTATTTTTTGTGATATTTTTTCTTTATATATTTTCTTCTTCATGTTTCCTCGATTTTCATTTATTTTTCACTGCAGGAAGATCCACCTTCGCTAGTAGCTGTCAGAGAAGCATGTGATTGCTAGGAGTGTTGCCGCTAGCTTGAATTAGGGAAGAACGAGACGAAGAACAAAATGCACAGGTGGACGCCATGTACCCTCCACCAACAGTTCAGATCACAAGTTATGATCTAATCATAGCCGTCAGTAGCCAAAGGGGTGAAGATTTTGTTAGAAAGGCCCTGAGCCTTCCAGAAGCCTTTCCCCCTCCAGACATTTATTGGAATTGCAAATAGGTCCCCATACAGGGGTCTAATTGCAAGAAATATTTTTTTCTATCATTTTAGACCTTGATCAGGGATTGAATTGTAGTGCATACTATACTTTTTACATATATACCCTTGACTGTGAACATTTACTTGGACCTACTAGAGTCTTTATTTTTGTTTTTTCTCTCTTAGGGTAGTTAGTCGACTACCCTAGATTTGTTTTGAGTCTGTTTTCAAAGAATTTTGTCACTTTTTCATCAAGATTTTATTCTTCGCATTTCGACTCTATCTTGAGTCTTCGATTTGATTTTCTTCGAGTTTATTACTTGAGTTTTTCTTCGTTTTTAGCCGCTCTTGATATTTTCGAGTTTTATTTTTTGTGATATTTTTTCTTTCTATATTTTCTTCTTCATGTTTTCTCGATTTCATTTATTTTTCACGATTTTCGAGTGTTCCTTTTTCCTGTTATTTTTCTTGATTTTTTTCTCCTTTGTTTTCTTTTATTTCCTTTGTGATTTTTGTGTGATTCTTTGATTTTTTATTATTTCTCAGTTATCCTTTTATCGGATTTTATCGATTTTTTCTTGAGATTTATTCTTGGTTTTTGAGTAAGTTGTATCTTTGATTTTCTTGGAGTCTCTGATTGATTTTTTTCTCTTATCTGTGTGATCTAACCCATTTTGCAAGGCATGCAGGATTAGCCAGCTTCTTAGGAAGCTGACTCTGCTAAGAGTGTAGAGATTGGCTCAGTCTCCTATGAGCCGATTGCAAAGGAGCAGAGCATGTTATCTAGATAGATTTCTCGTGTACATTTTTTTAGACATTATCTTTATTGTTTTCTTCTAAGAGAGGGAATTTGCCATTTTTCTGTTTTTGTGAGAAAGGAAGGGGCGCTTGCCCATTTTTCTTTTTGTAGAAAGGGGCCCATTATGGACATCCTGATTGTACACGAATTTTTTTCGGGTTTATTTCACCATGTGCAGGTGCACTTGGGAAACCTCACCGCAGTATTCAATTTTTCCGTCATTTTTCTTTATTTCACGCATTTCATGGAGCATAAGGTTGTATGCATGAGTGATTAGAGGACTAAAGTAGAACCTATATCACTAATCCACACTTAGGCATAAATAACTGATTTTTGAATATTAATTTGTTCTTAGGCTAGAGCTGATGAATTAGGATTCGGTTTTCACGATTTTTCATGCATTAGTCTAGGTTTTACATTTCTACGTGAATCATTCTGCATGTAAAGTGTTGGAGAAAGTTAAACCTTCTATCTTAACATTCATCATCGTTTTACGTTGCATTCCATGATTCCCGCTCTGTGAGACACTTTTCTTTGAAAATTAAAAGAAAACTGACCTCTCGCTATATATTATTAAAATTATCCAAAAAGGTGAAAATAAAAATATAAAAATCAGGACTGCCAACTGAACTCGATTCCTAAAATCAAACTTCATTCCTTGATTTGGGGAGAGCAACCCCCTCATTGTATACAGGTACTCTCTTGAGAGAGTGAGGTGTGTATATATAAGGATTAGTGCCCAAATCCCTAGACTTGTGCCCTAAACGCTTGACTCACTTTCGCTTCATGTTATTGTTGCAAGAACTTGCCTCGGATTTTAACAGAAGTAGATTTGTTTGAGTTGGTGTGTTCCGTCGACTCAAACATGATCTATTCTAGGAGACCACACCTGTGAGATTCCTAATATACAGTGTGACCATCTAACTCTAAAATTGGAAAGATTAATGACCGATCTTTTACAATCATCACCGAGCTGAGTAGGTGAATATGAGGTTTGCGTTGTGTTTGTAAGTGATTAGTGCGAGTCAGTTATGTCTTCTTTAGGTCTTTAGCAGTTACCTTCTATGTTCCATTTTTTTAATTTCTTGTTCATTTTTCTTCCTCCCTCTCACTCTTATTTGTCTTCTTCTCTCGTCATTTCCTTTGTCATGATGATGAGTCGTTATTTATTTCAGTCAGATCTTGCGGCTCCATTCTTTCTTTATTCCCAACATCATCCACCGTGCATTGAAGTCAGAACTCCGACAGACCTCTCATCCCTTTTTCTGTCTTATCTTTCTGTATCTCTGTTCTCGCCCTCTGTATTGTCTCTTATTCTACTTCTGAGTCTTACTGGGCATGTTGAGGTAGGAGTTGAGGCCCGTGGAGGCAACACTGATCATATGCGAGACTCGGGCAGATTTTATACTAGAATGATAAGGCATTATTCTGGAGACATGGATGAGAAGTGTAACTTAGGAACATAATCAGTTTCTATTATGAGTTTGTTAACTTCAGTGGCACGGATGATGGACAATGAGACAACCACTGTGAGTTTACCCCTTAAGAAACTGACCGAGTTTCCATGGGTTTTTCAATTGGAGTTTGAGTCAGTATCACACTTCATAGTTCAGGATTCTTGGATACCATCTCTTCAGGTATTCTAAGAGATGGAGGAGGATCCCAATTTGTTCCAGTCATTCTTTCAGCTATCTCAATATCCATGTTATGACCAGCTAGAGTTAAACGATGGACCAATTTGACATGCCCGACATTGATAGTCCCATATCTGAGAAGCTTGTCCTCCTATTTGACGAGATAGAGACATTTTCTGAGGACCAGACATTTGCCAGTATTACAACAACTCGAGGATCATTTTCAGACACTTCTTCAACATCCTTGTTGTAGACGAGCACCATCTCATGTTTCTATATTGTTGTAATGTAGTTTTCATCCAATGTGATGCTTTGGTGTGAGGAGTGGGTGCTCGACAGTGGCATAGATTTCCAGTTCAACTTTGATTCCTTTTTCTTCATTGATGAGTTTGATTTCTTCCACAAGGGTTATCTGTAGGAGAAAACACCATGTTTTGTGTACCCGACTTCATTTCCTGAGTGTGTATCCGATTTATCAGATCACGAGACTGAGTCTTTTGTTTTTGAGTTTGAGTAGTCGCTCCTTGACGAACCTCACAAGGATGAGATATGTTTTGAGATATTCGATGATTTCTATGATTGTTCTACATTAGGTACATCAGATATTGGTTTTCTTACGAAGTCCCTTGATCTTGACTTGTTATGCATGTTTGAGACGGTGATTGGCGTGGAGGAATCCTTCATTGATCCTTCTTTCTATGCGTTCGACTTTCTCATCTTTGTTATTTTAC
The DNA here is from genome assembly GCA_037367405.1 of Ottelia alismoides. NCBI lineage: Eukaryota > Viridiplantae > Streptophyta > Magnoliopsida > Alismatales > Hydrocharitaceae > Ottelia > Ottelia alismoides. The sequence continues at coordinate 1,156,189 of JAZKJV010001396.1, forward strand.
TCCATTATGGTCTTCAACCGATGATACCATTTGTGCTATCGATTCTAGACTTTATTTTCTCATCTATTTACCCAGTAGTAGACACCCATCTGATTGATTATTTGAGTGTCATCGTATTCACTATTGACTTCATTGTCGTTCTCCCACTGAGGCGATAACAACAGTACGACATTCGCCTTACAGATTCTATATTGAATCTTGATACTGCTTTATCTTAACATTTGCATCCAACCTCAACATTGTCCATGTTTTACATTTGTGGTTTATCTTGATTATTTTTGTCTTTGAATCTTTAGTTCTCTTGCTCGTCCCTCATATGTTGATATTCTATTCCATACTTAGGATACTTTACCCTAAGTATAGAAGAACGAATTGAGTCATCGATCACCTGTACATTCTTCTCAAACCCCAATCATGGCCATTTTTGCTCGTCTTTGTACTTAGGATACCATATCCTGAGTATAGGGGGGACCGATTGCCCATTGATTTGCATTTTCAATTTTCTTCTTTTTACTTTTCTTTTGTTTTCCTTTCTTTTATACTAATCATTGATCCCAAATTTTTGGCCGTGTTCTTTTCTAAACTTAGGATGCATTATCCTAAGTATAGGGGACCAAATGCTTTTGTTGATTTCATTTTTCTTCTTCGTCTTTCATTCCTTCATTTCTATATTCCATTCCCTCAGTCGCCTCATTTTTATTTTCCACTATACTTACGATGACATGATCGTAAGTATGGGGGTTGATTGACTTCACATTTTTTTCTTCTTTTCACCCACTTTTACTTAACATGAGTTATGTCCTCCTTTATCTCTTTTCATGCTATGACGATATATAAGAAGTTAAGTATAGGAGGGTGCATATATATTGTATATATAATTTCATACATAACTTGTACTTTTATGTATTTTATATATCTATAAAATCCATGAAAAGTGGGTAAGGATTAATTTGTATTCAAAATCCACTTATTCGTTATTTATAAAATTTTTGTAAATAAGTAAAATATGTGTAAAATACTTATTTAAAATTCTTATTTTAAAATATGTATTTAAAATTATGTATTTAATATGTATAATGCATATATAAAATCTATTTATTTAAAAATAATTTAATCTTTGTAAATTATTTATATGTAAAATTTTTAAAACACATTAGTTATTTAATATAAATAAAATATTGGTAATTTATCTTGTAAAATTCTCATACATATTCTTGTTTGTAAAAATTGAAAAATCAATAAAAAAGTAAAGTCTAGATATTCATAAAAATTAAAAAATCTTTAAAATCCATAAAAATGAGTACAATTCAGAAAAATGTACTTCACAAAAACATGGTTGCATTTGCATTGGCACTTTTCAGAATAAGTTTAATTTCTCGAACTAAAGATTGGGAATAGTCTAAAGGATTGAGCTCGATTATGGTCTTTAACTTTCATTGTAAGGTGCATAGTTGGGAAGTGCAATTTAGACTCTTCAGATCTTTGATTTAAATCTTTGGGTTCCATAAGATCATATTTGGGAAGTCAACTTAAAATTTCCTAAGTAGAACACCTGGTGTCATCCATTTAACTCTTCATTAGCGAACCAATTTTGGACACATGCACTTTGCACTTAGCTCGACTTGCATGGGGTTGCAAAGGGCAATTCATTTTAGTGGTGCATTTTTATCCTTTTCTTGTGGTGCAGACGTCTAAAGATGGGGGTTGAAATTATGCATCTGATGAGGGAAGGATCTATTGGCACAATTTTTCCAAGAGCTAAAAAATGTATGAAAATAAAAGACTCTATAACAGTAGAGGCACAAAAGATTGATGCAGTGCAAGAAAAATTACAAAGTCCACCAAAAAGAAGCAAACCACCAAATACGACCACAATAGTTCAAGCTTCCAAAAAGCCTGCACATCTTAGTGGAGACTTAGCTGCCATGGTTGGGCTTCACAAGAATAAGAGACTATAGTGGTCACACTCTAGTTCTTTTCACATTCTTCTATACTCACTCTACTCGATTGTGGACACATCACGACCTGACCTTAGAAGGGAATACCCCCTTCTCGAGCAAAAAGTAGCTAGATGATGAACCAATGGGAGTGTATTATAAGGATGGCCAGTTTCTTCACTTCTTTAAGCAGGAAGAGCTGACATAATTCACAAATAATACATATTGAATTCAAGGATGATAGAGTTAGCAATATGGATAAGTGGATCTAAGCTAGTTGTTGAGGTGAACCTCAATAAGGATTTGTGGAACTTAAGGACTGTTGAGATTAAAATCCTAATCCTAGTCAAGTTCCGACAAAATGCTTGTTATAAGCTTGAGCAAGTTCTGTCCATTGCATGTTCTCATGAATTGGTATAGGAAAATAAATTCATTCTAACTTTCTTTATTTTTCCTTATTTTTTAAAAAGTTTTTGTTAAGGGATTAGGAAAGTTTAAGTATAGGAGGTTGATGAATCCATGATTCACTAACACTATTGTCGCATTTTTTTCTTAAAATCCTTAAAAGATGCATGTAAGTATCCACTAATTTCCATATCTTATAAAAATATCACTCATAAATAAAAATGCATTTTTTAATCATAAAAATCATGTAAATAAATAGAAGAATAAAAAGAAAGAAAATAAAAAAAGAAGACAAACTGTAAAAATGTATATATTTACAATATGACTAAATAAAATATAAATATAACTGAAGGATATATTTATATAACCTAATCCCTGAGACCAAATCAGCATGGATTGATCGCCAAACGAATAAGTAGATGGAGATAAGGAAGAAAACCACAAAAAGAATTAACTATTCACCTTACACAATATTGATTCTTTATTCAATATTTATCAAAACTTAATGATTTTTACTTAGTTCATTTAAATATATTTTCTACAAACTCTTCTCCTATTTATTTTAAAAATGTATATAAAAATATAAAAATCCTAAAAAATCCAACTTTTATATACGCCAAGAATCACAACTTTTAAATTGTTCTCAACTTCTAAACATCATAACTTCTTCATACGAACTCTAATTTTACTCTACTAACCTTTAAAATTTATAAAATAATATTCTCTAATTAAGGAAGGTGATTTCATTAAAATCGGAATCTGTTTGCAAAAAGCCAGTTTTGGGACCCAATGACAACTGGGTTTCTGGACCATCTATTTTATTCAGAAAATACTATTTATAGTTTTAGTGATTTTATAATTTATAATTATTTTTTATATCTTGTAATATATATAAATTATTTCATAATTTTTAGACATTATTTAATATTTTAAATAAACCAAGCCTAATTTATATATGAAATTGAACTATGTCATTTTAATATGTATTTATTTATATATCTAAATTAATTTATTAAAATCCATAAAAAGTAACATATATCTTATTTTTATGGAAATAACATGTTATTTATTAATTTATTAAATTAAAAATCAAGAAAATATTTATCAAGTATATTATATACTTATTTATTAATATTATATTTATATTTTATATAATATATATTATTTATAAAAACAAAATATACCATAATGTAGTTAAATTAATTATTTACATTTTTTATACCTAATTTAAATAATGTTATCTATTATGTATTGGCTAATTTATATGTTATTTAGATTTCAGCCTATAACGTGCTAACACGTGTCAGCACCTAAGCCTTCTTCTTCAAGAAGAAGTTGGTTGAATCTATTCTACCAACCACAGTTCCCCAATTTATTCCTGTCATAATCTACCACTATTTGTTCATCTCATCCGTCTAGATTATCCACCTAACAACTCTCATAATCGTTGGACATTAGATTGTCATCAACTACTTATAGATTCCATTATTTAAAGACCTAAAGATCGATCATAACAAACCAACTCTCCTAAGTCCAAAACCACGTGGTCGTCGACCTAACTTCCTCCATCGTGCACTACCACCTCCGGCCGTGACAGAGCCTCGTAGCCAAGGTCTACTAGCCTTGCATCACGGCGGCTCCGCCATGTTGAGCTCCAACAAGTGCCATCCATAGAGCTAAGACTTAAGGTCCTATACCTCAAATCTCATGTACACTCCTCCATTCCATCGTTGATTTCCCTCGAGTTTCATGTCCCATTATCTCAATTAATGACATGATTAGAATCATCTAATCATGTTCCTAGAATCACACATCAAATTCCACTTTCGAATCGATTCCATTCACATCTAATTTTGATCTATTCTAACCCTTATCTGGAAACCCTATGAACATGTTATTCATCATGCATCTGGACGATTCCTTTGGCAATCAAGCAAATTCCACACACATTTCCAGGTGTCTGATGATGACTAGAGCATATCTTAACATCTGGAGCAACCAATCTCAGAGCCCATCGATTTTAGTAATCTTTCAGAGTTGTTTCTCGTCTAGATTCCTAAGAACCCTAGAAGGACTTGTATTCATCGTCGTCTTTCTCGACTCCGTCTCATCGCAAGAGAGCTTAGAGGGGATATGTGATCCCCTCCTAGCTCTGACGAAGTAGCGCTACCGCCTCAACTGCTCGTCAATCGTTGGAGAGGTCAAGATCGTCGTCGTCCATGTTCATTTGGTGAAGAACTCATCAAGAACAATCGACCTACAGCTAGCCAACGCGTGGCAGCAAGGGACACTTCAGATCAAGTCTTATTGTTTTAATCCTGACCGTCTAAGATAGAAGGGGTGTAAATATTGCTTAGCAATCCTTACAATTTTCTAGATTCTATTCATGTCTCCAGGAGATTTATTATTTATATTTAGATCCCTAAACAGGGACCTAAGTGTAATGTTTTCATAATTTTCTTGCAATTAGGTCCCTATCCAATGGCCTAATTGAAAGAAAAGACTTATTCTTTTTCTTGTATTTTTCTTACATTTCTACCTAATTTTTTTGGATATTTTGGACTCGTAGACATTATTATATCATCACTGTAATTTTTACATTTTATTCTGCTTCAATTTTTCGATGATTTCTTGTTGCTTTTCTTTGGATTTTCTTCTTCGAATATTGAGTCCTTTTGATTTCTTTTTGTGTACTTTCTCGAGCCCGTTGCTCGAGTCACTTTATCTACTATATAGTTTACCCATATCTTCGTATTATTTCACATATACTATATTCTAGATAATTCAATTGAAAAATATTTTTTTTTTGAAATTAAATAAAAACTAGAAAAATAAAATCAAATAAAAAGAAGACAAACTAAAAATTCAAATAGAGTTTTCTCACTAAAGAAGAAAAGAAAATAAAGAGAAAATTTATCAAAAAATTATTTTCTTCCCTCGAAAATTTAGAGCTTGAGTTTATGTTGCTTTATGTCCGACCCAGGTACACTTACTTGGATAAAAAATTAGTGAAACACCAAAATTCTTAAATGATGTTAATTTATTTGATAAACTAAATTTTGTTTAGCAGTTTCTACACCGACAACTTTTAACCACATGCAAAATTCAATTATCAGTGTGGGAGCAAACTGCATCTGGAGGAGGTGTATACCTCATGAGGAGATTTCAGGTGTCCTAGAACATTGTCATAAACTTAAAGCCGGTAGATACCATTCTAGAAAGAGAACAACATCAAAAGTGCTTTAATGTAGCCTCTTGTGGTTAACACTCTTCAAGGATGCAGTTGATTATGTGAAAAGATACACTAACTGTTAGAGAATGGGCGACACAATCAGTTCGAGAGACACATTGCCTATGAAATACATTCAGATTTCGTACGTCGTTGACACTTGGGGTGTTGACTTTATGACCCCATTCCCTAACAGCTGGGGTTTTGAATAAATCTTGTTGGTCATTGATTATGTAAGCCTATGGGTTAAGGTTATCCTCGATCGAACCATATACGGTCAGACCATTTATCGGTTCCTTAAGGAAAACATCATTTCATGGTTTGGGATACTGATAATTTTGATATCATATGGGGAAGCCACTTTGTGGACAAAGAAGTTAAGAAACTGATGAAGGAATACGACATTGAACATCGTGTTGCAGCGTCTTACCTTCTACGGTCGAATGTTTTAGCTGAATGCTCAAATAGGGTGATTAAGACAATATTGCATAAACTTATATGATATGATAGAAAGAACTGGTTAAAATTGCTTGGCTCAGTTCTTTGGGCTTACTACACATTGTACAAGTCTCGTCTTAGCTTGTCTCTCTACCGCCTCGTCTATGGCAAGCCATGTTATCTATTCGTGGAACTAATTCATAAATTATTATGGGCATTGAATATGTGTAACTTGGATTCTATAAAATATGGAAAGAACTGGAAAATTGATTTGAACCATTTTCTAGAATTCAGACTATGCATACGAAAATAGCCTAATGTACAATGAGGAAGTCAAGAAATGGCATGACAAGCACATCTGTACGAAAACTTTTGAGCCTGGGCAGAAGGTGTAGTTGTTTGACGGAAAGTTGAAAATATTTCCAAATAAACTGAAGAGTAAGTGGACTCGATTGTTCATAGTAAAAATTTGCGTGAAAACAAAAGCCTCTTGATATCTAAATTATCACCTAACGTAAAGTCTTTTGTAGTCAACGAACAGTTGCTGAAGCCATACCGAGAGCATGATACATTCATATATGTTGTAGATTCAATTCAAGTGGTGTTTCTAGAAGAGATTACAAATACATATGGATCAGATACTTAAGCTACAAAATCTCATAAAAAATCCTTTTCTTTTCTTTTCTTTTATTTTTTGTTCCTTTTCTTATTTTAAATCTCTCGAAAGGTGCTCGTCCCTTTCATCATTATTATACTCAGGACATACTTTGTCCTAGGTATAGGGGGATGAGAACCCTTAGTTGTTCATTCTTTACTCACTCACATGTCTCCCAACTTGTTGATATTCTATCTATACTTAGGAATATTTTCCCCTAACATATGGGGAGGCAAGTTGAGCTGATGATTTCATGCATTCCCACCCTTGACCCTCCCTACCTTGTGTATAATATGTTATACTTAGGATCAGTTGATCTTAAGTATAGGGGGGACAGTCAACTTCTCATTTATTCAATATTTAGTCATTGTAGTATAGGTTTTTCTATACTTAGTATGAGTTATATCTTCCTTTTCTCTCCGAGCTATGAGGACATAGCTCATACTAAGTATAGAGGGTCGTACATACATTGTATATACTTTAACCATAACTCGTACTTGTGTATTTTAAATAATATAGCTAATTAATAATATACACAAATCCCTTTGTAAATAAAAGTCATAAATTGGGTTTAAAATTTTTTTACAAAATGGTTTGAAAAATGGTTGAAGATGTCTTGAAAAAAATTTGAAAACCGTTTAAAATACTTTTACAAAATGTTTTCAAACTTTTGGAAAAACTTCTTGTTTGTAAAAATTTCTTTATTTGTGTAAATAAAATTTTGAAAATATATTTGCAAATGATTTAAAATATGATTGCAAAAATACTTTGAAAACTTTATATATAATGTTTGAAAAATATTTGCAGAATTATTTTCAAATTTTGTAAATGTTTGTAAAAGCGTTTGTCAAATTATTTGCAAAAAAGTTTTCAAAATATTTGGGGAAATGATTTCAAATGTTTTGAGGAACATTGTGTAAATAATAATTCAAATAAAAATCAGTACAAAACAAGTGCATAAATCTTGTAAATAAGCACTAACATGCAACTTGTATAAATTCTCAGTTTCAAAACACATCCTCACTCTTGTAAATATAGATGCATTCCCATGTAAATGCCTGCACATATTTCTTTCACTAACCTACATCCAAAAATCTCTAAAATTTCTGAATCCAAATCCCATAAAATTTTGCAAAATCTTTTTAAAAACATGCATAAAATTTTACAAATTTTATTTCCAAAAATACATAAAAAGTTCTAAATTGAAAATAGCTTCACAAAAATATTTCTCTTGCATTGTGCACAGCATTTGAATTTTCCGGAATAATTGAGATAATTGAAAGAGTCCAAACCAAAGTCTGAAGATTGGAGATTGGTATAGACTTTAACCCTCTTAACTTTAGAAGAACCGATTAAGGACTAGAATAGGGATATTTCATGTCATCTTAACTTAATTCTTTAGGTTCCATGAGACTATGTTCATGAGTGGATTCATTGGTCTAACTAGAACCCTTCATATCATCTATACAACTCTTGAAATAGTGGCTTGACCAGAATCCTCACACTTAACACCTAACTCAACCTAGATTGATTGTTGAAAAATGTGGAGTCTAAGTCGGGATGATGATAGGCCGCCTCATCAAGGGTGGCTCAAGAACCATCCTTGGGGCTTGACGAAACTGATACTCTAGCCCGCTTCTTCTGGTAACCATGATATCTAAATATTGGAAACTGGATTGACACATTGCTTCGGATGAGGAATGGTCTGCTGGCATAACTTTTCCCCAGACCCCAAAACATGGATGGACAAAAGACTATATATCCATCGGGGCACAAACAAAAATGCGAAGCAATGTAAAGTCAAAGAAACATCCAAAAAGAATCCTACACAAATAACTCCACAAAATATGGAGCTTCCATAAAAAGCATGCTTCTTGGTGAGGACTCGGTTACACTGATCGAGCTCACAAGGGACTGAAGTCTACACTGGTCCATACCCACTTCTTTCACATTCTTCTAGCTTCTTTACCCCTTTTCGGTTGTAAAAACTAGTAATACCTGACTTTAAAAGAAAATATATGTCTCCAAGAGGATAAGTTACCAAAGGAGCAGACTCTTTAATAGTTCAGTGATTTACATGGGAAGAGTTGAAAATTTCACACATATGGATATGTCATTTCAAGGTTGTGAGAGTATGCGATTAAGAGAATGATTATGACCAGACTGTGAAGAGAACTGGATAATAGGATTATGGAACCTAATGGTTGTTCTGTCACATTTCTTGATCATGGTGCGGTTACAAACAAACGAAGAATCTAAAGGTCTTAACTGGGCTCCAAACTTTGGTTTTAATGAGACAGGTCGAAAATTATTCCAAGTTCTTTCTTTTTCTTTTCTTTATTTGCTTTTTCTGCACTTATATGCATAGTATTTGCTAGGGACTAGCAAAGTCAAGTATAGGGGTTGATGAATCTCTATTTCATTACCTTTATTCTTTTATTTTGGCCTTAAATCCATTGTTAAATACATCTAAATAACATTAAATTGTATAAATAATACTCACTATTTATGTTGTAAATAATGTAAAAACATTGTTTTTTATTCTAAAATAAAAGAATAAAGAAAAGAAAAGAAAACAAGGAAGTGTCAAAGGTAACCTTAGACCTCGAGACCTAGTCATCATGATGACTTGGTCAACAAGGAATAAAGTAGAGGGAGATAAGGGCTAATAAAAGGAACCAAAACCCTGATTCTTATTCTTTAATAAATGCATTTTTGGACCTATTTTATTTCCCTATTTTTATATCTCAAATCAACAAACTTTGAATACAAAGAAAAATAAAAAATTTATTTCATTCAAAAATAATGCACAGTGCACCCTAACACTCAGAATAAAAACCCAGAAAAAAAATTTTCCAAACATGTATCTTCTTCCAACAAGCTGAAGATTCACCAAACTCACTTTACTATTCATAAAATTAAATTATCTATTTAATGAATGTGATTTTATTTAATTTGGAGTTAAGATGCAAAAGTTAGCTTTCGGACCCCCCTCATTATGCAAGATATAAATAATCAATTTATTTATCTTTATATTTTTCAATTTATTTTATTTTTATAAATATGTAAATATTATTTTAAATACATTTACCTAATTAAACTAAAATTGTATAATAAAAAAGATAAAATCAATAAGTATATTCTCATACATAGATGAATTATACTTATATGCACCTATATAATAAATATACATATTTATCTATGTTAATAAATAACTTCAGAAAAATATAATAAAATATATTTATGTGTTTTTAATAAGTTATAAATATATAAAATAAGTATATAAAATAATAAAATATAAAATATAAAATAAAATAAAGCACATTATATATAGGTAAATATATATAATTATACATATAAAAATTAACCCCTAATAAATTAACTCGAAAAAATAAATAAAATTCCCAATAAAATACTACATAAAATAAGAAATATGTTTTATCAAAAATTAATAAAATCACTTAACATTTTAATTTGATTTAATAATGGAATTTGCACGATTTCGTCGCCTAGTGCTTACATGTCCCAATAGGGAGTTGGCTTTGGTTGACTCATCGGTCAACAGGCCCAATACTCCTGTAGAGATGTCAGACCCGCTGACCACCTCGTCCTCCTCATTTTTTTCTTTGTCGAGCCTTGCACTTTCTAGGAATTATTCCTTCAGCAATGTTGCTCCTCGTTCATTATCTTTCATGCCATGATCATTCCTCGGTCGATGGAGCCTTGGTCGACGAGCAAATCCTAGTCAAATCCCCCCATGTATATATACCAACCCTCTGTCTCCAGCAAAAATTTATCCCACTTCAGCCTCGAAATCCCTTATACTTCTGATGCATGAGGTTGCTGGTGACAACAACAACTTCGCCCGAGCATTTGGTGTGGAGGAAGAGGCCAAGTGATGGGAACTCGAGCTCTTCAGAGACCTTTAGGCGGAGCTAGAGCGTTTGGTGTGGAGGAAGAGGTCTAGTGACGGAAACCCGACCGGAGACCTTTAGGCGGAGCTCCTTTCTGGCTCCTTGTTCAACAGGTTGAGTGATAGTTTTCTCACTCTTTTTATTCCCAGCATTAGAGATATCCTAGTTTAGGATTTAGTTTCTTTTAATTTTATATTTTATTTCGAGAAAAAGCCAAATAGTAGTTCACCAGAGCTTGAGCTCTAGGCATTATTTCGCGTGCTCTAATTGTTCTCTGCCTCACTTGACACTATCATTTCCTTCCCCATTGCATTCCCTACATCTCATGTACCTCCATCCACCTTGATCTACTCCGAATCGGGCAATCGGGTCTCTCTTGTATGATTTTCTTTGGGTTTTTATTTGGATGAATTAGTTACAAGTGTCATCGCAACCTAAGAAATGCCAGAAAAACTAATTATTCTCAAGAAAAATTTAACACAAAATAGTAGGAAGAGAAATTACTATTTAATTTACATGTATAGATAATAGGATTGAACTCAGGGAGGCTACAAACTCTCGAGGGTTATTCTACACAATGAAGAATCAATAAAAGAATAAAGGAATCTATATGCTACTATGCTTGGCTTTTTTGTATTTTTATGGAATTTTATTTTTTTTTATTTTAATTTACTGTTATTATTTATTTTCTTGATTTTAATTTTTTTATTATATTTTTAAATTTTTCAAAATATTTTTATTATTTAAATAGTGGAAGAAAATAAAGAAGTAAGTCACTACACTGTTGTTGGAATTTTTAACTCTAACAAGTAGACACAGAAAATTTAACAAATTATTTTTAGGTTTTGGATAATTTTCGTGTGTTTTCATTATTTTTCTATGATTTTTTCAAAATTTTTAAAATATTTAGATAAATCAAGAATAGGGAATGAAGTAAACAAAGAACAAACGGAATGTTTTTGGATTTTTAAAATAATAAATAAAGGCAAAATTGGATGAAATATACATGGTAAAGATATATTTTTATAATCTCTCGATAGCAATTTTATGATTTTTTTCTAATGAATTCATATGAATTTTTAATGTTTTTGATTTTTTTTTTGCATTTTTTATGGTTTTTATATATGATGAAAATATGAAAATAGATCAAAAAATTAAAACAACACAAATTATGTAAAAGTTTTTTAGAATTTTTGGAAGAGCTTTTATATTTTTATGAATTTTATAGGAAGGAATTTTTTATGGAGTTGTTAAATTTTTATAAATAATAAAAATAAGGAAATTGTGAAATAAAAATTTGTAATGCAAGATAACTGAAACATGAAGCTAAGAGAATTTTTGTGGAATTTTTGAAGGCATTTTACAAATTTTTATTTATTTTTAGGATATAATTTAAATGCAGACTCACAAGGACTGTTATGCAAATGCTTAAACTAAGCAGATTACATGTTAATAATTAATAAAATATCAGGGCAAATAACGCAAGTATTCCAAAAACTCGTGTACAAGGGCATGTATGTCTTGTTGGATTGGACCAAAATGTTAATAAAATAATTCAATGGTCCAAACAATAACACAAAACTTTAATATATTTATTGCAAATTTTCTAAAAACTCATGTGACAAATACGTGCACAATTCAAACTGAACTTATTCGTAATGAAAATAAATGCAAGAATAAAAAACAATTGTTCAATCAAAGACAAACTGACACATGTCCACATAGGGACTTTATTAGAAATAAATTAAAGATAGGGATGAGGTGCAAAAATACCATTAAATTATGTGGATGTTTGAGCGATTAAGATGTTCTGTTGATATGATCGGATGGTTGCGGTTGACTCTGGATGTAATAGCATCGATACGATTGGATCTTCAAATCAACGGTCGAGCTTTGGGGCATTATCGATAGTTAAGATCTTAACTGGGTCAGTTGTTCTTGATCTGACAGTGACGAAGGGATCTGGATGAACTGGAAAGCTGGTCTTCCCCGACAAGCTTTGATCATTCGATTCTCCCTCATTCGTCAATGGATCTGCTTCCAATCACACCCAGAAGATGGCCCAAGCAATTCTGCATTTGACGAACACCTTGGATCGGGGAGCTAACACCAGACTAAAGATCTGGAAGGTGATCAACTATGCTGCTCCAAGAACATGTTCTTGATATGACCTTTGCTCTTCATGTGTTCCATGTAGCTCCTGAATCCTGCAATTGAAAGCCCATGCTCAGAGGAACCTTCCAGTCTAAAGATTAGGTCAAAGGCATAGGAAATAGTGGATGGACGAGGGCCTCCAACGTAAGTGTTCAGAATAGAGACCAGGCTCTTGATCTAAAGTGATCTAGAGATGGGAAGAGGGTGGAGAAGGTGGAGAGGAGCTTGGTGAAAATGATGGTGTGGTCGGAGATGATTAATTGAGAACGGAGCTCCTCTGATCGTGCAAATCAGAGGTTGAATGTGATTTACTAATGAGGGATTCTAATGAAAACAATGCACAAAATAAAATCTAAATTGAAAATGAACTATCTAAGATACCTAGGGATAAGAAAAGGGAGAGAGAGCATCTCGATCTACAGTTGGGCGAAGAGGAGGAGATGTGTGGAGGAGCTCTCCGTCGACAAAGGTGAATCGTGTCTTTTACTCAAAATTTCACGCTCACGCTCCAAATAGTAAGCAGCGGCTCTGTTATAGCTTCTTACTCTAGGGACCGATCGCAGGCAAGGAGATGGGTTGGAGACGGATTAATTCTTCATCGGAGGTGATGGGTGTCTATTTATAGGCGAGGCTTCGGTAGCATTTGAATTTTAAAAGTGGGCATTGATCGTGTGAGTTTGTTAGAACTAGCACGTGGGCATGAAAGGAGAGTGAATAAGCGAGGGAATCAAAGAAGGAAGATGGAAGCATTATGGATCGAGGCATGCAGGAAAATCGAGTGAAGAAACAATGGGGGCTTGATCAGCGGGAGAAAAGGGGTGCGGATGAGAAGTTGACCCCGGTCAACAAACTCGGGTTAACCAATCAGGAGATGCATGAAAGAAGACAAAATAGGCTACATGACAAAAAATACAATAAAATGGTAAATAAATCAATTAAAAATTGAAAATGAATTAATTAAATTAAGTATGTATATAGAAAATGTTAGAAATAATTTAAAGTTAATTTTGTGATTTTTAATTACTTAAATTTACAAGGGTTAAAATAAATACAAGGTGCTATTTATAGGTATGTATACATATGTACAAAGTATTTTTATTTTTAATTAATTATTTTTATACATATATAAATAATTTAAAATTTTATTTATTTATATATTTTACCAAGATTTAATGCTATTTTTGTTTGATTTTTAGGAGTTAATCTATTAGGTTAATTAAATATGTATAGGTACAATATATACATGATGAAACATATACAATATATTCAGGATTTTATTTTTGTTAATTTGGGATGATTTTTACTAGTTAAATACAATATTTACAAATAACGAAAAATACAATATTTCACAAGTATGCATAATGTATACATAGTATATATATGGGATAAATGGGGCTGCCCCCTAGGGGGAGTTAACTTAGCTCCCCCCGCCCCATTTTCATCATTTTTTATTTTTTTTTGAAAATTTCTTCCATGAATATTCATCACTATATCCCTATATTATGCTATTCAAATCTCGTGCGAAACAGAGACTCCTACGGCCTCCATCCAGACAGTCGTTTTTTAACGGTAACAGGATTTTTTAAATCGACTCCGTTTGGATGGAGGTCGTAGGAGTCTCTGTTTAGCATGAAATTTGAATGACATAATATAGATATTTAATAATGAATTTACACGGTTTTAGATTTCAAAAAAAATAAAAAAATTATGTGAAAAAGGGGCGGGGGGAGCTATATATGGGTAAAATGTGTATGCCCCCTAGGGGGAGCTAACTTAGCTCCCCCCTCCCCTTTTTCACATAATTTTTTTTATTTTTTTGAAATCTAAAACCGTGTAAATTCATTATTAAATCTCTATATTATGTCATTCAAATTTCATGCGAAACAGAGACTCCTACGACCTCCATCCAAACGTGGTCGATTTAAAAAATCATGTTACCGTTAAAAAATGACTGTCTGGATGGAGGTCGTAGGAGTCTCTGTTTCACACGAAATTTTAATGACACAATATAGGGATATAGTGATGAATATTCATGGAAGAAATTTCAAAAAAAATTAAAAACATGGAGAAAATGGGGCGGGGTAGCTAAGTTAGCTACCCCCTGGGGGCAGCCCCATTTTACCCTATATATATATATGTGTGTGTGTGTGTGTGTGTGTGTGTGTGTACAATATGCAATAATACCCCAATTCGCCACATGTTACACCTTAACTTTGAATTTTATGAAAACACCTCTATTTTAAAGAATATTTAATTTGGAGTACATTGAAAGTGAGTTTGTGCTTTTGTGGCTTTTGTAGAGTGATGTATTTCACACAATATACACATGTTTTTACTGAAGTCATTTTATTATTTACAAGAGGGTTTTATACACAATTTTAAATAAGGGATTATTTGTAATTACAAAAGATTTGGGGATGAATAAATTTAATAGTGTGTAATATAGACAAGTGAGGAATATATACAGAGATCAAGTATATTTTTGGTGTTTTTGGCCTTATCTCCTTTACTTACATCCTTGTCAATCAGGTCAACTCTTGACCTTCTCTTTGGGGTTTGATTCAGCATGTATCTATTACATGTATACAGTCTTTTATTTTCTTCATTTTTCCTTTATTTCTGTATTTATTTATTTTAGGTTAAAATGTGGTAAATATACAATATTTATACAAAGATGATGACTAATAAGAATATGAATTTATTGATATATACAGGTGTTTTACAAGGGATTTGAAGCTAAAATAATGAATAAAGATGATAAAATGCATATTGATCATACCCATATGCTTTACCTTTGCTCGTCCCTTAGCTAACACTTATTTGAAAGAATAAGTGAAAAGAAAAAGAAATGAAAATAAAGAACTTAGAACAATATTGAGTGTTAAACTTATCTTCATAAAAAATTGTAGTATGGAGCTCTATCAGTGCTTTGGATTAAAACCTAATAGTCCTCAAGTTCCACAAGACTCCTATTCTGGTTTCCTCAATAGTTAGGTCAGAACAAGTCTACATACACAAATTCTTATGATTATGAATCTTTACTTGTACAGTGTAAATGAAGTATAGCTCCTCACCTCTGAAGTAGCAAAGAAATAGCCTCCCTCAATAAGGAACTCTAGCCCCCCGGTCTAGCAACGCTTTCCTCGAGGAGCAGGGATATTCCCTTCTAAGTTCAAGTGCCACCGGCTCAAGAAGAGGAGATGGAGAAAAGAATGGATGCTAGCTAGTGTAGCTACCTGTCCTTGGATGCATGACCAATGTAGCCAAGTCATCCAGCTGCAAGCTCGCAAAAAATTATCTTTGAAGCTCATCTTATTTGACTATACTTATATATACATCCCGACATGCATTTTACTTTTTAATTAGGGATGTCCACTTTTGAAGATTTTACATTTTTTTAATATATACAAGGGTGCAATATGTACATAAGGAGTTTTTCCTCTTGAGCCAGTAGACTATCCCTCGTTTGAAGCATTATTGCAACCCCACAACATCCTGTCTTTAGAACTCAATGCCACTAGACCAGGTTGAGATGCACTACCCTCCCTAAAGGAAGATGGATGTTCCCACTAGTTGTTACACACCGATGTGCTACCCCAAGCCAAAGAATTCTACATGCTCACCACCTCCTCCATGAAGAGCTACATGTAAAGTGCTTGTCCAAGTTAAGCCATGCTCTAAAAGAATCATGTGTGTGTTGTTAAATATTATACATAGACTCATCAAGATGACATGTGAACATATTTTGTGGACATTAAGAAATAAGTCGCTAGTACTTGAAAAGTCTTAATCCCAATTCTTACAAGGTTCCTCTGAAATTAAGCGGATTAAGGTCTAACTAAGCTACATTTTTCAATCTTATTCCAAACTAGTTTAAATTTCAATACTATTCTGAAAAATGCACATGCACATGCAAGAAGTATATACAAAACATGTACATTTTTTAAAGGAAAGAAAAAGAGTTAGTAGTATATACAAATATATACAAGGATTATACAAAGTTTATACATTTTTTCACAAGAGGATTTTATAAACAAGTTTTAGATGTAAGTTTTAAAAGCATTTTATATACAATAAAGAATTTTATTTACAAATGGAAGGTGATCAAAGTTTATATACACATACGTGATTTTACGTATTTATATACATTCCATTTATAGCCCACGTTATAAAATAATATACATAAAATAATTTTTCAATCGCATTTTTATAGCCTTTTTAAAAGGTACGAGTTAGGCTAAAGTATATATATATATATACAATATATACAACACCCCCTATACCGAGCTCGAATTATGTCCTCATAGTGATCAAAGAGATACAAAGAAGATATTAAAGAGATACAAAGGAATATATAGCTCGTGTTAAGTATAGAAAAGTGAAAAGAATACTATACAACAACGACTCGAAGAATACATAAAGAGAATAGAAATCGATGATTCCCCCTATACTTAGGATCAAATAATCCTAAGTATAGAAGATTGTATAAACAGGTAAAACTAAAGGAAGAATGAACAACTCAATGACTAGACTTGTCCTCCCCTATACTTAGGGTAAAATATCCCTAAGTATAGAAAAAGAATATCAACAAGTTGAAGGACAAATGATAAATAAAACACAAAAGATGGTACGAACAACATCACTCCCCCTATACTTATGTTAAGGGATCTCTTAGTATAAGCAACAACAAGAGTGATGAAATAGGATGACTATGACAACTCAAAACATTCACCTTCCCTATACTTAGGATAGAGTACATCCTAGATCACACACGGAAAATAGGCGAACGATAAAAACTAAAGAAGAAAGAATAAAACGAAAGGATATGTACAAGAGAAAATCAGCTCATGCATCAGATGCCGAAGATATCAAAGAATCATCATCGGATATCGCATATATTGAATCAACTATGGAAAGGAATGTACCATGATCTAAATATAGCTTCAGCAACTGTCCATTCATGACAAATGGTTGTGTTTCAGATGACAACCCAGATATGACAATACTACCATTGTCACGTACAGCTCTCACATTAAATTGTCCTGACCATTTGCTTTTCAATTTTCCTGGAAATAGATTCAATTTAGTATGAAATAACTAAACTTTCTGATCAGGGGAGAAAATCTTTCTTCGAATGTGTCTATCATGTCAATGCTTGACTTTCTCCTTATTCATGAGTGAGTTATCATATGCAAAGTCTCGGAATTCCAATAATCTATTCAAATCCAACTTCCTGTTCTTTTTTGTCTTCTCATAATCAAGATTGCATACACAAAGTGCCCATAAAGATTTGTGAATTAATTCCACTAGAAGGTGACAAGGCTTTCCATACACTAATCTGTAAGGAGACATACCCAAAGGAGTCTTGTATGTCATCCGATAAGCCCATAGAACTGAGTCAAGCATCTGGGACCAATTCTTCATATCTGGACGTACAAGTTTTTGTAATATAATCTTGATCTCCCTATTTGAAATCTCAGCCAAGCTATTAGTCTACATGTGGTAAGGAGACACAAATATGTGCTCAATGGCATACTCCTTCACAAGCTTCTTGACTTCTCTATTAATGAAATGGCCTCCCCCATCTGAAATGAGTATCTTGGAAATCCCGAACCGTACAATAATATCGTCCTTGAGAAAGGAACACATTGTACGCCTATCAGCAGCTTAAGTGGGGATAGCCTCCACCCAACGACTAATGTAATACATAGCAAGCTGGAAGTACTGATATTCCTAACTGACAGGCAATGGGCCCATGAAGTCTATGCCCCCAGCATCAAAACATCAGAAATCTAGATATATCTCAGGGGCTTAGTATCTTTGGAAACAATGGTTCCTCCCATCTTCTGACAGTCAGTACAACCTCGAATATACTATGTAGCATCCTTAAACAATTTTGGCCACCATAGGCCGCTCTGTAAAATCTTAGCTACTGTGTGCTTCCTCGAATGATGCCCACCAAATTCTAGTTTGTGACAGTGCTCAACTACACTGGTGTATTCCTCCTGAGGAATGCACCTTCTCCAAATACAATCTACACCCTTACGAAATAGATATGGATCCTCTCATTAGTAAACATGTATTTTAGACAGATATCTGCCTACTTTGTACTTCAGCCAATTTCATGGAACTTTCTTAGAGATAACATGGTTCACAATATCATCATACCATGGGAGTGAGTACATAGAAAAAATGGTCTCATCGGGAAAGGTCTCAGAAATAGATATTATACTCTGCTCAGAGGTCTCTGCATCTGTAATGCAGGAAAGATGATCTGTCACAGCATTCTTGACTCCAGGTTTATCTCGAATCTCTAAATCGAATTTCTGGAGAAGAAGTATTCCTCTGATAAGGCATGGTTTGGAATCCTTCGTTGCCTGTAATACTGTATGGCAATATGATCCGTGTACACAATAACATGGGAATCGAGGAGGTAAGATCTGAACTTCTCTAGCCTAAATACAACTGCTAACATCTCTTTCTTAGTAACTGTATAATTCCATTGCGATTCATCCAGAGTCTTGCTAGCATAGTGTATAACAAATGGTATCTTATCCATTCTCTGTCCTAAAATAGCTCCAACTACGAAATCTGAGGCATCCGTCATGATCTCGAAAGGAAGAGACCAATCGAGTGGTTGTAGGATAGGAGCACTAGTAAATATGTCTTTCATCTAATTGAATGTAAGGAGAACTTTCCATCAACAACAAACTCACTCTCCTTGCATAGAAGCTCAGTCAAAGGTCTGGCAATATTGTCAAAATCCTTCACGAGTCTCCTATAGAATCCTACGTATCCCAAAAATGGCCTCAACTGCTTCAAGTTCTGCAGTGGATCGAGCTTAGATATCACAACAATCTTAGCTGGTTCAACCTCCATACCATGTTTAGAAATGTCATGGCCCAATACAATTCCATTTGTCACCATAAAGTGACTCTTCTCCCATGAAATCACTAAGTTTACCTTGCAACAACGTTGAAGGATTCGGTCGAAATGAGCAAAACTATCCCCGTAGATCGATAAAATCATCCATAAAGATCTATAGAAAGCTACCCACCATATCAGCAAAAATAGCCAACATACAACTTTTGGAATGTAGCGGGGACGTTACACAATCCAAAGGACATCCATCTAAAGGCGTAGGTGCCAAACGGATAAGTGAAGTAGTTTTCTCGTAATCCTCAGAAGCGATAGCAACCTGGTTATATCCCGAGTACCCATTCAAGAAACAAAAGAACTCTTTCCTTGCCAACCTCTCAATAATCTGATCAATAAAGGGCAGCAGAAAGTGATCCCCGAGTTCAAGCATCGGTAATATACACAGACACGCCATGAAGTAGGTAATCGAATTGGAATCTCCTCACCACGGTCATTCTTCATGATAGTAATCTTGGATTTCTTCAAGACCACATGTAAGGGGCTGACCCACTTTGAATCTGAAATGGGATATATAAAGCCATCATCACACCATTTTATGATCTCTTTCATGACAACCTCCCTCATATTTGGATTTAAATGGCGCTGACACTCACGAGATGGTTTACAGTCATCCTCTGGGTAGATATGATATGAGCACAAAGCTGGAATAATACCAAGGAGATATGAAATATTCCATCCAATGACCTAGCGGTTTCTCTCAAGAACCTATACCACATGAGATTCTTGTTCATCGGTCAACTGCGAGCTGAGGATGACCAGAAACATCTGGGGGGACCTGCAAGGAAAGCATATTTCAACATTGTGTAGGATATGTGTAGGATATTGTTAGATCCTCAAGCGCATCAGGAAGCGTGAGCGTCGTATCGAATACGACGAAGACCGACTAGTCGGACTAGTTAATCTATGCAACGGAAATTAAAAAAAATCATGCGACGAAACCACATGATCCAAGAACACTTCTCGGATCGTTTCGTGTAAACCACAAACAAGTAATAGGATTACCTCTTGAAGCGTGGTTGCTATCGAGTCTCTAAACGAAGAGACCTTCTGTCTCAAGTCCAATCCGACGGAGGAGACGCTTGCGAGCGCAAGGATGAACCGCGTGCTTCTCGCAATCCATGTTGATGATCCAAGTGACGGATCTCCTGATCTCGACACACGAGATCCGATGTATTCTTCACGAGCGAGGCACACCGAAGGAGACGGAGATCCACGAACAAACGATCGGGCAGCATAACGACGACGCTGCGGCGATGGAACCTCTCTAGGGCATCCATGGTGGACGGCCACATGAGAGGGAGAGAGAGAGAGTAGACGTGTAGAGAGAGAGTTGTTGTCTCACTTGTTGTGTAAAGAAGAGCAAAGGGGTGCCTCTCCTTTTATAACATTTTGGGATCCATGGATCTCAATCCATGGGACAACACAAATCCAATGGCTCTCATTGATTGTGTTTCTTTCAATGGCTAAGATTTATGTTGGTAAAAACCAACAACAATTAATTTAATTTAGATTAAGCATATATTGATAAATCAATATAAATCAAATCCAAAATTAAATCAACAACATATGGAGATAATGGAAAGGAGAGTGCCTCCTTCCATATACATGGAGTGGACGACCACCCTTTCCTAATAGGAATCGGTGGTCGTCCCTCCTATTAGTATGGAAGGATCATCTCAATGTAATCTCCCTTGATTACATTATTACATGTATCTTCAATTTACTACCACAACAATTGTTGTAAAATATTCTACAAAAATAATTCATAATTATTTTGTGAATATTGTAATCTTGCCATTGGAAATTTGTGAATCACATTCACAGCCCAAAATAAAATGTGAATTACATTTTCAATTAATTGTCCAATGTGAATCCAATTCACATTAACATTTAATTAACAAATGTAAATTACAAATATCTCTCTCTTATATATTATAAATCACATTTATAATATATATATATGACTAGTATGGATATTGCTATCCACATTATTCATATCTATGATAATTAAATCATATTTAATCATCTTGGGTCTCTTTTCTCTTGTTCTCAAATAATATGAATCACATTCACATTATTCACATCTTTAATAATCAAATCACATTTAATTATCTAAGACAACTCTCTTTATAATATGAATCGAATTCATATTAATCATGATAATTAAATTACATTTAATTATCCATTTTCTCAATGCTCGGATATATATATATATGAACAATAGAATTATCCATGAACTCCTTCAAGGATAATGCGCTTTCTCCGCGAATACTTGGAGATAAGGACAGGGCGATTGTATTGTTCCACGTATAGTGACTTGGATATTGAGATCATATCTCAAATCCAGATCGCAGGCCTCCCATAGATGCTTGATTAAATCAAGATCGCAAATCTAATCTTCTCATTGCATCTGAATCCCATTCAGATCAATGTCCAACAATTGGACCAAGATAAGATTACTTCTCTACTGAGAGGAGTCACTAAAATCCAGACCCGTTTCATTACTCCATAGGAATGGAAGAGTCATGGTTATACAATCGTTTATGATCACATCACCCTCAGGTATTCCCAATACCTGTACATCTTGCATACTGGAAGACTTAGATTAGACCCGAAGTATTGGATCAACTTTATACTGTCTACTTCTTGGTTTTATCAGTAAGTTTCTCATTCGATCATTGGGAGTCGGTATTGACCATATACTTTCCAAAAGCATATATAATACCTAGGTCTTGATCATATACTTTTCCAAAAGTACATATCAAACCTACAAATTCAGTCAAGCTTCTAAAGCGAGACGACCGTGCGCACGGAATTTGATTCTTCCCAATATCTCATGAGTGAGCTCATGTCTTCTGGTTCAGTAACTGAACATGTATGATCCCTTTGAGAGATCGTATTACTCATATGACCTTATATGCACACCAGCGCGCCGGTGTATAGACCTTGGTTAGGTCATCAACCTATTGGTCTGCCAAATGTACATATTCAAACATATAGTAACACATCTGTCTCCGGTCAGAGGATGCATGCCTGTATCGTGATAGCATACAATATAGGACTTTGGTTATCTCGATCTCATTAAGTCAACTCCTTGACCTAACTAATCTGACACCTCTGAATCTCTATTCATATGTAGAGGACCTGCATCAAGAGGTCGGCCATATATCAGCCTTTAGAGATAAGGATTGCCATCTCCTACTCAAGCTGGAGATCATCTCTTAACAATCATTTGACGGTGCTTGATGAGTCCTCAATCTAACTCTTTAGATATTCATCCAAGCACCAGCCTCTATAATTCAACAGTTGAATCAACAGTTGTATGATCATCAAGATGGCCATGGTACATAACCCTAATTGTACTAAGGGACCGATTATGCAAATTATTCATTCTTCATTTCAGATCAGGGGATGATATATGCAATAACATTTATTGCATAATGGCTCGCCGTGGGCTCGCATGTCCAACACATTGACGGTAAAACCTTGAGCCCATGTGGATTTTGTATCGGCTCTCTGACGACTTCTGTAACTTTACTAGTAGAAGGTATATGATCTGTACTATGTAAACTGCCCACCCGTAGCTACTAACGACTCAACAGATAAAATCTTGAGTAGATCTTCAACGAATAATCTCTACTCAGAAAGGAGGGACTCATCAGGATGTTTTGTGATCTCATCAACAAAAGATTAAGATATCTCAGCAATAAGCTAGAATTGTGTCTCTCGTCATGGCATATTTCGGGCAACTTAGCATGTGGCTCAGATATCTGGACCTCAGAATTCTCAAAAGGAGGTATATCATTAGTAGTCTCAATATAATGTGTCAAAGGAATATGAGAGGGTACCTCCAAAAGATCAGATTAATCCTCAAAAGCAGCTCAAACTACCATCAACAAACACGTCAATGGAATCAACAAGGGGACTCATGTCGATTGTGCTTTCTAGAAGGTCCTTCTAGGGAAGGAACTCCTGGGTGTCCATGAAATTCTGTATACATCAATCCAGTAAGAACCAAAACTTTTGTAAATATAAGATATTGCTTTAAAAAACAACAAAAACATTTGCAAAACTCAAAATATCAAAAATATCCACAAATGTATTAACAAATGACATTTTTCCCTCAAATTCTCTTTGTATATATTGATTAATAAATCAAGCTAAAATATTTTTGTCAAATGATTTGACCTGTTTGGAAAACTTTTGGTGAAATGTTTTCAACCTTTGTGAAACATTTTGATTGCAAAATTCTTTTTCTTTGTGTGCAATAAAGGATTTGAAAACCTATTTGAAATGATTTCAAAAATATCTGTAAAAATATTTTGAAATATATATATATGGTTTGAAAAATCTTTGCAAAATAGCTTTCAAATGTTTGTAAATTTTGCAAAAAAAATTGTACTATAGTTTTCGAAATTGTTTTTAAATAAATTTGAGGAATAAATGTATCAATAAAATATATATATACAATACATAACAATCTTTACCAATTATATATATACCTATAAAATAACTTAGAAAATCTTGACAGACCTTAATAAATAAAATTAAGTGTACCCGTGTAAATAGCTATATATACTTTGAGTACCAAGATCCATTTTCTTTACCAAAATTATTCTTAAAAAATTCCTTTTATTTGCTAAAAATCTTCTTTTACAAAAATTCTTTTTTGTAAAATTCTTTGTGTAAAAACTCTTTTTATTTTCAAAATTCTTTGAAAAATTGCATCATTCTTTGCATCATTGTATATAAAATTTGCATAGCATTACTATTCTCTTCAATTAAGCTTGAAGATTGAACAAGTCTAAATAAAATCGAAAATTGGAGCTTGGTTGGACCTTACTGCACCTAACTGTACTGGAATCTTATGAGAACTAGGTTTAAGGTACTTCATGTCTATTCAGACTTAATTCTTTGAGACTCGGGGTTAGGTTCAAATCATCTCAACTGACTAACTAGAACTTTTCGAGACACACGCATGGCTCTTAACGGTCGTGACCTAACTTGGACACTTGCACCTTTCACTTGGCTCAACTCAGTCGGAGTTGTGAGGGGTTGGATTTGCCAGTCTGAGATGCACATGGGTGGAAACATACGTCCTCTTCTAGGAAGGGAAGTGCACCCCCAACCTGGTCCAATTACAATGAAGTCAAATGATAGGAGAGTGTGGGTTGCAATAAAGCTTCAAAAGAGGGATAGTCTTCTGGCTCAAGAGGAAAAGTTCTTATGTAAATGCTGATGTAAATAGCATGTTAAAAAAACTCCAAAAAAGTGGATAAACCTGCAAATAAAATAAAAATACCTGCTGAAGTATGTATATATGCTGTATAAGCAGATGAAGCATCAATGTTATACCATGTGAGCCTGCAGCTAGATGACTTGACTACACTGGTTAGACATCCCAGGATAGGTAGCTTCACTGGCTACCTCCATTCTTCTCTTCACCTCCTCCTCATTAGTTGGATGCCACTTGAACTTAGAAGGGAATACCCTGCTCCTCGACGATAGAGTGCTGGATTGGGGAATCATTGGGTTCTCATTATGGAGAAGTCAGTTCCTTTGTCATTTCAGTTGGGGAAGCCGCCACTATCACTTACACCGTACAAGTCAGCTTCATAGTCATAAGGGTTTGCGTATGATGTAGGCTAGTTCTGACCTGGCTATTAAGGTGGTTTGAACCGAGTTCTATGACTCTCGGAGGCTATTGTGTTTTAAATTTGGCTCCCAACCTGGTTCCACACACATTTCCATGTCAAGGTCTAACTTGAGCGCCAAACTTTAATTTTATAAAGACAAGTTAATAACTAAAAGTACTTTTATTCGTTCTTTCTTTTTTTCTTCCATACTCTTTTTGTACTTATTGCATAAGTGTTTGCTAGGGACTAGCAAAGGTAAGATAGGAGGGTGATAAATCTCCATTTCATCACATTTATTCTATCATTTTGGCCTTAAAAGCCCTAACGAATACAAGTAAATAACATTAGTTTGTACAAAATAACATCCATCATTTATTACATTTATTGTGCAAATAATATTGTTTTTAATGCCAAAATTATAGAATAAAGAGAAAGAAAAGAAAAAAAGGAATAAATATTGAACATATTTTATGACCCTAACCCGAGACCAAGTCCAGAATAGATTTGGTCGATAAGGAATAAAGTAGTGGGAGATAAGGGCCAGTAATAGAATAAAAATCCCATTTATTTATTCATTATTTATGCATTTTTTGACATCTATTTTATTCTTTATTATTGATGCATTAAATAAAGAACTTTGTATATGAAAGTTGTAGATAATAATGTGAATAAAAATACAAAATTAAGTTTGTACAAAAATAATGCAGTGTGTTCATTCTATGCACAAAAAAAGCAGAAATCAAACTTCACAGACTCATATCTTTCAAGTAAAAACTCAAAAATATCAAACCTCTAATTGTATATACTTTTCATGGGTTGTTTTAATGGTGGCGGTTTTATATTTTTTGGAGCTATTGTGTGAAAGTAGATTTTGGGCCCTTAGTATACATTCTATTGATTAAAATATTCAATTTATTCATTATTCATTATTTTTACAATTTTGTATTTTTATAATTTTATAAAATATAATTTACAACATATATGTGAATTAAAATTAGAATAAAACTAAAAGAAAAATGCAAAATAAAATAAGTCTATGAGAATACATTGACAAAATACTTATGCCATACTGGTGTATAAATAAAAGAGAATATATTCTTTCATTCTCCTTTTCTTATTTTATTCTTTATTTTTTGCAATGTTGTAAATATTATTCGTATTCTATTAAAAATACAAAACTAAAATAAAACTCAGTAAAATAAAACGATTTTTATAAAACATAGGTAAAATACCTGTAAATATACCTACATAATATAATTACCTATTTATTTGTGTACATATAACATCCTAAAAATAAAATAAAAATATATTTATATCATAAAAAATTAGTTATAAATATAAAAAATAAAGGAAAAAAGGAAATAAAATATACAAAATAAAAATACACAAAACATAGATGAATATACATATAAATACACTAATAAAAATTAACTACAAATAAATAAAGCTAAAAAATAAATAAAAATCAAATAAAATCCTATATAAAATGTTAACATTTTTACTTTATACTCAAAAATTAATAAAATCATTTTTATTATTTTAAATTAATTATTTTTGAATAAAACTTAATGATTTGTCGTTTAGCGGCTTAGCCGGCCCAATCAGGGTGTGTCGTTCGTTGACCTCAGCCAACTTGACCCCCGTCTCCTGATTTGACACGACGTGTCTTTTCCCTGGTTTGTGCTTTTTTCCCGGCCACCACATTCATCTATTGCCTTCGATCCCTTCGTACGAAATGATCATTGTACATACACGCCATACCTCTTAATCGCATGTATACGCCCAAATCTTGTTTTTTCCCGGGTCAACGAGGGTGCTCGATTAGGTCTATAAATAAAAACCCTCCACGTCATTCTTCAAATTTGGTCACCATCAAAGCCCTAGAAGCCCTCACCTTGGATCCCAATCGTCTTCTCGTGACAGGAGGAGGTGTTACGTGCTTAGGTGAAGCTCCAGGAGGTCGGGGTGCACCCAAGGTTGCCGTCGTTGGCGACCTTGCTCCCTGGGGCACTCCAGGTATAAGAGCTGCGTATTTTCTATCTATTTTGCCTAATTTAGCTCCTAGCTTCATTTCCAATATTAGTTTCGTCTCTAGATAGGTATATTAGCCTCAATCAATCCACCCGTACTTCGCCTGAATTGAGCTCCGGCGAGCTTCTCCGTGCGTTATCATTATCGCTCCACTGCTTTTTCCGCTTCCATCTTCATCTTTATCTCTCCCGATCATCCTCCGTACCTCCAATCCTCTAGGTACACCCTCGGTTCTGTGAAATGAGGATCTCCGCCGCTACGTTGCCGGAATCCTCTCCGCCCCACCTCATTCCTTGCGTACCCAGCTTCACAATCGGTCGAGGAGGAGCCCCTCGAGCCGCATTTGTTCCTGTGCAGGTTAGGCGCGTTAATACACACCATGAGCCACAATGAAAGCCCACCGGAGGTACCTGGAGCACCACGTCTTCTCCGATCTCGTGGTGGTGCTCCGATGCATCTATGCCCACTCTGATAGCTCCAACATGTAGAGAACCTCGCCTGGAAGCTTTCGAGCCCCTTGGGAGCAACAAAGACGACGGGAGGGAGATATCGTTGGAGGAAGTTCGCCCAGGCAAACCTTCGTCCTTGTTCTTCCTCAACCCTCCCCCGTCGTCGGATGAAGAAGGCGGCCCCATATCACACTAGAGCCATTGGATCCTGCCATGCATCAGTCGTCTGATCGTGATATGTGATCTAATCTTGTGCGTCTATCCGGGAAGCGTCATCGATCGTTGGATGAGAGACACGTGGCAAGAGAGATGATGTGCATATATGGGGTAAATTGCACATCTGAACCATTCCTTTTTGTATTTATTATTTAGTCTTGTAAATAAAGGTTGACGTTACAAAATAAGCGGAAATGTTGTATCGAGGACCTTGTATATATTTTAATTGCAAATAGGTCCTATCCACGTCACCTCATGTATCATCCCACGTGAGGTGGAAAATATGCATGCAAACCCCTGTAACTTTTTGTAAATGTTATTTAGTCCAATAAAATGTAATTCGTTATATATTTTTCGTGAAAATTACTGTGAGGACCCTGAGCTTTCTTGTAATTGCATTTTGGTCCCTCCCAGTGCGCATTACGTGTAATCCCACATGATTGGATAATTTGCATGCGCACCTTGGTGGATTTTGTAATTGTTAAATAGTACATTAAAATGTTAATTACGTTTGTATACTTTTGGTGTTTTTGCACAGAACCCTCTGGACTTTATTTTATTTGCAAAAATGCCATGCCAGGACATATATTTTTGTGATATATATTTAACTATTAAAAATAGTTAATGTGCTCCGAAAAAATATACAAAAATAGGATTAGATGCATTTTGCCATGAATTTTCATGCCCTATATTTGCTTGGCATTTTTGAGCATGTAATGATTTATCAAAAAATGGAAAAGAGCACGTATAATTCTTGCTTAAGTAAAAAAATCCAGAAAAATATAAAAATGTTTTGAAAAATCACAAAAAAATATGGAGTTCATTTTGTTATTTATTGAGTCCAGAAAACAAAAACCCCTAAAAATAAGAAAAAGAAAATTTAAAAATCATAAAGCTCTAAAATCCAACAAAAAATAAAAAATACCAAAAAAATATGTGTTCTTGTTTTATAATTATCTATATATTATTATTTATATATTAAATTAATTTGGGTAATTTCAGGACTTATCTATGATTTTTAAAACTAAAATCAATTTTGGGTCATTTTATAATCCCATATTTGGGATATTTTTTTACTTTAAAAATACATAAAAATTAACAAAAATCCCAGAAAAATAACAAAAAATTAGAAAATTATAAAAATCAAAAAAATATCTCCTTTATTGTATTTTGAGTAGTTTTACATATTTATATGTATATAGTACCTATACATAATATATTGTATTTGTACATATCCATATATAAATATACATACATTTAGATTTATATAATATTATAAAAATAGAAAATATAAAAAGAAATTACAAAATTACAAAACCAAGAATAAAATAAATAAATATAAATAAATAAAAAACCCACAAAAATACCTATATAAGTAAATGACTTGGTTGTACATAAATAAACATGGCTACCATTTTGCTCTCTGTGGTTCGACCTCTACATGCCTGCCTCCTGTGCATTTTATGGTAGAGTAAATAAATTTTATTTCCACATTTTTTCTAGTAATTGCTTTATTAATTATTGTGGGTTAATTGCTTGTTAAAGTGAGTTTTTGTTGAGTGGTTACATCAGCGACGCTAATTGAGTTTGATTAGCAGACCCTCGCGAAATTCCTCTTTATCAGATGGTGTTATTGCCGAGGAGCAATGAGCATAGCCTATTTCACCCGTCATTTTTGTATAGTCACTTATTGATTCATTATTGTAAATCCATTCTTTGATTATTTATTAATTTATTGGAAATTATTTGTCTGCAATTAATTCTTTGATTATTGTTCCTTGATTTATTTGATTATTTATTCATTAATTATTAATTTTATTATCTCATTATAAATGCTAATGCCTTATTTTTGCATCTTTGATGCGAGGGCCTGCCACGCAAGGATGGTTTTCTAGAAAGCCAATGCAGCCAAGCTTGGAGGAGGATGGTCTTCTCTTTATGACCAGCTGGAGAGAGCACCAAGGAAGAAAGGAGAGGAACTAGCTTAGAAATATATATATATATATCAATTTTGAAATTTATGGTGAGTGAGAGACAATTTTGGCATGTAATATAACTTGGACTCTACTCTTCACAACGAGGTTTAGTGCCCGGGTGTTTGTTCACCTGGGGGCCTCGTCGCAGTTTTTTTCCCGCCTTCTTTATTTTGTTTCCCACTGTTTTGAGCTTTCTGCCTTATTTTAATTTGTTTTGTGTGCATGGATCCCCTGGATTTAGGTTGCTTGACTCGGTAACTAGGTCCACACCTTAAATGCATGTTCATATAGACTCTTATTTATGGATCTAGTCAAATTAATAATTGTTGGTTACTTAGATTCGAACCCGCTGCGGGCACCGAGATGTCTCCAAGATCGGACTTTAGGCTTTGATTCTGAATAACTAACATATGGTTCTTCACGATCAATAACAACTACTGTTTAGGACGATTTTGTCGATTGCACACCGTCACGTAGATGCATTTAAAAATTCTGTTTTGCATACCGCATGGAGAGAGTTGGGAAGCATTGTAACTCCTCTAACTCAGCATGCATCATTAGATTCAATGGTGAGATTTCCATCATTGAATCGACTTGCACGACTTTTTTGTTATCTCCCTATGACTTTAAGCACCTAGGACTTAAATGAAAATCTACAAAAAATTGTTAAGCATTGGTATGAAACAGATCCAAAAAAAAGTGAAAATCTAAAAATTAAAATAAGGGGGATTGCTAAATAAACTTTGACCTTAATTAAAATTCTTAATGGACTATCATTGTTTTGGGTTCATAAAGCCCTCATTGTTTTCAAGTATCTTAGGAGGGGACCACAAACCCTCCCATGAGCGAGGCACGACCCGTTAAGGATCAGAGCTCAAATCCCAGTCTGTAATCATCTTGTGCATCGCCTGGATTTCCGAAGTATTGATGCTTCTTTTGTACGTGACCCAATAGGGACTTGTCAGCGATGGTAGTTCCCACCTTGTGTGGAACACTGACATGGTCTGAAGTTTTGATCTTAGGCCACTCCTTCACGGGGGTGTATGTCTCATCAGTTTGCATCTGAATAGGTTCTTGCACGCTCACGGGTGATTCTGTTCAGACAAGAATTAAAGTATTGGTTTTGCCTATTGGCTTCCTCTCTCTATTTCTTTAGTTGAGTAGGGATCTAGGAAGGGTTACAAGGACCTCAAAAATTGCATACTACATGTTAAAAAGGAGGAGGACAAGTACGGGATACTCTTCTGGCAGAACTCTCTCTCATATAGGGTTAGTGTGCTAAGGACTTGTTACAAGATATGCTAGAAATAACAACTCTAAAACTGAAAAGATAATAAGTAGCCGAACCCTTACGACTTCACATGGTGTGAGTTGGTGAACCCAATTTTGTATTGTGTTTGTATGGATCTAGATTAAGGTTCAAAGATTGAGCCCCGCGCACTTGCGCAAAATTTGTCATGTGTTTCTCCCTTCGACCCCCGCTCAGTTTGAGCATTCTACTGTTTTACACTCCATTTTATTCCCCATTGACCATCGTATCTTTCTTTCTGCATCGATCCCCCTCTTGCTTCACGAAGTCAATCCATGGATGGCTTAGTCAGGATCCCACCGACAACCACATTGATTCCATGGATTCGACCTCGTCAATAATTTGAGACGATTCTCGAGAACCCGATCCGAGCCTTACAGGCCGATCTCCAGACTCCTTATTTTCTACCCTTTCTTTTGACCACCCAATAAAATGGGACCACTCTTATACCACCTTCATCGTTGTGAATGAAAGTCGATTACAGTCCACATCCTTTTTCATTCACAACTCTCTAATTGACCTTAATTCCAGAATTCATCTTGACAACTGGGAACAGATTTGAAGTGGTCCGATTGAGATTCTCTCATCTAGCAGTTAAAAGACAAATCAAGCCCTGGATCCCAATCCAGAATTCATCTCCTCATATTCAAAACTAGAAATAGCACTTCAAGGAAGAGGAAAGGGTCAGCAGCAACCCCATACTGAGCAAGGAGAGATGCCTGATCAGAATCAGGTGAATGCACAGTTGTTGGCATCGATCCAAGCTATCCAGAAGTAGTTGACCGAGCAAGCCTTAGTCCAAACTGCGTTCATGAAATGTTGAATGATGTGATGAACATACCAGAGGGAGGATGAGGCAGACAAGGAGGAGGAGGTTAGGGAATAGAACTCTTTTCTTCTTGATTGATTTTTGAACAAACTGCACCTTAGACCTTAGTTCAACTTAGTCTCTTGTACACAAGATTCAATCTTTAGCAAGGGAAGGAAGTGACTCTGAATCTTGGGTTAAGTAATAATTCGGCGATCTTCAGGAATCACTTATTCTCTATAAGTCGAGGTCTATCAACAAACTTACGTTGTACACTGTATCGAAAAGTCATATTCATACATGTACACTCTTGATACCTGATGCCACAAAATCCTACAAAAAAGAAGGCATAATAAGGGATGCCTATTCAAAAAATGCAAATGCAAAAGTCTACTAAATAAAAATCTACTCAAATAACCAGCTCTACCAAATAAGCTAATTAGCATACCAATGTCGTTACTAGTTTAAAAGAGGTCAAATAGGACTATGGTTATGCTATGTAAAAAGAAATTAATGAGAGCAACAAATCAAAATAGTCTACGGAGAACCTCCAGAAAATCAAAATTCTCTACAATTTACACCCATCTTCTTTTGCTGACAAATTCAAATGAAATGAGAATAAGCCTAGATTTAGATATAATAGAGATTTAGATTTTGTGAATCTCCTTCTAGCTTACTTAAAGTTGTATGATATATTTGCCTCACACATTGGGGAAGAGTTATAACTTTCACACACAGTTCAAATTCAATTTAAAGGCAAAAGAGAATATATGTTGATCATGATGATCTATTTATCTGACTTGGCCTAAGGTGGAACCAACTAAAGTTGATATAATTTGAGAGATGTCGAATTGAATACTCGAATCTAAGGGGAGCCTGAACACATTATTAATCTAAAGGTTGACTTAGTATTTGTTTGCCATTTGTTCAAGCTTAGCTTGTGTGTACACTACAAACCCACTGTTCACCATCCCTATATCATTTATCTTCTATTTGTGTATCATTGTTTTTGCTTGAACCTAGCAAATGTTAAGTATGAGGGCGTGACAAATTAATGATTTATTACATTTTATATATTTTTTAGAAAAAAATCATGTACAGTCAATTGCATTTTTCTTAATTTAATATACAATTCTTATTTCATAATTTTCAAGCTCATTGTATTCAAATCATATAAAAAATACGTAACAATTCTTACAAACAAATTTAAAAAAGATATGTAACAAATAGTTGATTTTTTTCAAAAAAATATGGGCTCCAAGCCCATACTATACCTCTGATAATATTTCTTTTTATTTTTAGGTCCACTTTAGAATAGGTCCAAGAAAACCCTCCAGTCTTCTTCCCTCTCCGTATTAAAAAAATCCACTACACAACAAAATAGGTGACATCACCTTGATGTCAGCATTTCAAAAAAAATAAAAATGGGATGATGTCATCCTATCTTCGTCCCCCTCCAACAACGAGTGGGTGTTACCCCTTCTTCCTCAATGTCAATGGCGATGCCCCCTCCAATAGTAAAAAACTCCAAAAAAATCATCGAAAAATCCTCCAGGTTCCTATGAATGTTTACAATCTACTGGTATGAATTTCATTGCATATTGAGTTTTATAAAATGAAAGAAAAATTGAGATAATACGTCGTACATGATTGTCATTTTTCAAAGCTTATCTCTTTCCAAAAATTGTGCTATATTCGTCCTGCCCCTGTGTTGGACCCTCAAACTTACCATTATACAATATTAATTCATATTTAGGTTTATTTCTTCTAAATTTATCTGAAATCCATCGGCTTTTGTGTGTGCACACAGCAACACATAAAAATACACTTTTAGTGCACTGAAATTTGCAGTTTCAGATGTAAACCCTTCATCGATCTCGATGGTTGTCACTTGAATGGAAAATACTTAGGAACACTTCTATTGGCTACAAATTTGGATGAATGCAGTTTATTATACTGTGGCATTCACAATTATCAAAATCAAAACTAATGTGACATGGAATTGGTTCATGACACATTTGAAATATGCTATCGTGTTTGGAAATGGTGTTGGAATGGCATTTATACCAGATGTACAAAAGGGGCTAGAATTGGCAGTGAAGACCACCTTCCCCCAGGCCGAGCACAGGACATGCACGCATCACATGTACAAGAATTTCAAGAAGAAATTCCCTGGCGAGGAATTGGATATTATGGTTTGGTTTGCTGCAAGGGCATTCGATGCTAAGCATTATAATCACGGGATATTTGAGATTCGGAAACATGGCATGACTGCAAACGAGTTTTTTGTTGATGTGAAGGAAAAGTGGGGCCATCACCAATTTGGTGAAGAAGCAAAGTCCCATTATCTGACCAACAATCAGAGCGAGCCTTCAATGCATGAATATCACCAGCAAGACACATGCCCACTTGTGAGCTTATTGGTTGGGTATGGTAAAAGTTGACGACCACCATGGAAGAAAGACTTCGAAAATCAAAGACTTGGAACGAAAATGTGGCATCATCGGCCGTGTGCCATGCGAGAGGCATTACAATGGACTCGAAAGGTTACATACTGATGACAACCATGCGAAAGTGGAATCTCCTTTGGGGACATATGTTTTGGACCTTCAAGCTCGGGAAAGCTCGTCTAGATGATGGAAAATATGTGGGCTTCCATGCACACATGTTGCAACATCATTAACAATATTAGAGGAGTGAGGTGGGAGAATTATGTGAATGACTACTATAGAAAGTCATTATAGGAAAGCCTACTCTAGTGGCTACATATCACTTCCTGACAAGTCCAAGTGGTTGATGGTCATGTCCCATTTATGGTGAAACCACCTTGTACAACAAAGGCTCCACGACAACTACGAAAGAACCACATTTGGTCGAGGGACAAGAATGATGACAAGATCAAGGTAAGAGTATAGTAGGGGTAGCAAGTTCGACCACCAAGATGGTACTTGCAAAGAGCGAATCAATGCACCTTCAAGGGTCGTGCGGAGAAGTCAAGAAATATCGATAGGGCCCTCAATGCAAGCTTCTTCAAGCGCTCAATATTCAATGACCAACCGACGGTACTTAGAATGATTTGCAATTTATATGGATTAAATCTTTAATTGCAACATAACTTCAACCTAATATATTTTCGGCTTAGTTGAATTGTGATTAGGTTAGGGACTTATTGGACAAAATGGAAGAGGAGGAGGATGCCCGTGACACGGGGGCGTGGACGAAAGAGAACATGAGATGTGGAGGCCTTTTCTGATGTACTTCCAAACTTAATGAATCAAACTTGTCATGAAATTTTAGGAATCACCTTGATGAAGTTGAATGGTATCCTTATTTACCATTGTATGAAAAGGCATAGATTATCTGGAAAACTATTTTATGATTTTTGAGTTGTGACCTGTAGCTGGAGCGCTTGCAGGAGCTTCCTTTTTTGTGATCTTCCTTGACAAGCCGATGTGACCTTTTTGTATACATATGTACGATCAAATTAATCATGATATGTGTTTTTTGATATGTACATGAACAATTAGAATCACACGACGTTAGCTGTGTGTTGGCTGTGTGGATTTTGGATCATTACATGAACAATCACTACTTTATTAGAATGAAAGTATATACATGTTTATGTGCTTGCTGCGCTATTTTATTTCAAAATTATGATTAATGTGATGATGAAATCAAACAAACCACTATTGCTTTCAGGCATATTGCTGTCAACTTAGAAAATACATGGTTAACACTCTCTTTTGTAAGTGGCCATTTCTTTACGAGGGCATTGTACATCAATCGTTCTCATAATATTCTTCCATTTTTCTTTTCCCGAATGCACGATGAGTTGAAAGCTGATCCATCCACCGAAAGAGATCGCAAGTTTTGAAATGACGTGTGAAGAATCATGTTCCTTTACTCCACGACTTTTGGAAGGTCTTCATAATGGCTCCGACACCGCAAAGGCAACGCATACTGAATGGTGACTCGAAGGAACACAATTGCATTTTACAGATTAGAATATCCAAGTGAATATCTTAAAAAAACACCCATGTCCATGCTGGTCTCTTCCCCTCAATATACGGAAGACAAGACCATAAAAAAGTTAATCATTATTCAAAGATTTCTCGTGTAATCCGTAATTACATAGGATTCTTAGTGTAATTAGAAAACTAGTCAAGAGCTATAAGCGTAAATATCCTTTTTTAGAACTGATTTTTATGCCAACTGAATGACACACTTTCTAAATCTTATAATTTACTAAAGCTGGGCTTCTTCCCCAACATATGCCACGTAGCTCTCCTTTCGGTCCTTCTTCCGTCTCTCCAGCGCTCACTCCCTACCGTCCTCCGAGCCTCTCCATGTTCTCACTCCATTCTCTCCTCCCTCTCGCACTATCTCTCTCCTCTCTTTTATATTTCTCTCTTCACTTGTTCACTTCTATTTAATTCTTGCTCTCTTTCCTCCTTTAAATGCTCTCTCCACTAGCAGTCTATTAAAATTTGTGCCCTCTCTCCTTCCTACATTTCTCTCTTTGCCTCTCTCTCTCTCCTTAATTCACGCTCTCCCTCCCCCATTCTATTCTCTTCATTTTCTAAATCTAGAATTATATCTATATTAATTTAACAATGGCTAAAAGATATATTATTTATATCTCTTATAAAATGTAAAAAATATATATTAGATTTTTTTAGTTGTAGAACTACTATTTATAAAAACAATTAATGTAAATTTGCAAAAACCGCTCTTCCCGCCCTTCATCTATAATGTAAATTAATGTATTTTTTATAAATATTTTTTATATATGTTGTAACAGCAATAATAATAATAATCAACAAGGTTAAATAATATGTTATACAAATAATACATGATAACCATTCAATCCATGTGATTTTTGATATTTTAAATATGTAACCTACAATATTTCATAAATTATTCAAATCAAAGCATTATTATATATTATATTCATATGCATGTATATGTGCATGTGCATGAGTATGTAAGTATGTATATATGTATAAAAGATTATTAAGATGATCTTATTATTTTAAAATATAATTTATCAAGTTGATAATTTTCTTCATTAATACTTTTTTGTAGACTCCAAAGTGAGTTCTCTACGTCAATTGAAGAATTATTTGTTAATATTAATATTCCTGAAATACAAAAACACAATTGTTTTGTAATTTTGATCATTATTGTTATTTTATTCTTTTTGAGTATTGAAAAAAGCAATCATCTTGATCTTCTAAAATTATTAAATTTACATATTTGTTATATTTGTTGATTGAAAAATTATAAATCTTATATTTTTCCTTTATATTATTATATCAATATTTATATATGCATATCTGTTTGTGTCATTTATTTCTAAACTACAACCAATTTTAGAACTGATTGTAGAATACAAATATATAAAGTTAGGAACAACAAATGTATTGAAATTGACACTTTTATTATCTTTCTTCACACAATTTAATTGGTACTTTTATGTGTTGGAGTCACTTGTACTTTTATGTGTTGGAGTCACTAACCTTGTGTTGGAATCGCTAACCTAGCTTTCTTTTAAAAAAGTTTTTATCTGAATTATGAGATAGATGATTTCTTAAATTTGTTAGATTATTTCGATCATGTAATATTAAGCCATCGTAAATTATATTTATATAAAACACATAACTAAATTTTTAAATTCGCGAAGTACGTGTATACAACCTAGTATAAAATAAAAACAGTTCCGACGGTCTCAAAACACGAAATATTTCCACGGGACAAACTTGGGAAGGTGGAGTGCGGGCGAAGCTTCCCTTCGGTCCCACCACTCTAAAATGCCACTCCCACGCGCTCGCCCGTTCCATCTTACCCATTTTCCAACTCTGCAGCTCGTTCTTCTCGCTCCTTCGCCGCTCTCTCCTCAACCTCTCGCTTCGTGTAAGTCCAAACCCTAATCTCTTCTATCCTCGATCGTACCCTCGCCCTCCAAACTCCCTTAATCCTATCACATTCATCTGATTTCTAGCTATTCCTCAGGCAATCGATCCGATTTACGTCTTGATCCCTAGTTGTGTTTGGGGATTGTTTAGGTCTTCTCGGGATCTCGGTGTGATTCGGCTGTTTTATATCGATGATCTGTACGTTGTTGTTGATGTTGTAATCTGGCTTTTAGATTAGGTGTTCTATCCCTTTCTTAGAGGGGATCGTGTTGGGTTTGGTTGTACAGGGGGGTTATCGAATTCGTTAGGGTTTTGGTTAAAAACTTTGGGATGTTTGATTGTTGCGTACAGGTTTTCGGTCCCTGCATCAAATGTCAGGTGGTTCCGGCAAAGGCTATCCGTGGTTTCTTCGCCGAGAGTTTTGCTTAGCGTACCCCAGCCAGTTGTGGTGTTGGTGCTGCATCTCGTTCAGGCACTGGACCTGACAAGGTCTTCATGTGATTAGTTCTGGCTATGCACTTGTGAGGCAATTTCTTGTCCGACGAAGCAATCGGGGGCTTGCTACAGGGAGGGTTTCATAGCTGCAGAGACAATTCAGCGGTGAGGGAACATACGGAAAGAAACTTTTTTCTGCTAGAAATGGGAAGATCTTTTCCACCTGGCTTCCGCTTCCACCCTACTGATGTGGAGTTAGTTCAGTACTACTTGAAACGAAAAATTATGGGGAAAAGACTTCATTATGATGCTATATCGGAGGTTGATATGTACAAGTTTGCTCCTTGGGATCTCCCAGGTAAAACACACACATATTTTCTGAATTTCTTTTTTATTTTCTACAACTGGGTTTAGAGTTTATTAAGTTTTCACTTTTGGTTACTCAAAACTATAAGATACAAACAGTTCACTTGCATGTTCACTCAACTGGTCGAAACCTTATGCTAGAATGCCTGAACTAGATGATGATGGGTCCCGAATCAGTGTGCGACTTAGGTCGTAGTCTTAGACATGGAAGAAAAACTGAACATCCATTATTGTAGGTGCTAGCAAGTACCATCCAAACGGAGAATGGATCTAAATGACATCCCAGCGAACTTTTACGTGTTTCCGGAAATGTGCAGACTAAAAAAGGGAATTGGAATAAGCTGTGATGTTAAATGCATGCTTGGGCAAACACCGGCACCTTGGGTGCTGATCATTCAAGGCGGAGAAAAAAGGAGTTTTTCCTTCCAAATTTTGCATTTTAAATAATTTTCATTTTACTGGGTTAGACATTGTCACTTAAATATATGACCTTTAAGTTTAAAGAAAATTATACATACTATACATACATATTTATACACACACAGACACACTCATGCATGTCATCAACTCATCAACTTCTTTGACCTTCCAGCATTGGGTAGACGTCAACTCCCATATACGGTCTTACGGCTTTGCAGAGACCTTTGTTTTTGGTAGACAATTGACTGTTCCTGGTCACTGCAGCCCCTTTTGTGAGGAGGCACCACTTTTCCCGAAGTTACATGGCTATTTTGCCAAGTTCCTTAGAGAGCTGTCTCACATACATGCATTACGGACACGGAATCAATGCCTTACACATGCATTACAAACATATGGTATCAATGCCTTACACATACATACATACACATTAATTCTAAGTTTGATGCTCTCACATTTAAGACGCTGAGAACTAAGATGCAATAAATGATAAATCAAAACGTGTTGTGGCTTGAGAGGGTCAGCTGTCTGGGATTTCTTGCTATTGAGTCTGTGAGGGCTACCCAACTGGGATTTCGTGCTGCTGTATTGAATGCTTTTTCTGGGTAAATATGCAGTGGGGGAGTTGATGGCTTACGGGTGGCGTTAATTTGTATGTTTCACCGGACATTGGGCAGCACATTCGAGGATGGTGTAGGTGATGGGAATTTTGTTGAGTTTGAATGGAGGAAGAGTTGGTTGCATAGGGAGGCCGGAAAGAAGTTAGGCGGTGGAGGTGCAAGGAGGTGGTGACCGTGTGGCAAGAGTGAGGAGGCATGTGCATGAAAGGGATAAGGGAGGTGTGAGAATGTTACATGGAGGGGAAAGGTTTTTTTTGGTGGGGGAATGTCAGCAAGACTTGTAGCCTTTGAGAGAGATTTCACTTCAAACAACCTGCATTTTCATTTTTATTGCAATTGTAGATAAACCAGTAAGGTTTTTTTTTGCTGGGGGGATGGGTCAGTCGGACTTGTAGCCTATGAGAGGGAGAGATTTCACTTCAAACAACCTACATTTTCATTTTTATCGCAATAGTAGATAAACCACTATAAGATGCTCTCAATCCTCCTTTAATCAAGTATCAATGTTGATCATGCCTACATAATTAAATGGAATATTAAAAGCCCTTAATCTCCCCTATAAGACAACACAACTTCATCAATAATCATATGACTTAAATATACCAAAATAAGAAAAAGAAAAAAATGACACAATCGAGAATACATAATAAAACTATTGAAGGAGAAATCCAGGTGGCTGCTTGGCCAGCTCAGGCTTTTGTGCAATTGTATCATGGCCTCAAATTTCAGCGAAATTCGGTCGAATTTCTGTCGAATATCGATATCCAGTCGAAATCGAAATTCTACCGAAATGACCGAAATATGGGGGTCCTAGTACAAAAAATGACCGAAATGACCGAAATTTCGGTCGAAATTCCACCGAAATTCCATCGAAATTCTGTTTTGGTCGGTACCGAAATGGTGACCGAAACCGACATTTAAGGCCTTGAATTGTATTGATTTATTTCTATTTACATGTGTGTTCTCTTTTGTTATATATTAGCATTATTAATTGCATTTTTTAATAAACTTATTCTTGCTGCAGAGAAGGTTTGCTTAAGATCCAAGGATCTTGAATGGTATTTCTTTTGCCCAAGAAATAGGAAATATGGATGTGGTCAAAGAGTAAACCGATCTGCTGATATCGGATACTGGAAGACTACAGGGAAGGACAGACCTGTTTACTATGATTCATTTATTGTTGGGATGAGAAAAACTCTTGTATTTCATATCGGGAATGCACCTCATGGTGAGAGAACCGACTGGGTTGTTCATGAATACACGCTTGTGGATAAGCGGTTAACGCTTGCTGGAGTCTCTCAGGTAAAACCCGTGTTAATGTTTTTGAGATGTGATGGATTTGGTACATGTTTAGGTTGAAATTTTTGTTTCTTTGTTTATCCTGGGTGTCATGTGCTTATTCAATCTAGGCAGAAACTTCTGATTGCATGTTATATCTGTTCATTTGGTTATTATTATTACTATTGTGTTTTTGCATCAACATCTTTTTTAAATTTTTGTTATATACATATTTAAGTATCCACGTAAATGATCTGGTGGTAGTGTAGTGTGCCTACCATCCAAAAGTCCAGGGTTCAAATCGTCCCTTGTGGGGATGCGTTAGGTAGTCGACAACCATCGTAAAAAATAGTCGAATCTTTCTACATGGATTTGAGCAATAATCTATGTAGTCGAGCCTACTTATAGTGGGAGTATAAGTAGGAGAATGCTTTGCCATTTTATGTACATATTTAAACATGTATGTTTTTCTTCTGTGAAATATGTCTAAACAACGGTTAGTTTATTGACCTTGTTAAAATGGTGTTGATACCATATTCATAAATAAAACATCATATTTCGTATAAGCCCTTAACTTATTCTGTATTTGAATTCGTCTTAGTTCAAAAATCATTAGGTGACTTTGATGGCTTAACCACCGACACAAGTGGTCCATAAACACTACATAATATGACAATGTCTATTAGTTCCTTGAACCATACACGTCCAGAGGCATTGGCCATTACAACCCTTACGACCCGGTAGTTCGAGTTGGTGCCAACAAGCTTAATTTACTTGTATTAGAGACTTTGTACATGTTTATCTTGATTGTGGATGATTATCACACAATTACACCATTTAACACATTTACCATATACTTTATATACTAATCAAAATCCTATCTACCACACTGATTTAGAGTTTTTTGAAACATACATAACATATAATATAGATTTACGTGGATTCATTTTTTTATGCAAAATCATACCATGCATATCATTATATATCCCATGTGTTGCATATAACTTACAACACAGATAAAGCTTGTGCATACGAGGACATTTCATTTATGGTGAACTCTATACGTGTTACATGTTTCATGTAGAGATTGAGTTGGTTTAATATCATTATATATGTACATTTCATTCATGGACCATGGAATTGTTTTCCCTTGTCTTCCCTGGATTGGATTTTAAGACAGGAATTATTATTAACACTATTGTAGATTCTAAATATGCAATCTGTCAGGGGATAATAATTGTATCACTTATATGAATTCCAATAAGTTCTCCCCTAGTGATGATTATTACGTGATATAGATTCCTATATTCAGTTTTTCTTCCCATACCTGATTGTGGATTTCTATAGATCTTTATTTGAGTGTATCCCTAAGATAAAAGGTACATTTTTAAAACACGCCATTAAACTAATCCCTCACCCAAATTGAGCCACACTAATAATTCAATTGCTGCCATAACCAAACTAAATAAATGATATATTTACGAAATGTTAACAAAGGTAGATTGATGCAAATTGGAAATTCAATGGTGGAAAAATAATTTTGATGGTGGAAACATTTGGCGGCAAATAAATTGGAGGGTGGAAGAGGAGAAAACATACTGGTTGTGTGGTATTTGAGAGGAGAAATGCAGAGATCATGTGGAGGGAGAAGAAGAGACGAGGAGAGTTAAATGAGATAAATCTCAATTTTGATTCAACTTCAATCAATCCAAACATCAGGCTACCATACCCTTTATATAGAGGGGTGGAATTATAGTAATAGAAAGTAAATAAAATTCAATTCTTGACATACCTTATTTTGGCTCTAATTATTTCTAAATAATGACATTGCAACATACTCTGTTAGCCATAAATTAACCCTAATTCTAATTAATTTATTGATTTTAGTTAAATGTATGGAAAATTAAAATCCTAATTAATATAATTGAACGGATATAAAACCCTAATTGAGTCCTAATTCGACATTTCGTGTCGCATCAATTTTTTGTTGCTTCGAAAATCATCTCTTGATGAATGATAGTCTTTAATTGCAGTGTCAAAGAGGTTTTATTGAATTCGTTGACCAATTTGTTCTAATTTCATATATTTCCTCCTCGATTCAATGGTATGTTTGTAATTCTTTTCTAATGGGGATGCATCTGCAATTTTTCTTTCCGTATGTTGGAATATTCCATTCCCTTTAACTTCTTTTTAAGTTCATCATTATGGCAAAAGGTTTTCCAAAGAGGGATATCATATATATTTCCCCAAAAGATCCTCTCCACCCGAATTTGTGGCGTATGGTTCCTAGGAGATAGAGAGAGAGGTTGTATGAGTATAACTCCCATCGGGGTTTCTCCCCTGAGGCACGACCCAACTCAATGATTGTGTCGATTTAAGGTTCAGAGGCCTTGAGTGGAGGTGGAGTACCATCATAAGGCGGTGTCGGTAACCAGGCGTGCTGCATATATGTTGACAATGATAGGTTTGGCATTGGTTGCGAGGCATAGGGCGGTGGAAATGACGCGGTTAGTAGCTCCGGTGGAGGCGACGAAGGTCCAATCAACAACGATGGGGGGCTATGTTGGGGAATGTACGAACTCTAGGGTTTCAGTTGGAGAATGCCAAGGTTAACATGTAATAGTGAGCGGACTTAGAGGGGATGGCGATGCTGGGAGGGTGAGGGGATGTTGATGGTGTGGATATTTGGGTACTTGGGTAGTGGAGGGGTTTTGCAATATTCGCGTCATGGAGACTGAGGACGGTGGTGGCAATAGTATTGAGGTCGGCGGTGGTGTGGGTTTGGTGGGAGGCGATGATGCATGCAATGAGAAGGCATGGGTGGTGGAGGGGGGCTGCAATTGGCTGGTGGTGTAATCGAAGGTGTTGGGGAAGCGGGGTTGGATGGCGGGGTCGAAGGTGGTAGTGATGTTGCTAAGGGTTTCAGGGGAGGTGACGGGATGGCAGGAGCGGATGGTGGTGGGGCTGTAGGGTGGATGGAGGTTGTAGACGATGTCAGTGGTGGCACTGGAGACAGTTGCAGTGAAGAAGAGGTTGGCGTTTCCTCTAGCGATTGTTGCGTAAGAGAGGGTTCCTTGAGAGATGGCTTGGATGGGTGAAGAGATGCATTATGACATCTTCGTATGCGGTTCTTGTGAATGGCATGTCGACAGGCGGTTTTTTCCAACTCTGGCGAGGGTTGCATAAGGGATATCCTCTTGCACCCCTTCTTTTTGTGATTGTGGCGGATGTGCTGGTTGTGATGATGAGATTGGCCACGACTGTCTCCCACAATTGCTCTCAAGAAATTTCGGATCGCTTGTGCTAATCCACAAATTCCCAGTGAAGAAGGACGACACCAAACCCAACTCCCCATGATTAGGACAATAAGAACCAATCCCATAGATCTCACGGATAACGGTGCAAACCATGCTGTTGTAATCTCCCCAAACATAAGCAATCCACTTGCATAGAAGATCTTTGTTCATCTCCTTTAGGCTTCAGGCTCCAAGGTCACCATCTTCCTTTGAACAGGTGATCGTCTTCCAGCCTACTTAGGGTACCCCTCTCGCCTTCCCTGAAACTGACCAGAAAAATCTTCGCATGATGCCCTCCAGTCTCTTCCTTACTCCCATCGGGAGCATTCTTGAGGAGAGGAAAACAATTGGTATCGTTGAAAGCATCGATTTCAACCCGATTCACCAAGCTCTGCTCCAGCTTCTCT
The DNA here is from genome assembly GCA_037367405.1 of Ottelia alismoides. Classification (NCBI taxonomy): domain Eukaryota; kingdom Viridiplantae; phylum Streptophyta; class Magnoliopsida; order Alismatales; family Hydrocharitaceae; genus Ottelia; species Ottelia alismoides. The sequence continues at coordinate 1,201,019 of JAZKJV010001396.1, forward strand.
ACAACTGGTCTCCAATCCACCACCTTCATCTTCCCTGCCACTAGTGGAATACCAAGATAACTAATAGGAGAATACCTCGTGGTGATCTCAACCAGTCCTCACAAGTAGCAACCTCCTCTTTTGACCACCCAAATACACATGACTTTATCCAATTAATCCTCAATCTTGACACCACCTTGAAGAGGTCGAGTATAGTTGATAGCCCATGGCAGCAGGACGTATCTCCATCAGCAAAAAAGTATCGTATCATTCGCATACTGGAGGATATATATATATATATATATATATATATATATCCTCCTTCGAGTAACCCCTGAAAAAGCCACTTGAAACAACTCGCTCTACCATGATTGTCAACATATCTGATGCGAGAATGAAAGACATGGGTGCAAGAGGGTAACCCTACCACGATATGGCGGGAAGAAACCCCCCTCGATTGCCCATTAACCAATATCGCGTAAGATGCGGTTGTGATGCACCTCTTTGTCGAGGCAATCCACATATTTGGGAAACCACGTTTGTGCAACGAGGCCTAAATAAATTGTCTGTCCACGCAACCATAAACCTTATAAAAATCCACCTTCCACAACACCCCTTTGGTTTTACGCGTGTGTCACTCAACCACAATCTTTGAGGTGAGCTCCACGTTATCCAACAACTGTCTGCCTGGGAGAAAGGTACTCTGAGCTGGTGATGTAAGTTTGTTCAGCACCATTAGATGATTTGCTAGACTCGACCAGAATCAAGTAGATTGCATTTAGCATTGTAATGGGGTGGTAATCCTCTACTTTGGTTGCTCCATCTTTCTTTGGGAGCAAGAACATGAAGGAACTGTTCAACCTCTCGAAACCCTAATTCTCCTCGATAAAATCCATTACAACTGCCATAATTTCAACTTCAATTAGATCCCAAAACTCTTTGTAGAACATCGTGAATCCATTCAGACCAGGACAACCATCCGGGTTTGTGGCAAACAAGGCTTCACAAACCTCCAACTCGTCAAACAACCTCATCAACTTCCCGACATCCGCTTTTGAGATGTGACTCACACCCATTCCCAACCATCTCAAACCACTTTGGGGGACCCTCCTGCTTACAAATTTGAAATAGCTTGTGACATGCCTTGCAACCTCCATATCCCCAACCTCAATTGAATGAATGAGGTTATGTCTTCTTCTGCCATTTGCCATTGCATGGAAGAATCGGGTATTTGCGTCACCCTACTTCAATCATTTCAGCCTCGACCTTTGTCTCCACTCAACCTCCCTCTTTTGATCCTCTTCCAAAATCCTCTGTATCATCTTGTTGTTCAAGATCTCATTATTAAGATACCTATCATCTTCAATCAAGTCCAGTCTTACCCATGGCCTTAAATTTCAGTGAAATTCGGTCGAATTTCTGCCGAATATCGATATCCAGTCAAAATCAAAATTCGACCGAAATGACCAAAATATGGGGGGTCCTAGTACAAAAAGTGATTGAAATGATCGAAATTCTGATCGAAATTCCACCGATCTGTTTTGGTCGATACCGACACGGTGACTGAAACCGACATTTAGGGCCTTGGTCTTACCAACTCTTGAGCCAGAGATCTTCTTAAGCCATGCTTTGTTCTGGTAACCTTTTTAAAATCCGAGAGTTTGCGATGCAGAGCAACCAGCTTGGTTGCGAAACTTGCTTCTACTGACCCCTCGAACGACAAACCCATCCAGGATGCGGTAACTAGCTCACAGAAGCCTTCCTTCAACATCCAACTTCTCTCAAATCTAAAGTGAGATGAAGCACCCCTCCTACTACACGAATCCAAGCAAAGGTGTGTGTGATCGGATCTCGACCTAAGAAGCGACTAGATGACTGTCATGCTAAACATCTCCAACGCTTCAATCGGTAAGAGAAATCTGTCAATCCGTAACCATGATGAAGAGCTCCTCCAAGTATATTTGCAATTCGTCGCGTCAACCACTTCCATCCTCAATCGCTTCAGCAAACAGATCGGAGCTCGGATCCGTGCACATCTCCTACCCAGTCTATCTTCAATGTAAAGTTTGACATTAATTAAAATCACACCTGACCACCCATGGCCACCTTCGCTAATCGGTCCCTGATGTTCTTAAGTTCCTCCCATATTGTGATGTTCGACGAACAACCAGAGGCACCATACAATGAGGTGACCATCACGTGAGAATTGTTCACATTACAACGCAGAAGCACTGTGATAGAGCGCACCGGCTTCAACTCATTGATCGAGTTAGAAAGATCCCCATTCCACACAATCATGATTCCCTCGGCACTTCCATTGGCCAAAATGCCCCTAAACTTCGTGAGACAGGGGCTGGAGGTGGAGCTCCATCTCACAGTTTCCCATGAGTAGTCTTGGTTTCTTGCAAACAAGGCACACCAATCTTCCACTCCTTCATGGAGCTGATCGCCAGCATCTTCTCAAGCTGGCCCAACCCTCGAACGTTCCATGAAAGGAACCTCATTTGGATCTCGAGGGGTGAGACCCCACCATCGAATGCAGACCATATGCACAACTCGCTAGTCAAAATCCCTTTTTGAACCAACCCCCGACTCCACCGTAGACAAGTCCTGCGCTTTTCTATCAACAGTAGTTCCTTCCCATCCAATTCTAGACCTACCATTTCCACGAGCTCACCATCACATGGCATCCGACCTTGAACCACTACCACTCCTCGCGCATGCACTCCAACCTATGTGTTTCCCAAGCTGAAGCGTCGGCTTGCCGCAGCTTACGAGAAAAAACACAGGATCTGACTTACCAATCAGGAAGCGCACCCTGGCTACCACAGAGAACCTACAATCGTTACTCTGCACTGTGTCGATCGACACCACCTACAATCTTGGCATGCCTTGGCACCATCTCAGTGGAAATGTTTCCATACATGACAAGGTTACCTATTGATCACTCTCTCAAACACAATCTATAAAATGATTCTAAGACCCTAGCATTGAAGACACATGGGGTTTGGGAGATTTGATAAGTCGTGTTTATTCTGTTTGTTACGAGGAGATTTTTAATATAGTCTTTTGATGGCTACTGAGATGGTCTTAGAATGAGACAAAAGAGGGCTGGTTCATGTGGAAGGTGAACTTTGCAAATGCATAGAGCCTGCAACCGCTTCTCTGCACTGTTGGTCGGCATCACCTCTAATCTTGGCGTGCCTTTGCACCATCTCAATGGAAACATTTCCATCCAAGACAGGGTCGAAGAGAGGTGTACTTAACTAGGTGAAGGGTTACCTATTGATCACTCTCTTTAACACAATCTATAGGATGATTCGAAAACCCTAGCATCGGTGATGCATGGTGCTTGGGAGATCTGATAAGCAAGGTTTGAAAAAATGAAAGGCGGAACGAGGCAGTCTCTTTGGAATCGAGCCGAAGCGTAGCCTCGAGACGGTCAAGGCGTAAGCCTCAGATTATATAGAAAAATATGTATAAAACTACAATTATATATATCTCAATGTAATTATATGTTCTTTGCCCAATATATAATAATTTACACTACAAGATATGATGAAATAATAAATATAAGAACCCCAAAATAGAAGATAGAACAACATCATATACATTTCTACACATTTTCATCCAATCAAGAGGAATTTATTGACTATAGATATTGTGAAAGAATTAAACAATACATATATGATATTGTTGTAATTGAAAGTACGACTAAATATATATCGAAGAAATTTATGTTATGTGTCTAACATATAATATATGATCGCATGAGAAACCATGAATCATATCCATTTCGATCAAATCTTTGAAATATTGTTGTAATTAAATGTACGATTGAATATATGTCCAAGAAATTTATGTTGTGTCTAATATATAATATAAGGCAACATGAGAAATAACCGTGAACCTTATCCATTTTTTGCTTAATATATTGCAAATCTTGTTACGTTACAAGTATTGTTTAATTTGATATTTATGAATTCATTCATTAAGAGTGAAATAATAAGAGTTTGCCAAAATAGTTGGATACATTAATTGTAAATATGAAGTTATGGGCATCAAAGAAACGTCATATTTAGGCATTCAACTTATATAATCATTATCCTAAATAAATAGATATTTATAATCTTCTCAAACTACTAAGTAAACCATTAAAATAATAAAAAATATTTCAAAAAAGCAAAAACGCCTCACGAAACGCCTCGATCGCCTCGAGGCTACGCCTCGACCACCCGAGGCGTACGCCTCACAGGACTGGTCTGAGGCGTACATCTCACAGGACTGGTCTGAGGCGTACGCCTCGAGGCTAAAAGGGACCGCCTCGAGGCTAGTTTTTTCAAACCATGATGGTAAGTCGTAGTTTATTCTGTTTGTTACGAGGAGATTTTTAATATGGGTTTTTATGGCAACTGAGATGGTCTTAGAATGTGACAAAAAAGGGATGATTAATGTGGAAGGTGAACTTTGCAAATGCATATTGATGCAAAATGGAATTCGGCGCGGCGTGGGAAATAGATTTTGGTAGAGGTAATTGGTGGAAGAAGAAAGAGAAGGGTTGAGAAGAAACTCGTCGGAGATACGAGGGGTTGAAGGAGAAGAACCGTGAAGACCACGTGGGAGAAGGAGAAGGAGAGAGATAAGAGAGATAAACTCAAATTTTCTTCATACTTGACTGTCTAAAAACATTGGACTACCATCTCTTTATATAGGAGAGATGGGGTTTACAAAAATAGTAAACTAATTAAAATTGACAACCAACTGATCCTAATTGGACTCTGATAAGTTTTAAAATTCAAATTGACCTCTAATTACCCTAATTAGACTCTAACTAATTAATTGACCAAATTAAATCTACGAATAAACGTTGAGATCACAGGCGATCTCAATTATTTAATTAGACATTTATGGCAACTTAAAAACGTAAACAAAATTGACAATTAAAAATAACTAAATATTTGGCCCTATATTTGGGTCCCACACTGCATCAACTCTCCGCCGCTTTAAAAATTCGTCTCCCGACGAATTGCTGGATCGTCAATTGCAAAATAAAATTAATTGTTGCTTGATCCTTTCCCACTAATTTGTTGCCCCATTTTCCCCCCTCGATATTTCTTTTGTAATTTCTAAGAGGAGAGGGTTTGAATAGCAAATTGCATGCCTCTTCAACCAAATAGTAACGTAAGTTCTCCTCCCATTTGTTCATTAGACAGAATTGTTTGTGAGGAGGGACCTCATTGCAAAAAGTCCAAATCAGATCCCCATCTCTGTTTCCACGGGATTGCTTGCACATAGGGGAGAAAAGATGAGATTCGCGTGGGGCTCCTTCCGCCCCTCGTCTTAGGCGATGCCGAGCCCTAGGTCTTCGACTTGTCCCACGGCGGCAACAACTGTGGCAGCGGCTTGCGAGCAGGTGACAGCGTGACCTCGTCCATGGAAGGCGGTAGTGCTGCCCCTGACGGTGCCGCGCCCTAGGTTTGGGGTTCCAGTCACCTTGGTCGCAAGAGGTCATACGCAAGCGACAGCGGTACAGGGGTTGGGGTTGCGGATGGCGGGGGCGTCGGGATGGTTCGGGTGGCCGGTAACTGCTGTTGCGGCCTGCATCGGAGAGCCACAAGCGGCAGCGACACCTGGATCGATGGTGCAGGAGACGACGATGGGCCTTCCATCGTTGGTCTTGGGGTCTTCGTGCCAAGGTGGGGCTACAACAACGTCGAGGTTTGCATTCGAGATGATACGGGTGGTTGCTGGGGCTCCGATTGGTCGTTGTCGGGGCTCGTCTTTGCGCAAAGAGTGAAGATATTGATGCTGGAGACGTGACAACCATAGATGACAAGGTAATGGTTGCAGCAAGAACCTCTAGAACGACTTCTTTAGAAGTGACCAGATCCATATGTTCGGATTTATCATCATAGACGGCCTCCTTTTCTTCCTGGACAGCAAGTTTGTCCGTGAATATATTGAGATTTTCGCCTTTGCCATCTACGGAATCTTCGTCAAAGATGGGCCCTGAAGGGTCTTCCTGTTCTTCTAGTATTGACATTGTATCATTAAAATCTTCATTTTGAATGAAAATACCTTCGTTTTTTGCCTCGAAATCGGGTTGAACAGCGGTTGCACAGATCTGATTTTGATCGTTGGCGGTTGAATCGTCATCGATTAGCGCGTCCAACCATCCTTGCACCTTGAGACTTGACAAGAGACGTTTCTGGAACGTCCGTTGACACGAACGCGCATGCGGACCATGAGATGTGCAGTTGAGATCAAGCTTCAAACGCCAATATGTCACGGGATCGTTGAATCGTAAGAACGATTCGATATCCATGCTCTGATACCAAATGATGCAAAATGGAATTCGGCGCGGCGTGGGAAATAGATTTTGGTAGAGGTAATTGGTGGAAGAAGAAAGAGAATGGTTGAGAAGAAGAAACTCGTCGGAGATACGAGGGGTTGAAGGAGAAGAACCGTGAAGACCACGTGGGAGAAGGAGAAGGAGAGAGATAAGAGAGATAAACTCAAATTTTCTTCATACTTGACTGTCTAAAAACATTGGACTACCATCTCTTTATATAGGAGACGGGGTTTACAAAAATAGTAAACTAATTAAAATTGACAACCAACTGATCCTAATTGGACTCTGATAAGTTTTAAAATTCAAATTGACCTCTAATTACCCTAATTGGACTCTAACTAATTAATTGACCAAATTAAATCTACGAATAAACGTTGAGATCACATGCGATCTCAATTTTTTAATTAGACATTTATGACAACTTAAAAACGTAAATAAAATTGACAATTAAAAATAACTAAATATTTGACCCTATATTTGGGTTCCACGCTGCATCACATATGATACACTTAACTAGTCTTTTACGTGGAAAATATCGAGAAAAAAATTCTTTTTGGATATATAAAGGTAGTCGTGCATCACAACTGTGTCTTTCTTTGTCTTGGAGGACACATAATTCGACGGAGAGTGAGGACAACCATGAAAAAAGTGAGTTAGGGTGTCTGTTGGCACCTTTATTGTTCATTATGGCGACAGATGCTGCTGCCAACCCACAGTTCATGTTTGCTAACTTGCTATCTCATCATTGTTGTTACTGCTTCTGACCTCGCTCAGTTTGGTGATTGTTGCTTTTTACGACCATTGCAAATGGCATAAAACATTTGGTTTCACCATATTTGGTTGATATTTTACGGTGGCCCTTGATGAGAAAAGACGACATTTGTGAAGGGGAGAGAGGATGTAATGGCCAAAAATATAAAAACTGTTAAGGTGGTAAAAAACCAAGTACTTACATGTTTACGGGAAATTTTATTTACCTTTTCATCTTATATGGTTAGGCATATCATTCAATCTTGAGCTCAGTAGACGTGACTTATTTCTTGTGAACTTGTCTTGATGAGCGAACAAGAAGAGCTTGAGCAAGATTTGAGCTCAGTAATCTTTTTGACTGAGCTTGTGCTGTGCCTGTTTGACTTAGATAGCTCAGCTTGATCACTCAACTGGATAGCAATATATGCATATATGAATATTCTCATTAGGGTGTCTGGCTTGTTTGAGCTTTTGCTATATTTGTCTCATCAACCAGCGAGAGAGCTTTGGCTTGTGATGCAAACAAAAAAATCCAACAATGGAAAATAGTTGCTTGGTGAAGAAATTTAGAGAGAGGAAGAGAGAGAGATAGATGAGAACACGTCGGTTGCACGGGGTATTGGCAAGGTTTGAAAAAACGAAAGGCGGAACGAGGCGTTTCCATCGGAATCGAGGCGAGGCGTAGCCTCGAGGCGGTCGAGGCGTAAGCCTCAGTTTATAGAGAAAAATATGCAAAAAATATAATTATATATATGCCAATGTAATTATATGTCATCTGCCCAACATATAATACTTAACACTATAAGATATGATGAAATAATATAGATAAGAACCCTAAAATAGAAGATATAACAACATCATATCCCTTTCTACACATTTCCATCTAATCAAAAAGGAATTCATTGTATTTGAATGTTGTGAAAGCATTAAACAATGCATATCTATCTTTGAAATATTATTGTAATTAAAAGTACGATTAAATATACGTTGAAGAAATTTATGTTATGTGTCTACCATATAATATATAGCCGCACGAGAAACTGTTAATCGTATCTATATCTAGCAAATATTTGAAATATTGTTCTAATTAAAAGTACGATTAAATATAGTCGAAGAAATTTATGTTGTGTCTAATGTATAATATATGCCATTATGAGAAATCATGAATCATATCCATTTCGTTTTGCTTGATATATTGCAAAGCTCGTTAATTTTACGAGCATTGTTGGATTTGATATTTATGGATTCATTCATTAAGAGTTAAATAGTAAGAGTTTGCAGAAATAGTTAGACACAACTAATAGTAAATATGAAGTTATGGACACGAAAGAAACATCAGATTTAGGCATTTATCTTGTATAAGCATTATCCTAAACAAATAGATATTTATAAGCTTCTCAAACTAGCAATTAAACCATTAAAATCATAAAAAAATTGCTTCAAAAAGTCAAAACGCCTCGGCAAACGCCTCGACCGCCTCGAGGCGGAACGCCTCGAGGCTACGCCTCGGCTACCTGAGGCGCGCGCCTCACTGGGCTGGACCGAGGCGCACGCCTCGAGGCTAAATTGGACCGCCTCGCCTCGAGGCGTACGCCTCGACCGCCTCGAGGCTAGTTTTTTCGAACCATGGGTATTGGAGATGAATCGTGAAGACCACGTTGAGAGAGAGAGAGAGAGAAAGAGAGAGACAAAGATAAACTCAATTTGTATATATTTTGAATCGTCCCTTACATTAGACTACCATCTCCTTTATATAGGAGGGGAAGAACTACAAACTTAGAAAGAAATTCGAATTCAAATAAAATTCTTATCTATCCCAATTGACTCTAACCGATTCTAATTGACTCTTAATTAATTCTAGCTGCGAAAAATGTTGAGATTACAATCTAAATTTATTTAAATAAAATACACAACTAATTTAAAATAACTAATTAGGGATGGAAATTCCTAATTGAAAAATCTCCAAATCAAAAATCTTTAATTCGGGTCACCTTGTCAATGTGGGAATAATTGTATCAATTCTCCTCCGCTTGAAAAATTCATCTCGTGACGAATTACTTGATCTTCGATTTGTCGTTGGAGAATTCAATACTAAATCGTAGCTAATATCTCAATTTTGCCTCTTTTCAATGCTACGCTTATAATTTCTTTCCACCGAAGTGTATGGTTGCAAACTACCCTTTCACGTAAATCAAATTCGTAAGATATGCTCTTCATTTTGACCTTTAAATAAAAACTCTTGCAAGGGGGAACCGTACTGCAAATTTTCAAATCAATCTTCCATTCCCAATTTTGTGGGATTTCGATCCTATGAAAGAGAAGCACCCAATCGTGCTTAGGGTTTCTTTTCTCCTTCCCAAACAACGACAACTTGGGAGCGGATGGTGACGTTGTCTCTTCTGTGGAAGGTTGTAGTGCCACCTTTGGCGACGTCGAACCCTAGATTTAGGATTCCAGCAACAGCAATGTGGGAGAGAACCTCGACGGTGGCAGCGACATGATGGTAGTAGCTAGGGTCGAAGGCGCGGATTTATATTTCACAAAATTCCGTCGAAATTTTGGTTTCGAAAGGTCATGGGTATCGAAACTCCTATATATGTCGATTTCCCAGATTTTGATCAAAATTTCGGTGATATTTCGATATATCGACCCATTTCGGTTGAAATTCATGGATTTAAGTACAAAATTTCCTGGATTTCGACCGAAATTTTAACGATATTTCGACATATCGACGCATTTCGGTTGAAATTCATGGATTTCAGCGAGACCCCCATCTAGTAGGGTATGGTGCGATAGGAGGGTACATACATCGATTATTCAACTTGGAGAGCTTCTTTCCCTTTGGGTTTAAGCAATGGAGATGAAAAAACTCTACAGCTTCTATATATTTGATATAGATCGTTCCTTTCATTCATTTTTTCATTTATCTTCATAAATAGATGCATCTTTATTGTAAGTATGTAATTAATTCTGTAATTCATTCGAACTTTGTCCATGACAGTTATTTTTATGAACAATACATTGATTAATTAATCATTATCTACATTTTAGACTAAAAAATGCTCGTCTATTTTTATTAACAAAAGATGCTTTTTAAGTGTTGTTAATTTAGTTATTTTGATTTCCATTTCCAGTATCTATCAGTCAACTCAACAATATGTCTGATATGACCGATATGGTGTGATATAATGGGCACAGATGGGAGATGTGTGTGGTATAAGTGTGCATTTGTAAGCTATTGTTGTTTTAAGATCTTGGATTGGATGATATTAATTTCTAACATGTATCGGTCAAGAATCAACATTAACATCGATTTGATCGATATGACCGATATTATCGATATGTGTGATATAAGTGGCATATATAAGCAATATGTGATATAAGTGTGTATTTGTAAGCTATTTATTGTTGTAATAACTTGAAAGATATTAATTTGCATAAAAATTGATCGACAAATGGCTTTTTTGAGTCATTTTTGACATTTCCACCAAAACGGTCGAAATTTCTCAAAATTTCATCGAAATTTCGGTTTTGGAGGAGACCGAAACAAAATCGAAATCGAGATTTCGAACCTTGGTCAAAGGCCACTAGTGCGACAACAATGGCAGCGACCTGAGGTGCTGGTGCATGGGTTGTGGAGGAGCTGTGTGTGCCTCGTAGTTTGGGAACAACAATGTCGGCGACGGCGATGACTACCGTAGACACGACATTGCGGATGGTGGGTGCGGCATCGGCCCGGGAAGGGAGGCCATCATCAGGTATTGCGGTGGCGAGGCTCGCAACTTCGAGTTGGATATGCCGTTGGGGAGGAGGCATATGACCGATGCGGGGGAAGAGGCTGCACGACTTGTGGAGGTGGCGATGACGCCCATGCCTATTGGGCTGCAACGGAGAGGACCACAACATGGATTTCGACAACCTCTTGCACGTTGTTTTCATCGTATATGGGTATTGCTTCTTCTCGGACAGCAAGTTTGCCTGTGAACAAATCGTGAAGTTCGGTTTCTCCATTCACATGATTGTTGTCAAATAAGGGCATGTGTCTTCCTTTTCTTCTTGATTTGAAGTAGTGTCAAAATATTTATCTTGCACATAATTACATTCGTTTTCTAGGTCGAAATCGAGTTGAACAGTAGATACAATTATCTGAATTTTGTCGCTGATGAACGAATCTTCATCGGTTGTTGTGTCTAATCATGCTTGCATTTTAAAACTTGATAGGAGGCAATGCTTGAACTTTTGTTGGTGCAAACATGTATACGATCCATGAGATAGGCGACTTAGATTGAACTTCATCTTCTAATATGCGATCGGATCGTCGAATCGTAAGAATGATTCAGTTGCCATGCTCTGATACCAAATGATGCAGATGGAAAATTGCAACGGTGGAAAAATAAATTTGATGGTGGAATTTTCGATGGAGAAGAAAATATAGGGGCCGAGAGGAGAAAACTCGTCGGAAAACGAGGGATTTTTGGAGAAGGATCGCGGAGACCGCGTATAAGGAGGAGAGAAAAGGAGAGAGATAATTGAGATAAACTCAAAAATCGATTGATTCTGAACTGACTAAAATGTTGGACTCTCATCCCCTTCATATAGGAGGGATGGATTACAAAAATAGAAAGAGATTGAAATTTAAATCCTAACAGATTCTAATTTTAAATTCGAAATTCAAATTAAAAACCGACTAACTAATTTGAGATCACACGCGGTCTCTTCATTTAAATAAAAATTGCAATGACTTGATTAATTGTAAAAATAATTGAACTCTAATTAACATACGATAATTAAGTAGTGCCTTATTTCTCAGCTCCACGCTGCATCAACTCTCCTTCGCTTGAAAAAATTATCTCCTGACGAATCGCTTGAACTCTGATGCGCTGTTGGAGAATTTGATCTTGAAATTGTAGCTTCAAATTCCCGAATTGGATCCATTTCAACGTTACGTTTGTAATTTCTTTCCACCGAGAGGTATTACTTCAAATGTTCTACCCCTTCATTTAAATAAAGATCATAAGATAAGTTCTCTAATTGGCTCTTTAGATAAGAACTTTTGGGAGGAGGGGCTTCACTAAAATTGTTCCACATTAATTTCAAATACCAAATCACATCCCAATCCCAACTATCGTGGGATCCGATTCCTCTTGTGGAGGAAACCCACGCTAGGGTTTTTCCCCCAACGTTAAAGCGGCAATGGCAGAGGACTCTGCTCCAAGGGCGACATGATCGATGGTGGGGGGATGGCTACAGGGTTGAGGCGATGGGGAACACATGATGCGACAGTGGTGGGGGAAGGTGGTGACAGGGTCGCGGGGTTGGGCGAGTGGAATTGAGGAGGGCAACCGTGATGATGGCGCAAAATGGGTTGGTCGGTGACACAGGGAGGATGGTGGGGGCGATGTCGGCCCGAGAAGGGAAGCCAGCATCGGGGTTTGCGTCAGCGAGACTCATAATGTCGAGTTGGAGATGCCGTTGGGGAGGAGACATATGGTCGATGCGGGGGAAGAGGTTGCGCGGCCTGGGGAGGTGGCGATGATGCCTAGGCCTCTTGGGCTGCAACGGAGAAGACCACAGCATGGATTTCGACAACCTCCTCCACATTGTTTTCATCGTATATGGGTATCGCTTCTTTACGGACAACAAGTTCATCCATGAACAAATCGAAAAGTTTGACTTCTCTATCTACGGGATTGTCGTCGAATAAGGGCCATGCGTCTTCCTTTTCTTCTTGATTTGAAGTAGTGGCAATAAATATTTGTCTTGCATATAATTACCTTCATTTTCAAGATCGAAATTGAGTTGAACAACAGATACAACGCTCTGAATTTCGTTGTTGACGAGCGAATCTTCATCAATTGTCGTGTCTAACTATGCTTGCACTTTGAAACTTGATAGGAGGCAATGCTTGAACTTTGTTGGTGCGAACACGCATGCGAGCCATGAGATAGGCGGTTTAGATTGAACTTCATTTTCCAATATGCGATCGGATCGCCGAATCGCAAGAACGATTCGGTTGCCATGCTCTGATACCAAATGACGTAAACAAAAAAATCCAATGGTGGAAAATAGTTGTTTGGTGAAGAAATTTAGAGATGAGAGGAAGAGAGAGAGCACGCTGGTTGCGCGTGGTATTGGAGATGAATCATGAAGACCGCATGAGAGAGAAATAGAGAGACAGAGATAAAGACTACCATCCCCTTTATATAAGAGCAGAGGAATTGCAAAATTAGAATGAATTTCGAATTCAAAATAAAATTTTATCTATCCTAGTTGACTCTAGCCGATTCTAATTGATTCTTAACTAAATTTATCTACCAAAAACATTGAGATTACAATCTCAATTTATTAAAATAAATACACAACTAATTTGAAATAACTAATTAAGGACGGAAATCCCTAATTTGAAAAATATCCAAATCTGCAATCTTCAATTCGGGTCACCCTGTCAATCTGAGGATAATTGCATCAGCTTGGGCCAAACTTTGAGCTCAATATCCTTAATTGATCCGAACTTGAGCTGCGCGTGTGTGGTTCGGCCACTCAGCTTGATTGCTCAACAAAATAGTTATTAATGCATATTCGTATATACTCGTTAGCAAGCGTGAGCTTGATAGGCTCGGCTCATCAACCAGTATGGCTTAATGAGCAAATGAGCCTTCTCTGGCCAAACTTTGAGTTCTCAATCCTTGTTGGCTCAAGCTTGACCTGAGTTTGTTTAGCTTTGACAACTCAGCCTGAGTGCCAACTAGATAGTAACATGGGATGATTTATACAAATAATAGTTTTAGTTGATTTCTTGTGATACCTATGTAAAAGATTCTTTCTTGTAACATGGACCGATTTATACAAACTAGCTTAATTTACTACATTGTTAACATATCTGTCGCTCTAGACAGGCTTAATTTATTGTGTTATTAACACCCTCCTTTGCTGAAGTTAATTGACCTTGAGTTGGCCTGTTAACTGACTCGTGAGTTGGTCTGAGCTCGACAAGCCTTAGCTTGTCGAGTAAAGCTTGTACTCTAGTGTACAAGTCACTGTTGATCTTGACACTATCGGTATAATGTTGATATGCTATTTTGACGGTATATTGGTGCTATATCACCGAATATTGCTCATATCGACACATTTTTGTGAAGGAAGGACCATAAAAGAATTATATATCGTCATATCGATACCGATATCGGTCCCATGTCGATACCGATATATCGACGATAAATCGCTGATTTATTGCGATATTTCGTACCTTGCCGATTAGATGTGCGTGATAGACACATGTACGGTCAAAATCCAACAGGCAGTGGATATTAACGTATTGGTACATTGTGTAAATAAACTGCTTTGGTGTGGGTTGTGATGTAAATGTAAAAGGCATGAATCTTGAAAACATTGGGCTAATATGCCTTTGCATCTATACAACTTTTTTGAGTGCGAACAGTTACTTATCTTATTCTATTACCGTAATCTCACCGGTTGCATCTGCTCTAGTTTAGGATTGGGATTTGCGTCGTGGTGTAGAAATATGGGTATATTAAGGTGTCAGCGGAAGGAATGCCGCCTTGAATGGTTACTTTACCGAACCATGTTTATTTCCTACCCCACAACGTGGTATAATTTTGTCTTAACATGACCACTGACTATATACTGCAACTTATGTACATTTTGATATTTCTTTGCAGGGAAGCTATGTCCTTTGTAGACTTTTCAAGAAAAGTGGTTTGGGCCCAAAAAATGGCGAGCAATATGGAGCTCCTTTCATCGAGGAAGAATGGGAAGATGATACTGTGACCGATGTTTCCATGTCAACTCTCTGTACTTCATTCTGCAATCAGCCTTCTGCATTTGACAAGGACCAACCAAGCGGACGTAGTGAGGGTTCCCTAACGGTAAACGTACCCGTTGAGGTGGAGGATCCCATCGGAAGGTTCCTTTCTGAAGTATTATGTGATGAGCCTGATCCCACCGTCCTACAAGTATGTATTAGTAATAATTCTATGGTATGGGTGATCATCTTTTTATCCTCATTTACTTTTCCCCCTACTATGAAACATGTATTTACTGTATCCTTTTCTAATTCAGCTGCCCGGCACTTCAAACCTTGAGCATGCTGCCGAGATGGGCTTCAACATGTACGACGATTTGGAGGATCCAACAGCAAATTCATAAACCGTCTTACCTGGTGGGTAATAATGTTCCTGACCCTTATTCAAGCAGCGACAGGATGATGGAGATGATGCTCTTTGGGCTTGACTGGGAACCAGTTACTTATTTTCCAGAGGTGGATCAGATAGGTGAGTCCTATGTGGAAATAAATGACTTGTGGTCCTCGCTGGGTGATGAAGCGGATGCAGATCAGGATCATGTGTGCACGTAACCATCTCGTTAACTTCTGCTTCTCCGAATGGATTATTTTGTGTTCCGACTTAGGAAAAAGATTATTTCCTATTTGATATCACTAGCTGTTACTTATGTTGAGCAGCAGCCTAGGTGTCTCATTACTTCCTATTTGAATTTTATCTCATGTTGAGCAGCCTAGGTGTACCATTTTCATGGGTGGGAAGAAAACACATGCCGCATGCAAGTGTTTGCCCTTACTGGGCTCCTTTGAAGTTGGCCTGTTCCATTTGCTTCAGAAGATATGTGCTGTCCCGGAGGCATTACTATCATCTTTATTGGAATAACCTGCTGTCTCCCTATAGCTCGATTGCACTCGCGTGGATGCTGATGATTTTCATTAAAGATGCTATGCTCGATGTGTATTTTTGGATTGTTTTAAATATAGTTGTCGTTGAACAATTTAGTGCCTGGCACACTATATAAGCAGAACTTGTTCTTCCGGGAGAGAGGATGGTCCTGTGTGCGCGATCATCAGTTTTATTGTTCCTGCACAACAGCATCTGAATATTTCTGCCCATGTGGAAGCTGTGCGAGTTTTCCTTTATCTGTAAGCTTCTACTTGGGCATTACGTTTGTTGTTCATATGTTCTAGCTGCATGATTTGCAGATGCTGTCTACTTAAATGGCCCTGGATGTCTAATTTTGCTCACAGCTGTCTTATATATATGAATGATAAAATACCTTGCTTTCCTCCCTTCCCCCACTCTCCTCTGCTAACTCCCTTTCGCCGCGTGCCTGCCATTGGCTGGGCCACTCATCTAGAAAAGCTTTGTCAGCTCTATGTATCCACCGATGCGCCATACTTACACAGCTGAAGTCACACAATCGATAGAAACTTGCCTAAAAGATGATGCTCTTGCTGCGTGGTAGTTACTAATGCATGCTTATTAAATTTAAAATTTAACACCAGCTACAAATTGCCAAAAAACGCACATGTACAGCAATCGCTAAAAAATTTGTCCTCTGACCTAACAAAATATGTGCAGTCTAATTTAATCCAACCATGACTGAACCAAAGCACAAGAAACATGATATTCTTCCATAACCGCATTCTACATCTCTTGCAATTTGCATATAACTGTATGCTGTGTTTCTATGTAATCAAAATGGTAGCTCCTCATGATATCTAGAGTTAATTTGAAGCTATAAGACAATTCAACAGGGACAACAAGTTAGAAAAGATGGTCACATATACCAACAAAGTGATGGAGAGTAAGACGATGATCCATAAACAGTTACCATCCATTATAAAAGGGTATAACTTCAAATTTTTAAAAGCAATCCAAGTTTAGTACATGTCGATAATGATTTAAGCATACGACAAGAACAAAGTACATCATATGGTAAAGGGAAAATCGTAACTAGGGTATCTTGGTATTGTTTGCGAGATACCTGAGTGCAGAAGTGAGGATTGATCATGCTCCTGATAGGAGTGATCCTTATGGTAAGGGCCTGTTTGGTTAGTGGGATAGGGTAGGTTGGGGTATCCACGTGTAAATAGTAGGTGTTTGGATGAAAATGAGGGTTGGGAGAGGGTTGGAATAAGGAATGTGATGTGATATGATCTTGATTTGTGATGGATTTCTAACCCAAAGTTGGAGGGGGATACACCGAGGTACCCTAGGGTACCCCAATAACCAAACATGGTGTAAGGCCTCTTGGTAGCACGATTCCTGACGAAGTTGATGAGGTGACTCCTAAAATAGTAGCCATCACCGGAGCTTGCAAGACATGCAACATGAAGAATAGTGACACACTTAGTTGAAGATTCATACTTAGTTAACTTATAAGGGTTTGCATCCAATTCGGTTGTATTTCAACATAATGTACTCATTCTCGAGTATTCCCCTTATGATGAATAAGTTCGGAGAAATGGGTTTAAGTTGAGATTGTGGTTGTTTGCTTGAGTTCAATTTCTCCAATGTATGGAGTCAAGACCTCTTAGCTTTGATTTGACTCTGAACTCAATAGTTAAATTAGTATAGATACCTTTACTATTAAGTATGTATATTAATATATGGATAAGTCTCGATTAGTATTATAAATATACAGGTATATAAATTATGAGCTGATGATATGGATGACAATACGAATATATACAGGGTATTAGCCACAAATAATATACAACATAAACCAGTAATAGTCAACGAACATGCTCTTTTTAATGTTTTCTACTTGTAACGTGACTAGAGTGCAATATCGCTACTCTACTTTAGTTGTACTGAGCTTTCCGTTACCCATACTTCTTGATCATCGCTCTGGGTTGACAGAGCAACAGTGAGTGAGTTTAGTAGATAGTAGCATACTTCAAGACTAATCTTTTCATCCAGTCAACTATATAAACAGTTCAGCCAACTGATAATCGATTCAATTAACTCTAATCAGATTTTAAAAAAGGGCATTCAATTCCGAGATCCAATGTGAAGTTCTTATGAAATAAGACGGATCCTCTGCTGTAATAAAGCTGGTGCTGTAATGCAGGGATCCGTCAGATGGATATCGGACGACTCCGGCCCCCTATGAGAGTTGTCCAGTCTCCATCGGACGGATCTCTGCATTCCATCACCAGCTGCATTGCACAGGATCCGTCCTCCTTATGAAATCCCAATGCATCTACCAAGACATTAAACACGAATTTGACAGAAATATAATTCCTTTAAGGTGAGGGAGGGCCTCCTTTACACAGTGAGACATACAAAATCTACAAACCCGAAAATGGCATCAATATAACCACAAACCCGGTCGTAATTAAGATCTCATCACCGCTAATCAAAATTAAAACCTTTGCTGCTGCTGCTGCTGTTGCTGTTGGTGATACACGCCAAGATAGGAGTTCCCGTGCACTTTGGCCATCGAGGCGGCCCCGTGCATTCCCTCCTTGGCGTACTGCTGCCACACCGCCTGCTCCTCCATCAACAGCCTCTGCTTCCTCTCCATGTCCGACATCTGTACGTAAGACGGTGGCGCGATCATCGCCGACGCTGCGAACGGGTCCCCTCTCCCACCCGGCGGGGCGGGCAGCGCCAACAACTCCTGCCCCGCACCCACCACCACAGGGAGCGTGACACTGCTCGCGCTCCCTGTACTAAACAGTGCCGGGCTGCAACGAGGACGGTTGTTGGTACATACCGTCCAACATCAACAAATCGAACCCGCCCCCTAAGCAGGCTCTCTGGTGCGGGAGCGCGCTCGCGGACTGCACCAACGCAGTCTCCCAGTCGGCGTGGTCGTCCGCGAACGCCTCCCACTTCGGCGGAACCGTGTCCGTCGTGGCTACACCATCGAAGAGCGCAATCGCGAACTTGTTCGCGTGATCGTGGAAGGACAAGGGGTCTTCCTTGAGGTTCAGGAAGTCGATCTCTTCCTCCTCCTCATCCATTGCCATCGGTACCGTCACCGTTACCAATTGCGACTCGGGCTCTTCAATTTTCCTCTCCTCCACTGCCTCGTTTACGTCTTCGGGCGCAGGAAGCGCCTTGATGCGTTCATGTCGCACTCGGCCTCTTCGGGGCGATCGTCGGGTGGGTTCCGGGTGGAGGCGAGGGCGGACTTGTCACGGATGAACTCGTCCATGACTTCGAGCTTCTTCTGGGTGATGCGATCGATGTCAGGGTACTCGGAGGACCGCGCAATGCCGGCGGATTTGCACCATGTGTAGAAGATATCGAGGTCGTCGAATTGCTTGGCGAGGCAGGAGAAGATGTCGTAGATCTTGATGCAGTCGGGAACGTCGAGGTCCCCAAAGCGATCGATGAGGATGGAGATGATTTCAGCGATGTCGTAGTAGAGCTGGTAGCTTTCCTTCACCAGCGGGTAGAGGGCCATCGCCACGATTCTGTTGTTCTTTGCTGCTCCTAAGCATACAGATGCATGCAGATATAGATATTTATCTCATGCTAATATCATTCGAAATTTCCCGCTATATTTGAAAGTATTTTTTTTCACGTAGGCCTAAAAAATATTGAAGGCGTGCGGGTAGAAAGGTAAGATTTTATAGGGTCGTGGTGTGATTACAAATTAATAGGGCTGTAATTGGAGAAGTTTTGGGGGTTATGGTGCAATTATCCTTGTATAAAAAGGTGGCGGACCTGTGGGACGGCAGGCGAGGAAGCGGTCGAGTAGGCTCTGGAGGTGGTGGAGCCTGTGGAAGATCCTCTCGAGCTGGAGCTCCTGCAGAGGCGTAGCCCTAGAGGACGACGGGGCGGAGCCCCCGCCGACGCGCTCCTCCCGATCCTTGGCCTCCTCGTCGTCGCAGAAACTCCTGGTCCGCCTCCTGCGGCGGTCCCTTCTGCCCTGGACGCGGTACTCGAGGCGCTCGTCGAGGTAGCGGGCGAAGGTGCGGGCGAAGGCGGAGAGGTCCCAGGAGCCGGAGGAGTCGCGGAAGTCGGAGAGGTTGAGGAGGCGGGTGCCGCGGCGGGTGGCGAAGAAGACCTCCTGGTCGAAGGAGGGGTCGCCTTCGAGGAGGAGGCGGTGGACGAGGACGAGAGACTTGAGGGCGACGGTCCAGCTGCGGGTCTTGGTGAGGCGGCGGGCGATGGTGTCGACGCAGGCGGTGACGAAGAGGGGGGAGTAGCACGTCAGGCTGAGGATCTCCCTTATGTGCTTCTCGTCTGCGGGGTTCTCGTCGTGGCGCGTGGCCTTGACGACGGCGACCTCGAGGTCGGAGAGGGCGTTGCTGGTGGTGCTGACCTTGGCGAGGCCGATGCTCGTCTGGTCCTTCACGGCGCCCAGAGCCCTCCGGATCCGGCTCGGCGCCATCGATCCTACTCCTCCAGGACCACCAGCAGCAACCGTGTGATTATTGGGCCTTTCTGGATTGGGGGCAATGCGTTCCCTCTCCCCCTCACCCCTTCCCAATTCCGGAAAGGAGGTACCACCTTTTCCATCCCTCTCTATCTCCTCTTTTCTCTTTGCTTCTGCGATGGGGCTGCGCCTCCGCAGGTCTCTCCTGACCCCACGAGCACGTCTGTGCGCACCGCCTCTCATGATTTATATCTCTGTTATTTGTTCTGCTCAGTCGGAAATTGAGATTCCATACCCTCCTCCTCTCATTTTTCAAGTCATTGGTTCCTCGTCCATTAGATATAATATTGTTGGACTGGTTTCTTAATAAACTTTTAAGAATATGGAATGATCTATTAAAACTGATGGACTGCATTAGATATGGAGGAGGTTTGCATCCGAGGAGCGTGCCGATAAATTGTTTATTTATTATATTCATTCTTCAAATGAAATATTACATAAAAATTAATAGGAGGCGGGAACGCAATGGTTGTCTATTCTTTTTTATGGTAAATCTAACTTTTCAAGATACATCTACAGACATGTATGTATATGCTTTTAGACTTTTGAGGAGCTCTGCTGCTTCATTTGTCAAGAAATCAAAGTATCAAAATCAAAAGGAAGCCTTCTCATGCTTAGCAACTTTAGCCGATGCAGCTTTCGGTGCAGCATATCATGCAATAAAATCACTCCTTATCGGACCCACTATTGGAAAAACTCCAATCAAATTAACACATGTATGTTTCCCTTCATCCCATCCAAATATTAAAACATCTGCTGGTTTGAGGATCTCTCCTCTTGTGGGCCAGTCAGAAAATTCATAGGTGTTTCTTTATTTGAATCAACCTCAGCATGTCTGAATACATTATAAAGTATATCCTTGACAAAATCATGCTTATATTTAAAATATGAGAGTTTACAGTAATGAACTGCATACTCACAGAAAGCGTCTAGGTAGGATTTATGGTATAGTGGACAAGCATCATCAACTGGAAATAGAAGAATCATAAGGTGATATTTGAGAATAGTACACATTCAATGAGTGACATGCATTTTAAGGTCCTCAATAGGAATAAGAAGAAGTAAATCTTGAATATGGTCCGCTTATAAACAACGAAAAATTACTTTTTGTCTAACAATCATATTAAATTCAACTTCTATTTCTTTTAACGATTCCGCTAAAAAAGGAACTAGTAAAAGCATTCTGGACTTTAGTGGAGACGGTATCATTTCTTATCAGAAGGGGACAATAATGCGACTATCCCCTTCGTAACACTGGATAAACTCGTCAAAACATTCTAAGCTTTAATTGGAACTTGTCAAACTCAATTTTCATTGTTTATTTTATCTTTTCTTATCAAGATACGTGCTAACATGATATATTCCACATCCAAAACCCCATGTGGGAAACTTCAACCACATCCAAAAATGAATAAGGGATAATGGAAATGAAGTTAGTTAATCAGGCGCGTTTGTTGTAATTTGAAATGATATTTTATGGAGAACTTGATTTTGGTTGGGATGAGATTCAACCATAATTAGGGTCATATTTTTGTGATGCGTATTCAAGAATGTTTGAAACAAACCAAGTTAAGAAAGGACATTTTTATAGCAATCTCATATATTTTATTAAGTATAATTCATGCACATGCTCCTTAAATATAATTCATATTAGAACACTGGCCTTTGGTCATGTTGGTTTGGAGAATAAACATCGAAATAAGTGCTCAATTCTCCGTCTGGCACGGTTTTCAAGAGTACGGTTATTCCTATCCATATCTCATTATTTCACCTTATTCCATCCTTATTCCTATCTTTATTCCACCCTGCTTACGCTTATTCCATCTTAATTCTCCTTATTCCTATCTTTCCAGCTGAACATAGAACTTATTCTCCGTATTCTCCATCTTTATTCCTACTTATTCCCGAACCAAACACTCCCAAAGTGTAAGAGTAGACATGACATGCAGAAAGTAAATAAGTATAGAGGGTTGAATATTATCCAAACCACTATTATAAGATTCTCGAGAGAGCAACCTTAGCAATAGGGGTGCATATGGATCGGATTTTGGCTTAAACTGTATCCAATCCGTACTTAATAGATTTTTTATTTTTCCAGTTCAATCCATTAAATATGCAAATCCCATCCAATCCATCGGATCATGGATTGGATCGGATTTTTAATGCCCACTTATTGTCTCACGGTGCTCGAGGGAGAGTTGTGTGCGAGGGAGGTTAGGGACGAGGATCGTGCATGACTGCACAATGCATGAGGGAGGTCTCAGAGAGCTGAGAATGAGGTTTGGCTGCACATACACGAGGGAGGTCTAGCTACATGTTCGTGCGATTGGTGATGGGGATAGCACGAATAAGGACAAAGGCGGGGACGACAACTGGTTGGGGACAAGGTCTGGATGCACGTACGCGAAGGGAGGTTTGGGAGAGCCTAGAACGAGGTCTGGCTGCACGTGTGCAAGAGAGGTTTGGCTGCGTGTGAGTGAGAGAGATCTCGTTGTACGTGCACACGAGTGGGGGCAAAGATAACAGCTGGCAGAGATCTGTGTGGTCGAAGGTGGAGAGATTTGTGGCATGAGTGGGTGTTTCATTTGGAAGGACCTGAAGGAGGTTTTGGTTTATGTATTATTTTTTAAGAAGAGTGTTTCGTTTGGAAAATTGAAAGGTCTCAAAGGACACTATGGGCAGGTATTGCTTTTTTAACCAATCAATGGGGTGTGGTAAAGGAGTTCTCAGTAAATAGGGTGTTAGTAGAATTTGAGTTGGAATGAAAGAATATCTTGAATATTTACACGTAGCTTTCAAACGAAATTGAGTTGGAATGACAGAATATCTTGAATATTTACCCATAGCTTTCAAACGAAATTAAATACAGAATATGTTCTAGTAGCATCAATTGAATTATTATTTATTTATCAACATATTAATGGATTGTATCGGATTGGATTTTGACAATAATATGATCCAATTTATAAATGAACATATTTGTAAAATGTCAATCTCGATCCATTAAACTTATAAATCCAAACCGATCCAATAAAAGAACGAAGATTAAATAGAATTACGGAGTTTTTCCAATTCATATGCACCCCTACTACTAAGGAGATTTGTGCATTAATTGCTTCAATCAAGTGGAACGTTCTTATATAATATGATATATACGGATATTGTAAATGCGCATGAAGTAATGAAATATGATGTTGTGATCTCCAACCTAAAAATCCTTACACAACGAGAAATAGGTACATATGAGTGGAGTTTCATCTAGAGTTAGCAATAAAATAGTCTGCATCATGAATTAATATTGACTACATATTTAATTTGAATTGGTTCCTATCCCGTGCATCAGCATAGGGATAATTACCGGACTCAAGATTAATCAATCTTTCTCAAATACTTAATCTCGTATTTTTTAAACCATGCTTTTGATTCATAGAAAATATCTAAATATGTCATAAAATAGCTACAAAAATTATGATCAATTAAATAATTTTAAAGCACCCAAGTAACATCTACCATATTAAAGTACGTATTGGTAAAAATTTTGCTTCCAACTACATTATCGAACTGATAAATTGATGTTTGTTTTTGCTCAAATATACACATATATGCCTACAAAATACAGAGATATTGTATTATTGTTATATGCATTGGAGTTGGGGACTTGAAGTGCATGACTGCGAGGCTAAAAGGGATCCAGGAGTGCCAGGATGTCTCCTACTCATTGCCTTGGCACTATGGGTGTTCAAATATATCCGGGTCAGCGGGTACCCAGCTCGACCTGTTCTTTTTGACCATAAACTCACGGGTACCCATTTAAAAATGATGGATCGGATACCAACTATACCATGACCCATGCCCCATCTAAAAAACCCGTTTGGAGTAACGGGTACCCACGGGTACCCAGTTAGAAGCTTCCACTACCCAACTGATTCAAAGGTTAGGTGCAAATACTTATATATAAATGTTGATCTTATCTCTTTTGAACTATAAACATGGTTGCAGATAGAGATGTCAGTAAGTATGGAAAATGATATGAATATAAAATAAATGTAAATTAAATAAAAAATAATACAAATTAATATGTTATACATTAGATTAAATCTACATGCATTTGATGGCTCAGACACAACATATCCGTATATGTATCCATTTTGAAATGGGCATACAAATGTATGCCAATTTTTGAATTAGCGCATATGATCATGAACCGAATACGATCCAAGACATTCAAGCAAGACGATAATGAATGCAACATCGTATGAATCACATCTTATTGGGAACAAAACTGGATGGGATATGGTTCAAACATGGCTATACAATAACATTAATAAATTCGATGCAAGCATTTACGAAATATTAAATTTTAACAAGTAAATCTATCGTTTTAATATACTCCAAGCATATAAAGTTTATAATTACATGAAATTCGCATACATTAAATCATTAAAATATTAAAAGTCCAAAACCCATTAGCAATTCTTATTCAAGATCCCTTTGGCATCACATGCACCGTCATAGTCGGCGTTGTGGAACTGGATATCCTATCCGACTGGCACGACCCTGAAACACGTGTAATAAACAATGCCACATGGGGTGGTGGACTCGTTTCTAAAACCTTTGTAATCATTCTTACATACAGCTCCTGAAATCTATTCATATGATTCATACAATGAATCAAAAGTTTCTTGTCGGGTTTCATATAATCCGCTTTATGTTAGTCCAGTCTTTTACAATGAAAATCCGATTTTAATGAGTAATGAATTTATTTCAATGAGTAATGGGTGCCCGCGATTACTTACGGAATATCAACTCTATCAATATGAGATCAATTATATATTAGATAAATGACTAGCAAATATATACATATAGTTATAATTTCTCATAACTTTCGTTAATCAATTCCGGATTCAAATTCAACTGAAATCGGATCTATATCTTTATTCGAGTTTTTTTTGAAAATTTAATATCTCTATCCATGCTCGGATCTAATTAATTTCTGGACATGAACATCTGTATTCGTTATTTTTCGAACGCGGTAAGCGGAAATCCATACATGCTCATATAATTTTCATCTCTAATCATACATATACATATCTATTTATCCAATATTAAGTAATTTCTTTTTAATAGAACCGACAATGTTTCTACGGTACCCGCAGGTACTTATTACCCGTTGATATTAATCGGATACCCATTCCATTCGGGTACTCGTTCGAATGACGGGTAGACCCGTGATCCAATAACAACGGGTTGGGACGGGTCACAACCAAAAAGATCGGGTACCCACCCCATGAACACCCCTACTTGGCACATCCGAGACTGGAGAGAGGTGATGCCGTGAGAGAACTAGAGGTGTCCGGTGTTGAGACGTGCTTTTAGTTCTTGCACTGGGACATGATGTCATTGCATGGGAGGGGACTCAAAGGTTTGGGGGGGGGGGGACTGGAGTGCATAGGGCATGAGGAGGGATGGAGGGTGCAGTTCCAATTCTAAATTCTCGGATGATGGAAGGCATAGAAAGCACGTGCGAGTTTCATATTCCTAATTCTTAGATGATTGAGAGGTACAACCGCATAATGCTACATTTTTAAGTTTTTAGCGATATAAAAATGGGATATTTACCCAGCGAACCCTGAAATCTTTCAAAATTACCTCTACGATCTTTGAAACATCGATATTCCTCCCTAGACCCCGTAATCTTGCTAACCATTACCGTGCAGACCCTCTGGTTAACCTCCATCCATTTGTCCGTTAAAACTAACCGGATTCCGTTATTAAATGTAACAATATACCCAACTTGTTTGTCAAATTTACGCTTACTGCCATTCCACCCCTCCCTCCTCACATCTGTTTCCCTTCCCACCGCCGCCTCCCGCCGCCCTCATCGAAGCCCCGGCTCCCGTCCTCGTCGAAGCCCCTCCTCCTGGTGATGCTAAGCACATCGTCCCCATCCTGTCCAAACTGCAAGTTTGTGCACTCGCTTGCCGACCTGCAGAAGAATCCAAATGGGCAGTCTAATTCCTCGAGGGGAACAAAGCCTCTGGAGACCCTCAGCCTCTTGCATTGATCGTGAACTGAACTTCTAGGTTCCTCTCCACGATCAAATAAAGAGAAAGAAGGAGAATCCGAGGAACCTTACAGTCATAGTACCGGTTCTCCAGCCGCTTGTACCCGATGGCCTGCGCGACATCGATGGGCTTCCCCGGCGGGTAGGGACGCTGGCGGAAGCCCCATAGGCCGAAGTAGAACTGCTTGGCCCAGTCCCAGAACTTCTCGGACGCCTCCTTCCTGGTCTTGATGGCCCTCCTGGGCATGGGCCTCCCATCGGGGCCCGGCACGTGGGGGAGCTTCTTCCAGAGGTCCCGGTCCTCCTTGCGGTAGGGATACTCGTTCTCCCTGAGGTCCATCTCGTTCATCTTGTCCGCGATGTCCTCGCACCTCTTGAGGAACTTCACCACGGGGCTCTGGCGGAACTCCTCCCACCATTGCCGGTTCTGCTCGAGCTCCTCCGGGGAGGGGTCATCTTTGACTTGGAAGACAGGGTCCTCGGAAAGGATGCGGTCGACCTCGGGGGTGTGGCGGTGGTCGGGGCGGGCCTCGCACTCCCAGAAGAACTGGTCGAGCATGCGGGAGTACTTGCCCGGCGGAGGGGGAGGGGCTTCGGCGGAGGAGGAGAGCTTGGCATTGGGGGGTTGCGGGTTGCGGGTGGAGAGGGAGGGGGGTTGCGGGTTGTCGGATTCTCCTTCTTTCTCTTAATTATAGCCATCCGATCATAGGGGGTTAGATTAACTCGTTTTTAACCTAAAGAAGTTAACTCTAGGTGTGCCAATTTAACGGTAGGGTTCGTGAGGTAAGACGGAGCAAGATTACGGGGTCTAGGGAGGAATATCGATATTTCAAAGGTCGTAGAGGTAATTTTGAAAGATTTTCAGGGTTCGCTGGGTAAATATCCCTATAAAAATACACATAGTTTAAGAAGTCAAAAGGGATATGTGCCCCATACTAAATGAGTGGATCCGCTCATGGTTTGCTCATCCATATTCAATGATGCCAATCACGTGGTACAAAGAAATCATTTTTTATAGAGATCATCGCATCACAGATATTTTGAAGATATATTGCTCCCATAGCATGTCGTGGTCTTTTAAGTGATATATCTATAACATCTATCTATCTATAACATCTCTTAAGCAGGGAGTCACCGACCATGAATTAATTTTTCGTCGATAGATTCCAATTTTACCCTCCCTTTTTCAACTATCGTTCTACTTCTACCCTTGTGCTTTTTACGAATCCCCCGTGCCTCCCTGTTTCCTTGCTACCTCTCCCATCTGGGGTTACCGTCGCCTCCGCCAAATCTGACCGCCACGACCCCACATCTCCAACTCCAACCCTCACCACCTCCCAACCAACCTGTTCACATTATCTGAACCCACCTCTCCAACTCCTCCCCTCTTTGTCGTAACGCCGTCGACGATGGCTACAAAAAACGTATGGAGTTAAGGCTCCATATGTGGGGAGGAACCCAATCAGGGCGTCTCCCCCAATGAACATCGAACGCTCATATCCGCCTCTAAAGCTTCCTCCTCCTCCGACCATCATGATGGACACTTCCGGTCCTCGATGGCAGTAATGGAGGATCACACCTCGCAGTACCTCGACATAAAGTAAGGGGCCTGGATTCACTCCAAGTAGTTTAATGATTTCTTCATCTTTGAGTTGGACAGAAAGTTTAAAGAGGTCCTGAAATAGGTTTTGCGTGAAGTCCATAACTATAAAAATGTTATTTTTTATGGGTAATTGGATAGGCTGGATCATCTTTGCAGTGATAGATGAAATTAGTGTAAGCTTGACAGGAGGTTGATTCTAACTTACTAGAAGAATTGTAAACTGGACAGAATCTAATATCGACTAGATAAAACTTAATATCGACAGAGCATGTTAGGAGAAGCATTGCTGGAAGAGGAAGGAATTTTGAGAGATGAAATGTGGATTTTCTTAGTGGCTTCTATGCATACTGTGGTATTGTCACTGACATGGAAGCTGAGATGTGCTGTGTTTGTTGATTATATTTTTCCTAAAGCTAAATGATTTACTAGAGTTGGGGTTGAGACAAATCCACGGTACTGTTTTGAATGGTTCACAGTATTCTGACATTTCAGAGATGGTGGGATGATATTCATTATTGGATTGAATTTGATTTCAAGATAAACCAACTATTAAGGAAAACACATTCTGTAATAAATCTTTTAGTTAATTGGAGCATATACTTAAAAGTGAATACTACTGTTAAGGATTACAAGCTGGATAAATATTGTTTAGCAAATGTTAAACTCAAATGACTTCTTTGATAACTGGTTTATATTCGGATGTTCTTATTTGACCACTTCATCAGACATTTGTTTTTCTATTAATATAAATATTGCGATTTTTTATCCATCTTAAAGAGACCCATTATAGTGGACCTTACATTAGTTAATTGAAGTTAAATTTACAAAGATGATTTGGATGGGTATTTAGAGAGAATGGATCAGATTTACTGTCATAGGTGAAATTAACACAAGTTTGATAGATAATGGATCTTTTTTAGAGATAGCGTTGTGTACAATATATCCTATTTAACTCTTCTTCGAGGATTTTAGAATATAGATATATGGACAATTTGAGTTGGATTGCTGACCAGAGGAAAATATATAGTGGTGATTTTATAACTGGGTTTGACTGGAATCGATTTAAGCTAATAAAGCGGCACATAAATTTTCTTACATGTTTGATCTTGGATGGAAAATTCATGTTTCTTAAGCCAGTATCAAAAATTTAAAATTACAAATTTGGTATCACTAATGTGGCAGCTGCACATACGATGATGACACCCGATGCTTCATGCTCCCTTCTTCAAGATCTACAGCGACACCATTAAGTTTTCTATTTATGCTAGGGTGTCGAGCCTACGTAAATGGAGATGTGGGACAAAGTTGTGCTCATCTAGGACCACTTCAAGCATTCAAGGGTCCATGTCGTCCTGTTCATAATCGGGAGAATGATCTGCAACAACAACTAGCTTGGGAGACGTGATTCGTTTCCACAATCTCACAACCTGATCAATTGCCTTAATCTTTGGTTTTGTGATCGTCCTTCAACCAATAGTTTGGAATTTTTGGATTCTAGGCACATTTATACTTGATAGTAAGATGGGCTCAGCAAATTTCCTACTTGGTTAAGACAGTGCAATACATAGATTTCCATTGACATTTACTTAGATACTAGGTTTTATGTTAATTATTTCTCCAACTGACATCTCTTTATTTCCAAAATATTCGACAGGAAAGATTCACCTTATTTCGGAAAAAAGCATCATTATGAAAAAGGTAGGAAAGAAACACTCAGTTTCTTATGACCATGATTTTATACAAGTACTTAATCACAAGTAGAAATCCTTCGTAAAAATAAGTTTGATAAAACTCTTTTTCAATGCTTCAGATCTACTCTTTCATATACTTTAAAGGAGAAAGATCAACCAATATTACTCTAACAATCCCTCAAATCAATTGTGTAGCATTATATATTTAAGTTATTATCTGAAATCATTAATTTTTATTTTAAAGTTACTCTCCAGATAACTCCAGTTACATGTGTTAGGTTTTACATAATCTAATTACTTTTTAATTGGATTTAATCAATCGAATTAATGCAAAAATTAATGTCTTAGATGTTTCTCTAGAAATGAAACCGTTGATTTCCATAACTTTGTAAGAGAACAAATATAGTTCTGCTTATAAAATCACATGCACCAAGTAATTGGCACTTTTGATTAGAATCGTAGGACCTAAATTAAATCACCTCAGAAGTGAATCTAATACTACCGTAGTCAAAGCTCCAAAATGTAGATCTAATCTATGCTAAATCAATTGTGAAATGCAATTGGATCTGTTGGTGTCTACAATCCACCGTAAAAACTTATTTTATACAGTGCATTTTGTCGCGAACTTTTTTTTAAAGAAAAAAAGAGCATCCACCATGTAGGTGTGTACCCAAAAACTTCACATTTTATTCACCAATATAGTACAAATTTCGTGCTAGAGTCAACAAAATTAGAAAAAAGCGCCTTTGCATGCGCCACAATACTCTCACAATAACATCTTTCTTGTCTAAAGATCATCTCATCTCTAGCCACCCATATAGCACATATCATTACAATTTGACTCACCCTCTCCTTCTCTGTTCCAATCCAATTCATGCCAAATGGTTCTAAAAAACCAGTAACCCCGTCTGTCGCCATCGTTGGGTTCCCAAATAGGTCCCAAGCATCCATCGAGCTTCTACATCTGAAGAACAAGTGATCCGCATCCTCACTATCCCCCTGACATAGACGACAAGCAGGATCCACCGTTTGCATGAAACACACTAAAATGGCCCACGTTAACAACATCCAACTTCTAAACAACCACAAGAAAACCTTCAAACGAACTGGGATTTTCCATTTCCTTATCTTTTTACAGTCCGCCACACAGCCCATTGGGTCAAAATTCATGGGGACCCTTTAGATGATTGTATACCTTCCCCACGAGAAGGCTCCATCGCACCAACACCAACATTCACGCCCCATCGGGGGACCTTCCACTCTATCCAACTCCTCAAGAATCACTAGCAACTTGTCCATACGTCGATCTGAAAGCTCACTTCTGAACTTTGGTAAAAAGGATTGACTGTCCCAAACACTTGCCACTGGACAATTCGGGTCAACAATCAAAGCCCATTGTGCGAACCTCATGCCAAGAGCGTCGTTTTCACTCCAGTCATCTATCTAAAATTTGAAGCAAGCACCACTTCCAACCACTAGCCTCATGAAAGGTCGAATATCCTGCACCATAGAACAAATGCCTCTTCAAAAGTGTGAGGGAGCGTTCCTTACCTCACTAAGTCTCGGAAAGGACGAGCTTGTGCTATAGATTTCTTGAATTAGTGTGCAAACCAATTGTCACAATCTCTCCAGATTTGTGTGGCCCACTTACTAAGCAGATGCTTATTCATCTCCTCTAGACTTCGTATCCCAAGGCCACCATTATCCTTGGATTGAGAGATCGTATTCCAATCCATCATAGGGCACCCGTTAGAAACCAGAAGACGATCAAATGACTAGAAGAACCATCTCATTATGATATATTTGCCATGAATCATAATGTATACAAAGTTTTAATTCCATTTTTTAATGTTATTATTCTAGCCGTAGGTATCTCAAAAATTAGTAGTAATATAATATGAATCTAAAAGTTTAGACATGTAATTTATCTTGATGCAAATTTCAAGATACATGCATTTATGCTATTCCAGGTTCCAATCATTTAAATTATCTACAAATAATCTTATTGGATACCTCAATATACATTTGAAATCAAACCAAATATCATTTCAAATAAGATATAAATACAGGAAACTTATCGAAACACTTGAACGATAACTATAAGTTGGATGCCATTTTTCTTAGAAGTTCTTCTATTCTTTTTTTTAAAATATATGGACGACAACTATAAGTTTGGATGCAAATTTTCTTATAAGTTCTTCTGTTCTTCTTTAAAAATATATGAACACATATATAGTCTAAAATTCCATAATAATTGTAGTTCATATTACTGTCAAATCTTTTTGGAATTCCATAATTAATGTATTTGATAATTTTTACAATTCCATTATATCGTTATAGTTTTCTTCACGAACATATTACCCGTGCTTTGCACGGGTCATGCACTAGTCTATTATTGTGCAGGGGGGCTACCGACCTTGAATTAATTTTTACCCTTACATTCCAATTTTGTCCCCCGGTGATAGCTATCTTTCTTCTTCTACCCTCTGACTTTGGTAGAATCCCACCCTTCACCCCCTCTTCCGGAGCGGCATCTGCTCCTCCTTTGGCTGCGTGCCGTCCCTCCAATCCGTCCTCCCCCTCCAAAAATGTCACGTCATCGACGATGACCCCATTCTCTCCTTCACCGCCTGGTCGCATCGGCAAAAAAGGAAAGTTACTTTCCCTCCCCCGGTCGGGTAAGGACAAACCGGATCCTCCATTTGTGGTGACGTCGCATCGTCCTTTGCGCCGTGAAGGTTCATCGCCTTAAGGCTCCTTAACGCCACCGTCAGCTGTAGATTAGGAAATGACTGCTTGAAAATTTAAATAAGTGATTTTTGGAGCTTCAGTAGAGATTTCTGGAGGAGTCCACCTTTCAGTTGATGGAAATGGTTCTCTTTTGCACATAGAGCCATAGAGGATGGTTCAAATTGCATTTAGTTTCCATATTTAGGTTTGCACCAAAGGACCCATTGTTGTTAATCTGGAAACGAAAATTACTAAGTATGTTAAATATTTCACATATAATAGATTACCAGCGGATAGAGAAGATGTATACAGAGTTTCCACACATGGGATTATAAGATCAATCTTAGGTTGTAATTGAATACATGACCTGCAAATGATTATGTTTACAGTATACTTAATAACATGTCAACAACCATGAAAAATGATAACATGACAATCTACAACTCTACATTATAAAATGAACTACGACATCCTAACAGTACATAATCCAGAACTATACCAAGGCACCTTCCTCCTCCCCTGCCCCGACGGCTCAATCTTTAGGCACCATCCCTAGACCACTGAAATTCTTCCTCGATCTAGCCCTGCCCGACCATCACCATCCACTCCTCACAAGGCTGCGCATCGTCCCTCCACTTAGGGTTTCTCCTCCAATGATCGCTGCCGCTCTTCGTCTCTCTCTACGCCGATCATTGCGGCATTGCTTCGCCGCGACGCCCCTTAACCGTCTGCACACCCCATTCGGTGATCTGTCATCATCTTCGAATTCTCCGATCTCGGAATCCCAAATCCCCCTCTTTGTCCGATCAGAATGCCTCACGAAGACCTCAATCCCTCCTTTGCAATCCGGTCGTGCCTCCTCATTTGACGGATCCATGGCGCGGGTTGAGGTCAACGATGTCGTCAGAGTTCCGCTAAAAACAGAATAGACATTAGGTCTCCCAAGGTAAAATCTAAATACAGTAGAGATAGCATCGGGTTCTACTGCTACATTCAGCATGGTACCACCATGATAATCTATCTGATCTAGATCCAAGAAACCTTGCATCAATAAAATACTTTTGGGCATCGCCGCCTATCGTATACACTCATCGTCTTCAAATTCCTACGCTCCCACTGCCACCCAGGTCTCTCGGACGGATGGCCCCTCATCATGGCCTTCTTACCCATCATCTGGTGCCCATGCCTCATGTGGACTCCACTGCTTCACACGCACTTCGTCTATGACATCACCTAGCTCGGCATCTGCTACGCCGTTATGAGCATCGAGAACATCTCACACGAGAACGTCCCCAATAGAATCATATGGGAGGTGTATCAGATCATGACACCATCTGGGCTGACTGGGAGAGCGACGACACCACCTACATGTAGCAATACTTCTTCTTGAGAAGCTGGACTATTAGATGGGTAATTTCAAATATCTCACCCATTCACGGATTTGATCCAAAAATATGCATATTAAAATATTGTAATTATTTCCAATGGCCCATATTATGTATTCACTCTTGCACCCGTAATCGCCAATTCATATATTTGGGATTGATCTACTAAATCGGGAAAGCTGAAAAAGGAACATAACATCATATTATGGTTGTGAGCAAAATTATTGCTGATGCTTCACGACTTCTATATTTTTGCTAAATATGACCAAGATTAAGGTAACTTCTATATTAAATCTAACAGAACTCAGAAACCATGAGTAAAAATTTCTCTGTATTTTCTATTTCTTGATTACTTATATGAAAGTGATTCTTAAAGATATACGAACTACTTATCAGATATACCAACTACTTAACCTACATGAAGGTCAAAGAAGCAAAAACAGTTAAAAGAAACCTTATCTGCCCTCCTCATAGACCTGTATGGATATGCACAAGCATAGTTTGGTGCTAAAAGCGGCAGACATCTTATGATCAAATCAAGTGCAACAAAAATGTCATGGTACTAACGATCATATAATCTCTCATCTATACAACTCAACATATGATCTCTCTTCTATACAACCTCATATATGTAAGAAGAACTTTAAAAGATCTAAAAATTTATTCAAAATGAAAAATAAAAGTTACCTTTGTACGTAAAGTGCTCCTTTCATTTCCTTCATGGCAATTGATGGATAAAGTAGTTGTATATTTTTAAAACTGCATCTTATGTTGGTGTAGATTAAAAATGTTTTGGTGGGAGGACCCTACGATTTGTGTGCTCTTTGTTCCCAATTGCAAGTTACTTAGGTGTGTTTATGATTTCTTTGATGATTCATAACTGAATTCAACGGTCATTTCCTTTTTACATGGAGAATTGTCTATGTTGCATCAATGAATTCAGAAATGGATTGTGTTGATATGTTGTTGATGCCATTTATAAGAAGTGCCTCTACAAAGTGGATGGAACCCCCTTGTGAGTTGTGAGATTTTTATGTTAATAAGATTTTGAAATTGAGGATAGTCTTTAAAACTAATAGAGGAAAACTTCTTAAAGTTATGTGTAAACCTCTAATTTGAAATACTATTGTCATATCGTCCAATGCTAAAATAAAAAAAATCAATGGATACTCATTATCATATGAATGTGATCATCAATATGATATTTTTCACCCGTGCAACACGTGGGTATGCACTATACGTGCTTAATTTGATACCGATATATCACACAATATGACAATGTTTGTTGGGTAGACAACCCTAATAAAAAAGAGTGTTGCGACGCTACCAAGAAAAACTTAAGAGGTTGAAAATCTGAAACTAGACATGTTTAATCTACTAACAATTTTCCAGGGTTTTTTAGGGGAAAAAGGAAGACCACTTGTATTATGCACTCATCCCAAATTTTATTTGTATTATCTTTATATGACATCCTCCCTTTCCAAAGCATAGTGATAGATATATACCTCGACCTCGAGCAAGAACAAGAAATATGTTTGCTCGACTCTGCACGGGGTCATCGGCATTGTAACATCTTCTCTTTTTAGGAATCCAATACAAGGCATATTGCCGAGAAAAACATACATTTAGTAGACGTCGAACTAACCTTGATAATCTAAAAGAAAGAGGGAAACCCCGATTTGATCATATGAGGAAGATATAAATCTATATAATAACAATAAAGATATTGGATAGAACACGTGAAATTATATACTATACTAAGATTACAAATATGGTTGGCTTACTTCCAGACAAATCGAGTTGATCGCGAGGAAGGACTCGATATGTGGTTGAATGCACTGATGCAACCCATCAATGGTCTAAGTCAAAAAGATGATTCCTTCTGAAATAATATCTTCATGTGTATTCTCAAATCGACCATGAGATCACACCACATTGAATATGATTATTATTAGTCTTCAAATTTATGAAAGTTGAGAATTTGTTAACACTTGGAGTCAATATTTTTTGTTTGAATGGAGAAATACGAATAGAGAAGATTAATTTCTGATTTTTTTTTCTTAATTGTTGTAAGAGGAATTAGTTCGTGTTCAATGGATAAGCGATAAGTTTGATCCAATAACGAATGGAAGATACTCATGATTATGGCAGATTAGATCTTTTCTCCGTTCGTAGAGTACGCAATTTACCTAGAATGATATGAAATCTTAATAGTATCTACATTGCAAAAGACAAAAGATATGTCCTCTTTGTTAAAATGTATCTAAAATCATCATTCCCTGCTTATATGTTTTGGTATCTGTCGTGACAACTTCTCATATTGTACATGTTTTGTGACACATCCTTAGAATATTTTACATTGCCTACATAATTAGATGCCGTGACAACATATTATGTAGCAGGGACTGATCTCGGACAGAATACCTGCCGGCATTCTGATTCTTATATATAATTTCTTATTTAGATATGTTAGTTGTGTTGTTGGACATGATTAATGAATGAATTATAATCATATATTTAGTATGATATTGAATAACATTTGTAATAATACAAATTTACCGGCTTTCCTATATTAATGACCATTTAGAAAATGAACACAATTATTATTTATTCTTAAATCCTTCATAATTTTCATTATATATCATTAAATATGTTACAGATAATGATATTAAATTTATACGCACTTTAAGAGTTTCTATACTTCGCTATATCAAAATTTTGATAAAAACTATTTAAACATTCTAATAATTGTTTTTTTACAAAGCTGATTTTATAATATAATAAAAAAAATAAAATTCCTCACATGTTATTAAAAAAACAGCCAAATCCTTCATACCCGTGCAAAGCACGGGTGTGCACACTAGTTGGTGTTGAATGTGAAAAATTTTAGGACGTATGTGGCTCAACGTTTGTGATAATATATGTCTCATATATTGCTCCTATAGCATCATATACAGATGGTAAAAATCAGAAGTAATCTGATTACGATAAATGAAACTTGAAGTGACAAATAAGGTATTAACAATTATACCTCAACGTAGGGATGGAATTTCTAATTTGTCCTATTAATATCCGAAGTTGGGCTATCATAGCTAGGCGTAGTAACCATTTCCTTTTCCCATGAGATAATTTTTAGAATGACGTCCATCAAATATATCAATGGTATCGCTTGAGTGCTGAAAGCATTCCACCAAAACTTTAATTCTTTGCATCAGAGCGATCCTAAATTGGGTACGATCAGAAAAATTTACTCAGAATGGGATGTATCAGCAAAGCGTTTGCCGCATGCCAACATAACGGGACAAACGATTTGTCGTGTTGACATAGAACCCGCGACAAACCATTCACCGTGCGGCAGTGGTTGGTCGTGCACGACAAATCATTTACCGCAGACATCCAACTCCCACCAAAAAATATTGAGAATACATGTAAATAAAGATTACATATAGAATATAATTATATAAAATAAAATCAATATAAATTAAAATTATATATAGAACATGTAAATTAATATAAAATAAAATTGATATGAAATATGAAATGAAATCCGAATTAAATGAAATTGGTATGTATGATAGATAATTACCGATTCAATAAATAGAGCTAATATGATATAATATTAACCAATATATAATTACTTTGATTTATTAAAATATATTGATTTAATAATATATTGATATACTAATATACAAGTCTAATGATATTTTATAATTACCATGCTAGATATATATTTATTAGTAACATAGACATCCTTATAATTGTGTATCAAATGCTTTGGAGCTCTTCAAAGTTTATTAATTTCTTTATAATGAATTTATCTCCCCACCTTCTCAGATGTGACAGTCATGTTAATGTTATCTCATTTGACATTAACTATACTTATCTCTTTAATAGTTATAAACGAACATCTGTTTTATATAGATAAAGGTTAAGATTTTTAGATATTGATGTAAAAAATATAAAGAAATAAAGTACTTCCATCTATTGCAAAAATAAGCTGTGATTTTCAACATCTAAGCGGGAGATACTTCTATTTATAAATTCCCAAAAGCAGAGAACTCAAAATTTTCCATTTGCTCGATAAAAGATACATATGATTAGTACATGCACAAGGGATCCTGAAAGTAGGCATATATATATATATCAAGAGTTTTCAAAATGATAATATAATGTAGTAATCCAACTTACGACCTCGACCTCACTTACTCTCCACGCAACACGCTCAGATGTACGTACTTCAATGCAATGGTATAATGCAGATCCGCTAAGTATGCATACAAACTTTCTTCCTCGTCATAATAATCTGTAAGCGGCGACGTCTCGCTTTGTGATGAGTCCACCATAGCTAGGGGCATGGATTGCGGGGAATAAGAGGTGAACTGTGAGTCTGATTGGATCGTCTGAAGTCGCGACTGTATCCCTACTGGAGCTGGTGGTGCCATGGTTAGAGGTAGTTGCGGTGACTATTGTGGAGGGGTTGGTACACGACTTGAGACACGACTAGGTGGTGCACACACTGCTAGAAAACGGTTGTCGGGCAGACGCATCAACTTGTGAGCTGTGAAATGAGTTTTTACCATGTATTGTACGGATGTTATAATATTTGAAAAAGTATATTAAAATTTCTCATCGATGTCATCAATAATCATAAACATCAGTAAGGAAAAATATATCGATAAATATAAGATTCTTTTATTTCATCAATGGGGATAACATGTGGGGTATAATTAATGAAATCATTTTTTCGTGTGGTGTATAATATGTGATAGTGGTCCCTTTGATGAAGATGCTTTTCCTTTCTCCCCCTTCCCCATCTCTCCTGCCTCCGGGCCTGCCACCCTCCTTCCCGTTCATGATCCCCTCCCTGCATCGCCCGACCCCTAACATGCTTTCCAATAGTTCTCCTTTCATCTTCAACCGTGGTCGAGTGATCCCTTCCGATCGTGGATCTACTACGCCCTCGTTGACTTGTTATGTTTGAAGTACGATGTGGATATGGGATTGCCACTAGTAAGTATTCAACGGATACCCTGAGAAGATCCATTACTGGTGATTGCATACCCCGGGTGACCGGTCCAATACCATACTCTAGGATACCCATGAAAGAGGACCGACTTTGACTTTACCCCATATGTTAGAAGTATTGTTGTGCTTGAGATGGCTGAGCTTATTGCGTGGAAAGCAAGTTAAATGACGGGATCGCAGAAGCCGTTTGTTGCGTCTAGGGAATGTAGGAATGGTCGTAGGTGTGTGTCACCTGATACGATGGACCAACATCGTCTACCCCGGAATTGCATTGATACCCCCACTATTGGAAAGCAAATGTCGTGGGCTTGATGTACGATGTGTACATGGTGGGGATATCATGTATTCTCGGATCCACCAGTGACATATTCTAGATTGTGTAGTCGACATAACCAATCATTGGTTGCAATTCAGTGCTCCTTCGATGTTCCATCATCATTCTCTCACAAGATACAAGGAGTTTACCTATAACGAAAATGTTCCAGTAAAAAATTATGAAGAGATTATCAGTTAAAAATTAACCATTTGGTAGAAAATTACCAGTTAGTTCCACCTCGGTCCATATGGCTCATAGGCTTGACGGGGGGGGGGGGGGGTGGTATGGACGTAGCGATCTAACGTCGTGTAATCTGCCAATACCATCTAAGGTAGTCAACCAAGACACCATCAATTGTCTTATCCAAATCTCTCTCCCCAACGACGTCGTTCAATCAGTGATGCCATTGGGACAACCGATCTTGGTGGTGTAGCCCCCAATCATAGGGTTCATCATCTCTTGGCCTAGCCCATCTGTCATCGGAGGAGATTTGCGGCATTGCCTTCGGAATGTGTTGCCGCATCCCGAATTGCCTCACTACCCGATCGGGTGCATGCATAACAACGATGTCGAAGTATATCAACACTGTCTTCGATCGCTAGATAGCATGGCCATCATGACATATCTCAGGTAGTTGCAACACATGTTGGGCCTCGTAGGGTGTCCATCGCATGTGTTGTTGGTAGTTTATGAATATTCTTAAATTCTAATTAGTCGTGAGAAAATTATGCAGCTCACATACCCGATTCTCTTCTTGCAGATCCAACTCATTACGATAAAATGATATGTGAGTGGTGGACACATTCTCCTTCTGTGACCTCTTTCTGCCCGCCTACCTAACAAAATACTGTTGATGTAAGGCCCACATTAAAATAAATATAAGTACCCAGTATGGAATTGTTTGGACCTTACTGCGTAAGGGGCTGATCGCAGAGTTACCTCTATCAACTGATACGGACACGGGCGACCAATGTGGATGTGCTTCCAAGACCACGTCTAAATGGTCAAACAAATTGTGTTATATATGACTAGAGGCATGATTTTATAATGTAGATTTCTTGCCTGTAGTAAGGTCCTAAAGCGTATGCTCTCCTAACGTTCATGGGAGCAAATTGGTCCAACTGGTAGTACATCTGTGCTAGGACAACTGCACCCCATGCCCTTTGTCCACAGTCCTCGAGGTCGTGCAAGAGTAGAAGGTGGCGTAGATGCACCTTGTCTGCGCTAGGGTCTAGTAAGAGGCTTGTTCCAATTTGAACAAGAATCAATGCATGGGCAACTCGCACGGCTTCTGTGGGATCCGTTGATTGAAGAGCAGCAGAGGACAACAGAGTCTTGGCTATCCACGTTAAACTAAGCTTCCCACCCACTAGTTCATGGTCCTCGTTGTCGTATGGATTGACACCGAAGACCTCGTCGCATTATGATCCCCAATCCAGCTCAGGGTGTTCTTCCATTCCGATCACTGGCAACGTTTTCACCCTTAACCCTGTCATTATGGAAACATCCTTCAAAGTGACAGTTGCCTTGTCCTATCGAAGGTGGAAGCTATGGTTTTCCGTGCGCCATCTCTCATCTAGTGCCTTCATAAGGGCTTGGTCAATCGTGGCTCACCTCAGGTAGGAGATGCAATGGAAACCAACGATCTCCAACTATCGATTTACGACATTACTACGTGATTCCTCAAGTATTCGATTAAGTGTCCATCCATGCTCGATAAAGCGATGAGTCTAGGTAACAGAAACCAACGATTAGGTGGAAATACCAGAAATCAGGGCACGTAAATTGATGACTGACTGTTTCACTTTCTGTAAGTGGTTGAGCAGATAGACGCTCTCGTTGCCTAGTCAGCACTGAGGCATCGACCAGTCCTGCAAATATCTCCATTGCTATACCAGAAATTGTGGTAACTTTGAAATAAGAAAGGAATTGCTAATTTAAATCAAAATTAAGGTGATGGTAACTTTACGAAAGTGCAAGTAAGTAAAACAGAATTTGCAATATTTTACAATGAAAGTTTACATAGAAACTAACGATGCATTCTGTCACACATTGTCTTGTTATGACCATACTCTTTACATTGACTACACCTAACTTGTACCGTACCTATCTCGTCCATGCTACTGTAGAACCGTCGCCTCTGTGGTCGACCAGGTACAAGGACTACATTGGGGTGCAATAGTAAGAAGGGCTCCAAGGCGACCAAAATCGACGATTGGGAATCGACACAAAGGCAACTGCATAAGTGGCTCGGAATGCGGTTGGCGTATAAAAATCGACGTAATGCTTCACATGTTCTATGCTGATGTTCATATTGCCACAAATCGCAATTATGCGAGGGCAAATTATCCGCATGGCCTGCATGTAAGCATACGTGTAGACCGATTGTTGACCGTTCATTTTAACTGTGTAGTTTCCCTCTACACTTAGAAATCTATAAGTGTGAATTGCTCGAACAGTAGGGATCGCACGGATTGTACGAGATCATTAGTTAGTTTCTCATATCAGGGAGTAGGTGTTGAGATGGTAAAACACGTCCAATACAAGTGTTAACACTGGTAGGCCTCGTATGCCTCTAAGAACACTGTTGCAACTTTCAGAGAGGTTCGTTGTGGTCAGACCCCATCGACGACCCTCATCGTAGGCGCACGCCCGGTATCGTCGATATCCACCCTCTTACCTCATTATCCAATCATATGCATCCAAGTCCGCTGTACAGATTTGGTGCATAAATCCGCTCGTGCTCGTACTTACTGGTCACGGCACCTGTACTGTAGATTTTTTTGAATCCATTTGTTCGTATGTCCGGCTCGGTGCATGTTCGCTTGCATGTGGAGAAGGCAGAAATGGTGGTAGTAGCCTCTTTCAATCGGAAAATGTTGGGGAAGCAAGTTCTCAAGACATGAAAATATATCACTGATGAAGCATATACCATCACAATCAATGAGATCGGACAGTTTATGAAGAAAGAACCCCCACAACTCCAAATTTTCACCCTCGACCATAGCAAAATCAATTGGGAAGAGGTACCCATTGGCATCAATAGAGGTACCTGCTAGGATGTGCCCTTTATATTTTCCCCAAAGATGCGCGGCGTCAATGCTCAACACTGGCCGACCGTGTGCAAAACCTTCAATTGATGGGGCAAAAGCCCAGAACAAATGAAAGAAGGCATCCCTTCCTTCTACCCGAGCACCGATTTTAGGGCAGACCGTCGGTTATTGTTCAAATTCATAAACTGAATTGGGATTACAGTACGTCATCAACCACATAAATCGTTGGATGTCTACATATGACCCAACAACATCTCCGAAAATCTTCTCCAATGCTCGCCGCTTCCCATTCCATGCCTTCTTGTAAGATATGCACACTTTGTACTTATCTTGAACAAGCGATTGGAGTTAGTGTCAAGTTGGACCATAGAGTGGCAAGAATAAATCTGCAACAAATTTCGCAGTACATGCTCGATTGTCAACAAGCAATATTACATTACGACATGTATGTTCTGCATGATAGCTACGAACTACCCAACTATCTCAGTGACTGTTGTACGATGCATGCAACCTCTATCCACAATCATTAAAGATACAACGTATGGTGTACTGGGAGCTCTTTGATGCATCCACTTTAAACTGGACGTACTTTGCCAAGCTCCAAGTACTCAACTCGTCCACCAAGGATGTCTTTGAGTCGAACGAACGATTCAACCAATAATCTTTACTGGATGTGTCTTCGGTCATAGGCTCTGCAACTTCATTTAGAAAGAACATCTCCTCTGCAAATGTGCCAAAGTTCCAATCATCTGACCCGAAGAAGCTGGAAGGTTCTCCATCGTATCCAAATCCATCCCGTAGTCCACATGTGGATCGAAAATAAGTTCATGGTATATCGAATGAAGGAGAGACTCTTGACCATGACGGTAAACACTCCCACCCTATCACATGTACTAGCCCCTCATTGTTCTTCGTTCACTCCCTCTCTGGCATATTTTCCTACATCTTCATCCTCTTCCTCTTTCCTTCATCCTCGACTTCATTTTGGTCGTTATATTCACCCTCGTCTTCATCATTGACTCCATCATAAATAGATTTGTTAAGGTCCAACCCTTATATCGCAGATGGTCCCATCTCACGTTGGTATGAAGAGGTCTCTACCACCTCAACTTGTAGCTCCATGATTCCCATTTGTCGACTTACTTGCAACATAAACTTTGTTATTTTATCCGCCCAATCAAGATAGGACGGAACCATCTCGCATTTGCAAGCCACTTGCACGTGATAGTGACTTCTAACCATTAATTATTAATTATTATTATTATTAACAGTTAGTATTAATAGTTATTATTAATAATAGTTACACTCCCAAATTATTGTTATTAATAAATATTTTTATTATTACTAACCATTACTAATTAACTATTAAATATTAATTATTATTCTCTACTAATTATTCCTTAGAATTAATTACTATTAATTATTATTAATATTTTCTCAATTAGATAAGAAGTACTATTATAATGAAATATTATTCCTAATTAGTAAGATTTGTAAATATTAATACAATTAAGAATTATTATTGCGATAATAGTTTTGCTAATTATTACTAATTAATATGATTTATTAATTTTTTATGAGTTATTTTCACATTTAATAGTAATGTAATATTAATTGCTATTTGAGTTAAAAATATAAATATTATGTATTATAATTATTATTAGTAATTAGTACTTATTCAAATGTACCATTTTATAATTAGTATCAGTATTTAATAATAAACTATAATTATTTACATTAATTACTAATACTAAGAATTCCTATTATTCCTTACCAAGTATTCATTATATTTATTACTTTACTTTTCGTACTATTCATCGTTATGATAATAACAATTACAAATATATTATGTGTACTATCCTTACCACCCTAACTAAAATCTTTATTTTTGTATATGCAACAGTGAGCTACGAGAAATCGAAAGAAAATATTTCTATCTATTATTTTTTAAGTCGGCAACAAATATCAGATTCCATATATTTCAACAGTTAATACTTATCTAATTAATGAGAGATATAACAGTTAGCATTTCGACGATGCGAGAACAAAGTTTAATTTAACAACAACTAATTATTTACTGATAAAAAGTGTGAATAAATTAATAATAAGTGCAATTATGATTCAGAAATTAAAAATACAATAAATCATACCTTAGAGGGAAAGAGAGGCGGAATGATGGTGAAGGGGGAGGATAGATGTAGAATGAGAGAGATGAGGATATAATGAGAGAATGAGGTGAGGATAGATTGAGAGAATGAGGAGACGTGAGGATATATATATATATATATATATATATATATATATATATATATATATATATATATATATATTATATCACACACACACATATATAATATGATATATACGGATATTGTAAATGCATATGGAGTAATGAAATATGATGTTGTGATCGCCAACCTAAAAATCCTTACCCAACGAGAAATAGGTACATATGAGTGGAGTTTCATCTAAAGTTGCAATAAAATAGTCTACATCATGAATTATTATTGATTACATATTTAATTTGAATTGGCTCCTTATCCCATAGGTAGAATTACCAAACTCAAGATTAATCAATCTTTCTCAAATACTTAACTTCTTTTTTTTTTTCAAATCATGATTGAAATTCATGCTTTCAATTCATAGAAAATATTCAAATATGTCATAAAATGGCTACAAAAATTATGGTCAATTAAACAATTTTAAAGCACCCAAGTAACATCTACCATATTAAAGTACGGATTGGTAAAAAAATTTTCTTCAAATTGCATTATCCAATTGGTAAATTAATGTTTGTTTTGCTCAAATATACGC
This sequence comes from Ottelia alismoides, assembly GCA_037367405.1. NCBI lineage: Eukaryota > Viridiplantae > Streptophyta > Magnoliopsida > Alismatales > Hydrocharitaceae > Ottelia > Ottelia alismoides. The sequence goes on from JAZKJV010001396.1 coordinate 1,245,981, forward strand.
ATATATGCCTACGAAATACGAAGATATTGTATTATTATTATTATTATATGCAGTAGAGTTGGAGACTTGAAGTGCATGACTGCGAGGCTAAAAGGAAGCCAGAAGTGACAGGACGTCCTACTCATTGCCTTGGCACATCCGAGACTAGAGAGAGGCGGGACCGTAAGAGAATCAGAGGTGTCCGGTGTTGAGATGTGCTTTTAGTTGTTGCCATAACATGTCAAGGACTCGATGGGGGAGGCGAAATGCTGGGATGTGGCATCACTACATGGGAGGGGACTCAGAGGGGGGGACTGGAGTGCACAGGGTATGGGGAGAGATAGAGGGCGCGGTTCCAATTCTAAATTCTCGGATGATGGGAAGCACACGAGGCACGTGTAAGTTTTATATTCCTAATTCTTAGATGATTGAGGAGCACAACCGTATGATGCTACATTTTTAAAATTTTCAATGATATAAAAATACAAAGAATTTAAGAAGTTAGAAGGGATGCGTGCCCGATACTCAATGAGGTTTGCACTGCCATATTCAATGATGCCAATCACGTGGTACAAGGACATTATTTTTTATTATGTAGAGATCGTCACAGATATTTTGGTGATATATCGCTCCTATAGCATCATATACAGATGGTAGAAATCAGAAGTAATCTGATTACGATAAATGAAACTTGAAGTGACAAAAATAAGGTATTAACAATTATACCTCAACGTAGGGACGAAACTTCTAATTTGTCCTATTAACATCTGAAGTTGAGCTATCATTATCCAGGCATACTAAATCATTTCCTTTTTCAATGAGATAATTTTTAGAATGATATCCATCAAATATATCAATATGGTATGGCTTGAGTGCTGAAAGCATTTTACCAAAACTTTAATTCTTTGTATCATGCCCAAGATAATATAGAAGTATGCACAATGACTCCTATGCTTTCGTATAATCATGTCACTCAATGATGCTCGTACCTTCAGTAATTAACGTAAACTGAGTAGTGTCTGGGATAGTAGTTTGACCATTTCATTGGAGCTCTTATCGCGGCCATCATGTCAATTACTCAAACATGTTCGATGGCACCCTAGTCTAATTTGATTGTCTGGGTTAAACACATCCTCATTGGGTCTTGCTCGGACTCTGTCGACATGTTTAGATAACCAAGGTTCATCAATATTAAAATCATTCTAATTTGACTCAAATTATCCATTTCCTATGCATAATGTTTTGACAAACATGTTTAATGTGGTATCTTATAACGTATAACAAAGTTCTACAAGTAGGATGGTAGCCTAATTTAAATAAAAATTATCCACGATTAAAGGGATAAAAAATATCTCAAGATTAAATAAAAACCTAGGGGACAGAAAGAGGTTACATAACGTTAACTACCAATGTACACTAAAAAAATTGAGCTATAATGATGCTTTTTTCAAAATACGTCATTAAATTAGCCGTTGTTAAATATATACCGACGATAGTATTTATTGTGAAATGATTTGTCGTACTCGAAATTAGCGACGAATATCATATATCTCGTTATATCATTATCAACAGTCCACATAGCGACGTTTATTCGTTGCTATTTTTTAAACTTGTAATTAATCGTCGCTAAATTTTGAACTAAACAAATAACAACGATTAGTTGATATTTTGAAAATAGCAACGGATAAGTGTCGTTATATGGACCGTTGCTAATGATATAACGACATATATGATATTCGTCACTAATTTTGAGTACGAAAGCTCATTTCCCACGAATAATATCATCATTATATATATTTAATAACATCTAATTTAGTGACAGATTTTGAAAAAAGCGTCTCTATAGCTCAATTTTGTTGTAGTTGGAACAGATTATATCAAGAATGTTAAATTATCAAGCATGTTTGTTATTAATACATGCAAAACTGAAATGAAAATTTGCTCTTTCCTGGCTTGCTTGGGCAAAAAGAGTCGACACAACTAATAGTAAACACCTCTCAATTGAGTTCTCTGTCCTCGATTCGGTTCTTTCAAAGGCGTGCATTCAGTTAATATGTTAGCATGCGAAATCGAAATTATTGTAGTTGATAAGCACAATGCCCACAATCCCTTCATATCCTTACCTTCTCTGGTTGGATGTTGATCCCTACCTTGTTGTAGATTATAGGACTCCCTTAGATTCAAGGCAAGTTGTGTATTTGTCCAAACCAAAGTCCACGAGGATGGCCTCCAATTCCTTTAATAGAACGTCAACTCCTTTATCAAGATGTCTCTCCTATAGTTTTACAATCCTCCTAAGACAATCAATCTCCTAATATTGTGATCAACAAGTGGTTTCCTTACTCTTAGAGCACTTCGTAGAAGATGAATTCACAACTGAATGTCAACGACCCTTTGGATTAGTTCTTGTTAGTTCATTATATCCCAAAAGCAGTTGTGTATCTTATTGCCTTAATCTTTGTTTTGATAGTTACATCTAATTATCGCAAGTCACTCTCATATTCTATGAGTTAACTCAAGAATACGAAACTTTATTCATTAAAGTTATGATTTAAGAGTTTTACAATTCTTATTTGTTGTAATATGAGATGTAATAATCTTTCTCATATATATATATATATATATATATATATATAGGAAAAAATGGGGCTGCCCCCGGGGGCAGCCAACATGGCTGCCCCCACCCCATTTTTCGGCGTTTTTTTATTTTTTTTTGAAAAATAAAACCATGTATATTCATCCATATATCCCTCCTATATGCCATTCGAATTTCGTCAGAAACAGAGACTCCTACGGCCTCCATCTCGATGGTATCGATTTAAAAAAATCCTGTTACCGTTAAAAAATTACTGTCCGGATCGAGGCCGTAGGAGTCTCTGTTTCTGACGAAATTCGAATGGTATATAGGAGGGATATAGGGATGAATGTACATGGTGTTATTTTTCAAAAAAAATAAAAAAATTTACCCAAATAAGGCGGGGGCAGCCATGTTGGCTGCCCCTAGGGGGCAGCCACATATGACCCATATATATATATATATATATATATATATATATATATATATATATATATATATATATATATATGTGGTTGACGGGGCTACCCCCTGGGGGCAGCCAACATGGCTGCCCTGCCCCATTTTTTGGCAATTATTTTTATTTTTTTTGAAAAATACCGACATGTATATTCATCCCTATATCCCTCGTATATGCCATTCAAATTTCGTCAGAAACAGAGACTCCAACGGTCTCCATCCAGACATGGTCGATTTAAAAAATCTTACGACCGTTAAAAAAAGACATATGGATGGAGGCCGTAGGAGTCTCTGTTTCTGACAAAATTCGAATGGCATATAGGAGGGATATAGGGATGAATATACATGGTTTTATTTTTTCCAAAAAAATAAAAAAAATTACCAAAAAAATGGGGTGGGGTCAGCCATGTTGGTTACCCCTAGGGGGCAGCCCCATTTTCCCCTATATATATTTGTATCAGATATTTTTGCACATGTCTCTCCTAGCTTTTGATCAATCAAACTTCATGATCTGATAGGTCAACTCCTGATCGATTGATATTTCTTTCCTAATCAACACTACTTAATTGATCAACTTCTACCTCTGAACGATCACTTCGGGATTATTAGCATTTTTTGGATGGTCAATCAACTCCTGACCTAGCAACATCTATATAATAGCTAATTTTTATCGATCAACGAAAAGTAGAAGATTAATCAACATCACTTTTGATTGATCAACCAAAATTTTAATCAATTAAATATGTAGAGTTTTGTTGATTCCTTTTTATTCTTGGACCAATGCTCATATTTTTTAATGGACTTATATGAGCATTATAAATAGACTCACATACCATTATTGAAATATACACATTCCAACACATCCTTATGCATCTAGCCCATAGAACAAAGTCCTATCTCTATTCTTATATTGTTTCGTTACATTTAGTGAAAGATTATTGTATTGTCGCGACCCCGTTTCAGCGGGCCGTCAGATCCTCCCATATCCGGATCTGGTTACTCAGCAATAATTTATTCAGCAATCACAATTAACATTCAGAAATAGACTGCAAATAAAAATACTCAGACTTTTCTATTCACAAAATAAAGTTCAGATGATACACTGTCCCAGTATAACCATTTACATGTACATCAGCTTGAAAGGAAAATATACAAAAGATTACTAACTACCTTAAAGAGTAAAGCGACTGTGGCTGCCTGGATGTCTAGTATGTAAGCTGGATGTAATTGTTAAAGTCCTTGTGATGGCTCACCGATACCTGTTGGGTTTTCCATAAATCATAAGATAAAAATTAGCGAATGCTAAGTAACGAAGAAGAGAAAAGCAAACAAATTGGGTAATTTTTCAAAACTTTATATCACAAAAATTTCATTCCTTCTCATTAATTTAAGTCCTATTCCTTTTCTATTCCACATCGGGGATTAGTCCAGGGGAACCTCACCATTATTGGGCTCCGAAGCTGTGGATACTTCGGGATTGGAGATTGTGTTGATCTTGGTAAGCTTATGCCGCCGCACGTCGCCTCAACCAATCCTCCAATACTACCCCGACAATTTCCTTTTCTTTTATTAAACAGGGTCTCAAACCCTCAGCCTGGAAAATCAAATGAGCACACCGTCCTCGAGGACTTGGTTTCTTAAAACCTCAGGCTAACATTTAATCATATAACCTAGCAGCTTTAAATACATATTATCGTGACCCAGCCACTATTGAACCACCCGTGCCTCCACATGACACGACCACATCTTCCGTCGTTCCAACCCGAATATATTGACTCCCGGTACCACGCGTTGCAAAACATTCAATTTGTGTGCACTTATCATAGCAGGGCAACCGTGTACCACCTAGGTAGGGAAACGCCAATACGGGTTCCTTCTGACAAACCTACAGGTTGCATGCCCGACCTGTAGTTCTACTCCCAGTCATCCTTAACGTGACACACGATCCTTTTCAGGATCCAACTCAAGCCACATTAATTCCCATGATGTAATTCTTTTATTAAATCTTCGATTTGCATAATTAGCAATATTTAATATAGACTCACATATATATTATTCATAACCACATATACTCGTATTTATTTTTATTTTAACTCCCAAACCCTAACTTTCAAAGCCACCGCATCAATTTGATGCGTAAACTCTATTTTTGTGGGAATCACAAAGCAACTTTTCAAACTTTTCAGAAATGACCAAAATTAGGGTTCTTAATAGCAAAGAAAATAAAATCAAGAATTTCAATAATCTCGTATGAAAACCCAACAGCAAAAGGAAGGATTTCGTTACCTAATTGAGCTCTCTCTCGTGTATGTAAGGCTTTATCGTGTTTCATTTTTTAGAAAGGCTATTTTAAGGCTCCTGAAAAGATCGAATTTCATTTTCGTATCAAAACGCTAAGAACGTGTCAAGAACGCGAAGAACGAACGAAGAACGCGAAGAACGTGAAGAACACGAAGAACACCAAGAACATATTTTCTCTTAAAATTTCGGTAGAGTTTCTCCTTATATCGGGACATATTTCTTGGAAAATTTCGGCAGAGTTTCCCCTTATATTGGGACATATTTCTTGGAAAATTTCGGCAGAGTTTCCCCTTATATCGGACATATTTCAAAATAAAAATGAAAAGAGTTTCCTCTATAAAATCAATCGTGAGGAAAACAACAGCAAAACTGAAAGAATATACTCAAACAACAAGAGATAGAGAATCGGTAGACACCACGCGTCTTAGGTGAGTGAATGTGTGACGAATCACAGGGTCACTGACGTGCATAGCCGCCCGCACCTAAGTAGGGTGTTACACAGATTTCTCCTCGAACCATAACAGGAAAACGAATCGTAAAGAAAGATGAATCAAGGACAAAACTTAGAAGAACAAGAGGATGAATTGAAAGCCTGGCTTACGAAGCAAACTAAGAGAGGATCATACCTTTCTCCTTCTCGTTCTCCCGGCAGCGCTTCGCTAGCGCTCCTCCCTCACCTCTCACTCCTCCTCCCGACCTCTCGACCCTAGCCCTTGGGGTGGTGGTGGTAGTGGAAGTCGTAGAGAATGAATGGGTGGGGGGTCTATTTATAGGCCCTGGAAAACCACTAACCATGGTTAGAAAACCATGGTTTAGGACTTAGCCATGGTTTAGCAACCCATGGTTTTGGCCCATGGTTTTGGCCAAAACCTATCCCAAACTTGGGGCTTAAGTTAGAACATTGCAGAGGATTCTAGATTCGCTAATGACGCTTAATTAACACTAATCGTGATTAACTTTCAGTAAGCGCGATTTAACTTTCGCGGCTCACGCTTATCTTTTGCTAACTATTGATTAGTGTTTATTAATGATCATTACCACTTTTCAATCCGTCATTAGTTTCTTTAATCATGTTTAATTAGTCCTAATGACAGTCATTATGGGTTAATGACATCTTAGCCTTCCTTCTCTTTCTTCCGAAAATCATAATAATTCGAAACAAAGCCCGATTCACACGAAACAAATTTCATTGGTTTTCTCTAGACGAGCTGGATCTTATTATATAAGATCCGAGATATGCCAAGTTCAAGTCTTTACAATTATAACAACCTTTAAGGAAGTATCCTCTCCGAGATTAGAAATACAGGCATAACAACCTTAAAGAGGATTGAAACCATAACAACCTTAAAGAGAATGAACATCATTTCATTTATAAAGAAGATATACAATACACAGTGTTATTACTCGAATAAGTAGGGGTATTTCTCTTTCATTTCTGCCTCAGGTTCCCATGTGGCTTCTTCAAACTCTTGGTTCCGCCATAATATTTTAACTAGAGGCACCTCTTTATTTCTCAATTTCTTGATATCCCTTTCAAGTATTTGTATAGGTATCTCTTGGTATGTCAAGTCTGGCTCAACATGTAAATCATCATAACTTATCTTATGCTCTGGATCCCTAATGTACTTTCTCAGATTTGATACATGAAATACATCATGTATTGCCGAAAGATGTGGAGGAAGTGCAAGTCTATATGCCACTTTTGTAATGCGCTGAATAATTTCAAAGGGACCCACGAATCTGGGTGTTAACTTCCCATGCAAGCCAAACCTCTGAACACCCTTCATAGGTGATACTTTGAGAAATACAAGGTCACCTACCTCAAATTCAAGGTCTCTTCTCTTGGTATCACTATAACTTTTCTGGCGACTCTGGGCAGTTAATAGTCTTTTTCTAGCAAGCTCTACAGCTTCCCATGTCTCTTGAAGTCTATCTGAATCATAATGGTTCTTTATTCCGACCTCTTCCCAACACAAAGGAGTAGTACACCTTCGTCCATATAGTGCTTCAAATGGTGCCATGCCAATACTTGTATGGTAACTATTATTGTAGGTGAATTCTGCAAGAGGCAAATGTTTAATCCACGATCCCTTTCATTCTAAGGCACATGCTCGTAGCATATCCTCTAGTGTCTGAATCGTACGTTCTGACTGATCGTCTGTTTGTGGATGTATGTTGAGCTCAAGCATAATTGTGTACCTAAGGATTTCATGAAGTTCTCCCAATAGTGTGAGGTGAATCGTGAATCTCGATCGGAAACTATTTTCTTTGGGATACCATGGAGGCGAATCACATGTGTAATATATAACTCAACAAGCTGGTCTGGAGTGAAAGATAAGCTTATCGGAATAAAGTGTGCTACCTTTGTCAGATGATCTATTATAACCCAGATACTATCTTTACTACCAGTCGTCTGAGGTAAGCCAGTAACGAAATACATGGAAATGCTTTCCCATTTCCATTCAGGTATAGGGAGGGGTTGCAATAATCTTGGTGGCTTTTGGTGTGAAGCCTTTACCTGCTGGCAAGTGAAACATGAATTCACAAACTCAGCAACATCTTTCTTCATTCCTAGCCACCAGTATGAATGAAGATCCTTATACATCTTCGTAATTCCTGAATGAATAGATAATCTAGAACAATGAGCTTCACGTAAAATATCTTTCCTCAGTTCAGGTATGTCTGGTACACAAGCTCTGTGATGGTTATATAGTAACCCATCTTGTGTCTGGAATCCCTCTATCTCATTCTTCTCAAGTTGTTGTTTCAAGTCTTTAAGGACTGGATCATCCTCCTGTCCTTTCTTTATTTTATCCCAGATCTCTGGTTTGTATAGATGAGGAATAGTTATAGTATCAACACTACTATCAAATGGTTTCCATTCACTTAACGTTGATAGTAAACCCCAGAAGTGGATAGCACTCACTAACCCAGGTGAATAAGTTCTTCTGCTAAGGGCATCTGCTACGATGTTCCCCTTACCAGGGTGGTAGGAGATAGTGCAATCATAATATTTCAACAACTCTAGCCACCGTCTCTGTCTCATATTGAGCTTCTTTTGATCAAACAGATATTTCAAGCTTTTATGATCGGTGAAGATTTCAAAAGTAATACCATACAGGTAGTGTCTCCATATCTTTAAAGAGAAAACTACGGTAGCTAATTCAAGGTCATGTGTTGGGTAGTTTTTCTCATGTGTCCTGAGCTGTCGTGATGCATACGCAACTACCTTACCATGTTTCATAAGAACCGCCCCAAGTTTTTCTTTAGATGCGTCAGTGTACACTGTAAACCCTTCACTCCCAGAGGGTAGAGTAAGGATTGGTGCAGATGTTAGGCATTCTTTCAGTGTCTGAAAACTAGCTTCACATGTATCAGAACATAAGAATGGGACCTCCTTCTGAGTTAGTCTAGTCATTGGCAATGCTATTCGTGAAAAGTCCTTCACAAATCTTCTATAATATCCAGCTAATCCCAGAAAAGATCATATTTCTGTGACAGTCTTCGGGCGTTCCCAACTCATCACCGCACTAACCTTTGTAGGATCAACTGATATACCTTCCCCAGAAATAACATGGCCTAAGAAAGATACTTCAGATAGCCAGAAGTCACATTTGCTATATTTAGCATACAGTTTGTTCTTCTTTAGAGTTTCAAGTGCCTTCCTGAGATGATGTTCATTTAGATACTTATCCTTGGAGTAAATAAGTACATCATCAATAAAGACTTCTACAAAGTGATCTAAGAAATCCTTGAATACTCTATTCATAAGATCCATGAAGGCTGTTGGGGCATTTGTTAGTCCAAAAGGCATAACTAAGAATTCATAATGCCCGTATCTAGTTCAAAAAGCTGTCTTGGGAATATCTGTATCTTTAATTTTCAATTGATGGTATCCAGATCTTAAATCAGTCTTGGAATACACCGTTGAACCTTGTAACTGATCAAAGAGATCATCTATTATTGGAAGTGGATACGTATTCTTTATTGTCCTCTTGTTTAGTTGTCTATAGTCAATGCACAACCGCATTGACCCATCCTTCTTCCTAACAAATAAGACAGGTGCACCCCATAGTGAAGTACTAGGACGAATGAATTCTTTATCTAACAGTTCTTACAACTGTACCTTTAACTCTTGTAACTCAGCTGGTGCCATCCTATATGGAGGGATAGAGATAGGATGAGTATCAGGTATGAGAGAGATTTCAAATTCAATCTCTCGCTCAGGTGGTAATCCAGGCAGTTCCTCTGTAAATACATCAGGAAATTCACATACTATAGGCACATCTTCTATCATTCTTTCTGACCCTGATGTTGTGGATACATAAGCTAAATAACCTCGGCACCCTTACTCTAACAACTGTTGTGCCTTCAATGTAGAGATATATTTGATATTATCATTGGATGTCTTTCCAATGAACTGGAACTCTATCGAGTTTGGAAGGTGAAACGTTACTGTCTTCTGAAAACAGTCAAGACATGCATGATACCTTTCTAGCCAATCCATCCCTAGGATAAGATCAAAGTCTTCCATTCTATCAGTAGTAGTGAAACAGGTAACTGCTGTCCCGCTATCACTACTATGCAATTATCAAGGATTTCTCGGATTATAAATATTTGTCCTCCTGGTCCCTTGATCAGATAGGATTGTTGTACCTTTACTGGTATCTTACCCAAAGTGGGTACTAACTGTTGAGCAATAAATGAATGTGAAGCACAAGAATCAAATAAAGCATGTACTGAAAAGCCATAAATAATAACGGTACCTCGTACGACTGTGCCTGATTGGTAGGATTGCTCCTCAGTAATTGCATTTAGTTGGTCATTAGGAATATTCAAGCTAGAACCCGCAACACTTTGTGGTGGTTGTTGTGTAGGAGATGCTCCTGGTGAGCCCCGACCTCTACCATGTCTTCCTCCGTATGTTGCTCCATTGCTCGAGGTGGATGTTATACTATTAATTGGGGTTGATTTAAACCCCGAACCTCTCAACTTCGGACAATCTTTCTTGATGTGGCCTTCCTGATGACAGTAATAACACACACGTGCTCCTGTTTGAGCTAAAAATCCAGCCACAGAGGTGCTAGCTCCTGCTGCTGAGTCACGAGGATATAGTGGAGGTCTAGAGAACCCCTTCTTCCTGATAATTCCTGATCCAAGGTCTGTGGTGAGCTTATATTGGAACCGACTGGATGATGGCGACGATCTCTACGATTATAATGTGTCTTGCTTTTGGATGGTCCACCATTAAAGTGGAAACTTCTTCTTTGGCGGTTTTCATCCCTCTCCATCTCAATACAAGAGGCGATGTCCATTACTTCATCTACGGTTGTGGCTCTAAAATCAACAAGCGTTTCTCGTAGATCTCCCTGAAGACCGCTAACAAATTTGGTAAGACACTCTTGTGATGAAGCTTCTAAAGCTAGTGAGTACCGTAGTAGCTCAGTAAAGTGGATATGATAATCTCGTACGGTCTTAGAACGCTGATTCAGAGAAGCCAACTCTCTCCTCTTTAATTCTTCCCAATGAGAGGGACAAAAGTGACTCGGAACCTCTCTTCAAAGATATCCCATGGAACAGGATCTGCTAGCTTCTTGGAAATTACTCTCTACCATCGTCGTGCATAATCTGCTAGGGAGTAATCAGCAAAGTGCACCCAGGTGTCAACTGGTGCATGGATTGTCCTCAACATCCTAGTAACGTCATTGAGCCATAACTCAGCCTCGGTAGGTGTCTCTACACCTTTGAATCGAGGAATTTTTCCCTTTCGGTAATTATCTAGTAATGTTTGGTGTCTAAGAAGGGCCTTCTCCATTGCTCCTTTAACTGGGGTAGGGGCAGACTCAGTTGAAAGATGGTAACTAGATTCTTCCTCAGAAAGATGGACAGAACCTTCAATCCTGGCATCCGCGGGCTTAGATGCCTCGGGTCTCTCAGCATGTGCATTGAACCTCTCCTCCAATGCCTGTTGCCTTTGCCCCATGTCTTGGAGCATTGCCATCATAGCCGCTAATTGTCTAGACACTTCTTGGTCTGCCATGATCCTGGGATGAGTCAAGGTCAAAGGTCAGTTCCTATATGTCTTAGCATGATGAACATAAGGGACAATGACTTGTGAATGGTACTGCAGTCAGTTATTAAGATCAAAGAATCTTAATACAACCTTAGTTTTCTGAATACCGCTCATAGTTGATAATTACTAAATAAATTACTAGAGTAACCTTGCTCTGATACCAATCTGTCGCGATCCTGTTTCAGCGGACCGTCGGATCCTCCCATATCCGGATCTGGTTACTTAGCAATAATTTATTCAGCAATCACAACTAACATTCAGAAATAGACTGCAAATAAAAATACTCAGAAGAAAGTATTTCAACATTTTCTATTCACAAAATAAAGTTCAGATGATACATTGTCCCACTATAACCGTTTACATGTACATCAGCTTGAAAGGAAAATATACAAAAGATTACTAACTACCTTAAAGAGTAAAGCTACTGTGGCTGCCTGGATGTCTAGTATGTAAGCTGGATGTAATTGTTAAAGTCCTTGTGATGGCTCACCGATACCTGTTGGGTTTTCCATAAATCATAAGATAAAAATTAGCGAATGCTAAGTAACGAAGAAGAGAAAAGCAAACAAATTGGGTAATTTTTCAAAACTTAATATCACAAAAATTTCATTCCTTCTCATTAATTTAAGTCCTATTCCTTTTCTATTCCACATCGGGGATTAGTCCAGGGGAACCCCACCATTATTGGACTCCGAAGCTGTGGACTCTTCGGGATTGGAGATTGTGTTGATCTTGGTAAGCTTATGCCGCCGCACGTCGCCTCAACCAATCCTCCAATACTCCCCGACAATTTCCTTTTCTTTTATTAAAAATGGTCTCAAACCCTCAGCCTGGAAAATCAAATGAGCACACCGTCCTCGAGGACTTGGTTTCTTAAAACCTCAGGCTAACATTTAATCATATAACCTAGCGGCTTTAAATACATATTATCGTGACCCAGCCGCTATTGAACCACCCGTGCCTCCACATGGCACGACCACATCTTCTTTCGTTCCAACCCGAATATATTGACTCCCGGTACCACACGTTGCAAAATATTCAATTTGTGTGCACTTATCATAGCAGGGCAACCGTGTACCACCTAGGTAGGGAAACGTCAATACGGGTTCCTTCCGAAAAACCTACAGGTTGCATGCCCGACCTGTAGTTCTACTCCCAGTCATCCTTAACGTGACACACGATCCTTTTCAGGATCCAACTCAAGCCACATCAATTCCCATGATGTAATTCTTTCGTTAAATCTTCGATTTGCATAATTAGCAATATTTAGTATAGACTCACATATATATTATTCATAACCACATATACTCGTATTTATTTTTATTTTAACTCCCAAACCCTAACTTTCAAAGCCACCACATCAATTTGATGCTTAAACCCTATTTTAGTGGGAATCACAAAGCAACTTTTCAGACTTTTCAGAAATGGCCAAAATTAGGGTTCTTAATAGCAAAGAAAATAAAATCAAGAATTTCAATAATCTCGTATGAAAACCCAACAGCAAAAGGAAGGATTTCGTTACCTAATTGAGCTCTCTCTCGTGTATGCAAGGCTTTATCATGTTTCATTTTTTAGAAAGGCTATTTTAAGGCTCCTGAAAAGATCAAATTTTATTTTCGTATCAAAACACTAAGAACGTGTCAAGAATGCGAAGAACGAACGAAGAATGCGAAGAACGTGAAGAACACGAAGAACACCAAGAACATATTTTCTCTTAAAATTTCGGTAGAGTTTCCCCTTATATCGGGACATATTTCTCAGAAAATTTCGGCAGAGTTTCCCCTTATATCGGGACATATTTCTCGGAAAATTTCGGCAGAGTTTCCCCTTATATCGGGACATATTTCAAAATAAAAATGAAAAGAGTTTCCTCTATAAAATCAATCGTGAGGAAAACAACAACAAAACTGAAAGAATATACTCAAACAACAAGAGATAGAGAATCGGTAGACACCACGCGTCTTAGGTGAGTGAACGTGTGACGAATCACAGGGTCACTGACGTGCATAACCGCCCGCACCTAAGTAGGGTGTTACACAGATTTCTCCTCGAACCATAACAAGAAAACGAATCGGAAAGAAAGATGAATCAAGGACAAAACTTGGAAGAACAAGAGGATGAATTGAAAGCCTGGCTTACGAAGCAAACTAAGAGAGGATAATACCTTTCTCCTTCTCGTTCTGCCGGCAGCGCTTCGCTAGCGCTCCTCCCTCACCTCCCACTCCTCCTCCCGACCTCTCGACCCTAGCCCTTGGGGTGGTGGTGGTAGTGGAAGTCGTAGAGAATGAATGGGTGGGGGGTCTATTTATAGGCCCCGGAAAACCACTAACCATGGTTAGAAAACCATGGTTTAGGACTTAACCATGGTTTAGCAACCCATGGTTTTGGCCCATGGTTTTGGCTAAAACCTTTCCCAAACTTGGGGCTTAAGTTAGAACATTCCAAAGGATTCTAGATTCGCTAATGACGCTTAATTAACACTAATCGTGATTAACTTTCACTAATCGCGATTTAACTTTCGTGGCTTACGCTTATCTTTTGCTAACTATTGATTAGTGTTTATTAATGATCATTGGCGGTTTTCAATCCATCATTAGTTTCTTTAATCATGTTTAATTAGTCCTAATGACAGTCATTATGGGTTAATGACATCTTAGCCTTCCTTACTTCTCTTTATTCCGAAAATCATAACAATTCGAAACAAAGTCCGATTCACACGAAACAAATTTCGTTGGTTTTCTCTTGACGAGCCGGATCTTATTATATAGGATCCGAGATATGCCAAGTTCAAGGCTTTACATGTATGTTCTGAGATCAATGCTTAGTTTCACTGATTTTCTCAATCTCTCAAGTTAGCCACGATAATCTCAAGTATACAATTTCTCTGCAACTAGTCAAAGAAGCTTTACTACATGTGTGAACCCTTCTTGTGAGATATATATTTTACTATATTGTTTCATAATTACTTGTACTATTTATTGAGTTATTACTACTATTGCTTAGCATCATATCTCTATGGTTGATATCTAAAAAGAAAAAAAAGACATATTGTTTATTCTATTATCCATATAACCATTTACTTAAGTAATCTTCATGTTCAATCTAAGCATGTAGGTTCCTTGGTGTTAGTTCCAAGAAGGTCAGAAGTCTTTGTGTCTGATCTAAAACATGATAGTTCCTTGGTGTCAGATCCAAGAAGGTCTCGGGACTTTAGTGTCTAATCCATCCTCGAGAGTGCCTCAAGGTCTGATTCGTAGGTGAAGATTTTGGTGTTTAATCTAAGGTTGTAAAATATTTCGGCATTTGATCTAAGAATCTTGTATGTGGTCGAGTTATCCAGGTTAAATAACTCACAAGTAGTTAATCGGCAAAAGTGTACATAACTACTATTCATCACCCCTTTCCACTAGTATTTCAGTCCTACATGCATTCACAGTTGTTTGACTCACACCATCTGCTTCAATTAGATTGATACATTAGTCTCAATCAGGCTATCTTCAAATACGTCAGAATAATACTATGAAAGAGCTAGTACGAGATTGTAATACTTACATAAACTTATTAGAGTTTAAGTGGAACATGTCAAAGTGTAAAAATATTTCTATCACATTATTTATTTTTTTCAATTGTCATCCATAGTTTCAAAAATAAATTATCCTCCTCTTATATAATAGAAGATATATGAAGTCAATAAAAAGAGTACAAATAGCATCAAATTTCTCCATCAGATCGTAAAGGATATCTTGAACACCCAAATAAAGGGAAACACTTGACAATTCGAAATTTTTGCATTACCTTAACAAAGTAGGGTGTAATCGATTCCCCGATTCTGAAACAATATGGAACTAAGAAGAATAACATTTGTATAACACATATAGTGTATTTGCACGAACTAGACAAAGAATCTTTTATTCAATATAGCACATGAATCATTTTCATGTTATATCATTCTCTATTCTAACATTCTATTATTGAATAATCATAAAAATTATCACAAGTTATAAAAGGTACACAACATACACATTATCTCATTTTAAAATTTTCAAGAAAGAGGAGGAAAGTCCTCTATTAGGATTCATATGTCAACAATAAAAGTCAGATGCATATTTCTCATACTTTGACTTGTTTGTGAGCTTATACTGAGTAATAAATTGCTTCATCTTTATTATAACATTTATGTCACTATAAAAAATATAAGTTATTTTTTCCGAATGTCATGCGTTAAAAAATATAATTTATTTTTCTGAATAGTTGGTCCCAAGCTCGGGTAAATTGAGGAGGGTTGCATTAAATAGTTGACAACCAACGTAAAACAGTCAGAGACAACGTCCTAAATAGTATTCTTAAAAAATCTATTTAGGAAGTTACCTCAAGACATTCAAATCTTCTCAACATGAATTTAAGTAAACATTTAGATTTCATTGGAGCATTCCCTACTAATGACATGTTGCATCGCCCAAATGCAATGAAAAATTGGCAAGGGTCACTAAAGCGATGCCCGGATGTTGTTCAAAATTTTAAAGGGTTCTCACATGAGGAACACATGCGAGTAAATAAGCTAGTTCCGCTGCATCATCGTCTAGATGCAACCTAAAATTTGCAAGAATTCTCGCATGATGGAAGCACTTGAGTAAAGAAGTTAGTCCAAAAGAGGTTTCAAAGAAAGTTGCGGATAGGTAGTTGGAATATTGACACTTTAACATGCAAATCGATGGATATAGTAGATACGATGGAAAGAAGAAAGATTCAGATACTATATTTCCAAGAGACAAAATGGGTTGGAGAGAAAGAAAGGGAGATCGAGAAGACGTGCTTTAAACTTTGGTATTCATGTAAAGATAAGGGTAGAAACGATGTTGGAGTGATTGTTCACAAGGATTTGAAGGATTGTGTAGTTGAGGTGCAAAGATTCGGGGATCAAATTATTTTGCTAGAATTGGTGCTTGAAGAAGAAATTTCGAATATCATTTCAGTTTATGTACCACAATTTAGTTTAGATGAAATGATTAAACAAGCTTTTTGGGAGGATCTGGATAAGATTTTGCAATGAATCCCACAAAGAGAGATGATTTACCTTGGTGGAGATCTTAATGGACATGTGGGAAATAATGCTTCAGGGTATGTTAGTTTTCATGGAGGCCATGGTTTAGGGGATAGAAATGAAGAGGGAAAAGTCATTTTTGGATTTTGTAAGGGCTTATGATCTTTTCACAGCAGACACTCTTTTCAAGAAAAGGGAGGAGCATTTAGTTACTTATAAGAGTAGCCCGACTAGAACACATATAGATTACTTCGCATTGAGGAAAAGAGATCATTTGTGTTGCAAAGATTGCAAAGTAATCCCAGGAGAGAGTTTGATAACCCAACATCACGTGTTAGTCATAGATGCGCAAATAAAAGGGCCGGTAAAGAAAAGAAGGTTTCCAATATCACTAGAACTAGATAATGGAATATTAATCTGAAACAATCAAGCTTTAGGGAGAAGGTTTTAGAAGACTTATCTTGAGATTGTACCAGAAGTACAAACGAGATGCGGGAGTCAAAGGGAGGAGCTCCGAGCCAAAAGGAGGCTTGGCGGTGGAGTGGAGGAGTGCAATAGAAGCTCAAAATTAAAAGAACATACTTCAAAGCTATGTCTAAGGATAGAATAGAGGAATTTCCACAAACTACAAAATAGAGAAGAAGGAAACAAAGAAGGTTGTAAGTGAAGATAAGTTAAAAGCTTATGAAGTTTTGTACAAAAATCTCGACTCTAAGGAGGGCAAGAAGGATATATTCAGGTTGGCCAAAGCAAGAGAAAAAAAGATCAGAGATGTTTATCAAGTGAGAATATATTCAGGTTGACCAAAGCAAGAGAAAGAAAGACCAGAGATGTTTATCAAGTGAGATGCATTAAGGAGGAGCAAGGTCACGTTCTTGTTACTTAAAAGGATATAGAGACTAGATGGAAGCAATATTTCCATAAGATTTTCACTGGAAAAGGAAATAGAGAGATCACTTTGGGTGATCTAGCTAGTTGTGAAAGTTACTTGAATCATGCATGTTATAGATGCATACCAAGAAAGGAAGTAGAGGAGGCTTCGAAGGTTATGAGGTCGGGGAAAGGTGTAGGACCGGATGACATTCCTATAGAAATATGGAGAGATTAAGGTGAGTGTGGTTTGGCTTGGCTTACAATTTTATTCAATATTATTTGATGAAGAAAGAAAATGGCTGAAGATTGGAGGAGAAGTATCGTGGTGCCTCTTTATAAGAACAAAGAGGGCATTCAAAATTGTTCAAATTATAGAGGTATCAAGTTGATGAGTCATACTATGAAAATTTATGAATGTATGATCAAAAGAAGGTTAAGGTAAGTTTCCAAAGTAAAAGAAAATCAATTTAGATTCATGCAAGGTCGCTCAACTATTGAGACCATCCATTTGTTGAGGAGAACAATGGTGATTTATAGCATTAAAAGGAAGAACCTCCATATGATTTTTATTGATTTGGAGAAGGCTTGATTTTGTCCCACGTGAGATATTGTGAAGACTTTTAGAGAAGAGACACTTACGTATCCTATACATTAACCTCATAATGTATATGTATGATATGGCTTTATCTTGTGTAAGGATCTATTCTGAGAAGAATGACTATTTTGACATCAACATTAATTTACATCAAGGTTCAACTTTGAGTCCATTTCTTTTTTACTTCGATACTAGACGAGTTGGCAAGTCATATTCAAGATGAGATACCTTGGTATGTGTTATTTCCTGATGATATTATGTTGATTGATGAGACTATAAAGGTAGTAAATGAGAAGCTTGAGGTCTGGAGACATGCATTGGAGATTAAAGGATTTCGTATAAGCAGGGCTAAGACTGAATATATCAAGTGTACTTTTGATGGAAGCAATGATGAAGAAATCAAGGTAAATATTGGTGATGATAACTTTTGGAAGAGATTCTTTTAAATACACGGGGTCTATTTTGCAACATTGATGAATCTATGATTTCTTACTCTAATTAGCTGAAAATAGAGCTTCGTCTCGAGAATTTAGGATCATTTACTTGTTAACTTAATAACATTAACTTTCGTGCTTTCATAATTAATTTGCATAAATTATCATTCATGTCCGCATTCATAATCATCTTCACATTTTTACTAAATTTCATCTTCTTTTATTAATTCATGTTAACTCTAATTGGAATAAAAACAACTCAATTGTGTGCATATCACTAACCTTAATCTATGAAAAATCCTAAAAATGCTAACTTGTAATATACAAAATAATCTTAAACTCCAATTTCAAAACAGTTAGAGGAAAACATTGATACCTCTCTCATATAATGTCCAAGTGAACTCTACTCACTTTTAAATTAATGTACATTCAAATATCTACAAATCAAGATCAAATTGAAAAGAATCTAAGTCCATTTGTAAAAATTGGGGTTTGGGATCTAACTGTGCATTATACAAATTTGCTAAATTTGACCTATCATTTCATGTGTATATTTCACTCATTTTAATTATATTCTTTTTTATTTCTTTATTTTATTATTTGTTCTAATAAATTACATTAAAATCAAAATCCAAAAAATCAAAAAAAGAAAGAAAAAAGGACCAATTCTGATTTGAGCTTTCTAACTTGATCCATATGTACACATTCCACATCCCTAATTTATTTTGACATCAACTCAACCCGTAAAACTACCAAAAAATATCATTTGAGTTCATTGCATTATTCCATAGCATTTCTGATTTTTGTATGTATTTATTTATCATTAAAATATACAAAAAAAATTGCGAAACTAAAAAATAGTATTTTTATATATAAATTAATACTAAAAAATCATATCTTGCATTCTGCATTTCATTGGCACCTGACTTCTCCATGAACATTGTAGATCGCATTAAGGTGAGCATTTTTCACGTTGATCACTTTTTCATTCGAGCCCATCTCATATATATTTTGCATTATTCAAGATTTTTAAATATTAGTCAAAGTTCTAGTCAAATCTGCGCCATGTGATGCTACTTCACTGGGCCACTTGGCTCCTGGTCAATCTTCCCCCTTCCTTTCTCTCTCGTCATGTGCATATCACGTGATGCCCTTTCCCCACTCTCATATCTGTGTCTAGCACGTGATTCCTTCCTCCTTATGCTGGTTCACTGATGAATATGTGATTCACCACTATAAAAGTTGAAAATAAAGATTTGTTCCCGAGTAATTAGATGCATTTTTTCATTTATTTTGCATTATTCTCGTCCATACATTTAGAATTAATATATGCATTTTAGCATGCATTAAATAAGAAGCCAAATTCTTTTGTAAATATTACATGTACTACACCATATTTTTCCCCATTTTTTTTATTTTTCACTACCTCAGAATTAAATAAAAACAATTCTTTAGTATATATTACTAACATTAATAAATGAAAAATGCTGAAAAATACTAACTTGTAAAATTGAAAAATAAAACATAAACCCTAGTTTGAGACTAAGAACCTAAAAATGTGATTATCTCTCTCCTACAGTCTTCTATGAACCCCTACTTACTTTTAGATTAATGTACGTTCAATTACATTAAAAAAAGTCTAATTCAAAAGAATCGGAGTTCGTATGTGAAAATTGAATTTTTGGGCCCCTCATTGTAAATTGTACACATATCCCTTTATTTTATTCATTTTTCTTTTTATTTTCTTAATTATTAAAAATAAAAATTATATTAAGTTGTAAATATTAGTTTTATATTTTCTTTAATTTTATTTTTATTTTTATCTATATAAAAACAACATTTTTTTTACAAAGCACGAAAATGCGGTATGTTATATCTATAAGATACCACCAAAAATACTTTTTGTACATATGATTTATTTTGATTTGGAGTCCTTAAAAAAGTTGTAGATCTCGTCAATACGAACAACTTTCACATTGACCACTTTTGTTATTTATTTTTTATTTTTATTTACATTTAATTTTTGATTTTTTTGGGAGCAACATGTGGCAGCTCTTGGAGCTGTCAAATGTCACCCCTTTTTATTTTATTTTATTTATTATTATTATATTTTATTTATTTATTGATTTTATTTATATCATCATTATTTTATTTATTTATTGTCTATTTTACTTTTTTTGTAATTATTTATTTATAGTTATTTTTATTTTATTTAATTTCATTTTTATTTTTTTTATTTTTGCCATGTGGTCATGCCCCCACACGCCATGTGGCATCCCCCAATCCTTCCTCCTACACGCCTACCTCCCCCCGCAGGACCCGCTCTATCTCCTCCGCTTGGAAGTTGCGCTACCTCCACTCGTGCAACTGCCGGCCACCACAGCCTCATGTTTCCATCTCTCTACTCTACGCCATCACATCTCTCGCCCACTACCCATGCTCTTCGCAGCGAGGACGCAACTGCCATGGACCCCCATGCCCCTCCCGTTGACCCACACATGCCATCTTTCCTCTCTCCTCTTCCCTCTCTCTCATTACAACCACTCAATTGCATCCACATCTCACGCCTTCCTACCATCAAACTCCAAGAGACATGTTCCCTTGTCCCCCATCTTTGCCAACAACAACCAATCATGAATAAAAGCCCATCGTCGCCTTCCTGCAGAGATCATCCACTATTTTGAGAGCATAAAGGACCTCGAGATCCCACCCTCCCTCGGTGACAGAGAGAGCCCACCTTTGAGCGACGATAGGTCTTAACCGATGAGATTCAAAGAACCTTCGTTCCTTGCTACATCAGTTCCAGTTGTTGTGAAGCTCAACCTCACTGCGGCTTTGAGCGAGAATCATGAAGCTTCAAGATTCCCTCCCCAAGTGACTCATCCATCTACTCTTTCAGGTAACTCCTTCCCCCTTATTTTCGTCCCTCTTCCTTCTTCTTTCTTTTTCTTCCTCTTCCTTCTTTCTCCTCTTTCTCTGCTTTTCCTTTTTTGCTTCCCCATCCCCAAACCGCTCTGCCTCGACGTATGCTACGACTTTTGCATCGCTTCACCAACCCATCATCACCTCACCTCACCATCGCTCTGCTCTCGTGGTGACAAGAACCACCACTCCTCACAGCCGGAGCCGCTCGCTTCTACCTCAACACATCATCTCATGCTCCGTATTACATCGATGCCTACCGCTCGAACTTCGCACAATCAAAGATGGTGATGTCCTCGCTTCATCCTCATGCCTTGACCATTTTCTTCGTGCATCAATCAAGCTCTAGCATCCAGGTAGTCAAGAGTCAACTGTCGCTCCTCCGCCTAGATCGCCATAGGAGCATCACGACCCCACTTCTTGTCATGTGTCGACAGTGGTGGAGTCAGACCTCGACCTTGATCATCTCCCGCTCGCTTCGCTCCACCTTGGGTGACGCATCGCCTCACTGACACCAACATAACAACACCGTCTTCATCTCCTCTGCCTTGGACGCTATCATCGAGTCGGTCTCCTCCAGCAGGCCGCACCATCTCCGCCAGCGCTTGCTAGCCATTTGCCCTCCACCCTTGATTGATCCCCTCCTTATGCTCCATCATTTGTCGATGAGAGAGGAGCCCACACTCTGTGCGGCAGTGCCCATCTCCTCTGTGCTTCATCGATGGTCTTGCATCATTCCTATCTTGCCCACTTCACGGGTAAGGCATGTGAGGCAGGAGGGTAAATTGCAAGCAACACCTCCCTATCCTCTGCAATCACTAGAAGGCCTCTACTAGATGGACCTCACGTGCACGACACATAAGCAATGGGTCAATTGCTCTCAGTCCCCTACATAATTCACAAAAGAACCCCTCCAAGTTGGAGATCACGCACACAACACACAACCCCTTGGGAAATTTACATAAAACCCCATGTGGGTTAGGTAATTAAAGAAGTGCCTTTATTGTGATATTTTGTTATTTCAATTTTAGTTCTGAATTTGCATTGAGATGCTTGTATTCTATCTTTGTTTTGAGTCACATTTTGGCATAAATTTTTATTTCCAAGAATTACATATTGTATGTCAACTAATTCTTTTTAATGAGTGATTATTTGCAATTTTACGAATAATGGCGGATTATTATAATTAATTTGATGATAACTTGCATAGCTTACCCATTTTATGCTTTAAAATTGTAATTAAATAATTTGTTGCTCTACAAATTTTGAAAAAAAACTGATTAGATAGAATTAATTTTATTCTACATCTTGCCCAAATTTCATATCATTTGTATGCATATGGAGGTCGCAATAAATTAAAAGGTGATTTTAGTAATTAATTTTTAGTAGGCCATACACCCATTATTTTAGGATCTAATATTTTTCGTGGATATCTCTCACGTAGATCATTAGGGTAGTTTTATTTCCAAACAATAAATTGGTTTGCTATTTATTAAAATTAATTTGCAAAAAATCACCCTATATGTATATTTAATTTGTAATTAATTCATATTATATAAAAAATTCCAAAATAATTATAGAGCATTAATTTCATCATGTTTAAAATTCTGACTAAGTTTCATAATTTTTGAACATCATTTGAATGAAAATTTTATTTTAGTCTCTGAACTTTGCCAAATTGCATTGAATTTATTAATTACATAAAAAATTACAAAAATATTTTCCTAAAAGTCTAATTTCTGAATCATCTAGAAATTGACCTAAGGAGATAGTGGCCTCCCTGAATTTGACCTTGGACTTGCCCAAGTAAAATATAAATTTACTTCTCATATTAATCGACAAATTAATTAGTGGTCATTTTGATTAATCTTGATTTCCCAAATAATGCATAAAATCGACAATTAACATAGGTATTTGAGATTCATCAAATGGCGTCATTACCGCACGACTTAGGTTGATTTTTAGAAAAATCTAGTTTTTAGGTTTCCACCCCTAGGTAGTCCGACCATCGGTTTTCTTGTGATTAATTCTCTATTTATTTTCCAAAATTTATTTTTTTATTTTGTTCACTTTATTTTTATTTATTTTGTGTCTATCTTTCTGACCATAATCTTGTTTTTGTGTGAGGGACCTGATGCGATAGAGCGACCGCTTAGGTTGTTGAGCATCTCAGGAGCATTGAAGGTTGGATTTTCTAGTGATAAGCTGACTGAAGGAACACTTTAAATTTTAGATCGAGTCGAGTCGTGAGAGAATGTGGAGTCCTTATGATTTATTTTCTACATTTATTTCATTTATAAATATTTTGTAATAAATTAGGTAACTGCATATTTCCAACTAATTCCATTTGAGATCTCGCGTGTGCCTGGACTTTGGACTTTATCATGTGGTTCTCTGGTGAGGGTGGAGCTCGACTTGAGTGGTGAAATTAGGACTGACACACAATAGTGTTGATTCAAATTTGTATGTGCCTTTCATAATTTAGGCCACACATCTTAGAAGATTCACCATCTGATAAGATTCATAATGAGATGCATATAAACACATACTCCTTAGACAAATTGAAATCTATTTCTTCCCCACTAATAGTACATTGTTTTGGTGTGATTTTCTCGATCTGCATGAATTTAGTGTAAATTTAAAAATTCAGTTTTGTGTATACATGGAGAGTGCTGGGAGTCGGTGTAAGTATACATTCTTTTGAGCATGCATCATTATTTCTCATTTGTATTCTGATTTCCGATTCCTTCCTTATTTTACAACTTAGGATTAAAAAGAAAATTTGGACTAAATGATAGACATGCATCGTGATGCTCACATTAATTTTCAAGTGACAACCAAACTCTAAAATTGTGACTGAATTGAACAAATTGAAAAAAAATTGGAATAAAATAAACCTTGTTTCACGGGTGCATAAGGTCCTCATTTGGATCATAGGTACTTACCTCCAGACAAGAGTGGGTAAGGATGTAGCCCCTAAGGATTAGAGCCAAAATCCCTGGACTTGTGCCCTAAGCATTTGGACTTACTCT
The DNA here is from genome assembly GCA_037367405.1 of Ottelia alismoides. Classification (NCBI taxonomy): domain Eukaryota; kingdom Viridiplantae; phylum Streptophyta; class Magnoliopsida; order Alismatales; family Hydrocharitaceae; genus Ottelia; species Ottelia alismoides. The sequence continues at coordinate 1,270,265 of JAZKJV010001396.1, forward strand.
TAGGATCTTGTTATTGCTGCAAGCACTTGCCTTCGACTCTTAGAAGAATTAGTATTGCCTCAAGTTGGTGTATTCCAATGGCTTGAACATGAACTACCTTAGGTGGTTATACATGTGAGTAATGGATTAAAAGATTGTTTTACCACAAATTAAAACTGATAAGACAATTCGACTGAACCTTTACAGTCCTCACATGTGAAGTTGGTGAACTTTCCAAAGGGGTTTGCATTGTGTTTGTATTGTCTGAGTATTCTCTGCATATTCAAGTGCACCGTAGATCTAGCGCCTCATTGAACTTTGTGCTCTAAACGGTTATTTTGACATCGAAGATGACTAATTGGGGGGATATTTATTTCTACTTTACGAATCTCTCATTGAACCCTCTAAGGAATACACCTTCAACGATCCATTCACAACCTGGGCCAACCTAAACTCATGACCATCTTGAGTTCAGGATCACTCACTCTCAGGATGGTCACTCATCAACTATTTCCTTTCTCTCCTCCTGCCTCACCAAGGAAAACCTTTACATCAGTGAGACTATCTTGATTTCAGAATCCTCTTTTAATCATGATTACATTGTTGATTTAGGTCTCAAAGAAGATTCAAGTAAAATACCTCCAAAGAAGAAAGATGAGGTGGAAGAACACCCTGAGGACCCCATGAGGATGATACTAGTCGGATTAGCTGCATCTGAGCAACAACATGTCTTACTCTGAGCTCAGTTACGATAACTCAATGTTGGGTCTGAACCACCAATGGATGCAGCGTACAACCCCATACAGTACAAAATTCAAAATTATTTGAGTTTGGCTGAAGACAAAGCCGATTTTGAGTTGAAGCCTTAGTTTATTAACCTGGTGACGTATTTTGATGGGAATGCTTCTGAGGAGCCATACACATTCCCGAGTGACTTCGAGCTCGTCTGCGCTAATCTTAGACATCATAGGGTTAGCCAAGATTATATTAGACTCACATCCCTTCAATTTGCCTTGGGTGGCAAACCGACTACTGGGTAAAGAACCTTGGAGTTACAGTCACAACATATGCCCGATTCAAGGACCATTTTATGGAGAAGTTCTACCCCCGAGTAGGACTAACATGATGAGAACACACATCCCTTGCTTTTCCCAGCTACCCTATGAAGCCTTCTGTGATGCCTAGGAAAGGTACAAGGGCATTCTGCAGAAATGTCCTTGTCATGGTCTAGATGAAAACATCTTGGTCTAGTCGTTCTTCACCTCTATCAACCCTGAGATGTAGGGTTTATTGAGCACTACTTGTGGAGGCAACTATACATCACGTGGAGCGAATACTATCTTGAAGGTATTCGAGAAGATGGATGAGACTAGCTGCTCACAAACCTCTAGCAGAGCATATGAACAATCCCCTAGTTCACTCTCATCTGGAGGGGGAAAGCCAACTGTAGCCGATCTCTCTCTGGATGTGATCTCGAGCATGTGACTCCTTGTAGACAAGCTTACAGTAGTTGAGAAGATCAACCGAAGGATTGATGATTTAGACAGGAGCATCTCCAAGATACCTAGATATATGGAGGAGTTGATTGAGAAGGTATCTAAGATAAAGATATCTATCATGACTGCACCCGCTACTCCCGTATACGGAGTTCACCATGTTCAGGAGCAGCCAATGTCTGGGCAACCCCAGCCGTGGGAGCATGATCAGTCCTACACCTATTTTTTCGAGTAGCAGTTACCATCCACAAAGACAGTTCAGGAGGAGCCTCCACTAGTTTGGGAGATGAATGGAGGATGGTATACTCAGGACCCTACCTGGTAGGGAATTACGGGGGATCGATAAGCTTTCCAGCTTCCGCTGACCTTTCACAACCCACATTCACCTCCACACCACCTCCTTCACAGTAGAGCCATGGATTTCAGCCCAACAGCAATGGCTGCAATACCAGTAGTATGGCCAATGGGGACATTACCGGGCATGCCAATGGAGCTCGTAGTTTCAGCAGATACCCCAACACCAACAACAATAGAGGTAGTTCCCCAGCCAACAGATCTAGTCTTCAGTCTTTTCCACTGTCTTCTTCTCCTGGTCTCATGGACTTACAATATAAGATACTCGATACACTTCGTTCCTACTAAAATGAAAGTCACGACTTACGGGTGGATGCCAACCACTTGTCCAGATGGCGAGACGAGCAATCTGCACCCTCTACCTCAATCCCTACCCAAGTTCATGCTAACCCCAATAGCTTGAACTGATCTGGTTCTTAGCATCACCTTGGTCAGGTATGCTATTAAACATCTCTTAGATCATAACATGAGATTCTTTTGTGTGACGAGGCTACCATATGTCACTCAAGAGCAGAAGGACCGTGACCGTACCTGATCAGGTGAGGGACACAAGGAGGGGCCTCTTTGGAGATCTACCTGAGGATTCTTCAGAGGATGAGTACGAAAGACATCATATTCAGGATCCCCATCATCACCATCCGAGGATCTTTTCTCAAGGATCCGAGAAGAGAAGGAGAACACAATTGTAGCATCAAAAACATGAAGATATCTCTGATTCTATGGAGGACCTTGTACCTCTGGTTGTGATAGATACCACTGCAGCTTCTTTTCCACAACCTATATTAGATAGTTTTGATTTTGATCCCATGTTGCATCAAAAAGATTCATGTATGAAGAACTCTATTTCCATTAATGCAAAGAATGATGTTTTCTCAAGGAGCCGAGAAGAGAAGGAGAACACAATTGTAGCATCAACAACATGGAGATATCTCTGATTCTATGGAGGACCTTGTACCTCTGGTTGTGATTAATACCACTGCAACTTCTTTTCCACAACCTATAGTAGATAGTTTTGATTTTGATCCCATGTTGCATCAAAAAGATTCATGTATGAAGAACTCTATTTCCATTAATGCAAAGAATGATCTTTAACTTCATGATTCAAATTCTTCATCTCATGTTTCCCTTGCTTCAATCCCTTCCCCCCGTGCTCTTATAACATGAAAACACATAAAAAAGATTCAGAAAGATGACCCAGATATCACATGATTTTGTAAAGAGAATATTTTAGTTAAGGTATCATTTGATGAGAATGTGGCTAATCATCCTGCATTCCAAAAATACCATCAAGTGAGATGCACACCTACTAGGGTTAGCAGGAAGAAACCAAACCAATATGTGAAGGCTCATGTCTTATCAGTAGCTACCACCTATTGTCTCAAGAATCAACAACTACCAAGAGAAAAGAGAGACGTGGGTGCTCACTATGTGGAGAATCGTATCGACGAAATTGTGTTTGCACACACTTTCTTAGATAACGGTTCTTAAATCAACCTACTTTTCTTAGAATTATATAAAAAATTGGAGTTGGAACCACTTCACAAGTCTAGAGATTTACTCCAATTCGTAGACCGTTCAATGAAGAGACCGAAGGGAGAAGTGAAGAATGTCGTTATATCGATTGAGGGGCAGGAATATCAGGTTGACTTCACTGTATTAGACATGGAGACTCTCAATTATTGGACAGAATCTCATATCATTCTCAGGCGACCCTTCCCTAGGACCGCATGCGCAACTTTTGACTATGGTATGAGAATGATGACGTTCCGTTCTCCAGGCAGAGATGTGAATCTTGAGACGAAGCAAACAAAATGGTAGCGACCTGATTTAAAGAGTAGCATAGAGTACTCATCTTCAGAATTAGATTGCAGAATGATTAGTACTGTTGGGATTTGGAGACATGTTCCTTCAAGACAGAGCGACCCCTTTCATTTGGAAAGAACGTAGTGCATGATGCACTTTACCAGGTGTTGCATGATATTGTGAGAGATGAATCTACCTATTCCCTTGATGACTTAGAGATCCATCAGGATCTGTCAGTTCCATCCCTTTACTAAAAGGATGCCATGAATATCAAGATTGATAAACTAATTCTATGAAAAATTATAATTATCAATTTTATGATTTTACTAGCAGTTTATGGAATATATAATCAATTTACTTTTACTGGAGTTGCTATTCCCATGGTACTCTCATACACTTATTATTCATTGAAATCAACCGGGTACCTGTTAAAATCAAATATTTTCGTGGAATAGGTCGGGTTGAATCGTAATCGATAATAACATGTCAGGATAAGTCACGATCAAGTAGGTCAGGTATCTCCCATGTGAACACCTCTATCAATTGAGTCTCAAAGTAGAAAAAAAATTAAAGATATACTTTATCCTTCATCTTGCACGAATGGAATTTAATTGAAATGTATAAGGAATGTAACTACTATTCTCGGGTTGGTTGTAAAAAATGAGTAAGGAATAATAGAAAGAAGTTAATTATATCAGGTATGTTGCAAAGTGTAAGAATACACATGACATGCAGAAAGTAAATAGGCATAGAATGTTGAGCATTATCCACAACACTACTGTAAGGTCTTCGGGAGAGCAACCTTAAGATCTGTTAGGTAACTGGGTTGTTTTGGAGTACCTCATGTGACTAATAGATGTTGGATGGTTAGGAGGGTTGGAGAGGATTGCAATTAGGAATGTGATGTGATGTCACATTAGTTTGTGATGGAATTCAAACCTAGGGATGCAAAGGAATAAACCAGGTTACTCCGGAGTAACTTGGTAACCGAACGTGCCCCTATGAGATTTTTGCATTAATTGCTTCAATCAAGTGGAACATTTTTATTTAACATAATATATACGGGTATTGTAAAAGGGTAAAATGGGTCTGCCCCTTGTGGGGAGCTAACTTGGCTCTTCCCGCCATATTTTTCCTCATTTTTATTTTTTTGAAAAATGGATCTGTGAATTTTTATCATTATATCCCCATATTATGCCACTCAAGTTTCGTGTGAAACAGAAACTCCTACGACCACCATCCAGACAATTATTTTTTAACTGTTGCAGAATTGTTGAAATCGACCATGTGTTGATGGAGACTATAGGAGTCTCTGTTTCACATGAAACTTGAATGGCATAATATAAGGATATAATTACGAATATCCACAAAAGCATTTAAAAAAATAAAAAATATGAAAAATAGGATGGTGAGAGCTAAGTTAACTCCACAAAGGGACATCCCTATTTTAGTCGTAAAGTAAATACACATGGAGTAATGAAATGTGATGTTGTAAAAATCCTTACACAATGAGAAATATGTACATATGAGTGGAGTTTCATCTAGAGTTGCAATAAAATAGTCTACATCATGAATTATTATTGATTACATATTTGATTTGAATTGGATCCTTTTCCAGTGTATAAGCATAGGGGGGGTTACCATACTCAAGATTAATCAATCTTTTGTTAGGACTAGAGTCAAATTAGGATTAAGAATCCTAACCGGATTGAACTCCTAATTCTAATAGTTGTTGAGTTGTATTCTATTTATAGTCCTATTGGGAATAGGACTATGTGGTTCTAACCGAGCTATATATAGAGGGGGGGGGGGGGGGTGGAGGCATTGCCTCAACATCACCAACAATAACAATGTAACCATAGAGAGAAAGGAGGAGGGGGAGAGAAGAGAGGAAGAGAGCGAGGGAACGGAGAGAGTTGTATTCGTTCTTCTTTTAGTGATCTTTCTTCTCCATTGGTCGCGAGAGGTGTCCGACCACCGTTATATCTGCTTGTTCTTTATTTCACATTTTTATGTGGTGGTGTACGATTATGCATCCACTTATGTATCCGAGGGGTTCGTATCCAATAAACGGTATCTGAGAGGAGATGATATGAGCGGGTCCTGTTCCTAACAAGTGGTTCAGAGCCAGGTTCATCGTTGTTGAAGGAACATGACGTGGTCGATAAGAGCGATGTTTGATGTCGACGGGTGGACATAGATGCAGTAGATGGTGCAATCCTTAGAAGCTGTGATATGGTGCTCTCTTCGAGAAATCGACTAGAGGCGTTGAAGAATTCTACGAGCGGCAGTTTACAAGAGATCGTGCAAGGTAGCACATCAAGGACACACATCGATTGGTGCGTCACCCAGAGGTGGTGAGTTCCTGCTAACGAGACTTGCAGATGACGTGGATGGCCTAGTGTAGAGTCAAGACGAAGAGATCGTGATGAAATTGAACTCAAGGAGGAGATTGTTAGGATTAGAGTCAAATTAAGAACATGAATCCTAATAGGATTGGACTCCCAATCCTAATAATTGTTGAGTTGTATTCTATTTATAGTCCTATTGGGAATAGGATTATGTGATTGTAACTGGGCTATATATAGAGGGGGATGGAGGCATTGCCTCAACACCACCAGTAAGAACAATGTAACCCCTAGAGAGAAGGGGGTGGAGGGGTGGGGGGTGGGGAGAGGAAGAGAACGAGGGAATGGAGAGAGTTGTACTCGTTCTTCTTTTAGTGATCTTTCTTCTCCATTGGTCGTGAGAGGTGGGCGACCACCGTTATATCTGCTTGTTCTTTATTTCACATGCTTCTGTAGTGGTGTTCGATTATGCACCTGCTTCTGTATCCGAGGGGTTCGTATCTAATAACCAGTATCCGATAGGAGACGATATCTGCGGGTTGTGTTACTAACAAGTGGTATCAGAGTTAGGTTCAATGTTGTTGAAGGAACACGATGTGGTCGGTAAGAGCGATGTTCGATATCAATGAGTTGACGTCGATGCAGTAGATGACACGATCCTTAGAAGATGTGATATGGTGCTCTCTTCGAGAAATCGACTAAAGGCATTGAAGAATTCTGCGAGCAATAGTCAGTAGATCGTGTAAGGTGGCATATCGAGGACACACAATGATGGGTGCGTCACCTAGAGGCGGTGAGTTCCTGCTAACAAGACTTGCAGATGATGAGGATGACCCGGTGCAAAACCAAGACGATGAAGAGATCTTGATGAAATTCAACTCAAGGAGGAGATTATTAGGATTAGAGTCAAATTAGGATCAGGAATCCTAATAGGATTGGATTCCTAATCCTAATATTTGTTGAGTTGTATTCAATTTATAGTCATAATGAGAATAGGACTATGTGGTTGTAACTGGGCTATATATAAAGGGGGTGGAGGCATTGCCTCAACACAACCAACAAGAATAATGTAACCCCTAGAGAGAAAGGGGGAGGGGGAGAGAAGGGAGGAAGAGATCGAGGGAACGGAGAGAGTTGTACTCATTTTTCTTTTAATGATCTTTCTTCTCTGGTGGTTGCGAGAGGTGGCCGACCACTGTTATATCGATTTTTCTTTATTTCACGTGCTTCTGTGGTGGTGGTCGATTGTGCTTCCGCTTCTATATCCGAGGGGTTCGTATCCAACAACCGGTATTCGAGAGGAGATGATATCAACGGGTCATGTTCCTAACATCTTTGTCATACATTTATCACATCTATTATTCTCTAACACACTACAATATGTTTTTGTTGTCCAGCAAAAGATCTTCTATGCTGCCAATGCTTGTGTAGCAAGTAACAATGACGATGCTTTAATATTTTGGTACATAGAAGAAACGACGAGTATACATTGTTAGCACGTATGTAATACAATCGTGCCTTTGCAGCATGAAAGCGATCATTTTCAAGTGTAAGCAGTGCATCTAAGTGACAACGGCATTGCTGTTCGCTGTCTCTTAATCATGATAACTACAACTTTTCTCGTTTCTATTTAAAAGTAGAAAAAAGTAAATCATTACATGGCATGATCTTCCATCTAATAATTCAAAAATATAATTGTAACATAAAGAGCATGGTGACCATGAAATACACAAAGCTAGATAATTCTTAAACTATGACAACTGAAATACAAACAAACAATAGGGAAGCATTCGATGATGTTCTTAGCTATTGAATGACAAATTTGAAGTAAGGGCAAGTAGCCCTAAGTGCATATAGATTGTGTTAGGACTCCTAATATTCACGAGCTACTCCTCGATAGTTTAATTTTTATGCAGCCCGACAACCACATGAATCACTCTTCACCATATCATATACTTTATGTTCACACGAATACTTTTTAGATCCATTAATATGTTCCCCACCTTGACAATCAGTTCTTATCATGCAATTTTACCATCCTCCTTATAAGTATCACCACACTTTCCTCATTGGGTCCTTCTTGAAAGTCCTAATCTGATTCTCTTAGGAAGCGTTCGGTTTGGGAGTAAGCAGGAATAAGGATGGAGAATAAGGATAATAAGAGTATATTCTCCGTTTTGTTGGAATATAGGAATAAAGAGAATAAGTTGGAATAAGTGATATTCTCTGCTCAACTGTCAATTGGGGTTTAAGGAATAATATTTGAAAGTTAGTTAAAGTTGTTGGTTGGTATTTGTTTTGGTGATTTGAAATATATAGTAAATTGAAAATATATAATTGTCATTTACAAAGCGATACCAACCTTCACTAAAAAATTAAATATCCAAATTCCACTAAGCCAACGTTCAATGTACATCATTTATTATATTATAACATGCTTATCACACACATGTTCCTCTGCAATCTCATGCGTGGAAGTTGATCTGCCCGTCATCTGCACCGTTAGTCTCTGCTCCTTATGTAGCCGACGTTGGGTTTTCTCCAGCTTCTCAAGGAAGAATTCTTCCGAAAATTCCAGCACGTTTATTAATCTATGAAAAATACCTTCTCTGCTAGCATGAACTTTTGCGTCGAGGTCAACATCGATGCCTTTACCTTGTATCCACAAGATATCTGCATGAAATGACATGATTTGATAGTTGTCCTTATTGGAATTGATAAAGCTAATTTAAATATATTTAATGGGATGAAATTATCTCTTTTGGGCAATTATACCATAAACGATACTCATCATCCTCGTGTCTGCGCAATTACTCGAAGTGCATGTCGGCATCGGTTGGGCAGAAGCATCTACGCCCATGAGTCTTAGTCCGATCACAATGAAGCATGGTCATAAATAGGATGGGTTAACAAGAAAATTCGAATACTGATAAATGAAAGAAGAGTTGTGAAAGAATTAGGTATTAAACAATTTCCAAAAAGGACAATTAATTTAGCAAAAAAATCCCTCAGATTGCATCTTACGCATACATGCTAGCATTGACGATTTCGTCGGTTAAGCCATGCCACCGTAGTGGTTGCTCATCCATGTCCGTTCCTACGTCACTGGTAATTTATTTGAAAAGTGTGGCATCATCATCGGGATATGAAACCATGACCGGGGAGAAATTAACATTGCAATAGATTTGGAAAATAAAGTTTCTCTCAATACAATATGGGTACATCATTGATGTAATCTCCTAAACAGTAAATCAGAAAACATGAATACGAAAAGATGGAGACATGCAGTCGACCCAGCAACATGGCTAAGCATTCTCCCACATGACTATTGCGAAACCGTCACGTAGCACCTCTTTAGTTCGGATGTCTTCCTCAGAGAATCTGATGTCGATCACTATGAAGTTGCTATCTAAGTCCTCATCACCTATCATGGACTCCGCAGGGACCCAACCTTGTGCTGATTCGATGGTAAAAGCACTCGATATCTGATCCTCACCCTGAACATTATGGATAAAGTTGTTGATGATATAACACGCCTATACAACCATCACATGTTTCTCAAAGATGTAGAACAATCACTCACTGATTTCCTTGAATCGAGCCTTCATTATCCCCAATGTTCGTTCGATATATGATCAAAGCTATGAATGCATGTTTTTGTACATCTCCTCAGGCCTGGCACAACTGCAGACCTTTTGAACCCTAAACTGCGGTAGGTGCACCATGACTCCATGATATGAAATGGTGAAGGTATATGTGTTCACGTATTCACAATTCATAAGGAACTTTTGACCATTCATAACACGAAAACACACTCGTTCGAGGTCCATCTCAATACTTCATGTCATCGACTGACCCCACCCATCCGATGCCCACGTATAGAACTCGGTAACTAAACTCGACACATGCCATCATGTTCTGTGCCGATGTTTGGTGCCTGTTCCTAAACTTCGAAGTGATATTTGTCGGGACATTCACAGGGATAAGCATCCTGTAAATCGCTCCGATTACATGCTGAAAATAGATGCAAGTTTCCACACCGTGTTAATCTATTGAAAAGTCATTACGTAGACATGAGATGTCAATTACCAAGGTTTATCTTGAAATATGGATATAAGTTGATATTATGAACTATAACATCCAGGATCAGACAATCTTCTGCTGGCATGTGGATGGATAATCGCTGAGGGAGATGATGCGTGTAAGGATATCGTTGAGATGATTTGAAATGATATCACTGGAGTGTTGGAAATGTTCACAAAGCACCCTATTCTTGGTGTTATGGACGAGGCAATACAACAATATGTAGATGCCTTGAATCCTTTAGGCCCGCCATTTCCTTTAAGATGGTGCATAAACGTAAGATGGCATTGGGATACATTCGAAAAATCTTGTACGATCAACCCACGTGACCGTACAACATCTCCTAGATCCATATATGACCTGTATGCATGGAGGTGTGCTTTGGTACTAGAGGGATGTAATTGCCACACGTGTTCTCCCCATCCTCTTGGGCTGCACACAGATATGTCATTTTCAACATGACCAAGTTGTACCTCATCGCGACGATAGGTGCCATAACCTCCACTTCCTACGATAGGAATTCTAGAAATATTAACTGAAAGCATAGTATGGGAACGTCACCGATCAAAATAATGAGGCAAGAGATGGCTACCTAAAAAAGTTCCCCAAATTAGATGGCTAGACTCCCACATATTGTTCATGAAGACAAAATTATTACATGCCAAATAAAAATCAATAACAAGGATAGTTCCTACTGCAAAATAGACAGTATTAAAATGCATCAAATCATCATGACATTGTCCCAGCCCTCTAAACTATAAAGGTGCATCATCCCTATGGCTTGTTGAGCTGGATGCTTACCCAAGTAACTAACTTAGCAGGTGCATACTTGGCGCGATTTAAGACGAGTCATTCATAAGGGATCCATTCATAAAATATCATTTTCAGGAATAAATTGATAGCCAAAACCCAATTCCAATACTAATAACATCCAAGAAAAACAATAAGGCATATTATAGCAGTAACTCCCTATTATATCTAAAGATATGGACATATACACAACAAATGAATATACTTCCATCAATCAAACAAATAACATAACTATCTAAAATAACAAGAAGGCATCATAGAGCAACAACATTGCAACTCTCAGCTCAAACTCCAACCAATATGACATTAAATGAATAACAATCATTGCAAATGCACATATCAAAGCAAATTAACATAGTACCATCAATCATACAAACAAGATGAACATCCAAGAACAAATCCAATCAAACAAACAATGGGATCATCCAAGAACAACAAGAAGGCATCATAGAGCACTAGTACTACAGCTCTCAGCTAAAACTCCAACCAATAGGGCATCTTAGAGCAAATTAACATAGTACCATCAATCACACAACTAAGATGAAAATCATAGAACACCAACAAGGCATCATAGATCAGCAACATTACATCTCTCAACTGAAAATCCAACCAATTGTATGTCATAGAGCAATTAAAATAGTACCATCAATCACACATCCAAGATGAAAATCAGAGATCACCAAAAGGGCACCATAGAGCTGTAGCATTGCAGCTCTCAGCTAAAGCTCCAACCATTTGTGCCTCTTAAAGCAAATCAACTTAGTACCGTCAGTAACACAACCAAGATGAAAAATCAGAGACCACCAATAGGGCATCATAAAGATGCATCATTGCAGCTCTCGGCTAAAGCTTCAACCATTTGTGCATCATAGAGTAAATTAACTTAGTACCATCAATCATACAACAAAGATGAAAAATCAAAGAACACCAATAAGGTATCATAGAGCTTCAACATTGCAGCTCTCAACTAAAGCTCCGACCATTTTTGCATCATGGAGTAAATTAACTTAGTACCATCAATCACACAATCAAGATGAAAAATTACACAACCAAGATGAAAATCAGAGAACACTAACAAGGCAACATAGAGATGCAGCATCACAACTCTTAGTTAAAGTTTTAGCCAATGACCAACAAATCAAGAGTGATCAGAGCAAATGAACATCTCTCATATCATTAACATTTCTCGACAACTGAACATATCAAAGCAAATTAAGGAAGAACCATCAAACAAATAAACAAACAAACAAGATGAACATCCAAGAACAACAAGAAGGCATTGTTTACATGGCCTCCGTAAGGATCTAAAATATCCTCACTAAAAAGGTAGCGAAGATATAGCGTCACTGAGATGACTGCTCACGAAAGCCAGGTAAGACAACAAGTACCCACAATATGTAAATAATCAGTGAATGAAAAAAATATGAAGTATAATTTATTATACTCTATAAACAAAGATGTACAGAGTATATGCATGTAGAGGTCGAACCATTGAGAGCAAACTAGGTAGCAAAATGATTATTGCTAAGCAAATGAATTGCGTACACAAGTGTCCTTTTTTTATGTGGGGTTTTTTGTTTTTAAATTTTTTATTTGATTTATATATATATTATTTTTAATTCAATATTTTATAATTTATTTTTAATTTAAATATTATATAATAATGTACACATAGGTATACATAATCATGTATATAAGATATATATCATAATAAATACAATAAATATACAAAAATAAGAAGATATTGATAAATATAGTCCCAAATTTATATTATATGTTTTTTATTTTTTTAAATATTTATAAGGTATTTACAATAATTATAGAAGTAATATAACCCTTGTATAAGTATATATAGACATATAATACAATATAAAGTATTATAATTATAAATAGGGAAAAAATAATCAAATTTTGCAAAATAAAATATTTTGGGTTTTTAATATTTTTATAATGTTTTGTGATTTTATGGGGATTTTGCTAATTTTTCATTTTAAAAGTCTAAAATATCCTAAAATAGAGATTAAATAAATACATTAGATTGCTTCTAGATTTAGAAATATTAAATAAAGTTAAAAATTCCCATAACTAAATTTTATATGTAATAATATATATAAATAAAATTTTCAAATAGAAACAAATATATTTTACATTTGAAGAATTTTTATATTTTTTATAGGATTTTTGAGATTCTAACTTTTTATCATTTCTTTTCCTATTTTCAGGGATTTTTGGTTTGAATGTATAAGATATAATAATATACTAAAGGTAATTTTTTTGGAAATTTCTGTCAATGTTTTAATATTTTTTTGGGATTTTTTTATTTAGACATGGAATAAAACATGCTCTTTCGAATTTTAGTAAATAGGAAAAATGCATAAAATGTAAAAATAAAAAATATAGCATGAAATATCAAGCATCAAGGTATATTATCCCATTTTTGCGTAATGTTTGGAGCATAGATGATATTTTATAGAAATTAAATAAGTATGCATAAAAATGAATAATGACAGGGACCATTTTACAAATATAATTAAGTTTACATGCATTTCATAACCTTAAAACAAAAATCCATAGGCTAAGGTGCAATTTACACATGAATAGTTAAATTACAAATGCTTGACAAGTTTGCAATATATAAAAGATTCAAGGTCCATTATGTAGTTTTTCCACAAAAGTTGACACTAAATATACAAGTTTATGGACTATTTATAAATACAGAAACCCACAAGTGTATGGTTGCAAAATACCACCTCACATGGGGACTTAGTGAGGTGAGCTAGCACAAACACACATGTTAATACAAAAAAAGGTGAGGGGGTCCATGCAAATTAACTACCATTATTTACACTTCAAACCTAAATCTAAATATTAATTAAAAATATACAAAAGGTGGGGGTCATATGTGAAATTTAACTCCATATAACATGTGATCGGACGGTCAGGAGTGCACCACATAGGCACACTTAAGAGCATTGGGCGACGGAGGCTAGAAACCACTTAGCCTGAAATCAATGGTTCAGATTTGATATGGGTTGTGTGTGAAATCGGACGGTACTGAAAGGCGAAGGAAGAATAGGGGACAAGCTCTCCATTCCCTCCCTTTGATCATGCGTTGCTCCTCGCTCAAGCCACCTGTTGCTTCGCTGATGGGCTCCTGAACTTCCTAGGAGTGTCCTGCATCTAATGGTACCTACAAGAGGGTCCTGGCCTCGTTGGGGAGAGATCAGGGGCTCGGTGAAACTCGTGGCACCTGGAAGCCTCCTCATGCTCTAGAATCGACCCTACTCGGGTCCTTAGCGCTTAGTCCCTGCAAAAGTAGGTTCCTAGGATTGAGGCAATTCTCCTTGACTCGCTTTGAAGCTGTATAGCACATGGATGGAGGTGAACGGAGGATCTTTGGCGCAAGGCAAATCAGAAGCTCCACTTCCCTGATCTAGAGAGGATCAGGTTGGTCAATATGGGGGGAAAATGGGGCATGCGATGGGGAATGAAGTGGGCATGAAATGGTGGGTCGGCATAGCTGGAGTCACGACGAAACATGGAAGGAGCAGAGAGCTCCGTCTATCTTTGATTTTGCGATTTAAGCTAAATTACGGATCTAAGGATGAAATGAATGATAGAAGTAAACTAAATAAGATGAAATCTACCTAAAAACATAAAAAATAAGCCGCTCGCACCTGGGATTCCAGAGAGCAGGAACAACACCAGAGATGGTTGTCTCGGTAGCGGTGGACCACCTCTCCTCCTTCCTTCTCCTCGCTGACACCTCAGGGTCCTCCCATTGTTACCAGGAACTCACTCATGCACAAGGATTGGGGTTACAGGGCTCAAAGAAGGATCAAAATAGGGAAGGAAGAAGGATTATTTATAAACAAAATGAGGGAGGCTTATTGACTAGCGTTTGGGATAAATCCAAACTATGTACATAGAATCCAGAGCTTACACTTGCATTAGGGGTGATCGACGGTTGATTTGCTTGAAAGACTGGATCGATTAGAGTGGTTAGCCACCCGGGAAAAAGGGGAGAAGATGGGGGTCTTCACAGAGTTGACAGTTAGGTGGCCTGGGTCGAAGAGTTGACCCAGGTCAACTAGGGTTTGCTTCTGGTTGGTCCACATGGACCAACCCAAAAATCCCAAGAGGGAATTATAGGAAAATCAATAACAATTAGGTAATGAATTAATTAATTTTAGAGAAAATAAAAAGTGTTTGTTATTTTATGTAGTATTTAATTACTTTATTTATTTATTTATTTATATGGAGTTATTTATTATGAATTAGTATTTACAAGTATAGTTATATGTATATTTACCTATATATAGGTTATTTTATTTTTATTATATTTGGTTGTTTTATATCCTTAATTTGTATATTTATAAATTATTTAAATATATGCTAATATATTTTTGTTGTATTTTTATGATGTTATTTGTACACTTAAATAAATAGATGTATTTATTATATAGGATAAGTACATGTACTTCATCTATATATTCTGTACACTTGTTTGTTTTAGTTTATTTTTAATTGGTTTATGAAATTATAAAAAATATAAAATAATACAAATATAAAAAATAAACAAATAAATATTTTATTAAGGTATATAGTATAATAGGGGTCCAAAACCTAACCTTTGCATCTTAACTTCAAATTAAATGGAGCAACCTTCTTAAATAGCTAATTAAAAGTTATATACAATTAAAAATACTTTTTTTTGAATTTTGAGTTTTTATGGAGATGGTATGGGTCTGGGAAATTTGGGTTTTGGCTTTTTATTTTGAGCATAGAATGCGCAATTTGTATTTTTTTGTGTAAAATAAAATTTTCTATGTATTTTTATCTACAACATTCATGCACAAAGTTTATTGATTTTATATATGAATAATAAAGACTAAAATAGGTCCCAAAATCGTATTGAAGAGTAAATAAATAGGGTTTTTATTATGTATTTGACCCTTATCTCCCCCTATTTTATTCCTTATCGACCCAGCCATCATGACGCCTAGGTCTTGGGGTTTAGGATCATAAAATACCTTGGGCATTTTATTTCTTTTATTTTCTTATTCTTTTATTTTGGCTTTAAGTAATGTATTTTATACAATATTTATATAATTAATAATGAATGTTAATTTAGGAAAAATAATGCTATTTACATGCATTTAGCTAGGGAATGAAGGTCACAACAAAAGAATAAAGATGATGAAATGGAGATTCATCATGATCATAGAGCATCAAACTTGCAGCTCTCAGTTCAAGCTCTAGCTAATGGGGCAACAAATCAAGAGTGATCACAGCAAAATGAGCTTCTCTCAGCTCATTTACATCTCTCAGCGAACGACCGTCTCAAATCTAATCAACATAGTACTATCAATCAAACACTATGAACATACAAGAACAACAAGAAGGCATCATAGAGCAGCAACCTTACAGCTCACAGCAAAAGCTCTAGCCAATGGGGCAACAAATCAAGAGGGATCATAGCAAATGAGCTTCTCTTAGCTCATCTACATCTCTCAGCAAACGACAATCTCAAATCCAATTAACATAGTACCATCAATAAAACAAACAAGATGCACATCCAAGAACATCAATAAGGCATCATAGAGCAGTAGAATTGCAACTCTCAGCTCAAGCTCTAGACAATGGGGCAACAAATCAAGAGTGATCACAACAAATGAGCCTCTCTCATATAATTAACATCTCTCAGCAAATAACCGTCTCAGAGGAAATCAACATAGTGCCACTAATCAACAACCAATATGAACATCCAAGAACACCAACAAGGCATCATAGTGCTACTCTGAGCTCAAGCTCTAGCTAATAAAGCATCGGATGAATAGCAAAACCAACAAATATGGTCCATAGAAATCTTCCCATCAAGGGAGAAACTAGGAGATGTTTTTAATGAACTAAATATCATAGTACGACTCAGTCCATGCCAAGAAAAGGGCTATGATCAACAATAATTCAAATAAGGCATGTCAATAACAACATCATGAGATTAGAGTTTAATGGATCAACTATAGAAATAAATTGCAATTTTCAGTAATCATTGGAGACCCTTAACCCAATTTCATTACCATTAACATTGCACCATCAGACAAACTCCCAATATGAACATCCAAGAATAACAAGAATGCAACATTCCAAAACAGTCAATCAAGTTGTAGAAGTAAAATGGAGCATTGGTAGAGCAGTTACCTCACAATCCAGCAAAGGGAAGAAGAAATGCACATGCACAAGCAAAAGACAAAGTGCACTGTAAGGGCCCCCGATGAGCCATCAGAGGTTCATCTCCGAACCAATTTATAAGGTGGTGAGGGGTTATGGGAAACTTTAGATTCCATGGAGGATGCCATACCCGAGAAGACAATTCAACAGAAGGGGAGTACACCATGCCTTCAAGGCATGAGAGGCCCATCAAAGGGTGAAAAGGACCTCCTGCAAGCTCCAACCATCCCATTGATGGCAGAGTTAAAGCAACCTACCTCAGATTCATCATTCATGGATCAAGGTTAGGACATGCATATGACAAGATTCAAGCTCCATGAGTGAAGCTTGAGACCACCGTAGGGTGATGGGGGTGCATAGCAAGCAACAGAGGAGGAGAAGGGAGGGCCTTGTTGGGGAGAAATTTTATGCGCGAGTGGATTTTGATGAGGGCACAAGGACATGGGCCATTGGCGCAAGGCCGTGAATAAGAGAGAACAAGAATAGGATGAAGGGATTCAGAGGTTGGGAATTACCTTACAAAGGGAGGGAGGAGAGAGAACATGAATATGACCCTTATTCCAGGACTATTCCTGAGCTGAACGAACCCTGAACATAATCATGTACCTAACGTCAACTCGATCACTTTTTACATTTCCTTAAATCATCTATTCTTAGAGCCAGAAAATAAAAGATATATTAATACTACTTATTTTATGGAGTAACCAAATTATAATATTCTGATATACTACTATTGTACTATAAAATGTAAAGTTTTGATTTGAATATATTTTTGCTCAGACTGCCTTAGCATAAAATTGTAAATTATATGACCTATGTTGATTCTTATTCGTCCATATCCTACATTATTCACGCTCATGTACTTTTTACACTTCGTGGGAATAGAATCTATGACAACTAAAGATAGTAGAGGTTGAACCTCACCACTGAAGTGGCTGCTTTTACTCAATGTAGTCTTACTTAATGGTTATTAGTGTTTTATCATCTTTATTATAACCAACTTTAGGTAGGTAAACCTCAACAATGAAGTACTTGCTCATCCTAACAACAACTTGGGCATTCTTTAAAGTGGTTTTCATCATGGAAAAATGCAATGTAATGAACCCTACAAAACATCCAATGTACATACATATGATCAATGGCCTCGAACACAATCTTATCTTAGAGCCCTTTGAGCATATGTAATCATGTTGTATGTCATCCCACAATCCACATCCCATATACCACATTATCCAGTGGTTCTTCACCCATTTCATATCTTATTCGCTAATAATAATGTTGTCTTCTTCGTTCTCTGGATCAAACTCCTTATTGTTATTCTCTCCTCCCCCTCTTACTCATCAACAATGGCCCTCTAATTCATGTATACTAAGAAAAATACGTCATTACTTTGGTAGTGTTGGATGAAGTTTTGAATGATACAAAAGGAAACCATGATGAGCACTTGTTTAGTATATATGTTGTCCTTTTTGAGAGGTACTTAAATTTATCTTTCAAAATATCAAATATGCATTTCCACATACAATTTGAGTTGCAAAACGTTCACAATATTGTAGAATATGATTGCTTAACCTTGTTGAGCCAGATTGACTGAGGTACCTAATGTTCGAACTTGGAGGGCATGCGGTGTCCGACAAGTCAGATCTCACAATCATTGTGTGGGCCGCTCTCGCAACACGGTACCCAATCAATGTGATGTCAACAACAATCAACCCACATTGTATAATAAATCAATGCAAATGTGTGTGTCAAAATTTGTTTTTAATTTAACTCTAGAAATTATTTGTATAGTGTATAATTATGTAGAGTATCACACCATAGAGATAATAGGAGAATATAGCAAAAGGGAATAGTCTACCTAGCTATATTTTTTTATTTTTCTTTTTTGAATATTTTTATGAGTTTTTAATTATATGACTTGTATTTTTAATTTATGAAAAATTCTTAGTTGATTTTTAATTTTAATAATATAGATGTAATAATATATATAAATATAGATAATGGATATATATGTGTGTCTATATAAAGCAGGAATATATATAGATATATACATAACATAAATGAAACATGAATTTTTTGAAACTTTAAAATATCAAATAAAGTCATATTTTCAAAATAAAATATTTTCATATATTTTTAGATTTTCCTTTTTTGGTGATTTTTGAGGTGTTTTTATGGATTTTTAAACTAAAAATACACAAAACATAATAAATAGAAAATCGAGACAATGGAATGGGCCTAATTAATATCCAACAGATCAGATAGGACCCAATATCAATTTCGTAAAAATTAGATAATATAGAGAAAATCCATAAATTTAAACAACATTTTTGGATTTTGTGAAATTTGTTATGATTTTTTTATAAGATTTTCATTATTTTGCAATTTTAGGTTTTGGTTTTATAATCTTTTGTGATTTTTATACATGGTTAGTACATTATATAATATTTCTAATATATATTTTTTGGAGTTTTTGGTATATTTTGAATTTTTTATAATTTTCTAAGCTCAAATAAGGAAATATGAAATGTTTTGATTTTTTATAAATAGAAAAATAACTTTATTTTCTCTTAGAAAATATATATGATAAAATAAGATTCCATGAAATTAAGGAAATTTTCTAGAATTTTGGACCTGAAATGCTATCTTAAACACTTAAAATACAAAAAAAATAATTCAAGAAATAAAGGATCTAAATGCAAATTTCCATGAATTTTAAATTTGTTTCATAACAATATATCAAAGTTCAATACTAATTCTACAAATAACCCAATATTTTACAGTAAATAAGCAATGACATGGGTATTTTTGCCAATGAAATAACTTCCTAGATCAATCATGTAAATTTCACAAAAGTTTTACACTTAATCCACAAATTTGGTACCAAAAAGAAATAAGGAAACCCAAAATAATATCCTTGCAAAATACCTAGGCATCATGCATGCATGTGCACGTGAGATGACCTGGCAATAGACCTAAGTACAATATTCAACAAGTCCAAGGGTCCACATGAAAATATTGAAAAATTAATTATATTACAAGAGAAAATTAAGGACTAGACAAAAATTAAAAAAATATAGGAGGTTGAAGTTGCAAAATACCCAACTATGCGTGCTGATCGACAACACTGATTGAATCACTTTAACCTTGGATGGTCTAGATTGCACGATGCTGATTCATGGATGCTCGACTAAGATTAGATCTTGGCTCTCGATCAGATAGTAATGAAGCTTTGCATCCAATGGTTGTTGCTAACCTAGAGGGGTTGTTCTTGATCCAACGGTGCTGCAAGGTTCACGAAGAACAAGCCAAGAACTCGTTCTTGTGAACTTCAATCACGCAATTCTTCCTCCTCTGATCTTCATTCGAGCTGTTGGATTGCGCATGAGGTTCCCAAGATGATTCTGCAACTGCTCAGTGCCCCATATGGTTCAAGGCACCTGGAGGTGTTGTACATGCTTTGAATAGACCCAGATGGCTCCTTGGATGCTTGGACCTGCATACAAATGATCAAATGTCGAGGGAAAGCTGCCTTGACCTCATTCAGAGTAGAATGGACAGAGAATGAATGTGGATGAATGTCCTCCGGTAAATATGACATAAAGAGGATCACAAGCCTGATATGAGTGAGATCAGGATGATTAGAGATCGTCGGGATGTGGAGAATGCGATAGGGAAGGTGGTGTAGTGATCTGAGAGACGGAACATGATGGTTTGGATGATGAACAGAGGGAAGGAGCTCAAGAGCTCTGACAAGTGGATTTTTTGGGGTTTTTGTGTTTTAGATGCAATCAAATAAAACTAACTACATGATTATGCTAAAAATAAAAATGCAGAGATAAAATGAGAAATAAGGCCCCACCTGGCCGGGAGAAGCCAAGGAAGTAGGACAATCGGTGTTGGCTTCAATGATGGGTTTGAATCACCTCCAACACCCTTTCTCCTCACCTCATATCGATGGGACCTTCCTCCTGTCATGAGAGAGATGGTCCAGAGTCCAAAACCTAGTGGTTACAACGTGCTAAGAGGGATTAAACTTGGAAAGGAAGGATGGCAGCTAAATTTATAGATAGAGCGAGAAGTGATCCAAAGATTAGGGTTTCTAATCGATTGGAGCTATGTACAAAGGATCAAAGGGTTTTACGTGTATTAGGATGTAATCAGTCAGAGTTTGTGTGACAAATCAAGTGAATATGAGTGATGGATCAACTAAAAAAATGGTAGAAGATGGCGTATGACAGGTTCTGACATGGCAGAGCCTGTTGGAGGGGTAGTTGACCTGGAGTCAACAAAAAAACCCCACCTCATTGGTAAACGTCAGACCTAATGAGGACAAAACCGGAGAAATCCATTATTAATTCAATAATAATTATTCAATGATTTTATTAATTAAAACTAAAAATATAAAGATATTTCTTTTTTATGTACTATTTTTTGGTGATTTTTATTTATTTTTACAACCTTATTTATTAGTGTTAATTTTTACTTGTATTCTTATAGGTATATTTACCTATATTTTGAGTATTAAATTTTTATTTTTTATTTTTTATTTTATTATCATAATACATATTTTATATATTTGTGGTATATTAAAATACACAAGTACATTTTTTATTTTATTTTTCTAATTTTATTTGTATACTTAAATAAATATGTATATATACATTATAGGTATAATATACCTTATAGTTCAATGTATTATTTATTGGAGGTTATTGAAGGAAATCGCATGGCGATAGACTGGAAGATAATGGATCTCCATGGGATTAACCCTTCATTATGCTCGCAACATATCTACTTGGAAGAAGATAGCAAACCGTCCAGTGAGTTTCAATGTCGTTTGATCCCTAACCTTCGAGAGGTTGTGATGAAAGAAATCACAAAGTGGTGCGATACCAATCTCATATATTCCATTTCAGATTCTAAATGGGTGAGTCCTATACATGTTGTTCCTAAGAAATCAGAAATCATGATTGTTACGAATTATAAAGGAGAGGAGATTCCGACCCAAGTACTGACATCATGACGTGTTTGTGTGGATTACATATGCCTGAACCTATCTACCAAGAAGGACAATTTTCCTCTTCCCTTCATTGACCAGATAGTCGAAAGGCTGGCCGCAAAGGAATACTTATGTTTCTTGGATGGATACTCAGGGTATAATCAAGTTCTTATTGCTATGGAATACCAAGAGAAACTATTGTCACCTGTCCATTTGGGTCTTAAGCATTTTGACGGCGCCGTTTGGGTTGTGTATTCCCCTGCTACATTTCTGAACTGTATGTTAGACATATTTGCAGACATAGTGGGCAGTTTTCTCGAGGTACTCATGGACGACTTCTTTATCTACGGATACAATTCTGACCAATGTTTAACCTATATAGATCGAGTTCTTCAACAATTTTGTAAGGTTAACTCTCGTGGGAGAAGAGTCACTTCATGGTGATCGATGGAATTATGTTGGGCCATGTCATCTCAAATGAGGTCGACCCAACCAAGGTGAAAGCGATCTCCAAGCTCAAGCCACCTACATCACTAAAGCAAGTCAAGTCATTTATGACGCATGTGGAATTTAAAGATTCATCAAAGACTTCAGTAGAATTACCTGACCTTTGACAAAGTTTTTAGGCAAGAATACCGATTTTATTGTGGAGTATAGAGTGCTCCATGCCTTCAATTAGCTAAAAGAAATCATCACCCACGCTCATGTCCTACAGTCGCCAAATTGGTCTCTACCATTCGATATCATGATGGATGCTTCTAATTATTCTATCGAGGATGTGTTGGGACAAAGAAGAGATGGATTGTCATATACGATTTGTTATGCTAGTAGAACACTAGACAAAGTATAAAAAAATTTACACAATCACAGAGAAAGAGTTGCTAGCAGTAGTCTTTGCACTAGAAAAGTTCATGTCACATTTGCTTGGGTCAAAAGTCATTGTATACACTGACCATTCTACCATATGATACCGTCGAAGTGAGAAGAACGCTAAGTCACATCTACTTCATTGGATTCTTCTACTCCATGAGTTTGATTTAGAAATATGATATAAGCCTGGTGTCAAAATATTGCGGTAGATCACCTTTACAGAATCTCTGAGATAGAGACTCTTGAGCATAAAGCGTTCCAATTACTGAAACCATCCCGAATGAGGTGATATTGTCAGTCACCTTGCTTCCATGGTATGCTATTGTGAATTACCTTGTCTATAAGGAAGTTCCACAAGATTTGCAGAAGCTGAAAGTGGACAAGTTCACGTCAAAATACATTTTTACCAATGGGAATGCCCATACTTATTTTGTGAGGGTGTATATTTTATTTGGGGGAAGGAGCGTCCCTGAGGAGGAGTCTGTAAGTATCCTAGAGCATTGCCACAAGTTGGAATCAGGTGGACACCATTTTGGGAAGCACATGACAATGGAAGTTCTTCAAAACTGCCTTCGGTGGCCGACTCTTTTTAAAGATGCCATTGAATATTTGAAAGGTTGTACTGACTACCAGAAGATGGGCGGCACTAGGGGTGCTAATAGAATCGAATACCTTCGAATCCACCATGATTATGATTCAATTCATTATAAAAGTTTCGAATCCGAACTCGAATCGAATTTTAAATGAAATTGCCAAATTAAATTCAGATTCAGTTCATTACGACTTCTAAATATTCGAATTCGATTCATTTTATTTCAAATTTGAAATGCAAATGATTGTTTCTAGAGCTTTTATAAATAATATTATATGAAGGATAAGATAATATAAATATTTTATTATATAATTCTAATTTTGAATATATATATATCACTGAGATAAGTTAGAAAAAACTATCAAAACAATATCAAACCAATACAATACAATGGAAAAAAGTACCTAATTTTTACAATTATTATATATATTTTACAATCTAAATATACTTTTCTTCTATGAAAAGTAATATATAAATACAATCTAATTATACGAGCCTATCAAAGAGTTAAAATATTATTGATAAAAAAGATGAGCACGTTATAATTGCCATTGTATGTTAAAGCAAGTCATGATCAAACTTCTATAGAAAATTGAAATTAATATTATTATTTAAAATAATGAGAATAGTAAAAAATAACGTAGCAATATAAAACCTCTTCATTGAGCATGAGGATCTTCATTATATACTTGTAGGCTCCTGATTTTATTAAGTGGATACAAGGACTAATATAATATATATAGCAACATGTCAATGTTTATAAGTAGAGTGAGCAAGATTTAACATATACATGCAATGTTAATAAATCCAGGAAGAATGACGACGACATACACATGAATATTTCACTTTTGGATCGCATGCAAGAATCATGAGAATACAATTAGGAGCAAGACATGATCAAACTTCTATAGAAAGTTGATACAAATAAACATTATTATTTTAAATAATGAGAATAGTTAAAAATAACGTAGCAATATAAAACCACTTCATTGAGCATGAGGATCCTCATAATAGAAAACTAAGTCATAAAATGAAATATACATAATTTTGATTTACAAAGGAACAACTTACATCATCGTGAGAACAACTTGTATATTACTCATACGATGACAAATGTTGTCTTGACAATGATAATCATCATGGACTCCCATGCATGGAAAATCAAAAGAAAAAAAGCAGATGAAAGATATCTAAATAAATTTTGAGCCACAACAAATGTTGAGGAACTCCAACTAGCAAAATCATCATTTTCATATGTTAGGAGAAAGGCCAGCATAATCTACCATAAGCTTTTGGAATATTTGGTAGATAATGAAAAAGGAAATAGAAAAGGCAGTGTAAGGAATATGGGAACATGAAAATAAATATGTGGGTGAGGAATTAGAATAACAATCTTAAACATTTGATTTTTCCTAGTAGATTTTATGACATATATATTTTTACTCTTTTATATTTAATATTTAGTATTTAACTAATATGATTATACATGCACATAGATGCCCATGCCCTCGCCCACGCCCACGCGCACGCACATACACTACTTGAACTTAGTTATAAAGGGAAAAGGGAAGAGATTCAATCTCATTAATGGTGCGTAATGTTGCATATACATGTCACACATTGAAAAATCACGTCGGTGTATTATGGGATTATGAAAATCATAACGGTGAAGTATGAACATGATAAATCATATCATTCGAGCCTAGACGATTATAAATTTTAAAATAACCACTTAATAATTGTATTAAGTTGATTTTGGAGCATCCTTAGATGCTTGCACATGTTATTCTTAGAGATATAATGCAAATGTCAAATCTTTCAATGTAAATTAAACGTCGTAACTTTTAATACAAATAATATATTATTTTTTTGCATCTATTTACTTACAAATGAATTCGAATAAATGCATGTCAATCTTTCCATGTAATTATCCTATAATTCCTTGCACAAGAATATTTACAAAGGATCCTAATATACCAAAAGTGGGGATGTTATATGTAAGTATATAAATATGTATGTATTACATGCATGAATATATGTATGTACTATGTATATGCATATAAATATATGGATGCATATATACATATATGTATAAATAAATACCGAATCGAATCGAATTTTTATCGAACGAATTCAGGTTAATTCAGATTCAATTCATTTGGGAATCAAATCCACAAGTTAAATTCAAATTCAGTTCATTTGATTTCGAATCGAACTTTTTTTGAATTTTTATCGAACGGATCCTAATCGAATTCAAATGATTCAGTTCAATTAGCAGTCCTAGGCGGCACCATCAATTTCAGAGATATCACGCCTTTGAAATACATTCAGATATCAGATATCTTTGATGCATGGGGCTTCTACTTTATGGGCCCATTTCTGAACAACTAGGGTTTTGAGTACGTCCTTTGTGCCATCGATTATGTCAGTTAATGGGTGAAGGCTATCCCTTCTCAGGCCTCTGACAGGCGCACAGTTTGTCATTTTTTTAAAGATAACATCATTTTGAAGTTTGGAATTCCAAAGTTTTTCATATCAAATGGGGCCAGCCATTTTATCAACAAAGTGGCCATGAAGCTCACGAAGGAGTACGTCATTAAAAGTCGTCGCATCTACTTACCACCCGCATACTAATGGCTTGAGCAAATGTTCAAACAGAGAGATCAAGATGATTTTATAAAAACCTGTGCATCTTGATAGGAAGAACTGGTCATAGTTGCTCGACTCAGTTCTTTGGGCTTATCGTACAACGTACAAGTCTCCTTTAGGTATATCTTCATATTGCCAAGTTTATGGAAAGACATGTCATTTGTCTGTAGAGCTCATTCACAAATCATTATGGGCAGTCAGTGTATGCAGTTTGGACAGAGAGAAAGCCATCAAGAACCGAAAGACAGACCTAAACCAATTATTGGAATTTCGAGACTTTGCATAGGACAATAGCCTTGTGTATAAAGAGAAAGTCAAGAGATGGCACGACAAGCATATCAGAAGAAAGACTTCGAGCCAAACCGAAAGGTGTGGTTGTTTGATGTAAAGTTAAAGTTATTTCCATGCAAGCAGAAAAGCAAATGGTTCGACCATTTGTTGTGAGGAATGTATGTCACAATGGAAACATCATTGTATCCGGATTGACAGCTGACGCACAACCCTTCATAGTAAATGGACAGTGCTGAATCCATATATCGAGCATGATGCATTCCTATCTGTAGTGGATTCAATACAGGTGGCATTTCAAGATGAGCTCCTAGAAGAAGAAGGATCAGACACATGAGCTCCAAAAACATATTTTACTTTCTACGTTTTTTTTCATTTATTTCATTATTCTGTTATTTCATTCATCCCATTCATCTGTGCTATACCTAGGATATACTCCATCCTAAGTATATGGGAGAAGAGTGTATTCGAGTTATTCTTAATTTACTCTCTCGCTTGTCTCTTAGCTTGTCGATGATTCTTTTCTATACTTAGGGTTATCTCACCCTAAGCACAAGGGGTAACAAACCAAATTGTTAATTGTTTCATACATTCTCATCCTCAATCATCCCCTCTTGATGTACAATCTTCTATACTTAGGATTAGTTAATCCTAAATATAGGGGGATAGTCAACTTCACATTCTTTGAGTCGTTGTAGTATATGATCTTCTATACTTAGCACGAGTTATCTTTCTTTTTGCTCTTTGATCACTATGAGGACATAGTTTGAGCTAAGTAAGGGGTCATATATATATATGTATGTATGTATATACATTATACATAAACCACACTTCCATACTTTTAATAATATGGCTATATACTATAATGGGTAAGAGTATACAATGAATCATCTGTAAAGAATGTACTCCTAAAAATATTTATAAAAACTTTTCAAAACTTCTTTGAAGAATTGGTTTGAAATTATTCTGCAAAATGATTTGGAAAATGGTTGCGAAATGTTTTGATAGATCTCTTTAAAACCTTTGAAACATCGTTGTAAAATATTTTCAAACCATTTGTAAAATAATCTCTTTGTAAAATATTTGTAAAAGTTTGTACAAATTATTTGTAAAAATGATTTTGAAAAATCTTTTTTATTTGTAAAATAATTATTCAAAATATTTGACAAATATTTACAAAAATATTTTCAATTTTTTTGAAAACCTTGTAAATATGATCCTAATAAAGTTCTTCAAATAACACATGTATGGATCTATACAAAATTCTGTATAAATTCCTTATACACTTATATATACATTGTATAAAGTTCTCTATAAATACACTAACTCTTTTGTCTTTCAAATATACCATAAAAATTTGCAAAATTCCAAAAACCATAAAAATTTGTAAAATATTTTCAATACTCCTAAAAATTTGCAAAACTGTTTGAAAAATCCATAAAATATTCAAAATCAGAAAACAGTTTCACAAAAATATTTTCTTGCAATGCATACGCATTGTTTCGAACGATTTTGATATTTGAACAAGTCTAAATAAAATCTGAATATTAGAGCTTGATCTAGACCTTAATCCACTTAGCTTTAGAGGAATCTATCAAGGACTGGATTTGGGATGCTTCGGGTCACTTTGACTTAATTCTTTAGGTTTTATGAGACTATGCTCATGAGTCGATTTGAGGTTTCTAACTAGAACCTTTCGTGTCATCCATACAACTCTTAAGACAATGGCTTGACTTGAGACCTCGCATTCAACACATAGCTCAACTAAGATGGTTATTGAAATATCTTGGAGTCTAAGTCGGGACGATCTAGACCTTCATCAAGGGTGGCTCAGGAACCATTCTTGGGACTAAACTGATAACTCTACCTAAATGTTCCCAGGGTAGCATGGATATCTAATGATCAAAGAATGGATTGAAATAATGCTTCGTACGAGGAATGGTCTATTATCGTAATTTTTCTAAAACATCAGAACATGGGCAAAACAAAAGATTCTATATTCTGTCGGGGCAAAACAGGAATGCAGAGCAATGCCAAACAATGAAATACCCAAAAATATGCCTATATCAAAAAATCAAAAAAAGTTGAGCTTCCAAAAAAGGCTTGCATCTTGTTGAGGACTTGGTCCAATGATCGAGCATCACAAGGAAATATGACTACATTGGTATGTTTCTACTTCTTTTCTCTTTCTTCTAGCTTCCCCCTTATTTGTTGTGCACTAGAAAGTACCTGAACGCGGAAGGAAATATTCATCTCCCTGAGGACGAGTTACAATAGGAGCAATCATCTTGATAGTTCAGTTATTTATTTGGGAAGAGCTAACACCGTTCATTCATACGATACTTGTCATTTCAAGGTTACAAGAGGATGCATCTGAAAGGATGGTTATGATCGGGCTATTGAGTTGAACTAAACAGAGGGACATGGAACTTGAGGGCCGTTGAGTCTTAATTCCTAATAGTTTCGGAACACATAAATAATCCAAGAGTCTTAACTAAGCTCCAAACTTTGATTGTGTAAAGACAAGTTTAAAAGTTATGGTCATTCTACTTTCTCCATTTTCCTTTTCCTATCTTTTGTCTTTTGCATCACTTATTCTTATAATAAGTGTTTGTTAGGGACTAGAAAAGGTAAGTATAGGAGGGTGATGAACAACCATTCGTCTACCTTTATTCTTTTATTTTGTATTTAAATCCTTATCAAAACACATGTAAGTAGAACTATCTTATATAAATTAACGTTCATGACTTGTTTATAAGTATTGTATAAATATTTTTATTTAAAACCAAAATAAAATAATAAAGAAAATAAAATAAAAATAAAAATAAATGAAGTATCAAAGATACTGAATGACCCTAAACCTCGAGCTCAAGTCAGTAATTGACGTGGTCGGCAATGAATAAAGTATGAAGAGATAAGGTCCAAATATTGTGTATAAAACCCCAATTTTCGTTCTTCAAATAAACCATTTTTTCTCAATTTTATTATTTTATTTACATACTTCAAGTAATAAAATGATCAACATGAAACTTGTACATAAAAATATATATAAATGAAAAATAATTGCTCATAAAAATAATACCATGTGCAATTGGGACACACAGATGAAAAATCCATAAACCGAACTTCAATGACCAATATGTCCTCCATTTGAACTCAAATTATATCAAACTTGCCTTGATTGTACTCTAAATTGAATTGTCTATTTAATGAAAGTGGCTTCATTAAAAATGTAGTTAAGATACAAAAGTCAGCTTTCTCAATGAGGTCCACAGGGAACTACACCCCTTGGATCGTGACAATAACATCCTCTATCATAACCATCGACCACTTAACTGAAGTGTCTGCAAATTGTAGGATCATTCTGGTGGGCTTAAGTGCTCCCAACCCAAATTCTTTGTGTAGCGAAGTAGGCATTAGATTGATAGATGGCCTGCTATCAAGAAGTGTTCATTTGAACTCTTGGTTTAAGATCTCACATCTAATGAGCGGAGATCCCTTCTCCTTATTTTTACTTGAGAGGTTGCTGATAGCATTAACGATTTCCATGGTTAGAATGTGTTTGACAGCTCGCTCGCATCAACTTTTGTTAGGATGACACTTCAAAGTACATGCCTCTTTCAGACCTTTCTTTAAAGTTGTCATGTATTCCATGGATTTTAGAACATGCATTTCCATGAAAATATCTCGCAAAATTTCAACCACACTTGGATCAAACAAAGCAATTTTGAATTTTCTAATTTTTTTATTATTTTTCATTGCTCAGGGAATGGACTATGTACATCATCATTCAAAAAGTGTTCATTTGAATAAGCTTTTGCACGTAAATGATTAGAAGGGATACACTCATTTGCCCCAATGGAAAAAGCTAAAAAGAGGAGCATTGACTTCGTCGGCTTGCACAAGATTCGTCGTTGGTGTTGGCATCTCCTTGGTTGCATCAACTCGACCTTGGCTTTTATTGCTGAAGTTTGATTTTTGATTTAATTCATTTTTTGTGTTTTTTCTACATATGGTGTTGCATGATCTTCTTTCTCATCTTCCCCTGCAAAACATTATGTGGTCACAACTGATGAAGATTCACCTTGTGAAGCTTTATTATTTCCCTCCGCAATTGTAGATGGTTGCAGTTTCTTACTGCTCTTGAGAGTCAAAGAATTAGATAACGTAATAAAATCATTCATACCTGACTCGATCGGGGATTGGACATTACAAACTACATGCTCCTTATGTTGGAAATTATTTGGGTTAGCATCAACCTATGCTGGAATGATGGTCTTCACAATAGTGAGATCATCGGCCTTTGGTTCATTTCTCCCAAGCTCTTCACCAACTGCGCCGGGCAGTTAAGTATGGGATTCAAAGGAGCTGCCTCATTTTGCTCGGTGGACGTGCTCACTGACTTGAATAGTCGTACGGAGGCGGTGACTGGTAACTTTGATAGGAATGAGGGAGGAATGATATATAGTTATGCTAAGGAGGGGACTGATACTAGATCTGGTGATAAACACTCAGCAGTTGATGGTATTGCTACCGGTATGCCGGATGCTGGTTTCAGTAATTTTATCTCCATAGTCGGGCTTGCTGTAGATATTGATGGCTCTGATTTTATTATAAGCTCCTTCCAACCAGTTGTGGGTGGTATGGCCATATTGCCAAGTTCTGACCATGTTTTTGTCCACCGTGATGGGTCAAATTTTGATCATTATCCCATACGACGTTCACCTCTTGAATTTGTGATGGAGGTGGATATAAGGTCTCGACAAAAGTCAGAGCCTCAGGGTGATACACAACCATCTTCATATGTTTTGGAGATGGTGATCCCTGGTCTAGTGCTTGCATGTAGTACACGTGCCGAACGGATGAGGGCTGCTCTTGACTCGGCTACACTGGTTGCTCCGGTGCTGGTTCCTTTATCTCAGCGGGAGTCTCGACTTGTGCTGCCACAAAGTTGCAGGAATTAGTGGTACTCACCAAAAGATCTAGTGGCTTTGAGATCTGGTATACCTTATCCAATTGCTTGGTCCTTTGCTCGATCACATTCAGTTTTTCAAGGTCTTGTGACCGCTTCTCAATGATATCAATCTTTAAGAGATGGTTTTCGATGATGTTGAGGTTGGAACTCTCATCTCTCTTGCCTTCATGGGATGTTGCCATATGCACTGGCTTGGGAGGAATATGCGAGTTTTTTGGAAGGCATGGGATAATGACATGGTGGCCAATCCCTCAATCATTTCCTCAAAGATTTGCCATACCACATCTTCATCTTTATTAAAGTGAGACCTTCCAAAGGATTCATCCACCAGCTTCTAAGACTCTTGGTTCAACCCACCAAAAACATTCTGTACCAGACTGGTCTTTGGAATTTCATGGTGGGGTTACTTCTCTTGCATGTCCTTAAACCTTTCACATGCCTCATGGATGGGCTCATGAAATAACTAGGAGAAATAAGAGATAAGTGCACACATTTGATTTAGATGACCCAAAGGATAATACTTTTATAGGAAGGCCAACTTGAGGGTCTCTTAGGTCGTCACTACTTTCCTCAAATGGTTTATCCAGTAGAGTGCCTTGTCTTGCAGATGGAACGTGAAAGCACTCATCTTGACTACCTCCAACGATTTGTTGGAGTAGTGCATGGTACCACAGATGAGGTTGAATTGCTGGAGGTGGATGTAAGGTTCTTCATTTTTGTTCCCATGGAATGTGGTAAGAAATGAGAAAAATATCATAATTAATTAAAATGACTGTGGATTTGATTTGAATCCACTCGATAATCTACCCAGCACTAAGGTTGTAGGTTTCCTTGAGATTCAGCTTTGGTTGCTCTCTCACCTCCTCCTCATCACCTCCATGGTTTCCACCTGCTTGTCTGTCTTCTCTTCCATGATGTTCTCCTCCTCCTCAATTTCCTATGTCCTTCCTCAAATCAATCAACATATCTTGGAACGTAACTTGTGCAAGAGCTTGATTTGTCAACTACTATTGGATTACCTGAATGGAAGCAAGAAGTTGGTTGTTGACCATGTTATGATCTACTTTGTTCCCCTTGACCTTGGGTACCATCTCAAGTTTAGAGTCTGACAAACTGATCTCTAGATCGGGGTCAATATATGCGGTTCAAAAATTACCCCGATTAGTATTGAAGTAAGCAACATATGTGGAAAAGAGTTTGGAACCAGAGTTGATTCTGAACTTTATTAAGGTTGGATATATATATATATATGGAGTAAAATCAATCTCCATCCAAAAAGTATCAAATTTGGGACAAAAGAGATCCCAATTTATTTGAGAAGGATGCGAGGAATCCTGGGAGTGGTTTGCAAAGTCCGAATTTGATTCTCGGGATCAAATTATCAGAGATGTCATCATTGGAGACTCAAGGTGGGTGTTCATGGAGTCTGAACAAAGCCGTCTCAAATGCGACATCATAGAAGCAAAAAGGATTGAAATGATGTAGAGTTGGATCACAGAATGAAGAAGAAGTAAAATAGAAAAATAAATGAAAGTCTTGAACAAAGCAAAAGAAGATAAGTGTGAAACGAAATGTTAATAAAAGGCACAAGTATGCAATGTTTTTGATATTGACCAAAATATCACTAACCAATCAAACCTCAGTGCAAGGGTAAATTCCACGACTGAACATAATGAGTCGTGAAGGTTCAGTAATTATCTTGTCATTTTATTAGTTTTCAAGTAATCTTTTCAAATTTAGTCCCTAACAGTTATCCCTATAGGTGAGTGAGTACTACCGGATAATCATCTTGTACTTACCACTTTGTTTGTGATCAATAGTCTGTATTTTTTATGGTCCTTGTTATTGGATTTGGATCCACTACTAAGCCAAAGAATAGGGGAGGAAGGTAATATGTGTATCACTACTTTTGAGTCGAGTATGCAAGCATACAAGGACCTATTCATATGCTAAACGATGAGACATACACCCTAGTGAGGGGATGACCTATGCTCAGTACTTCTCAGACAAAGCACTACTCACCCATGTACGATAAAAGAGCCACTACTTCGTGAATCCAGTCAATAAACAAGGCAGCACATGGCATGGGATTTGGGCTCTATTTCTTATGGGACGTGCCTCACTCAGTCTGGAGAGTACTTGAAAACAATGAGGGTGCTGCTCACCTAATACAACGACTGTTCAATTATTCGATTTTATTTTGGTCAAGTTTTCTTTAGCAGTCCGTTTTTTAAATTTTTGTTTTCACTTTTTTGTATATTTTTACGCAAATGCCTATTACTTTATCAATACTGTGTTTGGCATGTGTAATAAAAATCATAGGGCGATGACGGAAAAATAATGTAAGTTGAAAAATAATGATGCGCGGCTCAATCGGAATGCTCACCTTTCTTCCCAGCTCTCTGCTATATAAATTTAAATATATAATAACTATGTACAACGGTGAAATCGCCCTAAGATATGAACTTCTATTATCGTGAAGAACTTTTTCAATTTGATTAAGTCCAAGAATGAAACTATAGGTACATGAATGATATTAGGGCTTTGGAACTAATTAATCGAAAATACACTCCTAGTATCTATGGGATCAATTAACGAAGATGTAAAATGGAAAATAATGCGGAAAGCAATCACGAGAAATAAATGAAACTAAGAGGGAAAATAGGGAGAATAAAAGAAGAAGGTGAATGATGAAACATAAAATTGCCATTTTAATCTAATGATAAAGATATTGAAGTTGTTGTAGCCTAGTAATATAGGAATAGTAAAAAATGAGCACAATGAGAAATTAATATGGAAAATTAATCCTCAATGCAATTGATTTATTTATTTTTCTTAGGTAAGTCCCAAGATCGAACTCTGGGAGGCAACATGCAGGTCTAGAATTAATTATTAAATAATTTAAAAAATTAGGTTTTCAACGAAGAAGATAACTTTTTGTCTTTTTGTATTTTAAGTTTTTTTTATCGATTTTAATTAAAATATGCAATTAATCAATGAAAGAAATATGATGCATGAATTTTCCAAATATTTTTATGCAAATAAATAATGCTAGTCTATGTGGGACAAGAATCGATAAATAAATGTAAAATTTTTGTGATTTTCAAACGAAAAATAAAATGATGCAATGATGATGTAATGCAGTTGCATCTGCAAGCCAATCAAGATGCCAAGCAATTTAACAATTCCATGAGCCTTATTCCTTAATGATTTTTTAAATAATGTTTTGATTAGACTCATATTAACTTCTCAAATAAATTCCCTTAAATCAATGCATAATTTAGTGAGCAATAAGATCAATGATTGAGACTAAATATACTCAAATGTGATAGATAAAAATAATGTATTCAAGTCAAATAGTGTCTCCAAATAGTTATCTAAGTGTTCTATATAGTAGAGAATGAAATAAGGATCAAATCAACATGAAGAATACAAAATTCCGATAAATAATTCTCAAGGTACAAATAATTTAAGTTTCAGAAATTAAATAGTAATAAAAAGAAACAAAATTATGCAAATTGGACCTTTGAAGGGCTTTTCTGCAAATTCCTAAAGTCAGAGGGCTTCCTCTGTAATTTACCCCTAGAAGTGGATATACATGAAATCTTCATGAAATGACAAAGCTCTTGTGCAATTTTTCGAAGGTCATGTGCACGCCGCAAGTGACTTGGACCTCCTTGCTATTTTGGGAACGTTCGAGAGCTGAGGGGCAATTTACCCCACCACACACGCGAATTACGAGGTTCAGGAGAGGCTTCAGTTTGGATTGCTCGATGCTACACGTGGCAGTTGCTTGTTGCTTTAGGAAGGGCCGGACCACGAGGCTTGGAGGCAAGGTTTGGGGATGAATCTGGGATGTTCGATCAATGCTTGATCGATGGTTGAATTTTAGGCATGAACAGACAGTCCAGATCTCATGTGTTCTTGATCGGATGCTTGTTGTACACCAGACATGGGGCGTCTCATTCTCCTTGAAGCTCTACTCCTTGGATAGAGATGATGTTGATGTTATGGAGGAGTAGATGGAGGGAATGCTCTAGAAACATGTGGTGGTGGAAGGAGCGACGATGATGAAGGGTTGTAGGAGAATAGAAGAAGAAGAAGATGGCAGGGAAGGAAGATGATGGTGGTCGGTATGTCAAATTGAGTCTCAATGATGACCATAGAAGAGGAGAAAAGTTTGCTCGAAGAAAGAGGAGACGAATGAAGAAAATGAAGAAGGGGTCGAATCACCTACAAGTTGGGGGATGGGGGTCAACTCTGATGATCGCCTCGATCAGAGGTCGGCAAAGACCTTCAGAAGCTTGACTTTCTAAAAGAAGTAAAGCACAACTATGAAGGCTATGGATCAAGCAATTTTGAGGTCTTCACCTGAGATAAAGGCCCCTATCACCGGCCTCTTCCTCTAGCTCTATCTCTCTCTCTCCCTTTCTAATAAACTTGAGAGAGGAGACATATGGTTCATTAGAGATGGTGGTTTAGGTTTTAAATAAAGAGAGAGATGGTCGGAGATTGGGAGAGGTATGAGGGATTGTGACTCTAACGATTTGGGGCGTTGGGTTCTTATGGACTCAATAAAGGATTTGTGGATAGGATAGATATGGGTTTCAATTAGGGATTTAGGTTTTTGTGTGTAAGGAAGAAGGAGGCTATGTGAAGATAAGGATATGGGGTTAATTTGAGTCATGGGTCTCGATGGCCGACAATTAGGGTTTGGATTTGAAGGCGAACATATTATAGAGAAGGAATTAGGGTAGAGAGAAGGATCAGAGGCAGTGCAAGGCATAGTTGAGGTGGATTTCAGGCGAGGTTAGATCTGGCAGGGATTGACAGAGAAGAAGAAGCCTCATGGCGCAACGACGGAGTTGAGGTGGCACTGAGGTCGATGAACGGAGGAAGATGGCAAGCAGTACCGTTAGATCCTTCGTGATCCAATGGTGGGAGCGGGTCACATGAGGAGAGTGTGAGGAGAGAAGGTTGAAGGCATGATTGGCTTGGACCATTGGATCAAAAGTGATCCAACGCTCTAGTTAATTGGTGCTAGAAGGCAAAATGAGTGGTTCACATGGCTAGCGGGGTTGACTGGGTGTAGAGATGGACCAATAGCAATGCAACATGTGGGTTGACCCTACCTAGACTTTGACCAGAGGATGGAAAATAAAATAAACTTAGATAAAAAACAGTAATTGGATTCAAATGTAAAAATGTATAAAATTAAAAATATGTCCCTAAAATCACTCTATAATGTTCATGAAGGACTCGAATGCGATGGTACTCAACTATTCAAGATACAACCATTTATGATATTTTATATATAAAATATCAATATTTTTTGGTTTTGTATTTTTTATTTAATTTTTTAGAGATAAATAAATGCGTGCAAAAATCAAGTATGATGTGAAACCATGCAATGGACTCATTTTAATCATACAATTGACTCATTAAATTAAGAAGGATAATTTTTGGCTCGCCAAATGGCATCGGTGCCAATCACTAAGAAATTACCCTTGTTAATTAATATCAATTATGTTGAAGTTGTTGTATCCTGAGCAATCTAGGAACCATAAAAAATGACTACACAAAGAAATTAGTATGGAAAATTAATCCTTAGTGCAGTCAATTTATTTATTTTACGTAGGAAAATCTCAAGGTCAAACTTAGTGTGGTAATATAAGGGTATAGAATTAACTATTAAATAATTTAAATTAGATTTTCAAATAAGACGTATTATTTTTGTCATTTTACATTTTTTATATTTTTATGGGATCTTAATTTAGAATATGTTTTTAATTGCTAAAAGAAATATGATGCATGTATTTTGAAAATAAATTTTAATGCAAGTAAAATATGCTATGCTATGTGGTAAGAGAGGAAAATAAAGAAATGCAATATTTTTGTGATATTTTAAATGATGAATGCAATGATAAATGCGAGTCGATCAAGCAAGAATCCAAGAATGAGCAAGTAGGCAAAATTAATAGCAAGCCAATTAGATCAATTCAAGAACCATCCCTTCGATGAGCAAACAATTACAAAAATGTGGGGTCAATCAATTTCCCAAATTCCACGAATTTATGAGCAATTTAAGCAAGAGAATTAATATAAAAGAATAAATGCTCAATGAAATCGAATAACCTCCTCAATTTAATTAACGCTAAAAATGTATGTTAATAATTACTCCCCTATTCTGAATGATAGACAATGCAAAGAGGATCAAAACGATAAAAAGAACGTAAGAATTCCATCACATATGATCAAGTTATGATAAATTGAAGTTCAGGTATCTATTTGTAATAAAAATAAATAGATACTTATAGAATAAAAATAAATAGATACTTGCAATTTAGACCTTCTTTAGGGACTATTATGCAATCTCGTTGGGCTTTTTCTACAATTTACCCCTATGCATCAGGTATGGGCATGATTATCAAAAGCTGCGAGGGTTCATGCGCAATATGGTCGCAAACCACATGTGACACACGTGAGGTAGGGAGGTTTGGTTGCTAGTCCAACAGCTTGTTCCGGTTCCACATGGCAACCTCGCACCACTTCGTTCCACCCGAGGTTGTGCGGCTCGGGAGGCAGGTTTGGGAGAGATCGCGAGCGTCAATGAAGCTGGATCTGAGGGTTGTCAATTGGACGGGAACAAATGACCTAATGTGATGTGTTCTTGATGGAACATGGTCTGTGCTCCTGGAAAGAATCCCTTCCATTCTTCTACCTTTAACAGTCTCTTTATCATCCCAAGTGAGGGCTCTCTCATCGGTGCTCCTCCGATGATGTTTGACCGACATGCTTAGGAGTACAGCAAGGCTATGCAGCTTCTGTTAGCTCTATTGCACAGTGAGGCATACCACGGGTCTAGCCTATAGGATGCCGTTGTTGGGATCATGGTTGCTATCACCGGCCAACTGAGTCCCTAGCTCTCTCCCTCGATGTAGTTGTCACACGTTGGAGAATGATGGATATGATAAATAGAGATGGCAGTTGGAGGTGTGGTAGAAGATGAAGCAAGGAGGTTCTGTAGATGGGTGATCTGTCAGGCGTAGGAGGAGAATATGGAACAAAGAATAAAAGCAAAAATGAAGAAAGTGAAGGGGAACTGATGAATGAGATATGAAGAAGGTGAGGGTTTTTCCTTAGGTATGGAGGATAAGGGCCTTCAACTCCTAGTTATTGCTTCGTCATCGGCAGAGTACGACATAGATCTGCTAGAACTCATGGATGAGCAACAACCACACATAATTGATGCTTTGTGGATCGTGATTGTAGTGAAGGATATGGGAAAAACCTTAAGCGCATCATGGAATCATGAAGATCACATTATATGCGATAGGGAGCAACTAGACATGCTAGTTGCTCGAGGCAGCAGAAATTTAAAATTTTAAACGAATGAAACCACATGTTTCGAGAATACTTATCAAAACGTTTCATGAAAATCACTAACAAGTTCAAGGAATACCTCTTGAAGAGTGGTTGTTATCGCTAATATCTAAAGTAAGAGATTATCTTGTCTCAAGTCCGATCAACATAGATCACACTTGCGAGTGCGCGGATGAATTGTGTGCTTCCTGCAATCCAAGTTAATGACCCAAGTAACGAATCTCTTGATTTTGTCTCACAAAATCCAACATTTTCTTCACAAGTGAGGTGCACCGAGGAAGACGGAGATCCAGGGCAGTCAATCCGGTAGCACGACTGCGTCGCAACAACAACAAGATCCTTTAGGTCAATAATATTAACGGCCATATTTTTTAGAGAGAGCGAGAGAGGATGGACTTCCATGAGAAAATAAAAGAGTTTGTATTTCATGTTGTTCAAAATAAAAGGCTAGGGCTACCCTTCTATTTATAATATTCTGGATGTCCATGGATCCCAATCCATGTGCACACTAATCCTATGGTTGAGATTATTTGTGCTTTCAATAAATGGCCATAATTTTATTGTGTTTTAATTATAAAAAACAAATTTATCATCTTTAACTTAAATTATATATATTGAAATCAATCCCTATATTTTAATTCAAATCACATAAACAAAGATGGAATTAATTGGAAGAGAGAGATCCCTCGTTTCGTATAAGGTTGAGATATTATTATCCAACAATAGTTCCGCATATGCAATAAATTTTATTGCATAATTATTCAATAAAATAATTCCAAAATATTTTGTGACAATTTCAGTCATGCCATTGAAATAATGTGAATCATATTCACATATCCAAAACAAAATGTAATTGTAATTACAATTAATTATCTAATGTGAATCTAATTCATATTGACTATGAATATGTAAATACAAATTGCAATTAGATCTCTCTAATATATTATAAATCGAGTTCATAATATCCATGTATAATATGGATAGTATTATCCACATTATTATATCCATGATAATTAAATCACATTTAATTATCTCGAATGCCTATTCTCATTTGTCCAAATAGATTAATTATCCATTTTACTCAGTGCTCAAATACATTATCAACAATGAAATTATTCTTGAACTCTGTCAAAAAATAATATGCTTTCTCCATGTATACTTGGAGATAAGGACATGGAGATTGTATGTTCCATGTATATTGACTTGGATATTGAAATCATATTTCACGTCCATATCAAGGGGACCTCTCAAAGATGTTTGATTAAATCAAAGCCGTAAATCTTATCTTCTCATTGCATCTTAATCGTATTCAGATCAATGTCCAACATTTGGACCAAGATCAGGTTACTTTTCTATTGGGAAGAGTCACTAAACTCCAAACATGTTTCATCAGTCCCTTGGAATGGAAGCATCATGGTTATACAATCGTTTACGATCACATCACCCTTGAGTATTCCTGGTACACGTACATCCTGCATGTTGGAAGACCTAGAATAATCCCAAAGAATTATATCAATTTAACATTGTCTTCTTCAGGGTTTATCATTAAGTTTCTCATTTGATCATTAGGATTTGGTATCGGTCATATCCTTTCCAAAATCATATATAATACCAAGGTATTGATCATACACTTTCCAAAAACATATATCAAACATACAATTTCATTCAAGCTTGCAAAAGCAAGACGATCGTGTACGGAATTTGATCCAATATCTCATGAGTGAACTCATGTCTTCTGGTTCAATAAATAACCTGTATTATCCCTTTGAGAGATTGTATTACTCATATGCCCTTGTATGCATAGCAGCTCGTTGGTGTATAGACCTTGATTAGATCATCAACCTATCAGTATGCCAAATGTACATATTAAAACATATAGTAATACATCTGTCTCCGGTCAGAGGATACATGCCTATATCGTGACAGTATTTGACATAGGTCTTCGATTATCTCGACCTTGTTAAGTCAAATCCTTTCCCTAACTTATCTAACACTTTTGAATCTCTATTCCTATGCAGATGACCTCAATGAACGTGATTTTACTAGGGTCTAATGATTATCCTCACTGAAAAGTGAAGACAATGTGTCATTGAAGCGGCTGCTCGAGTTAATCAACAATTAACCCACAAATAAATAATATCAATGCAAATAGATGCATGGAGTTAAAATATATTTTATTTAACTCTACAAAATATGTGTACAGTGCAAGTATGCAGAGTGTCGAATAGAGGGAGCAAAATATATAGATCGGAAAATTGAACTCTAAAATTTATGTTCTTCTTCTTGTCTAAGTGTTTTTGTGCGAGTTTTAATTTTTTATAAAATTTTTATGGAATTTATTAATATTTTTAATGGTAAATTACAATCTAGGCCCCCATCTATTGGTTTGATCTCAAAATGGGTCCCTATCTTTAAATTGTAATGATCAGAAATTTCGGGGTACATGATGAATATGCCATTGTCGGCAAGAGAATGGGGGTTGGGTTCCAACTTTTAAGCAAGCACATATTCATCATCAACCTCAAAAAGTTCGCCAAGTTAATGATCCAAGGACCCGAATCGTTACACTTTAATGATGGGGACCCATTTTGGGATCAGACCCATAGATGATGACCCAAACTGTAATTTACCCTATTTTTAATTGTTTTTTATTTTTTTATTTTTTATATTTTCTGATTTTTTATTTCCTTTTCTTTTTCAATTAATAATATAGGAATATATATAACTCTATACACAATATAGGGTAAGATAATTATAAATATACATAAAAATAATTAAAAAACTTGAAAAAATGTTTTTGGTTTTCATATAATTTTCTACCATTGTGTGATTTTTAAGCAATTTCACTATTTTTTATGAAATTTTAAAGTAAAAATATCCAAAAAAGGATTAATTTAATAGACTGAATTGATTTGGAGATTAAAAATAGCAAAAAGTGTCCAAAATTTTGCAAATATATTTTAATGTATAATAAATAATATAAATAAAATTATAAAGCATATATGAATATTTTTGGAGTTTTTAAAGATTTTTTATATATTTAGAAAGTATTTTGAAGTTTTTAAATTTTTTGTATTTTTATTTTCTATTTTTATATATTTTTGGTCCGAGTTACAAAATAATAAAATAAATAAAATATATTTTTTGGGAATTTTGAAAATGTTTTTATATTTTTATGGTATTTTATAATTCAAATAGGGACAAAAATGCGCTCTTTTAATTTTTTAATAAATAAATAAATGCCTAAAGTGCAAAAATAAATATGTTGCGTATATGGGTATGCTAGCAGACACTTAATTCTATTTTTTTGAGAATTTTGGAGCATAGATGATAATTATAATAAATAGAATACATGCACAAATTAACGAACTAGCAGGGGCATATTTGCAATTAAAATTAAAGTGTGAGGATGTTTCTATAAAATACCCAAAATATTTACACTAATATTAAAACTTTTGGTACTAAAATGAAAATACAAAAGCCACTAGGGCTAATATGCAAAATCACCACATCACATGGG
Organism: Ottelia alismoides; assembly: GCA_037367405.1. Classification (NCBI taxonomy): domain Eukaryota; kingdom Viridiplantae; phylum Streptophyta; class Magnoliopsida; order Alismatales; family Hydrocharitaceae; genus Ottelia; species Ottelia alismoides. The sequence continues at coordinate 1,312,648 of JAZKJV010001396.1, forward strand.
ACGGCATGTGAGGACTGGACCCAGATGTAATTAGCCGAAAGAGCAATGGTTCCAATGTAATTTTTACAAAAGTTTAGCTAATTAAATAAATTACGTGACTAAAATATAAAAATAAAAATCGAAGTATGAAGTTAAAAAATTACCCCTATGGCACCAGATCCAACAGTTGTGGGCGCATCACTTGCCACGCATTATCCTGTGAGCACACGATGATGCTTAGGAGTGAAGGGATGGAATTAGATCCCATATAGAGATTGAACGATAACGAAGCATCTCATCCAACAATGGTTGCACGCTTGGGCAAAGGAGGTTGATCCGACTACTGGAAGAATGCTTGGAAGAACAAGGAAGAACCACGATTCTTCCGAGCTTCGATCAGGTAGGTCTCGGTCCTCTGGCCCTCCTTCTTGATGCAAAGTGGCTTAAAAGGTTCTTGGCAGCGTCCTCTATCAACTAGAGGGCTCAAAAAGATCCAGGGATCACTGGTGTTCTCCCCATAGGTCAAAGGAGTGAGGAAGCTCCAGATACCTCTGATGACTTCAATATCGCCTCTAGATGGGCTTTGGGATCAAGGGACCAGCACAATAAGAATGTTGGGTTGAGGGCAAATTGCCTGACCTGTTAGTGGACAAAATGGGCGTGAAATTGGTGTGGGTATACGTCTCTGGCGAGTGACAGAGTAGGAGACACTGATCTTTAGATCCATAAAGTATCTGGGTGAGCAAAGTGTAGCAGGGCATAGGAGAAGCATAGGGAAAGGAAATGAGGGCGGATGCTGAGTCTGAAACACAACGAGGTACAGTGGAGAGTTCGTTGGAGTTAATCTCCGGCGAACTACCAAGGTAGTTCTCTAGGCTAAATAAAATGATTAAAGAATAAAATAAAAACTTGAAATTAGACCTAAGGCTATAGGGTATCTAATAAGTAAAGAAAAAGAACCTCGAGCAGTAGGAGCTGCAAGATGGGAACCCCACAACGGAGCACCGTCGAAGATGGTGGAATCAATCTCCTACCGTGCCTTTCTTCACTACAATAAGCTAAGAATACTGAGGTCAATCGGTTGATACAACGATGTAATCCTCGAGGATATGATGGCACGTGAAAGATGGTAAATCGAGGAGAAAAAGTCATCGAAGAATCAACCCGATTTGATGACTACATGGCTAGGAAATTCAAGGTGGAGTGGTTGATGCAACGACATAATCCTCTAGGATACGATGGTGTGTGAAAGATGGTAGATCAAGGAGAAAAAGTCATCGAAGAATCAATAGAAATCGATGACTACATCGATCGGGGAAACAAGGCGAAGTGCAGGTCAAACGAGGCTCTGACAAGCCTAAGGGCTAGTCAAAGAAGTTAACTGGGGTCAATGACCAGTTTAACCTAGTTGGCACACGTGGACCAACAAAAACTGCCTGATAATGTTTATAAAATCATTAATAAATAAGAAATGAATTAATTAATTTTATGTTATCAAATAAAAAATGTAAATTATTTTTTAGTATTTTAATATGATATTTATTTATTTTTATGGGCTTATATATTATAAGTTAATTTTTAGGGTTTTATTTATAGGTATATTTATCTATATTTTGAGTATTTTTTTATTTTGTAATTTTTATTTTATTATTTTATTCATGCAATTTATATTATAACTTGTTTTTATATACATAAATATATTTTTATTATGTTTTTTGATGTAATATGCACACTTAGATAAATAGGGGTGTAAAGTATATAGGTATAAGTATTGTATGTTCTATATGTATTTATATAGACTATTTTATTTTTGTATTTATTTATGGTTTTATTTCATTCTAAATATTTACATATATTATAAATAATATTTAAAAAATTATAAAAATATAAAATTATAAAAATTGTAAATAATTTAAAATGAATATTTTATTCATGAATACTATACAATAGGAGTTCAAAACCTAACTTATGCTTCTTAACTCCAAATTAAATGAAACCACATTCATTAAATAGCTTATTAAAAGTTATATACACTTAAAGTGATTTTGATATATTTTGAGTTCGTATGGAAAAGATATGGGTATGGGAAGTTTGGTTTTTGGCTTTTTATCCATAGTATAAAAAATACATTGTATATTATGTTTTGTGTGAAATCAATTGTGCATTATTTATATATTTTTATCTATAACTTTCATGTACAAAGTTTCTTTATTTTAGGTATAAAAATAATAGATAATAAAATAGGTACCAAAAATGAATTATTGATGAATAAAAAATGGGATTTTATTGGATTTTTGGCCCTTATCTCCATTATGTTATTCCTTGTCGATCCAGTCATCAAACTGCCTAAGTATTAGGGTTTAGGGTCATAAAATACCTTTGGAATTTTATTCTTTTTCTTTTCTTTATTCCATAATTTTGGTATTAAAATAGTATTTTATATACAATAAATGGAATAAATAATGAATGTTAATTTGTACAATTTAATGCTATTTACATGTATATAGCTAGGATTTTTAAGGCCAAAATGAAAGAATAAAAGTGATGAAAGGGAGATTCATCAGACATGCATCAAGAGGTCGGTTAGATATCAACCTTTAGAGAAAGGATTTCCATCCCCTTCTCAGGCTGGAGATCCTCTCTCAATAATCAGTTTACGATCCTTGATGAGTGCTCAATCTGACTCTTTAGATATCACCCAAGCACCAGCCTCTATGATTAAACATTTGAATCAAAAGTTGTATGATCATTAACATGGTTATGGTACATAACCCTAATTTTACTAAGGGACCTATTATGCAAATTAGTTATTCTTCATTTCTGATTAAGGAATGATTTGCACTAACGTTTATTGCATAATGACTCGTCGTGTGCTCGCATTTCCAACATGTAGGATATCATTGTCGGAGTGGGAAACATGTTGTCACCACGACTAACCTCGTCTCCCTCCCTCCTCTTTCTTGAATATCGGTAGATATGATAGATTCAATGAATCATTGAGAAGATAGTCAGGGGAGTCCTAAAACAGGGAGAGATCGGATGAGGTTGTATATGATAGGCTTAGGATTAGGTTAGGGAGTTGGTACCCAAATATTGGGACTCTGTCAGCTGGGGATCGGGGGGACCCTAATGGTCGGATAAGGATATGAGGTTCTTGGTATATGGAGGTTAGGTGAGGGAGGAGATAAGGTGATCGGATTTTAGATGGAATATTGGATAAAGGGTTCCGTTGTTGGGGAAGAAGGGGATGGTAGTTGGAGTTTATCTATTGGTGGCTACATGAAGTGGTTGGTGATGAGGATCAGAGATGAGATAAGGAGAGGAACAAGATGGTCGATGAGAAGAGGTGGTTCAACTGAGGATGGGTGCATCGGCAATGCGGGGGAAGAGCGACAAAGGGATAGAGGTAGGAGGAGATCTTATGGTCGTTAGATCTCAATGATTCAACGGTGGTGTGATGGCACGTGCTGAGCACGTGGAGAAGAAGTGAGGGAGGCATCACGTGTGCAACGCATGAGGGGGAAATGAGAGGCTAGGCAGGGGAAATCAAGAATCGTTGGATCAATTTGATCCAACGACCAGATGATGAATACAAGATGATCGAAATCATTTGACTAGGGCAAGGGGCGTTGACCAAATGCTAACGTGGTTGCAGTGAGAGTGTGCCACATGGGTGCTGACCAGATTATTGACCATGCATTAAAATGCAAAAGGAAAATAGAAAATAAATAATGAGCATACTCAAATGCAAAAAAAAACATAAAATGGAAATATGAATCTAAATGCAAGCTACGATGTTCATGAAGGACCTTGATGCAAATGAAATGATCTGTGCAAGATTGTATTCTTTTTGGTTATATTTTATGTATATAAGCATCAATTTTTATTGTTTTGTGATTTTTATTTGGTTTTTTGTATATGAATAATGTATGCGAAAATCAAACATGAGGTAAAATGATGCAATGGTACAAATGCCTTTTTTGAACTTTTGTGGGTTGAGTACATGTCAAAATAAATTTAGGAAATGAATTATATACATGTGGATTAGGTCACTGTCTTAAGTCAGAATTGTATTTTCATTGTTTTTTTAGTTTTTGGGATTTTGATTTTTTATGTAGTTATCTAAAACATGAAATGAAACGAATAAATGAAAAAGAAAGAAACTAAAATGTGTGAAATATGCACATGAAATGACATGTCAAAATCAGTAAAAATGTACAATGCACTATTAGGTCCCAAAATTCAATGTTCAGAAATGGTACAATAGTTCAAAAGTGAGTAGAGTACATTTGGACACTAAATAAGAGAAATACTATGTTTTGCAACTTTTTATTCTGAATTTAGGGTTTGGGTTTATTTCAAATATATACATGTTAGTATTTTTTAGGATTTTTCCTTGATTACGGTTAGTGATATATATAATGAAGTAAGTTTCATGTCAATTGGAGTTAGCATGAATTAATAAAAAAGGGTGAAGTTAGGTAAAAATATCAGATGAATATGAATGCAGAAATGAATGCTAATTTATGCAGATTAGTTACAAGCCCATGAAAGTTAATTTTATGATATCAAAAGATGAACCTAATTTCTAGGAATAAAACTCTATTTTCAAATAATTAGAGTGATGAAACAAATTCATCAGCGAAGAAAACTGCAAAAAACTGCATGAGCCTCCAAGTGAACAAATACTTGGTAAAGTAGGCCGAAATAGTCTATGAGTGTCCTTGGCCAAAATTATTACAAATTAAGCAAACAAATCACTCTCTCACTAAAACTTTCTACTGTAATTAAATTCTTGTCTTCTTTTGTGACTCACCCTATTGGTGGGTGTAGAATCATCAAACTTCATACCTCCCAGATGCTTTGAGCCTTCAAAGAATCTCTTCCTCGATAAACAGACCCTTACAACAAATTCAAAGAAGAAATATGGTCAGAACAGCTAATAGAGAAAAATCGAGGAAAGAGAAAAGAGATGGCAGTATAGTAAATAATAAAAACAAAACGAAGTAGACTACTTTACTCTAGTCAACCATTGCTCCCTGAGAGCGACACCATTTATTGAACCATAACGAACGAGGTACGTACGTAACGTCCGATCTTGGAGGACCTATAGTGTCTGACAACTCGAATCATACAATCGTTGTGTCAGACGCTCTCACGACACTCGGTACCTGATCAATGTGATGTCAACAACAATCACCCCACAATGTATGATAAATTAATGCAAATGTGTGAGTAAAAATTCATTTTTATTTTAACTCTATAAGTTATGTGTATATTGTATAAGTATGTAGCGTATCGTACCATAAAGAGCAGAGGGGGATAGAGCAAAATGGAATAGTCTAACAAGGTATTTTTTTGTTTTTGTTTTTCAAATGTTTTTTTGGGTTTTAATTATATAATTTTTATATTATTAATTTTGCAAATGTTTTTAATTGATTTTTAATTTTAAAAACATGGATATATATTTTATAAATTAGGAATATATGTATATATGTAATAAAGGAAACATGACTTTTGAAAGTTTAAAATATTAAATAAAGTAAAATTTTAAAAATAAAATATTTTTTGATTTTTATTTTTTTGCTATTTTTTATTATTTTTGAGAATTTTTATGAATTTTTAAAAATGTACAAAGTAGAATAAAATAAAAAATCATGACACTAAAATGGGCCTAACAAATATCTAATAGACAGATGAGGTCCAATATCAATTTTCCTGAAAATTAAATAATATTGAGAAAATTCAAAAAAATAAAACACTATTTTAGTATTTTGAGGATTTTTAAATATTTTTATAATATTTCTAGTGTTTTACATTTTTTATGGTTTTGGTTTTATAATTTTATTGTGATTTTTAGATATGTGTTAGCACACTACATAGTATAGTTAATTCTTTTCGATTCTTTAGGGATGTTTTGAAATTTTTATAAATTTCCAAAGATCAAACATGGAAATATGCAATATTTTTGGATTTTTATAAATAGAAAAATAACTTTAATTGACTTAGGAAAAATATATGTGATAAAATAAGGTTCCATGCAATTAAGGTATTTTCTAGAATTTTTAGACTTGAAATGCTATTTAAAATGTAGATACACAAAATAAATTAATTCAAGAAATAAACACTACTAAAAAACAAAGAACATGCCACGGTTGAGTATCGTGGCTTAATGTCATATTACCGTTGCCTAATAATATTGGCCACGGTAATATTACCGTAGTTTATACCACCGTGTCTTATAGTTTACCGTGGCCAAAGAGGTTACTTTTTCGCCACAGTGGAATTACAGTGGCTATACTATTTTGGCCACGTTAATTTTACCGATGAAAAAACTTTCACGCCACGGTTTAATAGCATGACAAATCTATTTAAGTCACAGTAACCAAAATGTGGTAAAAAATATCTTGCCAAAGTGCATAGGCTTTGACAATGGTTTAATAGTTGTGACGACAGAGATTTGGCCATGGAAGTTGTACCGTGGCAAAAAAAGCAGACTTTAAAAAAATCAATGCATGTGTCAATTAATCATTTAACAAAATCCCATATGATATGCATATGGTATTCGATGTTCATTCCCTGTACTGTCATAAGCAAATGGTGAACATGCATACACATGATAAATCTGCATACAAGGTAACAAACAAACGTATGATAAGCATAAACACAAAAGTTGAAAAAGTGCATAATCCTCATGTCAACATAAGGTTTTTAACAAAATAAGAACTAATTAAGGTTTAATTAGCTAATAAAACATTAAAAAGTACATGACCTTTGAAATCTAATAATATAATATGTAACATAAAGATCGGTCTAAAATTAAATTCTATTCATCTAAAGCGAAATCACTAAAATCCACATCATCTTCTGAATTTTCATCATCATCTCTTCTTGCAACCGTGCCTTTGTTCATTCCAGATGATGAACATTCTCTTTGTGATGAACGACTGCCCTTCGATGATGATGCTTGTTGTGCTTCGGCAATGACATCAACTGATTTTGCTATCTCTCCTTGCAAGACCTCTAATCTTGTGACTCGATCATGTAAGTTACTTTCTGGTTGGCCTCTACCTCCATAGAACTTGGATGGATTAACCACTCAGCCTACCCCTCACGCATCCCCAGTTGAAGAACCCAAATGCTATTTCCAGGAAGTTTAAATTTTTAATAACTATATATCAAAGTTCAGGACCAATTATGCAATAAAGCAAATATTTCATAATAAATAAGCAGGCCACATGGTATTTTTTCCAATGAAATATCTTCCAATATAAATCATGAAAATTTCACAATAGTTTTACACTTAATCCATAAATTTCAGTACCAAAAAGAAATAAGGAAACTCAGAAGGGTATCCATGCAAAATAACCAAGCACCTCACGTGTATGGGCACGTAAGGTGACCCAACAAGGAACCTAAGTACAGTTCTCAATAAGTTCTGGGGTCCATATACAAATATTACAAAAGTAATTATACTATAGAGGAAAGTTTGAGGATTAAACAAAAATAAAAAATGTGGGAGGGTGAAGTTGCAAAATACCCAAACCCCACACACTGACCAATGACTTTCATTGAATTACTTAAACATTAGATGGTCCAGATTGTGCAATGCCGATTCGTGGATGTTTAGCCAAGATTAGTTTTGGCTCTCAGTCAGACGACGGTGAAGCCCCACATCCAACGGTTGCTGCTGACTTGGAGGGGTTATTCTTGGTTGAATGGTGATGTGACGTTTACAAAGAACAAACTAAGAGGTCATTTCTTGTGAGCTTCAATCGCATGAGTTTTCCTTCTCTGATCTTCATTCGGGTTGTTGGAGTGCTTGTGAGGTTCCCATGATGATTCCACAGCTACTCAATGCCTTAGATGGGTCCAAGTCCCATCGATGGGGACCATGAGCTTGAAGAAGAAGCTAGGGACCTGGAGGTGTTGTATAGGCTTTGAATTGACCCCATATGGGTTCTTGGACACTTGATCCTGCACACAAATGATCAGAGGTCGAGGGCAAACTTCCTCGACCTTATTTGGAGTGGAGTGAATAGAGAATGATCGGGGATGAATGTCCTCTGGTGAAGATAGTAGAAGAAGGATTGCAAGCCTGATCTGAGAGAGATCAGAATGATCAGAGCTCATCATTATGTAGAGAATGTAATAAGGAAGGTGGTGTGGTGGTCTGAGTGGTGGAACATGGAGGTTTCGACGATGAACATAGGGATGGATCTCAAGAGCTCATGTGAGTGGACTTTTAGGGTTTTTTTGAGTATTACATGCAATCAAATAAAACAAACATAGGATTATATTAAAAATTAAAATTGGATATAAAATGACAAGAAATAAGGCCTCACCTGGCTGGGAAGCCAAGGAAGCATGACCGTCAGAGTTGGCTCCGGTGAGGGGTTTGAATTGCCTCTGACACCCTTTCTCCCACCTCAGATCGATGTGATATTCCTTATGTCACAAGGGAGAACCTCCAGAATTCAAATCCTAGGGTTTACAACATGCTAAAAGGGATTAAACTCAAATAGAAAGGAAGAGTGCTTTATTTATATACTTAGTGAGAGGGGGTCCAAAGATTTGGGATTCCCATCAATCGGGGACATGTACAAAGGATCGAAGTGTTAGTGTATTAGGAGGTAATTTGTCATATTTGCGTGATAAATCAAGTGAAAAGAAGTGATGGATCAACTAGAAAAATGGGAGAAAATGGCGTGTGATGGGTTCTGACATGCTAGATCTGGTTGGAGGGGTAATTAACTTGGAGCCAACAAAAAGCCCGACCTTATTGGTCCACGTTAGACCAGATGAGGATAAAATAAGGAAAAAAAGCTTATTAATTCAATAATAATGACCAAATGATTTTATTAATTAAAACTCAAAATATGAAAATTGTTTCTTATTTTATGTACTATTTGGTGTTTATTTATTTATTTTTACAACATTATTAAATTAAGTGATAATTTTTACAAATATACTCATGGGTAAATTTGCCTATGTTTTGAGTATAAAATTTGTGTTTTATATTTTATATTTATTATCATTATACATATTTTATATATTTGTGGTATATTAGAACACATATTTACATTTTTTTCTAATTTTATATTTATACTTAAATAAATATGTGTATATACATTATAGGTATAGTATACCTATACAGTTCAATGTAATATTTATTTTAATGTAATTTTCTTTTATTTTTTGTTTATAATTTTAATATATTTCAAATTTATTTACATGTAATTAAAAATATAAGAAAATTAAAAATATAAGAAAAGTAAAAATATAAGAGTAAACTATATGAATAAACTATACATGTACATGGTACAATGGGCCCCCAAAATGCTGACTTTTTTATCTTAATTATATTTTTAATAAAACCATCTTCATTAAATAGAAATTTAATTTAGAATAGAATATAGGTGAGTTTGTTTCACGTTGAGTTCAGATGGAGGAGATATTGATTATTGAAGTTCGATTTACGCCTTCTTCATCTATGTGTCCTAGTTGCACTATGTATTATTTTTATGTGCAAATATTTTTTATTTTTATTATTTTTATGTACAAGTTTCGTGTAGATCATTTTAATATTTGAAGTATGTAAAACGAATAATAAAATTGAGCAAAAATAACTTATTTGAGGAATGGAAATTAGGGTTTTATATTCAGTATTTGTCCCTTATCTTCCCCTACTTTATTCCTTGTCGACTAAGTCAATTATTGACCTAGTCTTACGGTTTAAAGTCAATCAGTATCTTTGATACTTCATTCATTTTTCTTTTTTTCTTTAGTATTTTATTTTTGATTTAAATATAGATATTTATACTATATTTATAAACATGTCATGAATGTTAATTTGTACAAGATAGCTCCATTTTTAAATGTGAAATGAAGGAATAAAGGTAGATGAATGGCTATTCATCAAACCCCCGGTATGGAGTAATAATATGTATACGTGTTTGCACAAACATAGTCAATGAAGTACCAACCATGTGTTACAATGAAATAAAGTTTTTGTATAGATCATCACAAAACTTTTGGTGATATATTCATCCTATAGCATGGCATGGTACTTTAGGCGATATATTGGTGCTTATTGTGAAAATTTTTAGGACGTATGTGGCTCAACGTTTGTGATAATATATGTCTCATATATTGCTCTTATAACATCATATATAGATGGTAAAAATCAGAAATTCGATTACGATAAATGAAACTTGAAGTGACAAATAAGGTATTAACAACTAAACCTCGATGTAGGGATGAAACTTCCAATTAGTCCTATTAATATCCGAAGTTGGGCTATCAAGTTTAGGCACAATAATTATTTCCTTTTTCAATGTGATAATTTTAGAATGACAACCATCAAATATATCAATATGATATCGCTTGAGTGCTGAAAGTATTCTAACAAAACTTTAATTTTTTGCATCATACCCAAGATAATATAGAAGTATGCACAATGACTCCTCTGCTTTCATATGAATCATGTCACTCAGTGATGCTCGTATCTTCAGTAATTAACATGAATTGAGTAGTGTTTGGGATAGCAGCCTGACCATTTCATTGGAGCGCTTATCACGGCCATCATGTCGCTTATTCAATAATGTTCGATTTCACCACAGTCTTTTTTTATTGACTAGGTTAAACCCATCCTTCTGGAGCCTTGCTCCGACTCTGTCAACATGTTTAGATAATCAAGTCTCATCAATATCAAAACCATTCTAATTTGACTCAAAATATCCATTTCCTATACATAATGTATCATCAAACATGTTTAATGAAGTATCTTATAACGTATAACAAAATTCTAAAAGTAGGATGGTAACCTAATTTAAATAAAAATTGTCCATGATTAAAGGGATAAAAATATCCGAGATTAAATAAAAACCTTGGGAGAGAAAGAGGTTATGTAATGTTAACTATCAATGGAACGAAATATATCAAGAATGTTAAATTATCAAGCATGTTTATTATTAATACATGCAAAACTGAAATGAAAATTTGCTCTTTCCTTGCTTGCTTGGGCAAAAAAAGTCGATACAACTAATAGTAAACACCTTTCAATTGAGGTCTCTATCCTCGATTCGGTTCTTTCAAAGGCGTGCATTCAGTTAATATGTTAGCATGTGAAATCTAAATTACTGTAGTTGATAAATACAATGCCCACAATCAATCCCTATCCTTACCTTCTCCAGTTGGATGTTGATCCCTACCATGTTATAGATTATAGGACCCCCCTAGATTCAAGGCAAGTTTTGTATTTGTTCGAACCAAGATCCACGAGGGTGGTCTCCAACTCCTCTAATAGATTGTCCACTCCTTTGTCAATACATCTCTCCTGTAGTTTTACAATCCTCCTAAGACCATCAGTCTCCTAATACTGTGATCAACAAGTAGCCCCCTTACTCTTAGAGCACTTCGTAGAAGGTGAATTCGCAAATGAATGTCAACGACCCTTTCGACTAGTTCTTGTTAATTCATTATATCACAAAATAGTTGTGTATCTTATTGCCTTAATCTTAGTTTTAATATTTACACACAATTATTGCAAGTCACTCTCATATTCTTTATCTTTGACTGGTAGGAATATGAGTTGACTCAAGAATAAGAAAACTTCATTAATTAAAGTTGTGACTTGAGAGTTTTAAAATTCTTAATTATTTGTTGTAATATAAAATGCAATAATATTTCATACATATATATATATGTTTGTGTCAGATATTTTTGCACATGTATCTTCCATCTTTTGATCGATCAAACTTCAACATTTGATCGACCAACTCCTGATCGATTGACATTTCTTTCCTGATCGACACTACTTGATTGATCAACTTCTGCCTCTAAACGATCACTTCCGGATCGACCAACATTTTTCAGATTGTCGATCAACTCCAGACCTATCAACATCTATATTGGCCACTTCTTATCGATCAACCAAAAGTAGATGACTAGTTAACATCACTTTTGATCGGTCAACCAAACTTTTAATAAATTAAATCTGTAGAGTTTTGTTGATTCATTTTTATTCTAGGACCAGTGGTCATATTTGTTAATGGACTTATATGAGAATTATAAATAGACTTCCATACAATTATTGAAATATACACATTCCAACACATCCTTATGCATCTAGCACATAGAACAAAGTCCTCTCTCCATTCTTCTATTGTTTGTTACATTTAACGATAGATTATTGTATGTTCTGAGATCAATGCTTAGTTCTTCTTATTTTCTCAATCTCACAAGTTAGCCAGGATCATCTCGAGTATACGATTTCTCTGCAACTAGCTCAAAAAGAAGTTCTACTACATGTGTGAACAGTTCTTGTGAGATATATTTTACTATATTGTTTCATAATTACTTGTACTATTTATTGAGTTATTAATAATGTTATTCATACGTATATCTTCTTAGCATCACATATCTTTGGTTGATAGCTCAAAAGCGGTCAATAACACAAAGTAAATTTTTTGGAAGTATTTTTAAGATATAAAAACACTCTATAGATAATAAAATACCGATTTTTTACATTTTTTGTATTTTTAGTATTTTAAATTTTATTTTAATTATTGGATTAATTTATATACAATATATACAAACATAATCTAATTTTTATGGATTTTTTATAGGTTTCAAAAAGGAAAAAAATAAAAACACAGAGAAAATATGTACAAAATATACAATGGCAGATATTTTTTATTTCTTATAATTTTGCTCTTTTATGGATTTTAATTCTTAATGCCAAGTTAGTTTATTAGTTTAGTAATAAGTTAGATAAAGAATTAGGTTAAAATAATGATAATTTACACACGAAATAATAAGCTCAATCTAGGTCAAAAGCTAGAGTTATTTAATTACAAATTTTCCCTAATTTTATAATAACTAGTGAATGCTAATTAATAATTTTTAAGGAGTTTAATTGGTATTTTACTAAGGGGATTTTTTAAAACATCCATATAGAGTAGATGAATCATGAATTCATCGCACCCTTATACCTAGCTCTTTGCGTCTCTCCAAGCAAATTTTAGTGGATTGGAAGGTTGAATCCCTGACTTTGCATGTGCTAATTTCAAGATTGTCTCATTAAGAATCCTAGATTTTAGTGGTCCTAAAATTCTAAGCTCAATCCAGGATCCAGTCAAAAGGGATACAACTTCTCTAATTACTTGACTCTGTTTGTACATATAACATAAGAGATATGACATTTAAGGTGTACTGCAATCACGAAAGTCGAGTCAATATATCACTCAAAGTCCAAGCCCAAGAGACTTTCCTCAAGACCTAATCCTCAACACAAGGGAATGAATCTTTTCTTGCATTCAATCCATCGTCTCATTAGTTTGTCAGACTTTGAAAGTGTATATGGAAGGTCAGATGATAAAGATTATAGGATTTTGTAATTTTTTCTTTCCCTCACAATAGAACAAGGATCATCTAAAGTGCCTTATTACTCAACACATGTTTTTTTGTTTGTTGATCAGTGTGTTCTTCAAGAAAGTTCATAGTCATCTGCACTTGTTTTCTTGGGAGTACACTGGGGTGTGTCTCTTTTGAGTATCTAAGATACCTTTGACACCCAAACTTACATCACTATACGATGTAAAGCCATTTTTGGGTGCTAACCCGACTCCTTCGTCCTAATAGATTTGGTCCAAGTGGATACTTTGAAATGTTTGGGAGCATGCGCCTTTGGTGGAAGCTCTTTGAATTTGTATTTTGTAATGAGAGAGCATTTCCTTGTAGTTGAATGAGAGATCTTCTCTCGAAATTTGTTTCATAGGTTGGCTAGCTTCATTGCTTTTACCAAGAGTTGGCGCACACTAATCAATAATTATTCAATTTCATCACACATCCCGACACGTAAGTAAATATCAGAAGATAGCATGTGAACCTATTCACATACTGGCTAGGCTCTGCTGATACTCAAGTTTCTTGAAGCTTTCATTGACTTTATCCCATCCTTGAGCATCATTAAATTAGGTCTAAAGTCAAATCTCCAGTCCCATTCCCTCAAGTGATAACTCAATTAATCTCATCAATCATGCAGTTGTGGAAGTGATGTGTTGACCATATTCTTTAGAAGGTAGAGATGAAGAGTGCGATATAGTGCTCAAATCTTTCACACTAGAGAAGTGTGGATTATTAAGTTTCAAACCCTAATGACTAAGGTTAGTTAACTCAGACTCTTAAGATCTCAAAAATGAAGTGTCCTCAATTCCTGAATCCTTAATTGATTGTGAATGTGTCACGAACACACCAACTCCAGAATTAGTGAATTTTTGTGATTTTTTAATTTTGTAATTTGATAGGGATTTTTTTTAAACTCAAGATAAATGATGACTGGTCCAAGCTCATATGAATAGTTGCATCCATTTCCAACCAGTATGGGTGTAAGTACGGACCGTTAGATGGTTACCCATGTTACTTCTAAATGGTTACATTCGCATTGTCTTTTAACCACCCACTCTGCTAAGTAAGACTGTAGTTCCCTCACTGACAAATGGCTACCCATTTTTAAGCTCACTAGTCAGAATTGTTACTCAAGAAAAATTTGAAATTTTTCAGATTTTTATGAGATTTTTGAAAAAGGTTAATTGTAATTACAAAACAAGAAGTTAATCCCTCATTTTTAAAAGATTTTTGAAAAGATTCTTCAAACCATGTCATATAATATATGTAGATTTTCAAAACAATTTTCAAACAATTTTAAAATGATTGAAACCCAATTTTTCAAACCAATGTCAAATATTTTTCAAAATAGTATAACATAGTTATAACATTTTCCAATGCATTTACAAATAGTTTACAAAAATCAGTTCAAGAGATAACTATACCCTAGCCCTGAAAAGTTTCAAAATTTTAAAAATATGAGCTGTGACTAAAATATATATACAATATATACGATATACCCCGTATAGTTAACATTTTCTTTGTCCTCGTAGCAAAAAATGATATGAATCCATAGCTTAAGTTAAATACAAGGTGATATAGCAGAACTGGTTCAGAGACCCCCTACACTTAGGTTAAAATAACCTAAGTACAAGACCAATAAGAGGGAAAGAAAAATAAGTCGGGCCCCCAATAATTAGGCTGAAAATGGCATAAGTATTGGATATGCAATAAGAATAGAGGGACCCACTGTGAGTGATCAGTGGCCATACAAGGTTCCCCCTATACTTAAGCTAAAGAGTGGTTTAGTATATGGAATTAAGGATGGGGAATCTATGGACAATTAGGGTTGGAGGGTCGAGTGGATTTACATAGATGAATGGATGGACAAGGGGGAGAATCATCTAGGGTTATGAGAGGGTTGGGAGAAGACACATTCATGCTCAACCAATCAGACAATACCCCTTGATTCGGCAAAACGCACATGAAGGCCAACAAACGATGGTCATTTATCTTTTCATTTTATTGGCGATCATTCAAAACTGAAGTTCATTACACAGGTTTTAGGGCAATGTTTCGGGCATTATCTTGGGGATATATCCTCACCTCTCAACAATCAAAAACATCATGCATACAATGACAGGGGTTTCTCTCCCATAAACCAAGACTGAATTTTATTCCAATTTATTTCATTAACTTGCATTATCAGTCCCAGTTTTAGCTTTAGGTTATCATTGAAGTTATGTGAATACAATTCAAACAAGCGTCGTCTAGCGGCCAATCTCGAATGCAATATGTTATAAATCTGGGAAATCAAGAAAACCAATGTAGTCGTGAAAACCATGATGCATGATTGGGAGAAAAACTTACAGTGCCTTCAGCATTCTCCATGCATATGTAAGATTGAAATTGAATTTATCACTATATGCATGCAAGTTGAAGAAACCACACCCTAAACATGCTTCTATTAGAAGGAAATAATTCAATTGATTTGGCTAAGTGAAGTAATGTACGTGTGTCTCGTGAATTATATGTGTCCTAACCTATGAAACAAGCACAAGTGACAGCAAAATAAAAGAGCTCAGAGAGCCATGTGCCTAGCCCTAAGTCAACACTGAAGTGAAGCATCATCCGTGTTAGGGATGGACTTCACACACCGCATACAATATTCATTTTTTTAATACACACGAGAGCCCTTTAACGAGGACCGCTTGAAATGCATTGAGTAAAATATTTACAAGACAAATGCATGAAAAAAATGTCGACTAGACTCCTTGAATCCATATGAATATCTGCTGTAGCTCTTTGCAACAGGAGCTCCCAACTCCACACCTCCATGTTGATAGAGTATCCTCCGTCTCCACAAGCCCAGTCACAGAAGAAAAATGTCACAAAAATATAAAGGAAATTAATCAACAAACAATGATGCAAAATATACACAATATGAATAACTAAAATTTTGAAAATAATCACACCAAAATAGTACAATAAAATTCAATAAACAAATAAGGGTGAGCCATGTCCTCGGCAATGGCACCATTTGATGATCCGTGAAATCCACCTCTTTAATACGGTCTTATTATCATAGTATAGGAGTCAGAAATCGAGCTATCAAAAACCACGCCTTCAAATATGTGGATATTAGTTAACTTAACAAGATACCAAGGTCGAACACAGGGACACGAGACTCCTCATTTATTTATCAAAAATATCGATTAAAATTGAGCGACTATATTCTCATGTTTATGTCTTTATATGTAGATGTGATGCACAACACATAATGCATAAATGTAGATATGCAAATAGAATGGATGATACATGGTGCATGCATTTTTATTTGGTTTTTAATGCAATTAAATAAGATGCATGATGTAAGATATGCCGTTGATGAATATGTAGACAATAGTGTACAAATATGCCTTCAAATAATCAAATAAATGAGCAATAAAATAAAGGTTAATTTCAGAGACAAATTGAGCAATAAAATTGAGTAATAGCATCAAGGAATGAAGATCAATTGAAACAATATATCTCAAAATATAACATGTGTACTTAAGTGTCAATCATCAAATAAAAGATGTGATGAGATGGAGCATAAAATTAACAACGTAATGAAATTGAAATCAACTAAATCAGAGTCCGTATGCTCAAGTGATCATTACAGTTCTCGGGGTATAATTGTAATAAAAAGAATGAAATAAAAAGGATAAATATGCATAATAGCCCATGGGAGGGGCATTTATGCAAATAGAGGAAGTCGTTAATGTATCTTTGCGAAATACCCAAGAGCCCATGTGTGGCATGCATGCATAGGATGTACCATTTTGCAATTCTTGAGAAGTTGTTGGACATAGATGCAATTTACCCCACCCTCACGCGCATGACACGCCTGTGGGAGAGGCTCAGAGGGTTGTCGGTTCGGAGTCCACGTGGTTTGTATCCGTGCTTCATTCCTAGCTCTGGTCAACCGAACCTCCTGGTACGGGGCGGGGCAATGTGGCATCGTCTGGGTCATTGGATGGCCACAGAGGGAGGGCCATACAACAACAACTGCTCTTCATTCCCATCTATGAGGGTGGCGGTGCTATTGGGCTCCTACGAGTTGCTATCCTTTTCCTCCATCTTCCAAGTCCTTGCCCGATGGTAGAGGAAGAGCAATGGGAAGCTTGCGAGGGAGCTGGTGGAGAACGGAAGCCCCAGTAATGACTAAGGATGTGTGGTGGTGAAGCTTCGTTAGTGTTGTTGCTTGAGATCAAAATGGGGACGCGAATTCCAGCCATTGATGGGGTTGGATCCCTACAAGGGGTTAGAGTATAGTCGAAGCACATGCATTTGTGTGAAGTATATGATACGGGGACCCAATCGTGGTGGAGAAGATGGAGGTCCAATGGGTCTTCTCCGGTGAACCAAAGAAGAAGTGGTGTGGAGCAAAGGAAGTTTTGGAGGAAGGGAAATGGCAAGTGGAGTGGATAGCATGTAGGGTGCATGTGTGGTGAAGGTGAAGGGATGATTGGTGATCGACGAGTTTGGGTGTATGCACGAGGAAAATTGAGAGAAAAGTAAGAGAGAGGAAAGATGGATATATACCTGATCGAAAATGGTGATTTTGGTGGAGGAGGTGGCTTGGGATGAGGACCTGGGCGGTCCTCAGGTAATCGCTCGAACCTAGGTAGCCATACTAGGGATCTTGGATTGTAGGAAGAGACGTTGTTACTTGGCCGGAACGACCAAGGGTCTCACCAGGGGATTTGGTCGCCCATCGCCTCGACGATCTGCCCCTCTGCTATCACCGAGGGGGCGGGGGGAAGCTGGGCTAGTGCTTGGAGATTGGTGGACGAGTCATGAAGGCAATGGAGGGGGTCTATTTAAGGTGGTGTATGTTGACCATTTCATTGATGGTGGGGTGTATTTGCAACGGTCGTGCGGATGACGGAGATCATGATTTGAGGGCTTCGTTGTGGGAAGATTAGGCCATGGAGAGAAGGCAGGGAGGAGGGGATAAATATGGAAGGGGTGAGGGCTACGATGAGGCAAAACTTCTAAGAAGGGGGGTTACTTGAGGAAGATGATGAGGTCCCCACTGTTAGATCAAACGATCCAACGATCTAGGTATGAGGGCAGGGGAACAACTTCGATCAGATCAATTGATCCGATCCTAGGGTCCGGAGATGGGCATGAGGCGAGCGTAGAGATGGAACACATGGTTTCATCCTATGGTGGAGGGGCAACAGGTGACGTGGTGGATCAGAGCCATTGGATGAGGGGTCATCCAATGGATGGGAAGAAGGTGGGACTATACGATGGAGATGGGTTAATCAAGAGAGATGAACGCCTGAGGATATGTGGGTATGGACAACATGGATGTAGGCGGGTGAGGGTTGATCTACGCATGGAGGAAGGAGGTAGGTGGCACGAAAAGAAGGGGTTGCGTGGCAGTTACAGGGAGCACCATGTGGCCCAATCATTTATTCAGAAAATGTAAAAATAATAGAAATCAAGAAAGAAATAAAAAGGATGTCGAATTAACAAAAGTTCAAAACATGAAAGTTGTAGATCTTGATGAGGTATACAAGTTTCTTGTTGACTAAAAAGTCAAAAGAGGTTGATAATACAAAACAAAGTTTTTGGAAGTATTTTTAAGAGATAAAACACTCTATAGATAATAAAATATCGTATTTTTGCATTTTGTAATTTTTTTGTATTTTTAATTTGATTTTAGATAGGGTATTTATTTATATACAATACATACAAACTTAATACATTTTTACGGATTTTTTATAGATTAGAAAAAGAAAAAGATAAAAACACAAAGAGAAAATATGTACAACATATACAATGTCAGATATTTTTGATTTCTTGTTATTTTGCTCTTTTTTATGGATTTTAATTCCTAATGCCAAGTTAGTTGATTAACTAAATAATAAATTAGAGAAAGAATTAGATTAAAATTCTGATTATTTACATGTGTCAAAACAAGGGTTATTTAATTATATATTTATGTCTAATTTGAGCACAATCAATGAATATTAGTTAATCATTTTTAAGAGATTTAATTGGTGTTTTATTAAGGAGATTTTGCTAAAACGTCTGCTTAGAGTAGAAGAATCATGGATTGATCACTTAGGGAGTCAAAGGGAGGAGCTCCGAGCTAAAAGGAGGCTTGGTGGTGGAGTAGAGGGGTGTAAGAGAAGTTCAAAATTAAAAAAACATGCTTTAAAGCTATGTCTAAGGATAGAATAGAGGAAACTATCACAAACTACAAAATAGTGAAGAAGGAAGCAAAGAAGGATGTAAGCGAAGCTAAGTCAAAAGCTTATGAAGTTTTGTACAAAAATATCAACTCTAAAGAAGGTCATAACGATATATTCATGTTGGCCAAAACAAGAGAAAGAATGACCCGAGACCTTTCTCAAGTGAGATACATTAAGGATGAGGAAGGTCACGTGCTTGTTACTGAGAAGGATATAGAGACTAGATGGAAGCAGTATTTTCATAAGATTTTCATTGGAGATGGAAATAGAGAGATCACTTTGGGTGATCTATCTAGTAGTGAAAGCTACTTGAATCGTGCAAGATACAGAAACATACAAAGAAAGGACGTAGGGATGCTTTCAAGGTTATGAGATCGGGAAATATGTAGGACCAGATGGCATTCCTACAGAAATATAGAGAGAGTTTAAGATGAGTGTGGTTTGCCTTAGCTTACAAATTTATTCGATGTTATTTTACAAACAAAGAAAATGCCCGAAGATTGGAAGAAAAGTATCTTGGTGCTTTTTTATAAGAAAGGGGACATTCAAAATTATTCAAATTACAAAGGTATCAAGTTGATGGTCATACTATGAAAATTTAGGAATGTGTGAACGAAAGAAGGTTGAGGCAAGTTTCCAAAGTAAAAGAAAACCAATTCAGATTAATGCAAGGTCACTAAACTATTGAGGACATCCATTTGCTGAGGATAACAATGGAGTTTATATAGCTAAAAGGAAGAACATGCGTATGATTTTTATTGATTTGGAGAAGGCTTATGATTCTGTCCCACGTGAGATATTGTGGAGAGTTTTAGAGAAGAGACAAGTACATGTCTTACACATTAACCTAATAAAGGAAACGTATGGTAGGGCTTTATCTTGTGTAAGGATCCATTATGGGAAGACTGGCTATTTTGACATCAACATTGGTTTACATGTTGGTTCAACTTTGAGTCCATTTCTTTTGTACTTTGATAATGGACGAGTTGACGAGTCACATTCAAGATGAGATACCTTGGTGTGGGTTATTTCCTGATGATATTATGTTGAATGATACGACTAGAAATTAAGTAAATGAGAATCCTAAGGTCTGGAGACATGCATTCGAGACTGAAGGATTTCATATAAGTAGGGCTAAGAATGAATATATGGAGTGTACTTTTGATGGAAGCAATGATGGAGGAATCAAGGTGAGATTGATGGCGATAACATTCGGAAGAGAGATTCTTTTAGATACATGAGGTCTATTTTGAAACATTGATGAATCTATGATTCATCACTCTGATTAGCTGAAAATAAAGCTTCATCTCAAGAATTTAGGATCATTTACTTGTTAACTTCATAAAATTAACTTTCATATACTCATAATTAATTTTCATAAATTAGCATTCATGTCTGCATTCATAATCATCTTCATATTTTCACTAAACTTCTCACCTTTTTTAATTAATTCATGATACTCTAATTGATATAAAACCAACACAATTGTGTACATATCATTAGCCTTAATTCGTGAAAAATCCTAAAAATACTAATTTTTAAATATGCCAAATAATCTCAACCCTAATTTCAAAAGAGATAGACGAAAATGTTGATATCTCTCTCATATAGTGTTCCAAATTAACTCTACTCAACTTTGAATTAATATACATTAAAATATCTACAAATCAAGATCAATTTCAAAAGAATTGAAGTCCATTTATGAAATTTGGAGTTTGGGACCTAATGTGCACTATAAAAATTTGCTATTTTTTACCAATCATTTCATGTGCATATTTCACATATTTTAATTATTTCCCTTTTCATTTCTTTGTTTTATTCTTTGTTTTAATAAATTACATTAAAATCAAAACCCAAAAAAAAAGAAAGAAAAAAGCCCAATTCTAACTTGAGCTATCTAACTTGATCCACTTGTACACATTCCACATCCCTAATTTATTTTGACAATAACACAACCCATAAAACTCCAAAAATTATCATTTGAGTTCATTGCTTTATTCGATAGCATGTTTGATTTTTATATGCATTTATTTATCATCATAATATAAAATAAAAAATGAAAACTAAAAAATAGTATTTTATGTATATAAATTACCTCTAAAAAATCATATCCTGCATTCCACATTTCATTTGCACTTGAGTCCTCCTGAACATTGTAGACTACATTAAGATGAAAATTTTTCACATTGATCACATTTTCATTTGGGTCCATCTCTTATTTTATTTGCATTATTCATGCATTTTAAACATTGGTCAAAGTTCTGGTCAAATTTGCACAATGTTGTACTACTTCACTGAGCCACTTGGCTCCTAGTCAACCTTCCCCCTTCCTTTCTCTCTTGTCATGTACGTATCGCATGATGCCCTTTCCACACTCTAATATCACGTGCCTGGCACGTGATTTCTTCCTCATTGTCCTGGCTCGCACCGTCGCCTTCTTCTCCGATCCACCACAATTGCTTCTCTCTCCTCCTTCCATATAGGTTGCAACTACTATAACCCTGTATCTCACGGTGTGCTCATTCTCCACCCAATACCTCCCAACAGTTGGGCCTTCTCCCTTTATCCTATCTCCTACAATCACCCTTATCTCCGTCCCTGATGATCTCACACCCATCTCCAGGTGTGTCGTTCCTCCAACCATTAACCCATCACCCTAAACTCCCTTGAACTCTATCCCTTACGCGTCCAACCACCTTCCTCCACTCTTATCACAACCAACCATCGCCTTATACCTCTTTGGTCCATGTTCAACTCTGCCTACTGCCTCCAGTATTAGGCATCCATCAACATCTGCCGGTATTTGTCGATATTTTCCATATATGTCAGACTTCATCAAGAGAAAGAGAGAGCCATAGGACGAAGCTAGTGACAGTAGAAGTGCAACTCGTTGACGGCAAACCCAAAATTGCCATCGATCGTGTGTCACAAGGCGGGAATGTAGTCGTTGTGATGACCAACGAAAACCTCGGATTTGATCAACAGATAACCCACGATAATTAGTTAAGCAACTAAATCTCAAAAATGTGGAGTTAAACTTTATTATAACTCTACAACAAAGTGTATAACATGTAAGTATGTGTAGAGGTCAAACACTGGGAGCAAACGGGAGGAGGAGGCACAAATAATGCACAAAATTGTTGTCTTTTAGCTCTTGTTCAATTTATTATTTTTTACGTTTTTAATTTTATATATATTTTTATTTTGGTTTTATAATTATGTATTTTATTTTTATATTTTTCAATTTTTACATTTCTTTTTATTTAAATATAATATATGTATATGGATATATGCATATCTATAAATACAATATAAGATATATATATATACACTGTAAGTACATAAATATATAAAATATTCAAAATATAGTAAATAAGTATTTTTGTGATTTTATATTTTTTCTATTTTTTGTTATTTTTATGGAATTTTGCTATTTTTTATGTATTTTTAAAGTCAAAAATATCCCAAATAAGGGAGTAATAAATAATCCAAAATTAATTTGGGTTTTAAAAATAGTAAATAAGTCCCAAAATTACTAAATCAATTTTAATCTATAAATAATAATATATAGATAATTATAAAAAAGAATTATTTTTTATATTTTTATAGAATTTTTATAATTTTTGTTGGATTTTGAAGCTCTATTATTTTTATCATTTTTATTTTTCTTTTTTAGGAGTTTCTATTTTCTGGACTCAATATATAAATATATAAACTATATATATTTTTTGTATTTTTCAAAAATGTTTTTATATTTTTTTGTTATTTTATTGGTTAAACAGGGAAGATATAATCTCCTTTTCATTTTCTATAAATGATTAAATGCAAAAAATGATAAGAAAAAATATGGGCATCAATATACAAGGCACAAAGCATCTAACCTATTTTTGTACATTTTTTAAAGAACGTTAGATATTGTTAATAAATAGATAAACGCATAAAAAATATGTATCCTAGTAGGAGCATTTTTTCAATTAAAATAGACTTAAGGGGTTACAGTGCAAATTTGCCAAAAATATACCCATCATTAAATTTTTATTGAACTTTTTCATTAATATAAAAACACCAAGGTTATGCAATCAAAATGTCCATCGTGTGGGTCTACACGTGACGCAACCTAGGAAGGACTAAAATGCAAATATCAGAAAGTTTAAAGGCCTTTTAGTAATTTTCATAAAAATATGCATCATGCTTTAAACTTTATTGGACTATTTAATAACTACAAAACTTGCAAGGGTGTCCCTGCAATTTCTCCATCATGTGGGACAACACGTGAGGTGACGTGGACTGGATCCAGATTAATTTAAATAAATACAGGGGGTCATATGCAAAATGTTCACTTTATTTATCACATCAACTTTTATTTACATGACTAAATATTAAAATACAAAAATGGCAAGGTGAAATACGCAATTTACCCCATTCAAAGGCACGAGCTGACGACTAAGATTTCTTCACTTAAACACGTGGCGCATCCAGGTTGCACGATGACGCTTGGGTGACGGACGTCTGTGATTAGATCACCAGAGTTAATGCAACGGATGAAGCTCGACTCGATCGGATGTCTCATGTTGCATCTAGCACGTGGCGCTTCATCAGACGATGGAGGAGTCCATTGGAAGAACGGGTCAAGAACTCGCCCCAAGCGAGACCGATTTGGCCATGCGTGCAGCTCCGACCTTTTCCATCACTCTGGAGCTCATCGGAAGAGCTCTGAGGGCAAGGTATCCTGGAGGTGCTTCTTCAAGCAAGATGGGGCTTAGATGCCTCCTTCAGGACATGCAAAGGAGTTAGAAAGACTGGCGGGGGCACGACGAAGGTCCTAGCATTTATTTGGTGGCGGAGCAGGGCGAGATGAGGCGAAGTGCACCTACTCCGATGAGCGGCGGAGGTGGAGTGAGGTTTCACTGATTGAAGTTCGATTAGGTTGGACACAAGGTGTCAGATTATGGAGAAAATGATAAGGAGTGAAATGAGGATATTCAGCGGGTGGTTCACAGTCGTGAACGGGTGGAAAAGGTTCATCGGAGTAAACCTCCGGTGTACTACGGGTTTCAATTTTTACGCTAAACCTAACACCTAAATGCTAATCTAATGATAGAAATGAAATGCTAATATGAAAACCAATCTAAAAAGGTAAAGGCGTAGCTCGTAACTGGGTGTTGGTCAAGGAGCATAGGTGGTCGTCGGAGCACCGCCTGGGGGCACCTCTACCATCCATTGGCGACCGTGAAGCTTCAGGGGATCTCCCCCTGCCACGGGGATGCACACTTGGCCGAAGCCAGTGGCTTAGGACTTAGAAAAATGACCAAATTTGAGGAAGGAGGAGGTAGTTATTTATAAACATTGGTATGCACCCTTATTGGCCGACCAATAACAAAGAATCGACGATATGTACAAGGGATCTACAAGCCGGGCGTGGATCTACAATGATGGAGGAGCATTTCATGTGAAGTAAGCAAAGGAGATTGAGTGAAGTAGCCGTAGGGAAAAATGGCACAAAATTAGGGAAAAGGCATCTGCATCACGTCAACAGGCTGGGGGTTGAGTTGACAAAAGGTCAACCAATGGAGGCTTGTGATTGGCCCAACTCAGCCGCATAAGGACAAAACATGCTAATTATTGTAAAATAATTAATTTAAAATAAAAATCATTATTAATTTTGTATTATAAAATAAAAAATGTTTAGTATTTAATGTATTATTTTAATATGATTTTTATTTATTTTTTGTTATATTTCATTAGTAGTCAATTTCTAATAGTCTGTTTATAGGTATATTCATCAATGTTTTGTACATTTTCATTTTTATTTTGTATATTTTATTTTATTATTTTATTCTTTTATTTTATATATTTCTAATTTATTTTTAGGAGTATAAATATATTTTTATTTTATTTTTATGATGTTATCTGTATACTTAAATGAATAGCTATGTCTATTTTATATGTATATTTATAGGTATTTTACCTATGTATTATATGCATCTTTTTATTTTAATGTATTTCAATGAGTTTTATCTCAGTTTTATATTTTTAATATAATATAGATAATATTTACAATATTACAAAAAATATAAAGAATAAATAATAAAATAATATGATTCCCTTTTATTTATATACAAGTATAATGATAGGTATTTTGTCTATGTATTTATAGACTTATTTTCATTTTCTTTTCAGTTTTATTTTAGTTTTAATATGTACATTTGTTATGAACGATATTTACAAAATTATAAAAATATGAATTTGTAAAAATAGTAAAGAATGAATAAATTGATTACTTTAATCGGTATAATGTACAATAGGGGTCAAAAACCTAACTTTCACAGAGTAACTCATAAAAATATAAAACCACCATCATTAAATAACTTGTGAAAAGTCATATACAATTAGGTGATTTTGATATGTTTTGAGATTTTATATGAAAGGTATGAGTCTCTGAAGTTTGGTTTTTGGCTTTTTATTTTGTGTATAAAATGGGCACAATATATTATTTTTGTACAAACTCAATTTCATATTTTTATTTACATTATTGTCAACAACTTTCATGACAAAATTTATTCATTTTATGAATAAATAATAAAGAATAAAATAGGTATCAAAAAGGCTTAAATGAATGAATAAAAGAATTGTGTTTTATTATATTTTGGCCCCTATCTCCCCCTACTTTATTCCTTATCGACCAACTCAATTCTTGACTTGGTCTCGGGGTTTAGGGTCATAAAATATTTTCAATATTTTATTCCTTTTTCTTTTCTTCTCTTTATCTATAATTTTGGCATTAAAAACCTTATTTTATGTACAATTAATACAACAAATAATGAATGTTATTATGTACAAATCGATGCTATTTACATGAATTAGCTAGGGTTTTTAAGGTCAAAATGATAGAATAAAAGTGATGAAATGGAGATTCATCAGTGACCTCCAGGTGTGATCCATAAAGAACTTCGTGCTGCAGCTTTGCTTCTCGGAGTTGCTCAAGCCTCATTATGCACTGTCGGATGTCACTCGAGGCGACGATCTGAGAGCCTTCCACGAGCTCTAGCTTCTCTGGCTAAACCCCATCTCAGGTGAATACTTCTACCTCTTTTTCCTTTCCTATGTTCTTCTTTTCTTACTTTATCTACATCCCCCATCTCCACCATCTCGGCCTTGACACCCACTTTCACTGCCATAGACTCTTTATCCATCGTTGACCACCTCGATCGCCGCACACCGCCCTCGACATCACCTCCACATCACTTCGGCCACTGCCTATGTCATGACCCCAAGTTCAGGTTGTTAGATCCTCCCCATATCTAGATCTGGTTACCGATAATAATTTATTCAAAAATCACAACTAACATTTAGAAATAGACTGCAATTAAAATACTCGAAAAGAAGTATTTGATTTTTTCCATTCACAAAATAAAGCTTACATGATACGTTGTCCCACTATAATCATTTACACGTACATCATCTGGAAGGAAATACACAAAAATATTATCAACTACCATATGGAGTGAAGCTACTATAGCTGGCTGGATGGCTATTATGTTAGCTGATCAGATTACTAACGTCCTTGCGATGGCTCACTGACACCTGTTGGGTTTTCCATAAATTACAGGATAATAATTAGAGAATGGTAAGTAATGAAGAAGAGAAAAGCAAACAAATGGTGTAATTTTGCAAAATTTGTTATGAAAAAAGTTTCATTCCTTCTCATTAGTATAAGTCCTATACATTCTATTCCACATCAGGGATTAGTCCAAGGGAACCTTACCATTCATGGACTCTGAAGATATGGATACTTCTAGATTGGATAATGCGTGATCTGGTGAGCATATGTCACCACACGACACCTGAACCAATCCTTCAATACTACCCTAACAATTTGCTTTTCTTTTATTATATAGGGTTTCAAACTCTTAGCCTGGCAAACAAAGAATCACATCATCCTCGAGGACCTAGTTTCTTAAACCTCATGGTAACCTTTAATCACATAGCCTACCGGCTTTAAATGCATGTTATCGTGACCCAGCCGCTATTGAACCACCTGTGTCTCCACATGGCATGACCACATCTTCCGTCATTCAACTCGAATATATTGGCACCATGTACCACGCATTGCAAATCATTCATTTCATGCGTACTTATAAAACAGGGCAACCACGTACCACCTAGGTAGGGCAACACTAATACGGATTCCTTTGACAAACCTATAGGTTGCATGCCCTACCAATATTTATACTCCATGTCATTCTTAATGTAAGACACAATCTTTTTCAGGATCCAACTTAATACACATCAATTCCCATGATGTAATTCCTCCGTTAAGCATTCAATTTGCATATTCATCAATATTGGGTATATACTTACACATATATTAATTCATATATTTATATATTCATATTTATACTCATTTTAACTTCCTACTCATTTTAACTTCCAAACCCTAGCTTTCCAAGCCACAACATCCATTTGATGCTTAGACCTTATTTTAGTTGAAATTACAGAGAATTTTTTCATATTTTCTCAAAAATAAACAAATTAGGATTCTTTATAGCAAGAATCATAAAATCAAAAATCTCAGCAATCTCATATGAAAGCCCAACAACAAAAGGAAGGATTATGTTACCTAATCAAGATCTCTCTCACTTATACATTACTTTATCAGGATTAATTTTCAAAAAGGACGATTTACGGCTCCTGAAATGATCGAAATTCATTTTTTATCAAAACCGCTTAGAACATGCCAAGAATGCGAAGAACAAATGAAAAACACGAAGAAGACATGAAGAACACAAAGAATGCGAAGAACATATGAAGAACACAAAGAGCATGAAGAACATATTTTTCTCTTAAAATTTCAGCAAAGCTTCCCTTTATACATGGAGATATTTTTAGGAATATTTCGGCAGAGTTTCCCCTTATATTGAAACATATTTCTAGGAAATTCCGGTAGAGTTTCCCCTTATATCGGGATATTTTTCAAAAGAAAAATGACAAGAGTTTCCTCTATAAAATCATCGAGAGGAAAACAATTATAAATTTGGAAGAACAAAACTAAAAATGATGGAGAATCAGTAAACACCACGCGTTTTAGATGAATAAAGGTGTGACGAATCACATTATTCACTGGCATGCATATCCACCTGCACCTAAGTAAGATGCTACATAGATTTCACACAGTACATAGTAGTATAACTCAAACAAATAGGGGTATTTTTCTCTCATATCTAACTCAGGCTCCCTTGTGGCTTCTTCAAACTCTTGATTGCGTCACGATACTTTAACTAGACATACCTCTTTATTCTTCAACCTTTTGATATCACTGTCTAGTATTTGCATAGGTATTTCAAGGTATGCCTGGTCTGGCTCAACATGCAAATTATCATAGCTTATCTTATTCTCAAGATACTTATACACTTTCTCAGATTTGATACATGAAAATCATCATGTATTGACGAAAGATGTGGAGGAAGTGCAATTCTATATGCATCTTTTCCAATCCGCTGAATAATTTCAAAGGGACCCAGAAACCTGAGTGCCAACTCCCCATGCAAGACAAACCTCCGAACTCCCTTCATAGGTGATACTTCGAGGAATACAAAGTCACCTACCTCAAACTCAAGGTCTCTTCATCTGGTATCACTATAGCTTTTCTGGCGACTTTGAGTAGTTATTCGTCTTTTTCGAGCAAGCTCTATAGCTTCCCTTGTCTCGTAGAGTCTATCTGAATCATGAAGGTTCTATATCCCGACCTCTTGTAACACAAAGGAGTAGTACACCTTCGTCCATATAGTACTTTAAACACTGACATGCCAATACTTGCATGGTAACTATTGTTGTACGTGAATTCTGTAAGACGCAAATGTTTAATCCACGATCCTTTCCATTCTAAGGCACATGCTCGCAGCATATCCTCTAAAGTCCAAATGGAGATTTACCATCTATTTGTGGATGATATGCAGCGCTTAAATATAACTGTGTGCCTAAGGCTTTCATGAAGTTCTCCCATTAGTGTGAGGTGAATCGTGAATCTCGATCCAAAACTACCTCCTTTGGATACCATGGAGACCTATCACATGTATAATATATAACTCAGCAAGCTGGTCTAGAGTGGAGGATAAGCTTATTGGAATAAAATGTGCTACTTTGGTCAGGTGATTTATTATAACCCATATACTATATTTACCACCAGTCGTCTGAGGTAAGCTAGTAACGAAGTCCATGGAAATGCTTTCCCATTTCCATCAGGTATATGGAGAGGTTGCAACAATCCTTGTGGCTTTTGGTGTGAAGCCTTTATCTATTTCCAAGTGAAACATGAATTCACAACTCAACAACATCCTTCTTCATTCCCGGCCACCAAAAGTATGAACGAAGATCCTTATACATCTTTGTAATTCCTGGCTGAATAGATAATATAGAGCAATGAGCTTCATGTAATATATCTTTCCTCAATTCAGGTGTGATTGGTACACAAACTCTGTGATGGTTATATAGTAACCCATCTTATATATGGGATCCCTCTATCTCATTCTTCTCAAGTTGTTGTCTCAAGACTTTAAGGACTGGATCATCCTCATGTCCTTTCTTTATTTTATCCCAGATCTCTGGTTTATGTCGATGAGGAATAGTTATAGTACCGCCACTACTATCAAATTATTTCCATTCACTCAATGTTGATAATAAACCCTATAAGTTGATATAACTCACCAACCAAAGTGAATAAGCTCTTCTACTAAGGACATCTACTACGACGTTCCACTTACCAAGGTGGTAGGATATGGTTCAATCATAGTCTTCAACAACTCTAGCCACCGTCTCTGTCTTATATTGAGCTCCTTCTGATCAAACATATATTTCAAGATTTTATGATGGTGAATATGTCAAAAGTAATACCATAGAGGTAGTGTATCCATATTTTTAAAGCGAAGACTACATTAGTTAATTCAAGGTCATGTGTCGGGTAGTTCCTCTCATGTGTCCTGAGTTGTCGTGATGCATAGGCAACTACCTTAGCATGTTGCATAAGAACTGCCCCAAGTCCTTCTTTAGATGCGTCAGTATACACTGTAAACCCTTCAGTTCCAAAAGGTATAGTAGAGATAGGTGCAGATGTTAGGCATTCTTTTAGTGGTTGAATACTGGCTTTGCATGCGTTAGATCATATGAATGGGACTTCCTTCTGAGTTAGCCTAGTCATTAGTAATGTTATTCATGATAAGTCCTTCACAAATCTTTTGTAATATCCAGCTAAACCCAGAAAATATCTTATTTTTGTTACTCTTCAGGCATTCCCAACTCATCATTGCACTAACCTTTGTTGGATCAACTCATATACCTTCCCTAGAAATAACATGGCCTAAGAATGATACTTTGGACAACTAGAAGTTACATTTGCTATATTTAGCATATAGTTAGTTCTTCCTTAGTGTTTGAAGTGCCTGTCGGAGATGGTGTTCATGCTAATACTTATACTTGGAGTAAATAAGCACATCATCAGTAAAAAAAACTACTACAAAATGATATAAGAACTCCTTGAATACTCTATTCATGAGATACTTGAAGGCTGTTGGGGCATTTGTCGGTCCAAACGACATAACTAAGAATTCCTAATGTCCATATATAGTTCGAAAGGATGTCTTGGGGATATCTGCATCTTTAATCTTCAACTGATGGTATCCATATCTTTAGTAAATCTTGGAATACACAATTGATCCCTATAATTGATAAAGGAGATTCATCTATTCTTGGTAGCGGATACATATTCTTTATTGTCTTCATGTTTAGTTGTCTATGGTCAATGCACAACCACATTGACCCATCCTTCTTCCTCACAAACAAGACATGTGCATCCCATTTTGAAGTACTAGGATGAATGAATCCTTTATCTAATAAGTCTTGTAACTGTACCTTTAATACTTGTAACTCTACTGGGGACATCCTATATGGAGGGATAGAGATGGGATGAGTATAATGAGTGAGAGAGATTTCAAATTCAATCTCGCTCAGGTAGTAACCCAGGTAGTTCTTCTGGAAATATGTCAGGAAACTCGTATACTATATGTACATATTATATCATTCTTTCTGGCCCTGATGTAGTAGATACATAAGCTAAATAACCTTGCCACCCTAGCTCTAACTACAATTGTACCTTCAAAATAGAGATATATTTGACATTATCATTAGATCTCTTTGCAGTGAACTGGAATTCTACCGACTTAGGAAGGTGAAATGTTACTATCTTCTGAAAATAGTCAAGACATGCAGGATGTCTTTCTAGCCATTCCATCCCCGGGATGAGATCAAAGTCCTCCATTTAGATTAGTAGTAGTGAAACAGGTAACTGATGTCATGCTATCAGTACTATACAATTATCCAGGATTTCTCATATTATAAATATTTATCCTCTTGGTCCCTTGATCAGATAGGATTGTTGTACTTGTACTGCTACCTTACCCAAAGTGGGTACTAACAGTAGAGCAATAAATGAATGTGAAGCACCAGAATCAAACAAGGCATGTACTGAAAAGCCATGAATAGTAACGGTACTGATAACTGGCATTTTGCGAGGGTCAAAATTATGTTGTCGCTGAGGAGACCACTCACAGAACATCGGTTAGTCAGCAATTATCCCACAATAAAAGAATGAATAGATTAAGTCCCAAAAATGTGAATTAATATTTATTACTCTACCACAAAATGCATAGTGAACAAGCATGTAGAAGTCGAACCACAGAGAGCAATATAAAAGTGCAGTAGCCTAAGATGTGCATGTACCACAGAGTCATCCTTGTGTCAAGCCTATTTTTGTGGGTTTTTATCTTTTTATTATTATTTTTTATTTTCATTTTATTTTTTTTTTCTTTTCTTTTTTTTATATTTTTCATTTTAATAATAAAGTTATGTAATATATATATCTATATAATTTATAGAATATGAATATATAGATATATACCCATAAAGGGTATGTATAAAGTATATAATAAGTACATATGTATATATGTATCTATATATATATATATTCTTAATTTAATTCTCAGATTGTTATACATTAATAAATACATATATATATATGTATATATAATATATTTTTTTTCAATAAGGGAATATATATATAATGTAGAGAGAGGGGTGATACAATATTTATAAAAATATACAAAAATAGTCAAAAATTCATAAATAAAGTCTTTTTGGTATTTTCATGATTTTTTACTATTTTTTGTGATTTTTGGGTATTTTTCAAAATATTTTTGGTATTTTTAAATAGCAAAATAAGGGAAAACGGGGAGCTAGCTACTGGCTGAGAGAAAAATGGACATTAAAAATATAAATCAGCCACAAATTGTTTCCCAACTATTTTTAAAAGAAAGAGGATAAAATATAGAACCTATAAGAGTTGAGTTTGCAATTTTTAGGGTTTTCTAGAATTTTTTATATTTTTTAGAAGTTTTTGAGTATTTTTGAATTTTTAAGGTTTTTATTTTGAGATTTTTAATGATTTTTGGACTGACACTTAATTATGATAAAATAGACCTTAGATAATTTTTTTGAAATTTTTCGAGGTGGTTCAATATTTTTTTGGTATTTTCTAAGCTAGACAGTAAATAAAATGCATGTTTTTAATTTTTCATAAATGCACAATGTAACAAAAATGAAAAATAAAATTATAGCGTGCAAGAGCAAGCTAAGAGGAGCTTATATCCATTTTTGCAAAATTTTTCAAATTAATATGAGGCATGAAATAAATGGACAAAGCATACAAAAATATCAGACCTGGTAGGGGCATTTTTGCACATAAAAATAAACTCAGGGACTTCGGTGCAAAAACACCAAAAATATTACACATGAACTGCAAGTTTAACGGCTAACATGAAATACAAAATCCGCCAGGGGTTTGACTGTAACTTTCACGCGTCTCGTGTGGGACTGCACGTGAGGCGCGTGAGGACCTAATTGCAATTCGGGAAAATATAGGGGTCCTACTGCAAAATGTACAACTTATTTACAACGTGCGAATTTATTTACAGTATTAAACATTAAATACAAAAAGTTCGAGGGGGCTCAGTGTAATTTACCCCCAAAGGCGCGCAAATGGACGGCGATGGGCGCACCACTTATCCACGTGTCGGGCTCTCGAAGCCCGATACCCCTTCGACGATCTTCAGCCAAGATTGCTTCTGATGTCTGATTGAACGGCCGAGGCAGCTGCTACATGGACAACCCTGATTAGATCTGGGGTCATCTCCTTCATCCGATGGTGGCTGCTGATCACGAAGAACACGGAAGAACAGCTGGCTTCCCTGGCTTCGATCTTTGATTCCTCCGCCTCCAGACGCTCCTGGTTGATGGCGACGGGTTCCATACATCCGGTGAGGTGGCGCGCACCGTCCGAGGTACTCCAGAAGGTCCAGGACCCCCTAGATCGGTTCAACGAGCTCGGAGAAGAAAGGAGGGTCCTGGAACCTCGCAGGGGATCGAATCGAGCCCTAGGGGGCTCCGTTCAGCTTCTAACCTGCACCAAAAGCATGAGGGGCTCGAGGGGGTCTTCCTCGACCAGGGGTTAAGGCTAAAAAGATAGGGGATGGTGAGGGGTGGCGAGGTCCGACGAAGCGGAGGAGTTGGACCTCGATTCGCAGAGCTGGAGAAGCTCTGGTTGATCTAATGCGTGGGTTAAGCGTGGAACGCGTAGGGAAATGAAGTGAGGTGAAGCGAGGGGTCGGATCGTGCGTAGATCAGGGTAGAGAGGTTCGCCAGAGCTGAACTCCGACGAACTTCGATCTGGGTCTAATCGAGCACCGACGGCACTACTAATTATTCTAAAGACTGGATTAAAGATTAAAAACTAAAACTAAGCTACAAAACGAGACAAATCAGCTCTTTCACCTGGTGGTCGACCAGGGAGCAGGACCTCCGGCGAGCGGCGGTCGTGGGCACTTCCTTCGACTCCTCCGACCGACTAAGACTGCCAGGAGTACCCCCCTGTCACGAGGATCCTCCAAGGGATGGAATTGAGGGTAGAAAGCGACCGAAGGGGGACCAAACTGGGGGAGGAGATCGAAGGTATTATTTATAGACATGGACATACACCCTTATTGGCCGGGGCGCCACGAAGAATCGGTAGGTTAGATGGTCGATCTAGGTTGTTGGCGGTGATGTACAATGATCGGTGATCATTTTGTCAGAAGACTTCGATGGCCAATGATGGACGAGTCGAGTGGGAAAAAAGGGAAAAGACGGACGGAAAAGACCAGCCACGTTGTTTCAGCCGCCTGGGGGTCGAGTTGACCAGGCGGTCAACAAAATGCTGGAAGCTGATTGGGCCAGGTCAGTCCGGGTTTGACTTATTATTTTATCCTAACAAATGAATTTATTTAATTTTACTTTTAAAATAAAAAATGTTTATTAAATAATGTAGTATTTATTTATGATTTTTATTTAATTTTTCGATGTATTTTATTATGGTTTTAATTTAATAATGTATTCATCCATGTATTTACATGTATTTTATGTATTTTATTTTATTTATTTCATTTAGTTATTTTATTGTCTTATTTTGTAAATTTATAATTTATTTTTGTGAGTGTGAGGGTATTTTTATTTAATTTTTATAAGTTTATTTTCATATTTGAATAAATAGATCTATATATAAGTAGGTATACTTATAAGTATTTTACCTATATGATGCATATACTTTATTTATTTTATGTATTTTCTTGGTTTTTATTTTAGATGTGTATTTTTAGTAAGTTATATGTAATATTTACAATATTATAAAAATATTAATGAATGTTTTCCTTCTTTATTTAGATATATACTTAACATCGGTATTATGCCTATTATCTTGCGTAGACTTATTTTATTTTATAAATCCTTTTTAGTTTTATTCTAATCTCAATATGTACATGTATTATACACATTATTTACACAATTCTAAAAAATAGAATTTGATAAAAATAATGGTCAATGAATTAATTGAATATTCTAATCAGGCAGATTGCACAATGAAGGACAAAAACCTAACTTTTGCAGATGGACTCCAAAAATTATGAAACCAATTTTATTAAATAGTTCTTGGAAAGCTATATACAATCAAAGGTGAGTTTGGGTGATTTGGAGTTTTTGTTTGCAAGCTATGGGTCTGTGAAGTTGAGATTTTTGCTTTTTATTCTGTGTATAAAATGTACACTGAGTATTATTTTCACACAAACTTAATTTTATATTTTTATTTACATTTTTATCTACATCTTTCATGTACAAAGTTTCTTTATTTGATTAATGAATAATTATATACAACATAGGTGTCAAAAATGCATAAATAAATGCATGAATAGATGAGGTATTTATTGTACACTGGCCCTTATCTCCGCCTACTTTATTCCTTGTCGACCAATTCCATGCTGGCCTTGGTCTCGGGGTTAGGGTCATAAAATATTTGCAATATTTTACTCCTTTTTCTTTTATCCCCTTTATTCTATAATTTTGGCATTAAAACCCTTATTTTATGTACAATGAATACAATAAATAATAGATGCTATTATGTACAAATTGATGCCATTTACATGCATTTACTGGGGTTTTCAAGGCCAAAATGATAGAATAAAGGTGATGAAATGGAGGTTCATCACCCCCCTATACTTGCCTTTGCTAGTCCCTAGCAAATACTTATGCAATAAGTACAAAAAGAATGAAAAGAAAAGAAAAAGGAAAATGAAAATAGAAAAAGATAAAATGAATAGGATAGCTTTCAGTGTAATCTCTTGTCCTTACAAAATCGGAGTTTGGAGCACATGTTAGACCTTGGTGTGAAAATGTGAGTGGAACCTAGTTGGGAACCAAATTTAAAACACAACAGCCTTCGAGAGTCACAGAACTCGGTTCAAATCTCCTCAATAGCCAGGTCAGAACTAGCCTACATCATACGCAAACCCTTATGACTATGAGGCTGACTTGTACAGTGTAAGTGATGGTGGCTCTCCCCAACTAAAATGACAAAGGGACTGACTTCTCCAGAATGACAACCCAATGATTCCCCAATCCAGCCCTCTACTGTCGAGGAGCGGGGTATTCCCTTCTAAGTTCAAGTAGCATCCAACTCAAGAGGAGGAGGGGAAGAAAAGAATGAACGGTAACCGGTGTACTTACCTATCCTGGGATGCAAGACCAGTGTAGTCAAGTCATCCGTCTGCAGGCTCACATGGTGTAACTTTGATGCTCAAGCTTGCTTATTTTCTATACAACATATATACATACTCCGGCAGGCACTTTTATTTTTAGTTACAAGCCTGTCCACTTTTTGGAGTTTTTTTTTCAACATACTATTTATAGCAGCATTTACATAAGGACTTTTCCCTCTTGAGTCAGAAAACTATCCCTCTTTTGAAGCTTCATTGCAACCCGCACTCTCCTGTCATTCGACTTCATTGAAACCGGACCAGGTTGGGGTGCACTTCCCTCCCTAGACGAGGATGAATGTTTCCACTCGTGTGCGTCTCAGACTGGAAAATCCAACCCCCTCACCACTCCAACTGAGTTGAGCCAAGTGAAAGGTGCAAGTGTCCAAGTTAGGTCACGGCGGACAAGAGTCATACGTGTGTTTCGAAAAGTTCTAGTTAGTCCACTGAGGTGACTTGAACCCAGTCCTGATTTCTCAAAGAATTAAGTCTGAATAGACCTGAAGTACCTTAAACCTAGTTCCCGTAAGGTTCCAGTGCGGTTAGGTGCGGTAAGGTCCAACCAAGCTCCAATCTTCGACTGTATTGGACTAGTTCAATCATCAAGCTCAATCAAAGAATATGGATGCTATGCAAATGCTATTTACAAATATGCAATTTCAAAGAATTTTGAAAGCAAAGAGAAAATTTTTACACAAAGAATTTTGTAAGTAAAATAATTTTGGCACTCAAAGTATGAAATATGTACAACTATTTACACGGGCGTGCCGCTTTATTTTACAAGCCTTAAAGAATGTACAGGATTGATCAAAGTGATTTACTAAAGTGTATACACAATTGATAAAGAATTCAATGTATTTATGGTTCATTTTATTTCTTTTATTCCTCAAATTTACTTGAAAAATCATTTTGAAAACTATAGTACAAAATAATTTTTGCAAATAGTTACAAACATTTGAAAGCCATTTTTGCAAAGATTTTGCAAACACTATATACATTTTTCAATATAATTTTACAAAATGTTTTTTAAACATTTGCACATAGGTTTTTCAAATCCTTTATTTCACAAAATAAAAGAATTTTGCAATCAAAATATTTTACAAAGGTTGAAATCGTTTCACAAAAAGTTTTCCAAATAGTTCACACCATTTTTCAAATAATTTTGCAAAACTATTTAACCTGGTTTATTAATCAGTATATACAACGAGCAAAAACTTATTTGGGCTCTTATAAGTTTTATTTGGAATTGTTTCTTGTTTTTGTATGAGAGATTTCTTTGTATACTCCTCAGCCTTATTTTGAAAATTGTTTTGGAAAAGATTTTTGAAAACTATAGTCCAAATTATTTTTACAAACCTGTACACACATTTGCAAATCATTTTGCATTGGTTTTCCAAACAGAATAAATAGATTTTTCAAATAATTTTGCAACCATTTTCTAAACCATTTGCAAATCATTTTTCAAAAAATTTTTATTTTACGCAAAGAAAATAAATTTTGCAATCCAAAACATTTACAAAGGTTGAATACTTTTTACAATCCTTTTGAAATGTTTTCACAAATAGTTTCAAATCTTTCACAAAGCTACATTGCCTGATTTATTAATCAGTATGTAAGAATCTGAGGAGCTCACAGTCATATTTTATTATAGTAATAATGATACTTTTATTTATAGTATGAGTTATGGCTTAAAGTATATACAAGGTATATACGACCCCCCTATACTTAGCTTGAGCTATGTCCTCAAAGATCGAAGAGAAAAGAAAAGACATAACTCGTACTGAGTATAGACAAGTCGAAAGAACATATGAATAAGAATGAATGAATGCGAAGTTGACCGTTCCCCCTATACTTAGGATCGAATAATCTTGAGTATAGCAGACTGTACATAAAGCGGGGAGGGTCAAGGATGGGAATACACAGATCGTACTCAGATTGTCTCCCCCTATACTTAGGGTAAGACACTCATAAGTATAGACAAGAAGAGGAGACAATGGAGAGGATCAAAATGAAATGAAAAACTCGGGGTGCACATCCCCCCTATACTTAGGGTAAAGTATGTCGTAAGTATAGAAAACTGTCTACAAGGGCGGCACCTTTTAGATACAAAAAGAAGATAGAATAGGAAAAGAAGAAAAGAAGAAAATCAGATAAATAGTTTTTGGAGTACATTGTCTGAATCTTCTGATGTTGTCACTGTTGTGGATATGTCATCATGGTGCACAAGCTGAATGGAGTCTATAACGACCAAGAATGTATCTGGTTTGAGGTAAGGCTTCAGGAGTTGGCCGTTGACGACGAATGGTTGTGCGTCAGGGGACAATTATGATATGGCAATACTTCCATTGTCACGCACTTCACAAACTCGAAATGGCCCTGTCCACTTACTCTTCAATTTGCCCGGGAATATCCGCAACTTTGCATCAAATAACCACACCTTCTGTCCAATATCAAAGGTCTTTCGTCTGATGTGCCGGTCGTGCCAGCATTTCACCTTCTCTTTGTACATAAATGTGTTGTCGTATGCATAGTGTCGGAACTCCAAGAGTCTGTTCATATCATCCTTTCTTTTCTGATCACTTTTGCGTGAGTCCAAATTGCAACTGTTAACTGCCCATAAAGACTTGTGAATTAATTCAACTGGAAGATGGCACAGCTTCCCATATACAAGACGATAGGGCGACATGCCCAAGGGAGACTTGTAGGCGGTTCTGTAAGCCCATAAGACCGAGTCCAAGAGTTGGGACCAGTCCTTCCTGTTTGGCCTGACAAGTTTCTGCAGGATAGTCTTGATTTCTCTGTTTGATAATTCTGCCATGCCATTGGTCTGAGGATGGTAAGGAGATGCACCACGATGATCGATGCCGTACTCCTTCGTCAATTTCTTGACCTCTTTATTGATGAAATGGCTACCCCCATCTGATATGAGAATTTTCGGTATCCCGAACTGCGAGATGATGTTCTTCTTCAGGAATTGACATACTGTTCAGCTGTCGGCGGCTCGAGCAGGGATAGCTTCAACCCAGTGACTCACGTAATCGACGGCAAGAAGGATGTGCTCAAAACCTTGACTGTTAGGGAAAGGTCCCATGAAGTCAATGCCCCATGCATCGAAAACGTCTGCTATCTGAATGATTTTCAGGGGCATCGAATCTTTGGCAGTGAGTGTACCTTTCAATCTCTGACAATCAATACATCGCTTGACAAACTCTGTTGCATCCTTAAATAATGTTGGCCACCAGAAGCCACATTGAAGTACTTTAGCTGCCGTACGATCTCCAGAGTGATGTCCACCAGATTCGAGCGAGTGACAATGCTCGAGGACGCTAAATTACTCCTCCTGAGGGATGCACCTGCGCCAGATGGAATCAGCCCCTTCCCTGAATAGAAGAGGATCCTCCCATTGGTAGAAACGGATGGTCGACATGAATTTGTTCTTCTGATTCTTCTTCCAATCCGATGGCGTTACCCCAGAGGCGAGGTAGTTGACTATATCAGCATACCAAGGAAGAGAATCCACTGCAAGGATTGATTCGTCAGGAAAGGTTTCTGTAATAGGTGCACTGTCCAGAGGAAGCTCATGCTGCTCGATTCTGGAGAGATGGTCTGCTACCACATTCTGAACTCCAGGATTATCCTTAATTTCAAGATCAAATTCCTGGAGGAGAAGGATCCATCTAATTAGTCACGGCTTGGCATCCTTCTTCTGCTGGAGGTACCGGATAGCAGAGTGGTCTGTAAAAATTGTGACTTTTGATCCAAGCAAATAAGATCTGAACTTCTCAAGGGCGAAAACCATGGCCAGCAACTCTTTCTCTGTCACTGTGTAATTTCTCTGTACTTCATCTAACGTTTTGCTGGCTTAGTGAATGGCATAGGGCGCCTTCTCTTTCCTTTGCCCGAGAACAACCCCAACTGCAAAGTCTGACGCATCGGTCATTATCTCAAAGGGAAGAGACCAGTATGGCGGCTGTAAGATTGGAGCCTGAGTAATAAGCTCCTTCAGCTGATTGAAAGCAAGGAGAACCTGCTGATCTACATTGAACTCGGTTTCCTTGCACAGAAGCTCTGTCAAAGGTCGGGCAATGCGACTGAAATCCTTGATGAATCGCCTGTAAAATCCCACATGCCCCGGGAATGACCTTACATTCTTCACTGACTGAGGTGGTTGTAGATTTGCGATAACATCCACCTTTGCCGGGTCAACTTCCATGCCACGTTTAGAAACGCCGTGACCCAGCACAATGCCTGCAGTGACCATGAAGTGGCTCTTTTCCCATGAAAGTGCTAAATTAACTTCCCGACACTTCTGAAACACTCTGTCTAGATGCTCAAGACAAGAATCGAAACTATCACCATAGACAGAGAAGTCGTCCATGAACACCTTGAGAAAACTGCCTACCATCTCGGCGAAGACTGCTAACATGCATCTTTGGAAGGTTGCAGGTGCATTGCATAATCCAAAGGGCATTCTCTTGAAGGTGTAGGTGCCGAACGGGCAAGTGAAGGTAGTCTTCTCTCGATCTTCAAGCGCGATTGCCACTTGGTTGTACCCAGAATACCCATCCAGAAAGCAGAAGAACTCCTTGCCTGCTAGTCTTTCCAGTACTTGATCAATGAATGGCAAGGGGAAGTGGTCCTTCTTTGTTGCAGCATTAAGACGACAGTAGTCAACACACACCCGCCAGGATGTTGGTACCCGAGTGGATATTTCCTCTACTTTATCATTTGTAACCACGGTAAGCCCGGACTTCTTTGGAACTACATGTAGTGGGCTTACCCATTTTGAGTCGGAGATGGGATAGATAAAGCCTGCATCACACCATTTCATTATCTCTTTCATAACGACGTCCCGGAGGTTAGGGTTCAACCTTCTTTGGAATTCGCGGGACGGCTTGGCATCTTCCTCCAGATAGATGTGGTGTGAACACAAGGCCGGATTGATCCCTCGGAGATCTGATACACACAAACCAAGTGCCTTGCGGTTCTTTTCTAGAATCTCGAGAAGTCGAGATTCCTGATTCGAATTCAGCCTACTGCTGATGATGACCGGATACATTTGTTCTCCACCCGCAAGGAAAGCATATTTCAGGCCTGCCGGAAGTGGCTTGAGTTCTGGTTTTGACATGTCCAACTTGTCGGTCACTTCAAATACTATGTTGGTGGTGGGATGTACTTCTTTGGAGGGGCTACCTTCCTCATCATTCTGCTGGAATCCCAGTGATGTGCCGAACGGTTCTGCGCTAGGCTGATCGTGTTTGGTCTGGAGTGAATGCTCAAGAAGATGCGCCTGCATCTGAGAATCTGTCTCTCAAGAATCATCGGAGTATAAGGTAACTGTGCTTTCCAAGTCCTCCTCGAGTGTGAGGATTTCTCGGGTCCATGAATCATTCAATGACAAAGGTGAATCTCTAATCTCAGCAATAAAGTCAGAGTCTGCTTCTGATGCTGCCTGGCTCTCATCAGTCGTGGAATTCGGCTCTCTGCTCATGTTTATAGTGATTTGCTTGGTGTTCGAACTAAAAGTAATCTTGCCAGCCCTGTAATCGACCATGACACCTGAAGTACGTAGGAATGGTCGGCCAAGGATGATAGGGATCTGGAGCAGAGGTGCAGGTGAGTCCATATCAAGGACCACAAAGTCAGCTGGGAATTGCGTCTCCTGTACTTTAACCACTACGTCTTCCAACAGACCCCGGGGCCGCTTGATGGATCGGTCAGCGAACTGAAGGATCATGCGTGTCTGCTTGAGCGGACCCAGCCTAAATTCTTGCATTATGGATGAGGGCAGAAGGTTGATGGAAGATCCACTGTCAAGGAGAGTGCGCTCGAAGACCTCGTCAAAAATCTCACAATTGATCAGAGATGCTCCTGTGTCTTGCTTTTTCTGTGGGAGGTTGCTGATAGCTGCAACAGTGGCCATTGATAGCACGTGCTTCTCAACTTGCTGGCGTCTGTTCTTTCTTGATGGGCGACGCTTGCTGGTACATACCTCCTTTAGTCCTTTCTTCACAGCCGGCATGTACTCCACGGCCTTCAATAAGGGCATCTCAACAGTCAGCTTGTCTAATATTTCCACAACTCCT
Organism: Ottelia alismoides; assembly: GCA_037367405.1. Taxonomy (NCBI): domain Eukaryota; kingdom Viridiplantae; phylum Streptophyta; class Magnoliopsida; order Alismatales; family Hydrocharitaceae; genus Ottelia; species Ottelia alismoides. The sequence continues at coordinate 1,355,518 of JAZKJV010001396.1, forward strand.
GGATCAGACAATGCCTTTTTTTGTTTTACAATTTTTTTGGATTTTTCTATTGCATGAGGAAAAGGAATATGTACATCTCTAGCAGGAGAAATAGAGTTCTTATTTACATCAAAATCATCGCCCATAAAATGTTGTACATCCGAACTACAAAAAGGAGTACAAACTGTATCCTGGTGTGCTGGTGCTGAGGGGCGAGAAAAAAGTATAGCTTTGGCTCCATCGGCTGGCGAGAGATCGGCTGCTGCTGGCGGCTCCTCCAAGGCTAGCACGGCTTTGCTTCGGCCACAAGCTTCTTTTTGTGGTTTTTGCTTTTGCTGATTTTTTTGTATTTTTGGCTGGGATTTTGGCTCTATTCCTTATGGGACGTGCCTCGCTCAAGGGAGTAGGGTTTTGGTCCCCCTCCAAGGTACCTGAAAACAATGAGGGCTTTATGAACCCAGTACAATGATAGTCCATTACGGATTTTAATTAAGGTTAAAGTTTATTTAGCAGTCCCCTTGTTTTAGTTTTTTTTTTGTTTTCACTTTTTTTGAGTTTGTTTCATATCAGCGCCTAACGTTTTTGTAAATTTTCATTTATGTCCTAGGTGCTCAAAATCAGAGGGAGATAGCGAAAAAGCCGTGCAAGTTGGTTCTATGATGGAAATCTCACCATTGAACCGAATGATGCATGCTGAGTTAGAAGACTTACAGTGCATCCCAGCTCTCTCCATGTGGTATGTAAAACAGAATTTTTAAACCTATCTACATGGCGGTGTGCATTCGACAAAATCGCCCTAAACATTAGCTGCCATTAACGTGAAGAACCACAAGTTACCCCTCCTCTTCTCGACACACTCAAGTTCAGGAGTAGCGCTTGATGGGGCTCGCTCACGGCACACGGGTTAAGAGATAAATGACCGAACTATTTAATTTTGACTAGATCCAAACGAAGTAGACTATAGGAACATACATTCTTATTAAGGTTTGGACCTACCTACCGGATCAAGCAACCTATATCTAGGGGCTCCAAGCACACAAAACAAAGTAAAACAAAGGCGGAAAGCACAAAACGGCGAAAAACAAAGAAAAGAAGGCGGCAGAAAACACAGAAAACAGCGATGAGGCCCCCAGGTGAACAGACACCCGGGCACTGGACCTCATTGTGAAGTGTAGAGTCCTGTTAATTATTACATGCCAAAATTGTCTCTCTCTCACCATAAATTACAAAAATGATCCTAATTTCTCTAGACCTATCTAACTCCCATCCCTTGGTATCCTTGATGCTCTCTCCAGATGGTCATGAGGTGAAGACCTCCCTCCTCCAAGCTCGGCTGCCTTGGCTCCCTAAGAAACCATCCTTGCGTGGCGGGCCCTTGCATCAAAGTCACAAAGAGATTGAATTAGTATAGCTCAATTAATAAAATAAGGCAGGAAAGAATTAATCACAATAAATACATAAATCAATGAAGCATGGTGATCAATTGCAAAATAAATAGCTGCTCCTCACTTTTTTAAACAAGAATGACAAAATTAATAGGCTACGCTCATTGCTCCCCGGCAATGGCGCCATCTAATAACTGGCATTTTGTGAGGGTCAAAATTATGTTGTCGCTGAGGCGACCACTCACAGAACATCGGTTAGTCAGCAATTAACCCACAATAAAAGAATGAATAGATTAAGTCCCAAAAATGTGAATTAATATTTATTACTCTACCACAAAATGCATAGTGAACAAGCATGTAGAGGTCGAACCACAGAGAGCAATACAAAAGTGCAGTAGCCTAAGATGTGCATGTACCATAGAGTCATCCTTGTGTCAAGCCTATTTTTGTGGGTTTTTATCTTTTTATTATTTTTTTTAATTTTTTTCTTTTATTTTTTTATATTTTTCATTTTAATAATAAAGTTATGTAATATATATATATAATTTATAGAATATGAATATATAGATATATACCCATAAAGGGTATGTATAAAATATATAATACGTACATATGTATATATGTATCTATATATATAATATATATACATATATTTTTCTTAATTTAATTCTCAGATTGTTATACATTAATAAATACATATATATATGTATATATAATATTTTTTCAATAAGGGAATATATATATATATATAATGTAGAAAGAGGGGTGATATAATATTTATAAAAATATACAAAAATAGTCAAAAATTCAGAAATAAAGTCTTTTTGGTATTTTCATCATTTGTTACTGTTTTTTGTGATTTTTGGGTATTTTTCAAAATATTTTTGGTATTTTTAAATAGCAAAATAAGGGAAAACAGGGAGTTAGCTACTGGCTGAGAGCAAAATGGACATTAAAAATATAGATCAGCCAAAAAAATTTTCCCAACTATTTTTCAAAAAAGAGGATAAAATATAGAACCTACATGAGTTGAGTATGCAATTTTTAGGGTTTTCTAGAATTTTTTATATTTTTTAGAAATTTTTGAGTATTTTTGAATTTTTAAGGTTTTTCTTTTGAGATTTTTAATGATTTTTGGACTGACACTTAATTATGATAAAGTAGACCATAGATAATGTTTTTGGAATTTTTCGAGGTGGTTCAATTTTTTTTTGGTATTTTCTAAGCTAGACAGTAAATAAAATGCATGTTTTTGATTTTTCATAAATGCAAAAATGCAACAAAAATGAAAACTAAAATTATGGCGTGCAAGAGCAAGCTAACGGGAGCTTATATCCATTTTTGCAAAATTTTTCAAATTAATATGAGGCATGAAATAAATGGACAAAGCATACAAAAATATCAGACCTGGCAGGGGCATTTTTGCACATAAAAATAAACTCAGGGACTTCTGTGCAAAAATACCAAAAATATTACACGTAAACTGCAAGTTTAAGGGCTAACATAAAATACAAAATCTGCCATGGGTTTGACTGTAACTTTCACGCGCCTCACGTGGGACTGCACGTGAGGCGCGTGAGGACCTAATTGCAATTCAGGAAAATATAGGGGTCCTACTGCAAAATGTACAACTTATTTACAACGTACGAATTTATTTACAGTATTAAACATTAAATACAAAAAGTTCGAGGGGGCCCAGTGTAATTTACCCCCGACGGCGCGCAAATGGGCGGCGATGGGCGCACCACTTATCCACGTGTCGGGCTCTCAAAGCCCGATACCCCTTCGACGATCTTCGTCCGAGATTGCTTCTGATGTCTGATAGAACGGCCGAGGCAGCTGCTACATGGACGGCCCTGATTAGATTTGGGGTCGTCTCCTTCATCCGACGGTGGCTGCTGATCACGAAGAACAGGGAAGAACAGCTGGCTTCCCTGGCTTCGATCTTTGATTCCTCCGCCTCCAGACGCTCCTAGTTGATGGCGATGGGTTCCATACGTCCGGCGAGGTGGCGTGCACCGTCCGAGGTACTCCAGAAGGTCCAGGACCCCCTAGATCGGTTCAATGAGCTCGGAAAAGAAAGGACGGTCCTGTAACCTCACAGGGGATCGAATCGAGCCCCAGGGGCTCCGTTCAGCTTCTAACCTGCACCAAAAGCATGAGGGGCTCGAGGGGGTCTTCCTCGACCAGGGGTTAAGGCTAAAAAGATAGGGGATGGTGAGGGGTGGCGAGGTCCGGCGAAGCAGAGGATTTGGACCTCGATTCGCAGAGCTGGAGAAGCTCTGGTTGATCTGATGCGTGGGTTAAGCGTGGAACGCGTAGGGAAATGAAGTGAGGTGAAGCGAGGGGTCGGTTCGTGTGTAGATCAGGGTAGAGAGGTTCGCCGGAGCTGAACTCCGGCAAACTTCGATCTGGGTCTAATCGAGCACCAACGGTCCTACTGATTATTCTAAAGACTGGATTAAAGATTAAAAACTAAAACTAAGCTTCAAAATGAGACAAATCAGCTCTTATACCTGGTGGTCGACCAGGGAGCAGGACCTCCGGCGAGCGGCGGCCGTGGGCACTTCCTTCGACTCCTCCGACCGACTGAGACTGTCAGGAGTACCCCCCCCTGTCACGAGGATCCTCCAAGGGATGGAATTGAGGGTGGAAAGCGACCAAAGGGAGACCAAACTGGGGGAGGAGATCGAAGGTATTATTTATAGACATGGACACGCACCCTTATTGACCGGGGCGCCACGAAGAATCGGTAGGTTAGATGGTCGATCTAGGTTGTTAGCGGTGATGTACAATGATCGATGATCATTTTGTCAGAAGACGTCGATGGCCAATGATGGACGATTCGAGCAGGAAAAAAGGGAAAAGACGGGCAGAAAAGACCAGCCACGTCGTTTCAGCCACCTGGGGGTCGAGTTGACCATGCAGTCAACAAAATGCTGGAAGCTGATTGGGCCAGGTCGGCCCAGGTTTGACTTATTATTTTATCCTAACAAATGAATTTATTTAATTTTACTTTTAAAATAAAAAATGTTTATTAAATAATGTAGTATTTATTTATGATTTTTATTTAATTTTTCGATGTATTTTATTATGGTTTTAATTTAATAATGTATTTATGCATGTATTTACATGTATTTTATGTATTTTATTTTGTTTATTTCATTTAGTTATTTTATTGTCTTATTTTGTAAATTTATAATTTATTTTTGTGAGTGTGAGGGTATTATTATTTAATTTTTATAAGTTTATTTTCATGTTTGAATAAATAGGTCTGTATATAAGTAGGTATACTTATAGGTATTTTACCTATATGATGCATATACTTTATTTATTTAATGTATTTTCTTGGTTTTTATTTTAGATGTGTATTTTTAGTAAGTTATATGTAATATTTACAATATTATAAAAATATTAAAGAATGTTTTCCTTCTTTATTTAGATATATACTTAACATAGGTATTATGCCTATTATCTTGCATATACTTATTTTATTTTATAAATCCTTTTTAGTTTTATTCTAATCTCAATATGTACATGTATTATACACATTATTTACACAATTCTAAAAAATAGAATTTGATAAAAATAATGGTCAATGAATAAATTGAATATTTTAATCAGGCAGATTGCAGAATGAAGGCCAAAAATCTAACTTTTGCAGATGGACTCCAAAAATTATGAAACCAATTTTATTAAATAGTTCTTGGAAAGCTATATACAATCAAAGGTGAGTTTGGGTGATTTGGAGTTTTTATTTGCAAGTTATGGGTCTGTGAAGTTGCGATTTTTGCTTTTTATTCTGTGTATAAAATGTACACTGAGTATTATTTTCACACAAACTTAATTTTATATTTTTATTTACATTATTATCTACAACTTTCATGTACAAAGTTTCTTTATTTGATGAATGAATAATTATATACAACATAGGTGTCAAAAATGCATAAATAAATGCATGAATAAATGAGGTATTTATTGTACACTGGCCCTTATCTCCCCCTACTTTATTCCTTGTCGACCAATTCCATGCTGGCCTTGGTCTCGGGGTTAGGGTCATAAAATATTTGCAATATTTTACTCCTTTTTCTTTTCTCCCCTTTATTCTATAATTTTGGCATTAAAACCCTTATTTTATGTACAATGAATACAATAAATAATAGATGCTATTATATACAAGTTGATTCCATTTACATGCATTTACTGGGGTTTTCAAGGCCAAAATGATAGAGTAAAGGTGATGAAATGGAGGTTCATCAGGTACCTCGTACGATTGTGCCTAAATTGCAGGCTTGTTCTTCAGTCATTGAATTGAGCTGGCATTGGAATAGGAAACCTAGAACCCGCAACAGTTTATAGTGGTTGTTGTATAGGAGATGCTTCTTGTAAGACACGACCTCTACCCTGTCTTCCTATGTATGTTTCTCCATTACTAGGGGTGGATGTTATACTATCAATTGGGGTTGGTTTAAACCCCTAACCTCTCAACTTTGGACAGTCTTTCTTGATGTGGCCTTCTTCATGACAGTAATAACATACACGTTTTCCTGTCTTAGCAGCATACCCAGCCACAGAGATACTAGCTCCTACTACTGAGTCACAAGGAAATAATAGAGGTCTAGAGAAACCCCCTTTTCCTCAGAATTCTTGGCCCAAAGTCTATGGTGAGCTGATGACCGTAAAATCCACGCGATTTGAGTAAAGGTGTAAATCAGGGTCGTTGCGACCCAAACCGCGAGGCTAAGTTAACAAGAAAAATCAGAGACCACCAAATAAAAGAAATCAATAAATCAATCCAATAGCGGTCTAGCATTTATTTAACCTGGTATAGCTACCCGGGTCGAACTTAAGGAGCACGGATTGGCTAGGAGCTTATGAAGTAGTCAGAAATCAAAATAAAATATTTTTTGGTGGATTTTAAAGTTTTATTTTTTTATTTTTAATTATAAAAAAAATGTAAAAGAAGGGGAAAAGTCTCAATCAACAAATTATTTCACACCTCCCAACAAGTCAGAAAATTGCAATAAAAATATTTTTGGATTTTATACTTTTTCAGGTTTTTTGTTATTTTTCTCAGATTTTTAGGATTTTTAATGAATTTTATAAAAATGAAATGAGGCAAAAAATAAAAACCAATGTGCAGACAGAATCTAAAGGCTATTTAAAGATAACTTAATAGCTATAAAATTCCAGAGACAATTTTATGATGAAACAAAGATAAAAATCTAATTACTGGAAAAGAAATTGCATTTTTTTATTTTTTTTAGAATTTTTAGTGATTTTTTATGAGTTTTTAGGGTTTTTCAATTTTTAGGGTTTTTATATATCCAAATCAAACAAAAATTGGACTAAAGCAAAAATACGATAAAACGAACAAACAATAATTTTTTTAGAATTTTTGGAGACTTTTATTATTTTTTGTTGGTTTTTAAATTTAGATAGTAGCAAAAATAGAGGTTTTTGAATTTTTAAAAAAATAAAATGAAAACAAAAATGTCCCAAAAAATCAATGAAGATTTTACACAGTGGCAGGGGCAACGTATCCAAATTTCACGAGATTTGGAGTCAATTTGCTATTTTATTCAACCAATAAAACATGCTCAGCGTACATGGACCATTCTGCAAATAAAACAAGTTCCCAGGACTAAACAATAACAAGCTTTAAAAACATAAGTCCCTCCCACAATTTACCCACGAATTATAGCACGTGTTAAAACTCAGCGTTCATAGGGGCATGGATGCAAATATGAAAATAAGAAATTCAAACCATAACCTTCATTAAGTTTGGGGTAAAATCTGTAAAAGTCACATAGAAGCACGTGTCGATGCATGTGCACACATACAAACAGGACCAGATAGCAAATAGCGAAAATACCAAGGGCTAATATGTAAAATATCCTCATACTGCTAATTTATTTAATAAACTAAGCTAGAACACGAAGAAACTGCAGGGGGTATGGCGCAAATTACCCAGCTAAAGTGTGCAGATCACGTAGGTGACATGCGGCGCTCACTGAGTGGAAGGAGATCGACGGTGCGAGCGTTGACATCTGGATGATCTGATGGCTCTGATGAGGTGGCGGACGTGGGTCCTACGTGGCCGTTAGATATGGTATCTAACGGTCTGTCAGATGCAGGCGAAGGACGGCTCAAATGACGTATGGAGGATAGACTCGATCCGATGGTAGAGAAGAGGTCTGGAGGAACTCCTCCCTAGCGAGGTTCGCCAGCGAACTGAAGGTGATCCAAGCGTTTGATGGATGATCAGAGGGAGGGGTTCGACTCGCCTTGTCCCTCCGTGTCTGGTGGCGATAGTTGATGGAGCTCCCAACGGTCTGATCTCCTAGAAGGGTGGTGCAACCTGGGACGTCTCCGGCGAAGATGATCGAATGCTTCCTGGGGGGTATTCGTACGTTTATTGACCTGCAAATGAAAGCTGATACTCAGAGGAGTGCTCGACAGTGCTTATTGCATGAAAAACAACAGGAAGCGACGGTGGGATGAGAGGGCGGCTCCTACGTAGGCGGAGGAAGGAGCATGGCTCAATCTTGGCTCGGATAGCCAAGATTGAGATGATCAGATGGTGGGGGAAAGGTGACAATGTATCGATAGAGTGATCTGAACGACTAGATATGGTCGATGGAGCTCCGGCCACTAGGGCGGAGCCGGCGGAGCGGCAGATGAACAATTGAAGATAAACAAAACTCGGGTCGATGGAAGGTCTACCTGATGATTGCAAATCGATCCTGAGCTCCAGGGGGTGCGGTGAAGGTGGTCGTCACCTCGATCGAGCTGCGACGGGCTGGGAGGCTCCTACGTGGCGGTGCTCTGGCCACGTTCGTCGAGTGTCGGCTACAGGCGTCTAATCTGACCACCAAAGAGTGGTTTCGGTCCCTGTCACCGAGAGGAGACTCTTTAGGGTAGGGTTTAGGGCTTGCGGCGCGAGCTGAAGCACTGGGAATCGAAGATGGGGATTTTATACGCATCCCAGGTGACAGGGAAGAAGGGGAACGGGCATGCAATCCGATGCTGATCCGATCCCTCCTAGGGATCCGCGAGGGTGCCTGATCCATGAGGAAGAGACTGGCGCAGGATTCGGGGCGAAAGACGATTGGATCCAGTCCAAAAAATGGGGAGAAGTCGGGTCGGTGAGCAGATCCGGGAGGAAAGGTCCGAGGGGGAGAGTTGACCGGGGGTCAACAATCCCCCGTGGACCAATCAGATAATTCCAAGTCAAAATTATTTGTAAATTCAAAATAAAATAGAAAACGATTTTATTTGAAAATATTTTCAACATGAAAAATGTTTATTTATTTTCAAACTATTTTTTAGTGTTTTTATTTATTTTTTTAAAAAAGAAAATATGTTATATACATTGTATTATTTTATATACATAAATAAAATACCTATGTATTTTATACTTTTATTTTTAATTCCTTATTTTTGTATAAATATCCCAATTTTATATTTTATTTATTTACAACATAAAATTGAGAGTATAAAATATTTTTTATTTAATTTTTATTGATTGTGTACAAGGGTGAAATAAATAGGTCTTTTATTGGTATATACATAGTATATATACAAGAAGAGAGAGAAAGTATTTTAGTTTTATTTTATTTTTCTCATTTTTACTTTATTTTTATAAATATATAAAAATTATGAGAAACACATTTTTATTTTTATGAAAATAAAATACATACATTAAGAAGGAAATATACATAATAATGAATGGCCCTATCTCTCTCTACTTGTTTTATTTGGCGATCAGGCCCATATTGGGCCCTCTCTTGGGTTCAAGTCACTCAATATTTATTCTAAATATTTCCCTCTTTTTTTCTATTTCTTTATTCTTTTATTTTTGCACCAAAAACATGCTAATTATTGCATATTAATAAAGCATGCCAACTTGATAACTTATTGTATTTATAATCATATACATGGTATTTTGCCAAGATATATAGCTAAAATAAAAGAATAAAGAGTGATGAATGGGGATTCATCACCCCCCCTATACTTTACTTTTGCTGGTCCCTTAGCAAACACTTATTTGAAAAAGAAGTGAAAAAGAGAAAGAAAAAGAAAAAGACGGGAAATCAAGGTTGATTATTAAACTTTCCATCATTAAATTGAAATATGGAGCTCAGTCAGACCTTTAGATTCTTAATTTGTCGGAACCTTATTTGGTCTTAAGCTTAAACTCAATATCCTCCAAGTTCCACCAATCTATGGTCAAGACTCCTCAATAATCCAGATAAGAACAAGTCTACATACACGAACTCTAATGACCATGAATCTTTCTTTGTACTGTGGAAGTGATATGTAGCTCCCCACCTCAGAAATGACAAAGCGACAACCTTCCTTAGCAAGGTAACTCTAATGCCTCAGTCTAGCAACTCTTTCCTCGAGGAGCGAGGTATTCCCTTCCAAGTTCAAGTACAACCGGCTCAAGAAGAGGGGGAAGAAGAGAATGGATCATGACCATTGTAGCCATGTATCCCTAGAAGACCAACTAGTGTAGCTGAGTATCCTGCTGCAAGCTTCATGAAATGGTCATGTATAACATAAGCTTTGCTTTACTTGACTATATACACTCTGGTGGGTATTTTATTTTCAATCAGACCCACCACTTTTTTGGAGCTTTTCTTTCTTTGCACATTTTTTGATGTGCATATGTACAACATATCTACATGGTGCAACATATATACATAAGGAGTTTTCTTCCTCTTGGGCCAATAGACTATCCCTCTTTTGAAGCTTTATTGCAACCCACAACTCATGTCTTTAGACTTCATCACCACCAGACCAAGTTGAGATGTACTTCCTTCACTATAAGAAGAAGAGAGATTCCGCCTAGAAGTACTACCCTCATATGCTACCCCAAGCCAAAGGAAACTGCCTCCTCACCACCTCATCCGTGGAGAGCTATGTGTAAAGTGCTAGTGCAAGTAAAGCCAATATCTCTGAGAGTCATGTGTGCGGTGTTAAGTGTTCTACTTAGTCTCATCAAGATGACATATGCTCATAGCCTAGTGGACTCAAAGAATTAAATTCAAATGGATCTGAAAAGTCTTAATCCTAAGCCCTATAAGGTTCCTCTTAGAATTAGGTGGATTAAGGTCTTAACCAAGCTCCATTTTCCAATTTAATTCCAGGCCAGTTTAAATGTCAACTATTATTCGAAAAACTGTGCAAATATTTATAAATATGCAATTTTTACAATATTTTTGAAAATGTGCAAAATTTTTGAAAAATGTTTGAAAACAAGGATGTATGCATGAATGCAAAGTTTTGCAAAATATTTACACAAATTTACACAAGGTTTTTGCAAACTTTTTGTTTTTCAAACATTTTACAAAAAATTTATACTATATACATAATTTTGATATCAAAATATTTACAAACTATTTACACAAAAGATTTTTACAATCATTTGTACAAAAATAATTTTTAGAAATAGCTATGTATATGCAAAAAGAACTTTATGTACAAGGAAAATTTTTAAATTGTTATGGTTTTTTTGGGTTCAAGGATTTTAGCCATTTTATTTATTGACACACTCACACAAAGTATGAGTTATGGCTAAAGTATATACGAAATATATACGACACCCCCAATACTTAGCTCGAACGATGTCCTCAAAGTGAATCAAGAGAGATGAAGAAGACATAACTCGTGCTTAGTATAGGGAAGTGAAAAGGAATGCTATACTACAACGATGAACCAAAGAATAAAATGAAGAGGACTCGGTGTTTCCCCCTATACTTAGGATCAAGTAATCCTAAGTATAGCAAGATGTACATGAAGGGAAATCTGAGTGGGAGAATGTACAGGGTCTACCTCTCCTATACTTAGGGTAAGATATCCCTAAGTATAGGCAGCAAAACAGAGGTAGAAAGAATCAACAGAATACCCAAGAGTCATACACCCCCTATACTTAGGGTAAAGTACACCCTAAGTATAGCATAATCATATGATGAAGATGGGATGTGGGACTAAAGAATGGAGTGATATGGACAACTAGATCTATACAAGGCGGAAGACAGTGATAATCAGGCGTGAGATGCTATAGATGTGAGTCAAAGTCCACATCTCATGCAAAATGAATAGGGGCGACGTCAACGACCAGTGGCTCATGATCTAGATATGGTTTGAGCCGTTGCCCGTTAACACGAAAGGTAGCATCAGAAGACAACTCAGACATATCGATGCTTCCATTGTCATGTACCTTTCGGACCAGGTATGGTCCCTTCCACTTGCTCTGTAACTTCCCTAGAAATAATCGAATCCTGGCATCAAACAACCATACTCTCTGATCTGGCTCAAACTGCTCGTGGCTGATATGAGAATAATGCCACTCCTTCACTCTCTCCTTATAATGTAGGCTGCTCGAAAAGGCTTCATCTCTAAGCTCCTCTAGGGCTGCCAATTCTGCCCTTCTCTGGTCTCCTACACTCACTAGATCCAAAAGTATCTTTGTAACTGCCCAGAGTGACTTATGTCTCAGCTCAACAGGTAAATAGAAGGGCTTGCCATAAACGAGAAGAAAGGGAGATGTACCCAAAGTCTTCTTGAAGGATGCCCGATATGCCCACAAGACCGAGTCCAAAAGCTGTGACCAATCCTTTCGGTCAAGGCAGACGACCTTCTGCAATATAGTATTGATCTCCATGTTCGACACTTCAGCAAGACCATTGGTCTGAGGGTGGTATGCAGTGGCTACTCGATGGTCTATGTTGAACTCGCTAGAAAGATCCTTTACCTTGTCATTGACGAAATGATACCCCCCGTCAGAAATCAACACTCGAGGTACCCCGAACCGTGAAATGATATTATTCCTAAAAAATCTGCAAACAATGCTAGCATCTGCGGTTCGGGCGGGGATGGCCTCAACCCAACGACTCACATAATCAACGGCCAACATAATGTACCCTAATCCCTAACTCTTAGGGAATGGACCCATGAAATCGATGCCCCATGCGTCAAAAACCTCACAGAAGTGAATGGGCTGCATCGGCATCATATCACGCTGTCCACAAGTGCCCATCCTCTGACAGTCAATACATCTCTTCACGAACTCATCAGAGTCCTTGAAGAGAGTAGGCCACCATAGGCTGGATTGGAGCACTTTATGTACCGTTCTCCTCCCAGAGTGATGTCCTCCTGCCTCCAGCTTGTGGCAGTAGGTGAGGACGTTATGGTGCTCCTCTTGAGGAATGCACCGATGCCAAACACTATACCCTCCTTCATGGTAAAGGATGGGATCCTCCCAATGGTAAGACTTGGCCTTCGCTAGGAAGGTCACAAGTCTCTGCCTGGGCCAACCTTGTGGAATTTTCTTGGCGACAAGATAGGTCACAATGTCAGCATACCACGGAAGTGAGACGGTAGCAAGGATCGCCTCGTCTGGGAAGGTCTCACAAATAGGGTCAATCTGCTCAGAATCCTCAAGATGCTCTAATTGGGAGAGATGATCCGCCACCACATTCTTGACTCCAGGCTTATCCTTAATCTCAATATCAAACTCCTGGAGTAGAAGGATCCATCTAGTCAATCTCGCTTTGGCATCCTTCTTGGCCATGAGGTACCTGATGGCGGTATGATCAGTGTAAATAGTCACTCTAGATCCAATGATGTACGAACTGAACTTATTCAGGGCAAAAACTACGGCTAGCATCTCCTTCTCTGTGACTGTATAGTTCCGCTGAGCGGCATCCAAAGTACAGCTAGCGTAGTGAATGGCAAAAGGCAGTCCATCCCTCCTCTATCGTAGCACGGCCCCCACGGCAAAATCGGAGGCATCCGTCATGATCTCGAATGGGAGAGACCAATCAGGCGGCTGAAGGACAGGAGCCTCAACAACTAGACTCTTGAGAGTCTCAAATGACGTAAGGCACTTATCATCAACCATGAACTCGGTGTCCTTGGTCAACAAATCAATCAACGGTCGGGTAATCATGTTGAAATCGTAAATGAATCATCGGTAGAAACCGACGTGCCCCAGAAAAGACCGTAACTATCGCAAGTTGGACGGTGGATTGAGTTTTCTAATTATATCCACCTTGGTCGGATCAACCTCCATGCCCCTGTTGGAGATGATATGGCCAAGCACCGTCCCTTGAGTCACCATGAAGTGACTCTTCTCCCAAGACAAAACATGGCGACCTCAATGCATCACTGTAGGATGCGGTCTAGGCACTCAAGACAAGAATCGAACCCATCGCTGTAGACCGAAAAGTCATCCATGAAGACCTCCAAGCACTCACCCACCATGTCCGAAAATATGGAAAACATACACCTTTGGAATGTCGCCGGAGCGTTGCATAGACCAAAGGGCATGCGTCTGAAAGCATATGTCCCAAAGGGACAGGTGAATGTAGTCTTTTCCTGGTCCTTTGGCGCAATGGCCACCTGATTGTATCCGGAGTACCCGTCCAAAAAGCAGTAATGGATCTTCCCTACCAGCCTCTCTATAATCTGATCGATAAAAGGCAGCGGGAAATGATCCTTCTTGGTGGCTTAATTCAATCGTCTGTAGTCCACACAGACCCTCCAAGAAGTGGATACCCGGGTAGCGTTCTCCTCTCCAGACTCACTCACAACTGTAGTGATGCCCGTCTTCTTGGGCACCATAAGACGGGCACCATATGTAGAGGACTAACCCATTTGGAGTCGGAGATGGGGTGTATAAAATCGGCGCTCCTCCATTTCGAAATTTCCTTCATGACAACCTCTTGAAGATTCGGGTTCAGCCGTTGTTGGAACTCACACGACGGCTTCGCGTCCTCTTTGAGATAGATATGGTGGGAGCACACGGCTGGACTTATCCTTGGAGATCAGCTATGCCCCATCCTATAGCCTTGAGGTTCTTTTCAAGAACCCCATCAGACGGGATTCTTGCTCTCCAGTCAAATCTGCTGAGATAATGACTAGGTGCATCTCATGCTCACCTGCAAGGAACCTATACTTCGGCGACTGCGGTAAGGTCATCCGCTCTGGGCAACTGGGAGCTGGCGGATCTGGTATCTGAAAACTCTGAGTGAATGCGACCATATCTACATGGGAAAAATGAGAACTCTCGCTGACAATCTGAATCTGGTGAAGGCTGCTCTGCTAGTGTGTCTCTGCTCTGCATGGAATCAACCTCCACCCTAGATGTAGGCTCTGTGGAAGTCAGACATGGTATCAAATCATCGAACTCTACCCAGTCTATATCTGACTCCGAGGGATCTGTATCTGAATTAAAAGAAGAATCTGCCTCACGATCGAGAACCGGCTCTGCTGCCTAAGATGCATCCTGGACCAGGAATGTGCTCTCCAAGCTCTCCTCTGCTAGCATATGTGCATCAGCGAACTCTGAAGGTGAGAGGATGGCTTGTGTTGTTGGGTCTGTCCAAACTGCCTCGTCATCTGTAATCACAAAATAACAGTCCTGGTGGATGTCTCGTCCTGCCTCTGTCATCTGCTCTGAATCTGAAGGCGGCTCTGAGCAAGCTGAATCTCTGGCTCTAGTCTCCTCGACCGTCTCTATTTGTATACTCTCACCCTCGATGCGAAAGTATACCTTCCCGCTATCATGATCGAATACTGCCTTGGCTATGGCCAAGAACGGGTGTCCTAAAATGATGGGGGTATCAGTCACGGACTCGGGGATCTCCATGTCCAACACAACGAAGACCACAGGGAAATTCAGGCCCTGAATCGTGACGACAACGTCCTTCAGCAATCCCTTTGGCCTCTTAACAGATCGATCAGCAAACTGAAGGACCGTCCTGCTCTGTCGTAGAGGTCCCAACTCGAATCGGTCGAGTAGAGCTGCCGGAAGTACGTTGATCGAAGAACCGCTCTCTAGTAGATTACGGTCGAACCTCTGCTCATGAATGTGGCATCTGACATAAGGGGCTCCTGCATCTGGCCTCTTGGCTGGCAGATGGTTCTGGATCGCATAGCATGTGGCGCAAGTGAGCACATGGATCTCTGACTGGTAGTTCTGCCTCTTCCTCCGAACTGTAGTCCTGGCTCTGAGGGATCTCTTGAAGGGAGGTATGTGCTCTAAGGCCTCCTGTAGAGTCAGTTGTATATGAAATCGGTCCATCATCTGCTGGCTAAACTCTAGCTAGTGGGACTTTTTTGGGTCATTTTTGGTCCCCTTATCCAAGTGGAGTTCTTGGGGAAAGGGGACTGCTGGGTCCTTCACAGATGAAGGACTAGCATCGGGTCTATGCTTCTCAGGCAAAGTAAAATCCATACAATCATTATCAATCAACACAGATGGGTCCGTAAAAACTAAACCCTTTTCTTTATTCACAGAAGTGTCCTGATATACATCAACTGAATGAAAAGCAACAGGAAATGAAGAACTGGAAATGGTGGCTTCAGCACCACCCTCGGCATCTAGAATAGCGGCATCAATACCGCGTGTTGGCTCAGCAACAATGGTGGCATAAGTACCACCTCCTCTAACTAGTGAAGTAACGGTCTCAATAGCGTTGGCTGGATCAACGTCCTTGGTGGCGTCAGTGCCACCGTCATCATCATCATCTCTAGCGGCATCAGCACTGCTCTCCTCCTCGTTTGGCGCTCCTGAGGTTGCATGGGGTCATATCTTAGATGAGGCGCCGCCTGCTGGCATCCTACCGCTCCTAAGTGTAACAAAATCAGTATCAAACATGTACGCAGTAACATCACCAAGTGAAGCACTAAGTGGTAATCTCAGTGAACTCTACCTGCTCAGACTTCCTCTTGAGGTTGTTCAGATTGGGCTCGATCTGTGTAGGAATGGTGGCCTTCCCTCTCACAATCTCCCTCATCTCCTGTCAAAACTCGTCCATCTCCCATCGGAAGGTGGCCTGCTGCTCGGACATGAGGTGGGCTAAGTCATCCAGGGCGGGGTTCTCATAGGTGGGCCCATGAGAACCTACAGGTGGCGGCTGCTGTTGTGGAGGAGGGTGAGAGGGGTACTGTGAGTGATATTTCCGCTGAGACTGTTGGTGCCTCCAAGACTGTCCCTGCTGATAGGGACGAGAACCATGCTGCTGGTGTGGGAAACTGGGGTTGTTGGTGCTGCTCACGCTGCTGGCAGTACTGACCACCCTGAACTGGAGGCTGTTGTTGGGAACTGGTACCTCCGGTCGTCCAACGGAATCTGGGATGGTCTTGTCAGATCCCAAGCTGGGGTCGGTCATACCATATCCCGTTGACATCCATCAATGGCTCCTGCTCATAAGTGGGTGGGGGGAGTACTACCAGGGGCTGGTCCGGCTGATACACCACCATCTGGTTGTCGTGAGATGGTGGCGACTGGACGTACCGCTGTTGTTGCGGCTGTTAGGCTCCGCCTGAACAAGGTGAACCTGTCTGTGTAGGGCGGAGGGCTGGGCCAAACTGCTGCTGCTGCCGCTGTCTACCCGTGACCTGAGACGAGGTTGAGAAGCCGTCTGTGCCTGCTGGAGACACATTATTTGTGTCTTCAGGTCACTCAACGTCTGTGCCATCTGATCGATCTGCGTCATGCCCTGGTACTGCTTCTTCTCTATCAACTCGATCCGGTCCAGCTTCTCACTGATGATACCCATGTTGGCGACTGTCGACTCTTCCTGTGTTGCTGCCGCTGACGAAGTAGAAGGACTGGCATCGACCCGTGCTATCCTCTGATACGACACAGCCTGTGGTTGGGGTCTCCCCTGAGTGTAGAGTTTGGTCTGGGACATCACTACATACTTCTCGGCCATCTCCTCATAGATGGCCCAGACCTGATCCTCATCCTTGGCGAAATATGAGCCCCTACAGGATGCGTTCACTAACCCCTGCAGCTCCAGTGTAAGCCCGCAGAAAAAGCTCTGAACAAGGTTGGGCTTGGATATGTTGTGATGGGGGCATCGGTCTGTGAGCTCTCAGAACCTCTCCCATGCCTCGTGGAATTGCTCATTGGGGAGCACGGAGAAGTTGCTGATCAAGGCCCTCGCTGCATTCGTCCGAACGAGTGGATAGTACTTGTTCAAGTACTCAGTTCGGAGATGCTCCCATGTGGTAACAAATCTCCCTAGATGCTTCAGCCAGTTATCTGCTCTACCTACGAGGGAGAACGAAAAAGCAATTATCCGGATAGTATCCTTGTCCACATGCCGATCGTGGACAGTGCAGCAGATCATCTCAAACTCCTGGAGATGAAGGTGTGGCTCCTCAGTCGCGAGCCCATGGAAACGGGGAAGAAGCTGAATCGTCTGAGGGGGGAACTTGAAGTTCCCCACAATCGTTGGCAGCACAATCCATCTGTTTGTAAGTGTCGATCCGGGGTTGTGCAACTCCTGCATCGGTCTGGATAGTGCTGGCTGGATCGGCTCCTCAGGCAAATCTGGAATATCTCCCTCACCATCGGCTCTCGGTTGATCTCTATCTGCTCGCAGTTTCTCCATCTCCCAGTGCATCTCAACCATGAAGGCCCCCTGATCTCAAATTTGTCTCGGCATCGTCTCAAGGGAGGCTAATAGGGTGTTGTTGATCGCACCCTGGTCCAACACGTAAGTCTGCTCTAGTTTGGGATCCTCGGTGCACTCCTCGTTGCTGGCCATGGTCTCTGCAAAGGTAAAAGACCCAAACTCAGGTGCTGATAAATCAACTGGCTGATGTTCTCTCTGCTCGGGCACTGGAATCTCAGAACTGGTGGTAGAAGGGTGGTCAAGGGGAAACATGGTGGAATTGAACTCGGGTTCGGAGAGCGGGTCTCGTCTCTCACGAACCAACCTAGATGAGTGGGCTGGAGTGCTGTAAAATGGTGCAGCCAAGGGTTGCCTAAGAGACCTCCTGCCCATCATCTCGATCTGGTGAGTGAATGCGGATGAGATCTGGAAACACACAAGATGAGAAAGCAAACCCCTGATTTACCTACTTAACAAGGAGCTGAAGACCGTAAAGGTTCAGTCAATTATCCTATCGATTTTTATTAGGTGATCAGATCAGTCTTTCAGAGCAATTAAGCGAGCTGATAGGAATCCAATACTCCCAACAGACTGTCTCGTATAAAAGGTTGGTAGTTTGATAGGAAATCGGATGTGGCTCTATCCTAGTGTGCGGGTCACTCTCTCGCTCATCCAAACCAAACAATGAGGGGGTTACTCTCCCCAAGACAGATTTTTAGGTGAGGTGTCTTTTAGGGTCAAGTGTGTTTAGCAGTCCTAATTTTATAGTTTTTATTTTTTAGGTATTTTTCAAGCAAACAACGTCTAATAAAAATTTCGATTCTCCTGGTTATTTAAGTCCGAAAACTGGGGGAGAAGGCGAAAAAGCCGATGCGCGATCAAAAACAATGATGCATGCAGAGTAAGAGATGCGTACCTGACTTCAGCTCTCTACATGCAGGGTGATCCGCGCATAAAAATTAAAGATAGTAATAATGCACGAGGAAAACGGCCTTAGACGAAGCAATTACACACGCGAAGCACAGTAGTCGGGTAATCAAACTAAAGTCTTGAATCCGATCTTGGAAACCATTCGGTGTCCGCCACAACGGATCCTGCGCGCGCTGTATGTGGTTCCTCACGGCACGTGGACTCGAGCCCAATTAATCCGACTTTTTCTTAGTGAGTTAATTAATTAGGTCCAATTATCGAACTATAGGTGCAGGCAAATAATTAGGGTTGGGCCTTAATTAATTTACATCACAGTTAGATAAAATACTACGGCTAAGGCTAAATCCTCGAAAATCATATAAGCAGTAAAAAGGCGATAAAAACCAAAACCGGCGAAAACTGTGGTGAGGTCCCCCGAGCACACAGGTGCTCTGCGAAACAGACCCTGACAATCACCACAAAAGCTCTGAGTGTCCATGTTGGTCCTGTATTATTACAATAATAAGTCTGCAGAAAAAAACTACTCTACGGCTAATCTATGGCTATTCTACGCTCCTGAACTCCTATCTGCCTTCCTCACGCTCTCCTGCAGCTCTATACAGAAAAGAGCTGCCTTTGATACCCGCGGTTGCGTCGGCATCCTGAAGAAAGTCGCCTTGGTCCTCAGACCCTCGCAAGAAAAGTAAACCGAAGTATGTCAGATACACATTATTATAAAAATGCAATACAAATGAAATATGAAATTATTGCTATGAAATGCAAGTAAATACAAAAAGCCAAAAAAATGACAACCGACTACTAAGCCGTGCTCCCCGGCAACGGTGTCATTCTGATGATAGTAAAATCCGTGCGATTCGAGTAAAGGTGTAAATTAGGATCATTGTGACACGACGCGGCTAAGTCAACAAGAAAAATCAGAGACCACCAAATAAAAGAAATCAACAAATCAATCCAATAGCGGTCTGGCTATTTGTTTAACCTGATATAGCTACCAGGGTCAAACTCAAGGAGCACGGATTGGCTAAGAACCAACAAAGTAGTCATAAATCAAAATAAAATATTTTTTGATGGATTTTTAAGTTTTAAATTTTTTTGTGATTTTTAACTATAATGAAAATGAAAAAGAAGGGAAAAAAGTCTCAATCAACAAATTATTTCACACCTCAAAACAAGTCAGAAAATTGCAATAAAAATGTTTTTGGATTTTATACTTTTTCAGGTGTTTTGTTATTTTTCTTAGATTTTTAGGATTTTTAATGAATTTTCTAAAAATGAAATGAGGCAAAAAGTAAAAAACCAATGTGCAACCAGAATCTAAAGGCTATTTAAAAATAAATAAATAGCCTATAAAATTCTAGAGACAATTTTATGATGAAATAAAAATAAAAATCTAACTACTGGAAAAGAAATTGCATTTTTATATTTTTTAGAATTTTTAATGATTTTTATGAGTTTTTTAAGGGTTTTCAAATTTTAGGGTTTTATATATCCAAATCAGACAAAAATTGGACTAAACAAAAATATGATAAAACGAACCCACGGTAATTTTTTAAAATTTTTGGAGACTTTTTAATATTTTTTGTTGGTTTTTAAATTTCGACAATAACAAAAATAGAGGTTTTTTAATTTGTAAAAATATAAAATGAAAACAAAAATGTCCCAAAAAATCAATCAAATTTTTACACAGTGGCAGCGGACATGTTCCAAATTTCATGAGATTTGGAGTCAATTTGCTATTTTATTCAACTAATAAAACATGCACAACACACAAGGACCATTCTGCAAATTAAACAAGTTCCCAGGACTAAACAATAACAAGCTTTAAAAACATAAGTCCCTCCCCGCAATTTACCCACGAATTATAGCACATGTCAAAACTCAGCGTTCACAGGGGCATGGATGCAAATATGAAAACTAGAAATTCAAACCATAACCTTCATTAAGTTCGGGGTAAAATCTACAAAAGTCACACAGAAGCACATGTCGATGCATGTGCACACATACGAACAGGACCAGATAGCAAATAGCGAAAACACCAAGGGCTAATATGAAAAATGTCCACAGACTGCTAATTTATTTAATAGACTAAAGTAGAACATGAAGAAACTGCAAGGGGTATGTGATTTGACCGATATTCACGGGTCTAAATGTGTCTCACACAAAGCGGAGACAACAGTCGCTGTGGCGACCCTCAATGAATCCCAATCAAAGTCAACAATGAACCCACAATATATAAATCAAGCAATGAAGAATAAATGTGGATTCAAATTTATTTTAACTCTACAAATAGGTGTATAGTGTAAGTATGTAGAGTGTCGAACTCAGGGAGCAAACAGGATAGATCAAGCAAGTGCAAAATTATGAATGTGTTTAAGTGTCTACAAAGATGCAAATTTTTTGTGGGTTTTTAATTTTATATATTTTTTATTTTATTTTTAATTTTTAAATTTTTTATTTTGGTTTTTTTTATTTTCTAATTTTATCTTTTTCTTTTTATATTTTATGTTTTTTTCTATTTTCTTTTTCAATAATAGAATATATATACAATATAAGGAAAGAGAGGATAAGGTATTTATAAAAATAAGTAAAAATTCTCACCAATTAGGAAATAGAATGTTTTTGGTCTTTTTATGATTTATGATGTTTTTGTAATTTTTGGAGATTTTTATGAATATTTTTGGTATATTAAAAGTGAAAATACAAGAAAACAGTGAACTAAGCTACTGACCGAAATTAAAATGAGGATAAAAACTAGCAAACATTACCCAAAATTCCTCAATATAATTTTAAAATAAAGGCAATAAAATAAAGAAACTACAGAAACTGAGTTTATATTTTTAGGATTTTTCTAGATTTTTTAGATTTTTTGAAGTTTTTAGAGGTTTTCTAATTTTTAAGGTTTTTGTTTTGAAATTTTTAATGATTTTTGGATAGACACTAAAATATAATAAGACAAGCAAAATCTAATTTTTTTGGAATTTTTCAAAATGGTTTTATAATTTTTATGGATTTTCTAATGCAAACAGTGCTGAAAATGCATGTTTTTTATTTTTAATAATTATGAAAATGCAAGAAAAATGCAATATAAAATTGTGACGTGAATGGGCAAGCACAAACTAATTTTTTGGTGAGTTTTAGCAATTTATAGATGCATGAAATAAATAGAGACAACATCAAGAAACTACACTACTAGCAAGGGCATAAGTGCAAATAAGCAAACATCCAAGGGCCAAAGTGAAATTTTTACGCAAAATATATAACTGAATATCATAATTAAAGGACTCAATACAAATGACATAACCCGCAAGGGTGCCCTTGCAAAAACACCAAGGTCACACGCGCAAGCACGCACGCCTGGCAGGGCACAAATGTAAATAAAAAAATCCCAGGGCTATATTGCAAAATGTCCAAAATATTATGACTTAAATTAGAATTCTTAGGACTAAAACTAAATACTACAAAAGCCCACGGTTCCCTAGCAAAATTGCCAGGGGCACGTGCGTAACGCACGTGACCTGGCGAGTACCTAAATGGAATATTACAAATTCCTGGGGGTGAAACGTAAATATTACAAATATATTGAAAAGGCAAATGAAAGTTTAAAGACTAAATAAAAATACAAAAATTGCTTGGGTGAATATGCAAAATACCCAAACAAGCGCGTGATCCAACGGTCTGGTAGAAGCCACTTGTCCACGTGTCAGCACGGGATCACGCGATGATGCTTCGCACCGAACGGATTGGATTAGATCGCTAATGGAGAGAAGCGGCTGGAGGCTCTAAAAATCTGACGGTCGCTGTACGTCTGGAAGAACACGGGCCCGATCGACGGTTGCGGAGATCGGACGACGAATTGGGAGGAGCTCCGCCTGGGGAGAGGTTCTCCGGGCTTGATCGTCCACCTCCGACATTCTTTTCGGCCCGAAAATGCCCCGTGGCACTCCTGCAGGGGTCCTAAATGCGCTGGAGACCTTAGGGAGGGATGGGGGCCACCGGAGCTCTCCCACGGCGTCGGGGAAGGTGGAGAGCTCCAGGTACCTCCGGCCTACCTCGAAGAAGCTCCAGGGGGTCTTCAAAGTTCCAAGGACCTGCACCAAAAAGTTAATGGAGACGAGGGCAAAGTGCCTCGCCTCAAGTAGCAGTGGAAGAAGGCAGATAACGGCAGGGGGAGGAACTCGCCGGAGCTTGCTCCGGCGAGGTGGAGGTGAAAGCGACGGGTTGGGTGAAAATCGAAACCGAGGGGTATGATCTATTCCTAAGACTAAGGGGAATAAAACAAGCAAGAAAAAGACAAGAAAAATAGACCTCAAGGGTTGTGTGCCCGAGATGAAACCTCACGGCCCGGAGGCCGGAGATGGAGGTGGAAACCGACCTTAGGCCCTTGCCATACCTCGACGGAGGTGTGGGGAAGCTCCCCTGTCACCAGAGCGTACCTCTACCCGCACCCGGAGGTCTGAGGCGCCCAAAAGAAGGTTTAAATATCAATGGAAAAAGTGGGGGGTATTTTGAATGGGTGGTCGAACGGGTGCAAAGAACGAGGCGTGCAGGATGAGGCAGCGATCCACATCCCGAGAAGAGCATAGGGCGTGTAAGGTTGTTTATCGATGAGCAAAAGTCATGAAGGATGCTACATGATATGGTGAAAGGATTTGCCTCGAATAAATTGTGAAAATAGGACAAAAATCAGGTCTGACAAAAGCTACAGGAGAGGGGTCAGAGAGTTGACCCGAGGTCAACTCTCCAGGCCCCCTGGTTGGTCCACGTGGACCAACCAGGAAAATCCTGGAAAAAATGATTTCTAAATTCATTTTAAAATAGAAAACAATTTATTTAATTTTAGGTTATTTAATAAAAAATGTTTATTATTTGATGAGGTATTTTAATATGATTTTTAATTATTTTTATGAGGTATAATTTTATAAGTTACCTTTTATAGGCTTAGGTATTTATATCTATGTTTTTTATTTTTTTATTTTGTGTTTTTAATTTATTTAGTTTTGTTTATCATTTTATAAATATATAAAGTATCTTTATATGATTAAATATATTTTTATTTTTCTGATGTATTTTGTACACTTAATAAAATACAATAAGTAATTATATAGGTATGTATATAGGGAATATAACTAGGTGTAGTATATACAGGTATTTTATTTTGTATTTTATTTAGATTTTTCTTCTTGTTTTAATGTACATATGCATTATAAATAATATTTACAAAATTATAAAAATATAAAATTACAAAAATAATAAAATGAATAATTTAATCTGTACAAGTATATAATAGGGGTCCGAAACTCAACTTTCAAACTGTAACTCGGAAAAATACGAAAACACTGCCATTAAATAGCTTATTTTAAACTATATACAATTAAAGGTGAGTTTGGTACTTTTCGAGTTTTTATTTGCAAGATACAGGTCAGGAAATTGGGATTCTGGAATATTATTCAAATCATAACTTTTTATTGGTACATTATTTTTGGGTGAAATCAATTTTGTATTTTTATTTATTAAATTATCTACGACTTTTATGTACAAAGTTTCTTTATTTGAGGTATAAAAAGTAGAACCAAAAATAGGTCCCAAAATGAATAAAGAATGAATTGAATAAAAGGTGATTTTTATTGGTTTTTGGCCCTTATCTCCCCCTACTTTATTCCTTGTCGACCTATTCATCGAGATGCCTAGGTCTCGGGGTTTTGGGTCATAAAATATTTACAATATTTTATTCTTTTCTTTGCTTTTATTTATTCTATAATTTTGGCTTTAATTACAGTATTTTATACGCTATTTACATACACATGCATGGATGCTAAGATGCGGGAATTAAGGGTTTTACATGCATTTGCTAGGGTTTTTGAGGCCAAAATGATAGAATAAAGATGATGAAATGTGGATTCATCATCCCCCTATACTTTACCTTTGCTAGTCCCTAGCAAACACTTATGCAATAAGTGCAGAAAAGAAAATAAAGAAAAGAAAAAGAAGAAATTGGATTTAGTTTAATTATCAAACTTGTCTTCACAAAATCAAAGTTTGGAGATCAAGTAGGATCTTTGAAATTTTAGTGCGGGCGGAACCTTAATGAGAACAGGATTTAAAATCCAACAGCCTTTGAGAATCCCAAAACTCTGCTCAAGTCTTCTCAATAACCAGGTCAGAAATATTTCAACTCATACGCAAACCGTTACGACTATGAGTCTGACTCGTACAGTGTAAGTGATGGTGGTTCTCCCCAACTGAAATGACAAAGAGACTGACTTCTCCAGTATGACAACCCAGTGATTCTCCAATCCAACAACTCATCCCTCAAGGAGCAGGGTATTCCCTTCTAAGTTCAAGTGGCAACCAGCCCAAGAGGAGGAGGTGAAGAGAAGAATGGACGGTAGCCAGTTTAGCTGCCAATCCTAGGATGCAAGACCAGTGTAGTCAAGTCATCCAGCCGCGACTCACATGTTTTGACTTTGAAGCACAAGCTTGCTTATTTGACTTTACACATATATGTACACTCCGGCAGGCATTTTTATTTTTGTACATGCCTGTCCACTTTTTAGGAGTTTTTGCTTTTGCAATTTTTTTTGAATACTATACAACAACATTTACATAGGGAGTTTTTCCTCTTGAGCCAGTAGACTATCCCTCTTCTGAAGCTTTATTGCAACCCACGATCTCCTATCCTCGAAACTCATCATCACTGGACATGTTGGGGCGCACTTCCCTCCCTAGAGGAGGACAAGTGTTTCCACCTGTGTGCGTCTCATACTGGCAAATCCAACCCCCTCACCACTCCAACTGAGTTGAGCCATGTGAAAGGTGCAAATGTCCAAGTTAGGTCATTATCAACAAGAGTCGTGCGTGTGCTCCGAAATACTCTAAGAATCCATTGAACCAAGTCACGTGATCCTCAAAGAATTAAGTCAACTAGACCTTAAGTACCTCAATCCCAGTTCCTATAAGGTTCCTGTTAATTAGGTAGATTTTAAGGTCCAACCAAGCTCCAATTTTCGGATTTTACTTAAACTCGTTCAACTATCAAACTCAATCCGAAAAATGCTCATGCTATGCAATGCGATGCAGAAAATATTTTTGTGATGCAATTTTCAAAGATTTTGAAATTTTTATGGGTTTTTGAAAAGATGATGCATATGCATTTTTAGATTTTTGAAAAAGTTTTTCAAATGTTTTTGGATTTTAATTTTGCAAATGTTTTTGGTATTTTTGAAAACAAAAGGTTTTGAATAAAAACTAGGTACAAATATTTACACGGGAATGCTTCTTATATATACAAGAAGTGGATTTTGAGAATTTAAAAGGGTAAGTGCTCAATTTTATAAGTATATATAAAGAATTTTAGGTGTGATGTATGTATTCCTCAAATTTATTTGACACAGGTTTTTCAAACAATTTTTGAAAACTGTAGTCCAAAATAATTTTTACAAACAATTTTTACAAACATGTACACATATTTGAAAATCATTTTGCAACGGTTTTCCAAACAATATATATATAGATGTTTCACATATTTTTGCAATCGTTTTTCAAACCATTTGCAAATCATTTTTTAAACATTTTATTTCACACAAAGATAATAATTTTGCAATCAAAATCTTTTTACAAAGGTTGAAAACATGTAACAAAATGTTTTCAAAAAAGTTTTCAAAAGATTTTTCAAAAAGATTTTCAAACTATTTTATAAACATTTTGCAAAAAATATTTTCACCTGATTTATTAATCAATAAGTACAAAAAGAATTTGAGGAATAATCTCATTTTTTATTAAGGTTTTTAATGAATTTTAATAGTATAATTAGCCATAGTTATTTGTAAAAATACGAAAGTACGAATTATGGCTAAAGTATATACACAGTATATACGACCCCCCTATACTTAGCTTGATCTATGTCCTCATAGATCAGAGAGAAAAGAGAAGACATAACTCGTACTAAGTATAGAAAAGTCTAAAGAATAAATGAATAATAGAATAAATAAATGAGAAGTTGACCGTCCCCCCTATACTTAGGATCAAATAATCCTAAGTATAGCAGACTGTACACAAAGCAGGGAGGGTCAAGGGTGGGAATGAACAGATTGTACTCAGATTGTCTTCCCCTATACTTAGGGTAAGGTATCCCTAAGTATAGACAAGAAGAGGAGGCAATGGAGAGGATCAAAGAATAGAACAACTCGGGGTGCACACCCCCCTATACTTAGGACAAAGTACGTCCTAAGTACGGAAAACTGTCTACAATGGGTGACACCTTTTTGATAGATAAGAAAGGTAGACAAGGAAAAGATGAAAAGATATCAACAGCTGAAAGAATGATATGGAAGAATGTACACATCACTCCCCCTATACTTAGGGTAAAAGGAGCCCTAAGTATAGGCAACAACAGGAGTGGTGAAACGGAACGACGAATGAACACTCGGCTCTTCCACCCCCCCTATACTTAGGACAAAGTACGTCCTAAGCAAGGCAAACACGAGAATGGGTGGACGAGCAATACGGGAGAGAGAACAAAGGTACACAAGGGAATATACAACAGAGATGGATATACACAGAATCAAGAAGGTTGAAAGCTAACCTTCTTGCGAGACCGTTGAGGGATAGATCTAGTGTGGTGCAGGTTGACATTGGGGTCCACAGTGGACGGAAGCCGATCAGGGTCGACAGGGTGACAGCCCTCAGTGGAATCAATCGGAAAGGCACGAACTAATCAGTGGAAGTAGTATGGCTAGGTTCGGCCTTGGTGGTCCTATGGTGTGAAGGCGCAGGCGGGTGAGTGGAAGAAGTACAGCTAGGTCTGGCCTTGGGGGTCTCGCTGATATCAAAGTGGAATGGGACGAACTCATCATCATCGGAAGAAGTGTAATCGGAGTCGTCCTGCGAGGTCTCGTCCAGGTCAAAACCAAAAGGAACGAAATCATCTGTGGAAGTCTCCGAAGTATGTTCGTCCTCGAGAGTTTCACCTGAATCATTGTCTTCATCAAAATAGACGAATCTATCAAAACAATGGCTAGCATCATAACCGGCCTCGATCAACATCACATTCGAATGACCAGGAACGGACTTATCAGTGGAAGTAGTCAAACCAGGTCCGTCCTGTCGAGTCTTGGTATTTGCCCTCCACTCTATGGTATCAATCACATAATTCCCTTGGATCTCATCAACACATCGCCACATACCAGAAGGAGGAAACTCAAGGTCCATGCTTTCCGAGTCCCCCTCCTTTAGAAGGATTCCTCGGGTCTTATTAGCGGTCGCTAAGCGAACATCTCTAATATCATCAGATCGGTCACATGCCTCGGAGTCAGCTAGAATCGGTAAAGGTGCATCAGGTGCAGGTCTCTGGTCAACTGTGGGTGCGGTGATCAACACTTCGCTCTTGTCAATAGGACGAAAGCGAATCTCCCTGATCCATAGTCAATAACGACCCTCGCAGAGGCGAGGAATGGTCGTCCCAGGATGATTGGAGAGGGCTCCCATGTGGAGGTCTCCATGGGCAATACGACAAAATCAACATTGTACCTCGTCCCTTAATCGAAATGACAGCGTTTTCAAGGATACCCTTCAGCCTCTTGATAGATCCATCAGAAAACTGAACGATCATCCCAGTTTTCTTTAGAGGCCCTAAGTGAAGAGACTGTACCAGCGAGAAGGGTAATATGCTAATAGATGCACCGTTGTCTAGGAGAGTGTGATCACAAGTATGGTCATAGATGGTGCAGGTGATGAAAGGGGTAGTTGTGTTCTTCTTCCTGGGAATGGGATGGTGTGTGATGGCGTGGGCAGTGGCCATGGTCAAGATATGACGCTCAGATCTGCTCCTCCTCTTTCTCTTCTTGGGAAGAGGAGCCGATAAATCAGTCATGACCTGCTGAAGTGGGGCACGTATAATCTCATGAATAGTGGCCACCACTTCGGGTTCAGATAGCATTTTTTTGAATTTTTGGACTTCCTCCATACAAGGGAGGAAGTCGGAATCAGCATATACACGAGGCATGCCAAGAGCAGTCTGTACAGCGGCATCCTCGGGGTTAAAGGTGGGACAGGACGTGAATGGATGTGTGGGTGAATGATCTGGCAAATGGACCTTCTCCTTACAACCTGAATCAACCAAGTGTCTCTTGAACTCTTTTTGTATTTTTAAATTTTTCTCATTTTTTTGTATTTTTGGTGATTGCAATCTCCCATGATCTCCTACAAGGAATTCCGTATCCGCGATGAATGGCGCGTCAATCTGTTTTTCCTCAAGATAGACATATCCTCATTCATCAAATCAATGCGCTCTATCATTCGATTGAAGATATCACTCATAGAGATTGAGGGAGGTGACTCCAACAGGTCAGACTCGGGTGGATGTGAAGGTGGAGGTGGACAATATAAAGGTGGAGGTGGACGTAGGTAGAAGTCCGAGGTCTAATACTGTGGCTGAGGTGGGTATGTACAAAAGTTAGGAGCAAAGTCCTCCTAGAAAAAAGGAGGTGGACCGGTTGGAGTGAACGAAGGATCCGCAAAGTCTGGATAAAAGACGCTGCAGGGGTCCATTTCGAAACAAGAGAAAAAATGATCCGGAAGAGCACAAAGGTCAAGTCAAGAGAAGTGTGGAGAAAGGCGCAAATGCACAGAGATGATCTAGAAGTGCACACAAACAATCACAAGCAAACTCACAAAGCAAACCCTCAATTCACCTACTCAACTCGGTAGAGACCGAAAATATGGTCTTTTTATCTTGTCTGTTTTAGAGTTAGGTGATGAGAAGTCCAAAAGTTGCACAAACACTTAGGGGGCTGAATGGGATTTGGGCACTATCCTTAGTGTGTGCACGATCAAGTAAAAGCGAAGACAATGAGGGGATTATGAAGGATATGGAGAAATCCTCAAGCGCATCACGGAAGCGTGATCGTCGTATCGGATACGACGAAGAACGACTAGTCGTACTAGTTGTTCGGTGCAAAGGAATTTTAAAAATTTTTAATCCGATGAAACCACATGATCTGAGAACCATTCTCAAATCGTTTCATCTATAACCACAGCAAGTATAATGCAATACCTCTTGAAGCGTGGTTGATCAAGTCTCTACGAAAAGAGACCTCCTGTCTCAAGTCCGATCGTCGGAGTAACGGCTTGCGAGCGCAGAGATGAGTCGCGGTGTCCTCGCAATCCAAGTTGATCCAAGTGCGGTTGCTCCTGATCTCGTCGCACGAGATCAAACATCTCCTTCGTGAGTGAAGCACTCCAAGAAGATGAAGAACTGCAGAGAGTCGAAGCGGCAGCACGATGGCGCGGGCGTCGACGATTCTCTCCACCAAGGTGGACGGCCACCAAGAAGAGAGGGAGAGAGAGGGCTGTCGAGTATGAGAAAGAGAGAGAGAGAGAGAGAGTTTGTGCTACAATAGCATGTGTGTCAAGAGAGAGCCAAGTATGCCTCTCTATTTATAGGGTTTTGGATCCATGGATCTCAATCCATGGGACACATAAAATCAATGGATGAGATTGATTAATGTTTATCCAATGGCTAAGATTGTTGTTGACAAAAACAACAAATTTAGGTTAAAATATATTTGACAAAATCAAATATAATTCATTCCTAAATCAACCCAATAAATAAGGAGAGAAGACACATGGAGATTTCATCTCCATGTGCCTTCCAAGTGGGCGGCCACACATTCCATATTGGAATGGTGTGTCGCCCATGGGGATTGCATGGAGATTGCAATCTCATGGAAATCCATGAGATTGCATATCTCCTTGAAATATCTCTTATTTATTTGCAACAAATTTATTGGATTTTATTCTTAAAAAATAATTCACAATTATCTTTGAGAATATTGCATTCTTGCCATGGAAAAATTGTGAATCATATTCACAACCCAAAACAACATATAATTCATATTGTTAATTAATTACACAATGTGTATCCAATACACATAATAATTAATCAACACATATAAATTATAATTAACTCTCTCTAATACATTATAAATCACATTTATAATATATTATGAATAATCGGATATTTCTATCCACATTATTCTTATCCATAATAATCAAATCACATTTAATCATATTGGATAATATCTCACACATCATGATAATTAAAACACTTTTAATTATCAAACTCTCTTTGCTTAGATCTTATGGAATTGTTCTTAAACCATTTAAGAACAATGCTATTTCTCCTCAGATACTTGGAGAAAAGGACAGGGCGATTGTATTGTTCCACGTATAGTGACTTGGATGTTGAGATCATATCTCAAATCCAGATCCTATGGACCTCCCATTGATGCTTGATCAAATCAAGACCGTAGACTTAATCTTCTCATTGCATCTGAATCTTATTCAGATCAATGTCCAGTTCATGGACTAAGATTAGGTCACTTCTCTAATGAGAGGAGTCACTAAAATCCAAACATGTTTCATCACTCCCTCGGAATGGAAGCGTCATGGTTATACAATCGTATATGATCAAATCACCCTTCGGGTATTCCCAATACCTGCACATCCTACATACTGGAAGACTCATGATCATTCTGAGGATAAAGATCACTTTTGCACTGTCATCTTCAGAGTTAGATCATTTAAGTTTCTCAATCT
The DNA here is from genome assembly GCA_037367405.1 of Ottelia alismoides. NCBI lineage: Eukaryota > Viridiplantae > Streptophyta > Magnoliopsida > Alismatales > Hydrocharitaceae > Ottelia > Ottelia alismoides. The sequence continues at coordinate 1,386,824 of JAZKJV010001396.1, forward strand.
TGGTCATTTGGGATTTGGTATAGATCATATGCTTTCACAAAGCATATATCTTACCTTCAAATTCATGTCATGCTTCCAAAGCACGACGACCATGCATGGAATTTGTTCAGTCCCAATACCTCATGAGTGAGCTCATGTCTCCCGGTTCACAAGTGAACATGTATGATCCCTTTGAGAGATCGCATTTCTCATATGTCCTTACATGCACACCATCTCGCCGGTATATAGACCTTGATTAGGTCATCAACCTATTGGTCTGCCAAATGTACATACTCAGACCTATAGCAATACATCTGTCTCTAGTCAGAGGATGCATGCCTATGTTGTGACAGTATTCAATGTAGGTCTTTGGTTATCTCGATCTCGTCAAGTCAACCCATTGACTTAACTAACCTGACACCTCTGAATCACTATTCCCATGCAGAGGACCTGCATCAAGAGGTCAGTCAGATATCAGTCATATGAGATAGGATTGCCATCTCCTACTCAGACTGGAGATCATCACTTAATGATCATTTGATGATGCTTGATGAGTCCTCTATCTAACTCCTTAGATATTCATCCAAGCATCAGCCTCTATGATCCATCCAATGAATCAATAGCTGTATGATCATCAAGTTGGCCGTGGTACATAACCCTTATTGTACAGAGGGACCCTATAGTGCATTCATTCATCAATCTCAGAAAGAGAGTGAAAAATAATCAATAACTTTCATTAATAATTTATTCATTACAATAACATTTATTGTAGAAATGGTTCGCCCGGGGCTCACATTGCTAACAATCTCCCACTAGCCCTCAGAACCATTCAGGTACAATCTTTAAACCCATACTCATTACATGCTGGTCGAAAACCTTCTGTGTCAGAGGTTTGGTAAGAGGATCAGCAACGTTGTCGGCAGAGGCCACCTTGGTGATTATTATGTCACCACGCTTTTGTATCTCCCGAATGATGTGGTATTTCCTTTCCACGTGCTTGCTCTTTTGATGCCATCTGGGTTCCTTTGCCTGGGCAATGGCTCCCGTGTTATCGCAGAGTAACGGGATGGGAGTATCAGAGGAAACTACGCCAAGCCCCAGCATGAACTTGCGCAACCACACCGCCTCCTTTGCAGCATCCGATGCGGCAATGTATTCGGCTTCTGTTGTTGAATCTGCAGTAGTGTCCTGCTTCTTGCTTCTCCAGCTCATAGCACCACCATTCAACAAGAACATGAACCTCGATGTCGACTTTCGATCATCTACATCCGATTGGAAGTCAGAATCTGTATATCCCAAGACTTGGAGATCACCATCTCCATAGACCAAGATGTAATCTTACGTCCGTCTTAGATATTTGAATATGTTCTTTACTGCATTCCAGTGTTGTTCTCCATAGCAGGATTGGTAACGACTTACCACTCCCACTGCATGGCAGATATCTGGCCTTGTACACATCATGTCATACATTAAGCTTCCTACAGCTGATGCATAAGGACATCCAGCCATGGCCTTCTTTTCCTCAATAGTTTGAGGAGACATTCCTTTAGACAGGTGGATACCATGTCTTAAGGGTAGGAATCCTTTCTTAGAACTATCCATACAGAATCGTTCAAGAATCTTCTTAATGTATCCATGTTATGACAATCCCAAAATCCTCTTTTCTCGGTTTCTGAACAGCTTCAGGCCTAAGATATAAGAGGCTTCTACAAGATCTTTCATCTCAAAGGTATGGGACATCCAAATCTTTACACTGGTCATCATCCCTGTATCATTCCCAATGATAAGGATGTCATCTACATAAAGCACGATGAACACAATGGCGCTCCCACTAGTCTTCTTGTATACACAAGGTTCATCAGGATTCTGCACAAAATCATAACTCTTTATGGTTTCGTCGAATCTGATGTTCCAGCTACGAGAAGCTTGCTTGAGCCCATAGATGGATTTCTTCAGCTTGCATACTTTACCATCCTCTGTCATGAAGCCCTGGGGCTGCTCCATGTAGATATCCTCCTCGAGGTATCCATTAAGGAAAGCCGTCTTGACGTCCATCTGCCAGATGTCGTAGTCAAGATATGCATCTATAGCTAGCAATGTCCGGATGGATTTAAGCATAGCCACAGGAGAAAATGTCTCATCATAATCGATGCCTTCTCTCTGTGTGTAGCCCTTGGCTACGAGCCGTGCCTTGAAAGCCTCTACTTTCCCATCAGGTCCCCTCTTTCTCTTGAAGATCCATTTACACCCAATGGGTTTTACCCCTTTAGGTGGATCCTCTAGGGTCCATACACCATTCTTATGCATGGAGTCAATTTCTGACTTCATTGCTAGCATCCATTTATCCATGTCTTGATCCGCGAGTGCTTCATCAAATGAAGTAGGATCAGTGTCAGTTTCTCCTGACACATGGAATCCATACCTTTCAGGTGGTGCAATCTCCCTCTAACTCCTTCAAAGAGGTATGGGTGTTTCATCTTTATTTACTTCTTCAGTTTCTGGTCTGAGGAGCTCAGAATCCTCTTGGGATTCATTGAGTTCCTCTACTTCACTTTTATCTTGACCTTTAAGGAAATCATCCTCCAGAAACTTCACATCTCTAGAGACAAAAACCTTTTGGGTCTCAGGGTCATAAAGCTGGTGTCCAATACCATCTTTAACATACCCAATGAAGTAACACTCACAAGTGCGAGATTCCAGCTTACTTGCGTCCACGTTCTTCGCATGGACCAAGCAACCCCAAACCCTTAAGTGATTGACACTAGGTTTGGTTCCATACCATAGCTCATGAGGAGTCTTAGGTACAGATTTGCTAGGAATCTTATTCAGGATATATATTGTAGTCTCTACTGCATATCCCCAGAAACTAAGAGGTAAATATGCTTTGCTCATCATTGAACGAACCATGTCCATGATGGTCCTGATGCGTCTTTCAGCAACACCATTAAGTTGGGGAGTTCCAGGAGGAGTGAGATTTGAAACAATTCCATTCTCCTTAAGGTATTCCTTGAATTCATCTGATAGGTACTCGCCACCTCGATCAGATCGAATCCATTTAATCTTCCTATGGGTTTGGTTCTCAACCAAAGCCTTGAATTCTTTGAACTTTTCAAAGGTTTCAGACTTATGACGTAATAGGAAGATAAACCCGTATCGCGAATGGTCATCGATAAACGTCAAATAATATCGGTATCCATTTCGAGTCGCGATACTGAAGGGACCACACGCATCGGTATGTATTAGGTCAATAATACCTTCGCATCTTGTAACCTTGTTACGGAAAGGCATCCTAGTCATTTTACCTCGAATACAATGTTCGCAGGTAGGCAAAGATTGAACCTGTAGGAAATCTAAAGGTCCATCCTTTATCAATCTGTTGATCCTATCAACAGACAAATGACCAAGCCTTTGATGCCAAATCATATTTGAATGATTTTTATTCTCCCTGGATCTCTTAGGGTTTTTATTAGTGGTTGTAACATTCATGACATTCTCATTAATGCACAATTCATAGAGTCCTCCAGAAGTTAAAACACCTTCTGCATATATTTATCATAATGATTTATGACTAATTTATTACAGAACAGGAACGAATATCCACTTCTAACTAGCTTAGATACATATATCAGATTCCTTCTAACTTCAGGTACATAAAGACACTCTTTAAGTACTAGGACTCTTCCACTAGATAATGATAGTCGACATGTCCCGACGGCGACTACTGCAACACTTGCATCAGATCCCATCTGGATGACTATCTCCCCTTCTTCAAGACTTCTAGTTTCCTGAAACAAATGCAACAAATTGCATACATGAACAGAAGCACCAGAATCTACAACCCAACTTCCTTCTCGACCGACAAGAAAGCTAGTTTCAATGATGAAAGTAGATTTCATACCTGTTGGGGCTTTACCTTTGTCTGAGGACTTCAGGTAATCTGGGCAGTTACGCTTCCAGTGCCCCGACTTCTTGCAGTGGTGACAGACGTCGGTTTTCTTCGACGCCATGAGAGTGGATGCATTGGAAGAAGAGGCAACATTTTGTCCCTTCTTCTTTCTCTTCTGGGCCGGGCCTTTTCGAGAACCATGCTTCCGACCGCGCTTCCCTTTGACCTGTGCAACCATTGCACTGCCACTGGGACCATCCTTCTTCATCACGTCCTCTGCGGACTTTAATGCAGCAAGGAGAGTAGCACTTGTCAATTCCAATTTATTCATGTGGAATGACACCACAAAGTTATTGAAAGATTTGGGAAATGACAGCAGAATGAAGTCAGCTTGCATATTTGCATCATCGTTGCCCCAAGAGTCTCCAGGTCCAACAAGTACCCAAACATTTTGAGTACATGTTCACGGACCGAAGTCCCTTCCTGCATCTTGCAGCGAATGAGGTCTTTCATAACATTGTACCGCTGAGTGCGGTTAATGTCACCAAACATATCCTTCAGATTCTGCATGATTTCCTAGCAGGTACTCATCTCCACATGTTGCTTCTGTAGAACATTGGAGAGAGAACCTAGGATATAGCATCTAGCCAAGACATGATCTTCATCATACTTGTCATTAAATGCTTTTTCTTCCTTGGACTTAGGGTTCTCATGCTTGTCCTCGGAGAGCACATAACTTATGCGCTCAGCAGAGAGAACAAGCTCCAAATTACGGATCCAATCCGAGTAATTTGGACCGGTCAATTGGTTGACCTCTAGAAGCCTACTAAGTGGGTTCAAAGACTTCATTTTCTGAAATTAAGAATGCACTATTTTAGAATATAAAAAATATATATATTCAAAATTATAATATTTGATTAAGGCATTTTAAATCAAATTGTTCTTGCTCTGTCAACCTTGAAAGTTTATTCCCTTATTCACTTTCAAAGTAAGAGATATACTTACCAATATATCTCAAGCAAGAACTGGGATCTCCTCCTTATCTTTGTCATATCCCAATAATATGAGAACCTATGACTCCAATAAAGAGAAGCGGGAACACATTCCGCATTGCAAGTCCAACTTGCATTTCCCAATTCGGTCTTTAATACCCGGGCCTACCACCCCTAAGGCGATGTTGACCCGTTATTAATTGAACCAACCGTCAACAGGAATACAACTCGCTATGCGCAATCCAATATCGCCCCAATAATATGAGGACCCGATATTGGGGTCACTACGCATACATCCTTACTCTTTCGAGAAGAGACGAGCCCGATCCAAACGGATCGTATGCAGGAGTTGTCACTTCGTACAGGCGTCTCCTTCATACGATGTCTGGCGACGGAACTCTTCGCCTTGACGGGAGACCATGGATGTCACTTATGTGATCCTCCATCTCATATTCAAATTTTAATTAATTATTATGAATCACATTCACATAATTAATTCTTCCAAGGGAATTAATAACTCTAATCATATTAGAGTATTTCAATTGAACATAATCAATTTAATCATATTAAATTAATTATCAATCCAATTCAATCAATCAAACTTGATTATTTTACTTGAATACATATATGGTAATATCTCAAAATACGTATTAATTCGAATTTTAATAATTAGAAAAATACATCTTAATCCCTCGGACATTATCCTAGCCCTACCCGCTGTCATGGCCAGTACCGACGAGAGTGGGATGGACCACATACGTTGCAACCCGCAACCCCAATGCTCTCCGACTAGGCACCATATCCGCCTCGGGAAAGGATAATGCCAAATTGATTAATTTGTACTTGAGATGATCATCGGTTCTTCAACCAAAATTGTACCATATAGTAATAATCAAAACATTTTTTATTATAAGGAAATTTGCTAGATAAATTCCCAAATCCTATTCAAGCATCAAGTTTGAAGGATTGTGGTTTCCAATTATGATTTAGATCACATCTTAATCAATTAATTGGTTGGGGCCAAGTCAATTAGGCAAATAATCATGTTTCAATATTTCACAAATATTTTTCAAGATTATTTCACAAAATTAACAATTAATTTCACTAATTGACAATCACTTGGTTCTAGATTAGGAATGCAATTTCAGTAATGACCCCTATTCACTAAAATTGACATATCTCAATCAATTTAAATCCAAATTAAGCAAACTCAATTTTAATAGATTGTTAACTTGATTTAGAACAGAACCTAAGTGGATTTGCACGCATTTCGAGGCATATGATAACAGTAATTAACTCTTTGATCATGTTAAAATCTACTGTTCCCGGAACAGTGCATACATGTGCATTAAAACAATCATAACTAGAGCATACGAAATACGATTTACGCAAACTCAGTTCCTATGCTTTCCTTATTTAATGGGGAACAAAATCCAAATATTAAATTCGTGTTTAAACAATTTAAACAGTGCCGAATTTATTTACTAAACAGATCTGCAAAATCAAATGCGATGAAAACTTTCGCGACCTAAACGAACCCAAGTCGTGGTTTTTCGAATCATATTCGAAACCGTCGACATAAGGCTCTGATACCACTTGAAGGATATGGAGAAATCCTCAAGCGCATCACGGAAGCGTGATCGTCGTATCGGATACGACGAAGAACGACTAGTCGTACTAGTTGTTCGGTGCAGCGGAATTTTAAAAAATTTTGATCCGATGAAACCACATGATCCGAGAACCATTCTCAAATCGTTTCATCTATAACCACAGCAAGTATAATGCAATACCTCTTGAAGCGTGGTTGATCAAGTCTCTACGAAAAGAGACCTCTTGTCTCAAGTCCGATCGTCGGAGTAACGGCTTGCGAGCGCGGAGATGAGTCGCGGTGTCCTCGCAATCCAAGTTGATCCAAGCGCGGTTGCTCCTGATCTCGTCGCATGAGATCAAACATCTCCTTCGTGAGTGAAGCACTCCAAGAAGACGAAGAACCGCAGAGAGTCGAAGCGGCAGCACGATGGCGCGGGCGTCGACGATTCTCTCCACCAAGGTGGACGGCCACCAAGAAGAGAGGGAGAGAGAGGGCTGTCGAGTATGAAAGAGAGAGAGAGAGAGAGTTTGTGCTACAATAGCATGTGTGTCAAGAGAGAGCCAAGTATGCCTCTCTATTTATAGGGTTTTGGATCCATGGATCTCAATCCATGGAACACATAAAATCAATGGATGAGATTGATTTATGTTTATCCAATGGCTAAGATTGTTGTTGACAAAAACAACAAATTTAGGTTAAAATATATTTGACAAAATCAAATATAATTCATTCCTAAATCAACCCAACAAATAAGGAGAGAAGACACATGGAGATTTCATCTCCATGTGCCTTTTAAGTGGGCGTCCACACATTCCATATTGGAATGGTGTGCCGCCCATGGGGATTGCATGGAGATTGCAATCTCATGGAAATCCATGAGATTGCATATCTCCTTGAAATCTCTCTTATTTATTTGCAACAAATTTATTGGGTTTTATTCTTCAAAAATAATTCACAATTATCTTTGAGAATATTGCATTCTTGCCATGGAAAAATTGTGAATCATATTCACAATCCAAAACAACATATAATTCATATTGTTAATTAATTACACAATGTGTATCCAATACACATAATAATTAATCAACACATATAAATTATAATTAACTCTCTCTAATACATTATAAATCACATTTATAATATATTATGAATAATTGGATATTTCTATCCACATTATTCTTATCCATAATAATCAAATCACATTTAATCATATTGGATAATATCTCACACATCATGATAATTAAAACACTTTTAATTATCAAACTCTCTTTGCTTAGATCTTATGGAATTGTTCTTAAACCATTTAAAAACAATGCTATTTCTCCTCAGATACTTGGAGATAAGGACAGGGCGATTGTATTGTTCCACGTATAGTGACTTGGATGTTGAGATCATATCTCAAATCCAGATCCTATGGACCTCCCACTGATGCTTGATCAAATCAAGACCGTAGACTTAATCTTCTCATTGCATCTGAATCTTATTCAGATCAATGTCCAGTTCATGGACTAAGATTAGGTCACTTCTCTAGTGAGAGGATTCACTAAAATCCAAACCTGTTTCATCACTCCCTCGGAATGGAAGCGTCATGGTTATACAATCGTATATGATCAAATCACCCTTCGGGTATTCCCAATTTTGGTCATCAACCTATTGGTCTGCCAAATGTACATACTCAGACCTATAGCAATACATCTGTCTCTAGTCAGAGGATGCATGCCTATGTTGTGACAGTATTCAACATAGGTCTTTGTTTATCTCGATCTCGTCAAGTCAACCCATTGACTTAACTAACCTGACACCTCTGAATCACTATTCCCATGCAGAGGACCTGCATCAAGAGGTCAGTCAGATATCAGTCATATGAGATAGGATTACCATCTCCTACTCAGACTGGAGATCATCACTTAATGATCATTTGATGATGCTTGATGAGTCCTCTATCTAACTCCTTAGATATTCATCCAAGCATCAGCCTCTATGATCCATCCAATGAATCAACAGCTGTATGATCATCAAGCTGGCCATGGTACATAACCCTTATTGTACAGAGGGACCCTATAGTGCATTCATTCATCAATCTCAGAAAGAGAGTGAAAAATAATCAATAACTTTCATTGATAATTTATTCATTACAATAACATTTATTGTAGAAATGGTTCGCCCGGGGCTCACATTGCTAACAGATTACTCACCCCAATACAAGATTTTTCTTTTTAGTTGATTTTAGGGTCAAGTAATATTATCAGTCCCAATTTTATTTGATTATCATTTTTTGGACTTTTTATTGAGAAATGCACGAGCCTATCGAGGAGTCAATTATACTTAGCACCTATGTTGGCAAAATCAGAAGTAGAGAGTCGGAAAAGCAATGCAAGCGGCAAAACGATGATGTATGCTAAAGCGTAAATGCTCACCTTTCCTCCAGCACTCTACATGCAGGGATGCTCAGCAGAATTGAAACCTACATATATGCAAATGCAAAGCCGATGAAATCGCCCTAAGTTCAGAAATTGCTATTAGCGTGAAGCACCACAAGTTGGTCACCGATCTTCAATCTAAGAGTCCAATCTAGGCTTATCCCTCCTCTTCTCGACACATCGAGTTTAGGAGCAGCACTTGACAGGGTGGGCTCATGGCACGTAAGCTTGAAGATGATGAGGCGAATGTTTAAAGATTTGAACTAAGTCCAAAGCACATTATAGGTACATGCAGGATATTAAGTGTTTGGCCTTAGTCTTTAACACGCAATCCTAAAACTAGGGGCTCAATCACATAAAAGAAATAAAATCGAAAATCGAAAAACAAAATAAAAAAATGCGATGAAAACAGATAAAAGCCGCGGTGAACCCCCAAGTGTACAAGCACTTGGAAATTAGGCTCAAGAGTCCAAAGTTCGGGGGTACCTATATTATTACAAACTAAATGAATGTCTCTCTCTCAAAAATAAATTACTAACTATCCTCTCTCTCTCTCTCAAATCCTCCTGCTCTCTCCTGCCGGCTAGGGTAGAATAGCCGACTCCGCCTCCCAAGATTGCTCAAGATCCCCTAGACGATCCTCCTCGATCCGCGGTCCCTCACAAGAAGACAAGAAATACAATGGTCAGATAGCTCAAAAATATGTGTCAAAAATAGAGATCGAGCAAAGTAATAATGTAGACAATAAATCACAATCACAAGCAAAAAGCCGAACTATGTGTTGTTCTCCCCGGCAACGGCACCATTTGATTTGACCGATATTCATGGGGTCTAAATGTGACTCACACAAAGCGGAGACAACAGTTGCTGTGGCGACCCTCAATGAATCCCGATCAAAGTCAACAATGAACCCACAATATATAAATCAAGCAATGAAGAATAAATGTGGAGTCAAATTTATTTTAACACTACAAATAGGTGTATAGTGTAAGTATGTTGAGTTTCGAACTCAGGGAGCAAACAGGATAGATCAAGCAAGTGCAAAAATGTGAATGTGATTAAGTGTCTACAAAGATGCAATTTTTTGTGGGTTTTTCATTTTATATACTTTTTATTTTATTTTAAATTTTTAAATTTTGTATTTTGATTTTTTTATTTTCTGATTTTATCTTTTTCTTTTTATATTTTATATTTTTTTCTATTTTCTTTTTCAATAATAGAATATATATACAATATAAGGAAAGAGAGGATAAGGTATTTATAAAAATAAGGAAAATGATCAAAAATTAGGAAATAAAATGGTTTTGGGCTTTTATGATTTATGATGTTTTTGTAATTTTTAGAGATTTTTCGGAATATTATTGGTATTTTTAAAAGTGAAAATACAAGAAAACAGAGAATAAGCTACTGGTTGAAATTAAAATGAGGATAAAAATTATCAAACAGTATCCAAAATTCCTAAAAAATAATTTTAAAATGAAGGCAATAAAATAAAGAAACTACAGAAACTGAGTTATATTTTTAGGATTTTTATAAAATTTTTTAGATTTTTTTGAATTTTTTAGAGGTTTTCTAATTTTTAAGGTTTTTTTTTTGAAATTTTTATGATTTTTGGATAGACACTAAAATATAATAAGACAAGCAAAATCTAATTTTTTGGAATTTTTCATAACATTTTTATAAATTTTATGGATTTTCTAATGCAAACAGTGCTGAAAATGCATGTTTTTTATTTTTAATAATTATGAAGATGCAAGAAAAATGCAATATAAAAATGTGGCATGAATGAGCAAACACACAGGAGCTTAAAATAATTTTTTCGTGATTTTTAGCAATTTATAGATGCATGAAATAAATAGAGACAACATCAAGAAACTACACTATTGGCAAGGGCATACGTACAAATAAGCAAACATCCAGGGGCCAAAGTGCAATTTTTATGCAAAATATATAACTAAATATCACAATTAATGGACTCAATACAAATGACACAACCCGCAAGGGTTCCCTTGCAAAAACACCAAGGTCACGCGCGCAAGCACGCGCGCTTGGCAGGGGCACAACTGTAAATAACAAAAATCCCAGGGCTATATTGCAAAATGTCTAAAATATTATGACTGCAATTATAATTCTTAGGATTAAAACTAAATACGATAAAAGCCCAGGGTCCCCTTGCAAAATTGCCAGGGGCACGTGCGTAGCGCACGTGACCTGGCGAGGACCTAAGTGGAATATTACAAAGTCCTGGGGGTGAAACATAAATATTACAAATATATTGAAAAGGCAAATGTAAGTTTAAAGACTAAATAAAAATACAAAAATTGCTTAGGTGAAGATGCAAAATACCCAAACAAGCGCGTGATCCAACGGTGTGGAAGAAGCCACTTGTCCACGTGTCAGCACGGGATCACGCGATGACGCTTCGCACCGAACGGACTGGATTAGATCGCTGATGGAGATCAACGGCTGGAGGCTCTCAAAATCTGACGGTCACTGTACGTCTAGAAGAACACGGGCCCAATCGACGGTTGCGGAGACCGGACGACGAACTGGGAGGAGCTCCGCCCGGGGCGAGGTTCTCCGGGCACGATCTTCCACCTCCGACGTTATTTTCGACCCCAGAATGCCATGTGGCACTCCTGCAGGGGTCCTAAATGCGCTGGAGACCTCAGGGAGGGTTGGGGGCCACTGGAGCTCTCCCACGGCGTCGGGGAAGGTGGAGAGCTCCAGGTACCTGCGACCTACCTCGATGAAGCTCCAGGGGGTCTTCAAAGTTCCAAGGACCTGCACCAAAAAGTTAAGGGAGGCAAGGGAAAAGTGCCTCGCCTCACCTAGCAGTGGAAGAAGGCGGATAACGGTAGGGGGCAAGCTCCGGCGAGGTGGAAGTGAAAGCGACGGGTTGGGTGAAAATCGAAACCGAGGGGTATGATCTATTCCTAAGACTAAGGGGAATAAAACTAGCAAGAAAAAGACAAGAAAAATAGACCTCAAGGGTTGTGTGCTTGAGATGAAACCTCACGGCTCGAGGCCGGAGATGGAGGTGGAAACTGACCTTAGGCCCTCGTCGTACCTCGACGGAGGTGTGGGGAAGCTCCCATGTCACCGGAGCGTACCTCTACCCGCACCCGGAGATCTGAGGTGCCCAAAAGAAGGTTCAAAGATCAATGGAAGGAGTGGGGGGTATTTTGAATGGGTGGTCGAACGGGTGCAAAGAACGAGGCGTGAAGGATGAGGCAGCGATCCACAGCCCGAGAAAAGCATAGGGCGTGTAAGGTTGTTTATCGATGAGCAAAAGTCATGAAGGATGCTACATGATATGGTGAAAGGATTCGCCTCGAAAAAATCGTGAAAATGAGATAAAAATCAGGTCTGACAGAAGCTACAGAAGAGGGGTCAGAGAGTTGACCCGAGGTCAACTCTCCAGGCCCCCTGGTTGGTCCACGTGGACCAACCAGGAAAATCCTGGAAAAAATGATTTCTAAATTCATTTTAAAAGAGAAAACGATTTATTTAATTTTAGGTTATTTAATAAAAATGTTTATTATTTGATGAGGTATTTTAATATGATTTTTAATTATTTTTATGAGGTATAATTTTATAAGTTACCTTTTATAGGCTATATAGGTATTTATATCTATGTATTTTATTAATTTATTTTTATTTTGTGTTTTTAATTTATTTAGTTTTGTTTATCATTTTATAAATTTATAAAGTATTTTTATATGCTTAAATATATTTTTATTTTTCTGATGTATTTTGTACACTTAATAAAATAGAAAAGGTAATTATATAGGTATGTATATAGGTAATATACCTAGGTGTAGTATATACAGGTATTTTATTTTGTATCTTATTTAGGTTTTTCTTCTTGTTTTAATGTACACATGCATTATAAATAATATTTACAAAATTATAAAAATAATGAATAAATAATAAACTGAATATTTTAATCTGTATAAGTATATAATAGGTGTCCAAAACTCAACTTTCAAACCATAACTAGGAAAAATACGAAACCACTGCCATTAAATAGCTTATTTTAAACTATATACAATTAAAGGTGAGTTTGGTACATTTCGAGTTTTTATTTGCAAGATGCAGGTCTGGGAAGTTGGGATTCTGGAAACTTATTCAGATCATAACTTTTTATTGGTACATTATTTTTGGGTGAAATGAATTTTGTAATTTTATTTATTAAATTATCTATGACTTTCATTTACAAAGTTTCTTTATTTGAGGTATAAAAAGTGGAACCAAAAATAGGTCCCAAAATGAATAAAGAATGAATTGAATAAAAGGTGATTTTTATTGGTTTTTGGCCCTTATCTCCCCCTACTTTATTCCTTGTCGACCTTTTCATCGAGATGCCTAGGTCTCGTGGTTTTGAGTCATAAAATATTTACAATATTTTATTCTTTTTATTTTCTTTTATTTATTCTATAATTTTGGCTTTAATTACAGTATTTTATACACTATTTACATACACATGCATGGATGCTAAGATGCGGGAATTAGAATTTTTACAAGCATTTGCTAGGGTTTTCGAGGCCAAAATGATAGAATAAAGATGATGAAATGTGGATTCATCAGTATGGCACAAATTACCCAGCCAAAGCGTGCTGATCACGTAGGTGACAGGTGGCGCTCACTGGGTGGAAGGAGATCGACGGTGTGAGCGATGACACCTGGAAGATCTGATGGCTCTGACGAGGTGGTGGATGTGGGTCGTACATGGCCATTAGATATGGTATCTAACGGTCTGTCAGATGTAGGTGAAGGACGGCTCAGATGACGTCTGGCGGATAGACTCGATCCGACGGTAGAGAAGAGGTCTGGAGGAACTCCTCCCTGACGAGGTTCACCGGCGAACTGGAGGTGATCCAAGCGTCCGATGGATGATCAGAGGGAGGGGTTCGACTCGCCTTGTCCCTCCGCGTCTGGTGGCGATAGCTGATGGAGCTCCTAACGGTCCGATCTCTTAGAAGGGTGGTCCGACTTGGGACGTCTCCGACAAAGATGGTCGAATGTTGCCTGGGGGGTATTCATGCGCTTATTGACCTGCAAATGAAAGCTGATACTCGAAGGAGTGCTCCGGCAGTGCTTATTGCATGAAAGACAACAGGAAGCGACGATGGGATGAGAGGGCGGCTCCGGTGTAGGCGGATGAAGGAGCCTAGCTCAATCTTGGCTCGGATAGCCAATATTGAGATAATCAGATGGTGGGGGAAAGGTGACGATGTATCGGTGGAGTGATCTGAACGGCTAGATATGGTCGGTGGAGCTCCGGCCACTAGGGCGGAGCCGGCGCAGCAGCAGATGAACAATTGAAGATAAACAAAACTTGGGTCGATGGAAGGTCTACCTTATGATCGCAAATCGATCCTGAGCTCTAGGGGGTGAGGTGAAGGTGTTCGTTGCCTCGACCGAGCTGCGGCAGGCTGGGAGGCTCCTACGTGGCAGCGCTCCGGCCACGTTCGTCGAGCATCGACTAGAGGCGCCTAATCCAACCACCAAAGAGTGGTTTTTGGTTGCTGTCACCGAGAGGAGACTCTTTATGTTAGGGTTTAGGGCTTGCGGCGCTAGCTGAAGCACTGGGAATCGAAGATGGGGATTTTATACGCATCTCAGGTGACTGGGAAGAACGGGCACGGGTGTGCAGTCCGATGTTGATCCGATCCCTCCTAGGGATCCACGAGGGTGCTTGATCCATGAGAAAGAGACCGAAGTAGGATTCAGGGAAAAAGACGGTTGGATCCGCTCCAAAAAATGGGGAAAAGTCGGGTCGGTGAGCAGACCCGCGGAGGAAAGGTCCGAGGGGGAGAGTTCACCGGGGGTCAACAATCCGCCGTGGACCAATCAGATAATTCCAAGTCAAAATTATTTGTAAATTCAAAATAAAATAGAAAACGATTTTATTTGAAAATAATTTCAACATGAAAAATGTTTATTTATTTTCAAACTATTTTTTAGTGATTTTTATTTTTTTTGAAAAAGAAAATATGTTATATACATTGTATTATTTTATATACATGTATAAAATACCTATGTATTTTTATACTTTTATTTTTAATTTCTTATTTTTGTACAAATATCTTAATTTTATATTTTATTTTTTTACAACATAATATTAAGAGTATAAAATAATTTTTATTTGATTTTTATTGGTTATGTACAAGGGTGAAATAAATGGGTCTTTTATTGGTATATACATAGAATATGTACAAGAAGAGAGAGAAAGTATTTTAGTTTTATTTTATTTTTCTCATTTTTACTTTATTTTTAGAAATATATACAAATTATAAGAAACACATTTTATTTTTATGAAAATAAAATATATACACCAAGAAGGAAATATACATAATGATGAATGGCCCTATCTCTCTCTACTTGTTTTATTTGGCGATCAGGCCCATATTGGGCCCTCTCTTGGGTTCAGGTTACTCAATATTTATTCTAAATATTTCCCTCTTTTTCTTTATGTCTTTATTCTTTTATTTTTGCACCAAAAACATGCTAATTATTGCATATTAACAAAGCATGCCTACTTGGTAATTTATTGTATTTACAGTCATATACATGGTATTTTGCCAAGATATCTAGCTAAAATAAAAGAATAAAGAGTGATGAATGGGTATTCATCACGAGCTTACTAGACCCAATTGGATGATAATGATTATCTCTCTGGTTATAATTTGCCTTACGTTTGGGTGGTCCACCATTAAAGTGGAAGCTTCTTCTTTGACAGTTTTCATCCCTTTCCATCTCAATACGAGAGGCGATATCCATGGCTTCATCTATAGTGTTGACTCTAAAACCAACAAGTTTCTTTCTAAGATATCCCTGAAGCCCACTAACAAATTTGGTAATACATTCTTGCGGTGAAGCTTCTAGAGCTGGGGAGTAACGTAACATCTCCGTGAAGTGAATATGATAATCTCGTACATTCTTGAAACCCTAGGTCAAAGAAGCCAGCTCCCTCCTCTTCAATTCTTCCTAATGGGAGAGACAGAAGAGAGATCGGAACCTTTCTTCAAAGATATCTCATGGAACAGGATCTACTAATTTCTTGGAAATTACTCTCCACCTTCATCTTGTGATGTACATAAGGATAATGACTTGTGAATGGTGATGCAGTCACTTATTAAGATCATAGGATCTTAAGGCCACCTTAGTTATCGAATACCACTCATAGT
Organism: Ottelia alismoides; assembly: GCA_037367405.1. Lineage (NCBI taxonomy): Eukaryota > Viridiplantae > Streptophyta > Magnoliopsida > Alismatales > Hydrocharitaceae > Ottelia > Ottelia alismoides. The sequence goes on from JAZKJV010001396.1 coordinate 1,402,885, forward strand.
CATTCATTACTGAATACTGGAGTAACTGGGATCTGATACTAAACTATCACGACCCCAATTTTGGATCATCGGATCCTCCCCATATTTGGATCTGGTTATTCAACAATAATTTATTCAGCAATCACAACTAACATTCAAAAATAGACAGCAATTGAAATACTCAAAAATAAGTATTTAATTCTTTTCCATTCACAAAATAAAGCTTACATGATACATTGTCCTGCTATAATCATTTACTTGAACATCATCTGTAAGGAAATACATAACAAGATTACCAACTACCTTATAAAGTGAAGCTACTATGGTTGGCTGGATGGCTATTATGTTAGCTGACTGGATTGCTAACGTCCTTGTGGTGGCTCACCGACACATGTTGCGTTTTCCATAAATCATAGGATAACAATTAGCGAATGCTAATTAGTGAATAACATAAAAACAAACAAATGGTGTAATTTTGCAAAACTTGAATCACAAAAAGTTTCATTCCTTCTTATTAGTTTAAGTCATATTCCTTCTATTCCATATTAGAGATTAGTACATGGGAACCTCGCCATTCATGGATTCTGAAGTTGTGGACACTTTGGGATTGGAGATTGCATTGATCTGGTGAGCTTATGCTGCCACACGTCGCCTCAACCAATCCCCCATTACTACCCTGACAATATTCTTTTCTTTTATTATCCAGGGTTTCAAACTCTCAACCTGGCAAACAAAGAATCGCACTGTCCTTGAGAGCCCGATTGCTTAAACCTCAGTCTAACCTTTAATCACATAACCTAACGGCTTTAAATATATGTTATCATGACCCAACCACTATTGAACCACCCGTGCCGCCACATGGCACGACCACATCTTTCGTTGTTCAACCAGAATATATTGGCACTCAGTACCTAGCGCTGAAAATCATTCATTTCGTGTGCACTTATCATAACATGGCAACCATGTACCACTTAGGTAGGGCAATGCCAATACGGGTTCCTTCCGATAAATCTCTAGGTTGCATGCCCGACCAGTAGTTCTACTATTAACATAAGACACGATCCTTTTCAAGATCCAACTTAATACACATCAATTCCCATGATGTACTTCCACTATTAAGCCTTCAATTTGCGTATTCATCAATATTGGGTATAAACTTACACATATATTAATTCGTATATTTATATAATCATATTTATGCTCATTTTAACTTCCAAACTCTAACTTTCCAAGCCACAACATCCATTTGATGCTGAGTCCTTATTTTAGTGGAAATCACAAAGAAACCTTTCATATTTTCTCCAAAATAGTCATATTAGGGTTCTTCGTAGCAAGAAGCATAAAATCAGAAACCTCAACGATCTCATATGAAAACTCAGCAGCAAAAGGAAGGATTTCGTTACCTAATCGAGATATCTCTTGCATATGCAGTACTTTACCCATATTCGTTATCATAAAGGATGATTTACGACTCTTGAAATAATCGAATTTCATTTATGTATCAAAATCGCTAATAACATGCCAAGAATGCGAAGAACGAACGAAAAACATGAAGAACACACGAAGAACTTAAAAACAAACAAAGACCACAAAGAACGTGAAGAACATATTTTATCTTAAAATTTCAGCAGAACTTCCCCTCATATATGGTGATATTTTTTTGGACAAATTGCGGTAGAGTTTCCCCATATAATGGGATATATTTCTTGGAAAAATTTGGTAGAGTTTTCCCTTATTCTGTGATATTTTTCAAAAAAACCTAAAGAGTTTCCTCTATAAAAGAACTGAGAGGAAATAATAACGAAACTAAAAGAACAAAATTACAAGCGATGGAGAATCAGTAGACACCATATGTCTTAGATGAGTGAAGTTGTGACGGATTACAAGGTTCATTGTCGTGCATAGCCGTCTGCACTTAACTAGGGTGTTACACAGATTTCTCCCTCAAAACAAGTATAACAAGAAAAATAGAAAGAATTTAATAGAATTATAAGTGATGGAGAATCAGTAAACACCATGCATCTTATATGAGTAAAGGTGTGACGAATCATAGGGTTCACTGACGTGCGTAGCCGCCCGCACCTAAGTAGGGTGTTACATAGATTTCTCCTCGAATCACAATAGAAAATGAATCGAAAAGGAAGATCAATCGAAACTAAGATGAAAAAAGAAGATGAATAAAAAACCCTAGTTCAAGTTGGAGCATACTTACAAAACCAACTAGGAAAGGATCGTACCTTCCTTCTCCTCAAACTCCCAGCAGCGCTTCGCTAGCGCTCCTTCCCTGCCTCCCACTCCTCCTTCCAAACTCTCAACCTAGCCCTTGGGGGGTGGTGGTTGTGGAAATCGTAGAGAAAGAATGGGTGGGGGTATTTATTTATCCAGAAAACCACTAACCATGGTTAGTAAACCATAGTTTAGACCTTAACCAAAGTTAGAGGACTATGGTTTTAGCCCCTGGTTTTGGGCTAAAGCTTATCCCGAAACTTAAGGCTTAAGTTATAACTTTCCATAGAATTCTAAATTCACTACTGATGCTTAATTAGTACTAATCATAGTTAACGTTCACTAATCATGATTTAACTTTCACGACTTACACTTTACTTTTGCTAACTATTGATTAGTACTTGCTAATGATCTTTAGTGATTGTCAATCCATCATTAATTTCTTTAATCATGTTTAATTAGTCTTAATGATGGTCATTATGAGTTAATGACATCTCAAGCCTCCATACTTCTCTTTATTTTGAAAATCATAACAATTCAAGATGAAGTCGGATTTACACGAAACAAATTCCGTTGGTTTCCTCTTGATGTATCGGATCTTATGCTGAAGGATTCGAGAGAGAAAAAGTTCATGACTTTACAATTATAACAACATTAAAGAGAGTCTCGTCCTTGAGACTAGAAATGCATGCATAACAACCTTAAAGTGAATGGAATTCATTTTATTTATAATGAAGGTACATACAGTACATAGTGGTATTACTCAAACAAATAGGGATATTTTTCTCTCATATCTAACTCAGGTTCCCATGTGACTTCTTCAGACTCTTGGTTCCGCCACAATACTTTAACCAGAGATACCTCTTTATTCCTCAACTTTTTGATATCCATGTCTAGTATTTGCATAGGTATTTGAAGGTATGTCAAGTCTAGCTAAACATGCATATCATCGTAACTTATCTTATGCTCAGGATCCTTAATATACTTTCTCAGATTTGATACATGAAAAACATCATGTATTGCCAAAGATGTAGAGTACGTACAAGTCTATATGAAACTTTTCCAATCCGTTGAATAATTTCAAAGGGTCCCACAAACCTGGGTGCCAACTTTCCATGCAAGCTAACCTCTGAACTCCCTTCATAGGCAATACTTTGAGGAATACAAATTCACCAACCTCAAACTCAAGATCGCTTCGCCTGGTATCACTATAGATTTTCTGACGACTCTGAGAAGTTATTAGTCTTTTTAGAGCAAGCACTACAATTTCCCGTGTCTCCTCGAGTTTATCTGATTCGTAAAGGTTCTTTATCCCGGCCACTTGCCAACACAAAAGAGTAGTACACCTTCATCTATATAGTGCTTCAAACAGTGCTTTGCCAATATTTTCATAGTAACTATTGTTGTACATGAATTCTGCAAAAGGAAAATGTTTAATACATGAACCTTTCCATTCTAAGATACATGCTCGCAGCATAGGTTCTAATTGACCATCTGTGGATGATATGCAGTGCTCAATCAAAACTGTGTGCCTAAGGCTTTCATGAAGTTCTCCCAATAGTGTGAGGTGAATCGTGAATCTCAATCGAAAACTACCTCCTTTGGGAAACCATAGAGACAGATCATACGTATAATATATAACTCAACAAGCTATTCTGGAGTGGAGGATAAGCTTATTGGAATAAAGTGTACTACCTTGGTCAAACAATCTATTATAACTCATATACTATCTTTACCGCCCGTCGTCTGAGGTAAACCAATAACGAAGTCCATGGAAATGCTTTCCCATTTCCATTCATGTATAGGGAGAGATTGCAACAATTTCGATGTCTTTTGGTGTGAAGCCTTTACCTGTTGGCAAGTGAAATATTAATTCACAAACTGAGCAACATCCTTCTTCATTCCCGGCCACCAAAAGCGTGAACGAAGATGCTTATATGTCTTTGTAATTCCTGGATAAGTAGATAATCTAGAGCAATGAGCTTCACGTAATATATCATTCCTCAATTCAGGTGTGTTTGGTACACAAACTCTATGATGGTTATATAGTAACCCATCTTGTATCTGGAATCCCTCTATCTCATTCTTCTCAAGTTGTGTCTCAAGTCTTTAAGGATTGGAACATCCTCCTGTCCTTTCTTTATTCTATCCCAGATCTCTGGTTTATATCGGTGAGGAATAGTTATAGTGTTTGCACTACTATCAAATGATTTCCATTCACTCAACGTTGATAGTAAACCCTAGAAGTTGATAGCACTCACCAACCCTGGTGAATAAGCTCTTCCGCTAAGGGCATTTTCTACAATGTTCCACATACCACGGTGGTAGGATATCGTGAAATCATAGTCCTTCAACAACTCTAGCCATCATCTCTCTCTCATATTGAGCTGCTTCTGATCAAACAAATATTTCAAGCTTTTATGATCGGTGAATATTTCAAAAGTAATACCATAGAGGTAGTGTCTCCATATTTTTGAAGTGAAAACTACGACAGATAATTCAAGGTCATGTGTGTGGTAGTTCCGCTCATGTGTCCTGAGTTGTCGTGATGCATAAGCAACTAGCTTACCATGTTGCATAAGAACTGTCCCAAGTCCTTCTTTAGATGCATCAGTGCACACTATAAACCCTTTAGTCCCATAAGGTAGAGTAAGGATAGATGCATATGTTAGGCATTCTTTTAGTGTCTGAAAACTAGCTTCACTTGCGTCAGACCATATGAATGGGACTTCCTGAGTTAGCCTAGTTATTGGCAATGTATTCATGAAAAGTCATTCATAAATCTTTTATAATATCCATTTAAACACAGAAAAGATCATATTTCTGTGACAAACTTCGGGTGTTCCCCACTCATCACTGCACTAACCTTTGTAGGATCAACTGATATACCTTCCCTAGAAATAATATGGCCTAATAATGACACTTTGGACAACTAGAGGTCACATTTACTATATTTAGCATATAGTTTGTTCTTCCTTAGTATTTCAAGTGCCTGTCAGAGATGGTGTTCATGCTGATACTTATCCTCGGAGTAAATAAGCACAGCATCAATAAAGACTACTACAAAGTGATCTAGGAACTCCTTGAATACTCTATTCATGAGATCCATGAAGGTTGATGGGGCATTTGTCAGTACCAGTGGCATAACTAAGAATTCATAATGTCCATATATAGTTCGAAAGGATGTCTTGGGAATATCCACATCTTTAATATTCAACTGATGGTATCCATATCTTAAGTCAATATTGGAATACACAGTTGAACCCTGTAACTGATCAAAGAGATCATATATTCTTGGCAGTGGATACTTGTTCTTTATTGTCTTCTTATTTAGTTATCTATAGTCAATGCGCAACCGCATTGACCCATCCTTCTTCCTCACAAACAAGACAGGTGCTCCCCATGGTGAAATACTAGGATGAATGAATCCTTTATCTAATAGTTCTTGTAACTGTATCTTTGAAACTTGTACTCGGCTGATGCCATCCTATTTGGAAGGATAGAGATAGGATGAGTATCAGGTGTGAGAGAAATTTCAAATTCAATCTCTCGCTCAGGTGGTAACCCATGTAGTTATTCTGGAAATATGTCAGGAAACTTACATACTTTAGGTACGTCTTATATCTGTCTGACCCTAATGTAGCGAATATATAAGCTAAATAACCTTGGCATCCTTTCTCTAATAACTGTTGTGCCTTCAGAGTAGAGATGTATTTAACATTATCATTGGATGTCTTTCCAATGAACTAGAACTTTATCGAGTTAGGAAGGTGAAACGTTACCATCTTCTCAAAACAGTCAAGACATGCTTGATGCCTTTCTAGCCAGTCCATCCCCCGGATGAGATCAATGTCCTCCATTTCGATTAGTAGTAGTGAAACAGGTAATTGATATCATGTTATTAGTATTATACAATTATCCAGGATTTCTATCCAGGATTTCTCGGATTATAAATACTTGTCCTCCTGGTCCCTTGATCAGATAGGATTATTGTACTTCTACAGGTACCTTACCTAAAGCGGGTACTAATCATTGAGCAATAAATAAATGTAAAGCACCAGAATCAAACAAGGTATGTACTGAAAAGTCGTGAATAGTTACAGTACCTCATATGACCATGCCTAAATTTTAGGCTTGTTCTTCAATGATTGCATTGAGCTGATCATTAAGAATAGGCAAGCTAGAACCTGCAACATTTTTTTATGGTTGTTGTGTAAGAGATGCTCCTTGTGAGCCATGACCTCTACCCTGTCTTCCTCCGCGTGTTGCTCCATTGCTCAGGGTGGATGTTATACTGTTAATTGGCATTGGTCTAAACCCTGAACATCTCAACTTTAGACAATCTTCCTTGATGTGGCCTTCTTGATGACAGTAATAATATACACGTGCCAATGCCTGAGTTGCAGACCCAGCCATAGAGGAACTAGCTCCTGTTACTGAGTCGGGGGGATATAGTTGAGGTCTATAGAAACCCCCTCTTCCTGAGAATCCTGACCTAAAGTCTGTGGTGATCTTATACTAGAACCAACTGGATGATAACAATTATCTCTTTGATTATGATTTGTCTTACGTTTGGATGGTCTACTAGTAAAGTGGAAGCTTCTTCTTTGGTTGTTTTCATCTCTTTCTATCTCGATACGAGAGAGGATGTCTATGGCTTCATCTATAGTTTTGTCTCTAAAACCTACAAGCTTCTCTCTAAGATCTCCTTGAAGTCCGCTAACAAATTTGGTAAGACATTCCTGTGGTGAAGCTTCTAGAGCTATGGAGTAATGTAACAGTCCCGTAAAGTGAATATGATAATCTCGTACATTCCTAGAACCCTGTGTGAAGGAAGCCAGCTCCCTCCTCTTTAATTTTTCCCAATGGGAGGGACATAAGTCAGATCGGAACCTTTCTTCAAAGATATCCTATGGAATGGGATCTACTAATTTCTTGGAAATTGCTCTCCACCATCGTCTTGCATAGTACTCAAGGGAGTAATTAGCAAAGTGCACCCAAATATCTGCTGGTGCATGTATTGTTCTCAACATCCTGTTGACATCATCAAGCCATACTTCTGCCTCAATGGGTGTCTCTATGCCTTTGAATCAAGGAATCTTTCTCTTTCGGTAATTGTCTAGTAGTTTTTGGTTTCTAAGAAGAGCTCTTTCCATTGCTCCTTAAGATGGGGTAGGAATAGACTCAATGGAAGGATGATAACTAGATTCTTCCTCAAAAAGGTGGATAGAACCCTCGACTCTAGCATTCACAGGTTTGGATGCCTCGAGTCTCTCAGCTTGTGTGTTGAACCTCTCTTCTAATGTCTGTTGTCTTTGCCCCATTTCTTGGAGAATTGTCATCATAGACACTAGTTGCCTAGACACATCTTGAACTGCCATGATCCTGGGATGAATTGAGGTCAAAGGTTAGGTCCAATATGTTTTAGTATGATGCACATAAGGATAATGACTTTTGAATGGTATTGTTATCACTCATTAAGATCAAAGGATCTTAAGACCGCCTTAGTTTCTGAATACCGCTCATAGTCATTAATTAATGAATAAATTACTAGAGTAATTTGGATCTGATACCAAACTGTCGTGACTCTAATTTCAAGTCATTGGATCCTCCCCATATCCGGATCTGGTTACTTAGCAATAATTTATTCAACATTCACAACTAACATTCAGAAATAGACTGCAATTAAAATACTTAAAAAAATATTTAATTCTTTTCTATTCATAAAATAAAGCTTACATGAGACATTGTCCTGCTACAACCATTTACATGTACATCATCTGGAAGGAAATACACAAAAAGATTACCAACTACCATATAAAGTGAAGCTACTATGGATGGTTAGACGACAATAATGGAGCTGACTAGATTACTAACGTCCTTGCGATGGCTCACCGATGCCTGTTGGATTTTCCATAAATCACAGGATAACAATTAAGGAATGCTAACTAAAGAAGAAGAGAAAAACAAACAAATGGTGTAATTTTGCAAAACTTGTTATCACAAAATTTTCATTCCTTCTCATTAGTTTAAGTCCTATTCCTTCTAATTCCATATCAGGGATTCGTCCAGGGGAACCCCACCATCATGGACTCCGAAGATGTGGACACTTACGGATTGGAGATTGCGTTGATCTGAAGAGCTTATGTTATCGCACGTCGCCTCAACCAATCCTTCAATACTACTGTGACAATTTCTTTTTCTTTTATTATCCAGGGTTTCAAACCCTTAGCTTGGCAAACAAAGAATCACAACATCCTCAAGGACTCGGTTTCTTAAACCTTAAGCTAACCTTTAATCACATAACCTAGCAACTTTAAATACATGCTATCGTGACCCATCCTCTATTGAACCACCCATGCCTCCACATGTCATGACCACATCTTTTATTGTTCAACCCGAATAATTGGCACCCAGTACCACGCGTTGCAAATCATTCATTTCATGCGTACTATTATAACATGGAAAAAGTGTATCACCGAGGTAGGGTAACACCAATACGGGTTCCTTCCGACAAACCTACAGGTTGCATGCCCAGCCTGTAGTTCTACTCCTAGTCAACGTAAGACACGATCCTTTTCAGGATCCAATTAAATACACATCAATTCCCATGATGTAATTCCTCTGTAGCCTTCAATTTGCAAATTCATCAATACATGGTATAGACTTACATATATATCAATTCATATATTTATATACTCATATTTATACTCATTTTAACTTTCAAGCCCTAACTTTCAAGCCACGACATCTATTTGATGCTTAGACCTTATTTTAGTTGAAATCACAAAGAAACTTCATATTTTCTCCAAAATAATCAAATTAGAGTTCTTCATAGCGAAGAAGCATAAAATCAGAAATCTCAATGAACGCATATGAAAATCCAATAGCAAAAGGAAGGATACTCTCGCATATGTAGTACTTTGTCGTGATTCGTTTTCAGAAAAGATGATTTACGGCTCCTAAAACGATCGAATTTCATTTTTGTATTAAAATATCTAAGAATTTTCCAAGAATGCGAAGAACGAACGAAAAACATGAAGAATGCGAAGAACACATGAAGAACACGGCGAATGCGAAGAACATACGAAGAACATAAAAAATGAGAAATTTTAGCAAAGCTTCCCCTTATACAGGGTGATATTTAGGAGAAAATTTTGGCAGAGTTTCCTTTATATTGGAACATATTTGTAGGAAAATTTCGGCAAAGTTATCCCTTCTATCAAGATATTTTTCAAAAGAAAAACGAAAGAATTTCCTTTATAAAATCACCGAGAGGAAAACAATAACAAAACTAAAAAACTTCAAGCGGTGGAGAATCGGTAAACATCACACGTCTTAGATGAGTGAAGATGTGACGAATCATAAGGTTCATTGATATGCATAGCTGCCCACACCTAAGTAGGGTGTTACACAGATTTCTCACACAAAACAAGTATAATAAGGAAAATAGAAAGAATTTAATAGAACTATAAGTGATGGAGAATCGGTAGACACCAGTGTCTTAGATGAGTGAAGGTGTGATGAATCACAGGGTTCACTGACGTGCATAGCCGCCCACACCTAAGTAAGGTGTTATACAGATTTCTTCTCGTACCACAACAGAAAATGAATCGAAAAGGAAGATGAATCGAAACTAAGCCAGAAAAAGAAGATGAATCAATAACCCTAGTTCAAGTTGGAGCATACATACAAAACCAACTAGGAGAGGATTGTACCTTCCTCCTCCTCGTTCTTTCAACAGCACTTCGCTAGCGCTCCTTCCCCCCTCCCACTCCTCCTTCCAACCTCTCAACCCCAGCCCTTGGGGTGGTGGTGGTTGTGAAAATCGTAGAGAATGAATGGTTGGGGGGTATTTATAGGCTCCAGAAAACCACTAACCGTAGTTAGTAAACCATAGTTTAGACCTTAACCGCGGTTAGCAACCCATAGTTTAGGCCCATGGTTTTGGGCTAAATCTTATCTTGAATCTTAATGCTTAAGTTAGAACTTTCCAGAGAATTCTAGATTCACTAATGATGCTTAATTAGTGTTAATTATGATTAACATTCACTAATCATGATTTAACTTTCGTGACTCATGTTTAACTTTTGCTAACTATTGATTAGTGTTTGCTAATGATCATTAGTAGTTTCCAATCTATCATTAGTTTCTTTGATCATGTTTAATTAATCTTAATGACGGTCATTATGGGTTAATGACATCTTAACCCTCCGTACTTCTTTTTCTTCTGAAATCATAACAATTCAAGACGAAGTCGGATTCACACGAAACAAATTCCATTAGTTTCCTCTTGACGAGCAAGATCTTATGCTATAGGATCCAAGAGACAACCAAGTTCAAGGCTTTACTGCCCGCATCACATCACCCTACGCCACTCACCATTCTCCAACACCAACGTGACGGAACCCTTCACAAATAGTCTCATCGGCCTTTGCCTCGATCTGCTTGATACTACAACCACCACTCCCCACGTGCCCTACCTCTTCTGCCATCGACAGTCTTCCATACTCCCCACATCACCATTGTCACGAGCTCATCAGTAACCTCCTCCCATCGAAGCTTCTGCTTTGACGATCCACAATTGTGTGTCGGCCAATACTACTCCACCCTATAGAGCCAAGCAGTTGAGCCGAAGAACTCGATGCCCAAGTGCTACACGATCAAGAATGGTGCTTGATTAGGGCCACACATTGACCCCAAAATATAACCGTTGATTAACTTCCATCGGATAACCCATAGAGATCCACAAGCTTATACCCGAGCCTCCAGCATCGGGTCTTCAATGAGGCTTTCTAAACGTGACATGTGGATGCCTCATACTGAGCTGCCCTCCGAATCAAGCTACAACCCACACGCCACACATGTGCATGGTGGGGAAATTGCACCGACGCTTCTTTTGTTCCAACAAATAATCAAAGGATCCCCATCGTTTTGACTAGTGAGGCGCACATGTACAACAGAAACATTACAGAAGCACCCTTCTAGCTTCTTGGAACTAAAGATATACCCTCGCTAGGGAAAATTAGAAAGGACCAACGACTCTGCATAATTACCAGAAGGCCCCTCCCAAGGGTATAATTGCAAGGTTTTTATTTAGTTTTATTACAATATAGGTCAAGAACTTCATTTGATCATAACTTGATCATCTATCATCGGATTTCTTCATTCTTGGTGTCATTTTGATCCTTAAAAAAATCCTTTATCACATTTAACATCGAGATTTTATTTTTGATACATTATTTGGTAGTAATAAATTAAGGATCTATTTTGTCAAATTTTGAGCACTTGTATTTTTATTCGTTTATTCTCTTGGTCATTAAATTAGGGGATTTTATTTCGAGAACTTAATTAGATCTTAATCAACCAATTATTTGCAATGAGGGAAGGACGTTTGATCTAATTGCTTGATTTTTTGTGCTTGCTTCACTTTCTCCTTTATCATCACTTGTTGCTCCATATTTACTATTTTTCATCATTATCATTTAAAAACCATAAAAATTGCAGTCATTTTTTCTCACCCCATAGCATAGAATTATTTTTCCAGCATCAATATATTTTCAGAATTCATGCATCGTATTTCTTTTGTAATTTATTTACATCTCTTTTAAAATAAAACCGATAAAAAACTGAAAAGGATAAAAACAACAAAAATATTCATCTTCTTTTCTCTAAAAACCATTCGCTAAATTCGATATACTTAACCTAGGTTGTTCCTTTACCTCCTTGAGTCGACCCTGGGACTTGCCCATGTTAAATAAACATAGAACCACATCACTTAGTTGATTCATTAATTTGTGTGGTTTAATTTCTTAACTAATCCCTATTGCTCAACCACAATGCATATACATTCATAATTTTTCGACAATTAACTAGGGTAACATTCGAGTTTATCAAACATGATGGGGATATTGATGGAGATGTTACGAATAGAATAAATACGGGCTAGCCAAAGTGGAAAGGAGTCTCTGTTATTCTCTGTGATAAGAAAATTTCTTTAAAAGTCAAAGGAAAGTTCTATAAAGCAGTTGTAAGACTGATATGCTCCATGGATCTGAATGTTGGCATGTGAACCATAGACATATGTAGAGAATGACAATATCATGAAAGAAAATGGCTAAGTTGGATGTGTGGACACACACACACACTCACACACGCATAAAAATCAGATTATGAATGAAGCAATCGAAGGAAAGTTAGTGCAGCTCCGATCGAGGATAAGATGCGAGAAAACCACTTAAGGTGGCTTGGCAATTTGCAAAGGAGGTCAACTGATGCACATGTTAGGAGATGCGAGTTTTGGGATGTTGAGCCAGCTAAGAGAGGGTGAGGACAACCCAAGAAGTGTTAGAATGATACTATAAGAAGGGGTCTCATTTTTTGGATATAAGCCCAAGACTGACCCAAGATAGATCTGAATGGAGCAAAAGAATCCATATAGTCGGCCCTACTTGCTTGTGGGAAAAGCCTTTGTTGTTTTTGTTGCATGCGTTAGAAATGTCAACATATGATAAAATTTTAACATATGTGTGTATCCACCAAACACCCAATAGTGTACATCTTCAAGTTCCAATGATGCTTTTCGATGACCTTTTCATGAACTGATGTATTTTTTAGGTGTTTTTTTATACGTGTATGCTTTTAAGTTTTTGTAGTTACACTTATGCCCCTACCTTTTTGGCAATATAACTTGTGCCCTTAATAAAACTTCTAACTAATACTTATATCCTTCTGGTTTGTTCACATATCTTCCCTTCCCAATAATCTTAAAGGTATGGTTACAAATGAAATTAATCCCCATTATTAGCGTTTAATCGGATGCCTCCAGAGGGAGCCAACTTGGCATCCCATCCTTATTATTCTTTTTTCTTAAGGTATTTTCTGAAAATACCTGGGGGTTAAGACCTCTAGATGACAAGATGATGTCAATGAATTTTTTTGAAAAATAGACATTCCTAGCCTTCCCATCAATAAGTGCTCAATTTAAGCAATTACGAGACTATTAAAATTTGTCAGCTTTGATGAATGGGATACGAGTCTCGAATTGAGTTGAAATTTGAATGACAACATTCTTTCATTTAGTGATCTAAAATCCCCAAGGTTTTTTCAAAAAATACCTTTAGAAAGAAAAAAAATAAGGTAGGGGTAGCCAAGTTGGCTCCCCTAGTGGTAGCCCCATTAAACTCTTATTATTATATATCTCTCTAACAAGCCAAAAAATTTACCCTTTTAATTTAATGGTAATGATGTCGAAGTTATATCTGAGCAATCTAGAGAACTGTCAAAAATGACCACAACGAGAAATCAGAACATGTAATTCATCCTCAACGCGGCCTTAATTATTTCTTTTACTTGGGTAAGTCCCAAGGTCGAACTCAGGGAGGTAATATGAGGGTTTAGAATTAATTCACAAATAATATAGAAAATTAAGTTTTTGAAGAAGTATTATTTTTTGTGTTATTAGCTTTTTCATATTTTAATTGATTTTTTAAGTAAAATATGTAATTAACTTAAAGAGAAATATGATGCATGTGTTTTTACAAGATATTTTAATGTAGGAGGAAAATAATGCTATGTACTGTGGAACGAGAAAATAAATAAATGTAATATTTTTCTTGTTTTTTTAGACGATGCAATAAAATGATGTAATGATCAATGTAAGTACAACAAACCAAGTAATCAACCTTAGAGCAAGCAATTACACCAAGCTAATCAATACACGAATTCCAATGACCAATTACAAAAATATATGTTCAATAAATGTGCAAATAATTTTCGAATTAATTCATCCAATCAATGCAGAAATTATTGATAGATAAGATCAATGAATGTTATTAAATTTGCTCAAATGTGACAATAAACATCCTCAATATATCTGAGTCAAATAGTGTCTCTGAATAGTTAATCAATTGTTCTACGTGATAAAGAATGAAACAAGGATCAAATCGACACGAAGAGCACCAAAGTCTGATAAATGGGTCATAAATTATGAATAAAATGAAGTTCATGGATTCAAATGTAATTAAAATAAATAAAGTCTTGCAAATTAGACCTTCTTGAGGGGTTGAAATGTAATACGCAAAATTGGATGGGCTTTTCTCTAAATTAACCATGCGAGATGATATACTTGCTACTCTCTGAGAACCCAAGGGTGCTGTTGCAAATTCGCCCCCAGGCGCGTGTATTTAGCACGTAAGGGCTCTAGTGTAAATTACTTGAATCGCATGAGAGGTGCGCATGATGTCTGGCGGCTCGGGTATGCATGGCTTAGGTTTGTGGAGGAACCTCCACGTGTCATCTATTAAAGCTTCGATGAAGACCTGAGGTTGGAGGCTCGTGTATGGGGCGTGGATGTCTCGAAGTCGTTCGATGATGCTCGATCTTGCAGCTGGAATTTGTATGAAGATATGCGATTAGGATATCTATTTTTCTTGATCCAACACCTCATATACGTTCAACCTGGAGAATCTTCCTTCTCCACATCAAAGTACATGTTGCTTTGATGTTGCTACTTGGATGGTCTTTCCTCACCAATTGGACATCGGAAGAGGTACGGAGATTTGTGCAATGGTGGATGAAGCTATTCGATGGAAGGGTATGTGAGATATCAAGTAAAATGAAGAGGAATTATGAGGTAAATGTGTCAATTGTCGGGGTGTCTTTGGTGTATTGAAGGAGGAAAAAGAAGATGCGAAGGAATGCAGAACAAAGAAGGAAGAGATGAAGAGGACGGAGGTTAATGTGGAATCTCCTGAGATGGAGGAGAGGAGCTCGACTCTAATGACCGCCTCATCATGGGTAGAGCATGGCATAGCTCCGATGTTATGGAAGATCAGTAGCACAAGGGGGATTCCCTTGTGGATTTCGACTGGAATGGATCTTGGTCAGGACAACACCATTGTTGTCACCAACCGTGTCTCAGGCTTTCTCTCTCTCACTCATTCTAGAAGAAGATAGATTGACAGATAGAAAATCTATGGTGATTGGTGATGGGTGTTAAATAGAGAGAAGAGGTGGTGAAGAATGATTGGGATCTAGAAGGGTTAGTGTTAGGGATTCACCGGAGGAGATAAGATGCTTAGCGATGGATTTAGGTGATCGGAGTTCCGTAGTAGGAAATTGGGCTTGGGGTTCAGATGAAGTGATAGTGTTCATTAAAATCGTAGAGGGTTAGAGTTACACGTTAAGAAGAGGATATTGGAGGTCGTCGACGATTGATGAGGCTCTAATAGATGTGTTCGAAGGGATAAGGTTGATGATGGCTTTCGATTCAAGTTTCTTATGGTTAGGAGGTGGTTAGGGTTCGAGGTGGTTGATCGAAGAGGCAATAGGTGTGAAGATTTGGGAGAAGGTTAATGGTGGTTAGATAGAGCCGAGCTCGATCGAAGATGGTTGGCGTTGCAGATGGGGACTAAGATAAAGAGAGAAGATGAATTGGGTTGAAGGTGATCAGAGTTGTTGAGGGGAGGGAGGTTGACTTGGCAGAGCAGAGGGCTTCTTCTAGATGCAAAGGCAGAGGAGCGATACAACTGGAGGAGAGGGGAAATGTAGGTGCCCTTGGATCCTTTGCAATCCAACAGTTGAGATGTAGCACGTTCTACACACATGCAGAGGAATGGCTACGGACATGGAGGTTGAGGATCATTGGATCGAGCATTTGATCCAACGATCCAAAAGTGGTGTGCTAAACAAGAAGGTAGGTTGACCAAGTAGGGGAACTTTGAATGGGGAACGTAGGTGGACTAATGGATGGGTTGTTGACCAAGACCAGAATTTGACAAATGCACATAAAATAGAAAGAAAATATATTAAAAATCAAACGACCTCATATGCAAAATTCTAAACATCAATGCAACACTTAATATAATCTATAATGCACGTGAAGGACTCAGATGCACACGGAATGAACTGTTCAAGATAATGCTTTTTTGGGTGATATTTTATGGAGATGAAATATCATTTTCTTAGCTTTGAAATTTTTATTTGATTTTCTATAGATATATAAATGCATACACAAATCAATAATGATGTGAAATAACGTAAGGGAGACAAATACAATTTTTTTATATTTTTATGAGTTGTTCAAAAGGTTAGAAAATTGGGGAAGATGATTATATAAAGATGGATTATAATAGTAAGCTCAAGTCAGAACAGGTCTTTTTAATGCTTTTTGATTTTTTGGATTTTTGATTTTCACGTAATTAGTTAAATATTGAATAAAATAAAGAAATGAAAAAGAAAATAATCAAGATGAGTGAACTATTTACATGAAATGATAGGTAAAAATCAATAAAAATGTACAATGTACATTTAGGTTCCAAGACCCAATTTTCACAAATGAACTCTGATTCTTTTGAGTTTGGTCTTGATTTGTATATATTTGAATGCACATTTACTCAAAAGTGAGTAGAGTTCAGTTGGACACTATATAAGAGAGAGATATTAGCATTTGCGGCTTTCTGACCTGAAATTAGGGTTTGGGTTTATTTCAAATATATATAGGTTAGTAATTTTTAGGATTTTTCATAGATTAAGGTTGGCGGTATGTATACATTGCAATTAGCTTCAAGTCAATTAGAGTTAGCATGAATTAAAAATGGGTGAAGTTAGGTGAAACTATGCATATGAGTATGAATGCAAAAATGATTGTTTTATTTATTAGTGCATGAAAATTAATTTCATGATATCAATGGATGAATGCATCTAATTCGTCGGGACGAAGCTTTATTTTCATCTAATTAGAGTGATGAGTCATAGATTCATCACTCTCATTCCACCCCCTTGTTGGACATGCGAGCCTACGACGAGCCATTATGCGATAAATATTATTGCGAATATCATTCCCTGATCTAAAATGAATAATAATCAATTTGCATAATAGGTCCCTTAGTACAATTAGGGTTATGTACCATGGCCATCTTAATGATCATACAGTTGTTGATCCAATTGTTGAATCATAGAGACTGGTGCTTGGATGAAGATCTAAAGAGTTAGATTGAGCACTCATTAAGCACTGTCAAATAATTATTAAGCGGGGATCTCCATCCCGAGAAGGAAATGGCATTCCTTTCTCTAAAGGCTAATATCTAACTGACCTATTGATGTAGGTCCTCTACATAGGAATAGAGATTCAGATGTGTTAGATAAGTTAGTCAATGAGTTGACTTAACGAGATCGAGATAACCAAAGTCCTATGCTGTATGCTGTCATAATAGGCACGCATCCTCTGACTAGAGACAGATGTGTTACTATATGTCTGAGTATGTATATTTGTCAGACCAATAGGTTGATGACATAACCAAGGTCTATACACCAGCACACTGGTGTGCATGCAATGGCATATGAGTAATACGATCTCTCAAAGGGATCATACATGTTCATTTACTGAACCATAAGACATGATCTCGCTCATGAGATATTGGGAAGAACCAAAGTCCATACACGGTCTTCTCTCTTTGGAAGATTGACTGAATTGGTAGGTTTGATATATACTTTTTGGAAAGTATATGATCAACACCTGGGTATGATATATGCTTTTGGAAATTATATGATCGATACCAACTCCCAATGATAAAATGAGAAACTTAATGATAATATCATAAAGTAGACAGTGTAAAATAGATCTCAAACTTCGGGTTTATTCTAGGTCTTCTAGCATGCATGATGTATAGGTATTAGGCATACATGAGAGTGATGTCATCATAAACGATTGTATAACCATGATGCTTCCATTCTTATAGAGTGATGAAATGGGTCTGGATTTTAGTGACTCCTCTCATAGAGAAGTGATATGATCTTAGTCCAAATGTTGGACCTTGATCTGAATGTGATTCAGATACAATGAGAAGATTAGATTTACAACCATGATTTAATCAAGCATCTTTGGGAGGACCGCAAGATCTGGATTTGAGATGTGATCTCAATATCCAAGTTACTATACATGGAACAATACAATCACCATGTCCTTATATCCAAGTATCCACGAAGAAAGCTTATTATCCTTGAAAGAGTTCATGGATAATTTCATTGTTGATATTGTACATCCAAGCATTGAGAAAAATGGATAATTAAATGTGATTCAATTATCATGAATAATATGAATTTCATTCATATTATAAGGAGAGTTATCTAAGATAATTATTATTTATTTATTAAAGATGTGAATAATGTGAATGTGATTCATATTATTTGAGCACATGAGAATGGGGATCCAAGATAATTAAATGTGATTTAATTATCATGGATATGAATAATGTGGATAGCACAATCCAATTATTCAGATATATTATAAATGTGGTTTATAATATATAAGAATTTATATTTTTTAATTAATTATTGATGTGAATTGTATTCACATTGGATGATTAGTTGAAAATATAATTTACATTTTGTTTTGGGGTGTGAATGTGATTTACATTTTTCCAATGGCATGATTGCAATGTTAAAAAGATATTTATAAATGATAATTACAACAAATGTTGTTCTAAATCTTGGGGATATCATGAGATAATGAGATCTCATGAGATATTGAGAGATACACCAAAGTCCATCTCAAGAGGTGGACGACCACCAATCACCAAAGGAGAATCGTGGTCATCCCCCACATTTATGGGGATGAGCTCTATCTCCTCATTATCTCTAATGATAATTGATTAATTTAATTTGAAATTAATTATATCGATTTATTGATACATATTAATTTAAATAAAATCAATTATTGTTGTGCTTTCATACCAAGATCATGTCCATTGAAAGAAACACAAATCAATCTCATCCATTGGATTTGTGTGCACATAGATTGAGATCAACGGATCCCAAAATACTATATAAGAAGAGGCACCCCTTGCTCTTCACGATATATCATAAATCCACATGCTTTACTCTCATTCTCTACACGCCAAGCCTCTCTCTCTTTCTCATTGTGGACGTCCACCATGGAGCTTTCGAGAAAGTCGCTATCGTCGCGGCATCGTCGTTATGCTGCCGAATCGCTTGCTCATGTATCTCTGTCTCCTTCGGTGTGCTTCGCTCGTAAAGAATACGTAGGATATCGTGTGATGATATCAGGCGACTCGTCGCTCGGATCATCAACATGGATTGAGAGGAGCATACGTCTCATCAACGCGTTCGTAAGCGTCTCCTCCATCAATCAGACTTGAGACATGAGGTCTCCTCGTTTAGAGACTCGATCGCAACCACACTTCAATAGGTAACCCTAATACTTTTTTTGGTTTAGATGAAACGATCCGAGAAGTTTTCTTGGATCATGTGGTTTCATCACATTAAATCTTTTAAATTCTACTACCCGAAGCAACTAGTGCTACTAGTCGCTCCTGATCACATTCGATGCAATCCTTATGCTTCCATGATGCGCTTAAGAATCTTCCCATATCCTTCAAGTGATATTATATCCTTATGTCAGAGGTTTTGGATACGATCCATAAACCTAAGAAGACTTGGGTTCGTCAGGGCTTGTGAAAATTTTATCACATTTCGTTCCCGCAGCCTTATTTTGTGTTTATTTTCGTACCTGTTTAAAATATTTAAAAACAAAAAATATCACTTGGATAACATTTCCCATTAATTAAGGAAATCGTGGGATTTGAGTTTGCGTGATTTGGAATCCGATTGCTCAAGATATGATCATTTTAATGAACATATATCCATTGTTTCGGGGATGGCGATTCTTGATGTAATTAAGAATTTTAATATTATGAAACACCTAGAAATGCATTTTAATCACTGGGATTGTATTTGAAATCAAATTAGCAAATTTTGAAAACTGATTTTGCATGATTTGGATTTAAATTGGATGAGATATGCTAATTTTAGTAAGCGAGGGTCACTGCTGGAAATTGCATTCCTAGTTAAGAACTTTGTGATTGTCATTTAAGAAATTGGTGAAATTAATGGTTAATTTCCTGCAATAATTATGGATAAATATTTGAGAAATATTTTATGATAATTATTTCCTTAGATAGCATTTCCTTAACAAGTAATTGATTAGATATGATCTAGATCTCAAATTGGTTACATCATACACTTTCCAACAAATAATGTTGCTTGGATAGATTTGGGAATTTGTTTATCAAATTTCCTTATAATCAAAATGGTTTTGATTATTATTATATGGTATAACATCAGTTGAAAAATCGATTATCATCTCAAGTACAAAGTGATCGATTTTGCATTATCCTTTCCCGAGGCGGATATGGTGTTTAGTCGGGGAGCGTTAAGGTAGCATATTGTACCGTGTGTTGTATGTCCCATTCCCGTCGGTACTGGTCTTGACAAGGGTTGATATAATGCTTGAGAAATAAAGATTTATTTTCTAATTATTAAAATTCTTAATAACACGTACTTTGAGATGATGACGTATTTCAAGTAACAATAAATAATGTTTGTTAGATATTAATTGGAGCATTGATTTATTGTGATTAGATTAATTGGAATCCAATTAAAATTAAAACACTCTATTATGAATAGAGTTGTATTTCCCTTGGAAGAATTAATCGTAATGAATATGATTCACAATTATTAGTAGACTTTGAACATGATATGGAGGATCACATAAGTGACATTCATGGTCTCCCATCAAGGTGAAGAGTTCTATTTCCAAAGATTGTATGTAGGAGACGCATGTCCAAAGTGACAGCTCCTGCATACAAGTGCATTTGGATCGGGCTCTTTGCTTCTCGAAAGAGTAAGGACGTATGCATAATGATCCCAATGTGGAGTTCTCATATTATTGGGGCCATACTGGACTGCGCATATTGAGTTGTATTCCTATTGATAGTTGATTCAATTAACGACGGTTCAACATCACCTTAGGGGTGGGTCTGGATGTTAAAAACCGAATTGGGAATGCAAGTTGGACTTGCAAGGCGAGATGTGTTCCCGCTTCTTTTTATCGAGTTTCAAGTTCTCATATTATTGGGATGTGACAAAGATAAGGAAGGAGATCCTAGATCTTGCTTGAGAAATAATGGTAAGTATATCTCTTACATTTAAAGTGATTAAGGGAATGACCTTGTAGTGTTGACAAGGCAAGATAACTTTGATATAAAATTCCTAAATCAAAGTAAAGTATGTATATATATCTATACATTTATGCAAATTCCTTATTGCAGATAATCCTTCATTAAACCCACTCAATACTAAAATGAATAATGACCAATAAATTCTCATTAATTGGATTCATGATCAAGATATTGTACTTGCAGTTGGACGCATATTGTATATAGTTGCAATGTGCAAGTTTCCTCATAATAATGGGGAATGACAATTAAATAGACTATAAGACAATAACTTAGGGTTTTTATGTCTCTATAGTCTTGATCTCTCATCGAATGTACTTTGGAAGTGACATGTCGATGATGTCATAATTGTCACATAATACTTATAAAATCTAAGAAGATGTTCTGCCATACATATGTGCTTTCGACATTTAATCACGAATGACATGGTTCACTGCATTATGGAAGAATGGTGGCAAGATAAGAGATGATGTAGTCAAAATGTTTAAGTACTTACTGATGAAGCGAGAAATACAAGGGTCTAAATGTCTCACACAAGACGGAGACAAAGTCGTTGTGGCGACCCTCGATAAATGCCAATCCAATCAACAATTAACCCACAATATCAATCAAACAAGGAGAAGCAAATGTGGAGTTAAAATTTATTATAACTCTACAATAAGTGTGCATAGGTGCAAGTATGTGTAGAGTGTCGAACTCAGGGAGAAAGCAAGATAGATCAAGGCAATAATGCTCAAAAATGTGAAAGTGACGATTTGTCTATAAATACTATTTTTTATGGGTTTTGTCCTTTCTATTTTTATTTAATTTTTTATTTTATATTTTTATATTTTGATTTTTAATTTACTTATTTTGTATTTTCTTTTTATATTTTGTATTTTATATTTTCTTTTTTCTTTTACTTAAGATATAATATATCTAAGGAATATATATATATATATATATGTATACACTAGAGATAAGAGAGAGGTACAAATAGGAAAAAATAGTCAAAACACATGCAACAAAATCTTTTTGTGATTTTTATATTTTCTAATATTTTTGTGATTTTTTTAGATTTTTCCTAATTTTTTGGTATTTTCAAAGGTAAAAATACTAGAAAACAGTGAATTAAGTTGCTGGCCGAAATTAAAATGAGAATCACAAATATCAGATAGTGTCCAAAATTCCTCAAATTAACATTAAAATAAATACTATAAAATAGGAAAAATACAAAAACTCAAATTGTATTTTTAGGATTTTTGTAGAATTTTTAAGATTTTTATAAAGTTTTTTGGGGCTTTGTAATTTTTACGAGTTTTCTTTTGTAATTTTTAGTGATTTTTGGTATGGAGTTAAAAGATATTAAAACAAACAAAATATAATTTTTTTTAAAATTTTCAAAGACGTTTTATAATTTTTATGTATTTTCTAATGCAAACAGTGCTGAAAATGGTTGTTTTTGAATTTTTTTAAAGACTAAAATGCAATAAAAATGCAAACTAAAAATATAGCATGAAAGAGCAACGCAACAGGAGCCTATGGAAGTTTTTTGGTGATTTTTTGAATTTTATAGATGCATGCAATAAACAGAGACAACAAAGAGGAAATCAACACTAGCAAGGGCATAAATGTAAATACATAGAAATTTAGGGGCCTGCTTGCAACTTTTCCACAAATATATAACGTTAAACACAATTTCCTGGATTAAATATAAATACCCAAACCCAGGGGGGTCACTGCAAAATTTCCAGACTCCCGCGCACTGGGCACGTGACCAGGCAGGGATTTTTTGCAATATTACAAAGTTCCATGGGCTATCATGCAATTTTCCCAAAATATTACAACTGAAAGGAAACGTTTTTGGACTTAAACGAAATAAACAAACCCCCAGGAGATCCTTGGAAAATGCCCACCACCCCACGTGCACGGGCCACGTGAGGTGACGTAGACAGGACCTAAATGCAAATATTAAAAGTGCAGGGGTCTAAATACAAATATTACAGAAATATTTAAACTACAAATGAAAGTATATGGACTAAGTATAAATACAAAAATAGATGAGGGTGTAGGTGCAAAATACCCAACGCCTGGTGATCCAACGAGGGACGTCCTTCACTTATCCACGTGGCGCTTCGGGGACGGCCGATGACGGTTCGCGGGGGACAGCTGCAATTAGATTCTCCGAGATTGATCGAACAGTGGTGGTGCGCGAAGATCCAACGGTTGTCGTGCAATCTGGAGTGGGACCCTGATCGGACGGTGGAGGAAGGGTTCGGAAGAACGGGGAAGAACCGCCGGCGAGGCGAACTTCCCCGACCTAGATCTTCCTCCTCAGAGACTTTGGAAGCTCCAAAATGGGTCGGACGTGCTCCTGGGGGTCGCTCTATGTGCTGGAGGGCTCGACGTCGTCGGAGGGGCTCTGTGGCGTTGGCGCGAAGGTGGCGGAGCTTCGAGCTCCAGGTATCTCCGGTGAAGTACGAAGACGAGGCTCCAGGGGTCGTTACGCGTGATTGACCTGCAAAAATGGATGAGAGGGTCCAGGGGAACTTCCTAGACCCCACGGAGGCAGAATGGACGTCGGAGAAGGTCTATGGAAAGCGGAGGAGATTCGTCCGGAGGTGCGCTCCGGCGATGGATCGATGGACGGCGAGATACGGATCGGCGAGGGAATCTAAGTGGCATAAACTACTCCTACAACTACAGGGACTAAGAAAAGAGGATAAGGAAAAAGGGAGAGAGGGTACCTCGATGGTCGGAAGCCAGAGATGGAAACCTCGACGTCGGTGGTCGGCGGAGGTGGTGGACACCGCCTCGGCCCTTCCTCGGCCCGCCTGAAGGCTGGAGATGGAAGCTGTCACCTTCCTCTCGCTCTAGAGCACGCTAGGTGGGGAGAAAGAAGATCTAAAGGGGTTCACACTTGAGCTCGAACGTAGCGGGTCCGATATATACCTGGTGATGGCGTCTCCTTCAAGCGAGGGCCATGCGCGAATGATGAGGATTTTGGAAGATTTAGGTGCTTGGCGTCGCTCAGTGAAGATCGGGGAAGAAGTTCCAAGAAGGAATCGAGGCCCGAGGGAGAATGGATCGAGCTCCAAAAAGGGGAGAAATCGGGCAAAAATCTCGGGTGTCAGAGGGCTAGCAGGCCTCAATCAGGGAGTTGACCGAGGTCAACAAACGACCGCGCATGGTTGGTCCACGTGGACCAACCAGGGAATTCCAAGTAAATATTATTAGTAAATTCAAAATAAAATAGTAAATGATTTTATTTATTTTAAGTTATAAAGTAAAAAATGTTCCTTATTTTATAAAGAATTTTATGGTGATTTTAATTTATTTTTCTGAGGTATAAAAATTCAAGTTACCTTTTTAGGCCTATATAGGTACATGTATCTATGTATTTTAATATTTTATTTTTACTTTCATTTATTTAATTTTATTAATTTTGTTTATTATCTTATAAATTTACAACTTATATTTAGGGATGTAAATATATTTTTATTTTATTTTTCTGATGTGTTTTGTACACTTAATAAATTAAGAGTATGTATATTGTATGTATAAGTATAGGTAATTTACCTAGGTGTGAAATATAATTAATTTATT
The DNA here is from genome assembly GCA_037367405.1 of Ottelia alismoides. Classification (NCBI taxonomy): domain Eukaryota; kingdom Viridiplantae; phylum Streptophyta; class Magnoliopsida; order Alismatales; family Hydrocharitaceae; genus Ottelia; species Ottelia alismoides. The sequence continues at coordinate 1,427,712 of JAZKJV010001396.1, forward strand.
TTAATGTTTCCTTTAGTATTTTATTTTTGTTTTAATACACACACATACTATAAATAATATATATAAATTTACAAAAATATGGAAATAATGAATAATAAATAAAATGAATATTTTAATCAGTACAGGTATACTATAGGGGTCCAAAACTCAACTTTCAAACCGTAGCTCCACAAAATATGAAACCACCTCCATTAAATAGCTTATTTAAAATTATATACAATTAAAGGTGAGTTTGATACTTTTTGATCTTTTATTTGGGAGATATAGGTTTGGGAAGTTGGGATTTTGGCAATTTATTCAGACCATAACTTGGTATATGTACATTATTTTTTAGTAAAGTAAAATTTGTATTTTTCTTTATTTAATTATCTACAACTTTCATGTAAAAGGTTTCTTTATTTGAGGTATAAAAAGTGAAACCAAAAATAGGTCCCAAAATGAATAAAGACTCAATAAAATGAAAGGGAATTTTATTGGTATTGTGGACCTTATCTCCCCCTACTTTATTCCTTGTCGATCTATTCATCGAGATGCCTAGGTCTCGGGGTTTTGGGTCATAAAATATTTATAATATTTTATTCCTTTTCTTTTCTTTATTCTATAATTTTGGCTTTAAAAACTGCATTTTGTACATTATTTACACATACATGCATGGATGCTAAAATATATGAATTAAGGGTATTTACATGCATTTGTCAGGGTTTTTGAGGCCAAAATGATAGAATAAAGATGATGAAATGTGGATTCATCACCTACCTGAACCAATTTTTTAGAGTTTAATGGATATATATACTATGGGTGTCATCATTTCGCTATCTATACTCAAGTCATTCATGAATCTTCATAATAGTCATATTTTATGAATTGAATGAAGCATCTATAAATGTTGAAATACTCTTACATTAAATTCTTTTGAGTTCAACATAAGAGATTCTTTTTCTTAAACAATGGTTGTTTATAGATGAAAGTAGCACAGTGGAAGCATGGGTCTGACCCAATCAAGAAGGAAAGTCAAAGAGTTGACTGTACTTCTGTAACTTCCATATGACATCCAAAGAGTTGGATGAATGCCAATACTGCAATAAGTCGATGTATTGATAATGTGACTATCTAGTCTATCTAGGATCCTTAAAGAAGGGCTCGGATAGTGCATCAGAATAATCTACATATACATATAATTATTGAAATTTACGTTCTTATTGGATAAGATTAAAGTCTAATAATTGTATCTCATTATTCTAATAATACTTGCAATTAGTTGCATACGTATTAGAAGACTAGAAATTTGATCTTAAGGTTTAGTAGTCATCTACATGGATATTGATTCAATTGTTGCAGCAATCTCAATTGGATAGATAGACTTCATATTTTCAGTGGGAGAGTCCTTAGTCTTAGAGAACGTCTCTATGGCCTAGATATTAGAATACACTCATTGTTTATTTCTAAATGTTGGAAATAAACATGAATTCTGGAATAGACCTATCATAAAGAGTTATGATGGATATATTTCATATAGTAATCTGACATCTGGAGGACTCCGCTAAATTCGAATATTAATGAATGATTCATGAACTTTTCTAATATTGAAAATTCAAAACCTTAAAAGATCAATAGGAGGATGAAGATCATTTGATAATGAGCTGGCATCAAGCCTTGGACGTTTGTCTGTTGATGTAATCAAGAGACTAGTAAGAGATGAAACTTTGGAATGTAAAATTTCAAATCTTACATACTTGTGAATATTGTATTCAGAGTGAAAATATCGAATGCACCCTTCTATGGGAATAGTGTAAGATGTCAAGGTATTCAATATCTCATACAGATTGATGTATGTGGATCATCTATATCATGATAAACATTGATGATATGTGATATCATTCGGTGATTATTTTGTGATATGAGGTTTCTTCCTTAGAAAGCTCTTAAATGCTCAAAGATTTCATAATTTTGGTTTGGAACCAAAGTCTGAAGGAAGATGAAATGATTTGATCTCACCTAGGTATCTTGTACCTATTAGATGAATTCATGGAATACATTATGGAGAAAGGAATATCATTCCTATCTCACTCCTTTTAATACACCTAAACTGGATAGAGTTGTAGGAGATACAATTGGATCATGTATGGCATGATTTGATCAATAATGAATATTAGCATAATTACCTCTTAGTTTCCAGGTATATATGTAGTAGAGACTACAATATATATCCTTAATAAAGTTTCATGCAAGTTAGCTAGAATCTAGCACTAGAGAGTAATACTTCATTAGGAAAATAAAGGATGGTATTGGATACCTACTTTATGTCCTTGAGATTCTTAAAAGATCTTATTTCTGAGAATTTGATTCTTAGAGGATGAGACTCTTGAGAATCAAGATGAAAATGAAGTGAAGGAACTCATTGAATCTTGAGAAGATAACGAGGCTCCGGAAATCGAAAACTAAAAGGACAATTAAGATGAAACACTAATACCTCTTCAAGTGAGTTCGAGGATGGATTCCATGTGTCAGTTAAGTCTAAAAATGATCGGACTTCATGTGATGAAGCTCTTGAGGATCATGGCATGGAAATATGGATGTTAGCAATAAAAGTCTGAAGTAAACTTCATATACAAGTGTTATATATGGACCCTCAAGGATCTACCTATGTGGGTAAGACCCTTCAAGGTGTAAATGGATCTTCAAGAGAAAGAGGGAACTTTATGAGAAGGTAGGGACCTTCAAAGCACGGCTCGTATCCTCAAGATACACACAGAAAGAAGACATCGCTTGCGATGACACTTGCTTTCTAGTGACCATGCTTAAACTCATCAGAATATTACTAACTATAGCTACACAACTTGACTTTGACATCTTCAAGATGGAAGTCAAGATTGCATTCCTCTATGAATACCTCACCAAGGATATTCATATGAAGTAGCCCCATGGTTTCATGGATGAGGAAAGCAAGGTGTGCAAGTTGAGGAACTCCATCTATGGAATCACATAAGCTTCTTGTAGTTGGAACATAAGATTTGATGAAATTATAAAGGTTATGATTTAAGATAGACGTGCTAAATGTAGATGATATTCAAATCATTTGGAATGATATGAGGATAATAATAAGTGTTTTATTAATTGGTATTCCATACCTTGAGATATCATCTCATGAACACCTCTTGTATCTTAGTTCTGAAGGTATTCAGAAGCAAAGAGAAGAGTGTATTGGAACCATCACATTAGTGTTACACCTTGGATATGTTCCATTTTCTGGAAAATTCCAAGAAAGTCTTCCATCCCTTAAGATATGGTACTGGCCTATTCAAAGATATAGCACATCAAGGAGTTGAGGAAGTGAATGCTAAAACTACTTGCCCTTGTGCATGAGTGGCGAGAAGCTGTGTGTATGTTAGATGTATACGAAAGCTTGATATCTGATATGCAATGAGAGTAGTAAACTGTTACTAATCCTTCTATGGAGATAAGACACTTAATTGCAGTAGTAACAAAATCTTCAAAGATGACACGACTTTAGAGATAGAGATCTCTAAGTCTTATCTTCAAGAACTTAAGACTTTATAGATAGTGATCTAAAAGGTCTTAACTGCATATACCTTAGGACATAGAGATTTCTAGGAATAAGGTATTCTGATAAGGATAACGTACATACAAGTTATAATGATTATTAAGTTGTAGTGTCAAGGACACTATAACTGACAAAATTAAGTATTGGTTGCATAATATGCAACATTCGCTTTGGATGCAAGCATTTTTACTGAGGGATATGCCAACTCCCGTAAAAGGACTTGGCGTAGTCTCTCGGGAACATAGTGTATGATCATCTTACCTAGATATTTTTCTAAATAGCCTATGATTGCCACATGAGTGTGGGTTTAAATATTAGCCCATTAATGACTCTTTGGGCTAGTGGCAGATCGTTGGACATGTGAGCCCACTACGAACCATTATGCAATAAATGTTATTGCGAATATCATTCCCTAATCTGAAATGAAGAGTAACTAATTTGCATAATAGGTCCCTTAATACAATTAGGGTTATATACCATGATCATCTTAATGATCATACAGTTGTTGATTCAATTGTTGAATCATAGAAGCTGGTGCTTAGATGGATATCTAAAGAGTTAGATCGAGGACTCGTCAAGCACCGTCAAATGATTGCTAAGAGATGAACTCCAAGCAGAGAAAGAGATGGTAATGCTTTCTCTGAAGCGTGATATATAACTGACCTCTCGAAGCAGGTCCTCTACATAGGAATAGAGATTCAAAGGTGTTAGATAAGTTAGGTTAAAGAGTTGACTTAAACATATCGAGATAATCAAAGTCCTATGTCGTATGTTGTCACAATATAGGCACGCATCCTCTGACCGGAGACAGATGTGTTACTATATGTCTGAGTATGTACATTTGGCATGCCAATATATTGATGACCTAACCAAGATCTATACACCGGTACGCTAGTGTGCATGCAAGGGCTTATGAGTAATACGATCTTTCAAAGGGATCATACAGGTTCATTTACTAAATCAGAAGACATGATCTTGCTCATGATATATTGGGAAGAATCAAATTCTGTGCATGATCGACTTGGTTTAGAAGCTTTACTGAATTTGTAGGTTTGATATATGCTTTTGGAAAGTATACGATCAAGATATAGGTATAATATATGCTTTTAGAAAGTATATGATTATTATAGACTCCTAATGATGAAGTGAGAAACTTAATGATAAAACCCTGAAGTAGATAGTGTACAACAGATCTAAAACTTCGGGTTTATTCTGGGTATTTCCAATATGCAGGATGTACATGTATTAGGAATACATGAGGGTGATGTGATCATAAACGATTGTATAACCATGACGCTTCCATTCCTATGGAGTGATGAAACGGATCTGGATTTTAGTGACTCCTCTCTTAGAGAAGTGATATGATCTTAGTCCAAATGTTGGACCTTGATCTGAATGTGATTCAGATACAATGAGAAGATTATATTTACAGCCTCAATTTAATTAAGCATCTTTGTGAGGTCCACAAGATCAAGATTTGAGATGTGATCTCAATATCCAAGTCACTATACGTGGAACAATACAATCGTCATGTACTTATCTCCAAGTATCTGTGGAGAATGTGCATAATCCCTGAAAAAGTTCATGGATAATTTCATTGTTGATATTATATATTCGAGCATTGAGAAAAATGGATAATTAAATACGATTTAATTATCATGAATAATATGAATTTGATTCATATTATAAGGAGAGTTATCTGAGATAGTTAAATGTGATTTAATTATCAAAGATATGAATAATGTGAATGTGATTCATATTATTTGAGCATATGAAAATGGAGATCCAATGTGATTAAATGTGATTTAATTATCATGGATATGAGTAATGTGGATCGCACTATCCAATTATTCAGGTATATTATAAATGTGGTTTATAATATATAAGAGAGAGAGCCTATTATGATTTATATTTCTTAATTAATTATTGATGTGAATTGGATTCACATTGGATGATTAATTGAAAATATAATTTACATTTTGTTTTGGGATGTGAATGTGATTCATATTTTCCCAATGGCATGATTGCAATTATCACAAGATAATTATGAATTATTTTTGTGATATAATCACAACAAATGTTGTTGTATATCTTGGAGATATCATGAGATAGTGAGATCTCATGAGATAATGAGATCTCACGAGATATTGAAGAGATAGACCAAAGTCCACCTCAAGACGTGGACGGCCACCAATCTCCAAAGGAAAAGAGTCCCCCCCCATTTAGGGGATGAGGTCTATCTCCTCATTATCTCCAAGGATAATTGATTAATTTGATTTGAAATTAATTATATTGATTTATTGATATATATTAATTTAAATTAAATTAATTATTATTGTGTTTTCACAACAAAATCATGATCATTGAAAGAAATACAAATCAATCTCATCCATTGGATTTGCGTACACATGGATTGAGATCCATGGATCCCAAAATACTATATAAGAAGAGGCACCCCTTGCTCTTCAAGAGATATCATCAATCCACATTCTCTCTCTTATTCTCTACATGTCAAGCCTCTCTCTCTCTCTTTATTCGTCAGATCGGACTTGAGACATGAGGTCTCTTCATTTAGAAACTCGATCGCAACCACGCTTCAACAGGTAACCCTAATGCTTGTTTGTGGTTTAGATGAAACGGTCTGAGAAGTGTTATTGGATCATGTTATTTCATTACATTAAAATTTTTAAATTCTGCTGCCCGGAGCAACTAGTGCGACTAGTCGCTCCCGATCGCATTCAATCCAATCCTTACGCTTCCATGATGCGCTTACGGATCTTCCCATATCCTTCACTCCTTTGATTGAGCGCTCCTTCCTCCTATCCCTTGATGTCATCTTCCTCCCCCTTTGCTCCGATAGTATGAGGTAACATCATCAATGTCCCCCGCCTTTCTCTTTCATCTATGAGAAATATCTCTTGAGGGAAGGTTTCTCTTTTTGGACCCACTCATTCATATATATCACTATAGCACCACGATGACTAACATGTCATTTTCTCCTCCAACTTTATCTCTGTTCCTTCCCCTAGTGGTCTCCCATCTCCACCTCCCTATTGTACGTCTCCATCCTTTATGTTGTGCATTGCACCCTCTACTACCAGCTATGCCTCCCACAATTCAACGATATCACCTTTAAGACATTGCGACGCCCTTGCGCTTGGATTCCCTCTACCATGAGAGCCTTGTGGTCCTTTGATTTTGGAATGACCTTTTGAATCCCAACCACGGGTTGAAAATCCTATTGGGGTAGCAGAAGGGTGATGGTGGATAGGAATGAATTTCGGAAGAATTATACCAGTCAACTCACAAGGAAGGACTTGAAACTTAGAAAATTATTTCAATTGGAAACTCAAATTTTACACACAAGGATTTGGGTAGATGCTTAATAATACTTGGACACTTGATGGACTCTTGTGGTGGTAGTTGTTGTGTTATGTTTCTTCTTATTATTGTTGTGTGCAAATGAAGAGCCCTTAAGAGCTATTTATAGTGTCTCCAAATGGGTGGAGATATTTTGGATGAGAAATTTATAATGCATTACCATCCCCATCCTTTAAGTGGAAATGCGTATCAGTAACTGGATTTTCATGGTGGAGATGGATAAATATGTAGATATTTTCTCCACCACTCATTCTTCTAAAAAATCATATCCAAGTGGGGTTTCCTCTTGATAACTACCCATGTACAAGTAGATAACTTTCAACTCATATATACGAGGATCATTTGTGATAACAATTTTATAAGAGGTAAATTAAAAATTAATTATATTTCTATCCCCCCCTTAATTTATAATTTTCATGATCATTATGAAGTACTAGAATGCTTTTGTTAGCATTGGCTTTGTAAAAATATCTATAACTTGATTGTTATGTTGATGAGCACTAACTTGATATTCATATTCCTCACTAGATCTCATAGTGATGTCGAAGTTCAATATTTCGTTTGTTCTTCTGTGAAGGCTAGCTTATTTTTCATAAAAATGGATGATATGTTATCGCATAATATAGTTGCTGGAAGAATATTCTCTTCTTAAATATCATGTAGAATTCTTATTATCCATACACCTTCACATGATGTGCTTGTAGAATAAATATATTAAGATTTTGTTAAGGAAAGAGCTATGCTCTTTTGCTTCTTAAAGTTCCATGATATAATATCAATTACACATACAAAATAAAGAACCTAATGTGCTTTATTATAGATCCATCCTAGTTGTTATTTGAGTAGCTTGTGAGAGAATTATCTTCATTTGAAGTTATATCTAATTCTAAAATCATTGATACGATACTTATTTCATATACTATATATATATATGAGGCCCCGCATTTGTTAAAATAAAATAAATAATATACAAAACTCAAATAAAGAGATCATAGATATCTTGAATTGAAGAGTGATGTATTACCATAAGAGTTTCTTCTGGGTTGTAATTTGACATATGCAATATTTAAACATATCATTAACATATTTTTCTTTAGATATGAATATTTCATCATCCTTTTATCGAACTTGAATACAAAGAACATGTCTCATGAGATCGAGATCTATCATCTCATATTCTTTCATCATTGCTTTCTTGAATTCTATAATTGTCTTGAAAAATTGTTTGTATATATAAAACCATCAACATAAAGACACACAATAAGAAAATTATGCATGCCTTCTTTCTTCACATAAAGAGACAATTCATTAGAACTTCTTGTAGGACATGCGAGCCCACGACGAGCCATTATGTAATAAATGTTATTGCGAATATCATTCCCTGATCTGAAATGAAGAATAACTAATTTGCATAATAGGTCCCTTAATACAATTAGGGTTATGTACCATGGCCATCTTAATGATCATACAGCCGTTGATTCAATTATTGAATCATAGAGGCTGGTGCTTGGATGAATATCTAAAGGGTTAGATTGAGGACTCATCAAGCACCGTCAAATTATTGTTAAGAGATGATCTCCAGCCTGAGTAGGAGATGGCAATCCTTTCTCACATAGGCTGATATCTGACAGACCTCTTGATACATGTCCTCTGCATAGGAATAGAGATTCAGAGGTGTCAGATTAGTTAGGTCAAAGAGTTGACTTAACGAGATCGAGATAACCAAAGTCCTATGTCGTATGCTGTCACGATATAGGCACGCATCCTCTGACCGGAGACAGGTGTGTTACTATATGTCTGAGTATGTACATTTGGCATACCAATAGGTTGATGACCTAACCAAGGTCTATACACCGGCGCGTTGGTGTGCATATAAGGGCATATGAGTAAAATACGATCTCTCAAATGGATCATACAGGTTCACTACTAAACTAGAAGACATGAGCTCACTCATGAGATATTGGGAAGAATCAAATTCGATGCACGGTCGTCTCTCTTTGGAAGCTTGACTGAATTTGTAGGTTTGATATATACTTTTGGAAAGTATATGATCAAGACCTAGGTATGATATATGCTTTTGGAAAGTATATGATCGATACCAACTCCCAATGATCAAATAAGAAACTTACTGATAAAACCCTGAAGTAGACAGTATAAAGTTGATCTAATACTTTGGGTTTATTCTGAGTCTTCCAGTATAGAGGAAGTACATGTGTTGGGAATACCTGAGGGTGATGTGATCATAAACGATTGTATAACCATGACGCTTCCATTCCTAGGGAGTGATGAAATGGGTCTGGATTTTAGTGACTCCTCTCAGTAGAGAAGTAATCTGATCTTGGTCCAAATGTTGGACATTGATTTGAATGTGATTCACATGCAATGAGAAGATTATATTTGCGTTCTTGATTTAATCAAGCATCTATGAGAGGCCCGAGATCTAGATTTGAGATGTGATCTCAATATCCTAGTCACTATACGTGAAACAGTACAATAGCCCTGCCCTTATCTCCAAGTATCTGCGAAGAAAGCACATTATCCTTGAAAGAGTTGATGGATTATTTCATTGTTGATATATGTATCCGAGCATCGAGAAAATTGATAATTAAATGTGATTTAATTATCATGGATAATATAAATTTGATTCATATTATAAGGAGAGTTATCTGAGATAATTAAATGTGATTTAATTATCAAAGATGTGAATAATGTGAATGTGGTTCATATTATTTTGGCACATGAGAATAGAGATCGAAGATGATTAAATACGATTTAATAATCATGGATATGAATAATATGGATAGCACTATCCATATTAATCATATATATATTATAAATGTGATTTATAATATATAAGAGAGAGTTATTTGTGATTTATATTTGTTGATTAATTATTGATGTGAATTGGATTCACATTGGAAGATTAATTAAAATATAATTTACAATTTGTTTTGGGATGTGAATGTGATTCACATTTTTCCAATGGCATGATTGTAATATTTCACAAGATAATTCTGAATTATTTTTGTGAAATAATTTACAACAATAGTTGTTGTAAATACTGGAGATATCATGAGATAATGTATCTCATAAGATCTCATGAGATAATGAGATCTCATGAGATGTTGTAGCAGTCCCTCTTTTTTAGGGGATATGGTTTATCTCCTCATTATCTCCAAGGATAATTAATTGATTTAATTTGAATTTAAATATATTGATTTATCTATATAATAAATTAAATTAAATTAATTGTTGTTGTGTTTTTACAACAAGATCATAGCCATTGAAAGAAACACAAATCAATCTCAACCATTGATTGTGTGTTGTCCATGGATTGAGAGCCATTGACTCCCAAAACCCTATATAAGAAGAGGTACCCCTCGCTCTTCCAATAACATAGATAATTAATGAATGCTCTCTCTCACTCTCTTTTCTCTCTACACGCCCACTCTCTCTATCTCTCATGTGGTCGTCCACCATGGATGCCCTAGAGAGATCCTCCATCGTCGCAGCGTCGTCGTTATGTTGTCCGATCGTTTGCTCGTGGATCTATGTCTACTTTAGTGTGCCTTTCTTGTGAAGAAGACGTCGTATCTCGTTTTTCAAGATCAAGAGATCCGTGTCTTATATCATCAACATGGATTGCGAGAAGCACGCGCCTCATCCACGCGCTCGCAAGCGTCTCCTCCATCGGATCGGACTTGAGACAGGAGGTCTCTTTGTTTAGAGACTCGATCGCAACCATGCTTCAAGAGGTAATCCTATTACTTGTTTGTGGTTTAGACGAAATAATCCGAGAAGCGTTCTTGGATCATGTGGTTTCGTCACATGAAAATTTTAAAATCCGCTACCCGGAGCGACTAGTGTGACTAGTCGCTCATGATCTCATTCGATGCGATCATCATGCTTCTGTGATGCACTTGAGAATTTTTCCCGTATCCTTCAAGTGGTATCAGAGTCAGGTCGTCGAAGGTTTTGGGTGAGATCCATGAACCTACGAAGATTTGGGCTCGATAGTGTTCGTGAAAATTTTAGCATTTCAATTTTCGCAGCCTGTCTTGTGATAAAATTTCAGCCATCTTTAAAATATTTAAACACAAAATTTTAAATGTATAATGTTCCCCATTAATTAAGAAAATAGTAGGATTTGATTTTGCGTGATTTGGAATCCGTAACTCAAGATATGATCTTTTAATAACCATATATCCACTGTTTAGGGGACTGCAGATCATGACGTAATTAAAATGTTAATTACGGATTTGAAATGCCTTGAAATGCATTCAAATCACTTAGTTTCTATTATAAATCAAATTAGCAAACTTTAAGAACTTATTTTGCTTAATTTGGATTTAATTTGATTGAGATATGGTAATTTTAGTAAGTGAGGGTCGATGTTAAAATTACTTTCCTAATCAAGAACCTAGTGATTGTCATTTAAGAAATTAGTGAAATTAAATTGTTTAATTTTCTGGAATAATTGTGCATAAATATTTGTGAAATATTTGATGATAATTATTTCCATAAATGACATTGCCCTAATCAATTATTAATTAGATGTGATCCAGATCACAAATTAGTTACATGATCTACATTCCAACAAATATGTTACTTGAATAGGATTTGAGATTTGTTTAGAAAAACTCATTATAATACTAATCAAAATGGTTTTGATTATTATTATTATATGGTATAATTTCGGTTGAAAAACCAATGATCATCTCAAGTACAAAGTGATCTATTTTGCATTATCCTTTCTCGAGACGGATATGGTGCCTAGTCGGGGAGCGTTGGGGTAGCAGGTTGCACCGTGTATGGTCTGTCCCACTCCCGTCAGTACTGGCCATGACAGCGGGTAGGGTTGGTATAATGCTTAAGAAATTATGATGTATTTCTAATTATTAAAATTCAAAATAATATGTATTTGAGATAATACCATAATTCAAGTAACAACTAAGAATGCTTGTTGGATATTAATTGGATCATTAATTTAATATGATTAGATTAATTGGAATCCAACTAAAATTAAGACACTCTATTATAAATAGATGTGTTATTTCTCTTGGAAGAATTGATCATAATGAATGTGATTCATAATGATTAATTAGAATTTGAATATGATATGGAGGATCACATTAGTGACATCCATGGTCTCCCGTCAAGGCGAAGGGTTCCGTCGCCAGAGATTGTATGTCGGAGACGGCTGTCTGAAGTGACAGCTCCTGCATACAAGGCATTTAGATCGCTCTCTTCGCTTCTCGAAAAAGTAAGGCCGTATACGTAGTGACCCAAATATCGAGTCCTCATATTATTGGGTCGATATTGGATTGCGCATAGCGAGTTCTAATCCTGATGACGGTTGGTTCAATTAACAATGGGACAACATCACCTTAGGGATGGTGGGCCCATGTGTTAAAGACTGAACTGAGAGATGCTAGTTGGACTTGCAAGGTGGAATGTGTTCCCGCTTCTTTTTATCGGATTTACAAGTTCTCATATTATTGGGATGTGACAAAGATAAGGAAGGAGATCCCAGATCTTGCTTGAGATATAATGGTAAGTATATCTCTTACAAAGTGATTAAGGGAATGAACTTTCAGTGTTGACAAGGCAAGACAACTTTGATATAAAAATTCCTAAATCAAAGTAAAATATGTATATATATATATAAATATATACACTTATGCAAATTTCTTATTTCAGATAATCCTTCATAAAACCCACTCAATGTTATACTCAATAATAACCAGTAAAATATCTTGGATTGGACTCATGATCCAGATATTGTACTTGCATTTGGACACATAATGTATGTGGTTGCAATGTGCAAGTTTCCTCATATTAATGAGGAATGACAATTAAAAAAGACAATAAGACATCACCGTAGGGTTCGTATGTCTCTATAGTCTTGATCTTTCATCGAGTGTACTTTGGAAGTGACATGTCGATGGTGATCATAATTGTCGAATAATCCTTATAAAATCTAAGAAGATATTCTGGCGTACATATGTGCTCTTGACATTTATCATGAATGACATGGTTCTCTGCATCATGCAGAATGGTGGCTCTGTAAGAGATGATGTATTCAAAATGATTGAATACCTACCTGAATCAATGTTTTAAGAGTCTAGATGGATGTAGACATGATGCGTGTCATCATTCTACTATCTATACTCTAGTCATCCATGAAGCTTCATAATATTCATGTTGTATGAATTTAATGAAGCATGTATAAATGTTGAAATGCTCTTACATTGAATTCTTTTGAATTTAACGTAAGAGATCCTTGGTCTTAAGCAATGGTTGTTTGTAGATAAAGGGAGCACAGTGGAAGCTTGGATCAGACCCAAGATGAGAAGGATAGTCAAAAAGTTGACCGTACTTCTATGACTTCCATATGACATCCTAAGAGTTGGATGAATACTGCAATAAGTTGGTGTGTTGATAGTATGACTATCAAATCTGTCTAGAATCCTTAGAGAAGGACTCGGATAGAGCATCAGAATAATCTACATAAATCATTGATATCGACTTGCTTATTAAATAAGATAAAGTCATATAATTATATCTCAATCTTCTACAATACTTGCAATGGGTTGCATATGCTTTAAAAGACTGGAACATCTAGTGGACTCCACAAAATTAGAAATTTAATGAATGGTTCATTAAGATTTCTAATATTGAAATTAAACCTTTAAAAGATAAATAGGAGGATGAAGATCATTTGACAATGATCTGGCATCAAGTTTTATACATGTGTCTGTTGATGAGATCAATGGACTAGTAAGATATGAAACTTTAGAATGTCTAAAATTTCAAATCTTACATACTTATGAATATAGTATTCAAAGTAAAATGTCCAATACACCCTTCTCTGGGAATGGTGTTAGATGTCGATGTATTCAAGATCTCATACATATTGATGTATGTGGATCATCTATATCATAATAAACATTATGGATATGTGATATCTATTGATGAGTATGTATGATATAAGAAACCTTTGAAATGTTCAAAGATTTCACAATTTTGGTTTAGAAGCAAAGTTTGAAGAAAGATGAAATGAATTTGATCTAACCTAGGTAGCGTGTACCTGTTAGATAAAATTCAAAGAATACCTTATGGAGATATGAATATCATTTCTATCTAACTCTTCTTGATAAACCTAAACTCAATAGAGTTGTAGGGAGATACAATTGGATCATGTGTGACATGATTTGATCAATGATGAATTTTAACATAATTACCTCTAGGTTTCCAGGTTTGTATGTAGTAGAGACTACATTACATATCCTTAATAAGATTCCATGCAAGTAAGCTGGAATTGAGCACTAGAGAGTGCTGCTTCATTAGGAAAATAAAGGATGGTATTGGATACGTACTTTATGACCTTGAGATTCTTAAAAGATCTCATCTCTGAGAATGTGATTCTTGGAGGATTGAGACTCTTGAGAATCAAGATAAAAATGAAGTAAAGGAACTCATTGAATCTTGAGAAGATAATAAGGCTCCTGAAATCGGAAACCAAAAGGACAATTAAAGATGAAACACTAAACCTTTTCAAATGAGTTTGAGGATGTATTTCATGTGCCAGTTAAGTCTGACAATGATCTTACTTCATGTGATGAAGCTTGTGAAGATCATGACATGGAAAGATAGATGTTAGCAATGAAGTCTAAGTTAGACTTCATATACAAGTGTTGTATATGGAAACTTGAGGATCCACCTATAAGAGTAAGACCTGTTAGTATATGGATCTTCAAGAGAAAGAGGGAACCTGATGAGAAGGTAGAGACCTTTAAAGCTCGGTTCGTAGCCATGAGCTACACACCGGAAGAGAAGACGTCACTTGCCATGAGACTTGCTCTTCAGTAACCATGCTTAAACCCATCGGATTATTGCTAACTGTAGCTACACAACTTGGGTTTGACACCTTCGAGATGGAAGTCAAGATTGCATTCCTCTATGAATACCTCTTTGAGGATATTCACACGAAGTAGCCCCAAGGCTTCATGGTTGAGGAAAGCAAGATGTGCAATACAAAGAAATCCATCTATGGACTCAAATAAGCTTCTTGAAGTTGGACCATAAGATTTGATGAAACTATAAATGTTATGATTTCATATAGAATCTTGATGAATCATGTGAAGCTTAGTGGGAGTGCCATTGTGTTCATAGTTCTAAATGTAGATAATATCCTAATCATTTTTAAATGATATAAGGATGATAATACGTGTTTTATAGACTGTCTATTCCATATCTTGAAATACGATTTCAAGGATATCTCTTAGATCTTAATTCTGAAGTTGTTCAGAAGCAAAGAGAAGAGGGTATTGGGACCGTCATATTTGTAGTACACCTTGGACATATTCCATTCTTAGAAATTCCAAGAAAGGCTTCCTTCCTTTAAGATTTGATACTGACCTATCTAAAGGGATAGCACCTCAAAGAGTTGAGGAAGTGAATGCTAGAACTACTTGCACTTGTGCATCAGTTACAAGAAGCTGAGTGTTTGCTAGATGTGTACAAAAGCCAGATATCTGCCATGCAGTGGGAGTAGTAAAGTGTTGCTAATCCTACTATGGAGATAAAACACTTGATTGCAGTAATAACAAAATCTTCAAATATGACAAGACTTTCGAGATAGTGATCTCTAAGTCTTATCTTCAAGAAATTAAGACTATATAGATAGTGATCTATAAGGGTCTTAACTGTAGATGCCTTAGGAGATAGAGATCTCCAGGAATAAAGGTATTTTGATAAGGATTACGGAAATACTGGTTATAATAATTACCAAGCAATAGTGTCAAGGAAACTATAACTGCTTTATCAAGATTGAGTATTGGTTGCATAAGATGCAACATTCGCATTGGATGCGAGCATTGTTACTTGGAGATATGCAAGTTCCGTAAAAGGACTTGGCATAGTCTTTTTGGAACAGAGTGACTGATCAGCTTACCTATCTATTTTATAAATAGCCTATGATTGTCACATGAGTGTGGGTTTAAATGATTAACCCACTAATGGCTCTTTGGGCTAGTGGGAGATTGTTGGACATGTGAGCCTACGGCGAGCCATTATGTAATAAATGTTATTGTGAATATCATTCCCTGATATGGAATGAAGAATAACTAATTTGCATAATAGGTCCCTTAGTACAATTAGGGTTATGTACCATGGCCATCTTAATGATCATACAGTTGTTGATTCAATTATTGAATCATAGAGGTTGGTGCTTGGATAACTATCTAAAGGGTTAGATTGAGGACTCATCAAGCACCGTCAAAGGATTGTTAAGAGATGATCTCCATCCTGAGTAGGAGATGGCAATCCTTTCTCACATAGGTTGATATCTGACCGACCTCTTGATGCAGGTCCTCTGCATAGGAATAGAGATTCGGAGGTGTCAGATTAGTTAGGTCAAAGAGTTGACTTAACGAGATCGAGATAACCAAAGTCCTATGTCGTGTGCTGTCACGATATAGGCACGCATCCTCTAACCGGAGATAGATGTGTTACTATATGTCTGAGTATGTACATTTGGCAGATCAATAGGTTGATGACCTAACCAAGGTCTATACACCGGCGCACTGGTATGCATATAAGGACATATGAGTAATACGATCTCTCAAAGGGATCATACAGGTTCACTACTAAATCGGAAGACATGAGCTCACTCAAGAGATATTGGGAAGAATCAAATTCCATGCACGGTCGTCTCGCTTTGGAAGCTTGACTGAATTTGTAGGTTTGATATATACTTTTGGAAAGTATATGATCAAGACCTATGTATGATATATACTTTTGGAAAGTATATGATCGATACCAACCCCCAATAATAAAATAAGAAACTTACTGATAAAACCCTGAAGTAGACAGTATAAAGTTGATCTAATGCTTCGGGTTTATTCTGAGTCTTCCAGTATGGAGTATGTACATGTGTTGGGAATACCTGAGGGTGATGTGATCATAAACGATTGTATAACCATGATGCTTCCATTCCTAGGGAGTATTGAAACAGGTCTGGATTTTATTGACTCCTCTCAGTAGAGAAATAATCTGATCTTGGTCCAAATGTTGGACATTGATCTGAATGTGATTCGGATGCAATGAGAAGATTAGATTTGCGTTCTTGATTTAATCAAGCATCTATGGGAGGCCCGAGATCTGGATTTGAGATGTGATCTCAATATCCAAGTCACTATACGTGGAACAATACAATCATCATGTCCTTATCTCCAAGTATCTGCAGAGAAAGCACATTATCCTTGAAAGAGTTCATGGATAATTTCATTGTTGATATATGTATCCGGGCATCGAGAAAATTGATAATTAAATGTGATTTAATTATCATGGATATTATGAATTTGATTCATATATAAGGAGAGTTATATGAGATAATTAAATATGATTTAATTATCAAAGATGGGAATAATGTGAATGTGATTCATATTATTTTGGCACATGAGAATAGAGATCGAAGATGATTAAATACGATTTAATTATCATGGATATGAATAATATGGATAGCACTATCCATATTAATCATATATATATTACAAATGTGATTTATAATATATAAGAGAAATCTATTTGTGATTTATATTTGTTGATTAATTATTGACGAGAATTGGATTCACATTGGATGATTAATTAAAACATAATTTACATTTGTTTTGAGATGTGAATGTAATTCACATTTTTCCAATGGCATGATTGCAATATTTCAAAAGATAATTATGAATTATTTTTGTGAAATAATTTACAACAATTGTTGTTGTAAATCCTGGAGATATCAGAGATAATGTATCTCTTGAGATCTCACGAGATAATGAGATCTCATGAGATGTTGTAGCCATCCCCCCTTTTTAGGGATATGATTTATCTCCTCATTATCTCCAAGGATAATTAATTGATTTAATTTAAATTTAAATATATTGATTTATCGATATATATTAAATTAAATTAAATTAATTGTTGTTGTGTTTTTACAACAAGATCATAGCCATTGAAAGAAACACAAATCAATCTCAACCACTGATTATGTGTTGTCCATGGATTGAGATCCATAGACTCCCAAAATCCTATATAAGAAGAGGTACCCCTTGCTCTTCCAATAACATAGATAATTGATGAATTCTCTCTCTCACTCTCTTTTCTCTCTACACGCCCACTCTCTCTATCTCTCATGTGTCGTCCACCATGGATGCCCTAGAGAGATCCTCCATCGTCGCAGTGTCACCGTTATGCTGCCCGATCATTTGCTCGTGGATCTCCGTCTACTTTGGCATGCCTTGCTCGTGAAGAAGACGTCGTATCTCGTTTGTAGAGATCAGGAGATCCGTGGCTTGGATCATCAACATGGATTGTGAGAAGCACTCGTCTCAACCACACGCTCGCAAGCGTCTCCTCCATCTGATCAGACTTGAGACAGGAGGTCTCTTCGTTTAGAGACTCGATCGCAACCACGCTTCAAGAGGTAATCCTATTACTTGTTTGTGGTTTAGACGAAACGATCCGAGAAGCGTTCTTGGATCATGTGGTTTCATCACATGAAAATTTTAACTTCTGCTGCTCGGAGCGACTAGTGCGAGTAGTCGCTCCCGATCGCATTCGATGCGATCATCATGCTTCTGTGATGCGCTTGAGGATTTTTCCCGTATCCTTCACTTCTAGGAATCCATTATTACAAAATATCCATCAATTTTATTATTATATTTTTTGTGCTTGCTTTAAGTCATACAAGGCTTGAATTATTGTGACAATATATCAGTTCTCCATTATCTTTAGAGATATATCATTGAGGTTGTTCAACATAAACCTCTTCTTTGAGATCTCCATTATAGATAAACATAACATCAAATTGATATATCATCAACTTCTTTTATGCAACAAGTGCACGTATTGCTATAGTAGTTTGCGCACAAGCGACATGCACAAAAGTTCCATCACAATAAATACCTAGCTGCTATAAATAACTTTTAACTACCAAACGAGCCTTATGCTTATGAATAGAGTAATTTTCATTATACTTAACTTTGTAAATCCATTTAAGAGTAATAATTATCCTTTGGTTGATTAACAAGCTCCCTAATATGGTTTTTATTTATAAATGCAATCTATTTATCCATTGCTCAAATCCATACTTCTTCTTTGATTGATTATTCAACAATTTTAGTCTCACAAGCAAATAAGCCGATAGTAGAAGATGGCGTATAAAGTTCTTTAAGAGATCATACATTTTTGTTGATAATGACCTGACTCTAAAACATTATTTGGATCACTTTTTTCATTAGCAGCTTGTTTTTGTGGTAGTGGAGAATCTTCCATCTTCATGAAGAAGATTAAACATATGACATCTACAAATATAATGAAATTACCTTCTTTGGACTCAAAAAGTTTATATTTTTAGATTCATCATAGTAAGGTATACGGGCTTATGCAATAAAGCCAAAAACTTATTTTTAGAATGACTAATTTTGATCTTCCTTCTATACCAAGTTGTAAGTATTCCATATCACTGAACAAAATGTTATTGCTAACAGATATATATTCACAGATAATAATCACCACATATATACTGCAGAACAAGAACAACAAGAAGGGACATGTATTTTAACATGAAATTCCACTGGGTAAAAACCATGACCTGAGTTACCTAACTCATGATTTCCCGATTGACTGAGTCAATCAACTATTCTGCTATCTTGAGTTATTTCTCAACAGATAACTCAACTGTTTACAGATACTTTGGATCGCACATCAAAGTCTTGCCCACAACTTGGATCAAAAACCAAGTCCTTTATACATCTTGGATCAACCACCAAGTGTTAAGGTATTAAAGTAAAGATTACAACAATCTATAAAGCCTCAAATAAAAATATACTATGAGAATAATGAGGCTAAGAAAATGCACACTATAGTAAAGAATTGAATTGCAAATCAAGTCATAGACAGCTGGCTCTCAAGACGTGATCTTAAGATAGAAAACGAGAGGGGGCGTCGAATAAAGCTTGAGAGAGAGAGGCTTTGCCTTGGAATGTGTGTTATCAATAATGGGTCCAAAGTCTTATTTATAGCAGTAGGGATGAGCTATCAAAAATATAGCTGGAGTAAACAAATCCAGAAATAAATAATCAAGATTTGGTAAAAATGATCGATTATATAAGGAAGATGATCAATCATATCAAATTGACCGATCATGTACACCAAGGTTATCGATCGTCCCATAGCCATTAGGAGTCAGAATTCGAATTGTGATCGATCATAAAAGGTAGCTAGTCGATCAAGGATGGTCGATTAGGTCAAGTGGGTTGGTCAATCAGTAACTATCGATCGTAGGTCGATCAATCAGAGGTAATTGATCAATCAAACAAGAAAGTTGATCGATCATAATGGCTTGGACTTAATATACCTGCATGATAGACATACATATATATTTGAGACTTTTTACATATGCGTATTTTAAAAGTCTTTATTCTTCTTCTTAACTTTATCAACAACTTTCATTTTGTCCACAACTTTTGTGCTTCAAACTTTGAGCAAACTTGTCATGAAATCTGCAGAGCTATCTATACTCATAAAGTTTTTTTTATAATCAAAATAATGATACAATTAGTATTCAATAAAGATACTAACATTCATCCCTATTTTAATGATGACAAATAAATAAAACATGGAGATTAACATCTCCACTTATTCTACCCCTTGTGACATATCAAAAAGATTTCATTAAAAGGTTTTTCTTTGAAAACAATCCCCCCCCTTTAAAATACAAAAAGCTTCGTCCATTTTTTTTGAAAACATATCTCCCCTTTAATAACTTTTCCTTTTAAAAATATTTTTAATTTTGAAAAATAAATATAAGTTTTGTCTTTAATAAAAACGGGGAGATTGTTAGTGATTTAGATTTTGCTAACGGCTCAGCTGCATATTTGTTTTGTAGCATGATTAACATTTCAGGTAAAAGCTCGTAGAAGCTCTTTGATGAAAAGTATAGAAATGTTAGAAGCGACATAAAATCTAACATTGACTCCAACAGACATTGCTTGAAGGTTCAAGAATTAGAATCATACTGATGAATGAATCAAAGGAAGAGTCAATTCCAAAAGCTCGAGTTTTGAAGACTTTGGATGTGCATGTGACATATTATATAGTTTTTATTTTATGCTAAAAGTAGGCTTATATAGTTTTTCATATTCTTGATCAGCAATAATACTAAAGCCAGAATCATTAATTTCACATTTTTCATTTTTGAACATATGATCGATCACCTATAATCGATCATTTTGTTCTTCATGATCGATCAACCTTGATCAACCGTTCTTTTGAACATGATTGGCCACTTTTTGAAATTCAGACCAACAGTCAAATATGATCGATCACTTTTGTGACATTATCGATCATCCATGATCGATCACCTTATTTCTATGATCGATCATTTCATGGATTTAGGAAATCAGAAGTTTGGACTTCCCATTTTTGGACACCAACGACTCTTTTGAGGCCAACCCTATATAGGTCACCCTATGTCTCATTGTTTGAGACATACAACCAAGAGAAACATCCTCTACTCTCAAAGGAAAATAAAAAGTGATATTTTGTGTTTGATATTCGAGTTATTATAACATTACTACACTCTCGAGCTTTCTTTAATCCAAAGATTTTAGCTACTGGAGTTATTTGTGCTCTTTGTGCTCTACTGCAATCTTCATCATCATCCTTGAGCATATTTTGCACTTAAAGTATGTAAGCTTGTGAATCCAAGTTTCATTGCTCAACTATATTCTATTTAGCATTTTTGTATAAGAATCCAAGTTGTGGATTTCTTTCTCTGTGTGAGAGATAAAATCTTCCTTTGGGAGTTGTCCAAGGAAGAGTACCGATTGTAGAGAAGATTGTGCTACCCTAGGGTTAAAGCAGTAATGGAATAGTGGAAACATGCTTCATCGAGAGAGCGAAGGGGAAATCATATAATGGGGTTTTGGGTCGTGGTTTTCACATGTGTGGGTTTCCACATAAAAATCAATGTGTCTTTGTAGTTTGTTATTCTTCTATCTATGTGGTTTATAAATCAATTTTCAATTAGATATTATTATTTTTATGTTAATTGTATATTACATAATTTACCTTCCACTCTTATGTCAGACTCACATTTGGTATCATGGTAGGTTTGAGTTTTTCAAGTATAACAACCTACTTGTAGGTCCTAAATGGCGTAAGGAAACATATCTACCATCTCAAGCAGAACTACCTACTCAATTGCAAAGCCATCCTACTTCGATGGCACCAACTACTCGTATTGAGAAAATCACATGGATCTCTACATGAAGACCATATATTTTAGGATATGGATTGTTGGACATGCGAGCCCACATGAGCCAATATGTTATAAATGCTATTGCAAATATCATTCCCTGATCTGAAATGAAGAATAATTAAATTGCATAATAGGTCCCTTAGTACAATTACGGTTATGTACCATTGCCATCTTAATGATCATACAACTGGTGATTCAATTGTTGAATCATAGAGTCAAGTTCTTGGATGAAGATCTAAAGAGTTAGATTGAGGAGTCATCAAGTACTGTCAAATGATTATTATGAGACAATCTCCAGCTTGAGAAGGAAATGACAATCCTTTCTCTAAAGGTTCATATCTAACTGACCTCCTTATGTAGGTCCTCTACATAGGAATAGAGATTCAAAGGTGTTAGATAAGTTAGGTCAAAGAGTTGACTTAACGAGATCGAGATAAAAAAAGACCTATGTCGTATGTTGTCACGATATAGGTACGCATCCTTTGTCTGGAGACAGATGTGTTACTATATGTACCTTTGGCAGACCAATAGGTTAATGATCTAACTAAGGTCTAGACACCGGTATGCTAGTGTGCATGCAAGGGTATATGAGTAATGTGATTTCTCAAAGGTATCATACAGTTTCATTTACTGAACCGAAATACATGAGCTCACTCATGAGATATTGGCAAGAATCAAATTCTGTGCATGGTCATCTCACTTTGGAAGCTTGACTGAATTTGTAGATTTAATATATACTTTTGGAAAATATATGATTAACACCTGGGTATGATATATGCTTTTGGAAAGAATATCATCGATACTAACTCCCAATGATCGAATGAGAAACTTAATGATAAAACTCTGAAGGAGACAATCTAAAAGAGATCTAAAACTTTGGGTTTACTCTGGGTCTTCCAGTATGCAGGATGTACAGGTATTTGGAATACATGAGGGTAATGTGATCATAAACGATTGTATAACCATGACGCTTCCATTTCTAGGGAGTGATGAACATGTATGGAATTTAGTGACTCCTCTCTGTAGAGAAGAGATCTGATCTTGGTCCAAAATATTGAACATTGATCTGAATGTAGTTCTGATGCAATGAAAAGATTAGATTTGCGGTCTTGATTTAATCAAGCATCTATGAGAGGTCCGCAAAATCTGGATTTGAGATGTGATATCAAAATCCAAGTCACTATAAATGGAACAATGCAATCGCCATGTCCTTATCTCCAAGTATCTGTGGAGTAAGCGTATTATCCTTGAAAGAATTCATGGATAATTTCATTGTTGATATTATATATCTGAGTATTGAGAAAATTGATAATTAAATGTGATTTAATTATCATAAATAATATGAATTTGATTCATATTAGAAGGAGATTTATCTAAGATAATTAAATGCGATTTAGTTATAAAAAATGTGAATAATGTGAATGTGATTCATGTTATTTGGGTACATGAGAAAAGATATCCAAGATGATTAAATGTGATTTAATTATCATATATATATGAATAATGTAGATAGCACTATCCATATTAATCAGGTATATTATAAATGTGATTTATAATATATTAGAGAGAGCATATTGTGATTTATATTTGTTGATTATTTATTGATGTGAATTTAATTCACATTAGATAATTAATTGAAAATATAATTTACATTTTCTTTTGGGATATGAATGTGATTCACATTTTTTTCCAATAGCATGATTGCAAATTTCACAAGATAATTATGAATTATTTTTGTGAAATAACTTACAACAAGTATTGCTGTAAATCTTGGATATATCATGAGATAATGAGATCTCATGAGATAATGAGATCTCATGAGATATTGAAGAGATAGACCTAGTCCGCCTCAAAAGGCTGGACTGGCACCAATCTTCAAAAGAGAAGAGTGGGCATCCCCCATTTTACGTGGATAAGGTTTATCTCCTCATTATATCCAAGGATAATTGATTGATTTGATTTGAAGTTAAATATATTGATTTATCGATATATATTAATTAAATTAATTATTATTGTATTTTCACAACAAGATCGTAGCCATTGAAAGAAACACAAATAATTCTCATCCATTGATTGTGTGTTGTCCATGGATTGAGATCCATGGATCCCAAAACCCTATATAAGAAGAGGCATTCCTTGCTCTTCAAGTGACAAACAATTACAATATAGACAAATGCTCTCTCTCTCTCATTCCCTACACGTCCTCTCTCTCTCACACACATTGTGGCCATCCATCATGGAGCCCTTGAGAGAGTCGTCATTGCCACAACATCGTTGTTATGCTGCCGGACTATTTGCTCATGGATCTCCGTCTCCTTCGGTACGCCTCGATTGTGAAGAAGACGTCGGATCTCGTAACACGAGATCAGGAGATTCGTCTCTCGGATCATCAACATAGATTGCGAGGAGCACGCATCTCATCAACGTGCTCGCAAGCGTCTCCTCCGTTAGATCGGGGTTGAGACAAGAGGTCTCTTTGTTTAGAGACTCGATCGCAACCACGCTTCAAGATGTAACCCTAGTACCTAATTGTGGTTTAGATGAAACGATCCAAGAAGTGCTCTTGCATCATGTTGTTTCATTGTATTGTTTTTTTTAAAAAATTCGTTGTCCAGAGCAACTAGTGCGACTAGTCGCTCCTGATTGCATATGATGCGGTCCTCACGCTTCGGTGATATACTTAAGGATCTTCCCATATCCTTAAAGTGGTATCAGATCCAGGTTGGAGGTTTTGGATACGATCCATAAACCTAAGAAGACTTGGGTTCATTAGGGATTGAGAAAATTTTATCGCATTTCATTTTTGCATCCCTGTTTTGCGAATATTTTCGGTGTTGTTTAAAATGTTTAAACACAAAATTATCACTTGGATGATTCTACCCATTAATTAAGGAAGCCGTGGGATTTGATTTTGTGTGATTTGGAATCCGATAACTCCAGTTATGATCATTTTAATGAACATATATCCATTGTTTCAGGGATGGCGAATCATGACGTAATTAAGGAGTTAGTTACTATTTTTAAACACCTAGAAATGCATACTAATCACTTGGGTTCTGTTTTAAATCAAATTAGAAAACTTTAGAAACTGTTTTTACTTAATTTATATTTAATGAGATATGTCAATTTTAGTAAGTAGTGGTCACTGCTGAAAATTACATACTTCATGAACCTTGTGATTATCATTCAATTAAATTAAGGGAAATTAGTGGTTAATTTCTTGAGAGAATTATTTATAAATATTTTTTGAAATATTTAAATATGATGATTATTTCTAGAATGACATTGATCATAACCAACTTGATTAGATATGATCTAGATCACAATTGGTTACATGAACTTTCCAACAAATAAAGTTGCTTGAATAGGAATGGGAATTTGTTTAGCAAATTTTCTTATAATGTTAATCATAATTATTTTGATTATTATTATATGGTATAACTTCAGTTGAAAAACCGATTATCATATCAAGTATATAATGATCAATTTGGCATTATCCTTTCCCGAGGTGGATATGGTGTCTAGTCGGGGAGAGTTGGGGTAGCAAATTGCACCGTGTGCGGTCTGTCCCACTCCCGTCAGTACTACCCATGAAAGAGGGTAGGGACTGTATAATGCAGGAGAGATTACTGTTTATTTTTCTAATTATTAAAATCAAATAATGCGTACTTTGAGATAATACTATCCTTTCAAGTAACAATCAAGTTTGTTGATTTAATTGGATCAATTATTTAAGGTGATTAGATTGACTATAATCCAATTAAAATTAAAACATTCTATTATGAATAGATGTGTATTTCCCTTAGAAGAATTAATTACATGGAGAAGATTCATGATAATTAATTAAAATTTGAATATGAGGTGGAGGATCACATAAGTGACATCCATAGTCTCCTGTCAAGGCGAAGGGTTTCGTCGCCAGGGATTGTATGTAGGAGATGCCTGTCTAAAGTGACAACTCTTGCATACAAGTGCATCTGGATCAAGCTCTTTTCTTCTCGAAAGAGTAAGGTCGCATGCGTAGTGACCCCAATATCGGTTCCTCGTATTATTGGGGTGATATTGGATTTCGTATAGCGAGTGTTGTTCCTGTTGTCGGTTGGTTCAATTAATGACGGGTCAACATCATCTTAGAGGTGGTGGGATCCGGTGTTAAAGATCGAATTGGGAATGCAAGTTGTACTTGCAAGACGGAATGTGTTCCTGCTTCTTTTTATCTGAGTTACATGTTCTTATATTATTAGGATGTGATAAAGATAAGAAAGGAGATCCTAGATCTTGCTTGAGATATAATGGTAAGTATATCTCTTACAATGAAAGTGATTAAGGGAATGAACTTTCAGTGTTGACAAGGCAAGACAACTTTGATATAAAAATTCTTAAATCAAAGTAAAATGTATATTTTATATCTACTAATGCAAATTTCTTATTTCAGATAATCATTCATCGAACCCACTCAATACTATACTCAATATTAACCAGAAAAATATCATGTATTAGATCCATGATCAAGATATTGTACTTGCAGTTGGACACATAATGTTTGTAGTTGCAATGTGCATGTTTCCTTATAATGATGAGGAATGTCAATTAAATAGGTAATAGGTATACAATCCTAGGGTTTGTTTGTCTCTATAGTCTTGATCTCTCATCGAATGTACTTTGGAAGTGACATGTCTATGATGATCATAATTGTCAAATAATCCTTATAAAATCTAAAAAGATATTTCGGCATACATATGTGCTCTTGATATTTAATTATGAATGACATGGTTCATCAAAAGTTAGTTAAAAAGATAAATAAGTTAGCTTTTGAAACAGAAATCTTTAGTGAAAAATCATCCTGCTTAAAAGAAAATATTACTTTTTTTGAAAAAGAAATTAGCAGTCTTAAATAAAAATGTAATAATATTGCAAATGATCTTGGTATGTTTACTTAGGGAAAAGAGATTTTAGATAAACTGCTTGGTTCTAAAAGAAAATCTAGAATGACATAGGATTTGTTGGTAGCTCAACCCCCCTTAACAGAATATTTAATTAAATTAGAGACAGAAAGTCTAACGTAGACCCAAAAGATGGGTACCAAAGATCTTCTCAAAACTTATTTCGTAGGTGGAGAGAATGTAGATCATAAGAAATGGATGTACACACTATCTCAAACTGGATAGAAAGCCACAAATCCTATTAGATCAAGAATGACACCAACCTCTACTACTGTAGGAAAAAGATGGACGAAGTTGATGGATCATGGATTCAGGATGTTCCAAACATATGATAGGAGGCACAAAGCTATTTACCACCCTGAAACACAAAGAAGGGGCTTCGGTCATGTTTGGGAACAATCATAAGGGAAGTATAACATGTATTGGCTAATTTTATAAGGGTAAAGATACTTTTGATAATGTCTCTTTAGTTAATGGTCTAAAGCATAACTTACATGATATAAGTCAAGTTTATGATAAAGGTTTTAATGTTTTATTTTCATCAAACTGCTTTAAATTGTTTGATGACACTATAATGAACCTTCACTAATTGAAAAAAGGTTTAAAGATATTTATTTTGTAGAATTTAACAAATATAATACTTATGATTACTTATTTGCTAGTAATAATGAGGTTAATTTTTGGCACATAAGACTAGGTCACTTACACCCTAAGTACTTAAAGAAGTTGATAAATAATAACTTAGTAAGTGGACTGCCTATTAATAGGATGAAACCCAAAACACCCTGTGAAGCTTGCTCACTAGGAAAACTTCACAAAAGCTCATTCAAGAGCAAGAACTTAATTTCAATATCTAGATCCCTGGAACTACTTCATTTATATTTGCTTGAACCAACAAGTAGAAAGACTTTGTGATCGTTGATACTGTCTTGTAATAATAGTTAACTACTTTAGGTTCACTTGGACCATCTTCTTACAAATAAAGATTAAAAAGTAGAATCTTTTGTAAACTTTTCAAAATTAGTTCAAAAAGAAAATAATGAAGAAATCGTTAAGATTTGTACCAATCATGGAGGAGAGTTTGAAAATGCATAATTCATTAAGTTTTGTTAGAACATGGAATAAAACACGAATATTCTTTTCCAAGAGCACCTTAACAAAATGAAGTTGTAGAAAGAAGGAGTTGAACTTTATAAGAATGTGCTAGAACTTTATCAATAGAATCTGGTATACCTAAATAGTTCTAAGCAAAAGCTACTAATGCCGCATGTTATGTATTAAATAAAGTATTTATATGATCAATCGTTAGGAAGACAAGTTATGAACTTTACAAAAGTAGAATTCTCAAGATTAGGCACTTTAAATTGTTTGGAAGTAAGTATTTTACATTAAATAAAAGGATAAATAAGTTTGATGCTAAAAGAGAATAATGAATATTCATTAGATATTCAAACCATAGAAAATTTTATATAATTTTTAATAGGAACACACTAGTTGTAGAAGAATCAATGCATATAAAATTTGATGAAAACCTAGAAGAATTAGACAATGAAGAAAATGCTATTGAAGATGAAGAAGACGAAGAATAAACATGAATTAATATAACTAATATAAAAAATACTAATAAACATAATATGGGTAAAAGAACGGATCTTTGTAAGGAGCACCCTAAAACTCAAGTAATTGGAGAAATCTCAAATAAAATTAAAATATGATCTCAACTTAACATTATATTTGTACTTGATGCTTATGTATCACAAATTAGACCTAATGAGATAGAAGACACACTAAAATATGAATCTTGGATAATAGCAATGTAAGAAGAACTTTATCAATTCAGAAGAAGTGAAGTTTGGAAACTTGTACCTAAATCGGAAGACACCTCAATAATGGAAAGTGAATGGGTTTACAGAAACAAATCAAATAAGGAAGGTTAAGTCATTAGGAACAAAGCTTTACTAGTTGCACAATATTACAACCAACATGAAGGTATTGACTTTGTATGCACCTATAGCCATACTAGAATCAATTAGGATGCTACTTACTTATGTTGCACACTTAGATATAAAACTTTATCAAATAATGCAAAAAGGTACTTTTGTTAATGGTTACCTAAAAGAAGAAGCTTTTATTAAACAATCACCTAGTTTTTTGATTAAGATAAATCCGAGTTTGCTTATAATTGAATAATGCTTTATTTGGACTAAAACATGCACTAAGAGCATGGTATGATAGATTGAAAACTTTTCTATTATCTACTAATTTTGAAATTAGAAAAGTAGACTCAACTTTATTTACTAGAAATTCAAATGGTCTTTTAATAGTTCAAATATATCTTGATGGTATTATTTTCGGAGCTACTAGTGAAGATTTGTGCAGAGATTTTGTTAAGTAGATGAATTCTAGGCTTGGAGATTCAACAACTACCTCAAGGGATCTTCATAAGTCAAACAAAGTGCACTCAAGATCTTCTCAAAAGATTTGAGATGGAGCGTACAAAAGGAAAGATGACACTGATGGGAGCTCAAGCTTGGCTTGATACAAATGAACATGGTAAGATATTGATGCAACTCAATATAGAGGTATGATTGGTTCATTATTGTATCTTACTACTAGTAGACCAGACATACTTTTTAGTACTTTTCAACGTGTTAGGTTCCAATCAACCCTTAAAGGAAGTCACTTAGAAGCTGTAAAAGGGATATTAAAATAACTAAAAGACATGCATAATTATGGCTTATTTACCTTAGAACACCATCCCTTGAATTAAAATCATATAGTAATGCTGCTTATCTTGGAAGTATAACTCATAGGAAGTGGGACGTGTCATTTCCTTGGAAATGCACTGGTCTCTTGGTTCTCTAAGAAGCAAAACTGCAAAGCCTTGTCAATACATATCTGACTCTCTTGCATATTCGCAAGTGTTTTGGATAAAGCATATCTTAAATGATGGCTTTAAGTTTGAAATTTTAAAATACTTTATGATAATAAAAGTACCATACATCATTCTAAAAAATATGAATTACACTCTAGGTAAATACATTGATATTAGACATAATTCCATAAGACACCGTGTTCTAAAAGGAGAAATTGCCTTAAACTTTGTAACACAAAAGATCAACTTGCTAAAATATTTACCGAACTCTTAAATCTTGATAGATTTGTCTAACTCAAAAGACACTTAGGTTTATGCCAACCTAGTGACATCTCCTAAAAACTTCCCTTATAAACAAACTTTTACAACATGGATAAGTAATCCTTTGATTTCAAGCAAAAGGAGAGAAAAAAGGAGCAAATGCTCTTTAGTATATGGGGAGGAATTTACTGCTAACATCTTTTTGATAGTGTCAAAAGAGGGAGAGTATTCCTAAAAGTAAAAAAGCACTAAAGTTTACAGTAGAGAAGTTAAAAGCAAAAACAAAGGGGAATTTAATACTTGGATAATATAGTTTGGAATATATTAAATCAAATAATAATAATTAAAGTTGAAAATGTTTTGAAACACACATATAAGTTTTGTCATTAACAAAAGGAGGAGATTGCTAGTGATTTAGATTTTGCTAATGACTCAGTTATATATTTATTTTATAGCTTGATTAACTTTTTAGGTAGAAGCTCGTAGAAACTCTTTAATGGAAAGTATAGAAAATTTAGAAGTCGATACAAAGCCTAAAAGCGACTATGAAAGACTCTTCTTGAAGGCTCAAGAATCGGAATTAGATTAGTGAAAGAATCAAAGAAAAACTCAATTCTAAAAGCTCAAGTTTTAAGGACTTTGGATGGTGATGTGCTGTATTACATAGTTTTTATTTTATGCTAAAAACTATCTTATAGTTTTTACATATTCTTGATCAACAAGAAAACTTAAGATTGAATCATCAGTTTCACATTTTCCTTTTTTGGACATATGATATATCGCCTGAACACCTCTGATCGATCACCTATGATCGGCTATTTTGTTCTTCATAATCGATCAATCCTGATCGACCATACTTTTGAACATGATCGATCACTTTTTAAAATGCAGACTAATGCTCAAATATGATCGATCATTTTTGTGACATGATGGATCACCCATGATCGATCATTTTTGTGACATGATCGACCACCCATGGTTAATCACTTTGTTTCTATGATCGATCATTTCATACATTTTGGAAATCAGAAGATTGGACTTTCCATTTTTTAACACCGATGGCTCTTTTGAGGTCAACCCTATATAAGGCACCCTACGCCTCATTGTTTGAGACATACGACCAAGAGATAACATCCTCTACTCTAAAAAAAGAAGAGTGATCTTTTTTGCATGATAATTTGAGTTCTTACAATGTTTATGCGTTCGAGCTCTCAATTAAAAGCTTTTAGATACTAGAGTTGTTTGTGCTCTCTGTGCTCTACTGTGATTTTCATTGTTATCCTCGAGCATATTTTGTGCTTAAAGTCTGTAAGTGAATTCAAGTTTCATTGCTTAACTATATTCTGTTTAGTATTTTTATATATGTATCCAAAGTGTGGATTCCTTTCCCTGAGAGAGACACCATCTTCCTTTGGGAGTTGACCAAGGAAAGGTAAATGATATATAGGAGGTTGTGCTACCCTTGCGTTAAAGTAGCACCGGAATAGTGAAAATAGACTTCATCGAGAGAGCGAAGGGAAATCCTAGAATAGGATTCTTGGTCATAGTTTTCACCTACTTGGATTTTCACGTAAAAACCATCGTGTTTTATGGTTTGTTGTTCTTCTATCTATGTGGTTTGTAAATTATTTATTAATTATATATTGTTATTACGATAATTGTATATTGCACAATTTACCACACCTCCCTCTTGTGCCCAACTCACATTGCTTCGTAAGGTATTTTACCCTGCGCAACTTAGGTTAGATATCTATTCAATATATAAAGGTAATATTTATTGCTTATGCCCTAAGTTTATTAGTATGATGTTTACCTTTTATTATATTTCTTCTGAGCTTAACGATCATTCTATTTCTTCTTTCTTCTACTCTATTTTGCTTATTCATTAAGCAATGCAGAAGTTTTGAAATTCTTTAGATGTGAATCCTCCATATTTATCTGATAAAAAGATTTCTTTCATCCACTTTGTTTTTTCATTTTAGAAATATGCACAAATTGTCAACTATAGTTATCAACAAATAATAGAATGTACCTAACTCTATTGATATATGAAGTTTGAGTTGGTCACAATCATATGAATGTATCAACTAAAATGGAGCTCTTGCTCCCCATAATGACAATCTATGCATCTCTCCATATATGCATCTTTGATATATACTTTCATCTTTCTTAATCAACGAAGGTCTAGTAATCAAGTTGTTCTGCTTTAATAACTCGAAGCTTTTAAAAATTTGATGTCCATATCTTAAGTAGCATAACAAGAAATCATCTTCACATATGTTTTTAAGGCATAATCTTATTTTATATGCATCGATAAGGGACGATTTTATTAGTAGTCATTTTTAATGTCTGTAATTATTTATCTTCTTCTTTTATCAAAGATTTGCATATTCTATTATCAAATCTAAGATAGTAGCCAATATTCATAAGTCATTCCATACTTAGTAGATTTTCAGTTAAGCTGGGAACAAAAAAACACCATAAATGATTTAGAAGTAGTTTAGTTTGTTTGGACTCAATAATGCCTTCACCTTCTATATTTTGCAAATTTCCTTCCTTGAGTTAAACTTATAAATTATGCCATTTCTTAAGACTGACAAATGCATCTTTACTCATTGTCATGTGGCTACCACAATCATTATCACCATACCAAACATATTTAGACATTTATGCATTAATAATGAAAGAATGAAGCACCGGATTAGAAAGACCCGTCTTTTGCAATATAATTGAACTCATGTTTTTGGAATCAACAAATCCTTCGAGAATGATATGCAATCTTGCATTTATGATTGTCTTTTTTGCAAATGATTCACTATGTATATGATTTTCTTGTACCAAGAGCTTTTAGTCATTTTCCTCTTAGTCTTTCATTATTCTTATTTCTTTGAATATTGTCCTCTTTTTTATTTGTGATCTCCCTTTTTGATTTTGGAGACACTCATTTTTGTTTTGAAATACTTTTTCCAAGAATATAGTAGTAAGCCTACTAATTTTGTACTCATGTGCTTCAAGCGAGCCCATTACTTCGTATATAGACATAGGATAAATCTTTCGATTCCTCAGTAACAACAATGACATTATCAAATTTTAATTTGAAAAAGGTCAAGTATGATATGACTTTGATGTTAAACTTGTTGTAGCAACGGAAGAGTGGTGGTTGATATGAAGAGAATTTAGAGAGAGTGGATAAGAATCAACACTGAGAAATGATTGAAACTCATAAACTTCTTATTATTGTAAATTTGAAACTTGTCTACAATACTTCACTTGTAAAGACTTACAATATTTAAAAGAAGACATGGCGAACTTATAACACTTGGACATTTGATGGCCCCTTGTGGTGATAGTGGTCGTGTTGTGTTTCTTGTTCTTATTGTATGTAAATGAGGACATCTTAGGTGGTATTTATCGACTCTTCAAGTAGGTGAGATATTTTGGATGAGAGATATAGAATCCTCTCTACTCCTATTCCTTTATTGGAAAATGTTAGGAAATATCTAGATATATTCGGTGGAAGTGGATAAATATTCCTTACCTCTCATTAGTTTAGGAACTCTTTTCCAAGTTGTCCTTTCTCTTGATAATTATCCATTTATGAGTGGAGAACTTTAGTCTCATATTTACAAGGATCCATTTGCAAGAGTAATTTTATAGGAGGCAAATTACAAATTAGTTGTATTATAACATATCCCCCTCGTGGATACTTCTTTGCATTAGCCGAGCACCTGCAATAATCCTAGCTAGCACTGTTGTGTGAGAAAGTGTTAGGGAATTAAGAAGTACCAGAGAGTTTGATGTCGTGGAGGTTAAAGTAAGAGAGGGCAACTATGGTGAGGAGAGAGGAAATCGAAGAGAGTGGCATGTGGTCGAAAGCGTAAGGGCAATATTGTAATATAATCTTTCTTAACTAGATAGTGGTTAAAACAAATCATGATCTAATATATCCCAAAATGACCAATTTAACAGAAGGGGACGACCGTTAGCGGTGCAATAATATATGGGATCAAGTGCAATTGAAAAAAGTAGGAACATAAATGTAGTAAAAAAAACTTGAAAGGACAAGAAGTGTGAGAATCTTTTTCTATGTTGATTTTTTTATTTGAAAATGGCTTGAAATCAGGGTCGTCCCTGACATTTCGTGGGCCATGGACAAAAGAAAAATATGGACCCTTATAAAAAATTTATAATACAATTTTATAAAATTAGTAAACTTCTTATAAAAAGTTCTTGAAATTTTACAAAGACACATGGATGTTTATGACCATCGAGTATCAAACAATAAGACATGAACTACAAATCAAATCCTTGTCAAGCTACAGTTGACAGAACTAAGATCTGTTCTGAGTTGGAGGGTAAAAAGTTTTATATCGTGTTGAATGATTGCTGGAGTGGAAAATTGAAAAGATGGAAGGAATTGTGGGATCCTCTTACATATGGGAGTGATGGAAGCAAGGTCATCATCACATCTTGAGAGGACGTTAGCAAAGAACTTACACTTGCCTTCGTGAAACCATATCCATTCGATATTTTTTCTGATAATGAGTGCTTGCAGATCTTTCCGTCATATGACTTTCCATACGGAGGGCCTTCTTCATCAAGTGGTT
The DNA here is from genome assembly GCA_037367405.1 of Ottelia alismoides. Lineage (NCBI taxonomy): Eukaryota > Viridiplantae > Streptophyta > Magnoliopsida > Alismatales > Hydrocharitaceae > Ottelia > Ottelia alismoides. The sequence goes on from JAZKJV010001396.1 coordinate 1,462,657, forward strand.
GCCATAGTACCATTAGATTGCAATGAATTAGCGAAGAGATTGTAAAAAGGAAAATCAAAAGGCTTCCATTAGCAGCAATGGTGCTTGGGTCCACCTTCTATAATGAAAACCAAGAGAGTGCATGGAATGATGTGCATAAAAGAATTTTTTAGGATGATTGCAATATCATGCCAGTGCTTATGTGGAGCTATCGATGCCTTCTCTCGTATCTGAGATAATGTTTTGCATATTTATCGCTATTTTTCAAGGACTACCAATTTAATAAAGAAGATGTGGTTTGGATGTGGATGACACATGGTTATGTCCATGTTAAGGGCAACCTTGGGGACAACAACAAAACAAATGAGAAAACAACTTCATAGGGATTGTACGGCTGATGTCCGAGCCTCAGTAACTTGACAAGGGTCACGAGGCTGCATTGCAGTGGAAGTCTGCAAATGTCAAAGGGGGAAGGACGGATTGGTGACTCAGAGCTTGACTTGGTCCGTTTAGAATAAGAGGTTTGATGATTCATGAGAGAGAGAGGGGGGGGGGATTTGATGATATAACTTGGGAACGACTGGAACATGAAATGTCATTACCGTGTTGAGATAATATAGAAGGGGAACCATCATGCATTGCTGGGAATTAAGAGTGGGAAAATTGGTAGAGTATGGATCTTAAAATGGGCCCCTAAAGTTGATGGACCCTAGGCCTATGCACCTCAAAACGACCCTCAGGGCCGGCCCTGCTTGAAATACAATAGTTGAAGAAAAGAGGGACCCAGCCATTAATCCAAACCAATTAATATGGAAGTGGAGATCGCATAACTTGATTGCAAAAATGAATTGTGTCCTATATAATCTACTGACCTCAGGTAAACATGTACTAAATGAGCCCTAGGGATTGGTTCTCAACTTGGGTGGGTCATGCGGTTGGCAAAGCATTGTTTTCTTACCAATATTTTGAATTAAATTGGCATCTCTACCAAACCAACATCAAGAGTTAGATGGATCTAGTACATTATATATTAACGAAATAAAAATTGCCCATCATAATTACAACAAATATTGTACGACAACAAAGAGTTGCTATCATCTTTGATTCCCGAAAGGGCAATAAAACATCATCTTTTGAATTTTAATCCCAAGGTCTTCTTTGTTGGAGTCTTCTGAAACTAAATGATTATTTCTCTCATAATATAGTTATTTTAGGATAAACAACTACTATTGCTCCTCTGTCCACTAAGGTGGTTTTTTCTAGGAAAAAAAATACCATCTTAATCCTACTACTATAACTGGAGAGTTCACACAACCTGATCTACATTTTTTATGTAGAAATACAAACTTGTATTTTAATATTATAATAAAAAATTCATGCCATAATCCTTTTAAGACTTCATCTAACGGATAAATTATCCAAAAACATTATGATTATATAATTTACATTTTAATAATAAAAGCTAGGTATATTAAACACCAAAAAGGAGGGAGAAACATGCTAAGCTTAGTTACAGCATCATCTCAAATCAACACCACAACTCGAGGCATCAAAATTGAAGGACATGATAGCAACATAAGAAAGAGAGACAACCACAGTAGAGATAGAATCCATCGCAATAAAAAGAAGGGATTTTTACCTAGCAGACCCTAGAAACTTTGCAAATTACCTCTACGACCTTTAAAACATCTTAATTCCTCCCTCGATCCCGTAAACTTGCTAACCCTTACCATATAAACCCTGTGGTTAACCTCCATCTATTTACCTGTTAAAAGTAACCGGATTCCGTTATACTCTTTGATATTATGCCTATTTTATTTATCGAATTTACGTTAAATGCCACTCCCTCTCACCTTCATCCATCTCCCCACCACCCAGCACCAACCATGTCGTCGACCTTCATCGTCGTCGGCGCTTCACCCTCCTCCCGACACTCGACGCACTGCTATTGATTCGTCGTCATCTTCCTCTGTTCTTTGATGCAAACAGGTCGTCTTGCTCTGCTGTCCTTCGTCGGGTTCTGCGTTCAGCAGTCGGCGTACCCGGGGACAGGTCCGCTGGAGAACCTTGCGGCGCACCTCGCCGATCCGTGGCATATCAACATCGACAACATCATCATCCCCAGAGACATCCTGCCATGAGAGATTGATATGTATTGGGATTGTTGGGCTTGCCCTGTTTGATCTGTACAAGTGACAACGGAATGGGATTGTGCTGCATCTCTGCTTGTAAACCTCCTCTTTTTCTGATGTAATATCAAGCTGCAATATATTGTTTCTTTGCAAAATTTGCGATTGATTTGTTGGGTTCTTTGGTTGAGCGTAAGCCGAAGTAGAACGCGGATCGAGCAATCGAAAAACGAGACGCCAAGGAAGCTTACGGGGAGATTCACAAACCCCAATACAAACAACTAGACCTCCGTTTTGAGATGGTCAGATTCTCCTACCAGCAAGGAGGAAGCATCCGAACCCCCCCCCCCCCTTCCGCAGCCCCCCTCCTGCTCCGAGCAGCCGAACCCCCCTCCCCCTCCCGCGCGTGCGACCCCGCCGACGATTGGAGGCCCCCCCTCACCGCACGCGCGATGGAGCCCCCCCTCCCCCCACCCCACCGACGATTGGAGGCCCCCCTCACCGCGCGCGCGATGGAGCCCCCCCTCCCCCCACCCGCCGACCATGGAGGACCCCCGCCCCCTACTGTTGCTACCCCCCCGCCCCTGCCGCCGCCGCTTCGCCGTCTCGGCCACCGCTGCTGCTTCATTCCCCCGCGCGATGGAACCCCCCCCCCCCACCCTCCGCGCGATGGAGAGCCCCGCGTCCCCCGCCGACGATGGAGCCGACGATGGAGGCCCTACCACCTGCAGCCGCTGCTTCGGCCCTGGCAAGATTTTCTTTTTATTTTAGCTAATCCTAGCCGTTGGATTGTAAAGTGGTTAGGTTAACTCAAGATTAACCCTAGTAACTGACTCAAATATAGTTAAAATTGACGGTAGGGTTTGTTGGGTAAGACTGAGCAAGTTTACATGGTTGAGGGAGGAATTAGGATGTTTCAAAGGTCGTAGAGGTAATTTGCAAAGTTTCTAAGGTCTGTTGGGTAAAAATCCCTAAAAAGAAATCCAACAACTCACAAGGCTAGAACTTAAGGCACCATTTTATGAACAGATGATGCCGTTTTTTAGGTCATGTTTGTTTGGAGAATAAGCACTGAAATAAGGGGTCAATTCTTCGTCCGACACGGTTCCAAGAGTACGGTATTTCACCTTATTCGATCCTTATTTCTATCTTTATTCAACATTATTCTTCTTATTCATATCTTTTTAGCCAAACAAAGAATAAATTTTATTTTCCTTATTCTCATCTTTGTTCTTGCTTATTCTCAAACTGAACACGCATTTTCAAGAAAGAAAGAAAGAAGATGCTTGCCCATTATCTTAGAAAAATAACCAGATTTTCAGAAATGGAAGAGTTGGAATTTGTTTTTCCCTCCAGGAACATCAGAGAGGTAAAATGAGATCAGAAAGCCGATTTAAGACCATTCTCTAAATAGGGCCTGTTTGGTTGCAGGGTTGGGCAGGGTTGGCCCAACCCTGGTTACTATTCACAAGGGTACTTCCTCCTCACAGATTACTATTCACTCATCCCAACCCAGCCCAACCCAACCCTGCCCAACCCGGTAACCAAACAGGCCCTATAAGTCATCCATTATACCGGTGTATAACAAAAAAAGGGAATGAGAAATAAACCCTCTCTCTATAGCATACGCTATTTCTTAACTTTTTGCCCCCACCTTCTTTTTTTCGACCGAGATATTTATTACGTGAATAGCTGTACCCATAAGATGCGATGATTCCAATCGATCCGGTGACCTGTGAACGGTCTTACATAAATTTCTGCCCATTTTTGCATCCTGCGAGCAATGCATCCTCGTCATCCCCGTGACCTGTGAACGGTCGTCTAAAAATTCCAGATTCCCCCGAGGCAAAACGGCTGCACACTGCACACGTCCCACCCGCAGCTCAGTTATTTGAAATCCGGCCCCCACCTCGTGTGTCTCGTCCGGGAACGGATCCAGAATCCCCATCCGATCGCGCGCACTTTCGAATTCCCCATCGAGAACGGCACCCACGGAGTGCGAGAGGCCACCTCATCGTGGGACCCACAGATGGCCAGCACAGCACGCCCACCACCAGTTTAAGTAATTAGCGTTTGACGCCATCGCCTGCACTTGTGCTCCCTCTCCTCTCCTCACAGCTCTCGGACTGGGAGAGAGATATATATATAGAGAGAGAGAGAGGAGAATCTGATTCTCCAGCAGAGAGTCCAAAGCTCTCGAGCCCTAACCCTAGCTCCTGCTTGCTCCCCGTCAATGGCGGATCCCGGCGACTGGAGATCCCGCCACCGCCGGAGGAACCCCGGCCTCCGCCGCGCCTGGTGCTGCTCCTTCGGAGTCGACCCCCAGAGCCCCGACAACCGCCGCCCCTGCGGCGGCGCCGGTGCCGCCCCCGCCCACCGCCAGCTGCCCGCGAAGCACCCGAAGCACTACCCGGGGTCCTTCCACAGCTCGCCGTCGCCGAGCTCGAAGATCGGGAGGGGTCTGATCGACCCCCGCCGGATCCTCTCGCCGGGGAGGGTCTCTCCCATAGACTCCGACCATGCTCTCGTGCCGCTGCCGGAGAGCGGCGACGCAGCGTCGGTGGCGGCGACGAACGTGGAGTCGGAGGCAGAGGAGGCGGCGCCGAAGGATATCGCGGCGACGGCAGGGAGGTTCTCATCGGCTTCCTCGGCGGTGGAGATAGGGAGGGAGAGGGCGGGGTCGGGGTTGAGGTTGGGGTTGAAAGGGAGGGACGGGAGGAGTGTGGTGCTGGAGCTGGATCCGGAGGTTCTCTGCGAGAGCAGCTCGTTCTTCGCGAAGATGGTGATGGATTCGCGGCGGAGGGCTTCGGATGGCGCGGTGGACTGCAGGAAGATTGAGGTGGCGAACATAGAGGATCTCGGGGTGTTCAAGGAGACCATCGAGCTCATGTTCGAGAAAGATTTGATGAAGTGGTTCATGAATGCGGGTATTTCGCGCGCGATTGATGTGTTGGAGGTAAGGCAAATGGAAATTGTGCTGTTTTTTTTCCTTATCCGTGGATGTGTGTTTTCAAGTACCGTGGATCAGCGGATGGTACGATCTACGATGGATGTGTTTTTAGGAATAAAGTTGAGAAAGCTGTTTTAGGAAATTTTAATTATGCGAAAACTGTCGTGGTAGAATGACGGTAACAAATTAAATGCAAATGAAATATTTTAGAAGACTTCTCTATTTGTAGTTAGTCGGTATTAGCTCGACAAGCGGAGAACCGCATGTCTGCTTGGAAATATCTATTCGGGAAACCAGAATTAGGTTCGGCAGTCCTTTCAATTCCAAGATTGTTTAGTGGATAGCCTGTCAACATTGGTTGATTTACAACCTTCTTTTTTGGTCCTTATACAAACCGGATCTGCTGCTGTGGATGACTTCGGGCCATTGGATACAGATCTCCTCCCCAACATCAGGGGCCATGGATCAGGCGCCATTTTAACCAATGGCTCGCAACTATGAATAACACTGAAGATCTGGTTCCTACCACATAAGTCCTCTTTCGCCATTTGCACAGTTTCTTTCAAAAAGCAGCCACTCATCCTCACTAGTCTCCAAGACCTGCATAGGACCTACCTTTACCAACTCTGCTATTCAGAAGGTAATCAGATAACATTGAGTTTAATAAGGCTTGTAGCAACCCTGGTCATAGGAATTTCACCGAACCTCCTATCTAATGATCCAACCAATGTGCATTAATGCGGCTGTATGAGCTGTATATCCATATAGCGAATGTGGTAGGTGCACCATCCTCATTCTTCAAACAGTGCTATGCCTATGCATGTGCTCCATCATGATCCCAATTGACCTTGGACTCTGGGACCGTAATGCTGCAACTCCAGGTCCGTCTTCGGCACCCACATTGCCGAGCACATTGGCATGCTATTCCATTGACGTGCTTGGCAAATGCGACCCCCTAGTGCTTGTGGCCAGTATGTATGAGAATTCCTCTAACAACCTGATCATTGTTTGGCCCTATTCTCCCAATGAGTGACACAGCTATAGTCTTGACGAGAAGATAATCAACGAGATGTGAATGAATTCTGATTGCAAAATGCTCATTACCATGAGTGGGTTGTGAAGGATAAAGGGGAGACATCAGTGGTCATTCGATTCATGATCTTAACATGTTTGTTGTTGGTAGATAGCATGATTGAGTCCAATACTAGGGCCAGGTTGTCAATGTGGAGCGAATACCTAGAACTCCAGCGATCTACGACATGTTGGTATACGTGAATCATGATAATGTAATGATGATGTTGGTGTGCAACATGGGTAACATGACCTTGCAAGGCAAACACCATCGTTGAATGGGTTTCGAACATTCTAAAGGATTTGTTAGATTCCTTGATCGAGCTTGAACTCTCATGGGATTCCAAGATCTTGGTAGAGTAGCATCAAGATAGGGACCATAAAGGGCTGGACTGGTCTTTAACCCTCATTACTGACAATCTTTCAGAGGTACCAACGAAGCTTATAGGGAAAAATCTTCTCAAAATTCCTCAGGATTCCCTACTAAAGGTAAGAAGTTATCTTGGTCTCCACGATAGGCACCTATGCGATTTCATTCATATGTGACAACCATTTTGCATAATGAACGAAGCTTATAGGGAATGGGTCCCATTGCCAACATGAATGGTCTTCATAGAGGAAGACAATCACGAAAAGGTAAGTATACCTTCCCCTGTTAGATGTGTAGATGCTCCTGAGACAATAATCTAAGCAGGACTGGAGGTAGAGATAGAGTTGTCTATTGTACCTGAGGTAGTAGCCAAACTAGCAGTGGGAGCAGAAATACTGGCGGAGGGTTTAGAGTTCTGCAGTAGCTTAGCTGCCTCAGACAGACGTATTCAGAAGCCGTAAATGGTGCCTGTACTCCACCATAGTGTTGATCGAGTGTGTCCTCAGTGGTATCATGGGATGCCTCAAACGAAGTTGTCTTACAGGCACTGTTGGCATCAGGTTGTATGCCAAACTTCGCCCAACAATGTTTTGACAGATGATTCCAACGTCCACAGTATATGCACACAGGATAACAAGCATCGGTAGAGTCATGTCCATGCCCATGACCTCGACCAAAGCCACGACCTCGACCATGACCACGAGTTGTCCTCTCTGGTAACTCCATCGTCCTCTGTTCCCTGACAATGCATAATAGGCTATAGCCTCCGTAGATGGTATGGTGAGAGAATGCCTAACATGTGCCTAAAATTCTTGCATACAACTAAAGATGGTCTCAATGGTGCGCAGTATATCAACCACCAGAAATTGATCCTTCACAGGCTTGTATCGTGTATGCAGTTCAGAAAGAAATTGATAGTCCTGCCATTCAGCACGCTCTCTCACCTCTTGATCACAACAGGCTGGCTGAAAATGAGGAGCTCCTCAAACATGCTCGTGAGCAGCCTGTAGTACTCGACAAGACTCAAATCTTCCTGAGTAGCGGACTCGATCTTTTTTTTTGATGAAAAACAGAGGGTGAACTCCCAAGGTGGGAGTCACCACAATGTGAAATTCATTAAAAAATTAGATTACATTATCGAGATGTCTAGAAATTATAAAGCGTTTTACATTGTGATACAACATTTTTTGAGTAGAATCTCTGATTGTTGAGGATTAGGTCATTCCGCCCAATCTAGATTGCCCAAAGTGTTGAGAACGAGATGGAACAATTGTTTGTGGTGTTGGGCCCCCACCGCACGAATTGATCTGCATGTATATAATGGAGAGTTAGGACTTTGTTGTCTTCTGGAAGTATGCACGCTCAAGATTCTCCCACATCGTCTTTGCAGTATCCTTGTAGAAGAGACTGGCCCATGTATTTGGATCGTTGTTGTTGGTCATCCAAGTGATAATTCGGCAGTTGTCAACATATCATGTGTCGTAGTTCTTGTCTGTTTCTTTGGATGAATCCTTGGTAAGGACATGGTTCTTGTGCTAACCACCGACAAAAACTTTGAAGGATCGAGATCATAGCACATAGTTCTCTCAGCCTTTCAATTTGATATTAATTCATTATACCATTACAGAAATTGGGTACACGGGCTTGGTCTCGGTGGACGTCATGGTGATCGTGCAGGTCAAGAAAAAATGATCTAGAAGATCAACGGCTTTAATCAAGCATAGAGGTGACCTAGGTCACCATTTCATGCCTCTCTTGGGCCTCATGAGCAACAAAACATGGTTGGGAAGCCACAATCTGCATCATAGGACGCGTGGAAGGTGGATGGGGGGTCTGACAACCTTGTAGAGGGGTTGTGAAGCCCATGTGGAGGTGGATGCCCCTTGGCTGCATTGTTGGACTTCCTGGCAGGAGCCAATGATTGTTGGCGGAGGCAAGGAACCTCCTTACGGTGTCGGGCATGCGACTGGTGGAGGCGTTAGGGCACCGTAGGTACCTTGTGCAAGCCCAAGAGGAGACAGAGGCCCCTTGGCACGCTACGACAACGCCAGAGTCCTTGGGGATGCCTTGTGCGGGAGCCTTGGAATCTAAAAGAGGAACCGCACAAGAGCTTCTTTGCGGGAGGACGGCGTAAAGCTGTTGATGGTGGCAAGATTTAGGTCAAAACACCGATTTAGGGCCACTGCTCTGATACCATGTGGGAAATAGATAAGAGAACACAATGACTTGTCTTATCTAGGAAGTTTAGGTCTCCTTATATAGCATGGGACCCTAGAGAGCTCATAATCGGGAAAATACATAAATACCCTCAGAGGGATTACAATGAAATAAGATAAATATAAACACATCACTAGCAGTAGATTGTAGACATGCCATAGAAGCTAAAGGATTTTATATAAGTATGGCTAAGACTATATATATGGAACTATATATATGGAGTGGACATTTTTTTTATGGAAACAATAGTGAAGGAATCGAGGTAAACACTAGAGAAGATAACATTCATAAGAAAGTTGCTTTTAGATACTTGGGATCTATTTTTCAACATGATGGAAAAATCAATGGAGATGTTACTCATATAATAAATGTGTGTTGGCTAAAGTTGAGAGGAACGTCTGTTGTTCTATCAACAACAACAACAACAAAGCCTCTTCCCACATTAAGTAAGGTTGTCTACATGGATTCTTTGCCTTCATTCCGATCTATCTTGGGTTATTCTCGATCTTAGATCCAAAAAGCTATGATCCCTTCGTATATTCTCATTCCGATACTTCTTGGGCCTGCCCCGCCCTCTCTTAGCCATCTCAACATCCCAAAACTCGCATCTCTTCACCGATGCATCAACTAACCTCCTTTGCAAATGTCAAACCACCGTAAGCGATTTTCTTGCATCTTATCCTCGATGTGATAAAAAAATCACTTTAAAGATCAAAGTAAGTATTACAAAGCAGTGTGAGACTTTCTATGCTCTATGGATTTGAATGTTGGCCTGCGAATAATAGACATTTGCAGATAATGACAGTAGCAGAAATGTAAATGCTAATGTCGATATGTGGCTATACACGAAAAGATCAAATTCGGTATGATGCGATCGAAAGGAAAATTGGTGCCGCTCCAATAAAGGATGTGATGAGAGAAAACTGCTTAAGATTGTTTGACCGCTTGCAATGGAGGTCAGTTGATGTTCCAGTTATAAGATGTGAGATTTGTGATGTTGAGTCGGCTAAGAGAGGACGAGGAATGTCCTAGAAGTATTGAAATGGGACTATCCAAAAGGACCTTAGTTATTTAGATCTAAGCTCGATGATGACCCACGAGAGATCTGAATGGAGGCAAAGAATCCATGTAGCCGACCCTAATTAATACGAGAAAAAGCTTTGTTGTTGTTGTATAAGATAATTTACTACCTTCTTTCACCTATGAAGGTAGGTGAAAGTTGTAGCTCCAATAGAGGGTAGGATGCGAAAGAACTATTTATGGTGGTTTGACCATTCACAAAGGAGGTCGGTTGATGCACCCGTTAGAAGATGCGAGATTTAGGATGTTGAGCATGTTAAGAGAGGGTGAGGAAGGCCCAATAAGTGCTAGAAGGAGTCTGTCTGAAGGAATCTTAGTTATTTAGATGTAAGTCCAAGAATGACCCAAAATAAATCTGAATGGAGGCAAAGAATCCATGTAGTGGACCCTACTTAATGTGTGGGGATTTTGTTGTTATTGTTGCTTATTTGTTTTGATTTCTGATATAGCTCAGCATTTTGTTTATACACAATACACAATGTAATATAAAACTAATGAGTTAATTACACTTCCTTTATGTGTTTAAGTTGTTATTGTTAAATTTCACTGTTTTCTTTCCAATATCTCCAAGAAAAAGCAATCATTATTCAATAGTTAGCATTGACAATAGTAATATGTGCGATATAATGTGTACTTATGTGCTAAATACATCTCATTCTTACATATAAGTATATAAGTATGTACTTGTATGTTATTTATTCTTTTAAGAATTAGGATACTCTTAATTTGCAAGAAAGACATTTTTTGAATCATTTTTCGAGATTTCCATCGATATCATTGATATAGCTCAATATTTTCCTTTTCAGGTTGATTGATACGATATCGATATTTCTAACCTTAGCTTTATTAAATCTAATCAGATCATTTATGATAAGCAATTCAAACATTATGGTAGCCTGAAGTGACATAGGTATGTTATAGATTCACATATTAGCTTAGAGTAATGACCCCTTCCAATCTCGAGTTCTAAGGTGCCCATAGGATTAAGATCTTGTGTCCGGTGAGACATACATTGACCATGATGAATTCCGACAGGGTGAGATTCTCTAACGATAGAGATGTTGATTGCTCTCTTTACAATGGAAGCCTAGATAATATTGAGCACATGTTCTTTATATGTGATCAGATTGGGTAGGTGTAGCGAGAGGCATCAATTGAATGGTAGATATTTCATCTGTGCAACAATTCTGGACGTCACTCCATGCTGCTTAATTTAAATCATTCAGGGAGCAACTCAAACCTCTCTTCGTGGTTTGCATTATCCACTGTCGTAATATTCGACCGAACAGATTGAATATTTGGTTGAATATTCTTATTATGTGGGATGATCGAATATATATTGTCATTTGATCAATATTCGATGTAACCCGAATATTCCTTAATATTCGACTGACTATTGCAAAAGATTGCTGATTTTTTATTTTTTATTTTTTATTGAAATTGACCCTATCTAGATAGGCATGCTATGAATGTTTGTTTTGCATGAAATTTGAAACATATATTCCACTCAATAAATTAAGTAAATCCTCGATTTTTTCCTTAAAAAAATCAAAATCAATAAGAAAAATGGTTGGGTGTAGCTAGTTGGTTGCACCCCCCGGTGTAGCTTCCCTTTTCCCATATATATTGTTATAAAATATGAAGAACGCGGAAGCGATTGATAAACAGAGCATAAACAAGAAAGATAGAACATGGAACACCATGATTTTACGTGAAACCCTACTCCGTGAGGAGCGGGATGAAACCACGGGAGAAGCCCTCAAAAGGGCATGCTATGCATTGCTTTTTCTCAATGAGTACAAGAGGTCTGGGGCTCCTTATATAGCCTCTCCAGAGCCTCCAAGTCCTACCACTAGACGATGTGGGACTAAACACATGGATGGGGTAAATGGATCTTCTCCAGGATCCATTTATTCTGCTACAACTCAATGTGCACACAACCAAATACTCCAACACTCCCCCTCAAGCTGGAGCATGCAATGCTCAGCTTGGACAAATAGAAATAAACTCAACTCAACGCTACAGAACACTACGAAAAATATCAACCCAACACGCAAATTGCTGCAGTCGAGGACGTTGCTTCTCATGCCGTGCAGGTGAGGAGGATGAACGGGCTGGAGTGTGAGTCAACTGAAGACCCGGAATCTGACCATCGAGTCTGAAACTGCGCCTGAAGTCTCCTCGTCGGAGAACTGGGTCTCTCCCATCTGGCTCAGAGAATGGTGCACTGCTCTGGTGTACCTATGATACCACATGAAAACCCTTGCCCTCAATGGCCTAGGGAATGGTCCTCTACTCTGGAGTCCCTATGGCTCACATGAAAACTCTGGCCGAAACAACCACAAGAATGTTGGGGACCTCGAACAAATGATGGCAAAACATCTGCCCATCTGAAAGGGAGACCGCATCCATGTGCTTGTCTGAAACTGAAGACTCAGAGACATCTGACGTCGAGTCTGATCATCAACTGTAGAGTCTGAACAATCCGGCTGGTCTGACAAATCTGTATCTGGAGAATAGATCCGTGACTCTACATATACTCCCCCTTTCTCCCATACTTGTCGGAAAATAGACAAATCGACAAAGTTGGGAGAAGACAACATAATAGGGAAAACAAACATGAAAATTGCGGCTTTTCATTTCATTTTTTTAAGCCGTCATTTTTTTCAATTTTTTTAAGCCATTCGGCTTTGCAAATGTTTTTTTAAATTTGCTTACGGCTTTTGAGATGTACGCGCCTTTTCTCAGTTTTTTTTAGAAAGCAACCAGCCCACTTGGGCTCTACAATCCCCTTTTTCTTAAAAAAATAGCCATAATTTTTTTAACATAGGTCATTCACCCCTTTTTTTACGGCTTTTGATCATCATCATTCATTTTTTTAATAATTGCGTGCGGCTTTTTTTTAATGCACGCGCCTTTTGCGATTTTTTTTTGAAAAAAACTGGAATACCTCTCCTTTTTTCCCTTTTTCTTTTTCATTTCTGCTCCTTTTTTTTGAATCAGAACACAACGTGATTTTTTTTAAAGGGGGGACGTGCCCGCCTTAGGGTTCCCATCGTGGGAACCCCTTCGAATGCCGCCGCCCAACCTCGGGGTTCCTGCTTCTGATCGCTAGAGGCGGCCGTGGAGAAAGGAGTTGGAGCCGCAACGGGTTACGCCTGGGAGCCTGGAGTCGATGCGCCGCCTGGCGAGGAGGCGTTGGTGGTGCGTTCTGGGAGGGAGATGATGATATCGCGACACGATCTGGAGGTGGCGAGGGAGTCACGGTGTTGGTGCTGGGTACCGCCAGTCGCCTGAGAAGATGCGGCAGCCAGGAGGGTTACGCCAGATCTCTCGTCGCCCGAGAGATAGACCGGGAATGAGAGGTTGCCGCATGGGGGTAGCGCCAACTGCACGCAGAGGAGTCGTGTGCACGCGCGAGAGAGAGATGCGGCCTTGTCGCCTGTCGCAACCGCCTCGGTGCGGTCTTCGCTCCTTCTGCGCGAGGGAGGATGCCTTACTGCTCGGAGTAGCCGCCTCTAGGGTTCCCCTGTTGGGAACCCCCATTCATGAGTTGGATGGTGCAGAACTGGGGTTCGCCATGCTGAAGACGGATTTCACACGATGTCGCCTTGTGATGCTCGCCATGATTGGCAGAGTTGGATTGAGAACAGAAATGCTAGGGTTCCAGAAAACCCAGACACAAATCTCTTGAACTTTACTTGAATAGACAATAGATCTTCAAATTAATCTCCAAGAACAGAATTAGGGTTTTAATACAAACCCTAAAATCAAATCTCGAATCTCGACTACAAAAAATATATAACATAAAGGAAATCCTCGAGAATCGACCCGCTCTGATACCATGTTATAAAATATGAAGAACGCGGAAGCGATTGATAAACAGAGCATAAACAAGAAAGATAGAACATGGAACACCATGATTTTACGTGGAACCCTACTCCGTGAGGAGCGGGATGAAACCACGGGAGAAGCCCTCAAAGGGGCATGCTATGCATTGCTTTTTCTCAATGAGTACAGGAGGTCTGGGGCTCCTTATATAGCCTCTCCAGAGCCTCCAAGTCCCACCACTAGACGATGTGGGACTAAATACATGGATGGGGTAAATGGATCTTCTCCAGGATCCATTTACCCTGCTACAACTCAATGGACACACAACCAAATACTCCAACATATATACTAGATGTAATTTTTATATTTAAAATAATTAAATATGCACAACCGTATAATGCCGATTATTCTTTCAAATACTGACTATTCTTTATTCAATGACCTCTCCCACTGAATACTGAATACCAACTTTTGCAACTCTGATGTTATCTAACCAGTACGTAATGGGTTAATCTTTCATTAGAAGAGATTTTGTGGAGAACATTGTGATTCTTTCCATGGCTATAATTATCATAATTCGTAAAAATTATATCGAGGTCTGGTGTGAGGGGTTTCAACTATGGAGAGGTGGTTGATCACAAATCATGAGGTATTTGATTGTTTAGGGATGTGAGCAGTCATTTGGTAGAGAATGTGAGTTGTGGATATTGTCTTTCTTCAGAAGACTCATCTTGAGGCTTCTGATGACAAGTTGTGCATAGATTAGAGGATCTAGGTTTAATACGCTTCTTGTAAGGGGTCGAGTGTTGGTCGGTGGAAGGACTTGCTTGATTTGCAGGGATCTTGGAAGGACATGGGTGATGGCATCAAACATAAGAAGGAAGGCAAGTGGTTTGTATTTTGGGAGGTGGATGTATATGGTTTGTTTGATGGTGGAAAGTGGAGTGAGCTGTGGAAGGAATTTTTTCTAAAAGGAAAGAGGGTGGCATCCCGAGATGGAATCCGCAACCACAATTTCATTAATATTATGTTATCTTACAAGAGACCAAATGAAGTTAACTACCTTACGGTGTTCCAAAATATTTTTAGAATAAAAATATTATCCACAAAAAATAACCTCATTCCTAGCACAACAACTGGCCCAAAGGAGAGCAAAGAGAGGAGTACAATCCTGATGAGAATTGCCATAATGCATGTGCACCGATCCTCAGAAGTGCAGCCTATTGTCCCGTCATGTGCTAAGTTCAAGATAAGAGCCCACATTTGAAGAAGAGATGATCTATGTCGTCAATCTCAAGTCCACATCTGTCACATAATCGATCACCAACATGAAGAATCGCATTACGACATTCTTTTGTAAGCATGCAACCATGAACCATAAGCCAAATGAAAACCTTAACTCTCAAAGGGACCTTGCTCCCCCAAATTACCCTCGCATCCTCATTGATTTCGACATCTGACAGATTCTGGTCATTAGCAAAGAAATGTAAGCCTTCTTTACAAAAAAATTCCCCTCAGTCCACCTGAAGCAATCTTTACTACGGTTTGCGCTTTCCATGACTGCCAACTCCCTCTGTAATCACAATCGGTCCTCCAATCTCTGATTCAAGAGAGCCGCAGAGAAAATAGGTGATCGAGAGTTATGGTCCCACACCTGATTAACCTAGATATCCTCGTCCGTAATAGCCACCAGCCTTAGAAACCACTTTCCAAGAGGTTCGTCCCCGATCCAATCATCTTTCCAAAAACGGAAAATCTCACCAATGCCAAGTGCCAGATACAATTTCAACCTCATCTTTGCCATGATGCTACAGATTCCTTTTCACAGAGAAGAGGAGAGACATACTTTTGGCTTCAACCAAGCCATCGATTCTATAAATCTTCTGCATCAAGTGGCAAACCAGATCATATGACTCACCCCATACCCACATCGTCCATTTCGCAATTAGATCCTTATTCATATAATCGATTTTCAACACTCACATGTCCCCTTTTTTCTTTCTTCTAGTGATCGTGGTCCAATAAATGAGATGAAATCCCTTTTTCTCTTGCTTGCCATCTGCCTAAAGAATCACATCATCAGTGTTTTGATCCTCTTTCGTATTTGCACAAGCATTAGTCTAAAGTAGAGCAAAAGAAAACGGGATAGCCAAAAGGACATGTTTAAGCAGAACTAACTTACCGCCATTAGAGAGTGTCACAACCTTACAACCTGTTAGTTTACTCTCCAGTCGTGGAAGGATTTGAAAGGGTTGTAGATGGACGTGGCTGTGAGTGGTTGTTTGCTGGTGTAATCAATTTGAAATTGAACTTCGAAGATGAAGAGTCGAAGGAAGATAACATCTACCATCATGGTGGAGTTTAGTGATGTGGTTAATGAGTTGGAGTTGGTGGATCACCAACAGTTGGGATGCATATTGAGAGAACTCCACCGATAGGTTTTCTGCCTCGATATTCTTTCTAGGAGCATTTCTAATCCCTTTCGTCATGATGGGATCGAGACAATTCTTGGATCATAAACCATTGGTTTGGACATGTAATGAGGTTGAGCAACATGGATCATATTCAAGTTCAATGATGTTTTGAGGAGGTTGAGCATTAGAATCATATTTCAAGTGGTAGTTAGAGTGAGTTGTAGAAGGATTTGAGAGGTGTTGCGGATCAGCTTGGTTGTGAGTCATTATTTGTTTGATGGTGATTTTAATTTGACACAAAACTTCATATATTGACCTAAAGGTAGATAACAAGGCCAAGTGTTAGGATGGTGGAATGACTTGCTTGAGTTGCGGGGATCTTGGGAGGGGCATGGGTGATGACATCAAAACTGAGAAGGAAGGCAAGTGGTTTGGTATTCTAGTGGATGTGCATGACCATCTTAACAGTGGTAGGAGTGGGATGTGGAAGGATTTGAAGAGTGTTGCAGATGAACATGGTTGTGAGTCAGTGTTGTTTGTGATTTCAGTTTGCATTGAACTTCAAAGAGACCTGAAGGAAGACAACATGGCTACTGTCACAGGTGTAAAATCTCAACAACGATTTTGAGACTAACCTGTGTGGTGTTAGCTTCTCGCAAGCTAACTAGCCCTCCCCTGTGCTTGTAGACATACACCAACACGCAGAGTAATGCTGCTCAAACACCTCGAACACGCAAGTACATAAGGTTACAAGCAATGACACTAAACTTCTCTTTGTTATTAGCAAGAGACTTTCTTAAGTGTGCGTTGTTTATAAATGAGCTTTATCCCTCCTTATATATACAAGCTTGATGTATATGAGTGAACACCATTATTACGTATACAATGAATACAAGGACTTTTTATCTCATGTGGAGATCTTTCATCTTTCGAGGTGACTATTCACATGCTTTGCTCTTCATCTTCCATACAATTCCTTCGACTTTTGCAATTGACGACATGTCACTCGCTCCATCAATATGCCATGTCGTCTGCCATGTCAGCAGGTAATGTCATCATGTCACGTCATAAATGGACCACGTGCTCTTACGTAGGATGTTGCATCTCTGCTCTGTCAAGCATTGTCGAACCTTGTGCTAAGGGGAACCTGTAACCTCCGGATCTTCATGCGGTAAACCTCATCCTTAGTTGTTCGTACGCTAAGGCGAAGTCCTCCAGTACTTTGTCGTGTGACCACCGAACCACATGGACGTGCAATAACCGATCTCGCATGCTATTCCTGTACCTCGGGACTTGGGGGTGTTACATACCTCCCCCACCTGATTCATTAGGCATCTGTGGATGATCTTGCGTCTTTAAGAAATCCTTGATGAGGTCTTCGAGTTTGAATTGCCACAGGGTTGTATCATGTTCCCAACTTGCATCCTCCTCTAGGAGTCCCTTCCACTTGACAAGGAAAAAGATCATGTTGGTTCTTTTTGCTTCTGGTCGTTTACGCGCATGTCAAGAATCTTACCAGCTACTTTCGTATACGGAACCCACTGTAGACATTAGGATGGACTTGTTTCGATGACCTTTTGGTGTTATCTTCTCTGTTCTCAAGGTACTCCTTTAGGCAACTGACATGGAACACTGGATGCGGCTTCAATTTTCCCGGTGATAGGCGAGCGGTCCTACGCGTCGAATTATCTCAAATTGTCAATTGTAACGAGGAATGAGACCCTTGTGTGCTGTCTTCCACGATATCTTCTTCCAAATCTGGGACGTTAGCTTCAACATCATTTTGTCCCCAACCTGAAAAATCGACCGGACTACGACTCTTGTCAGTTGCCTTCTTCATCTTGCATTGAGCGTGAGCCAACACATCCGTCGCTTCCTCCCATCGATCCTACCTCTCCTGTGCAAAACAGTATGCAGCGGGACATCGTCCTTGCCTGTCTTTATTTGCCACTTCGTGCGGTGTCACATGTTGTCTGCCCATCACAATCTCGAATGGATTATAACCTGTAGTGGAGGTTTATTGCATGTTGTAGCAAAATTGGTCAGTATCCAGTAAACTCACCCAATTATGTTGATTTAGTCGTCAAATAGTGCTTCAGATACTCTTCCAGCATGGCATTGATCTGCTCCTGTGTCCATTCGTCTGTGGGTGATTACTAGTAGAGAACTTGAGATCTTATCCCACCATCTTACATAAGGTCATCCAGAATCGACATGTGAACCGTGCATTGCGATCACTCGCAATATCCATCGGTATGCTCTAGTGCTTCACGATGTTCTGCAAGAATTGCTTTATTGTGGTCTCTGTCATGCACTCTTGGGGTGCTGGTATGAAGATCGTGTAAGCGATCAACTACCATCATTGCATTATTCCCATCCACCTTCACAAACTCAATGATGAAGTTCATGGAAATGCTATACCACAAACATGAAGGAATGGGTAGGGACTCTAGTAGTCCTATCGTCTTCTTCCTCTCTATCTTGTCTTATTAGCATACAAGATATGTACGCACATCGACATCCACATCTTCCTCCATCTTCGGCCAAAACAACTCGAGGAAAGGAGTGCCAATGTACACTCTACCCCCTGATGACCAGTCTACTATGTGTCATGTGACTTGTTCAACATCATCTTCTTCAAGCCACCGCTCGTAGGGACATAGGACCTCCTGCCCTTCGTGTAGAGGACGTCTTCCTCTATTACAGAGTCTCTGAACTTCTCCATCGTTCACACACTGCACCAAGCACGACGTGATTGGATCCTCCCGTGTTTGCTCCCGGATGTGCTTGAGCATGTCTCCAAACACACGAGTGATCAAGGCGATCACCACGACCTTCGACTCTTTTAGTCCGCTCTTCCTTGAGAGAGCGTCTGCTACTTGGTTAGTCTGCTCAGGCTTATAACAAAGCTCTAAGTCGAATTCAACAAGAAAGTCTTGCTATCTCACCTGTTTGGGAGTCAACTTCTTTTGTGTGGCAAAGCAGCTCATTGCCACATTGTCTATTTGTATCACAGACATCGATCTGAGGAAGTAGTAGCACCATGTCCTCAAACAACGGACCATTGTTGTCATCTGTTTCTCATGCACGTAGTATCTCCTCTCTTCTGTATTCAACTTGCAACTCTTATACGCCACAGAACACCCATCTTGCACTAGTACACCTCCAAGTGTATAGTCAGATGCGTCAGTGTGAACTTCGAATGACTTCTCGAAATCAGGAAGTTTTCGAATCTGCTCTTCCACCATTGCCCTCTTCAGTTTCTGTAATGCCTCCTAGTATTCATACGCCCACTTCTAAGGCTAATCCTTCTGAAGTAGGTCTGTCATGGTTGTCGCCTTCGTGGAATATCCATTTATGAACTTTCTATAATAGTTCATCAATTCGAGAAAGGATCGCAACTCTGTAGCTTTTGTGGGGATCGATTACTCTTCAATCACTTGACTGGGCTCTACGTGTTTCGTGCCTCCGCCCATAATATGTCCGAAGAAGGAGATTATCTCCTAACCAAAGCCAAAGGCACTTTCCAGCTTCAAGTACAGTCGATTTTGTCTCAGCTTCTCAAGCACCATTCACATATGCTTGACATGTTCTTCTAGGGTCACGTTGTCCACCATTACGTCATCAAAGTAAACTACGCAAGACAACATTCATTAGGGTATAGAAAGTAGCCGACGTATGAGTCTACCGAAATGACATAACAAAGAACTCAAAGGAACCATAGCGCGTTACACACGCTGTTTTTAATTCATCTCTCTCCTTGATGTCGACCTGGTAGTAGCCCGCCCTGAGATCCATCTTTGAAAAATACTTGGCATGGCCCAAGCGATCAAATAGATCTTCAACATTGTGGATGATGTACTAGTTCTTCACAATTACCTTATTCAAGACGTAGTCGTCTACGCAAATCTGCAAGCTATCGTCTTTCTTCTTCGGAAACAACATCGGTGCTCCGTATGGGGCCTTGCTTGGACGCATCAAAACAACGTCCACCAACTCCTTGTGTTGTCTCCGCAACTCTTCCAAATGTGCAGTGGGCATCTTGTACGATGCAAATGCATGGGATACCGTTCCTAGCAATAGCTCGATGGCATGATATACGTCTCGATTCGATAGAAGTTCCTTGGGCAACTCTTTCGGCATCACACCCTTAAATATGTCTAGCATCTTCCCTGCGATATACGAAGGGACACACATGTACAATGAATACAAGGACTCTTCGTCTCATGCGGAGACCTTTCATCTTCTGAGGTGAGTTTTCGTATACCTTATCTCTTCATCTTCTATACAATCCCTTCGTTTTATGCAACTGACGTCATGTCACCTGCTCCGTTAGCATGCTATGTCATCTGCTACGTCAATACACCATGTCAGCATGCCACGTCATCAGTAACCTCACGCTCCTACATAAGATGTTGCAGCTCTACTCTGTCAAGCATCATTGAACCCTTGTATTGTGCCAAGGAGAACCGTGGCCTCCAGACCTTCATGGGTAAACCACATCCTTAACTGTTAGGAGAAAAGAAGAATGAATCAGACGAGATCCTAAGGCTCTCTTGTATATGAGAAACGCCCTAGATTAATTGCATGAGAGGTACATAAAGAAAATAGAAATGAGAAAAAGATAATGCGAGATACAAATATCTTAACACTCCCCCTCAAGATGGAGCATATATATCTATCATGCTCATCTCAGAACTATACCTTTGAAATGGACCTTTAGCAACAACCTTGGTGAAAATATCAGCAGTCTGGCTCCAGTAGAAACATGTGAGGTGGATATGAGATCTTTCTGGATCATGTCTCTAGTATAATGGCAATCCACTTTTATATGCTTGGTCCGTTCATGAAATGCAAGATTATTGGTAATAAATAAAGCCGCTTGATTGTCACATAAAAGCAGCATGGGAAGAGAAACCTCAACAACAAGATCAATCAACACAAATCCGACACACACCATCTCTGCGCTTCCCTGTGCCACGAATTTGTACTCAGATTCTGCGTTAAATCTAGCAACCACTGTCTACTTCTTGCTTTTCTGTGATACGAGAGAGCTCTCAACGGAAATAACGAAGCCAGAAGTAGGCTTCCTGTCTTTAGGGCAACCTGCATAATCTACATCCACACAAGTTGTCACCTCAAGAGATGTATCTCTGCTGAATATAAGACTAGAACCAGGTGAAGTTTTCAAATATCTCAAGATTATATGAACTGCATCCATATGAATCTTCTCGGGCTGCTCCATGAACTAGCTAACCTTACTCACAACAAAAGATATATCTGACCTGGTGATAGTTGCATATAGGAGCTTCCCAACAAGCTCTCTATATCTCCTCCTATTTACCTCCTCGGTGTCATCATCATATAATCTTATACTCAGATCCATAGGGGTAGTCGCATGCTTGCATCCTCTCATACCTGTCTCTAAAAGAAGATCCGCCTCAAACTTCTTCTAGGTCATCACAAGGCCACGCTGATTCCTGGCGAACTATAATCCAAGGAAGTATGGAAGATTGCCAAGGTCCTTAATCACAAACTACTGACCTAGGAACTCTTTGGCAGCCTGAATGCCCTGCCCATCATCACATGTGACAATAATGTCATCAACATAGACAAGAATAACAACACCACATCTCTGTGTCTTATGAACAAAAAGTAAGTGATCCGCAGTAGACTACACAAACCCCTGTTGCTCTATCAACTCTGATAGCTCCTGGTACCAAGCTCTCGAACTCTGCTTCAGGCCGAAATCGCCTTATGGAGCCTACACACCTTCTGAGATTCCCCCTCAACTACAAACTTTGCGGTTGCTGCATATATACCTCCTCATGTAGATCACCCTATAAAAATGCATTCTTTACATCAAGTTGGTAAAGAGGCCAGTCTCATGAAACATCAATTGATAGAAGAATGCAAGGTGTCGAGTGTCTGGCCACTGGAGAGAAGGTATCTTGATAGTCCACCCAATAAGTTTGGGTGAACCCAAGTGCCACAAGCCTTGTTTTGTACCGATCCATACTGTCATCTGCCCGTTGCTTCACCGTAAGAAGGATCAATTTACATCCCACAACAGAGACACATGGAGGAGCAGTAATGCTCCAGGTACCATGTGACTGCAAAGTGGCTATCTCCTCCATGGCAAGTCGCCTCCTGCTATCCTGCATGGCCTCCGGATATGTTCGTGGGATAGTAATGACAGAGAGTCCCACAACAAACCTCATGTACTCCTCTGAAAGATGGTCCAATGAAACATGCATAGCTAGAGAATAAGTGGCACATTGGCGACGTGGCTTCCTCAAGGTAATAGGTATATCCAGGTCATCAACCCTCTATGTTCTTTAGTATCAACTCATCATGTGCAGTATCCTATGGAACATTCAAATCTCCAGTACCATCAGTAGAAAGAATGTGTTCATTACATACTTGAGGCATGTTGGATGATGGGGAAGGCGCATGAATAGAGGAGCGAGTAGAAGATCTGCGAATGTAAAACTATGGTAAGAACTGCATCAAGGTAGGCGGAGGTTGAGGTGGTGGACGTGGAGATGACTGAGACTCGACATGGGGTGCAGATGGTGGAGATAACGGAGGTGGAAGAACAACAAGATCCTCACCTAGAGCTGTCAAATGTGTCTTTGTTGGTTATTCTCATTCTCAGAAAGGGTATAGATGTTTTGCTCCCGTCGGAAGAAAATATTATGTTAGTGTTGATGTCATATTTTTTGAGTTTATTATGTACTTTTTCCCCTACATGTGATCAGGAGTGAAATTATGAACAAAAGCCACAGACCAAAAAACTCTAGGAGTAGAGGAGAATAGGTCCTTCTCAGGGAACACAATCAAGACGGGAACCTTTTCTCCAAGAATAGTGGACGGCATGCGTTTCACCAAGTAGCAAGCAGTGAGAACATCACCTCGGAAAGAATGAGAAGCTCGACTATGAATAAAAAGGGTCATCGTGACATCTAGAAGATGATGGTGTTTGCGTGTTCAACCACACCATTCTGCTGTGAAGTATAAGCACAAGAGGTCTAATGAACAATACCCAGAGATCAAAGAAATTCAGATAAATGTAAGGTGGAAAGCTCCAAGGCATTGTCAGTACGAATAAATTTTACGTTAGCAGAAAAGATATTCTTAACTTCAATAAGAAACGATTTAATGACCTTCTTCAGACTTATGTTTCAACAAGAACACCCAAGATAATCTAGAAAAGTCATCCCCAACAACCATATAAAAACAATGTCCCTGATGATCGGGAACACGACTAGGTCCCCATATATCGAAGTGAAATAACTCAAATGACTGACTACTATGACGATTCTGACGACTCGAAAAAGAAGAATGATGGTGCTTCCCAAGCTGACAGGCATCGTAGTCCGGGGTAGCACGAGTAGAGATTTGAGGTAGAACATGACACATCTTTTGTAGAGGAAGGTGTCCAAAGCGAATATGCCACATGAAAGGAGAAATATATCCTGAAGGAATAGTAGGAACTCCAACACATGGTGTTAGGACAAGCTTGTACAGTCCATTTTGCTCACAACTACATCCAATCACTATGCCTGTGAGTATGCCTTGAAACACAAGAGAAGAGGCATCAAATATGGCACACCAATATAAATCTTTTGTAATTTGACTAATAGACACGACTCATCTGAAAGTCTGGAGCATGTAAAACATTCTGCATATGTATAAAAGGGAGCTGGAACAAATTGAACAATCTCCCCCTGACCAAAAATGGGCAGATGGACCCCATTAGCAATCACCACGGATCTATCATGCAAGATAGACGTGTAAAAACTGAACTGTAGCCGATCTCCGCATATATGATGTGGTGCTCCAGAGTCCATAATTGAAACAGTCAAATCTGAACTGCTACAACCGGTAAGCGCATAAGCAATACCTGATGATATGGACAAAGCTCTGACATTAGCTGCTACATCTGAAGACCCTGCAGCTGAAATGGTAGGAGTAGTCATCGTTTCTCGTAATCTGCAAACAATATCATCAAAGCGCACATCATGAGCAAGGGCAGAAGTAGGCTTGGTCTGCTTAGCAACATGGGCAGATGCATGATATCCATGCTTCAAATAGCATGTCTCCTCAGAATGACCAGGACGGTGGTAATGTGATCATAGGCCATGTTGACGTCCTCCTCGACCATGAGGTCCACGCCTGCGGAACTGTGAAGTGCCCCATCTACCACGAGAAGTTTCCATAGCAGAGGGAGTCTGAGTCTATTAGATGATGTATCGATCCTGCTCAATCTCTTGTAGACTCATCCATTGGAGGTATCATCTCTCCAGTCAGTAGTTGAGTATGTGTTGCATCGTACTCAGAGTCAAGAGATGATAGAAAGACTCCTGTCATAGTGGCATTTCGATATGTCTGTTGCTGCTCAGTGTTGGTAGTAATAGGCATGAAGCTGTGCATCCACTCAAACATGCCTCTAAGATGTGAAAAGTGGGCATGAAGTGGTCGACTATTCTGCTTGGTCGAGAAAATATCATACTGCAGTTGAAGAATCTTGCTTTTATTCTTTGCCTACCCATATGTGTCTATTAAGATGTCCTACATAGCCTTTGGTGTGAGTTGATTGACAATATCGTTAGCAATCTCCGTGGTGAGTGTCCCGGAGAGCCAAATGCGAGCATATGCATCGTCATCCTTCCAAGAAGCATTAGCCTCAATCTTGTCTGTCGGCTAAATCCAACAAATTGTGCTCCTTGTTATGGTACTGCATAAGCGTACGAAACTGCATGGACCGGACGATAGAATACGTCACCTTTGTTCTATGACATTGTAATAAGAACGTCGAAACCCAAAACAAATTGAGGACTGGACTGATCTGCGTGAGTCTATGCAATCATATGGAGGATTGATTGTATCTTTAGACTCGTACAACTATCCTCACTACCTTTTGTTGTGGTCTAAAGTCGGAAGACGTGATTTATATGTGAAAAATCATGAAATCCGAACAAAACTGTAGGAAGAGCATGAAGGTGGGGTAGAATTGGCGCTGAGTGGCCAGTCCAGTCACAACGGTTGTTGCTGGTCGACAGGTTGTTCTGCGGCAGCCCCTGGGTGGCAAGGGAGACCTCGGCAACAACCTAGCAAGGGAGACCCCGACAACAACCCTTGGGCAACAAGGGAGACCCCCGTCTTCTTTGGGGCAGCCCCTTGAGCCCTTGGGTGGCTAGGCGGGGCTGGGTTGCACGCGGGTCATTGATTCTAGGAATGAGTCAGTGGTGGAACTAGTAAGCAAGTCAGGTAGAAATAGCGACATCCCTCTTTTCCTTTGTTCAATCAGAATCGAATCTTTTCTAGCACCTATCTACTAAACCGGACTCTCTAAATCATAGGAGAACTGGAAGGGGAAAGATTCCAAGAAAAGACACTGCTTAACCCTCGCTCGTCTCCTATTATGGGAAGGCAAGTTTGATCTCCCATCATTCTATATATTTCCCTAAAGTCCTAAAAGCAGGAAGGACTGGCATGCTTTAACTCCTAAGTCAGAACTCTACTTCTTGGACTCTTCTCTGCCCTATCTTCTACCAGAGTTGATTATCTCTCAAACTTAGATAATATATATTCAGAAAGCACACCACCAACTTTCTTATTATACAAGTGGCAATCTTGAGTATGAAAGAACTGATCAGCTGTGAAACTGATCTGATTCCAATTCTTTTTCTTTAATAACATAGGGTTTGTAGGGAGGGGTACAAAGTCTGGGTAAGTAGTGGAATCACTCGCTATTATATATTTGGATGGATTGGAGTTTATACTCATTCTCGTTTCATAGTTAGGCCTCCCCCGGCGGCAGTGGTGGGAGGGGGGCATGTGTAGGGTTAGGGTTAGTAGGATACGGAACTCCGGTCTAGGACCGTTGCTTCGATACCATGTTAGGAGAAAAAAAGAGAATAAATTAGATGAGACCCTAGGGATCTCAAAAGCCATGAGTTAATTACATGAGAAACGAGAAAAAGATAATGTGAGATACATATATCTTAACATTAGTCGTTTGTGTGCTAAGGCGAAGTCCTCCAGAACTTCGTCACGTGATCATCGAACCATACGGGCATGCGATAACTGATGTCGCATGCTATTCCCATACCTCGGGACTTGGGGTGTTACAACTACCATCATGGCGGAGTCTGATGATGTTGTCAATGAGTTGGAAATGGTGGTTGCTTACATCAGTTGCCTTTCTGAAAGTGTACCAATCGAATTTATCACGATGAGATTTGAGACCATTCGTGGATCTTACACCACTGGTTTGAGCATCACAGAACATGCTTCAATCTCATAGGTGATTTGAGGAGGCTGAGCATCACGAATCATATTTCAAGTGTTAGTTGGAGCGAGTTGTAGAAGTAATTAAGGAGAGATAAGGATTCAACTTCGTTGTGTCATTATTGTTTGATGGCGATTTCAATTTGACACTGAACTTTAGAGATCAACCTAAAGGACGACAACAATAACACCATCACGGTGGAGGTTGGTGAAATGGTCGATGAGTTGGCAGTTGGTGGATACTAATGTCGGGATGTAGATTGCATAGATAAACTCCACCTCTAGTTTGCGGATTGATAGGTTCTTGCCTTGGGTTGCTTTTGCGAAGGCATTTTAATTGCTTTAGACATGATGAGATCAAGACCATTTTTGGATCATATACCATGGTTTGGCGATTTAATGAGGTTGAAAAGCATGAATCACATTTCATATTTGAGAGGAATTGGTTACTAAAGGTAGGCTTTCATGAAATGGTGGATGAGCACAAGAGTGTTCCTTGCGTTGGCTCGGCTAAAAATGCTCCAGTAGCTAGGTTAGGGTCACTGTAGTTCTTCCTATATGAGTATTTAAGGCGTTGAA
Source organism: Ottelia alismoides (assembly GCA_037367405.1). NCBI lineage: Eukaryota > Viridiplantae > Streptophyta > Magnoliopsida > Alismatales > Hydrocharitaceae > Ottelia > Ottelia alismoides. The sequence continues at coordinate 1,489,573 of JAZKJV010001396.1, forward strand.
GAATCTAGAAGGGGTAGCTAGATGCATTGCGTTAGATTGAGCATTTAAACAAGTTGGAAGATGACATGGTTTTGACCTCTTAGAAGGTGGTGAGAGGAGGGTAGGAGGATGTAAAATTATATTAGATGTGGCCTTGAGGGGGTGATGCCAACACTCAGTTCTTTCATATATGATGGTCTTAAAGAGGAATAGGAGGAACAAATATAGGTTGCAGATGCACGGTGAGGAGGTGGGGGGGATGGAGGGTGCTTAGACTAGCCCTATCTAACTATTTTAGGGCCATCATGATGAGAAGACTAGGAGGGGGGTGTACAGTGGAAGGGCATCTATCAACGTTGATTGAGGATCAATAGGAGAAGCCGATTAGGTCAATGGCGATGGTGGGGGGGATGGTGGAGGTGAAGTCTTTAGTGGAATTAATGAAGGGCTCGCTAGGTCTTGATGGGTTTTCGGTGTTTTTACAACTAGGAAGAGAGGGATGTGGTTGGTGTGGTGGTGTATTGCAATTGATGTCTGAGAATCCTTTGGCAATTTTGATTTATACCCCAATTCCATTATTTTATGGAGAAGGCCCTTGTCTTGATGCGCCCGGGTGTTGTGGAGTGCTTGATAACCCGTCCAGTTATTTGACATTAGTTACTGGGCAATATATACTGGATAACTGCATAGCTGCATCATAGATTATTTCTCTGCGGGGGAGTGGATGGGAATGGTTCTTGTAAAAAATTTACTTTGCGAAAGCTTATGATACTCATTTGATACTCTGGAGGGTTTCTCTCTCTTTTTCCAGGATGTCTATATTCTATAATGATCTAGAGGTGGTTAGATGGAGTGATAAGGAAATTCCTCTGGAAGCGGACCGGGCAGGGGCATGGTGTGTATTTTATTATGTGGAGGGTTTTTTCCTGGCCAAAGAGGGAAATTGAATCGGATTTTAAGACCTTGAGGACCTTCAGTAAGGCTTTTATGACCAGTCAGGTGCTGAAGTTCCTGGGTGGGAGTGCGGAGATTTGTGGTAGAATGTTGGATACCTGCTATAGATGCTTGTCCCCAGTGGAGAGGGTATGGATTCCAAAGGGTGCTACCATTTTTTGGGGAGGTTCAATGCCCGTACTATGTAGTTGCGGCACTGTCTCTGTCGTGATGGCTGGGTGATGGTGGGGTGGATGCCATATTTAAGAATGCAGCCGTAGTGGAGGATTTTCTATGTTTGTTTTGGCAATAGACAGGGAGGCGTTGTTTCTCCCATTGGTCACCGGAGGACGTGAAACAAACAGATGGAAACATGTGTGTCTAGATATTTGCGGGGTGTGTGCTTGGACGCAGAGGAGGAGGTTAGGTAAGAAGGTGCCCGGAAATAGGTAGGACCTTTATCTGTGCCCATAATGTGGATTGGTGATTAGGACATGGATCACTTGTTTTTTAGTCCATTGGATTATTCAGTTTGGAGAGATGCAGATAGATGCCTTGACGCCATTGGTTTCGATGCCACTAGTTTCAAAGATTTCTGGAGAAATTTCAGAACAGGCAGGGTGTCTAAAAGGAATCTCACGTATAGTGGTTGTCAAGTCATCCCCGGGAAGTTTTATGGGCAACTTGGAACCAGAGAAGTACTTTCGTGTTAAAAAATGAATGAACTTATGTCGAGAATGCCGTTAATAGTGTTAAACAATGGTTGTCACTGGCAGCCTGTGATGAAGTTCAACTTTACAGTTGTCTCAAATTCCGAAATCATGAATTTTTTCTTTAAGTAGTATTTATTTCCATTAGCCGACCCTACTTAATGTGGGGGAAAATGCTTTGTTGTTGTAATATTTATTTCCATAAGTTCATTGCATCCATTATAGACTGCACCCTTCCCACTGATCATTCTTATTTAATGCCTTCACCAACTTTTTGAATCCATGGAAAATTTTCCTGTCAACTTCCAAATTGTTTTTGCATACACTTCCACTGATCTTTTCATGGTCTTGAGGGGAGCTCTCAGAGGTATTCGAGTTCATTCCTTCATATTATAATAATCTGATCCGAGGATTTAACTTTGGCTCTTCATTTGGCATAGACTTCTCACCAATCAAACAACGTGGATGCTTCTTTTCTTATTCTAGAGTTCAAGTCTATCACTTCTTAATTTTATGGAGACCCGACGGCTGGGGCTAGTAATATTCTTTCTATTGCCACCATTAATTTATCCCCTTCTGCTGATATTGAATCTCCTTTTTATACTGCATCTCCTCCCCTTTTTCTTCCATGTTCCTTCATACTACGAGCCGGTTATAAAAACAGAACTCGTTTCCTTTTTGCGATCGAGGGTTAAATTTAGAAACCTATGTTCTTGTTAAGTTCATTGGTTATTTGCTTCACTTCTCCAATCAACGAGGTGTGCTTCTATGTTTTCTGCTGAAAACATATACTGAAATTATTGTACCTGTGTTTTGCATAGTCCCGATGCTTCGAGCAACGAGTTCTTGCATGACTGATGATTCTGATGATGTGATTATTTTTGGATGATAACTTTTCTTTCCTGTAAGAACTTTTTTCGAATACTCGAGTAAGCTCTCCTGTTATATATCATATATTTCGTTAGATTTGTTCTCTTAAACATATGAGCTTATGCTTTGCACCAGGTTTCGTTCACCATCATGTTCGACAGGGGCATCAGGGCCTGTTTGAAATACATTGAGGCAGTCCCATGGTCCGAGAGCGAGGAGGAAAAGCTTAAAACCGTGCTCCTAAGGTGCAAGTTTGACGATGCAATAGTTCAGGAAACTCTATCTCGGTTGTACTCTCAGGTTCCAACCAAACCTGAAAATCTAGGACTGCACCTTATTCAGTCCGTCGCAAATGGGAAGAATGCCAACTCAAGAAAGGAGATGCAGTCCTTGGTCAATGGCCTGCTATCCAAGAGTTCTGTGTATCAAAAAGACCCTGCCGGTCTCGATAAGGAGGGACTGTACAGTGTCTGCTATTCCTGCTTGAATGTGCTTATCGAGCTTTTCGAGGAGGCATCTAGTCCGGATTCCCTTGACCGAAGCATTCCTAAAGACGCAAAGCCGTTAATCGAACGTGTCTCGAAAGAAGTTGACAGTCTCAACTGGCTTTTAGAAATTCTCATCGAGAAGCAGATGGCGGAAGATTTTGTTGCACTGTGGTCGAACCAGAGTGAATTGATAAGGTTGCATGAAACAGCATCTCCTATGATTAGATATGAGCTCAGTCGAGTATCTGCGTGTATATTCATGGCAATCGGGAGGGGAAGGTTGCATTGCAGGGGAGATATGCGGCACCGTGTCCTCTCGTCGTGGTTCGGTCCCATGTTGTCGGACTTTGGTTGGTTGCAAAGATGCTCCAAGGGCCTTGATATGAGAATGCTGGAGGAAGGCCTGGGTCAGATGCTCCTCACACTTACGTTGAAGCAGCAACAGAGTTTGTTCATGGAGTGGTTCAGGTTCTTCGCAGGTAGGGGCACAGAATGTCCGAATCTCGGCAGGGCATTCCAGGTGTGGTGGCGGAGATCGTTCGTGAGATTCCCTGAAGCGAATAACTGCTAGCTAAGAACGGTTCCCAGCTATGTTGTACTAAAATTGTTGTAACCTTTAGCGTAGGTTTGGATCTTTGATTTGCTTGTAGATGTTGATCTCTTGGTGGTACATAGATGAGGGGCATGGTCCGCCAGTGAAGCCCGTGCGTCGTGCCGTATTCTCATGGATGCTGCAAAAAGGGGAGGGAGAAGAACTAACCTGTTGATGTAAACAAACTACCACCTGCTGATAATGTTCGCTTTGGGTAAGAGGGGATGCAATTGATGTCGTTTTGCCATATGCATATTTTTGTGATCAATGTGAAATCGTGGACGGTGAGCAAAGCCTGAGATCGAATGAACTATTGCTTCTAATTTGAAATGAATGAAATCAAGCCCATCATTATTTCGAAGTCATTTTAATTTGCAATCTCCGATTTCTCGATCGATCAAGTCGATACTATTTGTGATTTGGAGAGATCCTTTCCTTCTTCAAAAAAGGATGCGTTCCCATGTCGAAAGCAAGGATGGATTTGGTGTAGTTGAACACTTTTGCAAGAAGGGAAATCTGTCTCATCTTTTCTCCCCCGTGAAGTCCTTTGCAGCATCTGGGGTTCAATGGTAGAAGGTCCGCGATGGCATGACTTTCTTAGCAACTTTATATATGTATCTATGTGTGCGTGTGGCTGAGGGGCATATTTGTCATGAACGAGCAGGTATGCCCGTATCCTTGCTTGATAGACAGCACTGCGTCGCCTTCCAGCAGGTTTGCTTTGGAGGACTGCGTTACGATTGTAGCTGACTGATGAATGGGAATAGGCGAATAGTCTACGGTTTGCGGAATTTGGGACTATTGTATCCTGATTTTAAACGACTTATAATTTATTCTGTATCATTCTAAATCTGAGTAACAATTTAAAAATTGTGTAATTGTTTGTATGGCATGCAAAGCAATAGATGCTATATGGACTATTTGTTGCTTCTGCTGATGAAAAGCCTATCAAGCACTACGAAGCAATTATATGGCCTACGATTCGAGTAAATCATATTATAAACTTTTATGTGTTTGTTCCATTGACATCACGATCCATTGTCGTCTAGTCCGGTTAGGATACCTGGCTTTCACCCAGGCGACCCGGGTTCAAATCCCGGCAATGGAATTTTTTTTTGCATATTTCCTTTGTCAAATTTACCGTGGGATTTGGATTTTTTGCCGACGAGGGTACTAATTTCGCTCATGATTAAGATTTTTTATCCTCTGTAATAAAGAAAAACAAGTAAATGATATTGGATCTCGTGATTGTACTCCCAATTACTTCTGAACTTAGATGACTGTGTTTCCAAGGAAACTGGATTATACATTGAATAAATTCGCTTGGTTATTTCAAATATAGTTGTAGATTATCATGCATGTATATATCAGTTCAACATTGGTTTTTTTGTAAATTATAATAAAGATCCAAAAAATGAGCTTATGTAAGAAAAGATTTTGCTTTAAAAATGGGTTAAGTTTGCGCTTTGCTTTATTTCGGTTCTTAGACATCCAATATAATACTATTATAATAAATCTTGGCATGGGTTTATCGTAAGTACGTAGACTTCTTGAAGCAAACGATAGATATATCCCTATCCAATCTACTACTGTATCTATTTTATACAGATTTTAACATCCGTATCCATTTTAAACTATCATATCCAAATATCCATTTTTGTGTATAAATATAGTTGTAGATTTATTTTAAACCATATATAATGGAAATTTATACATTCTTCCAGCATATTTGGTAATATTCTTATGATATACTCATATTTATTATATTAGTACCATATGCATTTCATCCCATACATGCATATTTAGGCTAATCTATAGACTTTCAATAGTATCCGTATGCGATCGTAATCTGTTTTACATCTGAATCCTTTTTTTAAAAGATTAACAACACCAACAACAATAACAAAGTTTTTTTCCCACTTTAAGTAGGGTCGAATACATGGGTTTTTTTACCTCCATTCAGATCTATCTTGGGTCATTCTCGAGTTTAGATCCAAAAAACTAAGATCTCTTCGTATACTCTCATTCCAACACTTCTTGGGCCTTCCACACCCTCTTTTAACCAGCTCAGAATTCCGAAATTCGCATCTCCTCACCGGTGCATCAACTGACCTTCTTTACAAATGGCCAAACCACATTAAGTGATTTTCTCGCATCTTATCCTCGATCGAAACTACACCCATTTTCATTCTAATGGCATCATTCTGAATTCTATCTTTTTGTGTGTGTCCACAGATCCACCTTAGCATTTTCATTTCTGTTACTGCCATTCTGTGCACATGTCTATGGTTCACATGCCAACATTCAGATCCATAGATCATAACATGTCTCACAGCTGCTTTGTAAAACTTTTCTTTGATTTCCAAAGGAATTTTCTTCCACTTTAGCTAATCTGCATTTATTTTATTTATAACATCTCCATTAATTTCTCCACCATGTTACCAAAATAGATCCCAAGTATCTAAAAAAATCTCTCTTCTGAATGTTATCATTACCAATCTTAACATCGATTCCTTCATCATTTCTTTTATCAAAAGTATACTCCATATATTCAGTCTTGACCCCACTTATACGAAATCCTTTAGTCTCCAAAGCATGTCTCCATGCCTCAAGCTTCTCATTTACTCCATCTCGAGTCTCATCAATCAACACAATATCATCAACGAATAACATATACCAAGGTATCTCATCCAAAATGTGACTTATCAACTCGTCCATAATCAAAGTAAAAAGGAATGGACTCAAAATTGAACCTTGATGTAGACCAATGTTGATATCAAAATAGTTGGCATTCCCAAACTGTATCCTTACACAAGATGAAGCCCTATCGTACATATCTTTTAGGGTTTTTATCAGTTTTATCCCTCTGAGATATTCCAATATCAGTTATGCCCCTCCCTTTTTTAGAATATCATTTGTGCCCCGACCTCTTATCATTCTATCACTTGTGCCCATTTTTTATCAGTTGTTCCCCTCTGAGATATTCCAATATCAGTTATGTCCCTCTCTTTTTGGGAATATCATTTGTGCCCCCCCACAACTTCTTCACGTTCTATCACTTGTGCCCCTCTGTTACTTTGTCATCAATGATTTGAATTTACCATTGTTTTCTCAAACCATGGTGAGGTTAAGATGGGTAAAATGGGAAACCTTCATCTTCTTCCTTGTGTTGGCCTTTGGGTACCTCAGGTCGGCCTTAGAAACAGTCGACGACATGGGCGGTGGCAGCATCTTCATGCTAATGTTGAATCTCATGGTGGGTTTCAATGCTAAGTTGGTGGATGCTCTGTCCAAATGAATTATCATGAGGGGAGGAGGAAGAGGAGGGGGAATGATGGGCGGAGGGGGGTGGTATGGGGCAGAGGAGTAAAAGGGGCAGAGGAAAGGCAGGGAAAGCTCATGGCTGAGGATGAGGAGAGCTCGGGGTAAAGGATGGTGGCCTAGGGTCAGAGGAAAAGAGGGGGCGGGCGAGGGTGGAGGAAAAGAGGGGGCAGAGTAGGATGGAAGATGGGGGCGGAAGAGAAGAGGGGACAGAGGAGGATGGCATGGGGGCGAAGGAGGGGGAAGATGGGGGTGGAGGAGGGTGACCTGGGGGCAGAGGAGGATGGCCTGGGGGTAGAGGAGGGGGAAAGATGGGGGCGGAGGAGAATAGGGGGTAGAGGAGGGTGTCCTGCGGGCGGAGGAGGTGGGAGCTTGGGGAGGAGGAGGGGGAGCTCAGGGAGGAGGAGAGGAGGGAAGGGGAGGTTGACCTGGGAGGATTGAGCTGGCGTGAGGCAGATGCGTCATGAAGCCTAAGGACCTTGAGGGAGTCCATGGAAGTGTCGATCTCAACAGTGACGGTTGAGCGCGACTTGAGGGAGTGGATGACCTCCGCCTGGAGGTCGACAGTGTTGGGTGGCGTTACCAGAGGATGGCATTATCGGAGGCCATGTGAGAGGGTAATAGGGTACAAAGACCTCACAATCCATTTTTTTCTAATTTATTTCTGTTTGTATCCTCAAAGTTAACATCCATTTACATTGGTTTTGGGCGACAACTAACTTGAAGGACACAAGTGATAGAACGGGAAGAAGTCGATGGCAGAACTGATACTCCCAAAAAGGGAGGAGCATAACTGATATTGGAATATCTCATAGGGGCACAATTGATAAAAATCCTATCTTTTATGATGTTAATGTATATGATAGGTACTTGTCTCTTCTCCAAAACTCTCCACAATATCCCCCATGGGACAAATTATAAGCATTTTCTAAATCAATAAAAATCATATGGAGGTTCTTCCTTCTAGCTCTGTAAAGCTCCATTGTTCTCCTCAGCAAGTGGATGGCTTCAATAGTTGAACGACCTGACATGAATCTGATTTGGTTTTCTTTTACTTTAGAAACTTGCCTCAACCTTCTTTCGATCACACATTCCCAACTTTTCATAGTGTGACTCATCATCTTGAAACCTCTATAATTTAAACAATTTTGAATGTCTCCTTTGTTCTTATAAAGAGGCACCACGATGCATCTCCTTCATTCTTCAGGTATTTCCTTGCTTCACCAAACAACATTGAATAAATTTGTAAGCCAAGTCAAACCACACTCACCGAAAACTCTCCAAACTTTTATTGGAATGTCTTCAAGTCATACACTTTCCTATGTCTCATAACCTTCAGGGCCTGTTTGGTTGCAGGGTTGGGCAGGGTTGGGCTAGGCTGGGTTGGGATGGGTGAATAGTAATCTGTGAGGAGGAAGTACCCTCATGAATAGTAACCAGGGTTGGGCCAACCCTGCCCAACCCTGCAACCAAACATGCCCTCAAAGCCTCCTCTACTTCCTTCCTTTGTATTCGTATATAGCTTGCACGATTCAAGTAACTTTCATTACTAGCTAGATTTCCCATAGTGATCTCTCTGATTCCTTCTCCAGTGAAAAGCTTATGGAAGTATTGCTTCCATCTAGTCTCTATATCATTCTGAGTAACAAGCATGCGACATTCCTCATCCTTAATGCATATTAATTGAGAAAGATCTTTTGTCTTTCTTTCACTTGCTTTAATCAACCTGAATATATCCTTGTGACCTTCCTTAAAATCGAGATTTTTGTATAAAACTTCATAAGCTTTTGACTTAGCTTCGATTACTGCTTTTTTTTGCTTTCTTCTTAGCTATTTTTTAGTTTGTAATAATTTTTTTGTTTAATCCTTAGACAACTTTAAAGCAAGCTCTTTTAATTTTGAACTTCTCTTGCACCCCTCCACTCCACCACCAAGCCTCCTTTTAACCTGCAGCTCCTCCCTTTGACTCGCCTAGCATCTCTTTGGCTACCCTTCGGATACAATATGCTACCGTCTCCCACATCTCACTTGCACTTCCGTTACAATTCCAAGATAAGTCTTATAAAACCCTTGTCCCCGAAGCTTGATTGCTTCAATTGAAGATTGCACCATCTAGTTCTAGTGATCTTGGAAACCTTCATTTTCTGTACTAACTATTTTATTTGCGCATCCATGACTAACAAGAGATGTTTAGTTGCTAGGCTCTCTACCGAGATTACTTTGCAGTTTCTGCAACAAAATCGATCTCTTCTTCTCAATGTAAAGAAGTCTATATGTGTTCTAATCTACCCACTCGTATAAGTACTTAAATGTTCCCTCTTCTTGAAGAGATTATTCACAATGAAAAGATCATAAGTTGTTACAAAATTCGTAAATACTTTACCCTCTTCAATTATATCCTCGAAATCATGTCCTGCATGAACACTAGCATACACTAAAGCATCCTTTCCCACATGTACATTAAGATATACACCTAGGAAAATTATTTCTTTTTGTGGGATTCCTTGCATAATCTTATATAAATCCTCCCAAAAAGCTTGTTTAATCCTATCATCTAAACCATTTTGTGGTCCATAAACTGAGATGATATTGAGAATTTCTTCTTCGAATACCACTTTTAGTAATATAATTCGATACCCAGATCTTTGCACCTCAACCACACAATCCTTCAAATCCTTATGAACAACCATTCCAATACCAATTATGCCCTTATCTTTACCTGAATACCAAAGTTTAAAGCATTTCTTCTCGATATCCCTTGCTTTCTTTCCACTCCATTTTGTCTCTTGAAGACATAATATCTGAAACTTCATTCTTTCCATCGCATCAACTATCTCCATCGATTTACCAGTCAAAGTGTCAATATTCCAACTACCTATCTGTGACATCTTTTGCACTAACTTCTTTACCACATGCGTCCATCATGTGAGAACCCTTGCAAATTTCGGACTGCATCTAGACGTCAATATTCATATCTACATCCATATTCATATTCAAAAATAGACAAGGATATGGAAACCCATTTGCATCGATATGCATCAGATTGAGTGTTTAAGAAGATGTTTGTTCATAAGCAGATGGGAGTAATCATGGTTCATGTACACTCGATCGATCTTCATCCAACAAGCAATCCATTCCTATAGTATTTTGATGTCTATGGAGTTAGATGGTCTCTCACTCATTTCCACCATATGACTTCTCCAATGAGGTGGGTGTCATTTGAGCGTGGGATTGCCTTACATTCATACGGTCTTACACTTTCTTAACGGTCACGCACATACAAACACACAAAAAACGTACACACACACGTACACACACATATGTTGGGTTTATTGGTATCCAGTCCCAACTTGGGAGGGCCTGATGAACCTCCATTTCATCATCTTTATTCTATCATTTTAGACTCAAAAATCCTAGTAAATACAGGTAAATACCTCTAATTTATGTATTTAAGCATTCATGTATGTATGTGTAAATAGTGTACAAAATATGATTTTAAAGCCAAAATTATAGACTAAAGAAAAGAAAAGAAAAAGAATAAAATATTTCAAATATTGTATGACCCGAAACCCCGAGACCTAGGCATCTAGATGAATAGGTCGACAAGGAATAAAGTAGGGGGAGATAAGAGCCAAAATACAATAAAAATACCTTTTATTTATTTCATTCTTTATTCATTTTGGGACCTATTTTTTGTTACACTTTTTATACTTCAAATAAATAAACTTTAACATGAAAGTTGTAGATAGTTAAATATAGAAAAATACAAAATTAATTTCATACAAAAATAAGATACAGATAAAAAGTTATGATCTGAATAAAATTCCAGAATCCCAACTTCCCAGACATATATCTCTCAAATAAAAACTTGAAATGTATCAAAATTACCTCTAATTGTATATAATTTTTAATAAGCTCTTTAATGAAGTAGTTTCATATTTTTCGGAGTTACGGTTTGAAAGTTGAGTTTTGGACCCCTATTGTATACTTATACCGATTAAAATATTCATTTTATTTATTATTCATTATTTTATTTTTTTTCATATTTTTTATAATTTTGTAAATATTATTTATAATATATATGTATATTAAAACAAGAATAAAAACACAAAGAAAACACAAGAGTAAAATACTTGTATATAATATATAGATGAAATACCTATAACTATACCTATATACGTAATACACCTATTTATTTAAGTGTACATAACACAAAAATAATATATATATATATGCCCATAAAAATAAGTTGCATATTTATAAAATGATAAATAAAAATAAAAAAATTAAATATACAAATAAAAATAAAATATTAAAATATATAGATATGTATACCTATATAGATCATGTATGCCTATATAGGCCATAAAAGGTAACTTGTATTTTTATACCTCGAATAAATAAATAAATATCATAATAAAATAACTCAGAGAATAATAAATATTTTTTATTTAATAACCTAAAATTAATAAATTGATTTGCTATTTTTAAATGATTTTTAAACATTTTTCCTAGGCTTTTTCCTGGTTGGTCCATGTGGACCAACCAGATGGTGGTAAACGTTGACCTGGGTCAACTCTCTGCCCAACATCCTGTATGTTGTCAGACCTGCATTTCTCCCCGTTTTCTCGATTTTTTCGAGGCCACATCTTGCATCTTCTCATGTCGATCCCTCTTTGACTTTTGTGCCTCGTTCATTGCTCTTACACGCCCAAGTCTTTCCCAGGGCTGTGGACCCACGATTCGCCTGACCCCCCTCGATCTTTAAAGTACCAGAGCCATTTTGTCAAACCCTTCATATAGACACCCGACCTTCACATTTGAATTTGAACCCCTTTTGGACAAGTTCTTCTCCTTTTTTCATCGTCTTTTGGTAGAGGGAGATGACAGCTCCGTCTTTAGGGCATCCGGAGGATCGAGGAAGGGTCGAGGCGACTCCACCACCTCCGGCGAAGCTTCGCCGTTATGGTTTCACCTCAAGTGATATTCACCTTCAAGTGTACCTTATTCTTTACTCCTTTTTTTTCTTTACTCGTTGTAGACGTATGATCTCAATCCCACCTTCATTTCAGCGTTTCGATCATTGATTTGTATGATAGACCCCCCTCGCCGGAGTCGCGCCAGCAAGATTCCATATACGATGTCCTCTGCTACGTCACTCCTCAGGAAGGTTGCGGCAATTTTCCCACAATCTCCCCTCACTCTTCTTGCAGGTCCTGGAGCCAGCGAATCACCTGGGGCTCGTTTTGCGCCTCACCAGAAGCACCTGGAGCCGTCGTGCTCCTTCGTCCTTGCCGGAGAGCCACGACTGTAGCTGTCGTGTTTTGGAGCTCCCAGTCAACAGAGGATCCTCCCAGGAGCGTCTTCGGCCATTTTGGAGCTTTAACAAAGGCTGGAGGAGGAAGATTTGAAAAGGGGAAACTTGCCTCACCGCGAGTTCTTCCCTGTTCTTCATCTTCGCCTTTCTGTCGTCCGATAAAGGGCCGTCGCCCAGGAGTACAGCTGCCGTCAGATAATCACGCATCCCCACCGTTCGATCAGGCGCTGGAGATCTAATCGCCACTGTTGGTAGCCAAAGCGTCATCGGTCGTTCTTGTGAAGACACATGGCATAAGCTAAGAACACCAGCTGTTTGATCGCCTCAACTGGGTATTTCACCCAGTGCTTTTTGTAATTAATAATTAGCACCAAAACATTTATCTATAATTTTGTATTTTTTGTAATGCTTTCATCTAGACCCCCAGACTCTTCGTATTTGCAATCAGGTCCATGGCCACGTCACCTCACGTGACAGGTGCACGTGAGGTGAGGCCATTTGTGAAGGACCCCTAGTGCTTTTGGTTATTTCCATTTAGGACTAAAACTTTTATTTTCAGTATAAACTTTTGGGACTTTTTGCATGTAAGCCCCTATATTATTGAGAATTGCATATTCGTCCCTCCCAGGTACGCGTGTTTACGCACGTGAGATCTAGGATTTTTGTAGGAACACCCTCGCTGTTTTGGATTTAACTTTAGTCCAAAAAGGTTTATATTACATTATATATTTTGTGGAATAGTTGCATCTGTGCCCCTAAGACTTTTACATATTTACAGAAATACCCATACAAGTAGTGTAGTTTCTCTTTATTTCCTCTAATTATTTCATGCATCTATAAAACTCTAAAAATTCTTAAAAAAATATCATTGTGTATCTGTTGCATTGTGCTATCACGTTGTATTTTTAATTTGTATTTTTGTTGCATTTTATTATTTATAAAATTCAAAAATATGCATTTTCTTCCCTGTTCGCATTGGAAAATACATAAAATTAGAAAAACTTTTTCAAAAATTCCAAAAAATCATATTTTGTTTGCTTCTGTGTGTTTTGACTTCAGATTAAAAATCACTAAAAAATATAAAAGAAAACTAATAAAAATATAAAAATTCTAAAAACCTTCATAAAAATTTATAAAATCCATAAAAAAAATCTAAAAATTGTGTTTTCTATTTCTTAATTTTCTTTATTGTATTATCTTTAGTTTAAAATTAATTTGGATAATTTTTCACACTGTTTGATATTTTCATCTCTAGTTTAATTTGGCCATTAATTTTGTTAACTGTTTTAAGTATTTTTGACTTTAAAAATATGAAAAATTAAGAAAAATATATAAAAATCACAAAAACATTAGAAAAACATAAAAAACCCAAAAAGATTTTATTTTCTCTATTTTGAATATTTTTAGCTATTTTTGTCTCTCTCATCCCTATTGTATATATATATATCCTATATAGTCTTATATCCTCATTAAAAGAAAAAGAAAACATCAACAACAACAACAAAGCCTTTTCCCACAATTAAGTTGGGTCGGCTACATGGATTCTTCGCCTTCGTTCAGATCTATCTTGGGTCAATCCCGGACTTATATTTTTTTAAGAAAAAGAAAATATAAAAATATAATATATAAAAAGAAAATACAAAACCAGTAAATTAAAAATCAAAATATCAAAACATAAAATCAAAAATCACTAAAAATATAAAATTAAAAAACCACAAAAATAGCACGTGTATAGACAGTTGATGACTCTCATTCTTGAGCCTTGATTTCCCGATCCATCCTGATTGTTCCCTGTGTTCGACACTCTACAATACTTGCACTATACACAATTTTTTGTAGAGTTATAGTAAATTTTAACTCCACATTTACTTTCATTACTTGATTTATTTGTTGTGGGTTAATTGTTGATTGACCCGGGTTTCGTGAGCGGCCGCATTAGCGACATTGTGATCCCGCCCTGTGTGAATTACTTTAGACCCCCACGAAATTCGGTTCATCAAATGGCACCGTTGTCGGGGAGCAACAACGTATAGATCGGATTTATTGTGATTGATTGTGATTACTTGTCTACATTTTTATCTCATTCATTTATTGATATATTTTGTTGAGCTATCTAACCTCCTCTCTTTGTGACTTTGTGCGAGGTACCGTGGATCGAGGGAAGCACTCTACTCTAGGCACTTACGCACCCACGTGAAGCCTGCTTCGGCTTGCTACCTTGGCTCCAAGAACACTTGGAGAATTGTGTAGATTTAGCTCCATTTCTTTCATTGCCATTACTTGTGTAATTTGAAGTGAGAGAGTGACTCTTATTTGTAATAATTTGGACTTGGACACTTCAACACTTCACGAGGTCCATTGCCCGAGGGATTGTTCCCTTGGGGGCCTCATCGGGTTTTTTCATGGTTTTTCGTCGTTTTGCTGATTTTACTATCTGTCTGATTCACGTGGATTTAGCCCCTAGATTTAGGAGTTTTTGTTAGTTGTGATGTAATTAGCTAAGGCCCCACACCTAATATCTTGCCTGTACCTATAGATCATAACTGGACTTAGCAAATAATTGATTGAAAAAGCTATTTGACTTGGATAAGAGACCACGTGCTGGGACAGGTCGTATACAACGCTTGCAGGATCCATTGTGGTGGACACCGATCGGCTTCCGAGTTCGGACTCCGGTCTCTCTTCCTAGTCATAGCTACTTGTGCTTCACGATTAATAGAAATTGCTCATATAGGGACGGTTTCCTCGTGCATCATTTAGGTAGTTTATGTCCTATCTTTAAATTTATGCGCGGATCACCCTACATGTAGAGTGCTGGAGCAAGGTACGCATTTCTAACTTTGCATGCATCATTGTGTTTGATTGCACATCGGCTTTTCCGACTTCCTCCACCGTTTTATTGGACTCAAAATAACCAAGGAAATCGGAAAATTCGGCAGGCGTTGTTTTTATCAGAAAAATACTAAAAAAAGATAACCAAATAAAATTGGGACTGCTAATGCAAACTTGACCTTAAAACTCACCTCACCAAAAATTTTTGTCTTGGGGAGAGTAATCCCCTCATTGGTTGATTTATCTGCAGCAAGAGAGTGACCCGCACACTAGGATAGAGCCACGGCCGAAATTCTAGTCGACTACCGATCTTGGTGAGTCATTATCCACTGAGGATCTCTTCGATAACCGGTAAAGCGGATCATGACGTCCTTAGTAGAGTGAATTGATCCGGTAGCCGGTAAATAGTCTGCAATTCATACTGGCTGGGAAAGATCTCATTTGAGATGGGGACGGTCGGCTAGGAGTTGGGTTCCTAACAGCTCGCTTAATCGCTCTGATAGATTGATTAATCACCTTACTAAAATTGACAATATAAACATCCGAACCTTCACGGTCATCATCTCAGAGTTGCGTTGGTGAATTGGAGGTTTGATTGCCAATCTTGTTTGCATTCCAGATCTCATCCGCCTTTATCTCCAGATCACAATGATGGGAAGGAGATCCCTTAGGCCACGTCTGGTGGCACTACTATCGAGCACTCCTCCATATTCATATAGGTTAGCTTCGGGGAGTTTAGACCTACTCTCCGAGCCTGAGTTCACGTCCACCCTGTTCCCCCTTGATCACCCTTCTTCTTATATCAGTCCTATGGTGTCAGAGTATAGTGCAACACAGATTTCTGGACATTTGACGACACCTGAGATGGGTACCTTTGCCTTTAAAGAGACCCAAGATATGGCCATCAGTGAGGGATTCCCAAATGAGTAGGGATAACCTTTGTATGTGTATGATCAGACTGCCATCAACAATTCATTGTTAGCTTCTCTGGAGACTATGTAGAGACAGATCAGAGATCAGGGAGCCTTCATGGGTGACATTATGAGAGAGCTGGCGCGGATGCGAGACGATAGAGAAGACAAATCTGAGGGCGGTGGAGAGATACCCGAAGCAGGACCTGAAGCAGGAGGTGGAGCAGGAGGAGAACAACAACAAGAGGACCAACCACCAAGGACCATGAGACAGTTGCACAAGCGTGGTGCAACTCTCACTCACCGATGGATCCAGCTTCCTCTCATTGTCGGGAACTTTGAACTTTACCCCCAGACTATACAGTTGTTGCCCAAGTTTCATGGGCTGGCCACCGTGGAGCCTCATTTCCATCTGCAGGAGCTCAAGATGATTTGTAGCACTGTCCACGACAGACTGGTCGACGGGGACACGATAAAAATGATTTCCTTCCCATTCTCATTGGTTGACAGAGCAACCTATTGGCTGAAGCATCTAGGAAGGTATGTCACAACTTGGGAGCAGCTTCGGACTGAGTACTTGAACAAGTACTATCCACTCGGTCGGACCAACGCAACATGAGCTATGATCAGTAACTTCACTATGATCCCGAATGAACAGTTCCATGAGGCTTGGGATCGATTTAGTGAGATCATTGACTGGTGTCCATATCACGATATATCAAAGCCCAACCTTTTTTAGAGTTTCTTTTGTGGGCTGACACTGGAGCTGCAGGTGCTAGTGAATGCCTCTTGTGGTGGGTCCTACTTCTCCAAGGGTGAAGACCAGGTATGGGCCATCTATGTGGGGATGACAGAGAATTAGACAGTGATGTACCAAGCTCGGATCTATACACAGTCAAAGACCCCCCGAGGGGCAGGTTTATATTAGAGAATCATATGAATCGATGCTGGTTCCCACACTACGTCAGCAACAACAGCTCAGACTGAATCCGCCGTAGCCGACATGGGGATCATTAGTGAGAAGTTGGACCGCATCGAGATCCTTGAGAAGAAGTAGAGCCAAGGGATTGCATAGATGGACCAGTTGACGAAGACAATGAGTGACCTGAAGACCCATATCCTATGCATTCAAGAAGCACACATGTCTAGACAGCAACCTCCCAGGTCACGTGCTGATTCCAACAGTAGCAGCTCCACCCATCCCTCTGCCACACACTGTCAGGTTCACCATATCCAGGCAAAGCCGGTCCAACAGCTACAGTAGTACCCATCACTGCCACTATCTCAGAACACTCAGATGGCGGTTTACCATATGGATCAGCCACTGGCAGTTCTTCCTCCACCACCCTTCAAGCAGGAGCCATTGATGGAAGTCAATGGGATATGGTACGACCAGTACCCACAGTAGGTCGGGATTCGTCGCGATCACCCGGGATTCTATTGGACCACCGGAGGCACCTCATCCCAACAACAACCTCCCGCTCAGGGTAGCCAAAACAACCACCAGCAGCAGTAGCCCCATCACTCCCACCAGCAGTGCCAGCAGGGTCAACGTCCCTCTTATCAGGGACAACAGTGGAGGCAGCGTCAACAGCCTTACCAGCCATACTCCCAGCCTCCCCCTCACTATTCACAACAACAACAACCTCATGTCCAACATGGTAACACTTCTAGTTCTCTGGCACCTGCCTTCGAGAACCTAGTTCTTGAAGACCTCGCCCGCTTGCTCTTCGAACAACATGCATCCTTCCGGCAAGAAATGGATGAGTTCCAGCAGTAGATGAGGGATATCATCAAGGGCAAGGCCGCCATACCATCTCAGATCGAACCCAACCCGAATAGTTTGAAGAGAAAATCTAAGCAGGTACAATCTACAGAGGATACCACTCCTAGTGACTTTTTGAATGACATGTCTTCTTGTATGTTTGATGTTGATTTCGTGACAACTAGGAGTGGTAGGATGCTAGCTGGCAGCGCCTCGTCTGAGCGACAACCACACGAGGAACCAGGAGCCCCAGACGAGGAGAGTAGTGGTGCTGATGCCGCTAATGATGTTGATGACGGTAGTGTTGATGCCACCGAGGATAGAGATCCAGTTGACGGTACTGAGGCCGTCATGACTCCAGATGCAGGCGGTGGTGCTGAGGCCCACCATTCTACATGAAGATAAATGACCGTGGGTGGTACTGATGCCACCATTTTGACTCCAGTTGTGCTTCCACCTGTTGTGTTGCCACCTTTTGTATCTCAGGATTGTGGTAATAAGAAAAAAAACCAAAAATATGAATAAAGGAAAGGTTTCTTCATCTTCTCAGAGTCCATATGTGTTACATGATGATCTTGGTATGGATTCCATCCCTTCACAGGCACAGGAACCTCTTCCTAGCCCTCCATCTGAGGAGGGACCAACCATCCCCTTCGCTCAAGCACTCCGCTTTGCGAAGGGGAATAGCAAAGAAAATCCAAAAAAGACACATTAGTTAGAGTTCAGCCAGTAGATGATTGATAGATTTCAGATTCAGCTGACTCTACATGAGGCACTAGAGCACATCCCCCTTTTCCAGAAGAACTTGAGAGAGAAGACTACCGTACGCAGGAAGAGGAGGAACCATAGAGGTGAGATCCATGTGTTCACCCATACCACATGCTTTGCCATTCATAACCGACTGCCAACCAAGAGACCTGATGCATGAGCTCCCTATGTCAAATGAAAGATTCAAGAGCAGCAGTTCGATCGTACTCTATTAGACAACGACTCCTCAATCAACCTCCTTCCGGCAGCCTTACTTGACCGATTCGAGTTTCGCCCTCTCCATCAGAGTAGGACAGTCCTTCAGTTTGTTGATAGGTCTATTAAGAGGCCAAAGGGGTTGTTAAAAGACGTGTGATGAAGCCACGGTTCATCATCTTTATTCTATCATTTTGGCCTTAAAAACCCTAGTAAATGCGTGCAAATAGAGCTAATTCATGTATTTTATCATCCATGCATTGTCTTGTATATATTGCATAAAATGTGGTTTTTAAAAGCCAAATTATAGAATAAAGAAAAGAAAAGAAAAAGAATAAAATATTGTAAATATTTTATGACCCGAAACCCCGAGACCTAGGCATCTTGATGAATAGGTCGACAAGGAATAAAGTAAGGGGAGATAAGGGCCAAATACCTAATGTATTCTATTCATTCTTTATTCATTTTGGGGCCTATTTTTGGTTCTACTTTTATACATAAAATAAAGAAACTTTGTACATGAAAGTTGTAGATAATTAAATAAAGAAAAATACAAAATTGATTTCACGGAAAAATAATGTACAGATAAAAAGTTATGGTCTGAATAAAATTCCAGAATGCCAACTTCCCCAGACCCGTATCTCATTAATGAAAACTCCAAATGCAGCATACTCACTTTAATTGTATATAGAAGAAAATAAAGCTATTTAATGGCGGTGGTTTCGCATTTGGCGGAGCTACGGTTTGAAAGTTGAGTTTTGGACCCCTATTGTACAGTGTACCGAATAAAATATTCAATTTATTATTTATTTATTATTTTTATAATTTTATATTTTTATAATATTATACATAATACTTATAATAATTATGTACATTAAAATTGGAATAAAAACATAAATAAAACTCAATCAAAAAGGATTGTATACTCAATACATAGATACAATATTTATACACATACCTATATAACATACTCTTGTATTTTATTAATATACAAAACATCTCAGAAAAATAAAATAAAAATATGATTATGTGCATAAAAGTATTTTATAATTATATAAATTAATTAACATAATTAATAACATTAAAATACACAAAATAAAAATAAAGTAATAAAGTATATAGATAATATACCTATATAGGGGTATAAAAGCAACTTGTAAAAATACATTTCATAAAAATAATTAAAAATCATAATAAAATAATTTATAAAATTATAAACACTTTTTATTTAATAACCTAAATCTAATAAAATAGTTACTATTTTAAACGATTTTTTTAAGCATTTTTTGCAGGCTTTTTCCTGGTTGGTCCACGTGGACCAACCAGGGGGGTTGGAAAGTTGACCCGCAGTCAACTCTCTGACCCCAGCCTGCTCAATGTCAGAATGCGTTTTGTCCCATTCTTCTCCCTTTTTTTTAGGACGATCCTTTCACCGTTCGGCCTAGATTTCTTCTGACTTTTTTCTCCCCTATGACTGATCATACATGCCCATCGATTATCTCGGGGATTGGACCAATGGTGCATCCGTGATCGCGCCTTGAAAGTCGCGTCTCGGCCAAGTTTCAAAACCGGCCCCAAACCTCCATTTTCACTTTGAACCTCATTTGACCACTCTTTGGCCCCCTTGCTTGTGCTCTGGACTGGTCTCCGTGACAGGGGGACCTCCATCCATCTAGGGCGGCCTTGGGCGTGCGCATTTGGCGTCTCCACCCACCTCCGGCGTGCCGCCGTAGAGGTCACATCTCGTTGGTCTTTTGGCCAACTCGAGGTCATTTTTCTTTGTGTTTTTCTCGTAGTTAGCTAGCTATTAGTTTAGTATTTAGTTTCGTCTACTCAGTCTGTTGTGCAAGCCTTTGATTAGTATAGATATTTACCTCGAACACCTCGCCGGAGCTCACGAGCTCCGGCGACCACCATCCTTTCCAAGTCGTCACCCACATGTTTTGCTAGTACTGGAACTCTTCTCTGTTGGCCGTGTGCTTTCTCTGCAGGTCCAGGTGCTGGAGAGCCTCGCCGGGGCTCGATTTTTGTCGAGGCTCGCCGGAGGAGGACGCCGCCGCCTGCGCGCCGCCGCTGTCGCGCGCTCCTGTACAGAACAAGAACGAGGGGGAGGGGGCTTGCTACAGGCGTCGTTGGATGAAGACTTTCTCAGCCGTCTGATCGCCCATCTCAGATCTAATCGGGGCCGCACAGCCCTAGGGGTATCGCGCGCCTGCGGCGCGACACGTGGCATTAGTGGCAGCCCATCTGCCGTCCGTGCTGCATATTAGTCTGGGTATTTTGCGATTCACACCCAGCAATTTTTGTTAATTGCTTATTAGTTTGTAAACTTTTGTTGGCTGTTAGAATATTTCTGTAATATTTATCGAAAGGCCCCAACACTTTATATAATTGCCTCTAGGTCCCCAGCCACGTCAGACCACGTGCCTCTGCACGTGGTATGTGGGCATTTTGCGTAAAGACCCCCAGAGCTTTGGCATATCTTCATTTAGCCTATAAACATTCTGTTGAAGTATAAAATTGTGGTGCTTTTGCTGTTATACCCCTGGGGTTTGTGTTAATCACAGAACATCCCTTTTTAGGCACGCGTGCTACGCACGTGGGCTTGGGGCTTTTGCAGCCGAGCCCTCGGGCATTTTTGTTATTATAATTAGTCCAACAAGTTTTTATTTCTTCTATATATTCTCTGAAAATTTACACACAGGCCCTCAGATTTTCTGATAATTACACAAACGCCCCTGCAAGTGTGCTTTTTCCTTTCGTTTCTTGTATTTTATGCATGCATCTATAAAACCCCAAAAAAATTCCTAAAAACCACAGTAGTGTCCTGTTGCATAGTAGATTAACGGCATATTTATATTTTTCATATTATTGCATTTTAATATTTATTAAAAATCAAAAAATAGTCATTTTCAACACTGTTTGCATTATAAAATACCAAAAAAATATAAAAACACTCCAGAAAAATCCCAAAAAAATATATTTTGTTCCCTTTAGTGTGTCTTATCTCAGGGCCAAAAATCATTAAAAATTACAAAAGAAAACTCATAAAAATCACAAAACGCCAAAAACCTTCATAAAAATCCTAAAAATTCCTCAAAAATCCTAAAAATACAAACTTTGTCTCTGAATTTTATTTGTTTTATGATCTTTCATTTAAAATTAATTTGGAGAATTTTTGTTACTGTTTGCTATTTTATTTCTCCATTTTAGTTTCAGCCTTGCATTTTTGCTACTGTTTTCTTTATTTTGCTAATTAAAAATACCAAAAACATTCTAAAAATTACCCAAAAATCACAAAAACAGTAGAAAAATATAAAAAGACCAAAAAGACTTTATTTGCTAATTTTTGAATATTTTTATCTATTTTTATAAATACCTCTTTCTCCCTTTTATTACATAGTTCATATATTCCAATATTGAAAAAGAAAATAAAAAAAAATATAAAATATAAGAAGAGAATATAAAATCAGTAAATTAAAAATCAAAATACAAAATTATAAAATTAAAAATAAAATAAAAAAATATAAAAATTAAAAACCCACAAAAAATTAGCATAGTAGACTCTTGATCACTTTCACACACATTTTGGTGCCTTGGTACCCCGTTCTACCTGTTTGCTCCCTTTGTTCGACCTCTACACATACTTGTACTATACACATCTTGTTGTAGAGTTATAATAAATTTTAACTCCGCACATTTACTTTCATTGCTTGATTTATCTGTCGTGGGTTAATCGTTGTTTGAATCCGAATTTCGCGTGGTCGATTCAGCGACTGAGTTCCCGCCTTGTGTGGAATTTAAGATCACCGATTTTCGTGTTCAACAACGTGGTCATTACCTTTCAGAGTATGAAATTCCACGTGGACTTTGTTGTACTAGACATGGAGATCCCTAAGTCGGTAACGATACCCCCATCATACTTGGACGCCCATTCTTAGCCAATGCCAAGGCGGTATCTGAATGATAGTGGGAAGGTGAACTTTCGTGTAGAGGGAGAAAGTATACAAATAGAGACGATCGACGAGATTAGAGCGTGAGATTCAGCTTGCTCAGAGCAGTTCAGTGACACAGAGCAGATAATAGAGATTGAGCGAGACGTCCACCAGGAGTGTGACTTTGTGATGACCAATGATGAAGCAATTTGGGCAGATCCACTAGCACAAGCCCTCGCCTTGCCCAAAAATTCAACGTACTTACAGCTTATGGCACTCGAGAGTTTGGAGAGCACACCCCTGGAAGAGGACACATTAGAGGCCGATAGTTGTGGGATGAGTGGTGAAGAAGAGTTTCATTCATGTTCTTCTGATTCAAATCCCTCGGATTCAGACATCGATTGGGATGACTTTACTGATTATTTTCCATGTCTGATTCCTTCTGAGCCGATATCTAGGACGAGGAGCGAGCCAACACAGTTCATGAATAGCAGGGTTCCCTTCGTCAGATTTCCACAATCAACGAGAGTTCTCACATGCAAACCTGGTAGCTTCCACTCAAACATATCAGAAGCCAGATTTTCCATCTCTCAGCTGTCCAGAATTGAAGCCCTTGTCGCAGTCGCTGAAGTATAGATTCTTTGCGAGTGATCCAGATATGCACCCAGTCATTATCTCATCAGATTTGACTGGAGAGCAAGAATCTTGTTTGATGCAGGTTCTTGAAAAAAACTGAAAGGCGATAGGATGGAGTACATCTGATCTCCAAGGGATTAGTCCAACTCTGTGCTCCCACCATATCTACCTCGAAGAGGACGCCAAGCCCTCGCGTGAGCTCCAGTGACGGTTGAACCCTGAACCTTCGAGATGTGGTCATGAAAGAAATATCGAAATGGTGGAGCGCAGATTTTATCTATCCCATATCCGACTCCAAGTGGGTTAGTCCATTACATGTGGTACCCAAGAAGACGGGTATGACTACAATTTTGAGCGAGCATGGAGAGGAGATAGCTACCCGGGTACCCACTTCTTGGATGATCTGTGTGGACTACAGACGACTGAATCAGGCCACCAAGAAGGATCATTTTCCACTGCCATTTATTGATCAGATTATCATGAGGCTAGCTGGGAATAGTTACTACTGTTTTCTGATGAGTACTCCGGCTATAACCAAGTGGCCATTGCGCCCGAGGGCTAGGATAAAACGACATTCACATGTCCATTTGGGACATATGCTTTTAGATGGATGCCCTTTGGTCTATGTAACGCCTCGGTGACATTCCAAAGTTGCATGTTGTCCATCTTCTCGGACATGGTGGGTGACTACTTAGATGTCTTCATGGATGACTTCTAGGTCTATGGCGATGGGTTTGATGCTTGTCTTGACTTCCTAGATCGTGTGCTTCAGTGCTGCATAGAGGTCAATCTTGTCCTATCTTGGAAGAAGAGTCACTTCATGGTGACTCAAGGGACGGTCCTTGGCCATATCACCTCCAACAGGGGCATGGAGGTTGATCCGGTCAAGGTGGATATCATTAGAAAGCTCAATCCACCGTCCAATTTACGACAGTTATGGTCTTTTCCGGGGCATGTCGGTTTCTACCGACGGTTCATTCAGGACTTCAGTCGCATTGCCTTACCGCTCACTGATTTGCTGACAAAAGACATCGAGTTCATTGTAGATGATAAGTGTCTTGCATTCTTCGATACTCTCAAGAATCTAGTTGTTGCGGCTCCTGTCCTTCAGCCACCCGATTGGTCTCTCCCATTCGAGATCATGACGGATGCTTCTAATTTTGCCGTAGGAGTTGTGCTTGGACAGAGGAGGGATGGATTGCCGTATGCCATTCACTACGCTAGCCTAACCTTGGATGCCACTCAACGGAATTACACTGTGACTGAGAAGGAGATGCTAGCTGTAGTTTTTGCTTTGGATAAGTACAGAACATATATTATGGGATCAAAAGTGACTATCTTTACAGACCACACCGACATTCGATGCCTCATGGCAAGAAGGATGCCAAAGCTCGAGTTACCAGATGGATCCTTCTGCTCCAGGAGTTTGATATTGAGATTAAGGATAAACCTGGAGTTAAGAATGTGGTGGTAGATCACCTCTCCCAATTAGAGAACCTTAAGGAGTCTGAGCCCATTGCACCTATTCCATGGTACGCTGACATTGTGAACTATCTTATCGTCAAGACGGTTCCATAAGGTTGGCCCAGGCAACGACTTGAGACCTTCCTTGCGAAGGCCAAGTCATACCATTGAGAGGATCACATCCTTTATCATGAAGGAGGGGATAGTATCTGGAGGAGGTGTATTCCTCAAGAAGAGCAGCATAGCGTCCTCACCTACTGCCACAAGCTTGAGGCAGGAGGACATCATTCTGGAGACGGACGGTGCAGAAGGTGCTCCAATCCGGCCTTTGGTGGCCTACTCTCTTCAAGGACTCAGACGAATTCGTGAAGAGGTGTACTGACTGTCAGAAGATGGGTACTTTCGGATAGAGAGATATGATGACTGAGAATTTGGTCGATCAAATCCAACCTCAACAGCTTAGATACAGTCAGGGTACTCAGATGCATCTGCCTCTCACCTGGTCTCCAATCACTGATTTCCATCAACCCTGCAGCCAGTAGTGGCGGGTTGCGGCTTAGGGCTAGCTGACACAATCTGGCTTTTTCCTAACAGAAGGGACTAGGGGAGGAAGCCTGGTCAAGTGAGTGAGGGAGAGCCAGAAATAAAGTTTGTTCTCTTTGCCTTTGAGTTTAGTCATCAAGGTCAAATTGCCCCCGCGTCTCATCCGTAGTTGTAGTTTCATCACCTTGGTCGAACCGTCAGGCTTGCTTGGTGGCTCCATCCAATCTTTTCTCTCTCCCAGCACAACAATCCAATCGTGCCCAATCTGCCAAATTCTTATATTATTAGATATCAGATTAGAGGTCACCTTAGCAACGACATACTTGAAAAAGCAAATAATCAGAATAATAAGCAAATATTGTTCCCAGGTGTACCAATTGGACAAATTCGAACCAATTGTGTCCTTATTTGTTCTTTTGAGTCTTCGACTTTTGACCTTGGAGCGATATACCTTTCCTTGAAATGTAGCTGACGTAAGTACTTTTCTTCCTGAGAACCCCGTCGAGCCTGTCGATCCAGGAGGGTTAGTTCGTTCCCTTTTTCCCCCAGAATTCATTCGTATGCAGCACATTCATTTTTGTGAGGTTTTTGATGCATGGGGGATTGATTTCATGAGCCTATTTCCTAAGTGTCAGGGATTTGAGTACATTCTGCTTGCTGTAGATTATGTGAGTCGTCGGGTTGAGGCCATCTCCGTCCGAGCAGCAGATGTAAGACTGTGTGTCGATTTTTGAGGAAAAATATCATTTCATGGTTCGGGGTACCTAGAGTTTTGATTTCAGACGGGGGGACTCACTTTATCAATGACAAGGTAAGGGCCCTTGCGGATGAGTTCATCATTGGCCGTCGTGTTGCCACTCCTTATCACCCTCAGACTAATGGTCTTGCTGTAGTATCGAACAGGGAGTTCAAGACTATTTTACAGAAGGTAGTCCGCCCAAATCGAAAGGATTGTTCACAGCTTTTGAACTCGGTATTGTGGGCCTATCGGACATCCTTCAAGACACCATTAGGGACATCTCCCTTTCATCTCATCTATGGCAAACCGTGCCATTTGTCAATGGAAATCAAGCACAAGTCACTATGGGCAATTACAGAGTTATTATTGGATCTCGAGAGTATAGGAGAACAGAGGAAAGCAGAGTTGGCAACCCTTGAGGAACTGAGAGATACAACCTTTTCGAGTAGCCTATAATACAAGGAAATAGTGAAGATATGACACGATTCTCATATCATCCATAAACAGTTTGAGCCAGATCAACGTGTATGGTTATTTGATTCTAGGCTGAAATTATTTCCAAGGAAATTACAGAGTAAATGGAAAGGTCCATATGTGGTCAGAAAGGTACATGACAATGGCAGTATTGATATATCCGAGTTGTCATTTTCCTCTACCTTTCGAGTTAACGGTCAGTGCCTGAAATTATATCTATCATGATCCGCCGACCGTTGACGTTGTCCCTATTCAGCTGGTATGAGATGTGCTCTTTAACTCACATCACCTGCATCTCATTCATGGTTATCACTTACATATCCCACTGTATAGATCCATATGTCCATATCATTCATTCATTCATTCGTTATGTCTGCCACCCCATCATCATCTCATGATTTTGCTATACTTAGGATACACCTTGTCCTAAGTATAGGGCGGTGCACACACTGAGATGTGATCTGTTTACTCTCTTTTCTTCTTTTCTTTTTTTCTTTTTTTCTTCTTTTCCTCTTCTATAATCTTTTTCTATCAGAAAGGTGTCGCCCTTTTTATCAGTTTTATATACTTAGGACGTACCTTGTCCTAAGTATAGGGATATCTTACCATAAGTATAGGGGGAGACAGTCTGAGTATGATCTGTTCATTTCCACCCTTGACCCTCCCTGCTTTGTGTACAGTCTTCTATGATTATTTGATCCAAAGTATAGAGGGGACGGTCGACTTCTCATTAGTTTATTCATTCATCTTTTATTCATTTATTCTTTAGACTTTTCTATACTCAGTACGAGTTATGTCTTCTCCTTTTTCTCTGATCTATGAGTATATAGCTCAAGCAAAGTATAGGGGGGTCGTATATACTGCGTATATACTTTAGCCATAACTTGTACTTTCGTATTTTTACTAATAACTATGGCTAATTATACTTAAAAAATTATTAAAAACCTTAATAAAAAGATGTTGATTATTCCTCAAATTCTTTTTGTAGTTACAGATTAATAAATCAGGTGAAAATATTTTTCGCAAAATGTTTGAAAAATAGTTTGAAAATATTTTTGAAAAATCTTTTGAAAACTATTTGGAAAATGTTTTGTTACATGTTTTCAACCTTTGTAAAATTATTTTGTTTGTAAAAATTTATTTTTTTTGTGTTAAATAAAAAGGCTTGAAAAACAATTTGCAAATGGTTTGAAAAATGATTGCAAAAATCTTTGAAAAATCTATATTTACTATTTGGAAAACCATTGCAAAATGATTTTCAAATGTGTGTACATGTTTGTAAAATTGTTTGTAAAAATTTTTTTGGACTATAGTTTTCCAAAATTATTTGCAAAATTTTTTTAAATAAGTTTGAGGAATGTATACATCTCACCTAAAATTCTCTATACATATCTCTACAATTGACCACTTACCCTTGTAAATTCTTAAAAACCTAATTCTTGTAATTATAAGATGCACTCTATGTAAATATTTGTACCTAGTTTTTGCCAAAAAAATTTGATTTTCAAAAATCCCAAAAATATTTGCAAAACTAAAACACCAAAAACATTTGAAAAATCTTTTTGAAAAACCCAAAAAATGCATATGCATCATCTTTTCAAAAAAAGATCCATAAAAAGTTCAAAAGCGTTGAAAATTGCATGACAAAAATATTTTATGCATTCTGCATAGCATTTGCATAGCATGAACATTTTTCATATTGAGTTTGATTGTTGAACGAGTCTAACTAAAATCTGAAGCTTGGAGCTTGGTTGGACCTTCAAATCTACCTAATTAACATGAACCTTATAGGAGTTGGAGTTGAGGTATTTCAGGTCTAGTTGACTTAATTCTTTGAGGATCACGAGACTTGGTTCAATGAATTCTTGACTGCCTAAGTAGAGTATTTCGGAGCACACACACGACTCTTGTTGATAATGACCTAACTTGGACACCTGCACCTTTCACATGGCTCAACTCAGTTGGAATGGTGAGGGGGTTGGATTTGCCGGTATGAGACGCACACAAGTGGAAACACTTGTCCTCCTTTAGGGAGGGAAGTACACCCCAACCTGTCCGGTGATGATGAGTTTTGAGGACAGGAGAGTGTGGGTTGCGATAAAGCTTCAAAAGAGGGATAGTCTACTGGCTCAAGAGGAAAAACTCCTTACATAAATGTTGTTGTATATAGTATTTCAAAAAAAAGAAGGGAAAAAGCAAAAACTCCAAAAAAAGTGGACATGCATGTACAAGTCTGTCGTAGTGTACATATGTGTATAGTCAATAAGCAAGCTTGAGCTTCAAAGTCAAATCATGTGAGCCTACAACTGGATGACTTGACTACACTGGTCTTGCATCCTAGGATAGGTGACTACACTGGCTACCGTCCATTCTTCTCTTCACACCCTCCTCTTGAGCTGGTTCTCACTTGAACTTAGAAGGGAATACCCCGCTCCTCGAGGAATGAGTTGTTGGATTGGGGAATCATTGGGTTGTCATATTGGAGAAGTCAGTCTCTTTGTCATTTCAGTTGGGGAGAGCCACCATCACTTACATTGTACGAGTCATATTCATAGTCATAAGAGTTTGCGTATGAGTTGAAATATTTCTGACCTGGCTATTGAGGAGACTTGAGCAGAGTTTTGGGATTCTCGAAGGCTGTTGGATTTCAAGTCCGGTTCTCATTAAGATTCCGCCCGCACTAAAATTCCAAAGGTCCGACTTAAGCTCCAAACTTTGACTTTGTGAAGACAAGTTTGATAATTAAATTTAATCCATCTTTCTTCTTTTTCTTTTATTTGTTTTTCTTTTCTGCACTTATTGCATAAGTGTTTGCTAGGGACTAGCAAATGCAAGTATAGGGGGATGAGGAACCTCCATTTCATCATCTTTATTCTATCATTTTGACCTCAAAAACCCTAGTAAGTACAGGTAAATACCTCTAATTCATGCATTTTAGCATTCATGCATGTGTCTGTAATTAATGTACAAAATACGGTTTTTAAAGCCAAAATTATAGAATAAAGAAAAGAAAAGAAAAACAATAAAATATTGCAAATATTTTATGACCTGAAATCCCAAGACCTAGGCATCTAGATGATTAGGTCGACAAGGAATAAAGTAGGGGAAGATAAGGGCCAAAATACAATAAAAATACCTTTTATTTAATTCATTCTTTATTCATTTTGGGACCTATTTTTGGTTCCACTTTTTATACTTCAAATAAAGAAACTTTAAACATGAAAGTTGTATATAGTTAAGTATATACAAATACAAAATTAATTTAATACAAAAATAAGGTACATATAAGAAGTTAGGACCTGAATAAAATTCTAGAATCCCAACTTCCCAGACATGTATCTCTCAAATAAAAACTCGAAATGTATCAAAATCACCTCTAATTGTATATAATTTTCAATAAGCTATTTGATGAAGGTGGTTTCATATTTTTCGAGTTACGGTTTGAAAGATGAGTTTTGGACCCCTATTATATACTTATACCGATTAAAATATTCCTTTTATTTAATATTCATTATTTTATTTTTTTTCATATTTTTATAAATGTGTAAATATTACTTATAATATATATATGTATATTAAAACAAGAATAAAAACACAAAGAAAACAAAAAAATAAAATACTTGTATATAATATATAGATGAAATACCTATATCTATACCAATATATGTAATATTCCTATTTATTTAAGTGTACAAAACACATCAGAAAAATAAAATAAAAATATATATGCCCATAAAAATAATTAAAAATATATAAAATGATAAACAAAAATAAAAAAAATTAAATATACAAAATAAATAAAATATTTAAATATATAGATTTGTATACCTATATAGGCCATAAAAGGTAACTTGTATTTTATACCACAAATAAATAAATAAAAATCATAATAAAATAATTCAGAAAATAATAAATATTTTTATTTAATAACCTAAAATTAATAAATTAATTTGCTATTTTTAAATGAATTTTAAACATTTTTCCAGGGCTTTTTCCTGGTCGGTCCACGTGGACCAACCAGGTGGCGGTAAACGTTGACCTGGGTCAACTCTCTGTCCAACGTCCTGTACGTTGTCAGACCTGCATTTCCCCCCATTTTCTCAATTTTTTCGAGGCCTCATCTTGCTTCCTCTCATGTCGACCCCTCTTTGACTTTTGTACCTCGTTCATTGCTGTTACATGCCTAAGTTTTTCCTAGGGTTGTGGATCCACGATTCGCCTAATCCCCCTCGATCTTTGGAGCATCAAAGCCATTTTATCAAACCCTTCATATAGATGCCCTACCTTCTCATTTGAATTTGAACCCCTTTTGGACCAGTTCTTCTCCACTTTTCGTCGTCTTTTGCAAGAGGGAGGTGACAGCTCCGTCTTCAGGGCGTCAGGAGGATCGAGGCGGCTCCACCACCTTCGGCGAAGCTTCGCCATTGAGTTTTCACCTCAGGTGATATTCACCTTAGAGTGTACCTTGTTCTTTACTCCTTTTGCATTTTCTTTACTCGTCGTAGACGTAGGATCTCAATCCCACCTTCATTTCCGCGTTTCGATCATCAATTTGCATCATAGACCCCCCTCGCCAGAGTCGCGCCGGCAAGCTTCCATATACGCCGTCCTCTGACACGTTACTCCTCTGGAAGGTTGCGGCAGATTGCCTGCAATCTCCCCTCACTCTTCTTGCAGGTCCTGGAGCCAGCGAATCACTTGGGGCTCGTTTTGCGCCTCACCGGAAGCACCTGGAGCCACCATGCTCCTTCGTCCTTGCCAGAGAGCCTCGAACGTCGCCGAGGTGTTTTGGAGCTCCCAATCAATAGAGGATCCCCCCAGCAGCGTCTTCGGCCATTTTGGAGCTTCAACGAAGGTCGGAGGAGGAAGATTTGAACAGGGGAAACTCGCCTCACTGCAAGGTCTTCCTTGTTCTTCGTCTTGACCTTTCTGCCATTCAATCAAGGGCTGTCGCCCGGGAGTACGACTGTCGTCGGATAATCACGCACGCCCACCGTTCGATCAGGCACCGGAGATCTAATCGCCACCATTGGTAGCCGAAGTGTCATCGGCCATTCTCGTGAAGACACGTGGCATAAGTTAAGAACACCAGCCGTTCGATCGCCTCAACTGGGTATTTTGCAATATTTCACCCAATGCTTTTGTAATTAATAATTAGTACCAAAACATTTAGCTGGCATTTTGTATTTTTGGTAATATTTGCATCTAGACCCCTAGACTCTTCGTATTTGCAATTAGGTCCTTGGCTACGTCACCTCACGTGACAGGTGCACATGAGGTGAGGCCATTTTGTGAAGGACCCTTGGTGGTTTTGGTTATTTCCATTTAGGACTAGAACTTTTATTTGCAGTATAAACTTTTGGGACTTTTTGCATGTAAGACCCTAGATTATTGAGAATTACATATTCGTCCCTCCTAGGCGTGCGTGCATACGCACGTGAGATCTGGGATTTTTGCAGGAACGCCCTCGTTGTTTTGGATTTAACTTTTAGTCCAGAAAGGTTTATATTGCGTTATATATTTTGTGGAATAATTGCATGAGCCCCTGATACTTTTGCATATTTATAGAAATACCCATGCAAGTATTGTAGTTTCTCTTTATTGCCTCTAATTATTTCATGCATCTATAAAACTCTAAAAATTCCTAAAAAATATCATTGTGTGTATGTTGCATTGTGCTATCACACTGTATTTTTAATTTTCATTTTTGTTGCATTTTATTATTTATATAAATTCAAAAACATGCATTTTCTTCACTATTTGCATTGGAAAATACATACAAATTAGAAAAACTCGTTGAAAAATTCAAAAAATCATATTTTGTTTGTTTCTGTGTGTTTTGACTTCAGACCAAAAATCACTAAAAAGATATAAAACAAAACTCATAAAAATATAAAAACTCTAAAAACCTTCATAAAAATTTATAAAAACCATAAAAAATCTAAAAATGTGTTTTTTGTTCATGATTTTTCTTTATTATGTTATCTATATTTTAAAATTAATTTGGATAATTTTTGACACTGTTTGATATTTTTCGTCTCCAGTTTAATTTCGGCCATTAATTTTGTTCACTATTTTAAGTATTTTTGAATTAAAAAAATATCAAAAAATTAGAAAAAATATAGAAAAATCACACAACTATTAGAAAAACATAAAAAGCCTAAAAAGATTTTATTTCCTCTATTTTAAATATTTTTAGCTATTTTTTTCTCTCTCTCTCATCCATATTGTATATATATATATCCTATATTGTCTTATATCCTCATTAAAAGAAAAAGAAAATAAAAAAGTCTAAAATATAAAAAGAAAATACAAAATCAGTAAATTAAAAATCAAAATATATAAATAAAAAATAAAAAATCACTAAAAAATATAAAATTTAAAACCCACAAAAATAACACTTGTATAGACATGTGATCATTCTCATTCTTGAGCCTTGATTGCCCGATCTATCTTGCTTATTCCCTGTGTTCGACACTCTACAGTATTTGCACTAGACACATATTTTGTAGAGTTATAATAAATTTTAACTCCACATTTACTTTCATTACTTGATTTATTTGTTGTGTGTTAATTGTTGATTGACCCGAGTTTCATGAGCGGTCGCATTAGCGACATAGTAATCCTGCCTTGTGTGGATTACTTTAGGCCCCCTTGAAATTTGGTTCATCAGGGCCTCTTGGATATTTGTCCAGCAAGTGGGGTGCCCTCATTCGGCTATTCCCATTCCATTTCAGGGAAGGTGATCCCTAATTCGTTCCCACATTTCTCCAGCAAACAGAACGCAGTGCAACCCTCCCCATTCCAGCAAAACGACTCCAATAACAAGGGTTTTTGGAACCCTCCTTCCTCCACGCGAGCAGGAGAATGAGAGTGAGAGGCCGAGTCCGTGTTTGAGGGCATCAATAGCTCGATCTTGGGAGCAACGGGTAGGGCTTTGGAGTTGGGCTTGGGAGATCGTTCGGGCGTGCTCGAGAGGAGCAACAATGGGAGGTCGTTGGGAACAACCTCAAGAGAGCTCGAGAGGAGACGAACAACCCTAAGCAGGGCTTCAAGAGGACTACAACTGATCCATGTGTATATGTTCGTCGTCTTCCCAATGACAAGTTTCTCATTCTTTTGATCTATGTGGTTGACATGTTGATTTTAGGTCATGATTCCAACTTGATTGCAAAGCTCAAGAGAGAACTCTCCAAGGAATTTGAGATGAAAAATTTGGGTAAGGTAAGTAACATCCTTGGGATGCAGATTACAAAGGACAGGAAGAAGTGCATGTTGTGGTTGTCACAGGAGAGCTATGTTGAACGTGTGTTGGAGCGGTTCAACATGAAGAATGCCAAGCCTGTCAGCACACCCTTAGCCTCTCATTTCAAGCTAACCAAAGAATCATATCCTTCTACTTCTAAGGAGAAAGCAGAGATGACCAAGATCACGTACCAGTTAGTAGTTGGGAGCCTCATGTATGCAATGGTTTGCACTAGACCCGACATAGCCCATGCAGGGGCGTGGTGAGCAGATTCATGTCCAATCTAGGGAAGGACCATTGGGAGGTCGTGAAATGGATCTTGAGATACTTGAGAGGGACCTCAAGTATATGTCTTGTGTTTGGGATGTCAGATCCCAAACTTTGTGGCTACACTGATGCAGATATGGCAGGAAACATAGATTAGAGAAAGTCTACCTCATGCTACATTTTCACATTTGCAGGGGGAGCCATATCTTGAAAATCCAAGCTACATAAATGTGTTACTCTCTCGACTACAGAGGCATGATACATAGCATCAACAGAGGCTGGGAAAGAAGTGTTGTGGCTACAACGCTTTCTTGGTGAGTTTGGATTGGATGATTGTGTGCCAGTTGTGTTTTTTGATAGCCAGAGCGCTATAGACTTGAGCAAGAGTACCATGCACCATGCTCGTACAAAGCACATTGATGTGAGATACCATTGGTTAAGGGATGCAATTGAACAGAAGCAGCTCATGGTGAAGAAGATACACACAGATGAGAACCCCTCAGACATGTTGACCAAGGCAGTCACTCGTGACAAGCTTCAGCTCTGTAGAGAGATGAGAGGTGTCACTTCCTCTTAATCTCCATCACAGGAGAACAACACCCCGTTGAGGCTGGAGGGCGAGGTTGTTGGGTTTATTGGTATCCAACCCCTACTTTGGTGGAGGGGGGGGGCTCTTGGATATTTGTCCAGCAAGTGCGGGGGCCCTCATTCGGCTATTCCCATTCCACTCTAGGGAAGGTGAGCCCTAATTTGTTCCCACATTTCTCCAGCAAACAGAGAACGCAGTGCAACCCTCCCCATTCTAGTAAAAACGACTCCAACAGCAAGGGTTTTCGGAACCCATCTTCTCCGTCTTCCTCCACGCGAGCGGGAGAGCGAGAGTGAGAATCTGAGTCCGTGTTTGGGGGCACCAACATCTCAAGCTTGGGAGCAACAACTAGGGCTTTGGATTTGGGCTTGGGAGCATCATTTGGGCATGCTCGAGAGGAGCAATAACGTGAGGTCGTTGGGAACAACCTCAAGAGAGTCGAGCATCATTTTTGGGACTCCATCTGGGAGCCCACAAGGGAAGCCACTTCATCCTTCTTGGAGTTGAGTATGTTGTTTGGTATTTTAGATACCTGGGGTAGCTAACTACTAGTGGAAGAACTACCTATTGTGCTTGTGTCTTGTATCTCAACTTTGTGGGCAACAAAATCGGGAAGAACATTGGCTCATTTTGACCGTAGTGGATTGGTTGCCGGTCTTGCCCTATGGTTTTTCCCTTGCTCACATCGAGTAAGGATTTCCACTTAAAAATCTTTGTCTTGTGTGGTTACTTGTTGTGCTTGCTTGTGCTTGTCATATTGTTGCCATTAGTTCCCGTGTGGGGAACACATATTATGTGCCATCTTTGCTCTAGGACAGTTTTAGGGGATACTCCTGGTTATGCATATCTCCAACAAGTGGTATCAAAGCCCAGGTTGAGCAAAATGGGCAAAGATGATGAAGGGACGATGATTAGGCTCATAAGCAGTAACTGGCAGATTTGGAAGGTCAAGATGGAAGACATCTTGTATTGCAAGGACCTCCACGATCTGGTGGAGGGTGAGAGTGCCAAGACGGAGAACATGTCTGCAGGAGAGTGAACAAAGTTGAACCGAAAGGCCATTAGTACCATTTGTAAGTGGCTTGACATGTCAGTTTTTTATCACGTGGCCGAAGAGACGAATGCGAAGGAGTTGTGGGATAAATTGTCCGAGCTCTGTGATCAGAAGACCGCAAACAACAAGGCTTTCTTGATTAGAGAGCTTGTTAACTTGAAATACAAGGATGGGACCAAAGTAGCGGAGCACTTGAATGATTTCCAAAGCATCATCAACCAGTTGACTTCCATGAGATTGGTACTTTATGATGAGTTACATGCACATCTCTTGTTGAGTTCATTGCCAGACAGTTGGGAGACTCTAGCAATCACCGTGAGCAACTCTGCGAAGGACAACAAGTTGACCATGGCTATGGTCAATGGTAGTCTCCTCAATGAGGAGATTAGACGTCGCTCATCTAGAGAGGCATCCTCCTCTTCACATGTGTATGCAGTTGAGAGGAGAGGAAGATCCAGTAGCAGAGGAGCATCACAGGAGAGGCAGAAATCCAGAGACAAGTCTAAAGGCAGAGGAAAGTGTAACCATTGCCAGAAGCCCGGTCGTTAGAAGAGAGAGAAAGCTGAAGCCAAGAAAGATCAGAAAAAGGAAGATGGGAATGTAGCTGCAGTCGTGGCAAATGACAGTGCAGATGAGGTGATTCTCACCATCCAGGATTAGTGCTTGCATGCAGGGAGTGATTTGGAGTGGGTCGTTGACACGGTCTCCTCCTATCATGTGACTCCACACAGGGAGTTCTTCACCACCTACACTAGGGTGATTATGGACGAGTCTTAATGGGTAACAATAGTTACTCTAAGATCATTGGCATGGGCACCATCTTGATTCAAACGGATGTTGGGTGCTCAATGACACTCCAGAATGTGAGGCATGTTCCTCATGTGCGTCTTAAACTTATATCTAGTTCACAGTTAGATAGTGAAGGCTACCATCTGAAATTTGGCGAGAACAAGTGCATGATTAGCAAGGGTTCTCTCATCATGGCTGGCGGTAGTTTGTGTCACACGCTCTACATGACTAGATTGAAGGTCATGGACAACAGTTTGCATGCTAGCGAGGCAGACAATTCAAATTTGTGGCACCGTTGACTTAGCCACATGAGCCAAAAGGGCTTGCAGATTTTGAGCAAGAGAGAGTTGAACCCCTACCACAATGACATCACTTTGTATCCTTGTGATGCATGTGAGGTTGGGAAGAGCAGGAGTGCACCATACAGAGCCAGATTCAAGGTAAAGGGAGACCCTCTACAGTTGGTTCATTCTGATGTTTGTGGTCCTATGGACACAACCTCTTTGGGAGGCAGTAAGTATTTTGTCACCTTCATTGATGATGCATCTAGGAAGGTGTGGGTTTATGTGCTGATATCTAAAGATCAGGTGTTTGATTGCTTTAAGAAGTTCCATTCCATGGTTGAGCGTGAGACAGGAAAATTGTTGAAGTGTCTACGCACAGATAATGGAGGAGAGTACACCTCCCATAGCTTTCAGGGCTATTGTGCAGAGCAAGGCATTAGGAATGAGAGGACAGAGCCAGGCACACCCCAACACAACGGTCTTGCTAAGAGGATGAATAGGACCATTGTTGAGAGAGTTCGTTGTATGTTGAAGACATCAAAGTTGCCCAAGACCTTTTGGGTTGAGGCGGTTTGCACCGTATGTTAATTGATCAATAAATCTCCATCGGTTCCTTTGGATTTCCATATTCCAGAGTGTGTTTGGACAGGAAAGGACCCCCTCATATGCTCATTTGAGGGTGTTTGGATGCAAGGCCTATGCATTGGTACCAAAGGAGCAGAGGAAGAAGTTGGATGACAAGGCAGTGCCTTGTATTTTTCTTATCTATGGAGATCGGAAGTTTGGATATCGTCTTTGGGATCCAAGGAAGAAGACAGTCACCATAAACAGGGAAGTGATTTTCTATGAGAATTAGACGTTGGCTGAGGACACCACTGAGAGTGGTGATGCAGATGAGGTTTCCATGGATGATGATAGTGACGAGGACACGGATCCCTCTTCAGTACAGGGTACAGGTGAAGAGGATGGGTAACTAGAGCAGCACGAGCCAGATGCAGACCCCGTTTATGTAGGTGCAGGGGACCTAGGGCAGGGGGAGCAGCCTCATCCACATGCAGATGCAGCAAAGCCTCAGGTTAAGAGATCTGAGAGGACGTGCCAACCATCATCCCGTTACCCCCACTTCCAGGTATGTGATGCTCACAGATGCATGTGAGCCATATACCTTTGAGGAGACACAGATGTATAAGGATAATGATCATTGGCGCAATGCAATGAATGAAGAGATGCTATCTCTCAGAAAGAATCACACTTTTGACCTTGTTGAGCTTCCTAAGGAAAAGAGGGCCATGAAGAACAAATGGGTCTACAAGTTGAAATCAGATGACAACGACAAACATGTGAAGTACAATGCCAGATTGGTGGTGAAAGGGTTCAACCAGAAGGAAGGAGTGGACTATGATAAGATCTTCTCCCCAGTGGTGAAGATGAACTCAGTGAGAATGGTGCTAGGACTTGTTGCTAGCATGGACCTTGAGATGGAGCAGATGAATGTGAAGACGACGTTTCTTCACGGTGATTTAAAGGAAGAGATCTACATGGAGCAGCCACATGGTTTTCAAGAGAAACGAAAAGAGTACCTTGTTTGCAGGTTGAGGAAGAGTCTCTATGACTTGAAGCAAGCCCCGAGACAATGGTATTTGAAGTTTGATGCTTTCATGGGAAAGCATGGCTTCAAGAGGACTACAGCTGATCCATGTGTATATGTTCGTCGTCTTTCCAATGACAGGTTTGTCATTCTTTTGATCTACGTGGATGACAGGTTGATTTTAGGTCATGATTCCAACTTGATTGCAAAGCTCAAGAAAGAACTCTCCAAGGAATTTGAGATGAATGATTTGGGTAAGGTAAGTAACATCCTTGGGATGCAGATTACAAAGGACAGGAAGAAGCGCATGTTGTGGTTGTCACATGAGAGCTATGTTGAACGCGTGTTGGAGCGGTTCAACATGAAGAATGCCAAGCCTATCAGCACACCCTTAGCCTCTCATTTCAAGCTAACCAAAGAATCACATCCTTCTACTTCTAAGGAGAAAGCAGAGATGGCCAAGATCCCGTACCAGTCAGTAGTTGGGAGCCTCATGTATGCAATGGTTTGCACTAGACCTGACATAGCCCATGCAATGGGTGTGGTGAGCAGATTCATGTCCAATCTGGGGAAGGGCCATTGGGAGGCCGCGAAATGGATCTTGAGATACTTGAGAGGGACCTCAAGTATGTGTCTTGTGTTTGGGAGGTCAGGACTCAAACTTTGTGGCTATACTGATGCAGTTATGGCAGGAAACATAGATCAGAGAAAGTCTACATCATGCTACATTTTCACATTTGCAGGGGAGCCATATCTTGGCAATCCATGCTACAGAAATGTGTTACTCTCTCGACTACAAAGACAGAATACATAGCAGCAGCAGAGATTGGGAAAGAAGTGTTGTGGCTACAACGCTTTCTTGGTGAGTTTGGATTAGATGACAATGTGCCCTTGTGTTTTGTGATAGCCAGAGCACTATTGACTTGAGCAAGAGTACCATGCACCATGCTCGTACAAAGCACATTTATGTGAGATACCATTGGCTGAGGGATGCAATTGAACAGAAGCAGCTCATGTTGAAGAAGATACACACAGATGAGAACCCCTCAGACATGTTGATCAAGGCAGTCACACGTGACAAGATTCATCTCTGTAGAGAGCTGAGCGGTGTCACTTCTTCTTGATCTCCATCACAGGACAACAACACCCCGTTGGGGCTGGAGGGGGAGATTGTTGGTTTATTGGTATCTAACCCCAACTTGGGGGGGGGGGGTTCTTGGATATTTTCCCAGCAAGTGCGGGGGCCCTCATTCGGCTATTCTCATTCCATTCCAAGGAAGGTGAGCCCTAATTTGTTTCCACATTTCGCCAGCAAACAGAGAATGCAGTGCAACCCTCCCCATTCCAGCAAAACGACGCCATCAGCAAGGGTTTTTCAGAACCCATCTTCTTCGTCTTCCTCCACGCGAACGGGAGAGCGAGAGTGAGAGGCCGAGTCCGTGCTTGAGGGCAGCAGGAGCTCGAGCTTGGGAGCAACAGCTTGGGCTTTGGAGTTGGGCTTGGGAGCATCGTTCGGGCGTGCTTAAGAGGAGCAACAACGGGAGGCCGCTGGTAACGACCTCAAGAGAGCCGAGCATCGTTTTTGGGACTCCATCCGGGAGCCCACAAGGGAAGTTACTTCATCCTTCTTGGATTTGAGCATGTTATTTGGTATTTTAGATACTTAGGGTAGTTAGCTACTAGTGGAAGGACTACCTATTGTGCTTGTGGCTTGTACCTCGGTTTTGTAGGCAACAAAACCGGGAAGAACATTGGCTCATTTTGACCGTAGTGTATTTGTTGCCGGTCTTGTCCCGTGGTTTTTTCCTTGCTCGCATCGAGTAAGGGTTTCCACATAAAAATCTTTGTCTCGTGTGGTTGCTTGTTGTGCTTGCTTGTGCTTGTCATATTGTTGCCATTAGTTCTCGTGTGTGGAACATATATTGTGTGCCATCTTTGCTGCGGGACAGTTTTAGGGGATACTCCTGGTTGTGCATATCCCCACCAACATACACATGCCTACATGCACGTCCACGTACACACACCATCTTACACATGCACACGCACGCACGTGTGCATGTCTGTGCACACCACACCCACATGTACTTGGGATGTGTGCATGTGCTCATGTGTGTGTGTGAACATGTGTGTGCAGGTGGACATGCATGCATGCATGTGTGTGCATCCACGCACACACCCGCATGCAAGCACATGCACACATGCATGCGCACAAGATCCGTGCACGCACGTCCGAGTATATATTTCAGAGGACTTCAAGCTTCCTTTGTTGTTTCGAGTCGAATCATCGATTCGTCTACTTGTTTTGAGTATCTTGTTTGCTTTGCTCTTGAGTTTCGTTTAGGCTTCCTCCAATTCTCATCATCCTCGGTCTTTTTAGGTCGCAACACAATGTGGCGTGATCCGGTTCTACTTCTCTCACGTACCATATGCATATCAAATCTTCGAGGTTACTTTGCTCCCTTCCAAAATGCAAGTGCCAAATTTCTTGGGGGTAATCCTGCAAAATACAGAGCCAAAAAATGTGTGTGTGAACATGTGTGTGCAGGTGTACATGCATGCATGCATGTGTGTGCATCCACGCACACACCCACATGCAAGCACATGCATGCATGCATGCGCACAAGATCCGTGCACGCACGTCTGAGTATATATTTCAGAGGACTTTGAGCTTCCTTTGTTGTTTCGAGTCGAATCATCGATTCGTCTACTTGTTTTGAGTATCTTGTTTGCTTTGCTCTTGAGTTTCGTTTAGGCTTCCTCCAATTCTCATCATCCTCGGTCTTTTTAGGTCGCAGCACAATGTGGCGTGATCCGGTTCTACTTCTCTCACGTACCATATGCATATCAAATCTTCGAGGTTACTTTGCTCCCTTCCAAAATGCAAGTACCAAATTTCTTGGGGGTAATCCTGCAAAATACAGAGCCAAAAAAATCTAAGGCCCTGTTCGTTTGGGGTATAAGGAGGAATGGAATAAGGGGAATAAGCCCCCAACACGTTTCCCCGGGGTACGACTATTCCCCATTATTTCATCTCATTTCACTCTTATTCCTATCTTTATCCCACCTTACCTACCTTTATTTCACCTTATTCTCCTTATTCTTATCCTCCAACTAAACGGAGAATAGACCCGTATTCCCCTTATTCCCCATTCTTATTCCTGCTTATTCTCCTACCGAACGGGCCCTAAGGGTAAAAATCTAAACATATTTCGTTGCCGGGACTTGAACCCGGGTCTCTCGGGTGAGAGCCGAGTATCCTAACCAACTAGACTACAACGGAATTATGCTATTTTCGGAATGTGCATGTAAATGGCCATGCATAGTTTTCTGCAACGTACAATTGACATATTATTATTAATTTATTATTGCCAGTTTTTGAAGTTTCTCAATGGTACAAGGATTTGATAGCTAGAAATATATCTCGCATGTTAACTGCGCTTGTGATATTACAATGATAAATCCCCAAGCAGCCTCTATATCGGTTTGCAAGATAAGATCAAAATTATGTAATGGTTTGTGATCGAATGGTGAATAAATGGTTTGCTAATTCACCAAAGGAGATTGAAAGGTTGTATGTTGGCTTCACTTTGTTGGAAATATAAAAAAAAAGAAGACGAGTTCGATAAGGCATACGCTGCGCCTCACCTATATGCAAAATATGTTCTCCGCCTTGGAGCATGTATTGTGTTCCTTTACCTTCAAATGGGCGTGTTGCTCCACCTGCATGCACATATTTAGGTTCCATTCATTTCAATGTTGTTGGGCACCACACATGTATCTTAAGAAACCATCAATTGTTGCTCCGTGGGAATGGACTTTCACAGGGTATGTCTACCCGTGACATGTGACTCTTGTACATAGCACAGCATTCACTTGGAATAAGAAAAGAAAAATTGAACTACTCACCCTCATCCTAGCCTTTTCTTATTTCCTGAAATAATTACTCTTCTTTCTTTAAATAATGATTGGTATTTATCCTCATTCGCACTATCTATTCCACAATAATCACCTTTTTTTTGCATTCTCAAGTGCAAGTAACAAACATTGAAAACGGATAACTCCTTGTTAGACATTTACCCCACAGCACACGCGAACGAGAATACAGAATGAACACCCCCTTTGTTCCTTCATGTAAAATCTGTCTCGTGAGTTTTTTTTGCTTAATCGAGCGCTTCTTTTACACGGATCTTCTTTCCTGACACAAATGCACAATATCCAAACACCATTTTGAATCTAGGGACACATTTTCAGTCCATAAGAGAAAAAAATTACCTATCAAGAAAAGAAGTGAAGATACCGTATGGAAGATTAGTAATCCATTTTCTTGTTTGGTTCATATCTACTTAAGTTATAAAATATAACAAAAAAGAATAAGAAATAAGTGGCATTTATCTCATGTTCTTACTTGATTTATTTTAGAGATCAGAAATAAAAATTGCGTACAGAAAGACAAATGGATGATGTAATCATTATGCGACCATCTTGTTTAAAGATTGACTTAATCCAAATAATGGAATTTATTCTTCATCTAAACATGGATACCTAAGGAGGAGCTGTTTGTCTGTTGATACCAATGGAAATAATGTGGACACTGCAAAAACACCACATCATTGGAAAAAGAACCACATAAAAAAGGCATCTAGCCATGGGCAACCAAGTTCTTTTATAGCACGATATGAAAGTCTGTCATCCTTTTTTTATTTCCTTGTATACTTGCACTATCTGGATCAACAGCTTCTGCTTCGCAATTCAAAAAAATCCCTCATCACTTATGAATTGCATTTGTAAGAAACGAAATGCAAAAGCAGCTTTTCGTGGTTCCTAAGGCTTCAATGTCGCTTGTTATCTGTTCAAACTTAGAACTCCTCAGCGTAGATTTCTAGCTTCGCTCGAAAGGTCTCATTCACCGGTATATGACCGTGCCAGCTTTTGCGAATAACAGCAAAATGCAAAGGCCTTCTGTGTCACATATGGGGGAAATGTAAGAGGTTTCAATGGAGTCCCAACAATGAGATATGGGGCTTTTACTCTTTTTCTCTTTACAAATTGTGCATACAACTCATGAGAGGATACCAAATCAAAAGCCAAGAATTTCCCGATTACGTTTGCGATGCTGCTGGATAATGGACCACCCGAGGCGTCACTCCGGTACCTCTATCTTCCGGGAGACCCCCAATGTCATGCCGACGGCGACGAGTGTCTCCAATGATCTCTCACTATTGGCAAGCAAGTCTTCATCGAAATCAATGACATTCTGCAGTGACATAATTAGAAAATTAATTAGGATCGATGCATAAAAAATGAGCAGAGCTTTTTGTATATGGATCAAGAAATATCACAACTCACTGACAAAGCTGAACTCTTAGCTAATTCTGTTCAGTTTTGGGGAACTGTCGTAGTAACCCTGGAGACAACCAGATGGGATTTTTTTTGTCTTCCCTTTCAATATACTCGATATCGTCACGACTAGTTAGCATTTGATCAATGCATTTTACAAGAACGTGCACAACTTTTTATTTTTTGGAAAGCTGAAGGATCATTTATGAGTTAATGGGTCATGGATGAGAGGATCCATTAAATCATGTGGAACTTGTTAGAGTAATTTTATCATTTAGTATTTGTTTGTCCTCTTTATGTAAATTACCCATAGAGCTTTTCTCCTATATAAGAGAGCTCTAGGGTTAATGGAATTTTATCTCATTCATTCCTTTCAACATGGTATCAGAGCGACGGTCCTAGGCCGGAGTTTTGAAACCTAACCCTAACCCTAATCCTACCCCACCCGCCGCCCTTTCTCTCTCTCCTTCTCTCTTGATCGGCGCCGCCTCCTACGCCGCCGCACGCGCGGCTGCACCGCTGCTCGCCCATCGTTCCTGCCACTCGCTCATCGCCCCATCGCCCGAAGTCCCATCGCTCGGAGCCCCATCGCCTATCGCCCGGAACCCCATCGCTCGGAGCCTCATCGCGGCCTGGCGATCCTTGGCGATTCTCCTGTGCGTGTGACCTTACTGTGCGCGTGACCTTAGCGCGACCTTCCTGTGCGCGTGACCCTCCTACGCGCAAGGGTCCTGCACATATTCAT
Organism: Ottelia alismoides; assembly: GCA_037367405.1. Lineage (NCBI taxonomy): Eukaryota > Viridiplantae > Streptophyta > Magnoliopsida > Alismatales > Hydrocharitaceae > Ottelia > Ottelia alismoides. The sequence continues at coordinate 1,533,944 of JAZKJV010001396.1, forward strand.
CTGGTGCCCTCACGCAGGATCGAACTAGGGATCGCCCGGTGTCCTCCCATCGCCCTCAAGCAACAGGGTCTTCCCACATCTGAAGTCCTCTTCTCTCGCCTCAGGTGGTGGATGCGCATGTGCACTCAGGTAACTTGCAGTCCTGTGCAGTGTGTGCACTATATGTCCCACCTGTGCATGTTTGGATGCACATATCATGTGCACATGTAATGTGCAGTCCTGTGCAAACTTCATGAGTACGTGCACTATACGTCCCATTTGTGAGTGTGTGGATGCACATGTTCTGTGCATATGAGTTGTGGTTTGAGTCTATGAACAAGTAGACATTGTCGTCTGAGTATTTAACCCCAGTTACAGGTTATTGTTGTCGTCATGTCAGACAACAAGGTAGATTTTCCATCTGTGGGTGCCTTCAAAGGTTCCACACCCATTGCCTTTACTACGTGTTACAAGGCGGATCTATCAGAATGGATCATGGATTCAGGTGCATCACACCATCTCTGTGGTGACAGAGGTCAGTTTAGTGTCTTTCATCCTGCTCAATCTGAACGATCGGTGGTGATAGCTGATGGTACATATTCCCCTATTACTGGTCAGGGGGAGGTGCAGTTGACTCCTACCTTGAGACTGTCCAATGTTCTCTATGCACCAAAGTTTTCGATGAATTTGCTGTCTATTAGTCAACTCACCAAAGATTTACATTGTCGTGCTATATTTGACCCATCTACTCTTGTGTTTCAGGACATATTAACGGGCAGAGTGATTGGGACTGGCCGTGAGCAAGGGGGTCTTTATAGACTGGTGCAATCTTCTTATGCTGGTGTCTCTTCTATGAGGGCTGGATCGGTGTCACCCTACACTTGGCATCTTCGATTTGGCCATCTTCTGTTGCAAAAGATGGTCCATATTCTTCCACAGATTTCTCCCAAGTCTAATTTTCAGTGTGAGGCATGCTAACTTGGCAAACATCACAGGTCGTCTTTTCCGAGTCGTATAGGTCCAAGTCATCATGGTCTATTTGAGCTGCTACATTTTGATATTTGGGGTCCCAGTCGTGTCCCTGATCTTCAAGGGCACATGTTTTATCTTGTTGTTGTCGATGATTTCTCTAGACTATCTTGGATCTTTCTTAAAAATAAATCTGATGCTGGTGATGTTATTCAGTTGTTTCTTATTGAAATAAAAAATATTTTCTCTGCTAAAGTGAAGTGCATACGGTCTGACAATGCTCTAGAGTTGTGCAGTACCCAATTGTCCAAATTTCTTATGTCTCATAGGATTGTGCATCAGACGTCGTGTGCTTATACCTCCCAACAGAATGGGGTGGCTGAACGGAAGCATCGTCATTTGTTGGATATGACCAGAACCCTTTTGATTCAGAGCCGTGCCCCTCACTCCTATTGGGGGGATGCGGTTCTCACTGCCTGTTATCTTGTTAATCGTATGCCTTCGACAGTGTTAGGGGAGAAGATTCCGTTCTTGACTGCGTTTCCCGAGAAGGATCTTTTCTCCCTAACACCGCGTGTTTTTGGGTCTGTTGCATTTGTTCATTGTTTTTCTCCTGGTCTTGACAAGCTCTCTCCCAGAGCTGTCAAATGTGTTTTTGTGGGTTATTCCAAAACCCAGAACGGATATCGGTGTTTTGATCCAGTGAAACGAAGGTACTACGTCAGTGCAGATGTCACCTTTTTTGAGTCCATTATGTATTTTTCTCCTACAGGTGACAGACTCACTCACTCAGAGGAAGGAGATGACATCTATGTGCCGCCTCCACCCCCATCTGTTCCATGCTCTAATCTACCACCACAGTCTACTCCACCACCACCACAGTCTACACCACCGCCACCACCAGCTATTGTTCATTATCCTCAGGTCTATCAGCGACGGCCCTCTGCTCATGTGCCTCCTCCATCATCCAGCACGCCCGAGGTATGTACTGATCATTTGAGTTCTACTGATGGCACAGGTGATTTGAATGCGCAGATGGATGTACAGGGTACTGATGTACAGGGTACTGATGGTACTGTCACTCCTCCAGTTGATGACCTACATATACCTATTGCTCATAAACGGCAGAAGCGTGCTCGGACGATGAATCCCAGATATGGGATGGATTTTTGCTCTCAGGCGTCGTTGGAGCGGTTGTCCCCGGACTTTCGCAAGTTTGTTGTTGGGTTATCGGCAGTACACATCCCACGGTCTTATCAGGAGGCCCTACAGAGCAACCCGTGGCGTTTAGCTATGGAAGAGGAAATGGCGGCGTTGCAGTCACGTGGTACGTGGAGTGTTGTGCATCCTCCACCAGGTGCGTCCGTTGTCGGAAGCAAATGGGTCTTTACTGTTAAACATCGGGCAGATGGTACGGTTGATAGATACAAAGCCAGGTTGGTTGCTCGTGGGTTCACCCAAACATATGGGGTGGACTATCAGGAGACGTTTTCTCCAATAGCCCGTCATTCTACCTTACGGATTCTCATTGCAGTTGTTGTTGTCCGCGACTGGCCCCTATTTCAGCTTGATGTCACGAACGCCTTCTTATATGGTGACTTGCAGGAGGAGGTCTATATGCAACAGCCGCCAGGTTTTGCTGCTGAGGGGGAGTCCAGTATGGTGTGTCGTCTTAATAAGGCCATATATGGCCTGAAGCAGAGTCCACGGGCTTGGTTTCAGAAGCTCTCGGAGTTGATTGAACAGAAGGGTTTCGTCAGATCTACAACAGATCATACTCTCTTTGTAAAGAGAGACCAGCGAGGTACTGTGATCATCTTAGTGTATGTTGATGATATTGTTATTACAGGCAGCAATGAGCAGGGGATTCAAGCAGCCAAGGAGTTTCTTGGCGAGCAGGTCGTTATGAAGGATTTGGGTACACTTCGCTACTTTTTGGGGCTGGAGTTTGCACGAAACAGGCAAGGTATGGTAATGACACAAAAGAAGTATGTTACGGATCTCTTATCTGAGACAGGTATGGCAGGATGTAGACTAGCTGCTACTCCTATGGATTCTAATGTCAAACTTTATGATGATGACTCTGAAGAGGTAGACAAGAGACGATATAGAGAGCTAGTGGGAAAGCTCTTGTATGTCACTATTACCCGACCGGATATAGCCTTTGCGGTTAATAGGGTAAGCCAATTCATGGAGCAACCCAGGCAGGCTCACATGAATGCTGTTTTTATGATCTTGAGATATCTGAAGTTGTCTCTAAGCACTGGTCTTCTGTTTAGAAGAGATACCTCGATATCTGTCACAGGTTATGCTGATGCAAACTATGTTGGGTGTCCTAATGATAGAAAGTCAACTTCAGGCTTTATTGTATTTGTTGGCAGCTCACCAGTAGCTTGGAAGAGTAAGAAGCAAACTGTAGTGGCTAGATCTAGTGCAGAGTCAGAATATAGGGCAATAGCCCAAGGTAGTGCTGAGATGATGTGGGTTAAATCAGTTTTAACTGATTTAACTATTGATGTTCCTCTTCCCATGCATCTGAAATGTGATAACCAAGCAGCTTTGTTCATAGCCAATAATCCAGCCTTCCATGAGAGGACGAAGCACATTGAAGTGGATTGCCATTATACACGGGACTTAATTCAAAAAGGGCTTATTTCAACTTCTCATGTATCATCAGGAGAGCAGGTTGCAGACATGTTCACCAAGGCCCTTGCCAGGGGTCCATTTCATCTTTGTTGTTCCAAGCTGAGCATGTTGGATATATATGCTCCAGCTTGAGGGGGAGTGTTAGAGTAATTTTATCATTTAGTATTTGTTTGTCCTCTTTATGTAAATTACCCATAGAGTTTTCCTCCTATATAAGAGAGCTCTAGGGTTAATGGAATTTTATCTCATTCATTCCTTTCAACAGAACTATATATGATACTCATCCCCCTTTTGTTCTATCGTTAATAAAAAGAAGACAACCATAACTGCATGTGAACGCTAGGGTCTTCCCTCCCGCGATTTTCCCCTTCTGTTGAGAAGGGTTCTCCACGTAAATCCCTATGTTTTGTGGTTTGCTTCTTTTCTTTGTACTTTACATGGTATTTATAGCCTATCTGATTGATGCCTGGTTTTTATGGGTGTTATCTGGTATTCATGTTTTCTGCTGTCGTGGTTCAAGACTTCCATTGTTTCTTTGTCATCTCCCACAAAGCATGTGATTTCTTTTTGTATGAAACTTGATGCAATGTATTTGGTCCTTTAGAGTACCCAACGAGGTACTCAATGCAAGGTACTTGGTCTTTTTGTCATCATCACCGCATGTGATCGATCTCCATGACTTGATCGATCAAGAGTCAAGACAACCTCATGTTCCCCATCTTATTTGGCGATGTGATCAGTCATTCTTCTCGAAGTGATCTCTATCAAGGGTTTCGTCTTTATAAAGATGGACTGTGATCAATCACATGATACTACTGGTTGAGTGTGATCCATCATTAGATTCTGAGAACTGATCAAATCTCATAATCCAGGCAGTGATCAACCACGTCCATCTTTTTGATCTATCATGCTTGATGTCACCGATTCAAAATCCTGCTATCGATTTCGACCGAATCTTTGTGATGTTAGCTAATCCGTAGCTAACCAACCATCCCGAATAGAACGGTCACGGACGCGCTGCAATTCTTCGCAAACTCCTTCTTGCTAGCATACCGACGCTTTCAACACAAACACGAGCACGAACTCCGGATCGATTAAGAATGCTCAAGAACTCAACAACGCAATCACACAAGAACGGACACAAAGCTACTCTTTATTAGAGGGGGAACTCGCTCTGGAGTGGGGTGTGTACAAATGAACCATCACCTCTCCTTTTATACAAGACTCAAGGCAACCCAAGGGACTCTTATTATTATATTTACAATAATGACAATTAAGATGACTCAAGACTCTTCGAGTTCCGTGGCAACCTTTCGCATTCCACAGCAATCTTTCGTCTTCCTGTCTCTTTGACTCCCTTGTTATTCTTTCGTCTTCTCGCACGATTGATGCCACATCAACCGCCCAGTCATCAGCATACTCCAGCTCCAACGCTTGTTGATGCAGCTTTGCCGTAATTCACCGAGTGCCACCGAACACTCGGTCTTGTGCCAAAGGGAACCCACAGCCTCCGGACCTTTGTGCAGTAAACCCTTCCTTAGCGTTCTGCATGCTAAGGGGAAGTCCTCCAGAACTTTGCTATTGTGACCTCCAAACCACTTTCGTACGCGTAATACCGAGCATGCTCGATAGTGCTCGTACTCAGCATATGGAACGCTTTAAGTCATTGTGGATCGCCACACATCAGTACCGATACCGCGTGCCTTCGTGCGTACACATATGAGATCGTACCGCATTGCTCCTCAATGCATACAGTTTCACTGCATACCATTCTTCTACGCTCACGTACGTACTGTTGTGTGCATCCGTTGTCATGTTTGGCATTGCAGTCAGTACTCGTTGTGTTCGCACTGCTACAAGCTCTACGACACTCTGCTATCAAGCCAGTGTCCTGTGTGATGCTTCTCTACTCCCGTGGATAACCTCCGTAATACCCACGAATCTCTAGACTTCTCATGAAGTCAACTTCATCGATCATTCTCGAGCATCTCACTACCGTGTCTGTACGATCATTCTCGATCACGGAATTTAGGGGTGTGACAAGCCTCACCCACCTGAAAAATCGGTTGTCCTCAACCGAGCATTCCCTCTTCAGTTAGTATCCCGTCACGATCCTCCAACCGTAACGTACCTCTTGATGCAGCTCAATTGGAAGGGTGGTGCTGTCTTGCACCATCGCCCTTCGTACACATGATCTTCTGACGAGCCACGTCGCTCCATGACTTGATCTTCAACGTGAAAAGTGGAGCTTCCTTGTTAGCTCTCATTTTCGGTATATCCTCCGCGGATCCAGCATCTCAATCGTTGGTTTGTGTCAGCTCCAACTCCACATGTAGAGTACTCACCTCCACACTAACTCGTTGAAGATCACGATCGTTCCCTGTGGGTATCCCCGCATCTTAGGAAATGAACACCTCTTACGCTCTGAGCGTCTTTGGTATCTTGCCTCCTCCAAGATCGTTGGTGGTGTGGTTCGTCACCACTCCACCCCCATGGACGTGTAGCCTACTGTCCATGTTGTATTACCCTCATACGTTCTTCATCTCCTTTTAACGTACGGATGTTCTCCTATCCGTGGCTTCGGCTATGCATTTACAATACACACATAGGTGCTCAGTACACACATGTGCACTCCTGTGGCTCCTCGATCGAGCCTTAGCACCTCCAAAGCTCTTTGTTGTGGAGTTCCCTCCCTGTACCGAATTCGAAGCTCCAGCTCGAAGTGACGTGAGGCGTACCTTGAGCATAACACCAATTGCTTCCAAGCGCACCTCACCTTCTTCTTCCCCCTCTTTCGTACGGAGAGCGTTGAGCTTCTCTTTCTTTGGGCACTCTCGCGCCCAATGCAGTCCATCGCATATGAAGCATCCCTTCCTCCTGGGTTGCTCCTTCTTGGAGTACTCTCGTTCCTCCATACGTTGATTTTGGACAATGCCTTTGCCCTTGTACTTCGACCGTGCCTTCAGCTTACTGGTGGACTCATTCTCTTCAGCATTGTGGTCTGTTTAGGCACCGTAGTCGACCAACGCAACTGTCACCACGATCGCTGATTTCAGGTCCTTTACGTCATGCCTCCGCAGTTCGGCTTGCGCCCAGCTCTGCAATCCAATCGTGAAGTTGAACAGCTTGTCCTCCTCTAACATCCCCTTGATGTCCACTTGCAAAGACGTGAACTACTTCATGTATTCACGAACCGTGCATGTCTACTTCAGGCGTCGAAGAGCTTCCTGTGCGACCCATGCAGTGTTCTTCGACAGGAACTGCTCCTTCAGTTCCGTGACTAGATCGTCCCACATGGAGATCCTTGGTCTTGCCTTATCTGCTGCATGGCTCCTCCACCAGAACTTGGCGTCGCAATGGCCTCAAATTTCAGCAAAATTTGGTCGAATTTCTGTCGAATATCGATATCCAGTCGAAATCGAAATTCGACCGAAATTACCAAAATGACTGAAATATGGGGGTCCTAGTACAAAAAATGATCGAAATGACCGAAATTCCGGTCGAAATTCCACCGAAATTCTGTTTTGGTCGATACCGAAATGGTGACCGAAACTGACATTTGGGGCCTTGGGCGTCGCTCGACATGTACATCGATGCCAAGCTGACCTTCTCGACTTCCCTCGTCTTGGTCGCCTCGAAATAAACTTCCATATCCCATAGGAAGTTCTCCAAATCCTTCGCACTCTGCGTACCAGTGAAGGGTTTGGGTTCAGATACCTTGCATCACGACACCTATGTGGAGTCTCCGCTATTTGCCAATGCCTTCTGAATGAGGGAGATCTGACTGCGTAGATCCTCCATCATCGTGTTGAACGCCTCCAATTTGTCCTCCAAGGACTTGATCAACTCTATTGAGCGTTAGGTCTCGTCCAACATCTGATCCTTCTGAAGAACGATCCTCCAAGATAACAATGTGGTGTGCATGAGTCCCAATGGTGGACTCCACTTCTGTCATCGCTTACTCCAATGTTGACACGCGCTCGGTGACACCCACCATCTTCGCTCTATTGATTGAAGATGAGCTTGCACCAACAAGTTCCTTTGCTCCCACGATCGACTACACCGACAGTCGCTCCAAGCTTAGCCCGCTTTCTTGCTCGCTTTCTTGGTACCAACCAAGCTCTAATACTAACTGTCACGGGGTCAAAATTCCGCTATCGATTTCGACCGAACCTGTACGGTGTTAGCTAACACGTAGCTAACCTACCTTCCTGAGTAGAACAATCATGGACACGCTCAACTCTTCCCGAACTCCTACTTGCTAGCGTACCTACGCTTCCAACACAAACACGAGCACGAACTCCAGATCGCTAAAGAACGCTCTAGAACGCTCAAGAACTCAATAACGCAATCACACAAGCACTAGCACAAAACTATTCACTTTATTAGAGTGGTAACTTGCTCTGGAGTGTGGTATGTACAAATGAGCCACCACCTCTCCTTTTATACAAGACTCAAGGCAACCCAAGGGACTCTCATTATTACATTTACAATAATGACAATCAAGACAACTCAAGACTCTTCGAGTTCCGTGGCAACCCTTCGCGTTCCACAACAACCTTTTATCTTCCAGTCTCCTCAACTCCCTTGTTATGCTTTCGTCTTCTCGCAGGGTTGACGCCACATCAACCACGCTGTCATCATTACACTCGTGCTACAACAGTGCTGATGCAGCTCTGTCGTAATTCATCAAAAGCCACCGAACACTCGATCTTGTGCCAAAGGGAATCCGCGACCTCCGAACCCTCGTGCGGTAAACCCTTTCTTAGCGTTCTGCATGCTAAGGGGAAATCCTCCAGAACTTCGCTATTGTGGCTTCCATACCACTTTCGTACTCGTAATACCGAGCATACTCGACAGTGCTCGTGCTCAGCATATGGAACGCTCCATGCCTTTGTAGATCGCACGCATTAGTACTGATACCGTGCGCCTTCGTGCGTACGCCTATGTGATTGTACCGTATTACTCCTCAATGCATACCGGTTCTGTTATAAAATATGAAGCGGAAGCGGAAATGATAAACATATCATAAATCTAGAAATATGAAACTGGAAGAACAAAGATTTAACGTGGAACCCTACTCCGTGAGGAGCGGGATGAAACCATGGGAGAAGCCCTCAAAGGGGCGGATATTGCATTCCTTTTTCTCAATGAGTACAGGAGGTCTGGGGCTCCTTATATAGCCTCTCCAGAGCCTCCAAGTCCTACCACTAGACGATGTGGGACTAAACACTGGATGGGGTAAATGGATCTTCTCCAGGATCCATTTACCCTGCTTACAACTCAATGGGCGCACAACCAAATACTCTAACACTCCCCCTCAAGCTAAAGCAAGCAATGCTCAACTTGGACAAACAGAAAGAGACTCAACTCAACGCTACATGACACTACGGACAATATCAACCCAACACGCACATTGCTGCAGTCGAGGACGTTGCTTCTCATGCCATGCAGGTGAGGAGGACGAACGGGCTGGAGTGTGAGTCAACTGAATCTCCTCGTCGGAGAGCATGTGCTCTGAACTGCGCCTGTCAGAGTATTGCAACTGGAATGAGTCTCCTCGTCGGAGTACTCTGGCCCGCCACAATAATGTGGACAACTGCTCCATCTCTGAAAAGGGCCGAACTGAAAAGGTGTCGTGGCTGTGCAATCCTCGTCGGAGTCCACGGTCGATGGAGAATGGAGACTGAAATAAGTCTCCTCGTCGGAGAACTCGGCTCAGAGAATGATGCACTACTCTGGTGTCCCTATGATACCGCATGAAAACCCTGGCCCTCAATGGCATAGGGAATGGTCCTCTGCTCTGGAGTCCCTATGGCTCACATGAAAACTCTGGCCGAACAACAAGAAGAAGAATGATGGGGACCACTACAAATGATGGCAACATATGTTCATCTGAAAATGACCGCAATCATATGTATGTCTGAAACTGGACTCAGAATTAATCGTCGAGTCTGAATCTGCGCATCAAACTGGGACTCAGAATCTGAACGTCGAGTCTGGAATTGCGCATGGAGAATCTGAACTGTAGAGTCTGAGAATCTGACTTGGTCTGGATAATCTGCATCTGGCATCTGAATCTCTGATATCTGGAGAAAACCAGTGACTCTACATATACACTCCCCCTTTCTCCTATACTTGTCGGAAAAACATGGATGTCGACCAAGTTGGGAGAAGACAACAATGATGGGGACAAAAACAAACACTTAGCCGATCACAACTTTGTCGGCTTTTCAAAACTTTCATCATTTTTTTATTCATTTTTTTATAAGTCGTTTAACTCTTTTTTTATCGGCGTTTGCAACTTTTTTTTGAAATTGCGTGCGGCTTTTTTTTCAACAACGTACAACTTTTTCAAATGTACGTGCCCCTTTTTTTTTTAAATGCGTACGGTTTTTTTTGTACGCGACTCTTCATCTTTTTTTTTGTCGACCCACTTGGGCCGTTGAATATACGCCAACCCACATTTTGGGCTCAAATAAAACTGTGCACCCCTTTGTTTTTATATGCTGCAGCCCACAGTGGGCTCTCATTTTCATTCACCCCCTCTTGTTTTAAAAAAAATTTCTTATAAATCCACGGCACCCTAGGGCTCCTAACAGGGAACCCCACCTTTTTTTTATTTCTGCGCCGCCATCGAGAACGAGAAGAAGGGGGGTTTGTCCTGGGGATGCGTCGCCGCTTCAGATGATTTGACGGACGGCGATGGAGATGCCCGCACGCTCTACCAGGATGGAGCGCCACTGTGCAGGCGAGGGGAGATGCGGTCGGAGGAGGGTGCTGTGCGGCACCGCCTGGATGGCAGGACTCGTCGCCTGCGCTGAGTGTTGGGGCGGCGCGCGATCAGATGGGCTGCCGCTGTAATGAGGGTGCCACTGTAGGCGCGAGATAGGAGGATGCCTCCGCCACTGAAGGCAAAGGGCGGCAGTGGGGATGGCGTCGCCTGGCAGGGGGCAACACGTCACACGCGAAGGCGTTCAGGTGGCAAGGTGATCTGCAGGCTCGCCGCCAGGAGAACGAGTAAGGCCCGGGTCGCCGTTGGGGAGCCCGCAAGGGCAGGAGGGGCCTGGAGATGTCATGGAGGGGCGCGGGGAAGCAGGAGTTCCGCCTGGGTACTTGGGGTCACACGATATGGAGATGGGAGAAGCGCCTGTGAGGCACGCTACGAGGAACAACGCCGGGTCGGGAGCTCCGCCAGGGAGATGTGAGGTCTCGAGGATCGGATGGGTGCTTCCAGCGTGAAAGAGAACTGCAACGTGGGGCTCATGCCTGGATCTGCATTTAGGGCTTCGATCAAAGCTCTCGAATGACGTGAACAAACTCATGGTTCCAGGGAACAAACAAAAAAACTCAGAAACAACTTCTCTTGATTTTGCAGAATGACAATCACACGAGTCTTGATTGCAAACTCGGATTACAAGAAAACCCTAGTAACATAAACTCGAACCGATGAAGAACATGAAATCCTCGAGAAACGAACCCGCTCTGATACCATGTTATAAAATATGAAGCGGAAACGGAAATGATAAACAGAGCATAAATCTAGAAATATGAAACTGGAAGAACAAATATTTAACGTGGAACCCTACTCCGTGAGGAGCGGGATGAAACCACGGGAGAAGCCCTCAAAGGGGCGGATATTGCATTCCTTTTTCTCAATGAGTACAGGAGGTCTGGGGCTCCTTATATAGCCTCTGCAGAGCCTCCAAGTCCCACCACTGGACGATGTGGGACTAAACACTGGATGTGGTAAATAGATCTTCTCCAGGATCCATTTACCCTGCTTACAACTCAATGGGCGCACAACCAAATACTCTAACAGCTTCACTGCATACCGCCCTTCTACACTCACGTACGTACTGTTGCGTGCATCCGTTGTCATGTCTTGCATTGCTGTCTATACTCGTTGTTTTCCCACTGCAAGCTCCACGACACTCTGTTATCAAGTCAGTGTCCTCTGTGATGCTTCTCTATTTTCATGTACGGTTGATCCTCCAGACTCCCGTAGATAACCTCCGTGATACCCACCAATCTCTAGACTTCTCTTGAAGTCAGCTTTATCGATCATTCTTGAGCATATCACTACCGTGTCTGCACGATCATTCTCGATCACGGAATTTAGGGGTGTAATACTTGATGCATGACGACATCCAGATCAATCATCTATATTTTTGTGATTGCTCATCTTGGTCACATGTTTGTTATCACAATGGATATGAGGACGATCCTCGAGAATATGTATAGCCACATAAAGATAAACAGATACGTTATCAACTAGCAAACTGGACTTCCGTATGCATAATCTAAGTAAATAGAATTCAAGACATAGGAATTACCCCTACCAAAATGTCCTTAGGCATGGCTTCCTTTCCAAATGGCACCATCTCCACCATCATTATTAGCACTGTCTTAATCCTCTATGAGCAACACCCACCATAGGACAACTCTTTATGCCTGACACCATTAATGAAACATACTACACTATAATAATATTTGTACGCTCGATGCCCATTTGACCTGCAATGAAAGAAAACCTCTCCAAAACGAGCAACAACCAAAATTTACCATTAATCCCCCTCATCCATGATATTAAATTTCGCGAAATTTCGGTCTCGACAGGGAGGGTCTTTCGAAACACCTATATATATTGATTTCCCGGATTTCGACCGAAATGGGTCGAAATATCGGTGATATCTCGACATTTCGACCCATATCGGTCGAAATTCATGTTTTCAGTTCAAAATTTCTCGGATTTCGACCGATATGGGCGAAATTTCACCGATACCTAGGTAAATCAACGATATTAACCATGTGATCTTAATTTTAATCATTTTACTATCTATTTAGTATTTACCAATTCTCTAAATCAAAACACATCATGATTTATATATTTTCTTTCCTGGGCCCCCCCAACCCCTCAGGCTCGCTGACCGGGCAGCGAGACCCCCGTTCTGGTAGGGTATGGTGCAACAAGGGGGATGCATACAAATGTTTCATCAACGTAGGGAGCTTCACCTCCCCTTGCAAATAGAGATGAAACAACTCTATAGATTCTAGAGATCCGCTATAGCTTCTTTGCTTCACTCCTTTGTCATTTGTCTTTGTAAAATATATCATCTTTGTTGTAAGTCTATAAATAATTATGTAATTCACTAGAACTTGCAATTCACTAGAACTGCGCCTACGACCGTTATTTCTATGAACTAAACATTGTCTTATTAAGCATTATCTACATTTTAGAATAAAAAATACTCATCAATTTTTCTGAACAAAAAGACATCTTATAAGTATTTTTAACTTAGTTATTTTAATTTCGATTCCAATATCTATGAGTCAACTCAACGATATTCCCCGATATGTGCGATATAAGGCATATGGATGAGAGATGTATGATATAAGTGTGCATTTGTTAGCTATTATTGTTTTAAGAACTTGGATTTAATGATATTCATTTCCAATATGTATCAATCAATAAACAACCTTAACAATGAAATGACTGTTATGACCGATATATGCAATATAAGGCATATGGATGAGAGATATGTGATATAAGTACGCATTTGTTAGCTATTGTTGTTTTAAGAACTTGGATTTAATGATATCCATTTACAATATGCATCCATCAATAATCAGCCTTAATATAACGAAATGATTGATATGATCGATATGATCGATATGTGCGATATAAGGCACATATATGAGCAATATGTATGATAAAACTGTGTATTTGTGAGCTATTATTGTTGTAAATAACTTGAAAGATCTTAATTTGCAAAAAAATGGTCGAAAAATGACTTTTCGAGCCATTTTCGAAATTTCCACCGAAATCGTCGAAATTTCCCGAAATATCGGCGAAATTTCGGTACTGGAGATGACCGAAACGAAATCGAAATCGAGATTTCGAACTTTGCCCTCATCCCTCACTACCTCGATCTACTGAAGACATCACCCTAATCTCCACTCTGTCACAGGTTAAGGAGAAGTGCGAGACGAAGTGTTGGTCTCGGAAGGGTCCGATCCAAGAGAAGAAGAAAGGCCAAATTGTTGATCAGTCTTGTAATGCTTCAACACATCTGACATCCATAGAGATGTATGTCTACCATCACTGCTATAAGCCAGGATTCTGGAATAGTAACCATCCATAATATCTAAAGTCCTTAGAGAAGGACAAAAGTATAACACTATCGAATAAGAAATCAACATTCATCATTGAAACCAACTTACTCGTAAGACGAGAAGGAAGTTGGATTGTTGATTCCGGTGCTTCTGTACATGTATGCAATCAGTTACATATTTTCAAGACACCAGAAATCTTGATGTAGGGGAGATAGTTATCCATATAGGATCCGATGCAACTGCTGCAGCGATCACTATCGGGACATGTAGACTATCATTATCCAATGGGAGAGTCCTTGATATTAGAAATTGTCTCTATGTACTGAATGTTAGAAGGAACTTACTATCTGTATCTAAGTTGGTTAGACATGGAAACACTTTCCTTTTCTGTAATAAACTTGTCATAAATCGTTATGGAAATTTTATAGCAGATGGTTCTCTAACACATGGTGGACTCTACGAAGTAAACATGCATGATTGTGTTATGAATGTCAATACCACTGATAACATTAACATTAGTAATAATGTTAAAACTGCTAAACGATCAAGGGAGGATGGAGAGCATTTAACTATGATCTGGCATCAAAGACTTGGACATGTGTCTGTTAATAGGATCAACAGACTGGTAAAGGATGGACCTCTAGATTTCTTAGAAGTATGTGATTTACCAACTTGCGAACATTGTATTCGTAGGAAAATGTCCCGGACATCCTTCTCTAAGAAAGGTGAACGATGTGAAGGTATATTGGACCTGATACATACTCATGTATGCAGTCCCTTTCGTACTGCGACTCGAAATGGACATCAATATTATATAATCTTTACTGATGCCCATTTTCGATATGATTTTGTCTTCTTATTACGTCACAAACATGCAACCTTTGAAAAGTTCAAAGAACTCATGACTTTGGCTGAGAATCAAACAAGAAAGAAGATAAAACATATTCGATCTGATCGAGGTGGCAAATACCTCTCAGATGAATTCAAAGAATATCATAAAGAGAGAGGAATTTCAATCCCACTCCTCCAGGTACTTCTCAACTCATCGAAGTTGCAGAGACGCAACAAAACCATGCTGGATATGATGAGAACAATGATGAGTAAAGCAAACTTACCTCCCAGATTTTGGGGACATGTCGTAGAGACTACAACTTATGTCCTAAACAAGATTCCATCTAAATCTGTACCCAAAATCCCTCATGAGCTTTGGTATGGCACAAAGCTAAGTGTATGACACTTGAGGATTTGGGATTATCTGGTTCATTCTAAAAACGTGGATCATGCAAGCCGGAATCCCGCACTAGAGAGTGCCACTTCATTGGATACGTAAAGAACGGTATTGGATACCAACTTTATGATCTTGAGACTCAAAATGTATTTGTTTCTAGAGACGACAATTTCTGGAAGATGAATTCCTCAGAAGTCAAGAAAATAATTAAGTTAAGGAACCAATCAAATCTAGCAAGACTGACGAAGTTCATACACCAGAAACTGAAGAGATAGTTGAAAATGACATGACCGTACCTCCCAAGAGTTCTAAGGTTGTAAGACAACATGAAAGGTACGGATTCCATGTATCAGAAGAGACTGATAATGATCCAACTTCATTTTATGAAGCTTTGGGTGATTGTGAAATGGATAGATGGATGCAAGCAATGAAGTCTGAGATATACTCCATGCACAAGAATGGTGTATGGACCCACAAAGATATACCTAAAGGGGCTAAACCCATTGGGTGCAAATGGATCTTCAAGAGAAAGAAGGGATCCGATGGGAGTGTAGAGACCTTCAAAGCATGGCTCGTAACCAAGAGTTACACAGAGAAAAAGCATCGATTACGATGAAACATTCTCTCATGTGGCCATGCTTAAATCCATCAAGGCATTGCTTGCAATAGCTGCACACCTGGAGTCTGGTAGATGGATGTCAAGACCGCTTTCTCAATGGTACCTCGAAGAGGATTTCTATATGGAGTCCCAGGGCTTCATAGCTGAGTAAGGTAAAGTGTGCAAGTTAAAGAAATCCATCTATGGGCTCAAACACGCTTCTCGTAGTTGGAACATCCGATTCGATGAAACCATAAAGACGTGATTTCGTGCAGAATCCGGATGAACCATGTGTGTACAAGAAGCTAAGCGGGAGCGCCATCGTGTTCATTGTGCTTTACGTAGATGCCATCTTTATCATTCGAAATGATACATGGATAATAACTAGTGTTCAGATCTTGTTATCCAATACCTTTGAGATAAAAGATCTCGGAGAAGCCTCTTACATCTTGGGTATGAAGCTGTTCGAAAACAGACAAAAGAGGATATTGAGGCAGTCACAACAAGGATAAATCAAGAAGATCTTGGAAAGATTCAGTATGGATAATTTCAATAAATGTTTCTTTCCCTTAAGACATGGTATTCACCTATCTAAAATGATGTCTCCTCAAACTGTTGAAGAGAAAAAAGCCATGTTCGGATGTCCTTACGCATCTGTTGTGGGAAGCCTGATGTATGCCATAATGTGTACTAGACCAGATATCATCTATGCAATGGGAGTGGTAAGCCGTTACCAATCCGACTATGGAGAGAAACACGGGACTACAATGAAGAGCATCTTCAAGTACCTAAGAAGAACTCAAGACTACATCTTGATTTTTGGATATAATGATCTCCAAGTCTTAAGGTACACTGATTCGGATTTCCAATCAGATATGGATGATAGGAAGTCTACTTAAGGGTTCCTAATTTTGTTGGACGATAGTGCTTTGTGAGCTAAGTGTAGCAAGAAGCGGGACACTATGGTTGTTTCAACAAAGTAAAGCATTGACTGCAGAAGATGCGGCAATTACATTGGATGTAGTTAATGTTCACTTGGGCTATGCAAGTTTGTAACAGAACTTGGCATCTCCCAGATCTGAGACGAGGTCTGACACCTGAAGAATAGATGTTCCAAGTCTTCTTCATTGCACCGCGAGCACATGAGATCACCAGTATGAAGAATATTGCCACATCTTTTCTTTGTCGTAATACGACCAATTCTGGTAAGCCGAAGGAAAAATTTAATCTTTTACTGGATCTTTGATTTCCAAATGATTGTAAAGTCCCAAGCTTGCTTTGTCTGATTCCCACTTTCTCCATGTGCGAAGAGGTTGTAAGCCATCTTAACAGTAAACTTCCTGATAGTCCATGTAAATTGGTCTCGACATCTAGTTGGTCTGCCCAGCTCCTCCAGAGTAACAAACAAGAGCATGTAGTTCTGGAAACATTGTTCAGAAAGCGACGTTGTGAAATAGGGGTTCCATACACCGTCCAAGAAAACCTCTGCCACCACACCCGTTCTGTTCATAGAGAGCGGAAAAAGACGTGGGAATTGTTCCTTTAAAGCCCTAAGGCCCATCCAGTCATCCATCCAGAAACTAAACGATTCACTATTGCCAAGCACAGGTTGTAGCACCTCTCTTAGGCTGGAAAGGGACTCCCTCAACCCTAACCACAGGGAGGAAGGATACCTAATGGGCGACAACTGCAAATCTCCCTCAATCAAGTATATCTTCTGCAGTAGCCTAGACACCAAGTCCTCCTCGACTCCCCACAGCCTGATGGCCCATTTGGAAATCAAAGTTTTATTCATGTGTTGAAGCCTAAGAATGCCGAGCCCACCATCCGTTTTCCTTCGAGTCATTACCTCCCACTCCAAATGATGCATCCCTCTATGTTGTTGCTTACCATCAGACCAAAGAAACCTCCTCATAATACGCTCCATCCGCACCCAAATTCCCACCCTATTTATCGTGATTTCTTTTTTATATTCATTATGAGTACTAGAAATTATAATTTCTGAATGCATAAATTGTTGTGCTACATTTTCGAGTTCATGCGATCAACTAACATTATTTTGGCAAAATGTTAAATATTCTGTATTTTCTGTGATGCGTAGTAAATAATTTTTTATTTACTCCCTTCAAGGATAAATACATAAACCTCCATAGGTCTAGAGACTAAAGTCCTGAATCATCCTCCATACTTCAATTCTTCCACTATTTTGAGAAGGATCACTGTTGCTATCAAGAATGTATCAGTTACGGGTGATTTTTGTATTTCATGTTTTATAGTTGTTTTCTTGCTTGATTATCTATATGGTTGATCTACACTCACTTCTGTTACACTTAACAAACCAGTATCAGAGCTCGGAGGTTTGTTTGAAGCAAGGAGGATATGGTGTCGCACAATATGAAGATTGAGAAGTTCTCCACCAAGAATGACTTTGAACTCTGTCATGCCCAGATGTGTTCCTTTCCTAGAAAGAGGGGCATCTGGGCATCATTGGACGACGATAGCATGCAGGTGCTTAAACCCTCAGAGCACGAGGAAAATGCACACTCAATTATAGTGTCTAGTGCACGAGATCATTGCTAAGGTCACCAACGAGAAGACTATCATGAGTTTGTGTTTGAGACTTGAGAGTCTCTACATAATGAAGTCTTTGCCCAACACGTTGTTAAAGTAACCTCTATTCTTGCTATGTATGCAAGAAGGTCCCCTGCTTAAAGAGCATATAGACTATTTAAAAATGTTTCTTTTAAATTTGAGAAATATAGATGCCAAAATAAAGGATAAGATGTTGCTTTGGTTTTACTGGTTTTGGTATTGCTATTGTTTGAGCAATGAGAATTATGTTCAATCATTTATAGTCGGCAAAAAAGAGATTGCCTTAAAAGAGTCTCGGTTGAGTCTTCATACTCATGAACTTCATCACATATCTTCTACAAACCATGGGGAAACGAATGTTGAGGGGTTAGCAATTGATCAATGAAAAAAGATTGGTGCCCTATACAAGTATCAAAAGAAGGGAAAATCAACAGAAAAATCAAAGAAAATCAATTAGAAGGATGTCGACAACTACAGTAAGGAACCAAGTCATTGGAAGAAAAATCGCCTAAAGAAAAGGCTACAATAGCCACAATAACTGAAGGGCAAGATGATTATGTACTTAGTGTCATGGATCAAACGTATTTAGAAGATATGTAGCTTCTTGATTCTGATTGTTTTTATTACATAACCATTAGCAGATATTGGTTTTCTACCTACAATAACATCAATGGTGGAAATGTTACCATGGGGAACGTTGCATCGTACAAAAAATATCGACATCTACTCTGTGAAAATCAAGATGCATGGTTAGAAGATAAGGATTCTTTCATAACATTGTCATGTTCCATACTTGAGAAAGAATATGCAATCCCTTAGAGTCTTGAGTCTAAATGGTATAGTTATAATGTTACATGAGAATTATTGCAAGTGAACAAAAAAGATACATCATCATCCATGGGATCAAGAAGAATACCTCTATATGTTTTATAGGGATTTACAATAGAGACAAGCAATCTCCCATGTAGTAGTATAAAATGTTTGGCAGTTTCATAGTTGGCTTAAGATTCAAAAGAAGCTCATATGATTGTTGTGTTTACCTTAGCAAGGTAGAGGATGGATCCTTCGTCTATCTTTTTTTACATTGATGATATCTTGATTGCTACTAAAAAGGAAAAGGCTATTGATGATTTCAATAAGTTTCTTCATTCAGAGTTCGGCATGAAGTATATGGGCGTGGCAAAAAAAATTGGGAATGGAAATCATTAGTGTTCGTGTTGAAGGAAAAATGTTCATATCTCAAAAGAACGATATTGTGAAGTTCTTGGCAAGATTTGGGATGTCCACAACAAAGCCCATTAGTACCCTATCCGTTCAAAATATTTATCCTTGAACATTTTTTGCATCTCAATCAAATGTAGAGAAAGACAACATGCCAAGGTTGTGTATGTCATGGTATGTGCAAGACTAGATATTGCCCATCCAACGAGTGTTGTTAACAGATTCATGGGAAATCTAGGAAAGGAGAAATGACACGCAATTAAGTATAATTTTAGGTATCTGGAGGAACATTTGGTCTCATCTTGGAAGTAATTTCAGAATGTTTAATTGTTGGATATTCAATTCATACTAAGCTATCTAGGTTGATAGGAGGTAACTAATGACATGTTATGTTTTTAGTTTAGAGATATATCATTAGTTGGAAGCTTACCCGTACAACCTTCAGTTATTTTGTATACTATAGAGGCATAGTATACGATAGGAAAAGAAGTCGATGCATTATACGTACCCGAGGGCTCTCTTATATACGAGAATAGCCCTGGGTTAATTAAAAGATAAGTACTCCGGGTAATAGGAATTACATAAAAAGACATAATGTGATATTTAACTTAACACTCCCCCTCATGCAGGAGCATATATATCTATCATGCTCAGCTTGGACTAACACTTCTGAAAAGGACTTCGTGCTAAAGCCTGGGTGAAGATATTTGTTGTCTGATCTCCTGTAGACACATGAGATGTAGATACGAGTCCCTTCTGTATCAGATCTCGAGTGTAATGGCAGTCCACCTCAATATGTTTCGTTCGTTCATGAAATGCAGGATTATTTGCAATGAATGATGCGGCTTGATTATCACATAATAGTTTCATAGGAAGAGGGACTTCTATAGAAAGATCAGTCAACACCGATCTAACCCACATCATCTCTGCACTTCCTTGGGCCATGGCTCTGTATTCAGATTCTGCACTTGACCTGGCAACTATAGTCTGCTTTTTGCTTTTCCATGAGACAAGTGAGAGTCCCACAAAGACCGCAAACCCTGAAGTAGAATTCCTGTCCGAGGGGCATCCTGCATAGTCAGAATCTGCACAAACTGTTACCTCCAAGAACGTATCCCTACTGAATAGGAGTCCTGAACCAGGTGAGTTCTTCAGATATCTCAAGATCATATAGATAGCCTCCATATGTGTCTTTCTGGGTCGCTCCATGAATTGGCTAACCTTGCTTACTGCAAACATAATATCTAGCCTGGTGATAGTCACATATAGAAGCTTCCCAACAAGCTCTCTATACCTCATGCTATCAACGTCTTCAGTATCATCGTCATAAAATTCATACTAGGGTCCATAGGAGTCGTAGCAGGATTGCACCCAATCATACCCGTCTCAGAAAGGAGATCCATGACAAACTTTCTATGACTCATCACTAGACCCCGATGATTCCTGGCAAATTCTAACCCCAGGAAGTAGCGAAGAGTACCAAGATCCTTGTTACAAATTCTTTACCTAGTAACTTCTTGGCTATCTGAATGCCTTGAGCATCATCTCCTGTCACAATAATATCATCTACATAGACAAGAATGGCAATCGTACCTCTGTATCTTCTGAACAAATAGTGAGTGGTCTGCAGCGGACCTCTTAAATCCCTGTTGCTCAATTAATTCTGACAGCTTTTGGTACCAAGCTCTAAGACTCTGCTTTAGGCCATAAATGACCTTATGTAGTCGACATACCTTCTGGTACTCCCCCTCAGCAGCAATCCCAGGCGGTTGCTGCATGTAAACTTCCTCCTGGAGATCTCCATAAAGAAATGCATTCTTCACATCAAGCTGGAATAATGGCCAATCCCGTGCTATAGCAGTTGCTAGTAAGATCCGAAGCGTCGAGTGTCTTGCCACTGGAGAAAACGTGTCCTGATAATCCACTCCGTATGTCTGGGTAAAGCCACGAGCCACCAATCTTGCCTTGTAGCGATCCACACTTCCATCTGGATTTTGCTTAATGGAGAATATCCACTTGTAGCTGACTATCGAGGCACCACGTGGAGGCGATACAATGGTTCATGTCCTGCGAGATGTTAAGGCCGTCATTTCTTCTTCCATGTCCTGACGCCACCTGTTATCTTGTAATGCCTCCATATATGTTCTGGGTATAGTAACCACGGAAAGGCCAATAACAAACTTCTTGTATTCATCAGAAAGATGATCCAAAGAGACATGTGTCGTGAGTGGATATTTAGCACATTGACGTCGTGGCTTCCTCAGCGCTATAGGAATATCCAAATCGACCTCCTCATTGCCCTCTACAGCAAAGTCATCCTGTAAAACTCCAGTGCCATCAGTAAATATAATGTTATCATGACATACCTTAGGCGTGCTAAGTGATGTGGATGGTTGTTGAGCAGAGGAGCTAGTAGACCTGTGAGTATAAACAATGGGTAAAAATCTTGGCTCAGGTGGTGGTGGTGGTAGAGGTGGTGGTGGTGTTGGAGGTAAAGGTTGCTCAGGTTCAACTGGTGCGAAAGATGGAGATGGAGGAACAACAATATCGCCCACATTGTTATCGGATAACCTGTCACCTGTAGGAGAGAAATACATGATAAACTCAAAGAAGGCTACATCTGCACTCACATTATATCTCCTACTCACAGGATCATAACATCTATACCCTTTTTGAGTACGAGAGTACTCAACAAACATACATTTGATAGCTCATGGAGAGAGCTTATCACGACCAGGGGTACAATTATGCACAAATGCCACAGACCCAAAGACACGAGGTGTGACGGAGAATAGGTCCTTCTTGGGAAACACAATCAAGAAGGGAATTTTTTCTCCAAGAACAGTAGGCATACGATTCACCAAGTAGCATGCAATAAGAACAACATCCCCCCAAAAGGAATGAGGGGCACGACTATGTATCAACAACGTCCGAGTGACATCAAGAAGGTGGCGATGTTTGCGTTCCGCCACACCATTTTGTTGCAAAGTGTAACTACACGATGTTTGATGAATAATGCCCTAAGGATTGGGAAAATCGGACAAATGCAATGTTGAGAACTCCAACGCATTATCCATGTGAATTACTTTGACATTGGTAGAGAAGATTTATTAACTTTAATAATAAATTTTCGAATAATAGAACCAGCTTCAGACTTTTGTTTCAACAAAAATACCTAAGATAATCTGGAAAAATCATCAACAACAACCATAATACATATGTCGCTGAAGATCAGGTACACGACTCGAACCCTAAATATCAAAGTGAAACAGCTCAAAAGATTGACTACTATGACGACTCGGACGGACCGGAAACGAAGACCGATGGTGTTTCCCAAGCTGACAGGCTTCACAATCCAATGCGGTACGGGTAGATATCTGCGGCATGACATGACACATCTTCTGCAGAGGTATATGGCCAAAGCGAAGATGCCAAAGGAATAGAGAAACGAATCCAGAGGGAATAGTAGCAGCACCGGCACAAGATGATATAGCAAGCTTATACAAGCCTCTCTGCTCACGACCACTTCCAATCATCCTACCAGTCAGTATGTACTTAAAACACAAAAGTAGAAGGGTCAAAGATGGCACGGCGATGTAAATCTTTTGTAAGCTGGCTAATTGACAACAAGTTCATCTGAAAGTCAGGTGCATGTAAGACATTCTGAAGGCTCAAAGAAGGCGTCAGAGTGATCTTCCCCTGACCAACAATGGGTAATCTGACCCCATTGGCAATGACAACAGATCTGCCTGGCGCAAGTGCTCTGTAGGTTGTAAACTGCAATCTATCGCCACACATATGATGGGAGGCTCCGGAATCCATAATCCAGTCTGTCAAGTCCGAGCAAGTAGTATTGGTAAGTGCATAAGGAGTACTTGATGAGCTAGAGGAGGCACTGGCCGAAGCTGCAGCTTCCGTAGAACCTAGAGACGGAGACGTATGTGTAGTAATCATCTCACGAAGTCGGGAGACAATATCATCAAAGCGATCATCGGGAAGAGGCGCAGCGGTAGCCTCAGTTTGCCGAGGCTGGATAACCATGCTTGTGAAAGCATGACTCCTCAGAGTGGCTTGGACGGTGACAATGAGTACAGGGGCCACGATGTCTGCCTCCCCCTCGACCACGAGGTCCACGGCCCCGAAAATGTGGCGCTCCTCCTCTGTCACGAGTGGCAGGGCAGCCATAGCTGAAGGGGTAGGCTGGGTGGTAGATGCCGAGGCAGTAGTAATCCTACTCAATCTCTTATACACCTCCTCCATTGGTGGAATAGTCTCGTCAGTCAGAAGTTGAGTACGGGCTGCATCGTACTCAGGATCAAGAGAGGACAGAAATACGCCAGTCATCGTGGCATTTCAGTATGCCTGCTGTTATTCTGTACTGGTAGTAATCGGCATGAAGCTATGCAATCTCTCAAACAAGCCCCGTAGATGAGAGAAATGTGCATGTAATGGTTTCCCATTCTGTTTCGGAGAGAAGATGTCGGATTGTAACTGAAGAATCTTGCTCTCATTCTTGGACTGCCCATATGTAGCGGCCAATATATCCCACATAGCCTTTGTTGTGGGTTGATTCACAATATCATTTGCAATTTCCGTAATCAGAGTCCCAGAGAGCCATATATGTGCATACGCATCGTCTTGCTTCCACGTCGCATTTGCTCCAGCCTTGTCATCCGGCTCTGGTTCTGTCAGAATGTGCTCCTTATTGTGGCACTGCATCAGGGTGCGAAACTGCATAGACCATAGTTCATAGTTGGTCTCATCCATCTTAACTATTGGGTATGGGCCCTTGAAGGCACCTGAGGATGTAAATACTTTACCCTTGTTCTCTGACATGATTAACGATGAGCCTCAGACCGACGAAGATAAGCAAAAGAGTAGGCAATCTACAGCATCATATAAGGGATATGGTGTATATGTAGACTCATACAACCCATCCCTTATTCTTTGTTGGAGCGTCGAGCCTAGTTTGGAGGGTGCAAAAACCATGTCAGGGGCTGCCTGTGCTGCGCGGGTGGTCTGGAATCACACGGGAGAGGGCCTAGGGGCCTCCGGGGGGGCGGCAAGGTGCCGCTGGGGGGGGGGGGGGATCCGCTGGGGCGGCACGGAGCCGCTAGGGGCGGCGCGGTGCCGTTGGGAACGGCTCGCAGCCGCTGGGAGAAGCACGGGAGAGGACGGGGGCTGCTGGAGGCGACGCTGGGGGCGGCGCGTAGCCGCTGGGAGCGGAGCGAGAGGGGGTGGGGGCCGCGGGAGGCGGCCCTGAGGGCGGCTGGAGACGGCAACGGCACCGGGGGAGGGGGGTTGGCAGGTGGAGGGCTTAGGGTTAGGGTTTTGGGTGGGATACTGAGACCCTGGTCTAGGATCGTTGCTCTGATACCATGATAGGAAAAGAAGTCGATGCATTATACGTACCCGAGGGCTCTCTTATATAGGAGAATAGCCCTAGGTTAATTACAAGATAAGTACTGTGAGTAATAGGAATTACATAAAAAGACATAATGTGATATTTAACTTAACAGTATATAGCGTTGATAAAGGCTACAAAGAAAGCATATGGCTAAAAGGCTTAATTGGATATATCAATATACAATAGGGTTATGCCATCGTATATTGCAACAATCTTATGGTGATATGCCTAGTTAAGGATCATGCGCATCATTAGAAGATGAAGCGTATTCATATTATTGAGATGTTAGTTATATTTATTATTTTTTTGTATTTTCTATTTCTTTTTTTCTTCTTTCTGTAATTTACCCAATAGGTTCCTCTCCTATATAAGAGAACCCTAGGGCCTCTCATAATGCAATTCTATTCTTTTCCCTCAACACGTGTCATATATCACTTCATCCATTCTGGGGGAAGAGGATCGAGGTGACAATGGTTGACACACCAGATAATCCAATTGATATATTCATCGACGCGGTTCCCGAGAGAAAGTTCATAACCTGCTTCAGCTTGCTCAGCGTCAAATGTTGGCAATACAATAGTCTCGTGGAGGGAAAAGAGGCAATGGAGTCTAACAGTCGCTATTCCGTTATCTAAGGAATCAGATCATGGTGAAGATTATCGATAATGCCTTAAATCCTTCCATCCTATTTGTATTTGGATTTCTGTCCTATTTGTATTAAGTTAGTTCGCATTTGTATTAGAATTTAGAGTGTGTTTTTATTGAAATTGACCCATTTATATTAGGATTGGGATCCTATATGTATTCAAATTAGGAGGATCCATCAATTTGGGGGTGGGGGTGGGGTTGGAGGAGGTGCATCCTATGTACTTTAGTTCTTCACCATATTGTGAGAGATCCACGGTCGCCATCAAGGATGTATCCTAAATAATAACGAACCTTGTAAATCATGTGTTGTTTTTTTGCTTGATTATCAGTGTGTTTAATATGTGCCCCACATTGACACTTATGCTAGACACGACGTCAAGTATTCGTAATCATGTCTAGAAAACAATTGGAGTCTAACATGTTTGTGTTTGTGTCCACTCTTGATTCTATTACTGTTAACGCATATAGTAGTAGTATCTGTATCTCTTCTCTATTTTCTTTTTCATTGTATGCTTTATGTAATTTACCCATAGGCTACTCTCCTATATAAGAGAGGCTAGGGCTTATGGAATAAACAATTCGCTTATTTTTCCCCAACATGGTATCAGAGCGACGGTCCTAGACCGGAGTTCTCGAAACCCTAACCCTAACCCCACCACACCCGCCGGCTTCTTCCTCTTGCTCCATCGGCGCCGCCTCTCCATCGTTGCTGTGCCACCGCGTGTAGCACATCATTCCCCTCTACGGATCTTGTTGTCAGTTGCAGTTGCTAGAGACTGGCCGCTCCGTCAGTTGGACGTGAAGAATGCATTCCTATATGGAGATTTACAGGAAGAAGTTTATATGCAACAACCACCTGGTTTTGCTGTTGAGGGGGAGTGTTCCAAGGTATGCAGGTTTCATAAGGCTATCTATGGCCTTAAGCAGAGCCCCAGAGCATGGTTTCAGAAGCTCTCAGATCTCTTCGAGAAACAAGGATACAAACGCTCCAATGCTGATCATTCCTTGTTTGTACAGAAGACTGCTAGGGGTATCATTGTGATTATGGTTTATGTTGATGACATCTTGATTACAGGAGATGATGAGCAGGGCATAAAGCAGGCGAAAGAAATGCTGGGTAGTGAATTTGTCACTAAGGATCTTGGTGTTCTTAGATATTTTCTGGGGCTTAGCACGCACATCTCCACGGGGATAGTTTCTTGACGTCTACACATGCAACTAATCCCATTTATGTCATTGTAGACAAATCACATATTTTGTCAATTGTTCCAGTCTTCAGTATCCAGTATGTCAGAGAGCAAGGCAGATATCCCATCTATTGGCGCATTCGTGGTCCAGCGCCTATTGTAAAGATGGACGGTACCAACTATGAACTGTGGGCAATGCAGTTCATGAGCATGATGAAGTCAACGGGTAAGAAGTACATTCTTACCGATCCAGAGCCTGCTGAGAAGACTGGAACCAATGCCTCTTGGGAGGCTGATGATGCATATGCCAAGGTTTGGCTATCTGGGACATTGGCTATTGAAATTGCCAATGACATCCTACACCAACCCACAACCAAGGATATGTGGGATATTCTAGCGGCTACATACTCTCAGGCGAAGAACGAGACGAAGATTCTGCTACTTCAGCATGACATATTCACAATAAAGCAGTATGGTCGCCCTTTACATTCTCTCTATACATCACTGAGAGGGATGTTCGAGAAGCTCTATAACTTCATGTCTCTTACAGCTACGCCAGAACAACAGAAGACATACAGGAATGCGATTATGGTGGGGGTGTTCCTGGCTGCACTTGATCCTGAGTATGAGGCGGCACGATCACAGATTTTGGCAGACTCTACTATTCCTCCCATGGAGGAAGCTTTTCATAGATTGAGTCGGATCACAGTTCCTTCCACAGCTGCAAGTCAAAATTCTTCAGCCATGGAAGCCAACAGAGGTCGTGGGTTTCATCACCAGAGCCGTGGACGTGGACCTCATGGAAGAGGTGGCCGCACTAGGCCAACATGTACTTACTGCCACCGAGTTGGACACAATGAAGACACATGCTACTCGAAGCATGGATTCCCTGCCTCCGCACGAGCTGCTGAGCAGATAGAGCCCCCGTCTGCTGCTACTTTGGATCAACGGTTCGATGATCTAGTTGCCCGTCTGAGGGGCATTATTCCACCATCTGGTCCAGCACCGACTACAGAGAGTCATCCTGATGCTGTTGCTTCTGCCTCTGCGTCTACCAGTGCTTCAGGTAGTATACTTGCACTCCACAGTAGTAGATCAGATACATTGCCATGGATTATGGACTCGGACGCTACACATCACCTATGTGGCGACCAGAGTCTACTTACAGGATACACTCAGATTCCTCCAGGACGGACAATGGTAATTGCCAATGGCACACATTCTCCCATCACTGGTCAGGGGGAGATTAGATTGACATCTTCTATGCAGCTCAAGAATGTGCTACATGCACCTGATTTTTCAATGAATTTGTTGTCAATTAGTCAAATTACGAAGGATCTACATTGTCGAGCAATTTTTTATCCATCTTCTTTGATTTTTCAGGACATCCATACGGGCAACGTGATTGGTCGTGGCTATGAGCAAGGAGGCCTCTACCGCCTGAATCAGACCCCATTTGCTGGAACCTCATCCTCTCATGCTGGACAAGTATCTGCTTTACTGTGGCATCTGCGCTTTGGTCATTTACTGCTTTAGAAGTTGCGTCAAGTAATACCTTATGGTCTTCCTCACACACCTATTCATTGTGAAGCGTGTCAGTTGGGAAAGCATCACAGGTCGTCCTTTCCCAGTCGTCCAGGTCGGAGTAGTACCTCCAAGTTTGAATTATTCCATGTTGATGTCTGGGGTCCGAGTCGTGTACCTGATCATCAGGGACAGATTTTATATAGTATTTGTGGATGATTTTTCTAGAGTGTCATGGGTGTTTCTAATGAAAAATAAATCTGAAGCAGGAAATATCATTATCCATTTTCTGAATGAAATACAAAATGTTTTCTCCACATCGGTGAAATTTGTGAGAAGTGATAATGCTTTAGAGTTGTGCACCAATGTTCTTGCCAATTATCACTCCTCAAAAGGGATTGTTCATCAAACGTCTTGTGCTCATACATCTCAACAGAATGGAATTGCTGAAAGGAAACACCATCACCTTCTTGATGTTACAAGATCACTCCTTATACAGAGTCATGTTCCCTACTCCTACTGGGGTGATGCAGTTCTCACTGCATGTTACCTAATTAATCGTATGCCTTCTTCAGTCTTGAATGAACAGATTCCGTTTACCATCATTCATCCTGACAAGGATTTGTTTACTCTTACGCCTCGTGTGTTTGGGTCGGTTGCATTTGTCCATCAGTTGTCGCCTGCTACTGACAAGCTCTCTCCTAGGGCTGTCAAATGTGTTTTTGTAGGGTACTCCAGAACTCAAAAGGGGTACAAGTGTTTTGATCCTCTGTGTCGGCGGTATATGATTAGTGCAGATGTTATATTTTTTGAAAATGTTATGTATTTTTCAGACACAGGAGACAAGCAGCTACCACCTCTATCCACTGATGCCGTGTATATGACACCACCACCTCAGATGCCGTTACCACCACCACCTCCACCACCACCGCCAACTATATCACCGCTACCGTTTCATTATACCTGCAGGCCTCCTCCCGCTCATGGTCATGACTCGTCTACTAGCTCGCCTATGGTATGTAATGAAAATATAAATGTTGATGGATCTGACGACATTTCTGAGCAGGATATGTTGCAGGGGCCAGATGAGACTACAGCTGATTTAGATGTTCCCATTGCTCTATGCAAGTCGAAGAGGAGTTGTGCTACATATCCATTATCAGCATCCGTACCCTTTGACAGGCTATCTGGAGATTTCAGGTCATTTGTTGTGGCACTGTCAGCTGTAGATATTCCACGCAATCATCAAGATGCTCTGCAGGATAGTAGATGGCGGCTAGCAATGGAGGAAGAAATGGCGGCACTTCAGTCCAGAGGAACTTGGAGTTTGGTTCCTATACCTCCAGATGTGAATCCGGTGAGCTGCAAGTGGGTGTTTACAGTGAAACACAATGCAGATGGCTCCATTGACAGGTACAAAGCGCGTCTTGTTGCACGTGGCTTTACACAGACATACATGGTGGATTACCTAGACACATTCTTGCCTGTAGCACGTCATTCCACTCTACGGATCTTGTTGTCAGTTGCAGTTGCTAGAGACTGGCCGCTCCATCAGCTGGACGTGAAAATGCATTCCTATATGGAGATTTACAGGAAGAAGTTTATATGCAACAACCACCTGGTTTTGCTGTTGAGGGGGAGTGTTCCAAGGTATGCAGGTTACATAAGGCTATCTATGGCCTTAAGCAGAGCCCCAGAGCATGGTTTCAGAAGCTCTCAGATCTTTTCGAGAAACAAGGATACAAACGCTCCAATGCTGATCATTCCTTGTTTGTACAGAAGACTGCTAGAGGTATCATTGTGATTATGGTTTATGTTGATGACATCTTGATTACAGGAGATGATGAGCAGGGCATAAAGCAGGCGAAAGAAATGCTGGGTAGTGAATTTGTCACTAAGGATCTTGGTGTTCTTAGATATTTTCTGGGGCTTGAATTTGCTAGAAATCCATATGGGATAGTAATGTCACAAAGGAAATATGTTACAGATCTGTTGGGTGAAACAGGTATGCTTGGGTGTCGACCTGCTACGACACCAATGGATCCCAGCATGAAGCTTTATGATGATGACACAGAGGAGGTGGACAGGAGAAGATACAGAGAACTGGTAGGCAAACTGTTGTATGTCACGATCACTAGACCAGATATATTATTTGCAGTGAGTCGTGTGAGCCAGTTCATGGAGCAACCACGCCAGGTGCATATGGATGCAATACATATGATTCTTAGATATCTCAAATCTTCTCCAGGTGCAGGTCTGCTATTCAAGAAAGGAAAGAGGATTTCTATCTCAGCATGTGCAGATGCAGACTATGCAGGATGTCCCAGGGATAGGAAGTCCACCTCAGGGTATGCCGTCTATGTTGGAGATGCCCTAGTCTCATGGAGAAGCAAGAAACAGACAGTGGTAGCTAGATCTAGTGCTGAATCCGGATATAGGGCTATGGCCCAGGCTACTACAGAAATGATGTGGGTGAAAGCTGTACTTACAGACCTATGTTTAGATGTACCACTTCCTATGAACCTGGAATGTGATAATCAGGCTACCCTGTTCATTGCAAACAATCCAGCATTCCATGAGCGGACCAAGCACATTGAGGTTGACTGTCACTTCATACGTGACATGATTCAGAAGGGGTTCATTGCTACGTCTCATGTTTCCTCAGAAAATCAGACTGCGGATATATTCACCAAAGCATTGCTACGAGGCCCATTCCAGAAGTGTGCGTCCAAGCTGAGGATGATTGATATCTATGCTCCATCTTGAGGGGGAGTGTTAACGCATATAGTAGTAGTATATGTATCTCTTCTCTATTTTCTTTTTCATTGTATGCTTTATGTAATTTACCCATAGGCTACTCTCCTATATAAGAGAGCCTAGGGCTTATGGAATAAACAATTCGCTTATTTTTCCCCAACAATTACCTTAGATTCTTGGAGACCAACTACTTGTACACTCGTATCTGGAAATCCATCGGAATGCTGAAATTATTTTGCATATTGACTATTAGTCTGTGATGGCATTAGCTAATGACAGTTTGTTTCTGGAGCTGTTATCTCTGAGCACATTGGCACATGATATGCATGCATGTGTTAGCACAGTGTGTGCTAACACATGCACACACACATTGGCAACTACGACAAATTCTGAAAGGACTAGTTCCAGTTTTTTTACGCCTGATACGCATTATCATAGTAAATATATATGCTTTAGTCAAAATAAATAAGTAAAATTTTACTGTTTATGCGTTTTACGGGTTAATATAGTGTGCCTACCACCCAAAAGACCAGGGTTCAAATCCCCCCTTGTGGGGGTAGCATTAGGTAGTTGACATCCATCATAAAAAATAGTTGAATCTTTCAACATAGATTTCAGCAAGAATCCATGTAGCCGACCCTACTTATGGTGGGAGAAGGCTTCGCCTTTTTTATACGTTGTAGGGGTTACAGCTATAGTTAGTAGTTTATAGATTTAGGTAATAGACATGTACATCTATGAACACACAATAGATATTTATATGTGTACTTGGGTAGGTGTGCATATGAGTGTGTATAAATTGTGTAGAGGTACCTATGCATGTGTGTGTACATGCCTACGGACATGTATGCATATGCATGTAATACCTACATACTGACATATGCATGCATGTTTGCATGCACACGTGCATGCCTCTTCGGTGTGACAGAAAAATCAAGGTATGCTGAACATGCAAAAGTTGCAATGTATATTAACTTTTTTAGCTTTATGAACATTGGCTATAGTCATATTTAATAATATTAACTTTAGCATGTGTAGAACAGCGATGGACCATTTATGCTAGCAAATGAAACCACATATTATAAGTTGTGCAACTCGTAAGGTCACACTAAGCACAAACCTCCTCAAAAACACATATTACAGTGCTTCCTCCGAATGCGAAGTACCCAAACTGCAAAAAGTTGAAGTTTTAATTAGTTGCTGGCAGTAAAAATGAAGGCTTTTGTAAAGCATTTAACTATGATGGCAATTAACTATGAAAATGGCAATTAACTACGATGACTAAAACAATGTCTTCTGTAAAGCATTTGATTTTGGAGGTAATAGCGCACAAACCTCATTGCCTTTTTGCACATGATCACCCTTCTTCTTCAAAAAGGTTATGCTTCCAACCATCGTCGCTCCAATAGCAACAAAAGCAACCTGGTTCACGAAGTACCCATAATTTCAAATCTTAAATTTACCTCAATCCAGATTTTCTAATGGGGTAGGCAACTGTTACCTGTAATAGGCACTATTAATTATCCAAGGTACTTTTTTTACGATTTGTCATAACAAAAGTTCTTGGTTTCAAAATGAAATGCTCAAACATATGATCTGTGTAGCTGATTAATTGTTCTGTAGAATTCGCTGTAAAAATCAGCCCATCTAATCAACATTTAAACTGATAATTTATACATGGAACATTATCACTTTTATTGTATTAGACTTTCAGAGAAGCATTTGAGATTCAATGATAGACTTCTTATAACATGTTGTCCTGTTGGTAGAAAGAATATTTAAACTAAAGGTTACTCAATATTTACAGACATATCAGAATAGTTAATAGAGACCAACTCGAAAACTATGAAAAATGTCTTTCTATGGTTACAACATTCAGTTTAACAACAAAAAAAAATAAGATGTTTTTTTAAATATCTAAGCTGGAATTGCTTTTAATTTTGTTGTATATCAATCAAATAAATCCATGTTGAAAAAATCCAATTTTTTGAGACAAAATTCTATGTAATGTTCTTAAAAGGAACACTATTTACGAATTTGTTTCTTTTGCGCTGATTGTCGGCTACTTAACGCACAACCCTCCTCATTTACCCAGGCTTGGGACCGGCCATATCTAAGTTGTTGTGGGAAAAGGCTTTGTTGTTGTTGTATCAATCAAAATACCTGCCAAAAACTAACCCCAGAATATGTGACACATTATTCTCTGGCAAGTCCAAAAAGGTGTAGGTGCTTTCTGAGTAACTAGTGAAGGAGATCAATTAGTACAAGGCACATATCCTCCTCTCCGTATGTCAAAAGAAAATGAAGATGCAGTACAGGTAAATTAGATGTTTATTAACATAGTAATAAACTGTTAAAAGCAAAGTAGTTTTTAAAATGATCAAATCGTACTGCCCATTTGATTAAGAATATGCCACACATTGAAAACCTTCTATATCCTCCAGGATTCGTACTATAGTCCGGGTACAATAATATGACAAAACAAAGGAGGAGAAAACACATGATTGTTCAGATAAGAGGAGATTGAAAGCCAAAGACAAATCACCTATTATTTAAGTTTATCTAACATAAGCTAGATCTGGGAGAGAGGTCAAAGCGTTTCAAAGGGAAAAGGACATAATGAACCAACCTTCCCAAAGTTTTGGGTCGAGATAATAGCAACAGTACGTTTATTTTCAGTGAAAACATTACAGTACTTGCTATTGACAGCAATTGGATTTACCTACAAAATTGAGAATGTTTTCAATTATAAAAGGCAAATACGGTGCTCAAAAATTGAACCAAATTAATTCAAAATTACTGTATATAAGCATCCTGGAATCTCCACAAACTGCTCAATTATTCCTGATACAGGAAAGTGAAATCGATGGTAATCCTGTTATACACAAAACGTGGCTTGAGAAAAGAGCTATTCAAATTCAATAAAAACATTTCAAAAGAGAGAAATGTGAAATACCTGAGGTGCCAGACGAAATATTACTAATGATCCATTTCCAAAATTACCACTAGAGGCGGCTTCACCCAAGAGACCTTGTAGAGAAAATTTGCGACCCTGAACAGAGCCCGATATTCAAACCGGGATGAAAATGGATATGTTAATTAGAACTACCATTTGACTATTTCGAGAAGCGATGTTGAGTGGAAATAGTTAAAAAAATAATGAAACTGGGTTGTGTGGTTTGTTAAATTGTAAATAGATGCTCATACATCTTTCCCACAGACACTTTATTTCAGCTGTGTGGAGATACATGAATGATCAAACCTCTCAAACAAAAGGATTTGAATGGAATTTCCTTTGTGGCTGAAGGGAAAAACCACGTGAGGAAAATGCCCTAGCCCACACAGGTGCCCAGGGTCTTCATCTATTCTACTTAACAGTCAATGATAGGGTGTGTGCAATACTCATAGGGGTTAAGGGTTGAACAGATCCCACCCTAGATCCATTTAACCTGAACACACTCAACACTCCCCCTCTAGTTGGAAATAGATGTCGATAGCTGACCGGGCCAACTTATCCACATGTTATCAGATTTAATGAAAGGAAGACAAAGTTACCCTGTATCGACCATCTCCTAAAGAAATGCCAATCGATCTGGACATGCTTGGTTCAGTCATAATGCACTGCAATGTTGGTGAGATTAATGGCCACTTTGTTGACTGTAAAGCCTTATTAGCATGCTACCCCATATCCCGATATTATGAAGCATTGTGTACGCTCGAACCATCTCCATAGCAGCAAGGGCTGTAGCACGATAATCCACCTAGACACTAGATCTGACACAATTTACATTTTGCTCCATCACATAAAAAGGTTACCGATAAGTAAATGGACTAACCAGATGTAGATAAACGATCATCAACCAATCCAACCTACTTTGCATATGTATATGCTTCATTATTACAAATTCCATGTACTAAAAAAATATCCCTTCCTTTGGGCGTACCATCACACCCTGCCATGTACTAAAACATGGGCTTTTTTCTATTGAGAATAAGAGGGTTGAGTTGGTCAACCGGAATGTCCATACCATTTTTTTCTTCTATAGTATTGTTTCTTCTCCCCCAAAAGTGATATTTGTAATCTTGTCCATAACATCTTCCTATACACAGATATCTTAGGTTCTATATGGGATAACTTATTCCATTTTCTTCAACTTGGTATCATAACCAATCCTCTTTTCTCCCACTTAATTCTTCCATCGAATACCCCAATGGCTCTTCCACACGATAAAGGTCACAACTACTTAAAGAGAAACTGTTCACTGCATGGTTAGACCTCCCCAAAGACTTGAAAGAGCCTTGCCATGGCGCTTTAAGAACACTAAGGGTGAAAACATCCCTAGATCAAGGGCTTCCATGTTGTTTTTTTATCACCAAGATTGCACAAGCATCATCGTACGGTGCTCCGGCTCATTCATCTAAATCTTAGTCCTCGCAAGAAGCATTCTTCACCACCAAAAGGGGTTGTCACCCCCTATCTAGCTACCAGGAAGCATATATCCCTTCGGTGTTGCCCTGGCAATTCAACCTGAGTCCAAATCCATAAAGGATTCTCTAGTGACGCCCTAGGGCTTCGACAATGACATGATGGTACTCTAGCGAACCCTAGAATTTCGATGATATTTTCGATGCTATTGATGGGTCGATGCCATACCTTCTTAAGCCTCCAAGACTCTTACCATTGATATGATATCTAGAGAGAACAAACATGCCTACTTTGGAATATTGGTCAAGTTAGACGATTCCAACTGTACGTGTGCTCTTAGATGTTCTTCTCATCAATTGAAGGACATGAAACTGAACATCCTCGCCACACCCAAACCAATTGTTAAAGAGTCAGATTTTGTCTCAATCATATAATATATACCAACTGAGATCACGACGACGAGGATGTATTAAGCAAGGGAGACCCAAATTATTATTAACCTCTTTCCCTAGTTCATCTTTCATTTTTATACTCCATCAAGTGGATTATAGAGGAGACTAGTGTTATAAGACTGTGAAGGAAATGTAGGAGACTCTTCGTGACACTCTCAAGGGAAAAAATGTTAGTAGGATCAATCAGCTTCATCATCAAATTTCCCACCTGAGAAATATGGGTGCCCTCCTTTGCAATATTAATCCTCCTTGCATCCATGTTCGAATACCCAAACTCTTACACCCATATGCAAGTGTCCACTTCAGAAGGTTGATTGTGCTCAACACATTGTAGAACATTTCCTTTTAGTTTTGGATCTCATCTACTCCTCAACAAAGTCTTAGATGCCCATAGTTGGCGAGAAACCTACTTGAAGGAAGCTATAATCACCTAAGTAGGGTTATGGTGACTTGTATGGTTGTCTCAACTGATTAGTAATCCTCTCTACATACGCAAGTGGATGAGGTTGATGATCGTTTGCTCTAAGATGGTGCCGTCGATGTCATGGTCTAACTGGTCGTAGACGACCATAATGCATCTCATGCTAAAATCAAAGACATCCAAAGCAAGCATGTTGAATTAAGAATGACCGACCCGCAACAACTCATCAAGCCATAGAGATATCCAACCCTCCTTTAGGAGATATCTCTATGACTTGAGCTAATTATGACGAGCACCTTTAGAGGTTGGCCATGCATGCCATATCAGTCTTGTCTTCAACTTTTTTCTCAGTCTCGTCTTCAACTTTTTTCTCTACACATGTTTGTACCACATATGACAATATTGCTTTTGTTGATCACGTAAGTAGATATATGCGATCTTCTCTAGCTTATTCTGCTAGCTTTGATAATGATTGGCTTGTCACCTTTAAGGCATCTCTTCACATCCATGGTGGAGCAAATAAATTTGCCAATCTCTAGTAGGTTCTATCGCGATGTTGATTTACTTGGCTTATAGGTAAATGGATCATGGGCGTAACACCCTGGAAATTTCAGCTTTCCCGAAATATTAAAACATATACAATATCAATTCAAAAGAAGCGTCTCATCGCAAGCTTTCCAACGAGAACAAAAATGCGCAAATTCGAGTTCGTATGAGAAAGTTATGCCCTTTTTAGTGAAACATAGTCAAAGACATTTATGGAAATTTGGACCCACGGATTTTGAATTATTCTACATGTTGGGGAGATATTTTGGAGCATATTCCACCTCAATTTTGCACCCTTACTTCCTTATTTCACCCATTGAATTATCTTTATGTTCTCATTGATCCCATTCCTTCTTACGCCTCCCTCCAAAGTTTATTTTCTTCTTTCTTCTCCCTTAGGGTGTGTTCGGTTCGGGAATAAGTAGGAATAAGGATGGAGAATAAGGAGAATAAAGGTCTATTCTTTGTTCGTCTGGAGGATAGGAATAAGGAGAATAAGGTGAAATAAAGGTAGGTAAGGTGGGATAAAGATAGGAATAAGAGTGAAATAAGATGGAATAATGGGGAATAGTCGTACCATTGGGAACCGTGTCGGGAGGAGAATTAGCCCCGTATTCCAGGGCCTATTCTCCAACCAAACAGGGCCTTAGAGAGACAAGAGGAGGAGAGTCTTCCAGTTGGCGAGCTACGAAGCTCTAGAGCTTCGTTGCAAGGAGAGGAGGAAGAACATCGTCGCAAGGGCAAGGCTTTGCAGCACTCAGATCATTTATCGAGTGTGAATCAAAAGGTTCGCGAGCAGGTAACAAATCTTGACATTCTCCTTTATATTCGCGTACCTTGCGATGATGGAGTTTGTTGTTTTTGGGATTTGACGTTTTGATTTTGATCTTTCCGCGGATCGCCTCTTGTTGTTGGTATATCTAGAATATCATATCGAAGTTATCTTTCTCATGGGTTGTTCTTGTTAATATATAATTTTGATTTATGTAATGTGTTTTGGTTAAGAATCAACCCTAAGTAACTTAACCGATTTTCTTAAAGATTGTTAAAATTGTAGTTATGTATTACTTAACTCGGGTTTCTTTATAATTAAGGGCTCATAACCCTATACAAGACCTTCACAGTTTTAGAGCGAAATATGAGAATTCATTAGTTTTGTTCCCCTAAAGTAATAGATGTGACTTAATTATGTATGAGGTATCCACATTAAAAAGGTATAGATAAGCAATTTTCCGTGAGCACATATTAAGGTATGTAAGCATATATGTTGAGGGTTAGAACAATGGACGTAAAGGACTCACTACATGTTTTATAATAGTGTGCTTTTGGGTTAATGTGAGGTTGGTGTTTCAACCACTCATGTATGTTGCATGGTTTTCCTTCACAACAACGACATAATTGTATGTAAAGAATGATATTAGGTTTAAACCATCCAAATGGTATACTCATATGAGCAGGAAATAATTTATTATTTTATCTCATAAAGGCAATAACTTTTGAGGGATCGTGTATGCATCGTTTCTTTTGTTTCCTTAGCTGTCGATGTAAGGGCATGCCACCTCTTATTGTCATAGTTATTGAAATATGAGGATGTCAGATTTGCTCTTATCGAGGAAAATATCTATGTAAATATATTTGGTGGAAAGGGGGTCCTATATTGGAAATTAAAAATGGCATGATCGAATAATTTTGAGCGGATATCAAAAGTTGGAATGTATGACTTGTGTGGGGCGTTACCATGTTGAATATTAGTGCATCCAATCACTTTAAGAGAACTAGTTATTTGATTGCCCCAGCATTTCCTACCCATTGTATGTTTATACAACTACCATATTTTTTGGACCATCAATCTTGTTGACATCTCCCTTAATCTTCATGCTTAGTTATATGTTTTCCTGGGAGTAAATGACATTAAGTACGACCATTCTACCTCAAGATAGTGATTGTTACTGTATAAGGACATTTACCTGATTTCATTTGATATTGGTCATTTTCCCCACCTTAATCATAATTTTCTTGTTATACCAATCAAGATGTGACTCATATGTGTACGTAATAATAATTAATCACATTCTTAATTGGATCATGTAGGAGTTCTCCATTTTCATATCATTGCTTTAATGTATTGGATTAGTGAACATGTATGCCTTCTCAATAGTCATGATGTGTATGCATGTCATGATCTATTGTGGGGGCTTTAAATGTAGCATTCAATGCCTACATGTATGTGAGTTAAAGGCTAAAGAGATGTTTTACAACCCGAAGGGCTCAAGTATTAATGATTCGACAAATCGATTGCTAGAAATTATAATCATATCCATTGATAATTACTTTTATGTAAAGCACAACACACGTGTGTAGGATGATAATTTAAATACTACAAGGTGGGTGCACACCCTTGTGCGGTTGAGCCAACAGTGAGTCACCCCCACTCGAGGGGCATCACAGAGTGGGGTAGCGATAAGTACTATGGAGAGTTGGGTGGATGCATGTGTGCATCGCACCATACAGAGTTGTACTTGTGGTATTTTGTTGGATGAGCAAGACTCCTCCAGTTGACTCGGTTGGCGGAGTCACGATTCCTTGGGCTATATGCCCATTGTCTTGAGAGTCAGAGTACTACCAGCCAGACTAGATGTAGGATCGCGCTTGCACAAAGATTTTAATCTTTTAATCTACACTCTGAATGGAGTGATGCATGTTTCATTCCTAGTGCATACTTTCTCCTTTGACGGGTGAGTCTGGAATTAATTATTAATAAATAAAGCTATAGATAAAAGAACCGAAAGAAGTAGATTAATTGTGTAGAGTGTTTTAAAGTCAAAGTGGATAGTCCTGTAAGTGTCATAAAGTCTACTTGAGGCATGGAAGATTATTAAAGGTATCTTACTTGAGTCTTTAAGAATATTATTTTCATTATAAGTTTATAGTTACTACACTTGGATTGCCTACCTAAATTTTCTTTATTTTATAAATTATTGTTATATCCTTACTGGGTCATTTGAGACTTTTGAGTCACAAGTTACCCCTCTTGGAAATCCAATAGGAAATCTCGAGCAGGAAACCGAGTCGAGAGTTTTTGGCAGCACAGCTGAGAACTATTTCTGAGGTCGTTACCTAGTTGGGTAATTTATTTTTATTAATTCTCCATCTTCTCTATTGATGATGTAATAATAAAAGTTGGATTATTCTTGTTATCATAAGTTGTGGACATTTTCTATATGAATGGAAATTTTCTTTTACCATTATTTGTATGAATGTTTTATCATGCATGTTGTATATAACTGTTGTTGGGTAATACTTGTGAATGGGCGTTGAGATGCGCTTCCGTTGAGGTGGGGCGTTAC
Organism: Ottelia alismoides; assembly: GCA_037367405.1. Classification (NCBI taxonomy): domain Eukaryota; kingdom Viridiplantae; phylum Streptophyta; class Magnoliopsida; order Alismatales; family Hydrocharitaceae; genus Ottelia; species Ottelia alismoides. Next base: position 1,574,008 of record JAZKJV010001396.1, read on the forward strand.
AATGGGTGAGAATCCATTTACCTACTTGGGTTCTACTTACGTAACTCACCCCCACCTAGCTTTGTGATATATGAGAAAGAAGAACATAAAGAAGGTTCTTGTTGTTGTGAGTAATATGGATCAGTTTCTCTATGGTTTTACCCTCAAATTGGGAGGGGTTCCACGTAAATCTTATGTGTTAGTGTTTGTATTGATTCTTTTTCTACAAGGTATCAAAGCCTTTGAGATTTAAGGCTACGGTTTGTTGTTGTGTTTCTTGAGTTTTAGTTAACGGAGCTGCTGCGTTTGGGTTTTATCTGGAGGTTGTTTTCTGGTTCTAGGGTTTCTCCTAGAAGGTGTTGCTGCTGCACTTAGTGTTGCCATCTTTGGGTGATGTTTCTACCTTTGCCAAACTTATTCATAATGTATGATTTCGTCCTATAGGTTGGTAGTGTTGCACCATTTTTCGGCTTCTTTTTTGGACCTTGGAAGGTGTCTACAAGAAGGTTCGGTGCTAGGTGATGAGAATGGACAACTAGGTTTGGGCAAAGTTGCTCTTGACTTGGCGGTGCATACCAAGTGTTCGACAAAAAGCTTGAGAAGATGTTTGCTCATTGATTTGTGGTGTTATTGCCTTTTGACTTTCGTTGTTGTTGCTGCTCCGATTCGAGGTTCTTAAGGGTCATCCTCCATGGTTGCGTTGTGTGGTGACACCTTGCTTGCAATTGAGGGCTGCAAGTTGTTGCTATTGTTGGAACTGACTCCACTGTTGATATCTCAATTGCTTTCGCGACGTTGTGGGCGATTTAGCAGGGTAGAAATGATTGCATCCATTGTAAAGCCCTTTACAACTCCTGGGATTCTCGCTAATGTAACCTTACCCTAAGATTTCTTCTAATCTAAAAGGCGGTAGCTCCCAACTTGGGATGTTACCCGAGTTTGGTTTTCAAAAAAAAGTTGCTGCTACTGTTGCAAGTAGGGTTGGAAACACACTTGGGATGCAAATACTGTTGTTCTGAATGCCCCTTGAGATGGGTTTCTTTCTTTTATTGGGCTGTAAGTATTACAGCTATTGTCAAGAATCAATTTGAAACCTCATCTTCCCCATCATTAAAATCTATAATTATGATATTTAAATAACAAGAGATTAATATAATTACATATGAGTCATTAACTACTATATAAGAATAAGGCATCAAAGGAAATGGGTAAAATTTGGGGCATCCCTTCAGAGTAGCTTGAAAACATTTTTTTCATAGCAAGTAATTGTAAATTTTTAGTTGTTTATGCCATACTACTTGTTTCTTTTGCAATCACCTTAAATGTCTGCTAGTTTTGATAAGTTTTCAGGATGTACCAGTGTTCGTTGACGTCTCTTGTTCCTTTCATGTTTTGACAGGCAAGCAGCCTGTGATTTTATAACTGATTGATGATTCTTGACATTCACTGCTACACCAAACGATACAGTTGTAGTTGTTACAGTTTTTGTTCAATTCATAATGTAAATGCTTTGTTTTCTCTTCTGTACATTTTGGAAAATATATACACATTGTAAGTATGTTGTATACCATGGAAAAATTAATAAAATGAAATTTTGGTGGTACATCCTGTTATTGGTTATGTGGTTGTTGAGATTAATTGTGAATGTCAAATGCAAATATCAAATGCGGAAAATTTCCCCGCATTTTCATGTAATGAAATACTGTGAATATATTGTAAACGATTACCCAGATCCTCGGGAGTTCAAAGTTTACCCCAGTATATGTCTGGTTGACACTCTTTTAACACCAACTTCCTCTTAGATTTTTATATTAGAAGGATAGAAATATAGTCGTGATATATTTAAGCTATTCTATTTTGTATTTTCACGATATTTTGACAGAAGATGATTGGCTTTAATCGTGACGAATGAGCTCCCTATGATGGTTCAGACAATTTGATTCCAGAATAAGCTCATGCTATCAATGGTATTTCCATTGACTTATCTCAACCTAAACATTGTTAGATGTTTGTATGAGTGCCTGTTTTTTGAGTGTCTCCTCCATCTGCGAGGCCCGTTAGATAGGAAAACGGTTGAGATATTAGTTATCTTTTGTGTCTTTTATGTATTATATATTCTTTCTATTTTCTTTATGTACTTTGCCCAACAAGTTATTCTCCTATATAAGAGAACCCTAGGGCCTCTTGGATAAGCTAGTCTTTATTTTCTCCCAACATGGTATCTGAGCGATGATCCTATACCAGAGTTCTCGTACCCCACCAATGCCTTAGCCTTCACCGGTCGTCTTCTCACGCTCGCCGCCTCCTCCTCCCACGCACGCTTCTCCCATGCGCACAACCTCCCACGCAGCCCACACGCGGCACCCAGCTGTCGTCGTTCCTGTCCCCAACATGCTTTGCCACCTCCTGCAGCATCGCTCTGTTTTGCTACGCATTACAGCATGCTCTCATAAAACTGCTACGGGACTTCACGATCTCGTCCATCACCTTCCAATGCCTCCGACGACCCCCGTGGGCGTTTTTCCTCCTCTTTATTATCAAACTACAATTTAAAATGATTTGATTTTGATCGGAAAATGTGATTTCAGACCTATAAATCGTGTTTTCCAACCATAGCATGGAACGAGGAGTGACAAGGATGGTTGTATGAGTCTACATGCACAACCAATCCTCCATATGATTGTGTAAACTCTCTTTAATCAGTCTACTTCCCCAGTCGAGTTCCATTTTCGACCTTTCATTATGTTAGAGAACAAGGGTAATGTCATCTCTCCATCCATTGCCTTCAAGGGCTCGACTCTCATCGTGAAGATGGATGGGACCAACTATGAGTTGTGATCAATGCAATTTTGACCATTATGTAATGCTATAACAAGCAATGCATTCTGACAAAGATAGAGCTGACGGACAAGACTGGAGCAATGCTTCGTGGAATCAAGGTGATGTGTATGTGTGTGTTTGGCTCTTTGAGACCAGCCCACCGCCAATGCGATGCGATGTGGGCTATTCTGAAAGCCACCTATGCCCACAGCCTCACTACAAAGATTGCCAATGACCAGCCCACCGCCAATGCGATGTGGGCTATTCTGAAAGCCACCTATGTCCAAGCGAAGAACAAGGCCAAGATTCTTCAGCTTCAGTTTGCCATATACAAGGCCAAGCAGAATAGACGTATGTTGCATACTTTCCACTCTAGCCCTTTGAGGCATGTTTAAGAAGCTTCACAGTTTTACGCACATTACTACTTCTACGGAGCAACATATGGCCTATATGAACTCCATGATGGTTGAATTCTTCTTGGCATCACTTGATCCAGACTATGACGCATCATGTGCACAACTCCTTATTGGGGTGACCATACCTCCCATGGAGGAGGCTTACAGATGCCTCAATGGGCTTCTAATCCCACTTGATGCCATCACGCAGACCTCCCCAGCGATGGTTGCATCTCACAACAATGAACCTACTGTCGTCATCTAGGACATTCTGAGGACGCATGCTATCAGAAGTATAGATACCCCGCATATGCTCGAGTAGCAAAGCAGATTGAGCCTCCAGACACTTCGTTTCCTCAGGCAGATCCACGCCTTGATGACATTGTCTCTCCAATGCGGGAGATCATGACTCCCATTACCGACACCATCACTACAGGTTCCTCAGATGTTGTCGCGAATGCTAGAGCATCTTCGAGCTCATCATGTATCACATATGCTTTTAACGGTTGTAGCAGAGCAAATATGACAGAGTGGATCATGGACTCGAGTGCTTCTCACCATTTATATGAAGAAAGAGCCCAGTTTAGTTCTTACAAGTCCATGCCCCCTGGTAGATGGGTCGCCGTTGCAAATGGGGTTTACTTACCCATCGCAGACAGGGGGATATGCATTTGACGCCATCCATGCACCCAAAGAATGTTTTATATGCTCCTGATCTTCAGATGAACTTGCTTTCTATTAGTTAGATAACGAAGGATATGCATTGTCGTGTCATTTTTTATCCCTCTTCTCATGTATTTCAGGACATACTCACGGACATCGTGGTTGGATATGGTCATGAGCAACGGGAGCTCTACAGATGGGTCTAGCCTCCTCATGTTGATGCCTCTATTCTTTCTACCGAACCAGTCTCACCATACTTGTAGCATCTCCGTTTCCACCACCTTCCTCGGCAAAAGCTATGTCATGTCATACAGATGTCCATATGATCTTCCTTCCAATGCGAGGCTTGCTAGCTTGGTAAGCATCACTGTTCTTATTTTCTATCTCGTCAGAGTCAAAGCAGTTCTCAGTTATTTGAGCTCATTCACTTAGATATTTGGGGTCCGAATCATGTTCCTGATCACCAGGGATATCGTTTTTATCTTGTTGTTGTATATGACTATTCTAGACTTTCTCGATTCTTTTGTTAAAGATTAAGTCTGAGGCTGGATCTGTCATTAAAATCATATTAATGAAATAAAGAACATTTTCTCTCCTACTGTCAAGTATTTGCGATATGACAATGCCTTAGAGTTTTGCATTTTAAAGCTATATGAGTTCTGTAGGTCTCTTGGCATCGTACACAAGACCTCGTGTGCCTACACATCTCAACAGAACGGTGTTGCCGAACACAAACACCATCATTTACTTGATGTGACCCAAACCCTTTTGATTCATAGTCGTGCTCCTCATTCTTACCAATGTGATGCGATCCTCACAGCAAGCTACTAGGTGAACCATATGCCATCTTATGTTTTTGGAGAAAATGTCCTTTCTTGGTTGTGTTTCCCAAGAAATACCTATGCTCCCGTATACACGAATGTTTGGCTATGTGACGTTTGTTCATAATCTGATGCATGGTCGTGACAAGTTCTCTCCTGGAGATGTTGAATGTCTCTGATGAACATCAAAATCGTCTCTTTAATAATAATGAATTGTAGTGTAGGAGACAATCTTCGGTTAATCAAAAATCACAATCTTTGAATGTTGTAGAGTACTTTTACTTCGCAAGTCTACTACGGTCGAACACAGGGAAGATGATTTCTAGTTGCGTGATTTTAAATTAAATAATTAATTAATTTGCTAAGTTAATTTCTGTGTTGGAAAAATAAAGAGAAGAGAGATGCTATTTGAATGCAATACAAAATAAATAGAGAGGATTATTAAGCGCAGGATCTATGATTAGAATCTTTTAATCCAAAACATAATAATCAGCATCCTCGAATTGAAATCACATATCAAAAGGAATTCAAAAAATGAGTTTTCAATCCAATTCAAGCTGCAGACCAAGGGATTGATCAATAAATAATCCTGTCAGAACTCCCTCTAATTTGCTCCTCAAAATTAATTGTTGGTCATACAAATTGATAGGGAGTTAAATGAATTTATCCTCGATTAAGCCCCTACAAAGATTAAATCCTCAAATATTAATTCCTAGCCATTAGATCCTCCAACAAATCCCTCAATGAAAATATAGCGCAAAATGTCAATAATCAGCCTGCATTTGTCAACATAGATCCTAAATTAATAAATCAAAATAGGTAGCCTCCGATCTGTCTACAAACTATGCCAAATGATAGAGTATGAAAATAGCTTCAAAATGACATATTATGCGCTAAAATCAGATTTCAAAAGGAGAAGATATGCTCAAATGAAATTACAGGGGCTAAAATGCAATAAAAGTAAGTATTTTCTTTTCAAAGTAGCCCCTCGAGGACTTATCTGCAAATAACAAAACCCGGAGGGGTCTTCTTGCAAATTTCCCAAGGCATCACGTGCGAGGCACGCGACCTGGGGCGACGAGGACCTGTCTGTAAATTTTGGAACTCTGTAGGGGTTCCGTGCAATTTACCCTCACGTACGCGCGAAACACGTGCTCAAGAGATTCGAGAGGCAGATGGCAGGCTCGATCGCAGGTTCGACGACCGGAGGTAGAGGAGTGGATCGAGGTTGAGGCTCGTATGTGTGACCCTATACGTGACGGCAAATGGAGGTCCAGGACGCCCGAGGCGGAGGCTCGGATGTCCGAGCTGACGTGGCAGCAACAGGGAGGCTCTGGTCGACTCGAGACTCACGGCTGGGGCCGAGGCTTGGGGAAGTATGATGTGGCAGTTCCATGGCCATCGGATCGAATCCGACGATGGCTGGAGGTCAATGGCGGGTGACGGTATCGACCGTGGGAGCGACGACAGAGGGCGTCGAGGGCGGTGGCGATTGGCGGAGGCGAAGCCGCGAGGCGGTGGCGAGCATCGAGGGGTCGGCCGACATACGATTGAGCAGCTAGAGAGGGGTTGCACGCGTGCGGAGGATGACGGGCGAAGGCGGTGGAGTTCAAGGCAGCGCACGGATGAAGACAACATGACGAAGGTGCTCAGGGGTGGTCGAGCGACTGAGCATGATTGGCGGAGCAACAGAGGTGGTGGGCGAGCAACTGTTCTTGCCTCTAAGAGCTTCGACGGAGCGTGTCTGAAGCTCTGTTGCACACTGGAGTGGAGCTACTACAAGGAGGGGACCTCCTTGGATCTCGCCGAAGGGATCAGAGGTTTTGCTCGAAGGTGTCGTGTAACATCCATATTCTAACAAACCCGAACTCGACCGATTTTGGGTCCAATGAACCCAATAAAGTTGTCGGTCAATACTAAACAACCTAAATCGACCAAGTGATCGTGAATAGAAAGTCATTCGGGCGAAATCGACCAAAAATCGGTCGTTTCGCAATGCGCGCCGCGAAAAAGCCGCGACGCAAATTTAGAAATCGTGAAACAAATCAAGACCGTCATTAGATCTGATTCGACGAAACAAGACCAACGGAATTGACCGTTCGTCAATCGGAGATCGTTTGATATTTTTAAATCACAAAATTTAACCTTAAACAAAAACCGTATCCGAAAATTTCGGGTATTCAAAACCCGATCGGAAGTATATCAATATTATACTCATATTGATCGTCGTTCCGAGATGATCAAAACAAGATATTGCGCATCAAAATCTGAGATCCGAGGTGCGCATACGGTGCGTTTTAAGTTTTGTCAAATAAATAAGAGAAAATATATAATATATATAATAAATATATATAACTCTGTTAACAGAAGCAGAGACTGCCGTTGTAAATTAAAAATATATATATATATATATGAATTTTTATTTCACCATTTAGTCTGGAACCGTAGCCATGTGGCTTATTCCCCTCCCTCCATTTGGTACTCAAGAATCATCTACTTGTAATCCCTATAACCTCTCTTCTTTGGTTATTTAAACACCTCCATTTCCTTAGTTCGCTCCCAATTTCCAGCCGATAGGAATTTCAGTTCGTCCTTTCTCGATTATTGTTGCTCTTTACAAGAAGGTTGAGGACTGCTGCATATCAAAAATCAAAAGCCCCAATCTTCTTCTCCAATTTCCAGCCTTATAGAGCATCTCCAACCTTCTTTGGACTGCTGCATGTTGCTATTGCTTCTCCAAATTGAAGCAATTTAGAGGTACAATCTCCTCCCTTCCTTTTCCAAATTTTCCTATCTTCCTTTCCCTTCTCATTCCCTCCATATTTCCTTGCTTTGGTTGCTGTCCAGCAACTGTTGAAGCCTCCAGGACTCTCCATTACTACTGCTGCACCATTAGAGCTGCTGCTTCTCTGCTCTAGAACAGTCCCCTTCTGCATGTTGTTTGATCTTCACTTTGAAGATCAAGGTACACTCCCTTTCCCCTCCTCCTTGCTGCCATGCATGCATATTACATTTGATTCTTTGTACAATCCCATACCTTCTTCTTTTGCTGCCATGCATGTATTGACACTCATTTTAATCCAATGTGGAGGATAATATTCTTGATTTTATAGAGCATACTTGTCCTTCTTTGGTTCATCTGAACTGGATGGTTGGAATTGAGTTTGAATGATCTGGGTTCTTTGTTACTGGGATTGATCGTCAACATATTTTCTTCAATAAAAGATAATGTCAGTCAAATTCTGTTAGAAGCTAATCGTTCCTCGATGCTATTATCATAATATTCTTCGGGTTTGTTCGTGTAAGAATGCATACATTGATTAGTCTGATTTTATAAGGATCAATCGTTAGTGTGGGAGTCGATGGATCTGACTTACCCCTTTGGATTCGTAATCTGGATGAGGTCGAGGTTTTCCCTCAAGTTTGAATCCCTGAATTAGATCTGATTTTATAGGATCTGTGTTTATAAATGTATCATTTATGTCGTTTTCCTACAAAGATGAACTGTTTTCTTGGAGTTTTGCCTGGCAGTGTGTTCGTTTCAACCCTGAATAGATTCTGGGTAGTCTGTGTGATAGATTTTGAATTGTTCAAGTTACAAATTTGATTTGATTTTATGGATGGTTTGAACTGGATGATATGTCATGCTATTTTAGTAGCTTTTACAAGGATGAATCATATGGAATCTGAAGCCTAGTGGAATCGATGCATGTTTTGAAGTTAAAGGCCCATAGTTCAGTTGTGAATCAATATATATTATAAATGAATTTTTGGTTCGGCGGATTTGGATCTAATTAGATATTCGGATGAACTTTTGTAGGATTTACGAACCCCAAACTCTCATTTTCTCATACATCAGATCTTTCTCCACTTTACTAATTTATAACTTTGGCTTGCTACTAGCTATTGTTGGTACAGTGCCATGATATATCTGCAACATCATGGGTTCTTATAATATGGCATGATCATCAAGGATTGTTTGGGTGAGTCATGTACAACGGATCTTTATTTAAAGAAGTTCAAGAAAGTCTTTTAAAGTACATGATTTCAATTATGTTGATCTGATTACTAACATTGGATGAATCACTGCCTTCCTTTAGATCTTGTCAAAGTTGATGAGTTGAGTGTCGTCACTAATTTTAGTTGATAGAATCAATGATCAAGCTTGACATGGCTACAAATATATATATATATATATATAACAAAATAAAAATGGTACATGAAATTGACGTTAAGTTCCAGATCAGATTATTGCGTTCAATACTTTCAGTGATTTAGTGAATCAAGGAACTTGGTTATTAATATTTTGCCGGTCATGGTGAACCTACACTTGACTGAGCGAGGGCGCGGTGACCCTCAACTGGGCGGGAGAAAGGAAGCTCAGTTTGGGCAGCGGCCGCCAAGTGCGCGGGTCTAGGATCCCAGTCCCTTTTCGGTTTTTACGCGAGCTCGCAGTGTTTTTACGCCTCGTTGGGATCCCGACTTTAGACCAGTTACGCTGACCTTCTGTTTTAGGATACCCAGGCGGGGGATCCTTGGTTTTCAGTTTTACGTACGAGCTCGTTTGCCCGTACTAGTCGGGCCGTTTTTCTAGAGCGACTTTTCCGTGAAGTCTCGCTCACCTGTCTTAGTGGCGTAGTTTGGGAGTAGACCTATCCCTCTATTGGACCGCGCTTCCAATTAGAGGGCGAGACGGAAGACCCCTTTTGTTGGCTTGTTCACCGTTTAAGTTTTACTTTCGGATTTGGATCTAATTAGATATTCGGATGAACTTTTGTAGGATTTACGAACCCCAAACTCTCATTTTCTCATACATCAGATCTTTCTCCACTTTACTAATTTATAACTTTGGCTTGCTACTAGCTATTGTTGGTACAGTGCCATGATATATCTTCAACATCATGGGTTCTTATAATATGGCATGATCATCAAGGTTTGTTTGGGTGAGTCATGTACAACGGATCTTTATTTAAAGACGTTCAAGAAAGTCTTTTAAAGTACATGATTTCAATTATGTTGATCTGATTACTGACATTGGATGAATCACTGCCTTCCTTTAGATCTTATCAAAGTTGATGAGTTGAGTGTCGTCACTAATTTTAGTTGATAGAATCAATGATCAAGCTTGACATGGCTACAAATATATATATAACAAAATAAAAATGGTACATGAAATTGACGTTAAGTTCCAGATCAGATTATTGCGTTCAATACTTTCAGTGATTTAGTGAATCAAGGAACTTGGTTATTAATATTTTGCCGGTCATGGTGAACCTACACTTGACTGAACGAGGGCGCGGTGACCCTCAACTGGGCGGGAGAAAGGAAGCTCAGTTTGGGCAGCGGCCGCCAAGTGCGCGGGTCTAGGATCCCAGTCCCTTTTCGGTTTTTACGCGAGCTCGCAGTGTTTTTACGCCTCGTTGGGATCCCGACTTTAGACCAGTTACGCTGACCTTCTGTTTTAGGATACCCAGGCGGGGGATCCTTGGTTTTCAGTTTTACGTACGAGCTCGTTTGCCCGTACTAGTCGAGCCGTTTTTCTAGAGCGACTTTTCCGGGAAGTCTCGCTCACCTGTCTCAGTGGCGAAGTTTGGGAGTAGACCTATCCCTCTATTGGACCGCGCTTCCAATTAGAGGGCGAGACGGAAGACCCCTTTTGTTGGCTTGTTCACCGTTTAAGTTTTACTTTCGTCAACAGACTTGATGATTCTTCATCCTGATCATCCATATTTATATTTACATCATCTAGAATTACATCTGAGACAGTTGCACTTGAGATTTGAAGGGATTACAATTAAAGTTGAGAAAATGGAAGTGACTATAATCTAATTCAAAATCCCATTAACTAGTGGACGTGTTGGGAACTTAGTTAGGATGCATTATACAACACCGCATGCCTACGGAGGCACCCCAACCCTAAGACATTCCCCAAGTCTTAGAGTCATAGTGTGAGGTTTCACACGAACCAAGACCACAGACTATCCACTAGACTTAAGAATTAAATAAATCATTATATCTTCTCATATCATCTTTCCCAGCATCAAAATTTACAAATATGATCTCTGAGTTATATGAAAATAAAATATACATACTTATGATCAATTAGTTACCATAGAATTATGCTTATGTGGGAAATGTTGGAATAATGGTTGATCATAGGAGGTATTTATTAGAAAGATTGAAAACCTTTTTCATTGCAAGTAGATATAAAAATTTAATTGAGTTGCTCCTACCTTTCTACTTGTTACTTTTGAACTTATTAAATCCTTGTTTATGTTTTATAAATTTATGGGAAGTACCAGCGCCTGCTGACGCCTTTTCTTCCTTGCACGCTTGGCAGGCAAACAGCCTGCTGTTCAGTAGCAGCTCAGTAGCTATACATGGTTCGAGGAGATAGAGTTTATAGCCGACGGTATGGTTTATTTTGTATCAGTTTTTGTTCATGTATTATGTTTCTTTCTCTTCAGTCAGATTTTTGGGAATTCTGTATGTACTGTCAGTCACTGTACATGTTGTAAAGTATATGGAAATTAATGAAATGAGAATTTGGTGCCAATTGTTCTATTAGCTTGTGGTTATGAATGTGGATGCGAAAAAAAATTCCCTGCTTTTCTATAACTTCTGCGATCTTATGTGAATAGTAGTGCAAATGTGTGATTAACGAGTACCCGGATCCTCAGGGGTTGACAAAGTTGGTATCAAAGCAGTGGTACCCCGATACACACATCCGCAGTATTTTAATTCCGATCGCATTAAGTTCTCGGATAGCGGCAGTCTTCTGACTTGTCGTAAGTCCGAAAAGGGAAATATGACATTCATATTCAAATACCACAGTTGTCACCAATTTCATTAACTTTCATATTATATCCCAAGAAGAGAAAAGCATATATCATATTATCTGCAAACCATCGATTTTATGACTAATAAATGGTTCTCGTGCAGAGCCATGGCATCCCGACCCGGTCAGGAGACGGCCGATCAGTTGACACACATACTGACTGCCCTCACCGACCTCCAGCAGCAGCAGGCTGCTATGCGAGGTCAACAGGAGCAGATATTGGCTCAACAGACTGAGATTGCCGACAGACAGACAGATATTGAGATGCGATTTGAGGATCTATCAGATTTCACGTACCATCCATCACAGGATGGAATACGGCAGGACCAGCACCAGTCTGTTGAGGTAGAGCAGCCTCATCCTGATGATCCATTTGAGGAGGTACCTGAGCTTGGAGTAGATGATGCGGATATTGACAGGGAGCAGGACCCCGTTGACTTTGTTGACGAGGATGCACACGAGTATTCAGCCATTCACAGGCACCAGTCGGTCTTCACTTCCTATCAGCTGGCCAACATACCGTTGTTCGAGGGTACAGGTCCACCAGAGATTGCTGAGCAGTGGCTGAAGAGAGTAATGAAGGTGCTCAGGATGATTCATGCGCCACGAAACACGTGGCTATCTTTCATTGAGTATTCACTAACAGGCTTTGCTGAGAGATGGTGGGAGGCCATAGTATCTGAGTTAGGCCGAGAGCCTACATGGGGTGATTTTGAGACGAGGTCCAGAGCCCACTTCTTCTTGGCGAAGTGGAAGGAGTCCCAGCGCCGACTTTTTGCAGAGCTTCGTCAGGGACTGATGATGGCCAGAGATTACTTTATCCGATACGTAGAACTGTCACGATATACCCGAGCAGCTGGCGCATTTCCAGAGGAGAATCTGGAAAAGTTCATTGGTGGCATGCGAGAGAAGGTACGGGAGAAGCTAGCTGGATTACACATCACATCTATCTCCGAGGCTACCGATGCCGCGGAGAAGTTCGAGGACATCAGAGGGAGACGTTTCGGGAGCTCGTCTGGAGCAGCGCCTAGACCGCGGCGATCTTTTGTACCGATACGTCGACCGTTTCAGCAGCAGAGGTCAGCCAGACGGTTCCGACCTACAGGTTCGACCTTTACAGGCAGTGCTCGCTCTTCTCCATCGACTACTCTAGGAGGAGCACTTGCCAGACTGATGTCCGCTCCCGCACCCTATGTTAATTCGGTCAAATTAATGGTCCAAATTACTTTTAAGTGTTCGTTGCAGTCGGATACGAGAGGGAATATCAAAAACCACTTATTGATTAATATGAAGTTAATTTTAAGCGGCAATTTTTTTACTTGGGGAAGTCCAAGGTCGAACTCAGGGAGGCAACTGTCTCCTTAGGTCGAATTTTAGCAAAATCCAAGTGTGAGATTTTCGGGGAATATATTTTTGGTCTTTTTCAGCTTTTTTATGCAATACACATGCAAAATCAGGCCAAATTAAATGTTAATTCAGAAAGATGGTCAAATTAATTCCAAAAATTATGAAACTTGGCCAGATTATGAAATGGGATGAAAGTAAGCTAACCTAATTTTTTTGGAATTTTTCGACTCAAAATAATTTTTCTGTGAATTAAATAAACAGACAGAGTGATTTTAAGTTTTTAATTTTAATAAATATCAAATCACAATTTTTCCAAGAACTAAAATTATCCTAGGATGGTCTAATGATCAGGAACCTAGGAAAATTAACAGAACTTAAATTTATTGTGAAATGAATTAATTAAAATTAATTTAAGGAAATCACTAAACTATTTATTGAGGCCTCGTTATGCGTGCAAACGACATGCAATTTTTATGGAGTGTTGAAAATAATGTCCTTAAGCTACTGTGAATTTTTGGAAATTTTTGAAGGCACAGATAATTAATTAAAAATCAAAAGGCATCACTGGGCAAAATATGACACAAATGAACCAATTAATTTATTAATAATTCAAGCATATCAACAAAAATCAAACACGTGTACTAACAGGTAGAGGACAAGATTCTCAACAACATGCAATTTTTAGAATTTCAAAATGATCAAAAATGCATGCTATGGACACAAGCAAACACAAGGGTGTAAATGCAATAGTGGAAAATAAAATTTCAATAAGTAAACGTGCTGACAGGGACGAAAATGCAATTACCAATAATATGCAGGACGTCTATGCAATTGTTCCACAAGACACGTGCTCCTCACGTGGGGTCTGCTTCACAGGGACCTTTTCGCAATTTCTGAAAGATCCAGGGGGGTCGGTGCAAATAACCCAGTTCGCACGTGCTCCTCACGTGGGGCGACCTAGGTTCGGAGGGCGTCGGAGGCTCAGAGTGAGGCTCGGGTCTTCTGGAGGTTCGGCTCAGCTTCGATGCAGCTTCGGGTCACCCGAGCCTAGGCTTGGAGGCCGAGGCTCGGATAAGGGGACGTGGCGGCCTGAAGGCCCTTGGATCAAGATGGATCCAAGGGATGTCGATGAAGACGCGTGGCAGCTGGAGAGTCGTCCGATCCGAGGGATGATCAACGGTCGAGGATGAGGGCGGCGAAGTGGACGCGTGGAGAGGCGAAGACCGTTCGATCAGAGGATCGAACGGTTGCTGCTCCTTCTCTATCGATCCTCCGCCGCCTGCGGAGGAGAGGGCTGCGCTCCGGTGAAAGCAGCCGAGCTCCGCCTCGGTCGTCAAGCTCCGGTGGTGAGCTTCGTCAGCTCCCACCTTGCTCGGAAGAGTCGTCAGTGCACGGCGAAGGCTCCGGTGGTCTCTGGATCCCTGGAGGAGGGCTGGAGCTCGGTGTCGATGAAGCTCGAAGAGAGCTCCGGTGAGGCTCCGGCCAATGATCAAAGGAGTACCTGCAAGTGTTAGACGTATAGCCGAGGCTCGTGCGTGCGTTTGTGGAGAAGTGGTGCTGGTTGGCGAGGCCTAAGGCGTCGTGAGGTGGTCGGGCGACGTTGCTCCGGCCAAGCGGCGGAGCTGGAGATCGATGGACGGTGGAGTGGAGCGTCTGAAGATGCGGAGGGGTCAGCGAGGATGAGAGCTCCGACGCGGAGCTCGGCGGAGTGAAGGCGAGGCGTGAAGATGATCGTGGACGGGGAATAAAATCGGAGAAGATAAAGAGAAAAGAAGAAAAAGATCGGAAGAGGAATGGAAGAGGTTACCTGGGGATTGGGGCTCAGCTTCGAGCTCCAGGTCGTCGCTCAAGGGGTCGGTAAGGCCCCGAGCTCTAGCAGCTGCTCGGAGGAGTGGCTGCGACACGGCGGTGGGCCGAGGATCTCGCCGGAGAAGAAGCTCTGTCGTCGCTCGACAAATCAGCCGATTGCTGTCACCAATAGGAAGCTTGGAGCTCTAGGGATCTTCCTGGAGTGGCGGATGGGGATGAATGTGGCCGGAGAGGGGGTATTTAAAGGATGAAGGTGACGGTCTGGCTGGGTGGATGGCGAAGTTGGTGGCTGTCGTGGGGCGAGTGTGGCGGAGATGGTGGTGTTTGAGGGAGCTGGCGAGGGAGAGGGATGAGTGGGGTGTGTCGTGGGGAGGTCAGCGGCCGGCGAGGGTGGCTGACGTGTGCCCAAAAAAGGAAAGGGGGCGCCCCTCCCGCAAGGCAGAGATCGTGGGAGAGAGGGGCGCCCGAGGTAGGAGACGAAGTCTCCACCGTTGGATCTTGTGATCCAACGGTGGGGATCGAAGCGAGATGGAGCGGTTACGATGAGATCTGGGATGCCCAGATGAGGGGTTATGAGAGCGCCACGTGGCGCGTTTTGGCGAGGCGCGAGCGGATGGCTCAGATGAAAGGGTAGGGTTGATCTGAGGGTCGAGATTCGCTGGAAGGTGGGCGGCTGTGATGAGAGGATCGGGGGCGCGATCGAGCGGCGTAGATGCCGCCACGTGGCTCGCTGAGAGCGCGGCGCTAAGGGACGGTGGAGATGAGGTATGGGCTTTGATCCTACGGTCCATATGAAGGGCGTGCGTGGCAGCGGCTCGGCCGTTGGATCAGGATGGCCATCCAACGGCGGAAGGCGCGGGCGGATCAGACAAAGGGCAGCGGGCCGCGTGGCGCAATCAGAGTGCGCCACGTGGCCTGCTGTGAATGGTTGGAGGGGAAAACATGTGTAGAGAGAAGAGGAAGCCGAATTTGGAAAAACTCAAAACATGAAAGTTGTAGATCTTGATGAGATCTACAAGTTTCATGTTGACCAAAGACGGAGATGAGGTCACATATAATACATAAATACAAAGATACATAAATATACATATGTAGTATACAAAATGACCCAAAAACCCAAGTTTCTCATACAAGCTCCAACTTCGATGAAATTAGTCTCATTTTGAAGGTCTTTTAATATGTAGTATTCTAAGAGTGAGTAGACCTAAGTAGGGGTTTGTATGCGGGCTTTATGTGTGTTTTAATGTACAAGGGTTCTCAGGATATTTGGGCTATTTTACAAGGGTGATTTGTGGCATCCTTCCCTATATTATTAAGGAGTATACACATCTATTATAGAGAAGGAGTTATTTGATGAAGAGGTATTTTACAGGGGATTTTTGGCTTCTTATTTAAATGCAGATGAGCTGCTATAATGCATGAATTATGGATGCATGCATGAGTGTTATTTATGCAAGATAAAAGGAAATATGCCTCTATTTTCTCGGGAACAGGGCTCTATTTGTGACTTTTGGAGTGATGAATAACAGATTCATCAACCCCCTATACTTAAACCTTGCTCGTCCCCGAGCAACTAAATGAAATGCAAGAGTGAAATGAAATTGGGTTCCATACCAAGGTCATGAACAAAAGTTAAAAATAGAGCTAGACTTGACCTTTGGATTAATCATGTGTCGGAACCTTATTGGGATCTGAGTTTAAGACTCAACAGACTTCAAGTTCCACAAGTCTTCTATTCAAGACTCCTCGACTTACCTAATCAGAACAAGTCTACATACACAAACCCTAATGACCATGAATCCTTTCATGCAGTGTAAGTGATAGCTGACTCCCCACCTCAGAAGTAACAAAGAAACAACCTCCCCCAACCTGGTAACTCTAATGCCTCGGTCTAGCAACTCTTTCCTCGAGAAGCGGGGTATTCCCTTCTAAGTTCAAGTTCAACCGGCTCAAGAAGAGGAGGAAGAAGTATAGACTTTTGGAAGCTCAGCCAGTGTAGCTAAGTCTCCCGCTGCAAGTACATGATGACCACAAGCTTTTGCTTTTCTTGACTACATATACTCCGGTGGGGTTATTAAATTTTCAATCCGACCCACCACTTTTTTGGAGTTCTTTTTGGCATTTTTTTTTCATGCCTTTGTACAACATATATACATGGTGCAGCATAGATAAGAAATTTCCTCTTGAGCCAGTAGACTATCCCTCTTTTGAAGCTTTATTGCAACCCACTGCTTCTGTCCTCAGCCTTCATCACCACTAGTCCAAGTTGAGACGCACTTCCTTCACTAGAAGAAGAAGAGAGGTTCCGCCTAGAAGTACTACCCTCATATGCTACCCCAAGCTAAAGGAAACTGTCTCCTTATCACCTCATCCGTAGAGAGCCATGTGTAAAGTGCCGGTGCATGTTAAGCCATTGTCTCTAAGAGTCGTGTGTGTGTTGTTAAGTGCTCTATTCAGGCTTGTCAAGATGACATATGAACATAGACTTGGAGACTTAAAGAATTAAGTCATCTGACCTGAAAAATCTTAACTCCAGTTCCTAGAAGGTTCCTCTGAAATTAGGTGGATTAAGGTCAAATCATTTCCATCCTCACTATCTGCTCACAACTTGGTCCAGAACCCACTATCTTTTCACTTTGCATATGCAACTTATGCAAATGAGATGAGATGTCATGCTATGAAAATGCAAGACTCTTTTTCTATGCAGAGATGATATGCAAGAGTAAATAAGAAGCCTATTTATTATTATTATTATTATTATTATTATTATTTTATATTTTTTTTTTCGATTTGTACCCACCCGTAATTATTGTATATATACAAAAAAATACGTGAAAGTACGAGCTATGGATAAAGTATATATGTAATATATACACGCCCCCCTATACTTAGCGTGTGCTATGTCCTCAGAGCACTAAGAGCGAGGAAAAAGACATAGCTCGTGCTAAGCGTAGGAGAGCCAAGATGTATAGAAATCATCCCACCCCCCTATACTTAGGCTATGGCAGCCTAAGTATTAGAAGAAGATCAAAAATGGGGCGGACGAGGGAAAGATGGGAATGGATGAATATATACATGCGGGCATCGGTCCCCCCTATACTTAGGCTCTGGTCAGCCTAAGTATAGGACAGAAGGGAGTATGAGGACCGATGTGATCTGGAGGATGTACAATGAATCGACTCAGGTGACCTCTCCCCCCTATACTTAGGATCTGGTCATCCTAAGTATAGTCTGAGATAATGATTTGATGATGTGGGGATGGGTTACTAGAATCGTGGAAGTAAAGGATAGGATATACAAGAATGATGATATATACAGATGAGTCGGTCTGAATCTTTCGAGATGCTGCGGATGGCTGGAGTTTACTGCTGCAAGGTCTCATACGCGGCTTGATGTGAATTTGCTGTATCTGTCTCGCGCATGAATACGATCTCCTCCACATGGACTAACTGTTCATTGGATTCGACGAAGTGCTTCAACAGCTGCCCATTCACTAGGAATGTCGGTGCGTCATCTGCGAGATCTGAGATCTCGACACATCCACTATCATGCACCGTTCGGACAACGAATGGTCCCGTCCATTTGGACTTTAATTTGCCTTGGAAAGTCTTCAGCCTGGCATTGAACAACCATACCTTCTGTCCAGGAACAAAGGTCTTTCGTCTGATATATCTATCGTGCCAACGCTTTACCTTGTCCTTGTACACCACACTGTTGTCGTATGCTCGGTTTCTGACTTCCACTAGCTCATTCAGATCCATGTCTCTCTGTTTTTGGCCCAGGTGTGTGTTCCAGTTGACTTTCTTTATTGCCCATTCTGATTTGTGCACTAACTCTGCGGGCAAATGGCACGGCTTTCCGAAGACCATTCGGAATGGGGAGGTGCCTAACGGTGTCTTGTAAGCCGTCCTATACGCCCAGAGGACTTGATCCAAGATCTGAGACCAGTCCTTCCTGTCTGGGCGGACAAGCTTTTGCAATATAGTTTTCACCTCCCTATTCGACACCTCAGCCATACCATTGGTTTGTGGGTGGTAAGGACTAGCGACACGGTGTTCGATGCCGTAATCCTTCAGGAGTTTCTTCACCTCCCGATTCACAAAGTGGCTACCCCCATCTGATATCATCATTTTGGGGATCCCGAACCTAGAGATTATGTGCTCTCTGATAAATTTACAGACAGTCCTGCTGTCTGCGGCTCGGGTCGGGATAGCCTCCACCCATCTGGACAGATAGTCAACCGCAAGAAGGATGTATTCAAACCCGTGGCTGACAGGGAATGGGCCCATGAAATCGATGCCCCAGGCGTCAAAGACATCACAAATGATGACCGGCTGCATTGGCATCTCATCCTTGGAACCAACGGTTCCTCCCATTCTCTGGCAGACTGGACACGACTTCGCGAAGGTGGTGGCATCACGAAACAGAGTCGGCCAGTAGAAGCCACACTGAAGTACCTTCCATGCGGTCCTCTTCCCGGAGTGGTGTCCTCCTGCCTCTAAGCTATGGCATAAAGAAAGGACACTCCGGTATTCCTCTTGAGGAATACAACGTCTCCAGACACAATCCGGTCCTTCAAAGAAAAGGATCGGATCCTCCCAATGGTAGTGTCTAGCGTCCGACTTGAGTCGGTCGATTTGGCTCTTGGGCCAATCCTCGGGAACTTTCTTGGAGACAAGATAGTTCACGATATTGGCGTACCATGGGAGTGAGTCGATAACAAAAATCGACTCGTCAGGGAAGGAGTCTCGAATTGGTGAATACTCGGAAGTATTAAGATCTTCGAGACGGGAAAGATGATCGGCCACTACGTTCTTCTTACCAGGTTTATCACGGATATCCAAATCAAACTCCTGGATAAGTAAAATCCAACCAAGAAGACGTGCCTTTGCGTCCTTCTTCTCCATTAAATATCGCAGTGCCGTGTGGTCTGTGAACACGGTTACCTTGGATCCGATTAAGTGGGATCTGAACTTGTCCAAGGCAAACACTACCGCAAGCATTTCCTTTTCGGTAACTGTATAGTTACGCTGAGCAGAATCAAGCACTTTGCTTGCGTAGTGAATTGCAAACGGGACGCCATCTCTTCTTTGTCCCAATACAGCCCCAACAGCGTAATCTGAGGCATCCGTCATGATCTCAAAAGGGAGAGACCAATCTGGGGCTTGCAAGATGGGAGCGTCCATGATCATTCCTTGTAACAGCTTAAAGGCCTCAAGACACTTGAGATCAACAATAAACTCCGCGTCTTTGCCTAAAAGCTCAGTTAGTGGTCGGGCAATCTTAGAAAAATCCTTTATAAATCTCCGATAAAATCCGGCATGCCCGAGGAACGACCGCAACTGCCGTACGTTGGTTGGTGGCTGGAGTCGTCTGATCACGTCCACCTTGGCAGGGTCAACCTCCATTCCTCTCTTGGAGATGACATGCCCCAACACTATGCCCTCCGTCACCATAAAGTGACTTTTCTCCCAGGAGAGCACCAGATTGACCTCACAACATCTTTTTAGGACTCGGTCCAGATTCCTAAGGTAGGAATCAAAAGAGTCGCCGTGGACCGAGAAGTCATCCATGAAGACTTCCAGGAATTCGCCGACCATTTCGGCGAATACAGCAATCATGCACCTTTGAAAAGTACCTGGAGCATTGCATAACCCAAAAGGCATGCGCCTGAAAGCATAGGTACCAAAGGGGCATGTGAACGTGGTTTTTTCCTGGTCCTCTGGAGCTATGGCTACTTGATTGTAGCCCGAGAACCCATCAAGAAAACAAAAGAATTCTTTCCCCGCTAGTCTTTCTAAAATCTGATCAATAAATGGTAGGGGAAATGATCCTTTTTCGTCGCGGCATTCAGGCGTCTGTAATCCACACAGACGCGCCACGACGTGGATACTCTCGTCACGATCTCCTCTCCGTCCTCGTTGGTGGTTGTCTGAATTCCCGACTTTTTCGGGACAACATGGATTGGGGCCACCCACTTAGAGTCGGAGATTGGGTAAATGAAACCCGCGTCGCACCATTTTTCTATCTCTTTCTTCACAACCTCTCGTAGATTTGGATTCAACCGACGTTGGAATTCACGAGAGGGTTTGGCTTCGTTCTCCAAATATATATGGTGCGAACACAGAGCGGGATTTATCCCGTGGAGATCGGAAATGCTCCAGCCTATTGCCTTGCGGTTTTTCTCCAGGGTCTCTAGCAAGCGAGATTCCTGCTCCTCGGTCAATTGCGAACTGATAATGACCGGGAATTTCTTGTCTTGGCCCGCAAGGAAGGCATACTTCAGAGTTGTGGGTAAAGGTTTGAGCTCAGGGATGGTATGATCGTCTAAGAAGTCTGGCTCAATCAAATCTGGTTCGGTGTTGGAAGTGGCTGGATCCTGTTCTGTAGTGGCTGCCACCAAGCTTGGCTCTGGAGTCGGATCGTCAAAGGTCTCCATGCAATCGGCAAACGCCTCGTCCGACTCGTCTTCCTCATCTTCCGATTGTCCTAAGGAGGTAAGGACTGACAGGCCCACTTGGGCCTCTAAGTCATCGAAGATGAAGGGCGATGCAGGCTCAGAGTTGTACTCGTTCCTGAGGATCTCGCAGACTGATTCATGCACTGGATCATCTTCAAAGGAGATGGACGCTTCGGTGCTGGCTGGGTTCTGTCTCCATGGCCCAACTAAGTCTACATGCTCTAGGTCTGTTTCGATAGAAGAGTACTCGGTGCTGGATTCGGAGTCTGGTCTCTGCCATCTGGTTTGTTTCATCTCTAGTTCCTCATCTCCGCCTGGAGTTTGGAACTGAATTTTCCCATTCTTATAATCGAATAAGGCCCCTGCTGTTCTGAGGAAGGGCCTACCCAAGATAATCTGGGAATCTCTCCAATTATGAGGGGTTTCCATATCAAGGACAGTGAAGTCCACCAGGTATTCTTGCCCCTCGACTTTGATCACAATGTTCCTTAACTCTCCTTGGGACCTCTTAGTTGATTTGTCTGCAAACTGAAGAATAGCTCTAGATTTCCTAAGAGGTCCGAGATTTAGCCGCTCATAGAGGGCCGTGGGCATCAAATTGATCGAGGAACCATTGTCCAGGAGAGTCCGTGCAAACGCGATGTCATCAACATGACTCACTACATAGTGTGCACCCATGTCTCTTCGTTTCCGAGGAAACGAGTTCTTTATTGCACAAGTCGTGGCTACTGATAGAACGTGTTTCTCAACACGGCTTTTGGTCTTCCTGCTAACCCTAGTAGGTGTGCATCTCACCTTAAGGTATTTTTGGAATGCAGGGGTCATCTCCACGAACTTGTCAAAGGGGATTGTGACCTTGATGTGTTTGTTACAAAACTCGGCCATCTCAGGGTCATCTTTTTGGATTTTTGTGTTTTTCTTCTTCCCACCCTTGAGAGCTTGGGGGAAAGGGATTATTAACTCAGGTTCTGGAACTGAAATATCTTCATTAGCTGCTGAAACTGAGTTTTGAACACGACTCTGACTCGGACTTTTGTACAGACTCTGACTCTGACTCTGACGAAAGGGAAAATGCTTGGGCGAAACCGGTGATGCTTCTTCCGCTTCTTCTGGCTGGTCCTCCTCAGATGGAGGTGCGGGCTCATCGGTGTCATCGGACTCTGGATGACTGCGGGGCTGGTGCTTCGAGGACTCAGATGTCCTCTTCTTCTGCTGGTGGTGGTGCTCCTCCTTTTCCTCCTCCGAATTTTCCTCAGGTAGATTCTCGGAGGTTCCTTCCTTTCGTGCCCGTGCCCGATCAGGTATGGTCACGGTCCTTCCGCTCCTGAGGGACATATGATTAACATTATCGTACGAAAGGATCTCATGTTCAGATAGATAATTATCTGAATAATATACCTGATCTCGAGGTCGGTTCTGGCCCTGGTGCGGGCTGTTTGGGTTGGCCTGAACCTGTGCGGGAATTGGGGTCCTTGGCGCCATTTGTTGGTCCTGGGCACGAGAAACCCGATTGATGTCGGTTCTCATATCCAAGTAGTCATTCTGTATCTGTTGGACCCTATCAGACAGGGTCTGGATCGCCAAGGTGAGTGACTCCAATTCGGTGGGCTGGGCTTGCTGCGGTGTTGATGCCGTCCTAAATTGGCCCTGCTGGCCATGCCGATACTGCTGCTGATGGGACGGTGCTGGCCCCTGCTGGTAGGTGCGCTGCTGCGGCTGGTACCCACGATCTGGCCTAGACTGGTATCGCGGGACTGTAACGGGCCTGGTCTCTTCGTAAACTGGGGGAGGGCGGTGTGCCTGATCCTTTCCCATCTCGATTTGCCGGACTAGTGGGTCCCGGCTATACCAAAGCCCGTTGATCTCGTATACAGGCGGAGGCTCCTCATATTCTGTTTCCGCTGGCGATTAAAGTTAAGTTATCACTGCAATTAGTCCACCACAAAGCACGCCTATCGGACAGTCCCAATTTCCTTTTTAATTTAAGTGAGAAAATCAGGGGGGGGAAATCGAGAAAAGCCGATGCAAGTTGAAATCGATGATGCGTATGCTGAGTAGAGAATACTTACAGTGATCCTTTCGCTTTTTATGCAGGATGCAATACAGAATTGAAAACTTTACTCTATATGCAAATGCAAGCGATGAAAAGCCGCTCCTAGACAGGCAGTTCTATTAGCGTGAAGAACAGTTTAATTTGAACTAAGTCCTGCGGTCTAGGTGCGTCTTTTATGTGTAATGTGTGGTCCTATTGATTACGAGCACAAACAAATCCTAGAGTGACTCGAGGAGCCGCTAGTGCAAGCTAAGTTACAATTCACCCACACAGCACACGGGACACGGTTTCCACTATCTTTACACACGCGAGATCCCGAACGGGAACCGCTGGAAATGATGCGAAAAAATGTGGAAAATTATTGAAATTACAGGTTCTCTCAAATCCCTCAAACAAATTCCAATGCGTGATCCTCGAAGCGTCTTCGACTCCGGTGTCCCTCGCACAAAAACAAGTTGAGGTCAGATAAAGAACGACACCAAAAATTGCAAAAATTTAGAAGACAGAGAAATATTCACAAGAAAAACCGGGGGTCAGACTACCCGGGGAAGGAAAATCAACCACTCAAAAATATGCTACAATTAACCTAAGCCGTGCCTCCCCGGCAACGGCGCCATTTTGATGTCCGCTCCCGCACCCTATGTTAATTCGGTCAAATTAATGGTCCAAATTACTTTTAAGTGTTCGTTGCAGTCGGATACGAGAGGGAATATCAAAAACCACTTATTGATTAATATGAAGTTAATTTTAAGCGGCAATTTTTTTACTTGGTGAAGTCCAAGGTCGAACTCAGGGAGGCAACTGTCTCCTTAGGTCGAATTTTAGCAAAATCCAAGTGTGAGATTTTCGGGGAATATATTTTTGGTCTTTTTCAGCTTTTTTATGCAATACACATGCAAAATCAGGCCAAATTAAATGTTAATTCAGAAAGATGGTCAAATTAATTCCAAAAATTATGAAACTTGGCCAGATTATGAAATGGGATGAAAGTAAGCTAACCTAATTTTTTTGGAATTTTTTGACTCAAAATAATTTTTCTGTGAATTAAATAAACAGACAGAGTGATTTTCAGTTTTTAATTTTAATAAATATCAAATCACAATTTTTCCAAGAACTAAAATTATCCTAGGATGGTCTAATGATCAGGAACCTAGGAAAATTAACAGAACTTAAATTTATTGTGAAATGAATTAATTAAAATTAATTTAAGGAAATCACTAAACTATTTATTGAGGCCTCGTTATGCGTGCAAACGACATGCAATTTTTATGGAGTGTTGAAAATAATGTCCTTAAGCTACTGTGAATTTTTGGCGATTTTTGAAGGCACAGATAATTAATTAAAAATCAAAAGGCATCACTGGGCAAAATATGACACAAATGAACCAATTAATTTATTAATAATTCAAGCATACCAACAAAAATCAAACACGTGTACTAACAGGTAGAGGACAAGATTCTCAACAACATGCAATTTTTAGAATTTCAAAATGATCAAAAATGCATGCTATGGACACAAGCAAACACAAGGGTGTAAATGCAATAGTGGAAAATAAAATTTCAATAAGTAAACGTGCTGACAGGGACGAAAATGCAATTACCAATAATATGCAGGACGTCTATGCAATTGTTCCACAAGACACGTGCTCCTCACGTGGGGTCTGCTTCACAGGGACCTTTTCGCAATTTCTGAAAGATCCAGGGGGGTCGGTGCAAATAACCCAGTTCGCACGTGCTCCTCACGTGGGGCGACCTAGGTTCGGAGGGCGTCGGAGGCTCAGAGCGAGGCTCGGGTCTTCTGGAGGTTCGGCTCAGCTTCGATGCAGCTTCGGGTCACCCGAGCCTAGGCTTGGAGGCCGAGGCTCGGATAAGGGGACGTGGCGGCCTGAAGGCCCTTGGATCAAGATGGATCCAAGGGATGTCGATGAAGACGCGTGGCAGCTGGAGAGTCGTCCGATCCGAGGGATGATCAACGGTCGAGGATGAGGGCGGCGAAGTGGACGCGTGGAGAGGCGAAGACCGTTCGATCAGAGGATCGAACGGTTGCTGCTCCTTCTCTATCGATCCTCCGCCGCCTGCGGAGGAGAGGGCTGCGCTCCGGTGAAAGCAGCCGAGCTCCGCCTCGGTCGTCAAGCTCCGGTGGTGAGCTTCGTCAGCTCCCACCTTGCTCGG
The DNA here is from genome assembly GCA_037367405.1 of Ottelia alismoides. Lineage (NCBI taxonomy): Eukaryota > Viridiplantae > Streptophyta > Magnoliopsida > Alismatales > Hydrocharitaceae > Ottelia > Ottelia alismoides. The sequence goes on from JAZKJV010001396.1 coordinate 1,599,364, forward strand.
AAGAGTCGTCAGTGCACGGCGAAGGCTCCGGTGGTCTCTGGATCCCTGGAGGAGGGCTGGAGCTCGGTGTCGATGAAGCTCGAAGAGAGCTCCGGTGAGGCTCCGGCCAATGATCAAAGGAGTACCTGCAAGTGTTAGACGTATAGCCGAGGCTCGTGCGTGCGTTTGTGGAGAAGTGGTGCTGGTTGGCGAGGCCTAAGGCGTCGTGAGGTGGTCGGGCGACGTTGCTCCGGCCAAGCGGCGGAGCAGGAGATCGATGGACGGTGGAGTGGAGCGTCTGAAGATGCGGAGGGGTCAGCGAGGATGAGAGCTCCGACGCGGAGCTCGGCGGAGTGAAGGCGAGGCGTGAAGATGATCGTGGACGGGGAATAAAATCGGAGAAGATAAAGAGAAAAGAAGAAAAAGATCGGAAGAGGAATGGAAGAGGTTACCTGGGGATTGGGGCTCAGCTTCGAGCTCCAGGTCGTCGCTCAAGGGGTCGGTAAGGCCCCGAGCTCTAGCAGCTGCTCGGAGGAGTGGCTGCGACACGGCGGTGGGCCGAGGATCTCGCCGGAGAAGAAGCTCTGTCGTCGCTCGACAAATCAGCCGATTGCTGTCACCAATAGGAAGCTTGGAGCTCTAGGGATCTTCCTGGAGTGGCGGATGGGGATGAATGTGGCCGGAGAGGGGGTATTTAAAGGATGAAGGTGACGGTCTGGCTGGGTGGATGGCGAAGTTGGTGGCTGTCGTGGGGCGAGTGTGGCGGAGATGGTGGTGTTTGAGGGAGCTGGCGAGGGAGAGGGATGAGTGGGGTGTGTCGTGGGGAGGTCAGCGGCCGGCGAGGGTGGCTGACGTGTGCCCAAAAAAGGAAAGGGGGCGCCCCTCCCGCAAGGCAGAGATCGTGGGAGAGAGGGGCGCCCGAGGTAGGAGACGAAGTCTCCACCGTTGGATCTTGTGATCCAACGGTGGGGATCGAAGCGAGATGGAGCGGTTACGATGAGATCTGGGATGCCCAGATGAGGGGTTATGAGAGCGCCACGTGGCACGTTTTGGCGAGGCGCGAGCGGATGGCTCAGATGAAAGGGTAGGGTTGATCTGAGGGTCGAGATTCGCTGGAAGGTGGGCGGCTGTGATGAGAGGATCGGGGGCGCGATCGAGCGGCGTAGATGCCGCCACGTGGCTCGCTGAGAGCGCGGCGCTAAGGGACGGTGGAGATGAGGTATGGGCTTTGATCCTACGGTCCATATGAAGGGCGTGCGTGGCAGCGGCTCGGCCGTTGGATCAGGATGGCCATCCAACGGCGGAAGGCGCGGGCGGATCAGACAAAGGGCAGCGGGCCGCGTGGCGCAATCAGAGTGCGCCACGTGGCCTGCTGTGAATGGTTGGAGGTGAAAACATGTGTAGAGAGAAGAGGAAGCCGAATTTGGAAAAACTCAAAATATGAAAGTTGTAGATCTTGATGAGATCTACAAGTTTCATGTTGACCAAAGACGGAGATGAGGTCACATATAATACATAAATACAAAGATACATAAATATACATATGTAGTATACAAAATGACCCAAAAACCCAAGTTTCTCATACAAGCTCCAACTTCGATGAAATTAGTCTCATTTTGAAGGTCTTTTAATATGTAGTATTCTAAGAGTGAGTAGACCTAAGTAGGGGTTTGTATGCGGGCTTTATGTGTGTTTTAATGTACAAGGGTTCTCAGGATATTTGGGCTATTTTACAAGGGTGATTTGTGGCATCCTTCCCTATATTATTAAGGAGTATACACATCTATTATAGAGAAGGAGTTATTTGATGAAGAGGTATTTTACAGGGGATTTTTGGCTTCTTATTTAAATGCAGATGAGCTGCTATAATGCATGAATTATGGATGCATGCATGAGTGTTATTTATGCAAGATAAAAGGAAATATGCCTCTATTTTCTCGGGAACAGGGCTCTATTTGTGACTTTTGGAGTGATGAATAACAGATTCATCACAGACGTGGCACAGATTCCGCTCAACCATCTGCGTCGCAGCGAGCAGACAGACTACCTGCAGGACCAGCACAGAGCACAGACACGACTACTCCACCTAGCAGACCAGTTCGGTGTTACCGATGTCACGAGTGGGGACACTACCAGTCACAGTGCCCACAGGCTTCTGGTGCCCGTACTGATTGGAGGACACGAGATGCTCGCTCGCAGATTGTCTACTTCTACAGCTTGACGAGTTTGACTTGATTTTGGGCATGAATTGGTTATCAGCTCATCATGCACTTGTTGATTGCTTTAGTAAGACAGTTGTCTTCAGGATCCCAGATTTACCCGAGTTCACTTTTGAGGGTACTATACGTGACTCCACCATGGAGTATATTTCAGTGTTGCGAGCTCAGCGACTTGTTGATCAAGGTTGTGATTCATATCTTGCATTTGTTCGGGAGTTATCTGATCAGGAGCCGATGACACAGGACATCAGAGTAGTATCTGAATATCCAGATGTGTTTCCTAATGAACTACCAGGATTACCTCCTGAGAGAGAGATCGAGTTCGAGATCACATTGCCGCCAGATACACAGCCGATCTCTATGGCACCATATCGCATGGCACCAGCCGAGTTGAGGGAGCTAAAGGTGCAGTTACAGGAGTTACTGGATTTGGGATTCGTGAGGCCGAGCACTTCACCTTGGGGTGCTCCGGTTCTATTTGTCAAGAAGAATGATGGATCCATGAGACTGTGCATCGATTACAGGCAACAGAATAAGAAAACGGTGAAGAACCGTTATCCCTTGCCGCGTATTGATGATCTATTCGATCAGCTCCAGGGGTCTTCGGTATTTTCGAAGATCGATCTTCGCTCCGGCTATCATCAGCTGAGGATTCGCAAGTCGGATATTCCGAAGACAGCCTTCAGGACTCGTTATGGACACTACGAGTTTGTGGTGATGCCGTTTGGGCTCACGAATGCACTTGCGCCTTTCATGGATATGATGAACAAGATTTTCCGTCCATATTTGGACAAATTTGTGGTAGTATTCATTGATGATGTGCTCATCTATTCACGAAATGAATGGGATCATGCGAATGATCCACAGATTGTCTTAGACACATTGCGGGAGTACAAGCAATATGCGAAGTTAAGCAAGTGTGAGTTCTGGTTGTCCCAAGTCTCATTCCTGGGACATGTCATTTCTGGAGCAGGTATCGCAGTTGATCCTGCGAAGATTAAAGCAGTTATGTCTTGAGAGCAGCCCAAGACAGTTACACAGATTCGGAGCTTCCTCGGGCTAGCGGGCTATTACAGACCCTTTGTCCACGGATTTTCCCGTATTGTTCGCCCTCTGACACGACTGACACAGAAGGGAGTCCCATTTATTTGGGATGATTCATGTGAGCGGGCCTTCTAGACACTGAAGGAGAGATTGACTACAGCACCTATTCTTGCTCTTCCTTCAGGCACTCAAGACTATGTTGTTTATACAGATGCATCTGGAGAAGGTCTAGGAGCAGTGTTGATGCAGAGAGGACAGGTGATTGCTTATGCATCACGACAGTTGAGGCCGTATGAGCGGAACTACCCCACATACGATTTGGAATTGGCGGCAGTAGTCTTCGCTCTGAAGATCTGGCGCCACTATCTTTATGGGGTGAATTTCGAGATTTTCACTGATCATAAGAGCCTGAAGTACATCTTTGATCAGAAGGAGCTGAACACGAGGCAGCGCAGATGGCTCGAGCTACTGAAGGATTATGATTACACGATCTTTTACCATCCCGATAAGGGAAACGTGGTAGCTGATGCACTTAGCAGGAGAGCACATGCAGAGGGTACGGCAAACTGGCTATACACGTGGGATATGCTCCCATCTTTGACTGATTGGCATCCTCAGGAGAGCGCATCCATTTCTACTATCGTGCCTCTACGATTCAACAGTTTGTGGGATCGCATTGTCGAAGGCCAGAAGACAGATCCTTGGATTCGAGATAGATACATGCGCGCCGTCAAGGACAAGGTTGATGATTTTATTGTGGCAGAGTCCATTTTATGGAAGGCAGGCCGAGTTGTTGTGCCCAACGACGAGTAGTTACGCAGAGATATTCTTGATGAGGCACACAGTTCACGGTTATCTATCCATCCAGGTAGCACAAAGATGTACCGTGATTTGCGCCAACATTTCTGGTGGAATGGAATGAAGCGCGATGTGGCGCTACATGTCAGCAGATGCATGACCTGTCAGATGGTCAAGGCCGAGCACAGGAGACCACCAGGATTACTGCAGTCTCTCCCCATTCCCGAGTGGAAGTGGGAGAGAATTTCTATGGATTTTGTCACAGGATTGCCGAAGACACCAGGTGGCCATGATTCTATTTGGGTAGTGGTTGATAGGTTGACCAAGTCAGCCCATTTCATACCTGTCAACACGACTTACACTCCATCCAGATTGGCCAAGCTTTATGTGCAGAATATCATCAGACTTCATGGTATACCACGAGAGGTGGCGTCTGACAGGGATTCAAGATTTACATCGCACTATTGGCATCAATTCATTTAAGCACTACAGACAGAACTGAAGATGAGTTCTGCATATCATCCGCAGACAGATGGGCAGAGTGAGCGCACCATACAGACACTAGAGGATTTGCACCGCGCTTACACTTTAGAGTGGAAAGGGTCCTGGAAGGACCATCTGCCGTTAGTGGAATTCACGTACAACAACAGCTATCATTCCAATATTGGCATGGCACCATTCGAAGCCCTATACGGGCGGAGATGCCTTACACCTCTTAGTTGGCGTGAGGTAGGTAATCATGCCCTTTACTCCGTGGATCTCCTGGAGGAGACTGCGAGAGTTGTTGATCTTGTGAGACGGAGGCTTCTGACGGCACAAAGTCGCCAGAAGAGCTATGCGGGTCGTCGAAGAAGAGATTTGGAATTTCAGGTATACAATAAATTCCTCTTGCTCCTTTTGCAAATTGGTTAAACCTCATATTAATGACATTCCTATAAATTACAGGTGGGAAATTGGGTATTCCTGCGTGTATCTCCCGTGAAGGGAGTGCAGAGATTCGGTGTTCGTGGCAAGTTGGCGCCACGATATGTTGGATCTTTTGAGATTCTGGCTCGTGTGGAGAAGGTTGCATACCGAGTAGCTCTTCCTCCACATCTATCAGCTATTTACGATGTCTTCCATATATCCAACTTGAGGAAATATACGCACGACCCTCGACACATTCTCAGTTAGGAGAATCTTGATGTGGAGCATGATTTGGCATACGAGGAGAAACCTGTGCAGATCATTGACCGTGTTGTGAAGAAGCTTCGCAGCAAGAGATTCCATTGGTCAAGGTTTTGTGGCACCGTCACGGAGTCGAAGAAGTGACGTGGGAGACCGAAGTCGACATGCGGGAACGATACCCGCAACTTTCTGATATAATCATCAAAACAAGCTTTTGTAATTGATATATGATATATATATGGCTTGTTTTCTCTTTGAGGTTTTTATGAGTTCAAAACCCTTTGAGGTTTTTATGGTCATACGAAATCCAAACAAGAACATCTAATGACCTTAACTCGAGTCTCGAGGACGAGACTCCCTTTGAGGTTTTTATATTTGTAACGGCCATATTCTAACAAACCCGACTCGACCGATTTTGGGTCCAATGAACACAATAAAGTTGTTGGTCAATACTAAACAACCTAAATCGACCAAGTGATCGTGAATCAAAAGTCATTCGGGATATAATATATATATAATAAATATATATAACTCTGTTAACAGAAGCAGAGACTGCCGTTGTAAATTAAATATATATATATATATATATATGAATTTTTATTTCACCATTTAGTCTGGAACAGTAGCCATGTGGCTTATTCCCCTCCCTCCATTTGGTACTCAAGAATCCTCTACTTGTAATCCCTATAGCATCTCTTCTTTGGTTATATAAACACCTCCATTTCCTTCGTTTGCTCCCAATTTCCAGCCGATAGGAATTACAGTTCGTCCTTTCTCGATTGTTGTTGCTCTTTACAAGAAGGTTGAGGACTGCTGCATATCAAAAATCAAAAGCCCCAATCTTCTTCTCCAATTTCCAGCCTTATAGAGCATCTCCAACCTTCTTTGGACTGCTGCATGTTGCTATTGCTTCTCCAAATTGAAGCAATTTAGAGGTACAATCTCCTCCCTTCCTTTTCCAAATTTTTCTATCTTCCTTTCCCTTCTCATTCCCTCCATATTTCCTTGCTTTGGTTGCTGTCCAGCAACTGTTGAAGCCTCCAGGACTCTCCATTACTACTGCTGCACCATTAGAGTTGCTGCTTCTCTGCTCCAGAACAGTCCCCTTCTGCATGTTGTTTGATCTTCACTTTGAAGATCAAGGTACACTCCCTTTTTCCTCCTCCTTGCTGCCATGCATGCATATTACATTTGATTCTTTGTACAATCCCATACCTTTTTCTTTTGCTGCCATGCATGTATTTTCACTCATTTTAATCCAATGTGGAGGATAATATTCTTGATTTTATAGAGCATACTTGTCCTTCTTTGGTTGATCTGAACTGGATGGTTGGAATTGAGTTTGAATGATATGGGTTCTTTGTTACTGCGATAGATCGTCAACATATTTTCTTCAATAAAAGATAATGTCAGTCAAATCCTGTTAGAAGCTAATCGTTCCTCGATGCTATTATCATAATATTCTTCGGGTTTGTTCGTGTAAGCATGCATACATTGATTAGTCTGATTTTATAAGGATCAATCGTTAGTGTGGGAGTGGATGGATCTGACTTACCCCTTTGGATTCGTAATCTGGATGAGGTCGAGGTTTACCCTCAAGTTTGAATCCCTGAATTAGATCTGGTTTTATAGGATCTGTGATTATAAATGTATCATTTATGTCGTTTTCCTACAAAGATGAACTGTTTTCTTGGAGTTTTGGGTGGCAGTGTGTTCGTTTCAACCCTGAATAGATTCTAGGTAGTCTGTGTGATAGATTTTGAATTGTTCAAGTTACAAATTTGATTTGATTTTATGGATGGTTTGAACTGGATGATATGTCATGCTATTTTAGTAGCTTTTACAAGGATGAATCATATGGAATCTGAAGCCTAGTGGAATCGATGCATGTTTTGAAGTTAAAGGCCCATAGTTCAGTTGTGAATCAATATATATTATAAATGAATTTTTGGTTCGGCGGATTTGCATCTAATTAGATATTCGGATGAACTTTTGTAGGATTTACGAACCCCAAACTCTCATTTTCTCATACATCAGATATTTCTCCACTTTACTAATTTATAACTTTGGCTTACTACTAGCTATTGTTGGTACAGTGCCACGATATATCTGCAACATCATGGGTTGTTATAATATGGCATGATCATCAAGGATTGTTTGGGTGAGTCATGTACAACGGATCTTTATTTAAAGTGGTTCAAGAAAGTCTTTTAAAGTACATGATTTCAATTATGTTGATCTGATTACTGACATTGGATGAATCACTGCCTTCCTTTAGATCTTGTCAAAGTTGATGAGTTGAGTGTCGTCACTAATTTTAGTTGATAGAATCAATGATCAAGCTTGACATGGCTATAAATATATATATAACAAAATAAAAATGGTACATGAAATTGACGTTAAGTTCCAGATCAGATTATTATGTTCAATACTTTCAGTGATTTAGGGAATCAAGGAACTTGGTTATTAATATTTTGCCGGTCATGGTGAACCTACACTTGACTGAGCGAGGGCGCGGTGACCCTCAACTAGGCGGGAGAAAGGAAGCTCAGTTTGGGCAGCGGCCGCCAAGTGCGCGGGTCTAGGATCCCAGTCCCTTTTCGGTTTTTACGCGAGCTCGCAGTGTTTTTTACGCCTTGTTGGGATCCCGACTTTAGACCAGTTACGCTGACCTTCTGTTTTAGGATACCCAGGCGGGGGATCCTTGGTTTTCAGTTTTACGTATGAGCTCGTTTGCCCGTACTAGTCGGGCCATTTTTCTAGAGCGACTTTTCCGGGAAGTCTCTCTCACATGTCTCAGAGGCGTAGTTTGGGAGTAGACCTATCCCTCTATTGGACCGCGCTTCCAATTAGTGGGCGAGACGGAAGAGCCCTTTTGTTGGCTTCTTCACCGCTTGAGATTTACTTTCGCCAACAGACTTGACGATTCTTAATCCTATCATTCATATTTATATTTACATCATCTAGAATTACATCTGAGACAGTTGCACTTGAGATTTGAAGGGATTACAATTAAAGTTGAGAAATGAAAGTGACTATAATCTAATTCAAAATCCCATTAAGCTAGTGGACGTGTTGGGAACTTAGTTAGGATGCATTATAGAACACCGCATGCCTACGGAGGCACCCCAACCCTAAGACATTCCCCAAGTCTTAGAGTTATAGTGTGAGGTTTAACACGAACCAAGACCACAGACTATCCACTAGACTTAAGAATTAAATAAATCATTATATCTTCTCATCTCATCTTTCCCATCATCAAAATCTACAAATATGATCTCTGAGTAATATAAAAATAAAATATACATACTTATGATCAATTAGTTACCATAGAATTATGCTTATGTGGGAAATATTGGAATAATGGTTGATCATAGGAGGTATTTATTAGAAAGATTGAAAACCTTTTTCATTGCAAGTAGAAATAAAAATTTAATTGAGTTGCTCCTACCTTTCTACTTGTTACTTTTGAACTTATTAAATCCTTGTTTATGTTTTATAAATTTATGGGAAGTACCAGCGCCCGCTGACGCCTTTTCTTCCTTACACGCTTGGCAGGCAAACAGCCTGCTGTTCAGTAGCAGCTCAGTAGCTATACATGGTTCCAGGAGATAGAGTTTATACCCGACGGTATGGTTTATTTTGTATCAGTTTTTGTTCATGTATTATGTTTCTTTCTCTTCAGTCAGATTTTTGGGAATTCTGTATGTACTGTCAGTCACTGTACATGTTGTAAAGTATATGGAAATTAATGAAATGAGAATTTGGTGCCAATTGTTCTATTAGCTTGTGGTTATGAATGTGGATGCGAAAAAAAAATCCCTGCTTTTCTATAACTTCTGCGATCTCATGTGAATAATAGTGCAAATGTGTGATTAACGGGTACCCGGATCCTCGGGGGTTGACAAAGTTGGTAACAAAGCAGTGGTACCCCGATACACACATTCGCAATATTTTAATTCCGATCGCATTAAGTTCTCGGATAGCGGCAGTCTTCTGACTTGTCGTAAGTCTGAAAAGGGAAATATGACATTCATATTCAAATACCACAGTTGTCACCAATTTCATTAACTTTCATATTATATCCCAAGAAGAGAAAAGCATATATCATATTATCTGCAAACCATCGATTTTATGACTAATAAATGGTTCTCGTGCAGAGCCATGGCATCCCGACCCGATCAGGAGACGGCCGATCAGCTGACACGCATACTGACTGCCCTCACCGACCTCCAGCAGCAACAGGCTGCTATGCGAGGACAACAGGAGCAGATATTGGCTCAGCAGACTGAGATTGCCGACAGACAGACAGATATTGAGATGCGATTTGAGGATCCATCAGATTTCACGTACCATCCATCACAGGATGGAATACGGCAGGACCAGCACCAGTCAGTTGAGGTAGAGCAGCCTCATCCTGATGATCCATTTGAGGAGGTACCTGGGCTAGGAGTAGATGATGCGGATTTTGACAGGGAGCAAGACCCCGTTGACTTTGCTGACGAGAATGCACACGAGTATTCAGCCATTCACAGGCACCAGTCGGTCTTCACTTCCTATCAGCGGGCCAACATACCCTTGTTCGAGGGTACATGTCCACCAGAGATTGCTGAGCAGTGGCTGAAGAGAGTAATGAAGGTGCTCAGGATGATTCATGCACCACGAAACACGTGGCTATCTTTCATGGAGTATTCACTGACAGACTTTGCTGAGAGATGGTGGGAGGCCATAGTATCTGAGTTAGGCCGAGAGCCTACATGGGGTGATTTTGAGACGAGGTTCAGAGCCCACTTCTTCTCGGTGAAGTGGAAGGAATCCCAGCGCCGACTTTTTGCAGAGCTTCGTCAGGGACTGATGATGGCCAGAGATTACTTTATCCGATACGTAGAACTGTCACGATATACCCGAGCAGCTGGCGCATTTCCAGAGGAGAATCTGGAAAAGTTCATTGGTGGCATGCGAGAGAAGGTACGGGAGAAGCTAGCTGGATTACACATCACATCTATCTCCGAGGCTACCGATGCCGCGGAGAAGTTCGAGGACATCAGAGGGAGACGTTTCGGGAGCTCGTCTGGAGCAGCGCCTAGACCGCGGCGATCTTTTGTACCGATACGTCGACCGTTTCAGCAGCAGAGGTCAGCCAGACGGTTCCGACCTACAGGTTCGACCTTTACAGGCAGTGCTCGCTCTTCTCCATCGACTACTCTAGGAGGAGCACTTGCCAGACGTGGCACAGATTCCGCTCGACCATCTGGGTCGCAGCGAGCAGACAGACTACCTGCAGGACCAGCACAGAGCACAGACACGACTACTCCACCTAGCAGACCAGTTCGGTGTTACCAATGTCACGAGTGGGGACACTACTAGTCACAGTGTCCACAGGCTTCTGGCGAGCCTCAGCCACAACCATCACATTCTCAGCCTCAAACACAGCGCTCAGGGAGTTTCCATGGCAGGCGACAGCAACAGAGGCAGACGCAGAGTGTGGCGTGCATCAGCCAGGTAGGGGCAGCTACATGCAGTTACTAAGGAGCAGGCACGTTCATCCGCCACTGTGGTGAAAGGTATGGTCTCAGTCTTGGGCCGACCTTTCCATGTTTTATTTGATTCCGGTGCGGCACACTTTTCTTGCTTCGAGGCCAGTAGCCTCTTTAGATAGACTTGCAGAGACGCTATCGTCTCCATATCACATCCGAGGGCCAGGTGGCCAGAAGTTTATCATTTCTCTGATAGTCAGGCACTTGCCCGTACTGATTGGAGGACACGAGATGCTCGCAGATTGTCTACTTCTACAGCTTGACGAGTTTGACTTGATTTTGGGCATGGATTGGTTATCAGCTCATGATGCACTTGTTGATTGCTTTAGGAAGACGGTTGTCTTCAGGATCCCAGATTTACCCGAGTTCACTTTTGAGGGTACTATACATGACTCCACCATGGAGTATATTTCAGTGTTGCGAGCTCAGCGACTTGTTGATTAAGGTTGTGATTCATATCTTGCATTTGTTCGGGAGTTATCTGATCAAGAGCCGATGACACAGGACATCAGAGTAGTATCTGAATATCCAGATGTGTTTCCTGATGAACTACCAGGATTACCTCCTGAGAGAGGATTACCTCCTGGTTTTAAAAGAGGATAAAAAATCAGGAAAAATAGATAAAATTCAAGACACGTATTTGCATATCAAGCTATTTTTTTGGATTTTTAATAAATAAGAAATAGGAAAATAAAATAGGAGTATGAAATACGAGAATTTTGTATATACTTACAACGGACACTCAGATACAGTCAGTTTCTTTGATTTCAGTCTTGATATAGATTTGAATTTTGTAACTTTATCAAAGAACAAAAATGAAGAAGAAATAAAATTAAAAGAGTTCATTATGTACAAAAAACTCAGGTTAAAAATCACAAAAATCTAAAGTGCACAAAAGAGGCCCAAAATCCGACTTTCACATATGAGCTCTGTATTTTATGAAATTGGTCTTTTTTTGAAGGTTGTACCCACTTAATGGTCTAGTGGCAGGACAGTGTGTCTACCACACAAAAGACCAGGGTTCAAATCCCACTCTTGCAGGGGTTGCGTTAGGTAGTCGACGGCCAACCTAAAAAATAGTCGAATCTTTCAACATGGATTTGAGCAAGAATCCATGTAGCCGACCCTACTTATAGTGGGAGAAGGCTTAGTACTTTTTTTTGGTCTTTTTTTATATGTATTTGAAAATGGAGTACTTTAAAAGTGAGTAGACCAAAATCGGACATTGTGCGAGGGAGATATGTGCATTTTAGTCCATCATATGTGAAATTAGACTTCGGAATTATTTGACACTTATTTGAGTTAGTAAATTTTTGTATTTTTTATTTAATCTTACTAGTAATATCTACACAATGTAGGTGGTTTGGGGTCAATCGGAGTTAGGATGAATTAATTAAAAATATGAAAAGTTAGCGGCTTTTCAGGCTAATTTACACTTGGATTTTTGATGCAATTATGCATGATGAAATACGGATATTAACGATTTAATGCAAATAAATTATGCGGAACAGAGCCTAATTGACCAATTTTAGTATGATGAATACGAGATTCATCGGTGTCTTTGTTGGCAACTCTCGTACCCAGAAGATGTAATGTTGTTTTGATCCGCTTCGCTCGAAATACTTTGTTAGTGTTGATGTCACATTCTTTGAGTCTGTTATGTATTTCTCTCCTACAAGTAATATGTTGACCCCATCTGACTCTAATGAGGAGGTATATATGCCTCCTACGACTGCACCACCTCCATTACTTACACCACTACCTCCACTTCCTTTAGTACCTATACTTGCTCATGTGGCTATCCCTGGATCGCCACCTAGTATTATGACTCAAATTTTGCCATTTGTGTATACTCACAGGTTTCATACTGTTCCCCCTACTCGTGGGCCTTTCCCATCATCCAGCATGCCTCAGGTATGTAATAAGCACATGGTTTTTAGCAAAGTTGTACAAAACAGTTTGTGGTATTCAATCGGTAGGGTCATTGATTAAACAATATACGGGAGTTTAAACGGAAATTAAACGGCTTATGCAGTTTTGCATTTTAATTAATAAAAAAATATTACATATATAATTAATAAAAACTATAAATAAATAAGAAAAATATAATTACGGACTCACAATATAGATCAAATATTGCTAAATTCAAGGAATATTTCATCCAAATGTCAAAATAGATAACATAAACAACTAGAATTCATAGCCAAATGTCAAAATTGACAATATAAACAATTACAATTCATAGCATGAATGCAAAAAGTCATGGATAATGGTGATTCTTTGAAGAAAGTAGATACACGTGTAACATCCGAAACCGCACAAACCCGAACCCGACCCGATTAAGGTATGTATAACCCGATAAAGTTATTAGTCAACATTAATTGTTCTAAATAGATCAATTGATCATAAATCAAAATCGTTCGGGCGAAATTGACCAGAAATCGGTCGCATCGTAATGTGTGCCAGAAAAAGTCACGACGTAAATTCAGAAACCGCAAAACAAACCGACACTGTCATAAAATCCGATTCGACGAAATAAAACCAATGAAATCGATCGTTCATAAACGATGTCGTTTGGTACTTTAATTTCAAAAAACTTAATCACAAACCAAAATCATATCTCAATATTTTTAGGCACTCAAACCCAGTCAAAAATATATTAATATTATACTCATATTGATCGTCGTTCTGTGACGATCAAAACGAGATATTGTGCATCGAGGCTCGAGGCACGATTATGGTCAACTTTAAGTATGACAAATAAAGTGAGTTTTTGGATTTATATATATATATATTAAAATTTCATGTAATCGTTGTAAGATCGCTACTGTTTATAAAAAATATATTCATAATAATAACAAAGAGATAATAATAAATAGATATTTTTTATTGGGTTTTTATCAGTTGTGCCCCTTTGAGATACTGCAATTTCAGTTATGCCCCTCCCTTTTTGGGAAAATCAATTGTGACACCGACTTCTTGTCGTTTTATCACTCGTGCCCCTCGGGTTAGTTGTTGTATTAGTTGTTGTATATCTTCAATGCAAACGGACATTAATTTTGAGGACATAACAGGAACTAAATTTAAAAAAGACTGAAAATGTCATTTTATTATCTTATTCCTCCACCTACATCCTCTTCCTCCTCCCCAACCAGCCCCTGCACTTCCTTCTCCGCTCCTCCTCGCCAGCCCCCGCCCCTCCTCCCCAACCAGACCCCCTCCAATGGCTCCAGCCCCTCCTTCCACCCAGACCTCCTCCTCCTCTGCCCCTCCTCCCCAGCCCGCCCCCTCCTCCCTAACCCGACCCCCTCCAGCCTCGAGCTCCTCCTCCGCTCGTCCTTCCCAGCCCGTCACCTCCTCCCTAGCTCGACACCCTCCAGCCTCGAGCTCCGCCCCTAGCTCCTCCTCAACACCTCCTCCTCTGCCCATCCTACCCCCTCCTCTCCATCCCCGCACCTCCCATTCGCCCCCAGGTTCCTCCACCCGCTCCTCTCCTCTGCCCCGTACCTCCCTCTCCGCCCGCACCTCCCCTCGGCTCCTACACCTCCCTCTCCGCTCACATCTCCTCTCGCCGCCCCTGCACCTCCCCTCTCCTCCCCCCGCACATCACCTCCGTCCTTGTACCTCCCCTACACACCCAGCTCCTCCCACAGCCCCTTCACCTCCCCCTCCACCCAGAGCTCCTTCATACGCACATCCCCTCCACCCCGCACCTCCCCCTCCGCCCCCAGCTCTTCCCCACGTCGTGCCTGCCTCGTGGCCTCCTCCTCCTCTACCAAGGGGCATCTGGCCGTCGCAGTCGTAAAGAGGAGGTCGCTACTTCGAATGATCGCAAGGTACGGGTCGTTGGAGGAGGAGGAAGGGGAGGGGAGGAGGAGGTTGCAGGTTGAAATGGGAGAACTTTCAGCATTTATTTAGTTAGGATAACTTTTTAATTAATTAATTCATAAAAACTTACCGAAAATTTCAATGAAATTCACCATTTGATCCGCAATAAGTGATATATCTGTGAAAACGTAAAAATTTTAGCGATTTAATGGTGCATGAAGGTGCAATTAAACGAAAGAAATTATGAAGAGACAGGAAGAAAAACAAATGGAGGAAGAAGATGAAGAAGAAGAAGAGGTGTGGACAATCATTCCCCTCTTAAATGCACCATGGTTTGAAAAAACAATGGCTAAGTTCAGCTCATTGATGGGTACACTAAAGGAGAGGGGGGCACAAGTGACAGAATGACAAGAAGTTGGGGGCACAATTGATATTCCCAAAAAGGGAGGGGCATAACTAATATTGGAATATCTCGGAGGGGCACAACTGATAAAAGTCCTTTTTTGTTTACACGTGTACACCCACCTTCCCAAAACCCTCCACGATACCCTCCGCTCTTTAAATCCATCGCCAACTCCTCTCCATGTACATCTCCTCTTCGATTCTCTCCTTCCACCTCTAATCTTCTTCTTTCCCAATCACCAACAAGGAACCCATCCCTCTACTTCTGCTCTAACTTTCCTAATTCCAACGTGGAGAGCCCAAATTGTTGTTGGGATTTTTCCTCCATCAACCACAGCTGTTGGGAGCCTGCAACTACCAAATAATCTCTGACTGTAGTCTGGTAGCCTCTCCAAAGTAGCAACTTTTTGCTAATCTTGGATTAGCTATTGTCAAAGCCGCCCTGAGAAGCCTCAATGCAGCTCAAGATGTTGTTCCAACAACAATTCTCCTGCCGATATTGCTTCAAGGAATACCTTGAAGTTACGGTGCTCCCAATCACTGCATGCTTATGATCTCCATTTTGGAGATCTAAAAAAAAGGGTACAACCCTATCTCCATCTTCCTCCCTGCCATGCATGTTGCTTTCCATGTGATCTAAAGATGCAAATGTATAATCAAAGCTCCAATTGGTCACTGATTTGATTTTTCTCCAGCATTGCTTTCCAACATATATATTCATGTTTCAAGAGATACATGGATAGAATCATATATTTATATTTATCATGTTTAGAATCAGATTAGCAATTAATAGACTCATATTGTATTTTATTTTTATATAAATTAAAGTGAAAAAAGGTTCAGTGGTCAATTTTTATCTACATGCTTTGTACTCTAGACATCTTCATATTGAAATCCTCAACAATTTTAAAAAAAATGGTATTGTTGTGTCCTGAGATTTTCTCTGAAGATAGGAATTAAATAAATTATAGGGATTTTTTCCATATTAATCCAGAATCTCCTGTTTAATACGAGTAGGGGTTGAGAGCCAAAAATTTAGTTACTAATTGTGTTTTTTTCTACGAAGACTTGAAATAAATAAATTACAGGGATTTTTTTATTCTAGGATTTCCAGTTAAACAGGAGAACAGCCTGGGAAAACCAAGGGTTATATAAGTAGCTTATTGCTTGGGCAAACTTAAGATGGATATCAAATATGGATTTTGACTTCATAAATTAAATCTACTACAATCAAGTACCAGTAAATCTTGCTATGCCCTTGTATTGCAGATAGAGTTAAATCTGGATAAAACTATCAACGTATAGTTCAGATTTTTCGATAAAAAAAGGTATAGTTCAGATTTGATTAATATAGATAATAAATACGACATCAAAAATCAAGCTACACATTAACCACCCATATTTGATCTGTGATTGATTGCATATATATAAATTGGACTAGTGTAAAAGAAAAAAGGGTCTTAAAACAAATTATATGGGATAGGAGTTAAATTTCGATTGTTATATGTTTATGAATATGGCCTGAGTAAACTCAAAAATAGTTACAGAAGGATTAAATTATTATGTTACTGGGAACTGTCTAAAAAAATGAAATTAAGTAATTCAGTTTACTTTTGGTGCATACTACTAGGAAAAGATGAGATTTCTACGAGACTGGGCTACATGATAGAATAAGTAAAGTAATCTTTTCCTTTATATCCAACAAACAGCTTTAAATTAAAGATGGGATTTTTACCCGGCAGACCCTGGAATCTTTTGCAATTACCGCTACGATCCTCAAAACATCAATATTCCTCTCACGACCCCTTAAACTTGCGCCGTTTTACCTCACGAACCCTCCGTCTGTGTGTCGTCTCCTTCGTAACCTAACCAGAGTCTATATGGTAACCCTTGTACGACACAATCGCTAGGGATGTGCCACGTGGCCTGGGTTTAGGGTTTTGGCGGGAAGCTCGGATAAAGAGGGACACGACGCTTCGTCCCCTCCAATTCCACCTCGTGACCATCGATCCCTTCCTTCCTTCTCACCCCGTCGACCTCTCGTCTGCTTGCTCGACGACCTCGACGTCTCCCACCCCTTCCTTTCGCACACCATCGCGTTGGTGGCCACGGAATCTCTTCTTCATCGATCCACCGAATCAAGTTCCTTCCGCTTTAGGGTTTCATTAACGCACGGAGAGGATGTTGAATGGGATAGGGTTATAACTCTTGGTTGCCTTTTTATTGGTATCGAACATGCAGGTGTTGACAATGGGTTGGTTCGATGGACACGAAGGGATCCTCACCATCTGCGTTAGACATGGAGGGTACTTCAAATGGACGCGAGGAATGAAGGGAGAAAAGTACTTGCTTGGAAGTAAACAGAGGATCGGGATCGATCCAGACACTACCTCTTGGTTTGATCTTATGGAGGCAATCTCTGAGGTGGTACCTTGGGAGCCAAGGTGTGCAATCACTTTGAAATATAAGATACCTCACATTAGAGGGAGCAAGTTTGCCGAGATCAAGAACGAGAAAGACATGATGGAAATGTTCAATGCACACAACGATGGAACCGAGATCGAGCTTGTAGTGGAGATGACTGACGTAGAGGCTCTGAGTTACATCCAAGCCAAGGAGTTTCTCAGCAAGAAGAATGCAGATCTGATGGTTGGTCTCGTATCGGGTGCGGAGAACTCCGAAGGCTCCGTGGATCCCGTACCGCATGGGGAGAACGCCCGAGGCACCATGGAGCCACAGCCCCAGGATGTGGATAATGGAGGTGTTGGAGCCTCTAAGATGACAATGTCATTTACATACGAGCAGCTGGACTGGAACATGGGCGAGGAAGGAGCCGCAGACAAGGTTTGGAAATGGCTTAATACTGAAGTAGGGACTTCTAATGGGATGACAAGGGAGAATGTCGATGACAGTGGAACTGAGGCAGCACCTTTGGGAGCTCATGGGACAGAGTCTGCTCTTATGGGTGATAGTGGAGCGAAGGTCGCACCTTTGGGTGCTCCAGGGACTGAAGGTGCACATGTCGAGGCTCATGGGACAGAGGCAGATGTGGGTGCTCCAGGGACAGAAGGAGCACCTCTGGAGGCTCATGGGACAGAGGCAGCTGTGGGTGCTACCGAGAAAGAAGGTGCACTTGTGGAGGCCATTGGGACAGAGGCAGCTGTGGGTGCTACCGAGAAAGAAGGTGCACCTCTAGAGGGTGGAATCTCTCTTGGAGAAGAACCTTATGAAGGATATGGTTAGATCCTCAAGCGCATCACGGAAGCGTGATCGTCGTATCGAATACGACGAAGAACGACTAGTCGCACTAGTTGTTCTATGCAGCGGAAATTAAAAATTTTCATGTGACGAAACCACATGATCCAAGAACACTTCTCGGATCGTTTCGTTTAAACCACAAACAAGTATTAGGTTTACCTCTTGAAGCGTGGTTGCGATCAAGTCTCTAAACGAAGAGACCTTCTGTCTCAAGTCCGATCCGTCGGAGGAGACGCTTGCGAGCGCGGGGATGAACCGCGTGGTTCTCGCAATCCATGTTGATGATCCAAGCGGCGGATCTCCTGATCTCGACACACGAGATCCGACGTCTTCTTCACGAGCAAGGCACGCTGAAGTAGACGGAGTTCCACGAGCAAAACATCGGGCAGCATAACGACGGTGCCGCGGCGATGGAGAGCCTCTCTAGAGCATCCATGGTGGACGGCCATGAGAGGTAGAGAAAGAGAAAGAAAAAGAGAGAGAGACTTGTTGTCTCACTTATGTGTCAAGAAGAGCAATGGGGTGCCTCTCCTTTTATAGGGTTTTGGGATCCATGGATCTCAATCCATGTGTCAACACAAATCCAATGGTCCACATTAATTTGTGTTTCTTTCAATGGCCATGATTTGTTGCTAAAAACACAACAACAATTAATTTAATAAAAATCAAATATATATTAAATATAATTTGATTTATATCAAATCAATCTCCATTGGAGAGATAGAAAAGGAGGCAAGCCTCCTTCCATAAGGAGGGTAGACGGCCACCAATTCCTCATGGGAATTGTGGCCGTCCCCTCTCCTCATTAGGAAGGGAGCTTCCTTTTTCCTATTACATGAGATTACATTATCTCATGATTCTCTCTAATATTTGCAACAACTTTTGTTGCAAATTATTTCACAAAAATAAATCCAATTTATTTTGTGAACATTGCAATCATGCCATTGGAAATTTGTGAATCACATTCACAACCCTAAACGAAATGTAAATTACATTTTCAATTTAATGTCCAATGTGAATCCAATTAACATTTAATTAACAAATGTAAATTACAAACATCTCTCTCTTATATATTATAAATCACATTTATAATATATTTGATTAATATGAATATTGCTATCCACATTATTCATATCCATGATAATTAAATCATATTTAATCATCTTGGATCTCTATTCTCTTGTGTCCAAATAATATGAATCACATTCATATTATTTACATCTTTGATAATTAAATCACATTTAATTATCTTAGATAACTCTCTTTATAATATGAATCAAATTCATATTATTCATGATAATTAAATCGCATTTAATTATTCATTTTCTCAATGCTCGGATACATAAATCAACAATAGAATTATCCATGAACTCCTTCAAGGATAATGCGCTTTCTCCGCAGATACTTGGAGATAAAGACAGGGTGATTGTATTGTTCCACGTATAGTGACATGGATATTGAGATCATATCTCAAATCCAGATCGCGGGCCTCACATAGATGCTTAATTAAATCAAGACCGTAAATCTAATCTTCTTATTGCATCTGAATCACATTCAGATCAATGTCCGACACTTGGACCAAGATCAGATTACTTCTCTACTGAGAGGAGTCACTAAAATCCAGACCCGTTTCATCACTCCCTAGGAATGGAAGCGTCATGGTTATACAATCGTTTATGATCACATCACCCTCAGGTATTCCCAATAGCTGTACATCCTGCATACTGGAAGACTCAGACTAAACCCGAAGCATTGGATCAACTTTATACTGTCTACTTCATGGTTTTATCACTAAGTTTCTCATTCGATCATTGGGAGCCGGTATCGATCATATACTTTCCAAAAGCATATATCATACCTAGGTCTTGATCATATACTTTCCAAAAGTATATATCAAACCTACAAATTCAGTCAAGCTTCCAAAGCGAGACGACCGTGTGCACGGAATTTGATTCTTCCCAATATCTCATGAGTGAGCTCATGTCTTCCGGTTCAGTAACTGAACCTGTATGTTCCCTTTGAGAGATCGTATTACTCATATACCCTTACATGCACACCAGCACGCCGGTGTATAGACCTTGATTAGATCATCAACCTATTGGTCTGCCAAATGTACATACTCAGACATATAGTAACACATCTGTCTCCGGTCAGAGGATGCGTGCCTATATCATGACAGCATATGATATAGGACTTCGGTTATCTCGATCTCATTAAGTCAACTCTTTGACCTAACTAATCTGACACCTCCGAATCTCTATTCCTATGCAGAGGACCTGCATCAAGAGGTCGGTCAGATATCAGCCTTCAGAGATAAGGATTGCCATCTCCTACTCAGGCTGGAGATCATCTCTTAACAATCATCTGACGGTGCTTGATAAGTCCTCAATCTAACTCTTTAGATATTCATCCAAGCACCAACCTCTATGATTCAATAGTTGAATCAACAGCTGTATGATCATCAAGATGGTCATGGTACATAACCCTAATTGTACTAAGGGACCTATTATGCAAATTATGTATTCTTCATTTCAGATTAAGGAGTGAATTGCAATAACATTTATTGCATAATGGCTCGTCGTGGGCTCGCATTTCCAACAATCTCCCACTAGCCCAAAGAGCCATTAATGGGCTAATCATTTTAAACCCACACTCATGTGACAATCATAGACTATTAAGAAAATAGCTAGGTAAGCTGATCAGTCACTCTGTTCCCGCGAGACTACGCCAAGTCCTTTTACGGCACTTGCATATCCCCAGTAACAGTGCTCGCATCTAATGCGAATGTTGCATCTCATGCATCCAATACTCAATCTAGTTGGTTACAGTGTCCCTGACATCATAACCAGTATCCCCATAATCCTTATTAGAATACCTTCATTCCCGGAGATCTCTATCTCCTAAGGTATCTAAAGTTTAGACATTTATAGATCACTATCTACATGGTCTTAAACTTTTGAAGATAAGACTTTGAGATTACTATCTCAAAAATCTCCTCATCTATGAACATTTTGTTATTACTGCAATCAAGTGTTTTATCTCTACAGTAGGATTAGTAACAATTTGCTACTCCCACTGCATGACAGATATCTGGTATTTGTACACTCTAGCATACACTCAGCTTCTCGTAACTAATGCACAAGTGCAATTAGTTGTAGCATTTACTTCCTCAACTCTTTGAGGTGCTATCCCTTAAGATAGGTCAGTACCATATCTTAAGGGTTAGAAGCCTTTCTTGGAATTTCTATGAATAGAATATGTCCAAATATACTACAAATGTGACAGTCCAATTATCCTCTTCTCTTGGCTTCTGAACAACTTCAGAACTAAGATCTAAGAGGTATCATATTTCAAGATATGGAACAACCAGAGAATAAAACACTTATTATTATCCTTATATCATTTTAAATGATCAGGATATCATCTACATTCAGCAAGATGAACACAAAGGCACTCCCACTAAGCTTCACATGGCTCATCAAGATTCTATCTGAAATCATAACAATTATAATTCCATCAAATCATTTGGTCCAACTTCAAGAAGCTTATTTGAGTCCATAGATGGATTCCTTAGTTTGCACACCTTGCTTTCCTCAACCATGAAGCCCTGGGGCTACTTCATGTGAATATCCTCAAAGAAGTATTCGTAGAGGAATGCAATATTGACTTACATCTTGAAGATGCAATAGTCAAGTTGTGTAGCTAAGGTTAGCAACATTCTGATGATTTTAAGCATGGTCACCGAAGAGCAAGTCTCATTGCAAGCAATGTCTTCTCTTCCGGTGTGTGGCTCATGGCTACGAACCGTGCTTTGAAGGTCTCTACCTTCTCATCAGGTTCCCTTTCTCTTGAAGATCCGTTTACACCTTTACAGGTTTTACCCATATAGGTGGATCCACGAGGGTCCATATACAACACTTGCATATGAAGTCTACATTAGACTTTTATTGCTAACATCCATCTATCCATGCTATGATCTTCAGAAGCTTCATCACATGAAGTTCAATCATTGTCAGATTTCTCTGACACATGGAATCCATCCTCAAACTCATTTGAAGAGGTATTAGTGTTTCATTTTTAATTGTCCTCTTAGTTTCCAATTTCAGGAGCCTCATTATCTTCTCAAGATAAATGAGTTCCTACACTTCATTTTCATCTTGATTCTCAAGAGTCTCAACCTCTAAGAATCATATTCTCAGAGATGAGATACTTAGAATCTCAAGGTCATAAAGTAGGTATCCAATACCATCCTTTATTTTCCTAATGAAGCAGCACTTTCAAGTGCTAGATTCCAGCTTGCATGCATGGAATCATATTAAGCATATATATTGTAGTCTCTTCTGCACATATATACCTGGAAAATAAGGGATAATTATGCTAAAATTCATCATTGATAAGATCATGTCACACATGATCCAATTGTATCTACCTATAACTCTATTGAGTTAAGGTGTGTTAGGAGGATTGAGATAGAAATGATATTCATATCTCTATAAGGTATTCTTTGAATTTATCTAACAGGTACTTGCTACCTAGATTAGACCAAATTCATTTTATCTTCCTTCAAACTTTGGTTCTAAACCAAAAATAATGAAATCTTTGAACATTTCAAAGGTTTCTTAGGTGAAAAGAAGAAATCTCATATCATACATAATCATCAACAGATATCACATATCCATAATGTTTACTATGATATAGATGATCTACATACATCAATATGCATGAGATCCTGAATACCTTGGCATCTTACACCTTTCTTTAAGAAGGGTGTATTGGACATTTTACTTTGAATACAATATTCATAAGTATGTAAGTTTTGAAATTTTAGACATTCTAAAGTTTCATCTCTTACTAGTCTATTGATCAAATCAATAGACAAATGTCCAAGGCTTGATGCTAGATCATTGTCAAATGATCTTCATCCTCATATTGATCTTAAGTTTTAATTTCAGCATTTAGAAATGTTAATGAGCCATTCATCAATTTTCTAATTTAGTGGAGTCCACTAGATTTTAGATTACTATCTGAAATATCTCCATCATAACTATTTATGATAGTTCTACCTCAGAATTCATGTTTATTTCCAACATTTAGAAACAAACAATGAGTGTATTCTTATATCTAGGTCATAGAGACATTCTCTAAGACTAAGGACTCTCCCACTGAAATTAACAAGTCTATCAATCCAACAGAGATTGTTGCAACAATTGCATCAATATCCATGTGGATAACTATAAACCTTTAAGATCAAATTTTCCAGTCTTCTAAAACATATGCAACCTATTGCAAATGTCATCAGAAGATTGAGATACAATTATTTGACATTATCTTATCAATGATTTATGTAGATTAATCTGATGCTCCATCCGAGTCCTTCTCTAAGGATTCTAGATAGACTTGATAGTCATACTATCAACACATCAACTTATTGCAGTATTGGCATTCATCCTACTCTTCGGATGACATATGGAAGTCATAGATGTATAGTCAACTCTTTGACCATACTTCTTACTCGGGTCCAACCCATGCTTCCGATGCGCTCCCTTTATCTATAAGCAACCATTGCTTAAGACTAAGGATCTCTTATGTAAGAGCATTTCAACATTTATACATGCTTCATTAAATTCATACAATATGAATATTATGAAGCTTCATGAATGACCAGAGTATAGATAGTAGAATGATGTCACTCATCATCTACATCCATCTTAACTCTTAAAACATAGGTTCAGGTAGGTACTCAAACAATTTGAATACATCATCTCTTATAGAGCCACCATTCTGTATGATGCAGTGAACCATCTCATTCATGTTAAATGTCAAGAGCACATATGTATGCCAGAATATCTTCATTAATTTTATATGGATTATTTGACAATTGCGATCATCATCGACATGTCACTTCCAAAGTACATCCGATGAGAGATCAAGACTATAGAGACACACAAACCCTAGGGTTGTAGTCCTATTATCTATTTAATTGTCATTCCTCATTATTATGAGGAAACTTGCACATTGCAACCACATACATTATGTGTTCAACTGCAAGTACAATATCTGGATCATGAGTCCAATCCATGATATTTTACTGGTCATTATTGAGTATATCATTGAGTGGGTTTTAATGAAGGATTATCTGAAATAAGAAATTTGCATAAATATAAATATATATATATATATTTACTTTGATTTAGGATTTTTATATCAAAGTTGTCTTGTCTTGTCAACACTGAAAGTTCATTCCCTTAATCACTTTCAATGTAAGTGTTAACGTATACAATAAGAGTAGTTCTGTACTTTTCGTTATTTTGTTTTCCTCTTAGTATGTTTTATGTAATTTACCCATAGGCTACTCTCCTATATAAGAGAGCCTAGGGTTCATGGAATAAACAAGTTATTCATTTTTCCCAACATGGTATCAGAGCGACGGTCCTAGACCGGAGTTCTTGAAACCCTAACCCTAATCCCAGCCCCACCCGCCAGCCTCTTCCTCGTCGATCGGCGCCGCCTCTCCTCTCCGATCGGCGCCGCCTCTCCTCTTCGATCGACGCCGCCTCTCTCTTCTTCTCGGGCTGCACGCACTGCGCCATCTTCGTGCGTGCGTGCGGTAGCAAGCACACGAGAGTGCGGTGCTGTGCATCGCCTGCGTGTGGTGCATCGCCATCACCAGCGCACACTGCGCACCTGTGCACCTTGCACTCCTGCATCTTCTCTCGTGCGCACATAGCGCACTAGCGCATATTCCAGGGGCATCCGTGGTACCCTAGCGTGCATCCCAACACGCCAAACAGTGCGTGTATTGCGCATATTCATCCAGCGCACCAGTAGGTCGTACGGGGGGCACGCATCAGCCCTAGAGCGCACACCATAGTCTACATGGGTTTAGTTGCTTGAGGTCTACACGAGCAACTAAACCCGTCTATGTCTTTGTAGACAAGTCATATTCTCTATCAATCGTTCCAGTCTTCAGTATCAAGTATGTCCGAAAGCAAGGCATATATCCCATCTAGTGGCGCATTCCGTGGTCCAGCGCCGATTGTCAAGATGGACGGTACCAACTATGAACTGTGGGCAATGCAGTTCATGAGTATGATGAAGTCTACGGGTAAGAAGCACATTCTTACCGAACCAGAGCCTGCTGAGAAGACTGGAACCTATGCCTCCTGGGAGGCTGATGACGCATACGCCAAAGTTTGGCTATCTGGCACATTGGCAATTGAGATTGCCAATGACATCCTCCATCAACCCACAGCGAAGGATATGTGGGACATTCTGGCGGCTACATATTCCCAGGCAAAGAACGAGACAAAGATTCTGCAACTCCAGCATGATATCTTCACCATCAAGCAGAATGGTCGCCCCCTTCATTCTCTCTATACGTCACTGAGAGGGATGTTTGAGAAGCTATATAGCTTCATGCCCTTGACAGCCACGCCAGAACAACAGAAGACATATAGGAACGCCACTATGGTGGGAGTGTTCCTAGCTGCACTTGATCCTGAGTACGAGGCAGCACGATCACAAATTTTGGCCGACTCTACAATTCCTCCATTGGAGGAAGCCTTCCATAGACTGAGTCGGATTACAGTTCCCTCAACTCCTGCAAGTCAGAATTCTTCAGCCATGGCAGCAACCAGAGGTCGTGGCTCTCATTACCAGGGCCGTGGACGTGGACCCCGTGGGAGGAGTGGCCGCACTAGGCCAACATGCACCTATTGCCACCGAGTTGGACATAATGAAGATACATGCTATTCAAAGCATGGATTTCCTGCATCTGCACGAGCCGCTGAGCAGATAGAGCCCCATCTGCTGCTACCTTAGATCAGCGATTTGAAGATCTAGTTGCCCGTCTGAGGGGCATTATCCCACCATCGGGTCCAGCACCGATTACAGAGAGCCATTCCGATGCAGCTGCTTCTGCCTCCACTTCTACCAGTGCTTCAGGTAGTATACTTGCACTTCATAGTAGTAGTCCTGATACATTGCCATGGATTATGGACTCAGGCGCTCCACATCACCTATGTGGCGACCAAAGTCTACTCACATGTTATACCCAGATTCCTCCGGCACGGACAGTTGTCATTGCAAATGGCACACATTCCCCCATCACTGGTCAGGGGGAGATTAGATTGGCACCGTCTATGCAGCTCATGAATGTGCTACATGCACCTGATTTTTCAATGAACCTATTGTCAATTAGTCAGATTACGAAGGATCTTCATTGTCGGGCAATTTTTGATTCATCGTCTTTGATTTTTCAGGACATCCATACGGGCAACGTGATTGGTCGTGGCTATGAGCAAGGAGGCCTTTACCGCCTGAATCAGATCCCATTTGCTGGAACCACATCCTCTTCTTCTGGCCAAGTATCCCCTTTACTGTGACATCTGCGTTTAGGTCATTTACCGCTTCAGAAGTTACGTCGAGTAGTGCCTTATAGCCTTCCTCACATATTTGTTCAGTGTGAGGCATGTCAGTTGGGAAAGCATCACAGGTCGTCCTTTCCCAGTCGTCCTGGTCGGAGTAGTACCTCCAAGTTTGAGTTATTTCATGTTGATGTCTGGGGTCCGAGTCGTGTACTTGATCATCAGGGACACAGATATTATATTGTATTTGTGGATGATTTTTCTAGAGCGTCGTGGGTGTTTCTGATGAAAAATAAATCTGAAGCCGGAAATATAATTATTCATTTTCTGAATGAAATCCAAAATGTTTTTTCTACGTCTGTGAAAAGTGTAAGAAGTGACAATGCTTTAGAGTTGTGCACTAATTTTCTTGCTAATTACTACTCATCAAAAGGAACTGTTCACCAAACATCTTGTGCTCATACATCTCAACAGAATGGGATTGCTGAAAGAAAACACCGTCACCTCCTTGATGTCACTAGATCTCTACTTATACAGAGTCATGTTCCATATTCCTACTGGGGTGATGCAGTTCTTACTGCATGTTACCTAATCAATCGGATGCCTTCGTCTGTCTTGAATGAACAGATTCCGTTCTCACTCATTTATCCTGACAAGGATCTGTTTACTCTCACTCCTCGTGTGTTTGGGTCAGTTGCATTTGTCCATCAGTTGTCACCGGAAACTGACAAGCTCTCTCCTAGGGCTGTCAAGTGTGTCTTTGTCGGGTACTCCAGAACTCAAAAGGGGTACAAGTGCTTTGATCCTTTGCATCGGCGGTATATGATTAGTGCAGATGTTACATTTTTTGAATCTAGTATGTATTTTTCAGCATCTGGAGACAATCAGCTTCCACCTACACCACATGATGCCATATACATGACACCACTACCACCTCAGATGCCATCATCAGAACCTCCACCACCACCACCACCACTACCACAACAGCCCATCTCACCATTCCCGTTCCATTATACCCGCAGGCCTCCTCCACCAGCTCATGGTCATGAACTCATCTACTAGCTCGCCTATGGTATGTAATGAGAATATTAATGTTGATGGATCTGACGACATTTCTGAGCAGGATGTGGTGCAGGAGCCAGATGAGCCGACAACTGATTTGGATGTACCCATTGCTTTAAGGAAGTCGACGAGGAGTTGCGTCAAATATCCATTATCAGCCTCTGTGTCTTTTGAGCGGCTATCTGGAGATTTCAGATCGTTTGCTATGGCACTTTCAGCCATAGATATTCCACGGAATCATCATGAGGCTCTGCAGGATAGTAGATGGCGGCTTGCAATGGAAGAAGAAATGGTCGCACTTCAGTCCAGAGGAACTTGGACTTTGGTTTCTATACCTCCAGATGCGAATCCAGTGAGCTGCAAGTGGGTGTTCACAGTGAAGCAGAATGCAGATGGATCCATTGACAGGTACAAGGCACGTCTGGTGGCACGTGGCTTCACACAAACATATGGGGTGGATTATCTTGACACCTTCTCGCCAGTGGCACGTCATTCCACCCTAAGGATCTTGTTGTCAGTTGCAGTTGCTCGAGACTGGCCGCTCCATCAGTTGGACGTGAAGAATGCATTTCTATATGGAGATTTGCAGGAGGAAGTATATATGCAACAGCCACCTGGTTTTGCTGTTGAGGGGGAGTGCTCCAAGGTATGCAGGTTGCATAAGGCTATATATGGCCTTAAGCAGAGTCCCAGAGCATGGTTTCAGAAGCCGGATCTCTTCGAGAAACAAGGATACAAACGCTCCAATGCTGATCATTCCTTGTTTGTACAGAAAACAGTGAGAGGTATCATTGTCATTATGGTTTATGTTGATGACATCTTGATTACAGGAGATGATGTGCAGGGCATAAGGCAGGCGAAAGAAATGCTGGGTAGTGAGTTTGTCACTAAGGATCTTGGGGTCCTTAGATACTTTCTGGGGCTTGAATTTGCCAGAAATTCCTATGGGCTAGTCATGTCACAAAGGAAATATGTTACTGACTGTTGAGTGAAACAGGTATGCTCGAGTGTCGACCTGCTACGACACCAATGGACCCCAGCATGAAGCTTTATGAAGATAACACAGAGGAGGTGGACAGGAGAAGATATAGAGAACTGGTAGGCAAACTGTTATATGTAACGATCACTAGGCCAGATATATTGTTTGCAGTGAGCCGTGTGAGCCAGTTCATGGAGCAACCACGCCAGGTGCATATGGATGCAATACATATGATACTTAGATATCTCAAATCTTCTCAGGTGCAGGTCTGCTATTCAAGAAAGGAAAGGGGATTTCTATCTCAGCATGCGCAGATGCAGACTATGCAGGATGTCCCAAGGATAGGAAGTCCACCTCAGGGTATGCTGTCTATGTTGGAGATGCCCTAGTCTCATGGAGGAGCAAGAAACAGACTGTGGTAGCTAGATCTAGTGCTGAATCCGAATATAGGGCTATGGCCCAGGCTACTACAGAGATGATGTGGGTGAAAGCGGTGCTGACAGATCTATGTTTAGATGTACCACTTCCTATGAACTTGGAATGTGATAATCAGGCTGCTTTGTTTATTGCAAACAATCCTGCATTCCATGAGCGGACCAAGCATATTGAGGTGGATTGTCACTTCATACGTGATATGATTCAGAAAGGATTCATTGCTACATCTCATGTTACTTCAGAGAATCAGACTGCAGACATATTCACCAAGGCATTGCTACGAGGTCCATTTCAGAAGTGTGCTTCCAAGCTGAGCATGATTGATATCTATGCACCATCTTGAGGGGGAGTGTTAACGTATACAATAAGAGTAGTTCTGTACTTTTCGTTATTTTGTTTTCCTCTTAGTATGTTTTATGTAATTTACCCATAGGCTACTCTCCTATATAAGAGAGCCTAGGGTTCCATGGAATAAACAAGTTATTCATTTTTCCCAACAGTAAGAGATATACTTACCATTATATCTCAACAAGATCTGGGATCTCCTTCCTTATCTTTATTACATCCCAATAATATGAGAATCTGCAACTCGGATAAAAAGAAGCTGGAACACATTCCGCCTTGCAAGTCCAACTTGCATTCCCAATTCGGTCTTTAACACCCGGGCCCACCACCCCTAAGGCGATGTTGACCAGTCGTTAATTGAACCAACCGTCAACAGAAATAGTACTCGCTATACGCAATCCAATATCGCCCCAATAATATGAGGATCCGATATTGGGGTAACTACGTATACGGCCTTACTCTTTCGAGAAGAAAAGAGCCCGATCCAGATGCGCTTGCATACAGGAGTTGTCACTTCGGACAGGCGTCTCCTATATACAATCCCTGGTGACGGAACCCTTCGCCTTGACGGGAGACCATGGATGTCACTTATGTAATCCTTCATATCATATTCAAATTCTAATTAATCATTATGAATCATATTCATTATGATTAATTCTTCCAAGGGAAATAACATCTCTATATATAATAGAGTGTCTTAATTTAATTGGATTCCAATTAATCTAATCATATTAAATTAATGATCCAATTAATATCCAACAAACATTTTAATAGTTACTTGAATTATGGTATTATCTCAAATACGTATTATTTCGAATTTTAAATAATTAGAAATATATCATGATTTCTTAAGCATTATACTAACCCTACCCGTTGTCATGGCCAGTACCGACGAGAGTGGGACGGACCACATACGTTGCAACCCGCAACCCCAATGCTCTCCCGACTAACCACCATATCCACCTCGGGAAAGGATAATGCAAAATAGATCATTTTGTACTTGAGATGATCATCGGTTCTTCAACCGAAATTATACCATATAGTAATAATCAAAACAATTTTGATTAACATTATAATGAGATTTGCTAAACAAATCCCAAGTCCTATTCAAGCAACATGTTTGTTGGAATGTTGATCATGTAGATCATGTAACCAATCTTGATCTAGATTACATCTAATCATTTGTTGGTTTAGGGCAAAGTCATTTAAGGACATAATTATCATCAAATATTTCACAAATATTTATGCATAATTTATCCAGGAAATTAAACAACTTAATTTCACTAATTAATTAAATGACAATCACTAAGTTCTTGATTTAGGAAAGTATTTTCAGCAGTGACCCTCACTTATTAAAAATACCATATCTCAATCAATTTAAATCCAAATTAAGCAAAGTAAATTTCTAAAGTTTGCTAACTTGATTTACAACAGAACCCAAGTGATTTGCACGCATTTCAAGGCGTTTCAAATCCGCAATTAACATCTTAATTACGTCATGATCCGCAGTCCCCGAAACAGTGGATACATGTTCACTAAAATGAGCATATCTAGAGCAAACGGAATCGAAATCACGCAAACTCAGATCCTACGGTTTCCTTATTTAATGGGGAATAAAATCCAAATATTATTTTCGTGTTTAAACAATTTAAACAGTGCCGAAAATAATATCAAAACAGAGATGCGAAAATGAAATGCAAGAAAACTTTCGCAAACCCTAATGAACCCAAGTCGTCCTCGGTTCATGGAATCGTATCCAAAACCACCGACCTAAGGCTCTGATACCACTTGAAGGATATGGTTAGATCCTCAAGCGCATCACGGAAACGTGATCGTCGTATCGAATACGACGAAGAACGACTAGTCGCACTAGTTGTTCTATGCAGCGGAAATTAAAAATGTTTCATGTGACGAAACCACATGATCCAAGAACACTTCTCGGATCGTTTCGTTTAAACCACAAACAAGTATTAGGTTTACCTATTGAAGTGTGGTTGCGATCAAGTCTCCAAACGAAGAGACCTCCTGTCTCAAGTCCGATCCGTCGGAGGAGACGCTTGCGAGCGCGGGGATGAACCGCGTGGTTCTCGCAATCCATGTTGATGATCCAAGCGGCGGATCTCCTGATCTCGACACACGAGATCCGACGTCTTCTTCACGAGCAAGGCACGCTGAAGTAGACGGAGTTCCACGAGCAAAACATCGGGCAGCATAACGACGGTGCCGCGGCGATGGAGAGCCTCTCTAGAGCATCCATGGTGGACGCATGAGAGTTAGAGAAAAAGAAAGAAAAAGAGAGAGAGACTTGTTGTCTCACTTATGTGTCAAGAAGAGCAATGGGGTGCCTCTCCTTTTATAGGGTTTTGGGATCCATGGATCTCAATCCATGTGTCAACACAAATCCAATGGTCCCACATTAATTTGTGTTTCTTCAATGGCCATGATTGTTGCTAAAAACACAACAATTAATTTAATAAAAATCAAATATATATTAAATATAATTTGATTTATATCAAATCAATCTCCATTGGAGAGATAAGAAAGGAGGCAAGCCTCCTTCCATAAGGAGGGTGGACGACCACCAATTCCTCATGGGAATTGTGGCCGTCCCCTCTCCTCATAGGAAGGGAGCTTCCTTTTTCCTATTACATGAGATTACATTATCTCATGATTCTCTCCAATATTTGCAACAACTTTTGTTGCAAATTATTTCACAAAAATAAATCCAATTTATTTTGTGAACATTGCAATTCATGCCATTGGAAATTTGTGAATCACATTCACAACCCTAAACAAAATGTAAATTACATTTTCAATTTAATGTCCAATGTGAATCCAATTAACATTTAATTAACAAATGTAAATTACAAACATCTCTCTCTTATATATTATAAATCACATTTATAATATATTTGATTAATATGAATATTGCTATCCACATTATTCATGTCCATGATAATTAAATCATATTTAATCATCTTGAATCTCTATTCTCTTGTGTCCAAATAATATGAATCACATTCATATTATTTACATCTTTGATAATTAAATCACATTTTAATTATCTTAGATAACTCTCTTTATAATATGAATCAAATTCATATTATTCATGATAATTAAATCGGCATCTAATTATCCATTTTCTCAATGCTCGGATACATAAATCAACAATAGAATTATCCATGAACTCCTTCAAGGATATGCGCTTTCTCCGCAGATACTTGGAGATAAAGACAGGGCGATGGTATTGTTCCACGTATAGTGACATGGATATTGAGATCATATCTCCAAATCCAGATCGCGGGCCTCCCATAGATGCTTGATTAAATCAAGACCGTAAATCTAATCTTCTTATTGCATCTGCATTACATTCAGATCAATGTCCCACACTTGGACCAAGATCAGATTACTTCTCTACTGAGAGGAGTCACTAAAATCAAGACCCGTTTCATCACTCCTAGGAATGGAAGCGTCATGGTTATACAATCGTTTATGATCACATCACCCTCAGGTATTCCCAATACCTGTACATCCTGCATACTGGAAGACTCAGACTAAACCCAAGCATTGGATCAACTTTATACTGTCTACTTCATGGGTTATCAGTAAGTTTCTCATTCGATCATTGGGAGCTGGTATCGATCATATACTTTCCAAAAGCATATATCATACCTAGGTCTTGATCATATACTTTCCAAAAGTATATATCAAACCTACAAATTCAGTCAAGCTTCCAAAGCGAGACGACCGTGCGCACGGAATTTGATTCTTCCCAATATTTCATGAGTGAGCTCATGTCTTCCGGTTCAGTAACTGAACCTGTATGTTCCCTTTGAGAGATCGTATTACTCATATACCCTTACATGCACACCAGCGCGCCGGTGTATAGACCTTGATTAGATTCATCAACCTATTGGTCTGCCAAATGTACATACTCAGACATATAGTAACACATCTGTCTCCGGTCAAAGGATGCGTGCCTATATCATGACAGCATATGATATAGGACTTCGGTTATCTCGATCTCGTTAAGTCAACTCTTTGACCTAACTAATCTGACACCTCCGAATCTCTATTCCTATGCAGAGGACCTGCATCAAGAGGTCGGTCAGATATCAGCCTTCAGAGATAAGGATTGCCATCTCCTACTCAGGCTGGAGATCATCTCTTAACAATCATCTGACGGTGCTTGATGAGTCCTCAATCTAACTCTTTAGATATTCATCCAAGCACCAGCCTCTATGATTCAATAGTTGAATCAACAGCTGTATGATCATCAAGATGGCCATGGTACATAACCCTAATTGTACTAAGGGACCTATTATGAAAATTATGTATTCTTCATTTCAGATTAAGGAGTGAATTGCAATAACATTTATTGCATAATGGCTCGCCGTGGGCTCGCATTTCCAACACCTTATACCCGCATCAAGCGCACAAGAGCGTGTGGAGGTAGAAAGACACCTATTCAATCCCCATTCAACCGAAGACGCACGAGATCAGGGGTAGGACAAAGGCCCAATGAGAAGTACCAACCAGACCCCAATTCTGATTCATCTGATTCCATTTTCAGTGTTCTTGACGCTGATGTGGAGGATAGTGATGAATCAGATGACTTTGATGGCCTTGTCTCCGAGAATAGCTATCATCGTCTTCTCGATTCAGATGTGGATAATGTGAGTGACTACGAGGGCCCTAACGCCAATGTCGATTTGGATGCCCCATCCTTTGAAGTAGGGGCTGAATTTGAAAGCCAAGAAGCATTCCGATCAGCCCTTACATCTCACTACATCAGCAAGGAGTTTTGCCACCAAATTCATCAAAAGCGAAAGCACCGGAGTCACAGCAACGTGCAGGGAGGAGGGATGTCCTTGGAGAATACATGCCTCCTTGATTCGAAACAGCAACAGGTTCAAAGTGAGAACTTTGGTGGCCGACCACAGTCCATGAGGCCTCCAGGAAGGCCAAAAGAAGGAACCGCATAAGAGCGAGGGACGAGGAGAAAAAGATCCAACACAAATGCACGAGGTGTGGTTCTTTTGGCCACCATAAAAACACTTGCAAAAATCCAATAAATCCACGACACATGGCTGTTGACAATGAGCCACATGGAAGCCGAATGCGGGCATCCATGGAGGATCTAACTGAGAGAATCGGTACTCAACAGTCTACTACATTGGGAGCTAGAAGGTATGCCAGAACCTTTACTCATCGCTCTTCTAATTTTGGTGAACTTTTTATAGATTGATTGCTCCTTGCAGTGGAGTGGCTATTTAGGGCAAAATCCTTTCATAAGGCCACCAAGGATAAAAGAGACGCTGGTCCAAGCAGCGCAAAGAGGGGTCGCCCAAAGAAAGCGGCTCGAATTGGTAAATTCCATAACATTTTAGAATTTTGATCTTGGAATTCCTTGAGAATAATTTACAAATTTCAGGTATTCAAGATTAATGATTAACCACAGTGAAGTTGGAGTTCCATCACATACATTTGCAGGTCTGAATGCATGCCAAATTTTAAGATGTTAATTTCTTTTAAACAAGTGTGCAGATGATGGGATCTTTTTACTTCCATGTAGGTGTATCGATAGGGAACAACTATTTTTTGAGGAACAGTTTGGATGAATCATGCTGAAGCTGCTCGAATCTACTGCTTCATCCAGAATATCTTTTTTTGTTTACTTGTGTATTTTGTGGGGGTTTTGTGATCATTATGTAACACAAACAATATCTTAGAGTTACTTATGGTCTGGACTAGAGGAACATGGACTTATTCTGTTGATGACGGTCTTTTAAATGAATGAGTGGATATTCGCGACATTTCTGTTTGGATTGCATGCAGGCCAGACTTCTCTTGAGATTTTGCAGGCCAAATGCATGAACAAGGACACTACAGAAGTGTTGACATTGACATCGACCAACACTAAGAAAGAATGGAGCAAGAATGGAGCATACACACAGGGACACTAGACTCTTATTGAGGTAATACATATAATTCTTCCCAATACATTCTAGATAAGTTTACTTGCGAGGAATACAAGTGCACAAGCTGACAGGACCTTGACATGAAAATATATGTTCTCGATTTGGACTCTTATATTTGCAAGTTCGCAATTCATCTCCTTCAACTCTTCGGTCAGCTTTCCTAACTCTTGCAATAGTCGTAACACCATTTTCTTTTCTTCTTGTGAGGTCTCATCATTGGGCGTGTCGTCATCAACCCAACCAAAAAAAATCGCAGCTCCGATCAGGACATGTGTAGAATTTCCTCCCCTTGCTCCATGGTTTTGACGACGTTTTCATCGCAGCAAGGTTTCGACATGCACATCGAACGCGATCGTTGCCGGAGATGCTGGAGGCGGAGAGCTGCTCCATCTCATAACCTACAAATAGTGTCAAATAATGTATTTTTGTAATATAAACATTCGTGTAATAATTGTTGACAAACACATACTTTTAACCAGAAATAATTTTTTTTCAAGGTGAACCTATACAGTTCTTACCTCCTGTCCAAGTAGCAAAAGAAGATGATTTTGTGATGTCTCCAGCTCCGAGCATAACGTGAAGCAACTCTTGCAATATGGCCTTTAAATAAGTTGGTTGCAGCTTGGAAATAGCCGTTGGAATTGGTGGGGGAAAGTTAGGACATGCCCCTCAAACGGCCCACAATTGAGGGGTAAAATAGGATCTTCACTCCTGTCAAAACGACCATTAGTGCAATAAGAGACGGATGGAAACCCGAGGGTCTGCCCGTTAAGGGTTAGCAAGTTTAAGGGTCGTGAGAGGAATATCGATGTTTTGAGGGTCGTAGCGGTAATTGCAAAAGATTCCAGGGTCTGCCGGGTAAAAATCCCATTAAAGAACTGTATTAAAGAAAATAACGGGATGAAGTTAACAGTCCTAATGTAGAAGATTTAACTAATTATGGTGCGAATAACAAAAAGATCTGAATAATGGTGTTTCAGACTCATACAATACAGACCAACAAAAGGAGGTTTAGGTTGACAAAATACCCAGATTATTAAGTCAATCATGGAAGAAACTAAGAATCAGATGAGTAGTCAAGGAAAGAGATTGGTGAGTTACTATTATCTAATAAATATTAGAGCCGGTCAAGGTGACCCTCACACATGACCGTGCGAGAGCGCGGTGACTCTCAACTGAGCAGGAGATAGGAAGCTCAGTTAGGGCAGCAGTCGCCAAGTGGCGCGGGTCTAGGATTCCAGTCCTTTTCACGATTCTTATGTGAGCTCGCAGTGTTTTTACGCCTTGTTAGGATCTCGATTTTTGACCAATCCGTTGACCCTCCGTTTTAGGATACCCATGCGGGGGATCCTCGGTTTTTCAGTTTTTTTCGTACAAGCTCGTTTGCCGGTACTAGTTGTGCCAGTTTCTAGGATGACTTTTCTGCAGAGTCTCTACTACCCATCTCTAGGCGTAGTTTTGGAGTAGACATTTCCCTCTATTGGACCGCACTTCCAATAAGAGGACGAGACGGAAGAGCCTCTCAGGAGGCTACTACACCGCTTGAGTTTTGATCACTTTTCTGCCAATAGGCTTGGTGATGCTACGTCCGAGTCATTATGTTTATTTATGAATCATCTAGGGTTACATCTGAGTCAGTTCAGTTGAAAATTAGGGAAGTTACAGTTGAACTCAAAATGAAACATAATGGATATTGTCTAAGAGATAGAGTAAATTATAAGTTGTGTTGGCTAGAGTTATTCATAACTAAGTTAGTGGATGTGTTGGAAACTTATTAGGATGCATTATACAACATCGCATACTTACGGAAGCATACAACCCTAAGGCACTCTTCACGTCTTAGAGTCATAGTGTGAGATCATATACAGACCAAGACCATAGACTATCCACTAGACTTGAAAAGATAGATAGTAATGGAGAACCAGATTTGAATTTTATTTTTCCTACATCAATAAACTAAGAGTTTA
Organism: Ottelia alismoides; assembly: GCA_037367405.1. Lineage (NCBI taxonomy): Eukaryota > Viridiplantae > Streptophyta > Magnoliopsida > Alismatales > Hydrocharitaceae > Ottelia > Ottelia alismoides. The sequence continues at coordinate 1,636,731 of JAZKJV010001396.1, forward strand.
ATAAAGCATCACCTCACCAACTCCTTGTCAAGATCCATTACCTGATCTCAATAACAAGAAAACAATATATACTTATTGGCCTCAATATATACTCCTTATCATGGTGTGGCAGGCAAGCAGCCTGCATCTCGGTAGTCGTGGATGATACATGGCATCTGAGTTTATACCAAATGGTACAGTTTCTCTTTTTTTTTTAAATCCTGAAACGAGGGGGATACACTCGTTGGTGCTCGCCCCAATTTTTATTCAAAAAACGAAGATAGAAGCAAGGTTGATAATACAAACACACGCCAACAATAGAGAGCAATTACAAGACCCATTCCTCCACCAAACGCTTGGCATGAATCCCCACGTTCTCCTTATAGAACCGCTGGCTCGAGAACAACAAATCATTCCTACCCAGCCAAACCGCCCACGGTATGGCCAAAGGATAAAGCAACTCCCTCCTCGGTCTATCTTTATTGGCCAGAAGCGCGTCACAGAACAACTGGAGATCCTCAGTGCAGCACCGGGCCAACCGGCCCCCTGCCCATATTTGATCACCACGGAGCACTTGAAGAAGAGATGTTCCACGGATTCAATCGCCTCACTGCACAGAAAGCACCTATCATATGCGATTCCCATAAGCCTGGCACATCGATCCCTCGTCATCAGCCTCTGTCTCATGAACAACCATAAGAAGAAATCAATTTCTCTGTGAAAGCTTAAGAGCTCACAAGAACGCATAATCGCGAATCAGAATCTCCGATTGGGACGGTGGCGGCCTGTTGATAGCCCCAAAAGCCTTCTTGACTGTGAACGGGACCTCACGCCAAGTCGAGTGGTCCCTCCCTCCCGAAGGGCTCCCTACCTCCCTTGCAGCATCCAGCAAGGCCAAGAAATCTTCCAATCTCTGGTCAGAGAAGTTAGCGGAAAATGTCGGGCACCATTTATCGTCTGACCAGCAAGCTGCAACCGAAATCAATTTGTCTTCAGCAAGAGCAAACAAACGAGGGAAAAGCGAGTAAAGGACCCCTCCCCCCGTCCGACCAAAAGGAGAATGATTCGCCCCCACCAAGGATCGGCCTAAAGAGCGCAATATTTTTCAAGAAAACCCTCCACGACCCCCATCCAAAAGGGAGTGGGAGAGCCCAAGTGCAGCGCCCTCCCTTCCCCCCCCCCCACCCCCCACCCCCTACATCATAGATCCTGCGCACCACTTCACAGCAAAGATCCTCCCCCGGCCCCCAAATTCTGCTTGCCCACTTAAGTAACAAGGCGTCGTTCATTTGCTCAAGAGACTTCACCCCGAGCCCTCCCTGATTCTTCTTGAGCATAATATCCTCCCACCCAACAAGGTGGACCCCCCTCGACCCACCCTTCTGCTTTTCCCATAAGAAGGCACGCATCCGCTTCTCTAGCCGATCTCTAATTCCTTTTGGAATACACCGATTCGAGAGGAAGTAAATCGAAATGGAAGAAAGTACCACCTTGAGAAGGACCAGACGACCCCCTCTTGATAGGACAGCGGACTTCCATCCCGCCAACCTCGCCTCCACCTTCTCCACAACTCTGAGCCAATCTCTCGTCCTCGTTCTGCCAGAAGTCAAGGGCATCTCCAAATAGTCCATCAGCAAGGACGAACAAACCGAGCCCATCGCCTGCGCACACGTGTCGACCTCCTGCACAAAGAGACCGAAAGGGACGATCTTCGACTTGTTATCATTCTTAAGCATCCCGGATAGCTTGCCGTAGATCTCCAGAGCCATGGCCATGCCATTGGCCTCCTCCAGACCCCCTTTAATGAAGAAGAGGGTATCGTCGGCATATTGCAGAAGCGGAACCAGCACGCCTCCCCATTTGAGAGCCCGCGGTTGACCACACGAATCGCAATATTATTCAGGACATCCGCTGCGAGGATAAACAACATAGGCGCAAGAGGGCAACTCTGGCATACCCCCCTCCGAGGTTGAACCAATCCCCTCTCCGGTCGGCCATTCACCATGATCGAAAAAGATGACGTGGTAATACACCGTCTCATTTAAGTCATCCACTTCTCCGGGAACCCCCTTCTCCGAAGCATCGACCAGAGGAATCTCCAATCAAGGCTATCGTAAGCCTTCGCAAAGTCCACCTTCCAAAGAACACCGCGCTTTCCCCTCCTCTGCCAATCCGCAATGATCTCGGATGAAAGAGTGAGGCAGTCCGAGATCTGCCTCCCTGGAACAAAAGCTGATTGCATCGGGGAGACAATATTGTCAAGAACGCAGCTCAGCCCGCTTGCGAGGACCTTCGCAGTAATTAAATATAGGGTATTAGAGACCGCAATAGGGTGATAATCGTCAATGGAATCCGGCACCGATGATTTTGGCAGCAAGATGATTAGCGCACGGTTAACCTTATCGAAGCCCGCATTGCCCAGACAGAACTCAGAGACCACCTCCAACACCTTATGGTCGACGAGATCCCAAAAGTCCTCGTAGAAAGAAACCGGGAAGCCATCAGGGCCAGAGGCAGCATCAGCATTCAGGTCCCACACCGCATTTTTAATCTCTTCCAGGGTCACATCACGAGTGAGCATGTCACAGAAGGAGTCCGCCACGGGCGACGTATCAAGGCCCAACCACCTCCAAGTCCTCGGAATAGTTCTTGAAGAGACGTCCTTAAAGTGATTAGCAATAGCTCTCCGCATTTCTTTGCTCCCCTCCACGCGGACCCCACTAATCGAGATGGAGCGCAGCGCATTGGACCTGCGCCTCCCACTAGCCACACGATGAAAAAACGATGTATTTGCGTCCCCCTCCCGTAACCAAACACTTCTCGACCTCTGTCTCCATTCCGTGACCCGCTTCCTATCCTCCATGGAAACTTTCATCTGAGCAGTTGCTCGACATGCCAATTCGTCCACCGTGAGCTCCCTAAGGTCCTCCAACGCATCGAAACTCCGAATGATCTCCTCTGCCTCCTTCCTCGAAGCGCATCTGGCCGCCCTAGACTCCCTCTTAAAAGCATACAGCCGTACCCGTAATGAAGATAACTTCTGAACAAAACGAGATGCGGCGGACCCATAAGCAACCACGCTTGACCAGAGAAAGGCCACCAATTCCCTAAAGTTATCCTCCAATAACCAGCATTTTTCATACCTAAAAAGCCCCCTATGCGCAGGGGCAACACCTGAGGACCAAACAATTGGAGTGTGATCCGATAAAGTCCGCGGTTTGGCCTCCACACAGGATAGGGCAAAATCCTCCAGAAGCTCGTTTGAAGCTAAGAAGCGGTCAATACGCGATCAAGAGTTGGTACTTCTCCATGTATAAGCGACGTCCTCCGCATCCATAACCTCAAGATCCAGAGAGTCAATGGTGTCCGCAAAATCGAGCGAGCCCGGGTCCTGCCCCCCTCTGCCCCCGGGCCTGTCCGACGTCCGCAGAGTAACGTGCTTTTCTTTTGTCTCAGTTTTTATTCAGTTATGATGTAAAATGCCTTTTCATTCTCTTTTGAATATTTTGGGAATACAGGTATGTACTGTGAGCCTTTCTTGTACATGTTTTATAAACATATGGAAACTAATGAAATGAAATTCTGGTGGCACAAGTTACTATTATTGACTTTGTGGTTGTTACATTGAATGCGAACATCATGGCAGAAATGCAAAAGGCAAAAAAATTTCCTGTGTTTTCATAACTTGTGCAATATTTAGTGAACGTAATACCGCAAATGCGGCGTAAAACGAGTACCCGGATCCGAGGGCGTCACAGTTTGGTATCAGAGTTGTGGTACCCTGATATACACCTTTGCAGTATTACGATTCTGATCGCATTAAGTTCTTGGATAACGACACTCCCGACTTGTCGCGAGTCCAAGAAGGGAAATATGACATTCAAATTCCAAAAACACAAATGTCACCAATTTCATTAATTTTCATATTATACCTCAAGAAGAGAAAAAACATATATGATAATATCTGCGAACAATAATTTTTATGACTAATAATGATTCTCATGCAGAGCCATGACGTCCAGAGCTGCTCAAGATACGACTGATTGTTTGGAGCGCATCATGACCGCTCTCACCAACCTCCACAATACTGAGGATTTGGGTCTGAATCATTTGGCAATCTGGCCTGTAGAACTCTACACAATACCCCCCTTCCTCCCATACTGGTTAGAATGACAAACATCGACCACGTTGGGAGAAGACAATAACATGGGGCTAAACATGAATATTCTCACAAAATTTCTTGCAACTTTTCTTCAAATTTTTGTATAAGCCGTCACATTTTTTAAAACAATTATTTTTTTAAGCTGTTTCAACAATTTTTTTACGACTTTTCCTTTCTTTTTTGCAAATATTTTGCGTATGGCTTTTTCTTGTACGTGCCTTTTTTTCATAATTTTTTTTAAAAAAAACTTGCAACCTCCTCTCTTTTTCAAACCATGTCTTTCTTCTTTTTTTTATCGAGCATGGCCCACTTGGACCCCATAAGAGCAGCCGCCCAATTGGGCCTTCATTTTCCACAAAAAGAAAACAATTTTAATGAAGGGACATCAGGCCCCTAGGGTTCCCATAATAGGGAACCCCCATCTCATGAAGCCCCGCATGCGCCTGGGAATTGGGCTCGCTGCGGCGAGAGGATAGTTGTGCGCGAGGATCTCACCACCGCATAGGAGATCAGAATCACCGCTTCCGCTTGTGCGAGGGCTGGTGGAGGGAGCTCGTGCGCAGGCAGAGTGCATGGCATTTGGGTGAGCAGAGGTAGACTGCCAGGGAGGAGGAGGTTTCCACCCCCGATGGGGACCAGTAGCTTGTGCGGCTAGAGCGAGAGATCTCCAAGTGGCTCGAGGAGGAGCTCGAGAGGCGTGCTTGGGGTCGTAGGGAGGGTGCGCCTATGCACACGATGCCGCTTGCTGGAGGTTGGGTAGCGATAGGCATTAGAAGGGCGCGTTGTTCGAAGATACGAGAAGGGGAGCATCGCCTCCTTTTGGATGTTGCAACCGAGGGATGCACATGTGAGAAGTCGAGCCTGGATATGGAACGCCTCCTGCGCAAACTCCGCTGGCGAGGAGTGGCGATGGGGAACACTCCTTCTCGCCACCGATGGAGATTGATCTCCCTAGAGCGCTTTGGAGGAGATGTCGTTAGGAGAAGGCATGCCGTTCAGGGGCTCCGCTCGATGCTCCATCAATCGATGGGATTCCGCTGGAGCAGTGGGTATAGCGGCAGCAAGTGCTGCGCGTGGATCGCACCGCCACGATGGGGTCTCCTTGTTGCTGGAGTGCTGCCAATGGCACTTGCGGCTGCGCATCAATCTTCGCCTGGGTCGATGCCAGGTCTTGGAGGGAAGATGTTGCTTGTTCAAGAATGATTGGGCGTTCTGGGGATCCAGAAAACCCTAGGAAAAATAGCTATCAACCAGATCTTGGAAAAAATCACAACTCTTCACAAATTAACCAAGAACGTAGCATGTTTTGATGCCATTACCACTCTCTCCAACAATTGACATCCTAGAATAAACGTTGTCTGAGTTGGTAGAATAAGGTCATCCAGAACAACCATGAGCATGTTGGATAACACCTTAGCCACAATGAGGTAAGTAGCATTGGACAATGCTATGGATCTAAAACCGTCCACACACTTGGCACCTTCCCTTTTCAGGATCAAAAACAAGGACATGTTGAGCTTTTCCAGGCCTCGATTCGCCTCTTTAAACTCCCTGATCATCGCCATGACATCATCCTCAACCACATCTCGGAATTCTCTGTAAAAAAAATAGGAAAACCATCTGGTCCTTTGTACCCATCCGTATTGAGGTCAAAAACCGCTCTACAAACTTCCTCCCTGGTGAAAGAGGACATAAGCAACTCCTATTGTTCAGACCTAAAAGTCTTGATCCCTCTAACGAGCCATCTGGCCCTGATGGGGGGTGTCCTACTGAATTCCTGGAAGTGCTCCATAATTGTCGTACCAATCGTTCCACTTCCTTGAACCCTCTCCCCTTCCACCTGTAAGTAATGTATCAGATTCCACGTCCTTTCATTCGTTATAATGTGAAAGAAGTGTGTGTTCGCATCCCTCTCCTTCATCCACTTCTGTCTAGATCTTTGATGCCATCGACCTCCCTTCATTTGTTAGAAGTTCACATCATTGGTTCATAATTGCATGATGCTGGCATCGATTTCGTTGTCTCCAGGATCTTTAGTCGGTCCCTATTTTTGTCGATTCTAGTTGTGCAATTAATCCATTTCTTCTTTGTATCATATCTAGATTTGTTCTCCTCTTGCTTCATCATGGAGTTTGTTTAAAATATCACATTTTGTGTAAGCATTTCTAAATTGGATCATCATTGGAGATAAGATAATGTTTGGTTAAGCTTTTATTTAGATTTTTGTTCTGTTTTTTATTTATATTTTTTACACTACTTCTCACTTTAATATATGATGGTGATTTAATTTGTTCGCAGCAGTGGTATTCAACATGGAACAAACGGACCCATTTCATATAGATCATTATAAAAATCTCTGAAGATCTTTGCAGCATCAAATCGGCCTGTAGTTGGAGGATTTTGGGCTATTTACGAGGTGAGAAACTATATGAATGGAAAGATGTCCATAGTTTATAACATTTTTTATTCTATTTCACTTAACTATCTATGTAGTTAAAAGGTTCTAATTAGCAACTTTTCTATGCAAGAATCCACTATTATTGCTAAATTTCATATTATATACTAAAAATGGTTGATTATAGGATTACATTTAGCATGGGCATTAGGTCATAGTCCAGCACATTGAAGTGGGAAAATTCTGGAAATACCATTAAATATATGGATCGGCACGGCCCAAGTCTGACCCATAAAAATTAGGCTGCGCTTGGGCTTGGGCTGAGCAGAACAAAATCAAGCAGGCCTCGACCCGACCGAAAGCCCGATTTGTTAAATAGGCTTGGGCTTGGACCCTATAAGGCCCAACCCAAACTCGGACCATACCCATCCCTACTTCAAGGTCTGGAAGTAGGCCACAAAGACACACTTGACAGCTCTAAGAGAGAGTTTATCATGATCGAAGAGTGAACAAAAGCCACTGAGTTAGGGAGAAAAGATCCTTATCGAGAATGCAATCAAAAAAGGGACCTTTTCTCCTAACACAGAGGATGACGTTCAGTGAACCAGATGGCAAACAATAAGAACCGCATCACAACATATAGAGTGGGGAGCACGACTTTGAATAAGGAGGGTCTAGGTAACATCAAGAAGATGATGTTTGTGTTCAGTAACGTTGTTTTGTTGAGAAGTTTACATACAAGAGGTTTGGTGTATAATGACAACGAAGCTAAAGAACCGAGAAAGCTATATAATGCACAACACCAAGGCATTATCATAGAGAACATATTAATAATAGCAGAAAAATATTCTCTTTTTTATGAATAAAAGAAACATGCCTAACCTCATATGCCCCTACAATAAAAATCCTATTCAAGTCTAGAAAAATCATCAACCGCTACAAGATAGAACATATGCCCCTTGATGGTCAGGAACACAAATGGGACCCTATATATCAAAACAGACCAGGAAAACTAGATCGGTGATGCTTCTCAAGCCGGCAAGCTCCGCACTGAAAAGTGGACCAAGATGAAATCTATGGAAGGACTCGACACATCTTCTGTAAAAGGTGGCTGAAACGAAGATGTCACATATAGGGGGAGACTGGCCCAGTGGGAGTAGAAGAAGCACTAGAATAAGGAGACTAGACTAGTTTGTAGAGACCCCCTTGCTCACGAGCACATCCAATCGCCCTACTCGTGTCTATATCCTGAAACACAAGAGTTTGACCATGATAATGCAAATCATTAGTGATTTAACTAATGGATAATAAATTCATGGAAAAATAAGGCCCATGAAACATGTTCTGCAAGTGCATAAACGGTGTCAATCGAATCTACTCATATCCTGTAACAGGAGAATGTATCCCAACTGCAATAACAATTGATCTGCTAGGATGAACTAATATATAAGAGAACTGAACTTTGTCTCTAAAAAGTTGATAAGAGGCATCTGAATCCAGAATCCACTCGGAGATGTCTGGCATCTAACAACTAGTAAGAGCATATGCTATACCTGAAGTACTAGCAGAAGTTGAGGCAACAATGTCCAACGAGCCCAAAGGAGCACTAGCGGGTCCAACAATATGAGCCATGATCTCCCTCAGACAGAAGACTAGATCATTAAACTTTAGCTCAGAAGAAGTGAGGGGAGTAGCAAGTGTCTCAATTTGCTCTACAACACGGGCAGATACTGGATAACCATGCTTCTGATAGCAGGCATTATCGGAGTGAACAGAGCAACGAACATAAGTGCAAGGGAGACGTTGACGTCCACCTCTCTAGCATGATCATCGTGTCCATTGAATAGAGAAGAGCCTCCTCTGTCACGAGATGCGAAAAAAGATGAGGATGTTTGAGTAGAGGCTTAAGACGGGATTGTAATCATGTTGAGTTTGTTGAATGCGTTCTCCATGGGAGGTATGGAAGCGCTTGCAAGTAACCAAGTCCATGCAACATCATACTCAGGGTCACGAGCAGCTAGAAATATTCCAACAACGGTGGCATTTTTGTATGTGTTCAGATGCGTTGGAGATGTTGTCGGAGACATGAAGTTGTAAAGCTTCTCAAACATGCCCCTGAAAATGAATAGAAAGTATGAAGAGGATGGTCATTCTGCTTAGTCATAAAGATGTCATACTGGAGTTGTAGTATCTTTGTCTCATTCTGCACCTGGAAATATGTAGCAGCGAGGATGTCCTACATTGCCTTGACAGTGGAATGATGCAGGATATCATTGGTTATCTCCATGGTAATAGTACATGATAGCCCAACGTGTACATACACAGCATCTTGCTCCCAAGAGGCAGTAACTCCAATCTTACCAGTCGATTCATCATGTGTCAGAATGTGATTCTTTCGATTGCACTGCATAAGGCTCATAAACAACATGGCACATAACTCACAATTGGTCCCATCCATCTTCATGATGTATGCCGAATCTTTGAAGGCACCTGAAGGTGATAGGTCAACCTGTTCTCCGACATGATGTTGAGAAAGAAACATATTGGGGTAGTAGACTGATAAGAATGTGTCTACACAACCATACAGGGAATCGATTGTATGTGCAGACTCATGCCATACTCGGTCCCATCAACCAAGGGCATGCTCTGGTGCCATAGGCGGTCGAGATGACCCATGGGGCATGAGGCAACGTTGTGAGGACTAGGGGTGGCGTTTGTGGGGTCTAGGAGGTGTTGAGAAGGGTTATGGTGCTTAGAGGTTCCATCACGGGGTCCTAAATGGCACTGGGAGGGGTTGTTAGGAGCTCCACGCAGGGGCTAGAGTCACTGTCGCTAGGGACTCTAGTGGTTGGTGCCCACGGGGTGGCAACAGGACTCGGTGATGAGGGCGGCGCAGACGGGGGGAAGGGTCGACGAGTGTGGAGAGGGATCTAGGGCTCCAGAGCTACAGTCCATGATTACTGTTCCAATGCCATGTGGAAGGAGAATAATAATTTGTATTATGAAAGGGTCATAGGGCTCTCTTATATAAAGAGGAGAAACCTTTGAAGGCAAATTACATAGGGATTTTTACACCCATAATCCTGAGTAATTTCGCAATAACATTCATAACCCGTATAATCGTGAATTACACATGAAACCTCAGATAGTCGATCTGTCTCACACCCATAACCCTCCGTTAATTTAATACGTTAACTCGACCATAAGAGTGAGTTAATCGAACCGATCTACCATCGAACGGTTAAGATTAGTCAAAATAAAAAAAAGGAAAAAAATCATGCAAAATCCTACTTTGCATACAGTGGGTGTTCGTGTTGATTTGGAAGCATCCGACGAGCTTCTACGAGGGGGAGCTCGAGTAGGGGGAGGAGAATCTGGAGGCAAGCGGAGCAGAGAGGCTGGGCGTGGAGCTGGGTTTCAAGCAGGGAGGCTGGTTGCAGAGCTCCATCGACTGCGGGGGGGCAGGGGCGGTTTTGAGGTAGGGGGTGCTTCTTGGCGGCGACGAGCAGGGAGAGAGGAGCAAGTCGCGTTGCGGGGGTGGGGGAGGGGGGCTTCGAGCGAGTCGTCGCGGGACGCGGGGGGGTCGACACGGGAGGGGTCTGCTCGGGGAGGGGGGCTTCTCGACGGCGACGAGCAGGGAGGGGGTGTGAAGAGCTTCTCGGCGGCGGCGAGCAAGGAGGGAGGAGCTGCTGGGGGGGATGGGGGATGCAGCTCGGGGAGGGGGGCTTCTCGGTGGCGGCGAGCAGGGAGGGAGGAGCTGCTCGAGCGGGATGGGGGTGCTGCTCGGGGAGGAGGGCTTCTCGGCGGTGACGAGCAGGGAGGGGAAGGGTTGGCACGGGAGGAAGGGGGGCTTCGAGCGAGGCGCGGAGGAGGGGTGTGAAGAGCTTCTCGGCGACGGCGAGCAGGGAGGGAGGAGCTGCTCAGGAGCGAGTCGGCGTGGGGGAGGGGTGTGAAGAGCTTCTCGACGATGGCGAGCAGGGAGGGAGGAGTTGCTCGGGGAGAGGGGTTGGGAGGGCTTCGATCAAGCAGAGTACGGACCCGCGAGGGGGCTTCAAATTCGAGTAGGGGAGGCAGGGGGTGGTTGCAGAGGTGTTCGACAGCATGGCCTCAAATTTCAGTGAAATTCGGTTGAATTTCTGTTGAATATCGATATCCAGTCGAAATCGAAATTCGACCTAAATGACCGAAATATACGAGTCGTGGTACAAAAAATGACCGAAATTCCGGTCGAAATTCCACCGAAATTCCATCGAAATTCTGTTTTGGTCGATACCGAAATAGTGACCGAAACCGACATTTAGGGCCTTGCTCGGCAGGGGAAGGATCGGAAGGGGGGAGGGGGGCTTCGATCGGCGTCGTGCTCGGGACAACGTGGGGGGAGGGGGTGTCGGTCGGCAGGGGAGGGGGACGCCGATGCATGGCCTGTGGTGCTCAGCAGGGGGAGAGGGGGATGGCATGTTTTGCAAATAAGAATGAACATCAGGGGTATTTTTGTCTTTTTCAATGGAAACCGTCAAATATAACGGGTATACCAAATGAAACATAACATACGGTTATGTCATGTAAGAGTTGAGCATTACTCCAGGTTTCTCATGTAATTCACGATTATGCAAGGATGTTATGAATGTTATTGCAAAAATATTCAGGGTTATGGGTGTAAAAATCCCAATTACATAATAGAGATAAAAGAAACAAAAACACATTATAAATAGGGAAAGATGAATATATCTCTCAACACAAAGACTGATAAAAAAACATATGCACTACATTCTTGAACTATATAGTTACTATTTGCTTCACCAAACTACATGAAGACTGACATAATGGTACTTTTATTTAAGATCCATAAGCACATAAACCCTTATGATCGCCTAGGATATAAACTAGAAAGCAATCACGGTAAAATCACAAGAAATGAATTCAAAAACAGAAATATGATTACAAATAAACCCCCCTTAAAATGGATTTCATTTGTCTTGGTATAATAAAAAATTCACTGCAGGAGCTTCCTGAGAAGGTTTCTGACAATAGATACGCAACAAACAGTATTCTTAATTTTAGAAGAGTTCAACAGAAGGTCGATATAAATCATTTCTATAGAATGTTATGATCATAGGAGATGCATGCAGTAATACTGGAAATTTATGAAGTAGATTCACAAATATGAGCAGTTTTAACGGAGACCAAAACTATCCAACAAGAAGAGATTTACCTTAATCCACAGCCTTAGGCTGTCATCCACTGATTTAAATGCTGTTAAACGGCTGTCAGCAGCACATACAGCAATATCATCATTCTGTCTGAAGGCAATTGGTCTTGCATCCGGCTTAAGCTCTCGTATAAAAAATTCATTGAAAGTCTGTGAACCAAAAAAATTTTGCATCTTAGTCTGAACAAACCACAATTATCGTTCATAGTTCAACTATAACAAAGTCATTGTCATCCATGGTTAAAAAGTCGAATTTTTATGGATTCACATCGTAATCTTCATGTAAACTACATTAAGAAGCTGCGATGCTGCTCATGTAAAAGGAAAAATGCCAGAATCCATCGGTTTTCCATTCCAAATAAGCCCTAACAATAGATGGAATTTTGACATACTAACTAAAAGGCACTCAATCTTAGAAGATTTCAAGCTAATGATTGCAAAGATTTAATGAGCATTTTGTCTTGTACCTGCACTCTAGGAATTACGAGCTTGAAAAACTAAAGCAACTACATCAGCTTCTGAACTTGTACTGGATTATTGAAGGGTGCATGAATGCAGGTAGAACTTAGTTCGACGACAGTTGTGATATTATTAGAACAATATATATTATTGGAATGCTACATTATTTGTTGAACACCTACTTGGACTGAAGCAATGTCACATTCAAGATAATATACTCAGTAGCATTACATTGCTTGCCGGCAGGAGTAAATATCAACAGTTTGACCATGAAAAATGTCAAAAAGTTCAAGAACGAAATAAATAAACATGTAGTGGATCTTCAGTCATACCTTAAAATCAGCAATTGGAAGCTTAATTTCATCTTTATTGATTTGACCCTGCAGCATTTAACAGGCATAGTTACAGAATCTGGCAGGTAAAAGTAAGGAACACGGTGAAGATTCACCCAGTAAAAATGAGAGGAAAAAAGACCTCGAAGTAAGTGAAGTAATTTATTTTCATGGTATAATATGGAAAAGAAATTAAATTGGATGTCTCAACCATTTTATCGCATTAACAGAACTCAATGTTTGTCGCATCATTGTGAAAACTAAGAACTCAATGTTTGTTGCATCACATTGCGAAAACTATCTTGTGGATCAAATATTCTTGGATAATCTAATTCAAAAAGTAATGTGTAATACGAAATTTGGAAGCAATAATCAAATAATCAAATTTTACATGGAATCTACTCCCTAAAGAGTGGGATGAAACCACGGGATAAAGATACTAAGGGCTGGCTATTGCATTACATTCCTCAATGAGTATAGGGGATGTAGGGCTCTTTATATTGCATCACCAACGCACCAAGTCCCACCAATAGTGGGTATGGGACAAAACGTGAGAACATGATAATTTGATTTTTGAGAAATCCATCTATCCATCTATCCATGTACATACTCCTCCTCAAGCGGTAGCATGCAATGCTCAGCTTGGACAAACAGAAAAAAGCGCTCAGTCATGCACTAAATACATGACACTAGTCACACTGCAGACAACCTTTGAATCACCGCATACTCTTGGTTGTTGACGGTATTGCTTCTCATGTCATGCTAGTAAAGAGGAAGTGGAAGGCGGGAGTGTGAATGATGATATGTAGAGAACTCTGGATGACAATTGGCTCATGTGCCCTGTATGGTTGTATCTACATCAATCAGTAATAAGAACTACAATGAGTCTCCTTCATGAAATACTCTAGTTCGCAAACATGTGGAAGACTAAAGACTACTCCATCTCTGAAAGGCCAAATAAAAAAGCCATTGGAATATCCATACGTAGATCTTCAGAAATGGGTCACTCTTATAGGAATCTCGAAAGGATCCTGAAAAAATGAGTCACTCCTGATGTAGAGTGTCTCAAATAATAGTAGAGCATGAAACCTCGACTCAATACTCCTCTTTTCTCATATACTTGTCAAAAACATGAGAACACTCGACCAATTTGGGAGAACAAAAAAAGAGGTGGTCAAACAACAAATATACCCCTTTTCATTCTCTCTCTTTTTTTCTTTTAAAATTGGATGCTTCAATCTTCGACCCATAATATTTTTCGTGCCTTTGTTTTTCAACCATTCATTATTTTAAAAGATGGCCTTGTTGGGCCTTAAAACAGAGCATATCCGACACAGTGGGCCCGTTACGGCAAAACTAAAGAAAAGAATATCTCGCTGGTTGATCCCATCTGAAACCCATCTCACACCACCCCTGATGGGGGCATTCTTCTTGCGGTTGTAACTGAGCGCGAGGGGATCGCCACCTAGAATTCCTCCTTTAGGGAGAACCCATTGTTAGTCGGGGTTCCATCGGGGAGTCATCATCAATCATGGTGTCCCCTTCGTTAGGCTTGCAACAAGACTGTCGTCGCTACTTCCACCAGATGATGTAGCCGTCACTTCTTCGATCACCATCAACAGGTTGTTTCGATCACCATCGCCTCTGTGGAAGTTGCCACTACTTGTGCTTATTCAGGTGACGACATCACTGTGCGTGCCAAGAATAGGGTTCAACAAGGAATCCAATCATCTACGTCGACTCTTGAATTGGGATGGGGGCCTACCTCATTTTCGAGCATCATCTCTTCTCATCGTCGCTCGGGAACAAGATGTTCTTCTTCATTCAGAGTTCCCCTATGAAAATCCATTGTCACAACGTAGCTTCCATCTCGTGGATTAGAGTCTGAGGAACCACATTGTAGGCCTCGCATGTTGCGCCCCGAACTCGCACCATCGCCATAGCTTCGTGATTTAGCGTTCGATTGTAGGGGGCACATCGAAGCCATCGTCTTCTTCTTTTATCTCTGTAAATGGGGTTCCACGAGGACCCACAACTGCCTCGTATGCTCGATATCCTGGGGTTTGCGAAGCCTTTGGTTGTTGCTGCTAGCCATCTTTACACGAACTTCAACCATGAACAACAAAGAAAATCTGCTAACACAATCTTCAAGAGCAAAATTTGACCTAAAAACTTGTCTCAAAAAATAAACAAATCCTAAACTATCCGCTACGATAGCATGTGAAATAAGAGATGCGAAAGCAATAATCAAATAAAAAATGTGAAGATCTACTGAAATTTTAATCTCTAAGGAGCAGGATGAAGTGAAACCACAGAGCAAACCACTAAGGGCTGACTATGAGTGCTAGGGGTGCGGGGCTCTTTGCCTCTTTATATATCCCATGAACAAACCAAAGTCCTACCAATAGTGGTATGAGAATAAACACGAGAGCATGATAACTGGATCCTGGAGAGATTTAATTGCCCATGTACATGCATTCTCTAACCAGTAACAATAGCTTCTAAAAGCCAGCTCATTAAAGTTAGGGAGAACTACAATTAAATAGTAACAAAAACTTATGAATGATGACGAGAATAGATTTTCGTCAAAGATCATGGTCGATAAGGAATTAGGAAAAAATCTCAGTATGTGAGTGAAATGCTAAGAAAAGCTCTAAACTCAACACTACATATCCATATAGAAATCCTACTTCAGTGTTTCAGCACAGCCAATTCAATTTGAATGCAGGCAAAGGGCCACCAGCTCAGTTGCTAATCAAACCCATAAATACAAGATAAACAGTGTATATATACTTCGGTTCACAATAATAAAATTATTCTTCATGGCAAAACCAAAAAGGGGCACAGATATCTACTTGCCGTACTGAGGCTTCACGAGATATAGGACACAGAATATTTCGATACCTTGAAAAACTCCAGAAATGCAGGGATATTCTTGACAGATTCAGGTGAATTCATTTTCCTTCCTTGCTTTTCGGATAAGCTTTGCAGGAGGTCTTTGGCTCCTACAACACAAATACAGCAAAATTTCACCGTATGCATAGAAAGCTCATAGTATGGTAAAGTAGCCATGGGAAGCTTTTCCTTTTTCCCAGATGGATAATAAAAGCTCATTGATACAAACGTATAGCTTCTAAGCCAAGTTCTTCATACCTTTATCAATTAGGGTTAGCCCCACTCTTGACTGATATATCGCCCTCATTGACATTACAATTTTTCCATCAATTACTTCTTCCACGAGTCTCTTAGATCTTCGATCAAAGACCTGAAAGGTAATTGGTGACGAATATATGCAAGAATGGCATTGGTTTTAAATGAATCCTGGACAGTGGAACACCACAAAAATGTATGTAAAAATCGCTATCTATAAAGAATACTGCATAGTAGGATGAGGATAACGGACTTATGTAGAGAATATTTCAAAATAGGAATAGAAATAAATGGCCGATAATTATAATATTTCTATTATGATTTTATCGATGTTGAGAGATATTTTATCTTTTCATGTTTTACAAATTCATTTTCCTTTCCGCCTCTATTATGTAAATTGCTCAACATGGTTCTCTTATATAAGAGAACCCTCGGACCTTAGTCTGAAACAATTCAGTATTCTCTTTCCACATGGTATCAAGGTGACAGTCCTAGACCAGAGTTTTGTAACCTAATCACCTTCCCCTCCCGCCAACCTCATCTCAAAATCTCGCACGGCAGTCGGCCACACACGGCCACACCCTCTCCGACAGCCGAGCACATAATCAATAGTCACCAGTGGTGGTGCCCAAGACATGTGGGGACACTGTCGGACCTCACGGGTCATGGCAGCTGAAGGCCCCCAACGGTGCTGCCAGTGCATGAAGTTGCTTCTAAGTTCAGCTGATTTCATGGTTTGAAGTTGAAATTTCAGAATTTTTAGGTGAAATTCTAAGCAATTTTTGCTACCATTTTAACACTAATATTTTACGCATTTTATGGGAAATTATATGTATGATTCTCTACTCGATCCTTGCTGAATTCTGATGAAGAAGATATTCTAAACACCAAATATAGGATACCGATACATTTCTCTTTAGAAGCCAATAAATTATTGATTCATAGGGAATTTTATCTAAGAAAAGTATCGATAAAATAATAAGATTTTGATACCTTAAAGATTCACATATTCTTAAAGAAAACACTCAAAAATGCTTGAATCAACTATGATTTTATAATTTCCATGTCATTAGTGTGACTAAAAATCTTCATCAAATAATCCTTTAGTACAATCTACCAACTATATATTGATATCCACAATGATAATTTGTAGACAAAACACTTAGATCTGTAAAGTTAACCACATAAGATATGGTGAAATGAATGTGTAATTAAGTAAATCCATATTGTTGATGAGAATCAGTGATGATGATTAATTATGTCGATCATGGTGCCCCTTACACCTGACTGTGGCAGTGGCCACCTAGTGCATGGGTCTAGGATCCCAGTCTCTTCCATGATTTTATCGCGAGATCGCAGTTTTTTTTATGCTTCTCTGGAATCCATTTATTTCTTTTTGAACAGTTCTGGTAACCTTGTGTTTTGTTAGGATTCCTAGGCTGGAGGAACCTTGGTTTTTTCTCCGAGCTCGTTTAGCACGTACCTACATCGGTCGGGCAGGAATGGAGTGACTCGGACCGGAGAGTGTCTTCCACCTGTCTCAGAGGCGTAGGAGTTTGTCTAGCTTTCTTTTGGAGAGCACTTCCACAGAGAAAGCGAGACGGAAGAGTCTCTTATGAGGCTTCTTCATTGCTTGAGTTTGGTTACTGTTACACCAGTAGGTCCTGGCGAGGATAAAAATTAGATCATTAAAATCTCCATCAATCATTCACATTCAATAAGATATATTATCACATCTTACCGTTAACAATAATGAGAAAGGATGTAAATTAGATCTAGATAACCTTTGCCATCATGATCATATCATGAATTAAGGAAATAATTAATTGTTGACAATTGAAATATGGTGAGTATAAAAGGGAGTTTATACATGGAACAGCTAGAAAATCAACTTTCCGCTCAAGTAGCTTAATTAATTACAATGTCTATCTACTAGCTTTCTTTTTATTACCACTTGAATATCTGTTATTTTTATAAATTTGGTTGTCCTCTACATTTGTTGACATCCGTTTGTTCTTAACATGGATAACAGGGAAGGCGTCTATGGCACAGTAGATAGTACTCAGGGTTCTTAGCTTTTGTAACCAGACATTCGCCCTTGATGGTACAAATGACAGTCATGGTGTAAATATATGTATCCATTTTTGTGTTCATTCTCTTTGAGATACATGTATAAATAATGAAACTGTTTCTGAAAAAATAAATGATGAAAACTTCTTTCGATACATGTTGTACTATATGGATATAAAGGCAAATGTTCTGTAACATATGAATCCAATTAAACCCGAACCCGACCCGATTAGAGTTCATATAACTCAATAAAGTTATTAATCAATGTTAAATGATCTAAATTGATCTACTGATCGTAAATTAAAAGTCGTTCGATCGTAATCGACCAAAAGTCGATGCATCACGAAATCAGAAACCGCGAAATGAATCCAGATCGTCATAAAATCCAATTCGACGAAATAAAACTAATGGAATCCGATTTAAAATCATAAATTTTAAAATCACAA
Source organism: Ottelia alismoides (assembly GCA_037367405.1). Classification (NCBI taxonomy): domain Eukaryota; kingdom Viridiplantae; phylum Streptophyta; class Magnoliopsida; order Alismatales; family Hydrocharitaceae; genus Ottelia; species Ottelia alismoides. Next base: position 1,654,933 of record JAZKJV010001396.1, read on the forward strand.
AATTTAACCCCAAAACAAAACTGTATCTCGAAAAGTTTGGGCATTCAAATCCAGTTTAAAGTATATGAATATTATATTCATATTGATCGTCATTCAGAGATGGTCAAAACGAGATATTGCACATCAAAATTCGAGACTCGATGTGTGCATGCGGTAAACTTTAACACTTCAAATAAATAAGAGAATATATATTTACATTTAAAATATCCTACAGTAGCATATCGCTACTGTCTAATAAAAGAAAAGAAAAACAAAAAGAAAAAAATAATTATAAATATGATATCAACATGCTGACATCAACATGCTAATGTCACTAATGATGTCGCATATATCAAAAAAAAAGGCGGGAGAGGAAGGTTCCACAAAGGAACCTCCACTCTATTTTTCTCAACTTCCCCCTCAATTCCAACAAGTTTTTCCCCTTAAAATTCTAGCCGAGTAAGAAGTCATAGCTCCATCCTTATTCCAAGTTGCAGCCATGGAAGGTCGTATCCGCGATATATCGTCGATATATCAGTTTCGACAGACCTGGCATCTCGATATCTCATTGTATATCTTTTTACCGAGAGAATATTCCTTGCTTAATATAGAAGTTTTCGACCCCATTTTGCCTATAAACATCCATTTCGCCCTCCATTTCGAGCATCTCGACAGTGCAGCTTGCAGAAACTTGGGTTCCCTTTTTCTATTACATTTTGAGGTAAGATCTTCTCTTATTTGATGTATAAACATACGAAAATAGTTAGGGTTTTTGTTCATGGTGGTTATTTGATGCGCAATCTTCTTTTTTTGTAAAATTTGGAATAAATCGCTAGATCTTCCAATTCTTTTGTTTATGTAATTTGAGGCTTTTGTTTTTTGTTGAGTTATAAAGTTAGATTATGAATGAATGATGTTGAATGTCATGTTTTAAATATAGGAAACATGATTTCAACTCATGGTGATTGTTGTTAACAAAAGACGATAATTATTTAAATACGAAAATTTAAAAATAGATCTACAATTTTATGAGATTTTTTAGTGAAGTAATTTGAGGTTTTTGATTTTTGTTGAACTATTAAGTTAAGTTATGGCTGAACGAAGTTGGATCTTATATTTTAGACATAGAAAACAAGATGTCATAGTGATTTTTGTTACCAAAAGATGGGTAATTAAATAAATCCGAAAATTTAAAAAAAACTACAATTTAATGAGATTTTTTAAAGTAATTTGGAGCTTTTGATTTTTGTTGAGTTATTAAGTTAGGCTACGGATGAATAAAGTAGAATCTTATATTTTATGCATAGGAACATGACTTTATTGTGACTTTTGTTACAAAGGATGTGTAGTTAATTAAATCCGAAAATTTAAAAAAAAAATCTACAATTTAATGAGATTTTTTGGTGAAGTAATTTGGGGATTTTGACTTTTAGTGAGTTATTGAGTTAGGTTATGAATGAATGAAGTTGGATCTCATGTTTTAGATATAGGAAACATGATTTCATGGTGATTTTTGTTACCAAAAGATGTGTAATTAATTAAATCCGAAAATTTAAAAATAGATCTACAAATTAATGAGATTTTTTGATGAACTAATTTGGGCTTTTGATTTTTGTTGAGTTATTAAGTTAGGTTATGGATGAATGAAGTTGGATCTTATGTTTTAGACATAGGAAACATAATTTCATGGTGATTTTTATTAGCAACAGATGTGTAATTAATTAAATCCGAAATTTTAAAAAGAGATCTACAATTTAAGGAGATTTTTTGATGAAGAAATTTGGGGCTTTTGATTTCTTTTGAGTTATTAAGTTAGGTTATGGATGAATGAAGTTAAATCTTATATTTTAGACATAGGAAACATGATTTCATTGTGATTTTTGTTACCAAAAGATGTATAATTAATTAAATCCGAAATTTTAAAATAGATCTACAGTTTAATGAGAATTTTTGATAAAGTAATTGGGGCTCTTGATTTTTGTTGAGTTATTAAGTTAGGTTATGTATGAATAAAGTTAGATCTTATATTTTATACATAGGAAACATGACTTCATTGTAACTTTTGTTACCAAAAGATGTGTCGTCAATTAAGTTTGAAAATTTAAAAATAGATGTACAATTTAATGAGATTTTTTGGTGAAGTAATTTGAGGCTTTTGATTTTTGGTAAGTTATTGAGTTAAGTTATGGATGAATGAAGTTGGATCTCATGTTTTAGACATAGGAAACATGATTTCATGGTGATTTTTGTTACCAAAAGATGTGTAATTAATTAAATCTGAAAATTTAAAAATAGATCTACAAATTAATGAGATTTTTTGGAGAAGTAATTTGGGGCTTTTGATTTTTGTTGAGTTATTATTCTTCGTATATGTCTCATGAATGTTTATTGTGTATTTTTTTCGGATTACATATGTATACAACAAATCAACATCATGGCACACTCCAGTTCAGACTCTGATGGTTCTCGTGGACAGTTGGACTTGGACAATGGAGATATTGATTGAAGGTATGCCACTGCTCCATATGGCAAAATAACGAAACCACATTGCAACTTCTGTGGGAAGAGGTTGGGAGGAGGAGGCATTACTAGACTGAAACACCATCTTATTGTAAACAATAAAAATGTTGCCAAGTGTACTCGTTGTCCAAGAGACGTAAGGGAGTTGGTGAAGGCCAGCATAGAGGGAAAAAAGGAGAAGGACGTGGAGAGATCTAGGTGGGTTCAAAGAATTCATGTTTGAGAAGGAGTTCAATGTCCTCTCAGATTCAGACGATGATGACTTTGTCTACTCCGATGACATTTAGACCGCAGCGGAGAGGAGGGCATACAGGAGGGCAACAAAAGAGTCAATGAGGAGTGAGTTTGAGAGGAGAGAACTCATCGGTGCACGTGGTGGCTTCCTAGATGCCAGTGGCAATGGGGGTGGTTCCGAACATGCACCAGTACCACCACCCATCAAAAAACACAAGGGGAAGATCCAAACCATTCTTGACGAGGGGTGGGTCCATGCAGTACAAGTCAAGCAAGGATATGAGGCAAAAGACGGTGAAGGAGATGTTCACCAATGTACAAGAGAGAGTAGGCAAGGCCATCGCCAAGCTCTTCTTTGGGGAGAGCATTCCAGCTCACGTCGCTAGTGGACCTTTTCTGCAGCACGTCATTGATGACATCGTCGCAGCGGGAACGGGAATGAAGTCTCCCAGTGCCAAAGAGCTAATGAACAAGTATCTTGGGCAGGAGGAGATGAATGAGTACATCTCCGAGCCGAGGATGAGATGGCCAGAGTACGACATGACGTTGATGTGTGATGGTTAGACAAGTTATACGAGGAAGAAGATCATCAACTTCCTCGTTTACTGCGACGGTAAAACCATTTTTCTTAAATTCATCGATGCATCTAAACAGGTAAAGAGCTACAAGTACCTGCTGAAGTTGATTAAGGACGTCATTAAGGACGTTGAGAAAGAGAACGTTATAGAGATTGTCACGGACAATGGCAGCAACTTCAAGAAAGCAGGTGAAACGATGATGAAGTCTAGCAGCTACGGCATTTTTTAGACAATGTGTGTTGCGCATTACATAGAACTAATTCTAAAGAACTTCGGTAAGAGGAAGCTCGTCGCAAAGGTGATGGACAAGCACGGACGATCACCATATTCATTTACAACCATTCTAAAGTGTTGTCTTTGATGAGGCAGATGTGCAATGGTGAGTTGGTGAGGATCTGGCATCATACACTTTGCAACCAATTTTTTAGCGTTGCAAAGCCTCGAACAACACAAGACAAGGTTGAGCGTCAAAAAAAACACAAGACAAGGTTGAAGACCATGTGTTGCTAAGGTGAATGGTTCGAGAATCCAAAAGCTCGGATCGAAGGACGGAGGGGTGGAGACAATCATTAATGATCTCCACTTCTAGGATGAAGTGAGAAAGGTCACGAAGATAATGAAACCAGTTGTTTTTTCATTGCATATCGTCGATGGGGACAAGAAACCAACTATGGAAGTAATTTATGAGGCAATGCGTTGCATGAGGGAGAAGGTTAGAGAAGCAGTTGGGAGATGAATTAAAGCATGGTTGGACATCATAGACGAACGATGGTCCAAGATGCTCTCACATCCTCTTCACAAGGTCGGTATGTATTATGTAATATATCTTTTTTATCCATTTTGATTAGCACTTTAGAATGATTAAAATATGAGAATTGTTCATCTCCAACGTATTACTTGAATCCGAAGTACCAATACAAGAACAGTCTTGGTACAAATGCTGACCTTCTAGTCATTGTACTATTTGTGGTGGAGAAACTCGTCAAGGACGAGAAAGCACAAACCTCGTACATGAATGAGGTAATTTTGAGTAACAAAATATTTATTAAGATCATTATGTCACTTTTTATGACTTAAAGTTTTAAATAATGTGTAGATCAAATACTTTAGGGATGCCGTGGGTTCTTTCGATAGAATTACCATAGTTAATGGACGAGACTGAAGCCTTCCTGGTAAGGACTAAAACAAAAAAGTATATTGACTGTGATGTATAACAATTTTACTATTATTGATTTATCTTTTTTTAGATTTTCCATAGCCGAATGGTGGTTACTGTATGGGATGGAAGCTCCCAACCTACAGAAAGTGACAGTGAAAGTATTATCCCAAACTGCATATGTCGATGGTTGTGAGAGAAATTGGAGCACATTCAACTTAATCCATTCGAAGAGATGAGACAAGTTGAGAGAACAGAGGCTCCACGATCTTATTTTTGTGCACTACAACTTGAGGTTGAAGATGAAACATGCAAGGGAGGAGCCTGACAAAGGACTACTACACAGACCACATCGATCTTGCATATATTTTCAAGATTCACGATGACGATGCAGATGATGATGTTCTGCAGATGTGCTTGGATTCCAATGGGGACCCATTGCTTGAGCAACAAGGAGGCAGGCCGAATCATAATATAAGCCAACAAATGGGAGCAGATATTGGTGACTACATGGCCAAATCTTGACGAATCACGAACCCTCTTTGAGTATCGGAGCTTAATGCAATTGTGGACGACATTCTCTCCACTTGGTCGAAATCCAAATCAAAAGATGGCAGTGGGATTGGTGGTGGTCATGGTCATGGTGGATCAGGTGATGGGGAGACATATTCAGAGGGGGTCAGGGTCAGCAGGGGATGGTCGTGGACCACATGATGATACAAGATTCGAGTCAAGGCGAGAATATATGGAGCGGCTTGGAAACATACATAGGTAGTTTGTCACAAGTCCGAGTCCAGGACCTATGGATTATGATGCACATGGACGTCATGGCCATCATCCTACAGATAGCTACATGTACGATTTGATATCATCTATAGATTCATTGAGTTGCATGAACATTGACAGCACATACCATTGAGGAACACCAAGTCCCTTGGGCGGATTTGGATCCTCACAAGATGAGAGAACATTTGACATCTTCCCTGAATATTTTCCTGCTCCTCCACCTGGACCTCCTCCTCCTCAGGCGTATACTCCTCCATCATATGGATATGGTTGCAACAGTGGTTATGGAGGATATAACATTTACAACGGTGAGAACTACCAAAGTAGCCAACCGAGCAGAGCCAAGGTAGCTTCTTTGGTGGTGACATTTTTGGTTTCTTCCCTGAGTACTATGCTCCTCCTCCATGTCCTCCTCCTCCGCAGAGATCTTCTTCTACTTTGTCGTCGTCATCCCGAGGATCTCAAGCTAATACTTTGCAGCCTCATCGTGCACCTCGTGATATCGGATCTAACGATGTGTATCCTCGACTCGAGATACTCATAGGAACTGATGACCATCAACACATGCAGTATGTCATGGACTATAAGGTCGTGTACTCGTACATGACATGGGAAAACTATTACGAGTTCATTGAGTTCGCAATTCGCTATGAGAGACAACAGAGCAGGGGGTCGATTTAGATCCGCTGCGGAATTCTTGATTTTAGGTCATCTCTTTTACAATATTACATTGATTTGGATATTTTTCATTTATTTTTGTAAATAGATAAATCTTTATACCAAAGAAAAATTGTATCGTTAATCACTATTGACATTTTTTGAATCAAATGATTCTCCTCAATGCCATTCACTATTGCATGTGACTAAAATGATCGGCATGAGCGAGTGATATAAGTATCATAGATGGTCTATAATTATGTGTTATGATATCTAAGTGTATATTTGCAAGTCATTTCATGTTGTAAGAAATTAAGTGAAATCCACTTCCAATATGATAATATCTATAAGTCAATTCTTAAAAAAATATTTATGACTAATGACTATACACTATAGTCTATAAGTCAAGAATCAACATTAAAATTGATGTGTTTGAAATGATAAATATATGCAATATAAGGTTCATAGATGATTGATATGTGTGATCTAAGGGAGTAAGAGTACATTTGTAAGTTATTTAGTGATCAAAGAACTTGGATGAACTCCATTTTCAATATATATAGTAGATCAATAACTATCAATATCAACGATATTGTTCGATATAACCGATATGTGCAATATAAGGATCGTAGTCCTCATAAATGATCTATATGGGTTATCTAAGTATATATTTGTAGTATTTCATTTTATGAGAACTTGAATGAAATCCATTTCCAATATTTATAAGTTAAGAATCAACAATAACATCGATATGTTCGATATGACCATATGTGTGATACCGATATGTGCTATATACGGTCTATAAATGATTGATATGTGTGATATATTTGTGTATTTGTAGGTTATTTGTTGTTGCAATATTTTGGAAAATCTTAATTTTTCTGAAAAATGGCAAAAAATAGCTTTTTTGAGCAATTTTCAACATTTCCATCGATATCGTCGATATATTGGCAATGTATCCCGATATATCCTTTCCGGGCAGACCGAAACGAAATCGATACGACCTTCCTTGGTTGTAGCTTCAAGCACCTGGGGGTGCTTCAATCAGCAATTCTTCTTGTCGATTGTGCCATTCTCCTTCCAATTTAGAGACTTGAAATAGGTACAATTCCATAATCTATCCTCTTCGCTGCCAAACATGATGGTTTACTAACTTTTGATATTTTTTATTAAAGGAATTTGAGTAGCCAGTTGCGCTCTTTTCTACGAATCGGAGTGTTGTTTTGAATATTAGTTGGAGCTCTTGATGCGACTAAAATCCGATCGCGACTTTTGATGTTATGAAGTTGTCGGTGTAGAAAAACCGCGAAGAGACCTCGGTCGATCAAACAAATTCGGTTTTTAGAGAAAAACCTACACTATTTATTTATCCAGGTGAGTGTGCCTGGGTCGAACTCAAGGAGGCAGAATAGAATATTTTGATTTTTTAAGAAAATATTTTGGCGATTTTATTTACCTCTTCTTAAAGTTATTAGAGAAAAGGTACACTTTTTAGGGATTTTTTTATTTTTATTTGATTTTAATCTTTTTCAATTTTTATTTATTTTTCAAAAGGGTACTTTTCTCAAAATTTATTTATGATATAATAGGTGAGATATATATAGAAAATAGATGATACTATATAGTAGGTGAAAAAGTCGAACAACGGGCTCGATCGACACACGAAAACAAATCAAGATGAAGTCGGTTTGTGGCGAATCAAAATTCGATAGAAATACGTAGAAAAATACATGAAAAATACTAAAAACCTCGCGGGGGAAGTTGTGTAACTACCCTAAGAAAATTAACAAAAAATAAGGTCAAGAATAGGTTCCAAAATCCCCTACAGCCCAGGGGTATAAGCGCAAGAAAACTAACTGAAAATTGTTGCAAAATGGTCCTTACAGGGGCTCCTGAAATGTAAAAGAAATCAAAGTCCTTACATTTAGGTCCCTGCGGAGGGACCTAAATGTAATTACTGGAAACCTCTGGAACGGAAATGAATAACTGGAAGTTTGTTGGGTTTAATATGCAATTTTTCCACCGCTTCGATTTGAACGGCGGCGATTAGAACGTAGAGGCGCTGATCGAACGCTCTTGCGGGTGCCACGCGTCAACAAACTGTATGCCTGGAGTTCTGCAACTGTTCTTGAGTTTGTTGTGCAACTGCTGCTGAAGGCTTCTTCCCCGACTTTTCACGATCAACTGACGACGATCTGGGGCCTCCGGCGGGGCCAGAGGGGTAGCTTTTCCACCTCTCGAGCTCGCCCGCAGTGGTAGGTGGTCGGAAGATGCTATGGGCGATGGTTACGACGCGATGAAGATGAGTGTCTCGTTGAGCTGGAGGTTGAAGGAGGTTGGATGCGCCTTCTTTGGAGATAGATTCCTTGATGATTGAAGACTCCAGATGCCTTGAAGCTGCTCCTGATTGAAGACGAACCTGCAAATAAGCGATGTATAGACTCGCTTCACAAGGAATCGGCTCAAGGGTGATAGATCTGCAAGCTCAAAAAGTAACGAAAAATGAAGTTTCCAGAATTATTGATAGTTGCGTGGAAATGTTGATGAAAGAAGATGCGAAAGGTTTCGATTCGAAACGAGTTTGAGAGTGGATATGGTTAAGTGTTTAAGTAGGATGATTAAGCGTCCTAATGACGACTTAATCTCGCTAATTGATACACACAAGTCGAGGAAGAAATTCGAAGAAAAATGGATGAATAGGTCTATGAGTCAGAGGTGTATTTACCTCGAAAGATGCTCGACGGTCGACCTTCGCCGGAGCTGGACGTGCACGATGGGGGCGATGCAAGGCTGAGAAGAGCCTTGGAACCTCCTCCTATGTTCCCTCCTCCACGCGAGCTCGCTTGATCGGAGCTGTCACCTCCACGTCAAGCAGAGCGAAGCTTGGAAGGATGGGGGTCGGGCACTTGGAGCTGGAGCTACAGGTGGTTGGAGAGTTAGTTGCGAATGTGGGATCTTTAGGGGCTTATATAGACAGATTGATTGATCCCCAAGTAAAATCTAATGGCTGGCAATGGAGAGGGTTGTTAGGAGATTCAGCTCGAGGGTTTAGATCATATAGAGGAGTTAAAACGCACACGGTATAAATTATTGAAGTCGGCTGATCAGAACATACTGCAGAACAACTTCTTTGAGGAAGATGCACCAGGTGTTGACAAGTGTCAGCACCTGGTAGGCCAGATGCTTAAAATGCTTGTAAATTCATTATTAAATAATAAATAACGTTATTTTAAATAGGTATAAATACAAGAAATGTAAATAAATTAATTATCTAATTTATGGAATAATTATTTTTTATAAATAATAAATATTATTTAAAATATAAATATTATATTAATAAATAAGTATATATATAAGGGATTTTATCACTTGTGCCCCTCTGAGATATCGCAATTTCAGTTATGCCCCTATCTTTTTGGTAATATCAGTTGTGCCCATCAAAACTTGCTAATTTATCACTTGTGCCCCTCGGGTTAGTGACCATCCATCCACAGTGCAAACGGCCGTTAACTTTGAGGGCAAAAGCGGAATTAGATTTAACTTTTTAGGTTATATCGTCATTTTACATCATCTTCTTCCTCCTCTTTCCCCATCTTCTTCCTCCTCCTCCAACCTCCTCCTCCCCAGCCCGCACCTCCTCCCAGCTCCGCCCCGAGCTCCCCGCAATTCCTCCCCAGCTCCGCAACTCCTCCCCAGCCCAGCACCGCCCCCTCCCGCACGGCGCCGCCCCTTGCGCCCCCGTCCCCTTCCCCGCCTGCTCCCCCTCATCCTGCCCTGCACGGCTCCACCCCCTCCCCCGCACCGTCCCCTCCCGCACGGCACCGCCCCCTACGTCCCCTCCCCCTACCCCTTCCCTCCCCCGCACCGTGTCGCCCCTGCACCGCCCAGCCAGCCCCTCCCCCGCGCCACCCCGCACCGTGTCGCCCCTGCGCCGTCCAGCCCTCCCCCCCCCCCCCCGCCCCACACCGTGTCACCCCCGTGCCGCCCAGCCCTCCCCTCCCCCGCGCCGCCCAGCCCTGCATCGTGTCACCCCCGCGCCGCCCAGCCCTGCATCGTGTCACCCCCGCGCCGCCCAGCCCTCCCCTCCTCCACGCCGCCCCCGCGCCGCCCAGCCCTTCCCTCCCCCACGCCGCCCAACCAACCCCTCCCCCGCGCCGCCCAGCCCTCCCCTGCCTCGCGCTCCCAGCCCTTCCCTCCCCCGCGCCGCCAGCTCCGCACCGCCTCCTCCGCCCCGGCTACTGTAGGTGCACAGCAAGGGAGGGCACGCGGGGAAGAACGCGACGACTGTAATCAATGGTTAGGGCAGCATGAGGGCATGGTGCAGTCGTGCGTGGTGCAGGTGCAGGCGAACTCCAGGCGGAGAGGGAGGAGGAGGAGGTTGGAGGAGGAAGAAGAGGCCTCTGGACAATAATACCCCTCTTAAATGCACCAAGGTTTGAAAAAACTACGGTTAAGTCAATTCATTGACGGTCAACCTGAGGGAAGGGCACAACTGATGACGGAGAAAGCTTTGAGGGGCACAACTGATATTACCAAAAAAATAGGGGCATAACTGAAATTGCGATATTTCGGAGGGGCACAAGTGATAAAATCCCTATATATAAATAGGTTTTGAATTTTTAATTTAATAAATAAATAAATAAATCTCAATTTTATATTTTCTTAATTATTAGAATAATAAATAAGGATTGTGTGAATTTTTATGGATTTTAATAAATTAATTTACATATACTAATAAATACAGGTATTATCTAGATAGTTCATTTTTACCTATAATTTAGGGTTTTTTATTTTATTAAAATAATAAATAAGCGTTAAAAATTATGAAATAAATTAGGGTGAAAATACAAGATCATGAAAATAATTAGAAATTATAAAATTAAGAAAACTTTAAATAATGTGTTCTACATAAAATAAATAGCCCAAAAACCCCGTTGTCATTTGGTCCCAAAACCGACTTTTTGCAAACGGACTCCGAATTCGATGAACCACCTTTATTAATTAGAGAATATTACTTTATGAACTTTAAAGTGACTAGAGTGAAATTGGAGTTCGTATGAGGAAGTTATGATGTTCGGAAGTTGAGATTTTGACAATTTAAAGGCTGGATTTCTTGGCATCTATAAAGGGTAATATTTTTAACTTATTTTTATATTTTTATACACATTTTTAGAAAGAATTAGGAAAAGAGTTTGGTGAAAAATATATACATGTGAATTAATTAAAATTTGTTGAAGTTTTGTATTTATTTGGTATTTAGTGATAAATATATAAAGTGGGGTTTAATTTATTTTTAGGGTTTTCTTTCCTTATCTCCCCCTACTTATTGGTTTGTCGACCAATTCATGCTGACTTGGTCTCGGGATTTAGGTTATATAAATATATCTTGCAGTTATATTTATATTTCTAAGTCATATTGTATATATTTACATATTCACAATCTGCCTTCTTTTCTTTTCTTTATTTTTTTAATCTTTTATTTATTAACATGTTTTTATGCTTAGAAATTAATATTTAATCATGAATAGGATTTTGTTAAAAAAATAGGAATTAATGAATATTTACATGCATTTTTTAAGGGTTTTAAGACAAAATGCGACAGAAAAGTTAATGAATCATGGATTCATCAGCTCTCTACTGCCAGTTTTCTAGAATCTGAAGAAACATTTAAAACTCTTGCTCCAACAGCAACTTCTCGGAGAAATAGAAATTGTATTTCCTTTTTTTGTTAAGAATGATCCCTGGTATCATTTGGATGTTGGCCTTGGATGGACCTATAGAGAAGAAGAGAGATCGATATATATAAATTTCTTTGGCAGAGCTCCATCATTTGATTCATCTTTATCTACAGAGTGTTACATGATAGATTGTGTGGTACACATAAAACTAATTGCTGGGTGTAAAAAAGCCAAACCATATTCTGGACTCCAACTTAGAATGGTTGAGAAATGTCTTAGGAATGTTGAGATGTGTCTATGATATCCTTTATATGTCTAATATTTCCCATTAACATATAGGTCCTCATAGTAATATATAAATTGTTCAGAATTGATTTTAGCAAACCTGAAGTATATGAATATCAGTTTAACAAATAGTTGGAAAATGAAGAACATGATGTAGAATAGAAGCTCTTAGATTAAAATCTATAATATAATTTGTGGGTTGTGAGGGATGATCATGATTCATATGAAAGTTGCATTGTAAGGGCATGAACCTCGAAAGAAACTATGAGATCGCATGCAAGGAACTGAGTTTCTCGTATGGAATCTTGAATCATATGGATACCTGGTCCGGTTTCTCACCAAGCAATATGTCTGCTAACCATCACAAATGGTCAGTTTCTTTGATTATACATTAAGACCATTTACAAGAAAGTAGTTCGTGTATATACACAATTCATCTCTGGCAATGGATTTATGATATCTCTTTTACGCTCGATGGAGAACAGTTCTGAATAACAATCTGAGCAATCATCTATAAAGCAAATAGTTGTTTCGTATTATGTTTATATCGGAGGATGACTAAGTAGATCTCTCTGCTGAGGTAAATTGGTGAAGTAGTTGTATTGCTCATAATTATCTAACATATGACTAACATACTCATACAAAACTCTTAGATGAATCAGTGATATCAAAAAGATTGGTGATCAAATGAATCAGATCCGTAAACTTGAACATAAAAGGAATTGAGAAAAGAACAAATGAATGTGATGATGAATAAGTAATGACAATTAATTATGCCGATCATGGTGACCTTTACACATGACCGCGCGAGAGCACGGTGACTCTCAACTGGGCGGAGGAAAGAAAGCCCAGTTAAGGCAGCGGTCGCCAAGTGCGCAGGTCTAGGATCCCACTCCTTTTCATGGTTTCATGCGAGCTCGCAGTGTTTTTATGCCTCGTTAGGATCCCGACTTTTGACCAGTTCCGTTGACCCTCTGTTTTAAGGTACATAGGTTGAAGGTCCCTCGATTTTAGTTTTTCGTACATGCACGTTAGCCCATACTAGTCATGCCAATTTCTAGAGTGCCTATTCCGAAGGGTCTCTCTCACCCATCTCAATGGCATAGTTTTGGAGTAGACCTATCCCTTTAATGGATCCACTTCCACTTAGAGGGCGAGACGGAAGGATCTCTTAGGAGACTTCCTCACTGCTTGAGTTTTGATTAGTTTTCCGCCAACAGGCTTGGTGATGGCTACATCTGAATCATTTAAAGTTACATCTGAAACATTTACAGTTGAATGGTGGAGGAGTTACAATTGAGCTGGAATGGGTTATAACAGAATTTTTACTGGAGTTAAGATCAATTATAAGTTGTGATTGGTTAGAGTTGACTATAGTTAAGTTGGATGCAGAACCATTAATTACCATCAATTATCAATCACTAATCATCGACAAGCAATCGGATCTTAGAGTTATTATTCCGAGTGTTAGGATAAGTCAGTGGACGTGTTGGGAAGTTAGTTAGCATGCATTACCTCCACCGCATGCCTACAGAGATACCCCAACCCTAAAGCACTCTTCACACCTTAAAGTCATAGTGTGAGGTCACACATAGACCAAGACCACAGACTATCCGCTAGACTTCAGAAGTTAGATAAAATCAAAAAAAATAGATTAGAACCTCATTATTCCCATCTTCAAGAAATCAAATCAATCAGCAACTCATCGTTTCCATTATCAAGATCCATATAGACCAAGACCACATGCCTACGGAGTAGGGATGAAAATGGTCGGATACGGATACGAATGTATTTATAATCATATCCTTATCCATTTACAAATACGAATACGAATGCGGATACGAATATTGACGAATGTGAAAAATGTGTTACCATATCCTTAAAAACGAATACGAATGTAAAACGAATACGAATCGGATACGAATAATAACAAAAATAATTTACTAATACACATGTTTAGGATGGTTTAAACATAAAATAGATATACCAAATAATGTAATTTCATAAAAATTATATCAATGATGGTGAATGCAATCATAAAATGTTGTTACACACATTTATAAATAAATATATTACTATATTTATGTTCGAAAACGAATATACGAATATGAATGCGAATATTAACGAATGTTAAAGTGACATCCATATCCGCATCCATTTTAAAACGAATGCGAATACGAATGTCAAAATATGTATAAAATGAATACGATAGCGGATCGGATACGAATATATTCACATTCGTTTTCATTCCTACTACGGAGGCACCCCAACCCTAAAGCACTTTTCTCTTTTTTTTTGAAGCTTAACCCTAAAGCACTTTTCATGCCTTAAAGTCATAGTGTGAGGTCACACATAGACCAAGACCACAGCCTATCCACTAGACTTGAGAAGTTATATAAAATCAAAAAAAAAATAGATTAGAACCTCATTATTCACATCTTCAAGAAATCAAATCAATCAACACCTCATTGTTTCCATTATCAAGATCCATATACATGACCTCTAAATAAAGAAATAACATACGCATATGGGCTGTTGGAAAAAATAAGAAACTTGTTTATTCCATACGCCCTAGGCTCTCTTATATAGGGGAGTAACCTATGGGTAAATTACATCAAGAGTCCAGAAGAAAAGGAGAATAAGAAGAATAAGAAACGTTACAAAATAACATAACATATATCTCTACACTCCTTCTCAAGATGGAGCATAGATGTCGATCATACTCAGCTTGGACGAGCACTTCTGGAATGGCCCTCTAAGTTACGCCTTGGTAAAGATATCTGCAGTTTGGTCCACTGAGCTAACATGAGATGTAGAAATAAACCCCTTCTGAATCATATCTCATATAAAGTGACAATCATCCTCAATGTGCTTGGTTCGTTCATGAAATGCTGGATTATGTGCAATAAATATAGCACCTTGATTATCACATTCCAGAGCCATAGGAAGTGGGACTTCTATATATAGATCTGTAAGAACAGCTTTCACCCACATCATTTCTGTACTGACCAGGGCCATAGCCCCTATATTCAGACTCAGCACTGGATCTGGCTATAACCGTTTGCTTCTTGCTTCTCCATGAGACAAGAGAGTTTCCAACATACGCAGCAAATCCAGTGGTGGACTTCCTATCATTGGGGCATCCTGCGTAATCTGCATCTGCACATGTTGAAATAGTAATCTCCTTGTCAACAACAGACCTGCACCTGGAGATGATTTAAGATACCTGAGTATCATATGTATAGCATCCATATGTACCTGACGTGGTTGCTCCATGAACTGGCTCACCCGACTAACAGTAAAAGAGATATCGGATCTGGTAATAGTAACATAGAGAAGTTTGCCCACCAGTTCTCTGTATCTTCTCCTATCCACCTCATCAGTGTCGTCATCATATAATTTCATGCTCGGATCCATGGGTGTAGTGGCCAGTCGGCAACCAAGCATTCATGTTTCACTTAACAGAATAGTGACATATTTCCTCTGGGTATTTACCAATCCATGAGGATTTCTGGCGAACTCCAGTCCCAGATAATATCTAAGGACTCCAAGATCCTTGGTGACAAATTCGCGACCTGGTATTTCTTTCGCTCTCTGAATTTCTTGCCCATCATCACCTGTAATCAAGATATCATCTACATACACCATAATTGCAACAATACCTTTGGATGTCTTTTGTATGAACAAGGAATGATCTGCAATGGAACGTCTATACCCCTGTTTTTCAAACAAGTCTGAGAGCTTCTGAAACCAAACTCTGGGGCTCTGCTTAAGTCCATAGATGGCCTTATGAAGTCTACACACCTTAGAACACTCTCCCTCAACAGCAAAACCATGTGGTTGTTGCATGTAGACTTCCTCCTGCAAGTCACCATATAAAAATGCATTCTTAACATCTAATTGAAATAGTGGCCAATCACGAGTAACCGCAACACAAAGGAGGATCCGTAGGGTGGAATGGCGAGCAACCAGCGAGAATGTATCAAGATAATCCACCCTATATATCTGTGTAAATTCGCGAGCAACCAGGCATGCCTTGTATCTGTCAATGATGGCATCTGCATTCTGCTTAACTGTGAAGACCCACTTACAGCTCACTGTAGACATATTGATAAGTGCAGGGACAAGGCTCCAGGTACCTCTCGACTGAAGAGCAGTCATCTCTTCTTCCATGGCTAAACGCCATCTACTGTCCTTCAATGCATCTTGGTAATTCCGTGGAATATCCACCGCCGATAGTGCAATAACAAAGCTCTTGAATTCCCCAGATAAGCGATCAAAAGAAACGGTGGATGCTATAGGATATGATGCGTAACTGCGCTTCTGTTTTCGAAGTGCAATAGGGAGATCCAAATCATATGCATCCCCATCTGGCTTCTGTAACACATTCTGCTCAGATAAATCGTTAGATCCATCAACATTGATTATATTCTCAGAACATACCTCAAGCGAACTAGATGATGAGCAGTAACCACAAGCAGAAGCAGGCCGACGGGTATAGTGAAGTGGCAATGGGGGAACAGGAACTGTTGCAGGAGGTGTAGGAGACGTAGGTGGTGGTGGAGGTGGTGATGGTGGTGGCATGTATATGGCTTCATCAGTGCCTGAGGATACCAATTAATCACATGTAGAAGAGAAGTACATAACAGACTCGAAAAAGGTAACATCAGCACTAACAAAAATATTTCCTGCACAATGGATCATAACACTTGTACCCCTTTTGTGTTCTGGAGTACCCGACGAAAACACACTTGACAGCCCTAGGAGAGAGCTTGTCAATACCTGGAGACAAACTAGTGGACAAAGGCCACCGAGCCAAACATACGTGGAGTGAGGGAGAACAATTCTTTTTCAGGAAAAACTAGGGAGAAATGAATCTTCTCACCAAGACAGACGACGGCATGTGATTAATGAGATAACATGCGGTGAGGACAGCATCACAGCATCACCCCAAAAAGAATGTGGAGCATGACTCTATATGAGAAGCGACCTGGTGATATCGAGTAAATGACGATGTTTCCTTTCTGCAACTCTATTTTGTTGGGAAGTATAGGCACGGGATGTTTGGTGGATAATCCCTTGTGTTGAAAAATAATTGGAGAGAGTATGAGTACAAAATTCCAAGGCATTATCACATCTCACAATCTTTACAGATGCAGAAGAAACATTACGAACTTCATTGATGAAATTTATGATAATATTCCCGGCTTCATATTTATTCTTTAACAAAAAGACCCAAGATACACGAGAAAAATCATCCACAATAACCATATAAAACATGTGTCCCTGATGATCAAGAACACGACTAGGATCCCAGATATCGACATGAAACAACTCAAACTTGGAGCTACTGCTCCGACTCTGACGACTGGGAAAGGTAGACCGATGATGCTTTCCCAACTGACAAGCCTCACATTGGATGGACGCGTGAGGTGAAACCTGGGGTAATACATGACACAATTTCTGAAGCGGTAGATGGCCAAAGCGCAAGTGCCACAGAGAAGGAGAGACAGCTCCAGCAGGAAGAGAGGAGACTCCGGCATATGGGGTTTGACTGAGACGATATAGGTTGCCCTGCTCATAGACACGCTGAATCATGTTGCTCGTAAGGATGTCCTGAAAAATGAGAGAAGATGGATCAAAAATTGCTCGACAATGTAAATCCTTTTTAAGTTGGCTAATGGACAACAAATTCATAGAAAAATCATGTGCATGCAGCATGTTCTTGAGGTGCATAGAGTGTGTCAGGCTAATCTCCCCCTGACCAGTAATCGGGGAGTACGTCCCATTAGCAATAACCACAGTACGGCCTGGAGGAACCTGTCGGTAGGCTGTAAGTAGACCTTGATCACTACACATATAATGTGTGGCACCAGAGTCTGTAATCCACTCTAAAGTATCAGATCCACTACTGCTAATGAATGCATAAGTATTACCTGAGGTACTGGTGGATGCAGAGGCAGCAACATCGGAGTGACTCTCAAAGGCAGGCATTGATGCAACAGGACCAAATGGAGGAATAATGCCTCTCAGACGAGCTACCAGATCATCAAAGCACTGATCCAAAGATGAAGCAGATGGGGGTTCAATCTGTTCAGCTACTCGTGCAGAAGCAGGAAATCCATGTTTGGAATAGCATGTGTCTTCGGTATGTCCAGAACGATGGCAAAAAGTGGATGAAGGCCGAACACCTCCTCTGCCTCGAGGTCCACGACCACGATACTGATGATGACCCCCACGACCTCGATTCGCTACCATAGCTGAGGCGGTCATATTTGCAGTAGATGAAGGAACAGTAATACGACTCAGTCTGTAAAAGACTTCCTCCATCGAAGGAATGGTAGAATCGGCCAAGATCTGGGAACGTGTTGCCTCGTACTCTGGATCAAGTGCCGACAGAAATACACCAACCATAGTGGCATTCCAGTAGGTCTTCTGTTGCTCAGGAGTAGCTGTGAGAGGCATGAAGCTGTAAAGCTTCTCAAACATTCCACGTAAAGACGTGTATAATGAGTGTAGAGGCCGTCCATTCTGCTTGATTGTGAAGATGTCATGTTGGAGTTGCAGAATCTTTGTCTCATTCTTTGCCTATAAATAGGTAGCAGCCAGAATATCCCACATTGCTTTTACAGTGGGCTGATGGAGAATATCATTGGCAATCTCGATTGCTAATGTTCCTGATAAGCAAACCTTGGCATATGCATCATCTGTCTCTCATGAGGCATTGACCCCAGTCTTCTCAGCAGGCTCTTCCTCAGTAAGAATGTGCTTCTTACCGGTCAACTTCATCATACTCATGAACTGCATTGCCCACATTCGTAGTTTGACCCGTCCATCTTCACAATAGGCGCTGACCTCTGAAGGCGCCTGTAGACTGGGTTGTAGATTAAAGATATGATTGTCTACACTGACATTAACGGGTTCGGTTGCATGTGTAGACTCAAGCAACCAAACCCATCAACGTGGGAACGCGGACGAAGGTCTCCTTGCTAATGAAGATATTCCTTGGGTTGGCTGAACCCTAGGGCTCGTTTGGTTGCTGGGTTGGAGTGGGTTGGGGTAACCTGATTGGAATAGTAGTTGTTTGGGATGGTTATGAGAGTTGGAGAGGGATAGAATAAAGAATGTGATGTGATGTCACTATGATTTGTAATAGAATTCCAACCCATCAAAACAGGGGGGTAAACCGGGTTATCTCGGGATAACCCGGGGGTAACCCGGTTACCAAACGAGCCCCTAAAGAGATGTGCGGTCAAGTCACAACATACAGGGAGATGTGGCATACGGGAGATGTGGCGCACGAGCCGAAAGCACGCTAGAGTCGTGTGCACGAGCCTGGCAATCAAGGGCACGCGATGCACGAGCCAGGAGCTCGGGAGATCGGGAGCCTGGCGACGCACGGAGGTACATGTGAGATGCTGGCAACGCGCGGAATAGCGCAGAGTTGCGTGCAAGGCCTGGCAGCGCGCGAAGGAGCGCGCGAGGCATGGCAGTGCACGAGGAGGCATGAGGCTTGGCGGCGCACAGAGGAGCGCAAGGCCCGACGGCGTGCGGGAGGGCTCGGAGGTGGGGCTAGGGTTAGGGTTTGGTTCGAGAACTCTGATCTAGGGCCGTCGCTCTGATACCATGTTGGGAAAAAATAAGAGAACTTGTTTATTCCATACGCCCTAGGTTCTCTTATATAGGAGAGTAGCCTATGGGTAAATTACATCAAGATTCCAGAAGAAAAGGAGAATAGGAAGAATATGAAACATTACAAAATAACATAACATATATCTCTACATGGGCCACCATTTAATATATGAAAATGCTATAATATTTGGGAGGTTATGAGGTTTGGATGATCATAGGCATACAAACAAAGTAGCTTGAAAACCCTTTTCTTTATGCAGATAGTTTTGTTAAATTTATATATCATTGCCTCTTTAATTGAATTCTTTTGGACACATTAAATTATGTTGTTTATGTTATATGTTGGATTGTACCGACATTTGTTGAAGTCCTCTTGTTCCTTTCATGCTTGGCAGGCAAGAAGCCTGCAACTCAGTAGCTGGTAGATGATTCCAAGCATACGTACATATACCAAACGATACAGTTGTAGTTTTTGTTCAGTTTATGAGGTAAATGCTTTCTTTCAGTTATGTATATTTTTGGGATGCATGTATACACTGTTAGCATAGTTTATTACATGTTGTGTATATATATATGGAAATTAATGAAATGAAAGTTTTCTAGCACATCTTGTTGTTCTGTGGTTGTTAAATTAGATGTGAATGTCGAATGCAAATGTGAAAATTTTCCCCTCAAATTCATGTTGGCTAAATCCGATCTTTAGTGATGATATACCGCGAATGTCGCGTAAACGGGTATTCGGATCCAAGGGGTTCACATGTATAGAGGAGACACGTGTTATGATGTGGTTGGTCAAACGAACTGTGAATGTCATTCAATCGCGAAATTTTTTCTTATTTTGTTAACTTAGTACGATCAATCATAAATTTTATATGTGAATGTTGTGTAAACGGGTAACCCGGATCCCGATGTTGTTACAATATGTGTGATGAGGTACAACCTGGTAATGCTCAACATGTTCTACCCCGGGTACTCCTCGAGGAGGAAGAGAAGCATGAAAATCGGTCTAAAGGTTACATTTTATCGTGTGTCGAAGCACACATCGGCACAAATAGGGCACATCTAAATCCAAGAGATGTTGACGCTCACGTGGGGAGATCGTACGAGGTGTTCCGCATGTACCCCGAAACCATCACTGTTGTGTCCATGCATGAATGAATGGGGGGGTCTTAAAGATTCAAGACACTTGAAGGCTGAGAAATTGATTTACATACTATTGTACTACTGGGTCACAACGGTAAGAACAGAGTGATATGCGAGCATTTTCAATATCCCGGGGAGACATATCATGGCAACTTAACGATGTCCTAACGCATGTAGTCTCCCTCCACGATCATTTCATACATATACCATCAATGGATAGCTCGTTCCGGATGTTGTTCGTCAGAACAATAAATTCTATTTGTACTTCAAGGTTGACCCTTTCTATTCACAAGGTTGACCCTCGAGTTTTTAAATATGCACTAATAATGTATATCGTGCTTTCAGGATGTCATTGAGGTAAATGATGGGACATTGATCCTGTGAACGTGCATGTTAACATTGCGTCAAGTTTAGAACAGGCACCCGACTCTGTCGTAGAATGTCATGGCTTGCGTTGACTTTCACTATAGATTTCTTTACATGGGTGCATGGTGGGAAGGTTCTGTGGGTGACATGAAGGTCCTAAGGTGGACTCTGGATGAGGGCGGATTCAAAGTGCCCCAGGACCACAAGTTTCTGGTGGATTGCGGCAAACACGAACGCCCTCTTGGCCCCCTACCAAGGAGTCATCGCACACCTACCACAATTCAGGGGTAAAGAGTGGTTGGGCGTACGCCACACCAGAAGAGTTGTTCAATTAGCGACATTCGCAGCTCCACTCTTTTGTCAAATGCACGCTTCTAGGAAAGTTAGTGAGCGATCGTTTTACAGCTTCCTGAAGCAGGTAATGGTCATCATGGTGTGCAACATTATCAGTGATTTCATCAGCCAAGTGCAGGGAGAGGACCAGACCTCCAGGGCACTTGCCTAAGAGATCGCAGAAGGTAGCGACACGACGGTACCGTAGATCCCCGATGAGGATGTGTTCAATATCGATGACGATGTTCAGGGTTATGAGGACATACGTGCAGGAGAGTTGCTGCCTGATGGGATGGTAATCATTATGTTGGCGGATTCGTAGTCGATTTTTTCCAAATCGTCATTGATGAGAATTATGCATAGATTACCAAATCATTTTTGCGTAGAGGGTGGACTATAGTCGTGTTTTTCTTGAGTCTGTAGCTCTGTTGTATTACTTTATCTTGTAGGAGAGCATGTTTTATGAGCTATGTATTATAACCTCTTGTGAATGCTTCCTTGTTGTTTTCCTGCAATGATGATTGCCATGCCCTAAATTGATCATGATTGCATACTAGTTTAGCAGCCACGTGCATGGTGAGGTTCAACCGCAGCGATCGTAACGTGTCCTTGATGCTTGCAATTTCCAGGAAGATCAGTCGATGGAAACTACGCCAGGGATCTACTGTAATGCAATTGAAAAAATAAGATGGAGTGTGCGCCTTTCTTTTACACGCATTTTTTGGGTTTTTAATCTTTACAATGTATTTGCATCTCTGTTCATGAAAGTGGTCCGTGCGGCCGCATATGCCTAGGCGGCCTCCTCAGCGCACCGATTACCTGAAACCCCGCTTTATACACTCTTTGGCCATATATGGCCCGTATATGCAGGCTATGGCGGGCGCATAGGCGCTTCGTGCGCCCGCTTAAGGTCCCGTTGGGTAATTGAATCCGGATCTTAAAATCCAGATCTTGTATTATTTTGATTCTATATATTAAATTGGATTATGTAATACTATCTTTGATGATTTTGATATTTAGTTGTACTATTTTGAACTCTATATGAAAATCATTTTTCGTAGATCTTCTGTTGGACCAAATTTACTCATAAATTCAGTTTAGTTGTAGTCACTTTTGTAGATATTTATTTATTTTTAAATAAAAAATAAAAAATCTCATAGAACCGTATATATCTCGCATATGCCCCCGCATACCGCTTAATCATTATTCAATGACATGTCCGAACGCATACGCATACCGCTTTCTTGAACCTTGATTTGCATACTCTAGGTATTTCGTGCAAGAAGCAAATGAGGACGCGATGATAGCATACATTCATGAGAAACCACCGTAGTTGGACCAAGGCCCTAAATGTCATTTTCGGTCACCATTTCGGTGACCGGCCGAAAAGGAATTTCAGCGGAATTTCGACCGAATTTCGACGGAAATGTCGGTCATTTCGATCATTTTTGTACTAAACCCCCCATATTTCGGTCATTTCGGCCATTTTGGTCAAATTCCGATTTCGACTGGATATCGATATTCGACAGAAATTCGACCGAATTTCATTTAAATTTGAGCCCATACTTGGTGCACCAGACATTAATAAGCATCTACTACGATAGTGTGGCTTAACCGACGATTGCGACAACATTCGATGCATGAAGTTTTAGCAACCTGAGCAAAAAAAATCTTTCACATTTCTATTTTCCATTGTTTTGTTTTTTTTTTGAAAGAAGATTTTTTCGATGTTTTGTAGACCAAGATTCAGTTAACACCATGCAAGTTTTATTAACCAGTAACTAAAAAATATAGTTTCTCGCTTTATGTTTGATTTATCAAGTTAGATCGACGACGTTACGCTGCGATCAGATGAGGAGACATGGGTGTAAATGCTACTACCCAGCAGATGCCAACCTTATCTTTGAGAACTCACGCAGGCATGAGGATGTTGAGGATCGGTTGTGACACCCATGCTCCAAAGATGTAACTTCGAAACATAAGCAATGGCTTCTTATTCAAATAGTGCATTACTAAAAGTAAAAGTTATTATTTTCAGAGACTGTGTGGATACAGAGTCAAGGCGTCATTGTTGCAGCCAATGCTCAAGTCCTTATATGCGGCGAAGGGGTTCTTGGCGAACATAATCAACATGCCGGATTTTTCGAAGCGATGCTTAGATGAGAAGCTGGAGGAAACCAAAACCCTACCTTGGGAAAAAGACTGACTAATTGTGTACCTAACCAGTGGATCAACGTCGACACATGACGTTGTCGACGAACCAATGTGTGATAAGTATGTCGTGGTGTGGAATTCAAAATTCATCATGTACAATCACCATTGTAGTGTATTATCTAATGGAATTTAAAATTTTAATAAAAGAAGAAAATTATTATGCATTTATATGTGGCAGACTCTTGTCAATTGATCAGTTAACGGTGCATCAAATCTATACTATTTACAACAAATAGCTTTAACTAACTTACAAACTTTATTCATTATCCCTCATAAGCCAACCGAACAGAGAATAACACTAACCAATTGTTATGCCACTTATTCCACCTTATTCACATCCTTCCAATTGAACAGGAATAATGCCTTATTCATGCGCATTTCTTACCTTTATTTTATGCGCATTCTCGAACTAAACACACCCTCTGGGTAATACTCAGCCGTAAGAAGTCTACATTTATTCCTTTTGATCTTTCAGATGCTGAGTCCCAAGCTTGTAGTGAGGAGTTGGGCACGGAGAGTGATTCTCTGCCAATCTGTTACTTAGGTCTACCTATAACCAGTGGAATACTAAGAACATCGGATTGGCTTCCTATTATTGAGAGGAAACTATCAAGTTGAAGGGCGACATGTGGAGGTCGGTCGGTACTGGTTAAGGCCGTACTCGGTAATTTCGGTGTTATTCATGTCTGTGTGCCTTTTACCTTCAGGTGTTTGCGGCAGGTTGAAGATGATCATAAGGAGATGCATGTGGGGCAAGTCGGGTCAGGAGGGGTGGGGAGTTTATTTAGCAAATTAGGAAACTCTTACGCTGCCAAAGGTGATGGGAGGACTAGGGATTTCACACCTAGAGATTATGAATAAGGATCTAATGCTCAAGTTAATCGACAAGATTTTGGGAAGAAATGAGGATTTATGCTGTAGGCACATCCTCCATATCTATAACATCCTATTCCAATATAATTAACCGCAATGATCTGTTATGCCAAGGTTTCATGTTCTTCTTTTTCAAACAGCTCCTGGTGATGGTGAATCTTTTGCATTCTGGTCTGACAATTGTACCGGTAATGGCCCTCTATCCACCCACTTTCCACGACTCTTCACGTTGGTTGCAAACCGTGAGGTGTGGGTGGCAGACTGCTAGATTGATGGGAGTTGGATGCCTTTGTTTTTATCGGATTTTCATACCAACATTTAGAAGATTTCCTTCTTCTTAAGAAATCTCCTAGTCATGTAGATGGCCCATCAAAAGAAAGAGACCACTGGGTTTGGAAAGAACTCATGTTTTCAGTAAAGTGAGCATACATAATGGTGGACAGACCTCCACCCCTAGTTATAGATAAACTTACACGAGGTTGCAATCTTATTTGGAAACTCAAGCTACCAACTAGAATTAGCATTTTTCTGTGGTTGCTGAGAAAGCTTATTTTGATGAAGGATCATGTTTCAAGGATCTCCTTATCAAGTACATGCCCTTTGTGTGATTTGTAGGCAGAAACCATAGAGCATATTTTCTTTCAATGTGGAAAGTCTTCCCCTATTTGGTTGGAGCTTGAGTTAGATTGGTTGAATCTTCACAGTATCGAGATGTTCTGGGAATCTTATACTTGCAGGGAACAGTTGCCCCAAATATGTACTTCTTCCCGTATTAGTTGTTTGGGATTTATGGTTAGATGAAATGGTACAATCTTTGCCTCTCGACGTTTTTATCTTGATAATATAATTTCCCATGCTAAGGCTCTCCTCGAGTCATTGCTCCGGTAAGTTTTTCTATAAATTCTTTCTTAATATATCTGGGGCAGATACCTTAGCGCATTTCCCCCTTTTTTGACACAAGATATTAATTGAGCATGATATTCACATGGGGATACCTCTGGACAGGTGCTGTAATATGTGCATTTTTTCAATGGATCTGTATAACTACTGTTCGATGTTCGCAGAATTTGTAAAAACTCACTCAGTATAAACCAGGTAAAAAATAATAACATTGACATTTAGCTTACCAGAATATGCGAAGAACTTGAGCCAAGATTAAGACCAACATCATACGATGAGAACTGGATCCACTCACTAAGCTTAAAAATCCATCTGCAAATTGCAGTAGCTAGTGAGATTAGGAACATCTATTAGAATTTTTTTGGAGAAGGGAATCCATTTTTGTAAATCAATAAGCATTATTTACTTAAGTATCAATCAAATATAATCCAGAGTGGATATCAAAGGATCTTAAGAGTGCAATTCCTCACCCGTAGGAAGCCTGTTTTTCTGTTAGAAATCCTCCGGTCATGATCTGATTTCCAGTTCCTTCGTCAAAGCAAAGAGTAAGATGGATCATAGCATTTAGCTTGTCAAAATTGCATAGATTTTCACCGCAAACAGGACATGTGCTTATAAGCGATTCCCTGTCAGAAACAAAAATACAGTTTAGCTGTTATAAGGAACCAAAATCCATAAAAAACATGAAATTAAAAAAGAAATCAAACATTAACACCAGCATACCTTTCGTTATTAGCAGCAAGAAGAACAGCCAACTCGTCCATGCTTACAACTTCATCCCCATTGGTGTCCACCTGTCTGAAAAGCTCTTTTTTCTGGTCAAAAAAGGCATGTTTAACATTAGTATATATTAGTAGTGAAAGGAAGACAAACACAAAGGTCCACATACCAACACACCTTGTTAGTAGCAATTTCATTTCCAAATGCATCAATTAAGTCGGAGAACTCTGAAAATGATAGTTTTCCATCTTCATTATAATCCTGCATTCAGAAATCAATTAAATGAACAAAACAAAGCTGAAGGAAGAAGCTACCCAGAGTTTGGGTATAATTGAGAAGAAAAATGGATCCAAGCTGAATAGTCTGGCAGAATGGCTGCACAAGCCTGAAGCCCAACAAGGAAGTTTTGTGGTCATCATGCAATGTTCAAGTCTAAAGTATGGGATAGTTGGAGAGAATTTCTCAAAAAAATATACTTGGAAAAAACTAATGACAATTGAAATAAGTCGTACTAGACCAATCTTACAGCACCACCCAAAATGATGTCAAATCATAAAAATTAGATTATGACGTTTAGAAAATGGGAACCAAAGAAGATGAGGTTAATTTCTTTAACTGGAAAGCATTACTTACGACAATCGCTAGAACACGGCGAGCAAAACTTTTTTCAGTTTCAAATGGATCCTGCAGAAAATGCCAGAGGTAAATTTAACAAAATAGTGTGGAGTATTAACAATAGGTCCAGATTCCATGAAAGTTATTATAATGCTGCTATTTTAGAGAATAATAATATGTTTTAGTGCTTCAAAAGAATATACTATGTCCCAGAAAGCACGACGTAGGTACCTCTATAAAGCAATTGAGAGAAATTGTGCCAACTGTCTCAGTCGAGGTTGAAGGATCTAATAATTTGAAAATTTCCGTTTCAGACTCCGTCTCCTACAAAAGATCAAGAAATAGTGCGTGAATTTCTGATTTAAAACTTGACAAAAGTTGATGAAAATCATGAAGTCTAAGATTTTAACCTCACCCTGCTAAGCAGATCCATTAGATCAATCTCACAATACCCTACTAGATTGTTTTTTGACAACCTATTGGTCTGCAAAAATTAGAAAATGTAACCATATCTATAGTCATGAAACATCTTCTGAATAAAGCAACGTCTAAAAATTAGAGCAGTGTCACTACACGGATCCCTGATCATTGATCCAGAGAATTAGTGGCGTACGTAAGAACTAAGAAGATGATGATGAATAAAAAAACCAGAGCTTTCTACCTTCTCTTGACAATTATTCCTCATAGATACCACAAACCTTTTCTTCAGGATATTCTAATACCAATATTATCAGAAACGTGAATTTATCTAATAAACAAGCGGGTTATTTATCAGCTGTAGCCTGTGCATAGTGCAATTAAAGATAACACGATTGTGCTCAAGGCCAAAGGTTCACTATTGGCTAACATAGCACAAGCAAAGCAAGCTTGACATACTTTTTTGAAAAGTAACATTTGATATATAAAAGAACATAATTACTTGAATAAGACAATGTGCAGCCAGTAAATGTATGACACGTTTGCTGCTGGAATTTGTGATCAAGACCCATTTCGGGAGTCCATCCAATAACATTACATGAAACCCATAAAGAGACAGCATACATCTATATTTTATATCTGTAGGAAAAAGAAACAGCTTTATTTATCGATTTCTTTAATGTCTTGCAAGAAAAAGGGAATATGAAGCAAAACATAATGATGAAGGTTCACGATCAAGTCCAACTCAATCTGAATAGGAAATTGAATCAGAAGAATGGTCAAGGTTGAGACCATCACTTGCCACTGTTGACTACATACATTTATGGGACACCGGACACAACATGGGAAAGTACAACGAAGTTTAGTACCTCAAATACTGATATACGAGCAATATGAGCACCTCCTTTCTCCAATACAACTTTCTTCTTCTGGAATCAGAGGGAACCCGATGTTATCTTACATGGTTGTCAAGTTCAAAATAGAAACCATAAAACCACCACATGGAGCTACAGATCTCAAAAGGTAAAGTGCAGTTAGTATATTCAATTTATAGAAAAGAAATCTTCAGAAATATATAAACACGAAAGAAAATTAGAAATACATGAAATCTGCTAAAAATAGCAATACTGAATTCTCGGGAGGATGTTCCAAAACATGAATTCCCGATCTGAGACATATATAATGCTAAGTTGCTGAAATTTTTATATGGAGTAACTTCCATGCAATCCATTATTTATTTTAGATGGGTAATCTTCTTGACGTGGCTTTATATCAAGGTGGCCACAGGCTTTCTAAAACCACATCTCAATTCTGTGAAAAAGAATTTCTCAAACTCGAAAAAAAAGTTTGTTTAGCTGTGCATTTTCCTGCGCTACAACTCAAACGCCAGACCATCTTCCCCTAATAACCCTCTGCTTGGCACCTTTACCAGAGAACTGAAGATATCGAATTCTAGGTTATGATGCCAATTTTCCTAGCAAAGATACCCTCTGTGTCCCTTTTTCTCCAAAATTGCCTCACCCCAAAAGCACAACTCTAACTTTAGCATGGACCGATTTGCCATGTGATGATTCAACCTTTACACCCAACCTTCCTACCGGTCGACATAAAATTGCTACCTCATTTCCTTTCCACATCGGTACATATACCAATCCCCCAAGGCTCCATTTGGATGCCATTATGCAATCGAAATCCATAGAAGCTTTTTCACTTAACTTTTGATAAAGCAATCTTAGTGATTATTAGAATACACGAGTTATTGTTGAATTTTTAGCATAACCTATTTGTAAAAATTGTTTGAGCTGATCTAGTTAAAATAAAACCAGATTCTTTCTTCTCACAATAGAATACATCTTATCATACGCGGAAAAAGAATTGCAATGCATCACATGATATTTATGTACAGAGTAATTAGAGGAAAAAATCGATCTTTTACTCATCACTCACTGAATTCCAAACGGGTTTCTCCGTACTGCGCCATTTCCAATCATAATCGCGCGCGCGCAGCGGAAACAGAAAACGATCGGTGTCAGAGATTTGAAAAATAAACTCCGAAGAATCGCGAAAAAATCGGACGAAATCAACGGCGGAATGTCAACTGTACTAAACTGTTCGGATTTGGCCGTGCGGTAGGTCCTTTCCCCCAGCGAGAGGCACGCAAGCCACCTGTCTTTGAAGTTCATCTCGGCCTACAGGCGTACAATCGGGATCAGAACGATTTGCACGGATCAGGAAGAAGAAGATGGGAGAGATCGATGGGAGGAGGGGGTATCTCGTACGCCGATGAGCTCAATGCAGGCGATCCCGGCGAAGTCCTCGGCGGAGAGCTGCTTGTGGAGGGAGTCGGGGTGGGGCGATCGGCGTGCGAGGCGGCGGCGGCGCCCCCGGAGGCGAGCGCAGCTGGAGGTTTCCGGCGATTCCCCGGCGTCGTCGTCGGGAGATCTGGCGGTCCCGTGGCCTTGACCCATTCCGACCTCTTTCTCCCTCGATTGCTGGGAGAAGTTGGAAGGTCGCCACTGGAAGGAGACTTCATCTTTCTACAGTACTGGTTATGGAAGTGGGGTCCACCGGGACGTGCGATGACCACGGAGTTTGCCCGCGACTTGGAGATTGGTCGAATTGACCATGGCGTTATCCTTAGTACAAGGGCAGCTCGTGAAGCACTCTGTCCAAAGTAAAAGAATATTTGGATATGGGATTTTTACATTACAAACTCTATATTTAGCTTACGTTCATTTTGCCATTAAAATAAACTTGATTCTGTCGGGAAAAAAATAATTATATTACCCTTGCAGTTTATCATATTTACAAATGTTACCCTCCCCCCCCCCACCATCCTCCTCACCTCCTCTTCCCTTCCTCCACCATTCTCTCTCAGTCGTCTCGTTCCGCCTCTCGACCGCCATTGCCACTAATCTGGGAAGGGGTGATCATTGGCTCGGGTGATCATTGGCTCCAAATCAAGCCATGGATGGTGGCTCCAGATTTACCCGCAAGATCGGTGAGGTTGAGCGCAAGAAGATGCTCGTCTTCCTCTGTGAGCTCCCATTGGGCAGCGAGAATCTTCTTTCTCAGTCGCAGCTCAATCTCCAATCACCGCCCTCACCAACGAAGCCGCCAATGTCACCACTCCAACCCTCCATAATCCACATTGCCACTATAATCATCTGCCATATCGGCCCAATCCTCATCAAAACCCACATATGTCACCCCTCCGTAACCCACCTACGAAACAACCCCCCCCCCCTCCCCTTCTTGAGCGCAAGAAGATGCACCCTGACGAGTCAGGCCGTCGCCACCACCCTTGTAATCAATCCTCCAAAACCCATTATCGCCCCTTTAGAACCCACCCGCGAAACCCACCATCGCCCCTTTAATCCTCCACCCCCATCAACCCGATCTCCGTTAAAACCCACATGCACTGCCCATCCAGAACCCTCGCACAAAACCCACCACCGCCCCTTTAATCCTCCATCCCATTAGCACGATGCCCATCAAAACCCATATATGTCACCCCTTCAAAACCAACCTACGAAATATCTGAAGGATATGGGAAGATCCTTAAACGCATCATGGAAGTGTAGAGATCGCATCATATGCGATCGGTAGAGACTAGACTTACTAGTTGCTCGGGGCAGCAAAAATTTTAAAAAAAAATTAAACGGTGAAACCATATGATCCAAGAACACTTATCGGATTCTTTCATCTAAACCTCAAACAAGTATTAGGTTTACCTCTTAAAGCATGGTTGCAATCGAGTCTCTAAACGAAGAGACCTCCTGTCTCAAGTCTGATCCAACGGAGGAGGCACTTGCGAGCGCGTTGATGAAACGTGTGCTCCTCGCAATCCACGTTGATGATCCAAGCGGCAAATCTCCTGATCTCGTCTCACGAGATCTGACATCTTCTTTCACGAGCGAGGTGCACCGAAGGAGATGGAGATCCACGAGCAGTCGAAGCGGCGACACAACAATGTGGCAATGACGACGACCCTCTCTAGGGTTTAGGATGAATGGTCACTCTAAAAAGGAGAGAGGGAGAGACTTGGCGTGTATGGAGAGAGAGAAATGGAGAGAGTTTAATTCCTCTAGAAATTATGTGTGTGTTCTAAAAGACAAGGGTTACCCTTCCATTTATACTAGTTGAATGTATATGGATCTCAATCCATGTGCCCTCTTAATCCAACGATATATATTAAGATGTTAATAATTAATGACCATGATTTGTTCCTACAAATTTACAACAACTAATTTAATTTAAAAAAATTAATTATACCCCTTTATCAAGATACAATTTAATTCATTTTAATTTTAACTATAATAAATAGATAATTAAGGAGGCAATCATCGCCTTAAAAAGAGGGTGGTCGTCCCCCCTTTGACTTCATCAAGGTGGATGGCCACCTTGTTGGTAGTTTTGCCTTTCTTAATATATATTTATATCTATTAAAATGCCACAGCGGTTATTGCATTTATCTTAACAAAAATAAATATCAATCATTCCATTAGGTAAATATGAATCAAATTCATATATCCAGCGTAATATGTAAATCAGATTTACAATAATTATTTATTGTGGATCCAATTCACAACAACGTATAATTTTTATTTCTATTTATAATTAAATATCTCCAACATATTATAAATCATATTTATAATATCCATGTTTATTACGGATAGAGATATCCACATTAATCATATCTTTGATAATTAAATCACATTTAATTATCCTGGATCTCTATTCTCATTGCCCAAATAGCATGAATGACATTCACATTATTCACATCTTTGATTGTTAAATTACATTTAATTATCATAGATAACTCTCCTTATAAGGTCGAATATTATGAATCAAATTCTTATTATCAATGATAATTAAATCACATTTAACTATCAATTTTCCTCAATGCTCAGATACATTATCAATAATGAAATTATCCTTGGACTCTTCCAATAATAATGTACTATATCCGCGGATATTTGGAAATAAGGACATGGCGATTGTACGCTCCATCTATAGTGACTTAGATGTTGAGATTACATCTCAAATCCAGAACTCGGGGATCTCCCACAGATGTTTAATTAATTAAAAGATGTAGATCTAATCATCTCATTATAACTGAATTACATTCAGATCAGTGTCTAACATTTGGACTATGATCAAATCACCTCTCTATGAAAGGAGTTACTAAAATCCAAACATTTTCATCACTCCCTCAGAATGAAGCTTCATGGTTATACAATCGTTTATGATCATATCACCCTAAAGTATTCTTAATACATGTACATCCTGCATACTAGAAGACCTAGAATAAATTTGAAGTTTTAGATGTATTTAAATTGTCTTCTTCAGGATTTTATCATTAAGTTTCTGATTTGATCATTGGTAGTCGTTGTCAATCATATACTTTCGAAAAGCACATATTATACCCAGATTTTGATCATATACTTTCCAAAAATATATATCAAACCTACAAATTCAGACAAACTTCCAAAGCGAGATGACCGTGCACGGAATTTGATTCCCAATGTCTAATGAGTAAAATCATGTCTTCCGATTCAGTAAATTAACTTGCTTGATCCCTTTGAGAGATCGTATTATTCATATACCCTTGTATGCAAACCAGCTCGCTGGTGTATAGACCTTGATTAGGCCATCAACCTATCGGTCTGTCAAATGTACATACTCAGACATATAGTAACGCATCTATCTCCGATCAGAGGATGTGTGCCTATATCGTGACCGCTTACGACATAGGACTTTGGTTATCTCAATCTCGTTAATTCAACTCTTTGACCTAACTTAACTAACACCTCTAAATCTCTATTCATATGCAGAGGACCTGCATCAAAATGCTGGTTAGATCAAACCCATGAGAGAAATGATTGACATCTCCTACTCAGGCTGGAGATCATCTCTTAATAATCATTTGATGGTGCTTGATGAGTCCTCAATCTAACTCTTTAGATGTCACACAAACACTAGCCTCTATGATTCAACAATTGAATCAACAGTTGTATAATCATCAAGATGGCCACGGTACATAACCCTAATTGTATTAAGGGGCCTATTATGCAAATTAATTGTTCTTTATTTCAGATCAAGGAAAAATATTTGCAATAACATTTATTGCATAATGGCTCGTCATGGGCTCGCATGTCCAACAATCTCTTACTAGCCAAAGAGCCATTAATGGGCTAATCTTTAAACCTACACTCATGTTATAATCATAAGATATTTATTATAGCCAATGATCAGTCACTTTGTTCTCGAGAGACTATGCCAAGTCCTTTTATAGTACATGTATATCTCCTAGTAGCAGTGCTCGCATCCAATGCAAATGTTGCATCTTATGCAACCAATACTCAATATTGTTACAACAGTTATAGTATCCTTCACACTACAACTCAATGATCCTTATAACTGAATGATATGGGAAGATCCTTAAGCATGTAACAGAAACATAAGGATCGCATCGTAATGCGATCAGGAGCGACTAGTCGCACTAGTAGCTCGAGGCAGCGGAAATTAAAAATTTTCATGTGATGAAATCGTATGGTCCAAGAACACTTCTTGATCGTTTCATCTAAACCACAAGCAGGTATTAGGGTTACCTATTGAAGCGTGGTTGCGATCGAGTCTCTAAACGAAGAGACCTCCTGTCTCAAGTCCAATCCGACGGAGGAGACGCTTGCGAGCACGTTGATGAAACGTGTACTTCTCGCAATCCATGTTGATGATCCAAGCAGCGAATCTCCTGATCTTGTCACATGAGATCAGATGTCTTCTACACGAGTGAGGCACATCGAAGAAGATGGAGATCTGTGAGCAAATAATCCAGCAGCATAATGGTGACGTTGCGGCGAGAGCAACTCTCCCTAGGGCTCCATAGTGGATGACTACAAGAGAGGAAGAGAGATGGCATGTAGAGAATGAGAGAGAGAGAGAGATCATATGTTGTTTCTAAAGTTGTCTCCAACTTGTGTAAAATAAAAGACTAGGGCTACCCTTCTATATATTATTTTGGGAGTCCATGAATTACAATCCATGGACTACAAAAAAACATTGGATGAGATTGATTTGTGCTTCTTTTAATGGTCAAGATTTTGTTGTAAAAATACAACATTAACTAATTCAATTTAGATTAAATATATATTGATAAAATCAATTTAAAATTAAATCAATTAAACATGGAGATTATGAAATGAAGATTGCCTCCTTCCATAATATGGGAGTTGATGGCAATCTCATGTAATCTCATGAGATTACATTATTTCATGAAAATCTCCAAGATTTCCAACAACAATTGTTGTAAATTATTCTACAAAAATAATTCATAATTATTTTGTGAATATTGCAATCTTGTCATTGTAAATTTGTGGATCACAATCACAATCCAAAATAAATTTTGAATTACATTTCCATTTTATTGTTCAATGTGAATCCAATTCACATCAACATTTAGTTAACAAATGTAAATTACAATATCTCTCTCTCATATATTATCAATCACATGTTATCCACATTATTCATATCCATGATAATTAAATCACATCTAATCATCTTGGATTTGTATTCTCTTGTGCCCAAAATAATATGAATCATATTCACATCTTTTGATAATTAAATCACATTTAATTATCTAAGATAACTCTCTTTATAATATAAATCAAATTCATATTATTCATGATAACTAAATCAATTAATTATCAATTTTCTCAATGCTTGGATACATATATCAACAATAAAATTATCCTTGAAATCTTTCAAGGATAATGCACTTTCTCCGCGGATACTTGGAGATGATGATAGGGTGATTGTATTGTTCCACATATAGTGACTTGGATACTGAGATCACATCTCAAATCCAAATCTTGCAGACCTCTCATAGATGCTTGATTAAATCAAGACCACAAATCTAATCTTCTCATTGCATTTGAATCACATTCAAATCAATGTCCAGTATTTGGATTAAGATCATATCACTTCTCTACTGAGAGGAGTCACTAAAATCCAGCCCCATTTCATCACTCCTTAGGAATGGAAGCGTCATGGTTATACAATCATTTATGATCACATCACCCTCAGGTATTTCTAATACCTGTACATACTACATACTGGAAGACCTAGAATAAACATGAAGTATTAGGTCAATTTTACATTGTCTACTTCATGGTTTAATCATTAAGTTTCTCATTTGATCATTGGGAGTCGGTATCGATCATATACTTTCCAAAAGCATATATCATACCTAGGTCCTGATCATATACTTTCCAAAAGTATATATCAAACCTACAAATTCAGTAAAGCTTCAAAAGCGAGACGCCCATGCATGGAATTTGATTCTTCCCGATATCTCATGAGTGAGCTCATGTCTTTTGGTTCAGTAACGAACCTGTATGATCCCTATGAGAGATCGTATTACTCATATACCCTTACATGCACACCAATGCGCCGGTGTATAGACCTTGGTTAGGTCATCAACTTATTGGTCTGCCAAATGTACATACTCAAACATATAGTAACAAATCTGTTGTCTCCGGTCAGAGTTGCATGCCTATATCGTGACAACATACGACATAGGTATTTGGTTATCTCGATCTCATTAAGTCAACTCTTTGACCTAACTTATCTAACACCTCCGAATCTCTATTCCTATGCAGAGGGCCTGCATCAAGAGGTCGGTCAGATACCAGCCTTCAGAGAAAGGATTGCCATCTCCTTCTCAGGCTGGAGATTCTCTCTTAATAATCAGTTAACAGTGCTTGATGAGTCCCCAATCTAAATCTTTAGATATTCATCCAACCACCAGCCTCTATGATTCAATATTGAATCAACAGCTATATGATCATTAAGATATCCATGGTACATAACCCTAATTGTACTAAGGGACCTATTATGCAAATTAATTATTCTTCATTTCAGACCAGGGAATTATATTTGCAATGACATTTATTGCATAATGGCTCGCCGTGGGCTCGCATGTCCAACAATAACCAGTACACAACTTCTGTTATCCTTATCAGAATACCCTTATTCCAGGAGATCTCTATCTCTTAAGGTATCTACAGTTAATACCTTTTAGATCACTATCTATAAAAGTCCTAAGTTCTTGAAGATAAGACTTTGAGATCGCTATATCAAAAAATCTTGTCTTCTTTTAAGATACTGTTATTACTGTAATTAAATGTTTTATCTCCATAGTAGGATTAGTAACAACTTACTACTCCTACTGCATGGTAGACATCTGACTTTTGTACACATCTAGCATACATCTTCCCAAAGCTGATGCACTATGGCACGTAGCTTTGATATTCACATCCTTAACTCTTTGACGTGTTATCCCTTCAAATAGGTCAGCATAATATCTTAAGGGAAAGAAGCCTTCCTCGGAGTTTTCCCAAAATTAGAATATGTCTAAGGTGTACCACTAATGTGACGGTTCCAATACCCTTTTCTCTATGACTCTGAACATTTATAAAACTAAGATCTTAAGAGGCATCCTTGAGATCATATCTCAGTGTATGAAACAATCAAATTATAAAACTTATTATTATCTTTGTAGCATTCCAAATGATTAGGATATCATCTACTTTTAGCACGATGAATACAATGGCACTCCCTCTAAGCTTCACACGGTTCATCAATATTCTATCTGAAATCATAACATTTATAATTTCATCAAATCTAATGTTCCAACTACAAGAAGCTTATTTGAGTCCATATATGGAGTTATTTAAGCTTACACACCTTGCATTTCTCAACCATGAAGCCATGGGGCTACTTCATATGAATATCCTCGATGAGGAATTCATAGAGGAATGCAATCTTGACTTCCATCTTGAAGATGTCATACTCAAATTGTGTAGCTATAGTTAGCAATGATATGATGAGTTTAAGTACGGTCACAGGAGAGCAAGTCTCATCGAAAACTTTATCTTCTCTTCGTGTGTATCTTGTAGATACGAGCCATACTCTAAAGGTATCTACCTTCTCATCAATTTCTCTCTTTCTCTTGAAGATCCATTTCACCTAACGAGCCATAACCTTATAAGTGGATCCTCGAGGGTCCATATACAACACTTGTATATGAAGTCTACTTTAGACTTCATTGCTAACATCCATCTTTCCATGTCATGATCCTTTGAAGCTTCATCATATGAAGTCGGATCATTGTTAGACTTATCTGACACATAGAAT
The DNA here is from genome assembly GCA_037367405.1 of Ottelia alismoides. Lineage (NCBI taxonomy): Eukaryota > Viridiplantae > Streptophyta > Magnoliopsida > Alismatales > Hydrocharitaceae > Ottelia > Ottelia alismoides. The sequence goes on from JAZKJV010001396.1 coordinate 1,692,219, forward strand.
CCATCCTCAAACTAATTTGAAGAGGTATCACCATTTCATCTTTAATTGTCCTTTTAGTTTCCGATTTCAGGAGCATCATTATCCAGTCAAGATTCAATGATTTCCTTAACCTCATTTTCATCTAGATTCTTAAGAAAGTCATCATTAAAGAATTATATCCTTAGACATGGAATCTTTTAATAAGCTCACAATAATAAAGTAGGTACCCAATACCATCATTTATTTTCCTAACGAAGCAACACTCTCTTGTGCTTGATTCCAGCTTACTTGCATGGAATCTTATTAAGGATATATATTGTAGTCTCTACTACATATATACTTCGAAACTCAGAGGTAATTACGCTAATGTTCATCATTGATCAAATCATTCACACATGATCCAATTGCATCTCCCTACAACTCTATTGAGGTAAGGTGTAATAGGAGGAGTGAGATAGGAATGATATTCCTTTCACAATAAGGTATTCCATGAATTCATCTAATAGGTACTTGCTACCTAGATAAGATCAATTCATTTCATCTTCCTTCAATTTTTTGTTTTAAATCGAAATGTGAAATCTTTGAACATTTTAAAGGCTTCTAAGGTGAAGGGAAGAAATCTCATATCACAAATAACCATCAACTAATATCACATATCATTAATATTTGTTATGATATAGATGATCCATATACATAAAATATGTATGAGATCTTGAATACCTTGACATCTTACACCATTCTTAGAGAAGTGTGCATTGGACAGTTTTACTTTGAATACAATATTCACAAGTATGGAAGTTTTAAACATTTAGACAATTTAAAGTCCAATCTCTTACTAGTCTGTTGATCTCATCAACGGACATATGTCCAAGGCTTGATGATAGATCTTTGTCAAATGATCTTAATCCTCTTATTGATCTTATTAAGGTTTAATTTTCTGATTTAAAATGGTAATGAACCATTCATTAATTTTTAATTTAGTAGAGTCCTCCATATGTCAGATTACTATTCGAAATATATCCATCATAAGTCTTTATGATAGTCTATTCCAGAATTCATGTTTATTTCCAACATTTTAGAAATAAACAATGAATGTATTCTAATATCCAGGTCATAGAGACATTCTCTAAGTCTAAAGGCTCTCCCGCTAAAAATACGAAGTCCATCCATCCAATGGAGATTGTTGCAACAATTACATCAATATCCATGTGGATGATTACTAAACCTTGAGATCAAATTTTCTAATCTTATAAAACATATGCAATCAATAAGTGCTATTAGAAGAACGAGATACAATTATTAGAATTCGATCTTATCAACTAAATAAGTCAATTTCAATGATTATATTTAGATGTATAATATTCGGATGCACTATCTAAGTCCTTATCTAAGGATCCTAGATATCTAGATAGTCATATTATCAGTACGTCGGCTTATTACAATATTGGCATTTATCTTTAGATATCATATGTGTGGAAACCATAGAAGTACAATTAAATCTTTGACTTTCCTTCTTACTTGGGTTAAACCCATGCTTCCACTACGCGCCCTCCATCTATAAACAACCATTGCTTAAGATAAAAGGATTTCTTATGTTGAACTCAAAATATATCAATATAAGAGTATTTCAACATTTATACATACTATATGAACTCTAAAACACATATTAAATAATAAAGAATTGTAGCATAGGAGACGAAATCCGACCGATCAAAAACCACAATCTTTGAATGTTATGGAGAACTTTTACTTAGCAATTCTATCAAGGTCGAACACAGGGAATGATGATTTTTAGTTGCATGATTCTAAATTAAATTAATTAATTTTTGTGTCAGAAAATAAAAAAGCTGATGAAAATTTGAAGAAAAGAATAAGAGAAAATAATTAGGCTCAGGATCTGCGATTGTGCACGATTTGAATCCCCAAATAATATGATCGATAAATCCTCAAAATTAATCACAAATCAAAAAGAAATTAAGATGGTAATTTATTTAATAAAATCTAAGCTGCAAGGAGGATAATGAATAATCCTGTCAAAATTTCCTATAACTCGCTCCTCAAAATCAATCTTTAATCATATAAATTATTAAGGAAATTAAATAATTTCTTCCTCGACTTATCCCCCTACAAAGATTAACTCTTTAAAAAATCTACAATAATCACGAAGAATTAATTAAACTAAATATCTTCAATCGAATTCATGTAGATAACGTCAGATCTTCCCAAACATAATGGTACGGTTATGTCAACAATCAGTCTGCATGAATCAAATTGAACATCAAATAATAATCATCATAAAACAGTCCCAGATTTGACCATAAGACATGTAATATTAAATATCACAAAATAAGCTTCAAATCTACATATTGTGCGTTAAAAACTGAGCTCGTATGCGAAAGTTATGCCACAAACAACTTCCAGAGACTAAAATGTAATAAAAATAAATACTTTCTTCTCAAAGAGGTCCTTAGAGGATTTATCTATAATTTGCAAAACTGCATGGGTGTTGGCGCAATTTTCCCAATGTCACGTGCGTTGCGCATGCTTCTGCTGGCGGGGGCCTTTTATATTAATTGAATAAGTAGGGGCCTCCTTGCAAATTGACTTGTGCGTCACGTGCCTCGCATGTGACTGTGCTGGTGAGGGTCTTGTTGGACATGCGAGCCCACGACGAGCCATTATGCAATAAATGTTATTGCACATATCATTCCCTGATCTGAAATGAAGAATAAATAATTTGCATAATAGGTCCCTCTGTACAATTAGGGTTATGTACCATGGCCATCTTGATGATCATATAGCTGTTGATTCATTAAATGAATCATAGAGGCTGGTGTTTGGATGAATATCTAAAGAGTTAGATAGAGGACTCATCAAGCACCGTAAAATGATTATTAAGAGATAATCTCCAGCCTGAGTAGGAGATGGCAATCTTTTCTCACATAGGTTGATATCTGACCGACCTCTTGATGCATGTCCTCTGCATAGGAATAGTGATTCGGAGGTGTCAGATTAGTTAGGTCAATGGGTTGACTTAACGAGATAGAGATAACCTAAGTCCTATGTTGAATACTGTCACAACATAGGCACACATCTTCTGACCGGAGACAGATGTATTGTTATATGTCTGAGTATGTATATTTGGTAGACCGATAGGTTGATGGCCTAACCAAGGTCTATACACCGATGAGCTGGTGTGCATATAAGGGCATATGAGCAATACAATCTCTCAAAGGGATCATACATGTTCACTTATGAACCGGAAGACATGAGCTCACTCATGAGGTATTGGGACCGATCAAATTCCATGCATGGTCGTCATGCTTTGGAAGCATGACATGAATTTGAAGGTATGATATATGCTTTGGGAAAGCATATGATCGATACTGACTCCCAATGATCAAGATTGAGAAACTTAGTGATCAAACCCTGAAGAAGACAGTGTAAAATTGATCTTAATCTTCAGGTAGATCATGGGTCTTCCAGTATGCAGGATGTACAGGTATGGGAATACCTGAGGGTGATGTTATCATAAACGATTGTATAACCATGACGCTTCCATTCCGAGGGAGTGATGAAACAGGTCTGGATTTTAGTGACTCCTCTCAGTAGAGAAGCAATCTGATCTTAGTCCTAGTGTTGGACATTGGTCTGAATGAGATTCAGATTCAATGAGAAGATTAGATTTGCAGTCTTTATTTAATCAAGCATCTATGGGAGGTCCGTAAGATCTGTATTTGAGATGAGATCTCAACATCCAAGTCACTATACGTGGAACAATACAATCGCCCTATCCTTATCTCCAAGTATCTGCGAAGAAAGCACATTATTCTTGAAGGAGTTCAAGAATAATTCATTTGATGAATTATATATATCCAAGCAACAAGATGTTGATAATTAAATGAGATTTAATTGTCAAGAATAATATGAATATGATTCATATTAAGAGAATGATTGTCCAAGATAATTAAATGGGATTTAATTATCAAGGATATGTAAATTGTGGAGAGTGCTATCCATAATTTATGAGTATATATTATAAATGTGATTTATAATATATTAGTGAGAAAACACCTTTGTAAATAGCATTTGTTAATGTGAATTGGATTCACATTAAACAATTAATTGGAAATGTAATTTACAATTTAGTTTGGGCTGTGAATATGATTCACATATTTTCAATGGCATGACTGAAATATTCACTAATTAATTGGGAATTAATTTGATGGATAATTTTGCAATAGATATACACTAATTAATTGGGAATTAATTTAGTGGATAATATTGCAAACAAATAAGGGATAATTGGATTAAATAAAAAAAGAGATGGATAATGCACCACTAAATGAGGTGGCATCACCCATGACTTGGTCATGGGTGACGCCCCATCTATCTAGGGTAAATTATCATCTCATTTTGTTATCCTATTATCTTGTGTTTATTAATTTATTTATTGAATTAAATTATATTGATAATTATGCAACATATATTTAATTTAAAATTAATTAATATGTTGTTGTTTTTTTAACAATAATTATCATGGCCATTGATTTAATATACAAATCAATTTAACCATTGATTTTGTATATGCCATGGATTGTGATCCATGGACTTCCAAACTAATATAAATAGAGGGCAACCCTAGCCTCTACAGGGTACATGATTAAGAGTTGTACATGGTTACTACTCTCTCTCTCTCTCTCATTCTCGCCTACTCTCTCTCTCTCTCTCTTAATTGAAAGGTGGCCGTCCATCTTATGTATTAAGAAGGAGATTCTCTCGCCTTCACCTTCGACGACTCGAGGATCTCCTTCTTCTTTGGGGCTGCTTGCTCTAAAGGAAGACGATGGATTTCGTTGGACGAAATCAGGGGACTCGTAGCTTGGATCTTCATCGAGGATTGCGGGAGGAACGCGTCTCATCATCGCGCTCGCAAGTGCATTCTTTGTGGATCAGACTTAAGACAGGAGGATCTCTTACTTTAGAGATCTCGTGATTACAACCACACTTCAAGAGGTATTCCTTGTATTTTGTGGTTTGATGAAACGATCCAAGAAATGTTCTTGTGATCATGTGGTTTCATCACTTAAATTAAAAATTTTTAATTTCCGCCGCATCTAGCGACTTGTACGACTAGTTGCCCCGATCGCATATGATGCGATCAACACGCTTCCGTGATGCGCTTGAGGATTCTCAATATCCTTCAGGTCTCTCTACAGTATCTGGAACTAGCGGGGTCACCAACACAAATTACCGTGGGCACGTGTTGAGCACATGCGTTTGGAGGCTCGGGAAGGAAAGGGTCGAGGCTCGGACACCCGAACTTGAGGTGTGATCGATGGCTAAGGCTCAGTCACTCGAGCCTACATGTGGAAGCATGAAGGCGTTTCGGTCGACCTGAGCCTTGAGACGTGGAAGGAGGCTCGGGGATAGCTACGTGGCAATGTGTGAGCCATTGGATCAAGGGCTTGAGCCCGATGCAATGGTTCTGATGATGCGACGTTGTTTCGAGGGTCCTGGCTGTCGTCGGAGGAGGCAAAGTTGGAGATGCATGATGTCCCGCGGTGGTGGTTGACTCATGAGGCGGTGATACTACCGAGGGTCGGTGTGAAAAGATGATGGTGCTGAGGGTCGATGTGAAAAGACGATGGTGCAGATGAAGGGGGTGGAGTGGTTGGTGATGAAGGTTGTGGTGGCGGAGTTGATTTGAAGACATGGGTGAAGAAGATAAAAGAATAACAAAGGAAATTGAGAAGAAGGAAAAGGATGAGCTTTCTTCACTTGGAAGGTGGCTTGGCATTCTAAACATCTTGGCCAGTCTTCACCTCAAGAGTTATGGTGAAGGGCAACTCGAAGTTTGGCTGTGACAACAAAACATGCAACATCTACAAGGGTGGAAGCCCTCGGATCGTGCCTTGAGAAAGTTCCCTCATTATCGCCATCGAACGCGATCTTGCATTGTCAACGGAGCTTGTGCAAAGCTCGAGGTCTTTCTCTCTATGGTAGATGGTTTGCAGGAGGGTGATTATGTTCTTCTTTTAGCGATGGCAGCGAACATAACAAGGAGGCGACCGTAATGGCCGACGAGGGGGGAGTAAAGGCTGTCGGTGGGTTATGCGAGAGGGGGAGGGGGAAACGGTAGTGGGGGCGGCGGTGCACGAAGGAAGAGGTGGGAGAAGGGTCACGTGCAAGCATGTGACCTAGGAGGAGGAGAGCTCACGTACGGGGCACGTGACCAAGCTAGAGGAGAGGAGAGAGGAAGTGGGGTGCCATGTGGCATGCTCAAGGGCTGCGACGTGTCACTCAAAAAATTTTCAAAAATAAAGATAAAGAAAATTGGAAAATAAATAGAAGGAGAACTTGGATCGAAAAATTTTCTTCACAGAAGTTAGGGATGGCTATCGAGTCCAACAAGCCGAGCCAGTACTTGGCTCAGGCCCGGGCTCGATAAGCCTATCTAGGCTCGGGCTCATTTGAGCCCAGTCAAGCTAGCTCGGGCTCGATGAGCTCGAGCCCCTTATCGAGCTGGCTCGGGTCGATAAGGCTCGAGTTGAGCCCCTTATCGAGCTCGAGCTCCTTATTTATCCTGGTCTGGGCTCGAGCCCAAGTCGAGCTCGTCAAGGAAAATGGGTAATTTTTGGTGGAAAAGTGTTTTGTGTAGGTTCGAACTCAAGACCTGCTCTATCTAAGACTGTGTTTCTTACCAGTAGGCCGCCATCCAAGTTGTGTACAAAATCTTAATAACAATAATATATATTGTGACATTATATTTGCTTGTAAAAAAGAAGAAAAATACTAATTTTTTGATGCGTGGGGGGGGTGTGGGCGGGAATGGGATTTGAGAATTGGGTCATGACTCCCGTGGGAGGGTCAAAGTTAGTGGAGGGAAATTTGCAAAGGGATTCGTTTATTTTATTCGTATTATATATAATATATGTATACATTCCTTATGGGGACCCTTATTGAGTTATCAAGCTGAGCTCGGCTCGGCTCGGGCTCGGCTCGTTAAGCTATCGAGCCCAAATTCTAGCTCGGGCTCGGCTCAATAGCTTAATGAGTCGGGCTCACGAGCCCTTATCGAGCTAAGCCTGAGCTTGGCTCATCGAGATGTGACTCAATAGCCAGCCCTAAGGAAAGTTGTTCGTCTCGACGAGGTCTACAACTTTCATGAAGGAATCGGGATCAAAAGACGTCATCTGTACAAAGTGGTATTTTTTGTGGTTCTCTATATGTATAAAAACTGGCTTTTTGGGATTTTGTGAATTTTTTGTGATTTTGAAAGAGGATAAAAGTCTAGAAAAAAAACAATAAAAATAAAATACACTTAATTACACATTAATATACTTTTTGGTTTTTTAACAAGTAAGAAAATAGAGAAATAAAATAGAAGTACGAAACACACGAATCTTGTACAGACTCATAAAGTTCACTCGGACACAGTTAGTTTGATTTCAGTCTTGATTTAGATTTGGATTTTTATGCCGTCTGATAAAACTTTCATCAAAGAACACAAATAAAGAATAAATAAAATAAAAAGGGTTAATTATGCACATAAAATCTTAGGTCAAAAATCATAAAAAGATAAAATGTGAAAAGGGACCCAAAACCTAACTTCACATATGAGTTCCGAATTTTATGAAATTGATCTTGTTTTGAAGGTATTTGAAAATGGAGTATTTTAAAAGTCAGTAGATCAGAATCGGATACCGTATAAGGAAAATATACAGGTTTGGTCTATCTGATGTGAAATTAGGATTTAGATTTATTTGTCACTTATTTATGTTAGCAATCATTTTTGTATTTTTTATTTATTCTTGTTATTAATATCTACACAATGGAAGTAGTTTCATGTCAATCCGAGTTAGAATGAATTAATTAAAAACAAGGGAAGTTAGCTGCTTTTTAGGTTAATTTACACTTGGATTTTTGGTTCCTTATTTTATGCAATTATGCATAATGTAATGTGAATATTATTGATACATGTATAAATGCTAATGATGCTATATTAATTATCAAATGCACATGGATTTTGGGGAACAAAGCCTAATTCACAAATTTTAGAATGTTGAATCAGAGATTCATCATACCCCTATACTTAAACCATGCTTGTCCCTGAGCATCAATGAATGGTTGACTTAGTTGGATAAATCTCTGACTGTGCATGTGAATTTTCAAAGCTCAATTCATAGAAGACCCTTAGTTTCAGTGATCCTAAAATTCCAGACTCAACCTTGCTTTAATAAATTTTTTTAAGCATAGATGCTATTTTTAATAAATGAAATACAAGCATAAAAATACATGTACTGGCGAGGACATGTTTGCAATAAAAAAACAATGACTTCAATGCAATTTACCCAAAAAATATTTAAACCTTATAGACTATTTTATAGTTCACAAAACCTCTAGGACATATGTGTAAGTTGCCCAGCTCACATGAGATGCCACGTGAGCTGCGCTGGACTTGCTTGATTTGGAATTTGTTTTCTCAAGTTATGATTGTTTTAGTGGACATGTATCCATTGTTGTAGGATTGGTATTTTAGAACATAATAAGGAGATAACCACGATTTTAAAATATCTAGAAATACATATTTATCACTTAGGTTTTGTTATAAATCAAATTGTCAAGTCAAAGAAACTTAGATTGCATGATTTGAATTTTATTTGATCGAGTTATGCTAATTTTAGCAAGTATGAGTCACTGCCGAAATTTACATACTTGATCACGAACCTTGTGATTGTCATTCAAGTAAATTCATGGAAACTAATGGCTAATTTCTTGAAATAATTATTGATTAATATTTGTGAAATATTTAATAATGATAATTATGTTTTGAATACCCATAGCCAACTTGATAAGATATTGTATCTTGATTGATTGGTTATAACAAACTTTCCAATAAACATTGATGCCTGAATAGGATTGGGGATTTGTTTAGCAAATCTCCTCCTTATAGTATTAATAAAATGAATTTTGATAAATATTATATGGTATAACTTCGGTTGAAAGACCGATTGTCATCTTAAATACAAAATGATCAAATCATATTATCCTGACCTGAGGTGGATATGGTGTCTAGTCGAGGATCGATGGGTAACAGGTGATGAATCTCCATTTCATCATTTTTATTCTATCATTTTGGCATTAAAAACCCTAACTAATGCATGTAAATAACATCAATTTGTGCATAATAGCATTCATTATTTATTGTATCATTTGTACATAAAACAAGGTTTTTATGCCAAAATTATAAAATAAAGAGAAGAAAAGAAAAAATGAATAAAATATTGAAAATATTTTATGACCCTAAATCCTGAGACCAAGTCAAGAATTGAGTTGGTCGACAAGGAATAAAGTAGGGGGAGATAAGGGCCAGAAATAGAATAAAAATCCAATTCTTTTATTCATTATTGATGCAGTTTTGACACATATTTTATTCTTTATTATTTATCCATCTTATAAAGAAACTTTGTACGTGAATGTTTTAGTAAAGAAACTTTGTACATAAATGTTGTAGATAATAATGTAAATAAAAATACAAAATTGAGTTTGTACAAAAATAATACATTGAGTTCATTTTATACATAAAATAAAGAAGCCAAAAATCAAACTTTACAGACTCATATATTTCAAATAAAAATTCAAAACATATCAAAATAACTCTAATTACTTTTTACAAGCTATTTAATGGTGGTGGTTTTGTATTTTTAGAGTTACTGTGTGAAAGTTAGGTTGTTGACCCCTATTATACATTATACCGATTAATATATTCATTTTATTCATTATTTTTACAAATTCATATTTTTGTATTTTTATAAATATTATTTATAACATATGTAAATATTAAAACTAGAATAAAATCAAAAAGAAAATGAAAAATAAAATAAGTCTATGTGAAAACATAGATAAAATACCTATGTTATTACATGTATATAAATAAAAGGGGAAACCTATTCTTTTATTTCTTTATTCATCATATTTTGTAATATTGTAAATATTATAGATATTATATTAAAAACATAAAACCAAAAAAAGATGTATATAAAACATAGGTAAAACACCTATAAATATACCTACATAATACACATATCTATTTATTGAAATGTACAAATAATATCATAAAAATAAAATAAAAATATATTTATACTCACAAAAATAAGTTATATATATATATAAAATAAAATAATAAAATATACAAAATAAGAATAAAAATGTACAAAATATAGACGAATATACCTATAAATACACTATTAAAAATTAACTACTAATAAATAAAGTCAAAAAATAAATAAAAATCATAATCAAATACTAAATAAAATAATAAACATTTTTTATTTTATACCTTAAAAATAATAAAATCATTTATTATTTTAAATTATTTATTCTTTAATAAGTATGTTATTTTGTCTGTATACGGGCTAACGTGAACGAATGGAGGCACTCCCTAAGTTGACCTCCAGTCAACTGTCCCACCCAAGCCTCTGACTCGTCAGACCCGTCTCCTCCCCTCTTTTCCTCCCTTTTTCACGGTTGATCTGTCACTCATCTACCTTTCTTCCTTAATACAAAATAGTCTACCATTATTGTACATACATGCCCATCCATTTGATCCGTTGCACATAGTGTCGATTCCTTAATATATCGGCCAGTCAAATAAGGGTGCTGTCAGAGTTTATAAATAAGAACCTCTGTTCCTCCTCTCAATTTTGGCCACTAATCCGAGTCTAGGGGTGTTGTTCTATCATCTAGGAAGTGTCCTCGTGATAGGAGGCACTTTTCGGTGGTTGGAGTGAGCTCCGGGAGGATGGAGGTGCGCCCAAGGCCGCCGTCGCCGGCGACCTCTACTCCCTACCTTCGCCGGCAGGTATGAGCTGCACACTTTATCATTTTTAGTTATATTTTCATTCATGCATTTTAATTATGTTATTAGTTTAATGATTAGCATAGGTTTTTAGTGCCACTTGTGCCCGACTGTCGACCGCCTCGCCTGAGCACCCCACTTCATTCCCCACTCACTTTTCCATCTATATCCACCATGAATATACCCCTAATCGAGCTTCGATCATCGAAACCTCGCTCCACCTCTGCCGCTCGTTGGAGCAGGATCATTCCGCCTCATCTTGTCCCAAATAATTGCTAAGACCTCCCCTATTTTCCCGCGAATATTTCTAACACTTTTGCAGATTTGAAGAGGGCATCTGAGCCCTATTGAGGATAAGAACTAGATCTGCAAGTTTGGGGCCTCGTCCGATCTATTGGTTGGGTCTTCAACCATTTTGAGGAGCTCCACAGAAGCGGAGGACTGCCAGTAACACATAGAGCTTCTTGGCTGAAGTAATGGAGGCCGTTGAAGCACGCACGACCTGATCAAAGCTCGCCCCAGGCGAGCTTCTTCCCCGTTATTCCACCCCGCTTTAGAACCGTCAGATCGAAGGCAGTTCTTCGCGCGTTGCTGGTGGCGTTGGATCAAGCTCTGTCTTCACCATCAAATCACCATCCGCGATCTAATCTCATCTGTCCATCGATGAAATGTCATCGGTGCATAAGGAGACGACACATGTATTAATGAAAGGATCCCAGCCGTTTGCCCCGCGTAGTTTTGGGGTAAATTTCACATCTAACCTCGTTGTTTCTGTATTTTATTTTTAGTCCTGTAAATAAAAGTTAACATCGTAAATAAATTAGGATTTTTGCAAATGGAACCCTGAGCTTTTTGTAATTTAACTTTGGCCCCTCCCAGAGTCACGTGTAGCCTCCACGTGACTTGGGAAATTTTACATGTATACCCCCGATGGATTTTATAATTATAAATAAGTTCATAAAAATTAAATAAAGTTTGTTTTATGTTGGCAAAATTGCTTGGAGGCCCTGGACTTTCTGATATTTAATTTAGGTCCCTTCCTGGTTGCGTCACGTGTAGTCCCACGTGAAGGGTAAATTGCATGTATACCCTGACGAATTTTGTAATTGTTAAAAGGTATTTAAAAATTATATAAATATGGTTTTCTTCAGGCACTTTTGCATAGAGCCCCTGGACTTTATTTTAATTGCAAAAATGCACCTGCTAGGACATGTATTTTTGTGCTATTATTCTATTTATTTAACATAGCTATTGTGCTCTTAAAAATCCCCAAAAATAGGATGAGATGATTTATGTCATGTATATTCACACCCATGTTTTATTTGACATTTTTTACTTTTAATCTATTTATTAAAAATATAATAGTGCACATATATTCCCTGTTTGACTTAAAAATACCAAAAAATATAAAAAGATTTTGAAAAATTACAAAAAAAATTATATATGGTTTATATATGTATTTATTGAGTCCAAAAAACAAAAATCCCTAAAATAGAAAAAGAAAATGAAAAAATAAAAAGCTCTAAAATCCAACAAAAATATATAAAAATTCTACACAAAATACCAGAAATATGTTTTTTTATTTTACAATTATATATATATATTAAAATTGATTTGGGTAATTTTGGGACTTATTTTCTATTTTAACACCCAAATCAACTTCGGATATTTAATTTAATTCCTTATTTGGGATATGTTTGACTTTAGAAAAATTAAAAATTAGCACAAATTCAAGAAAAATAACAAAAATTTAGTAAAATATAAAAATCACAATAACATTATTTTTAATATATTTTACCTCTTTTTACATATTGATGTAATTATAGTGTTTATATATCTTCTATTGTATTTATACATATACATATATACATATACATATATATATTATTTAAATGAAAAAGAAAATATAAAAAATGAAATATATAAAAAGGAAATTCAAAATTATAAAACCAAAAATAAAATAAAAATTATATAAAATTAAAAACCCACAAAAACAATAAAGTGGATAAGAGATAAAAGACAGAATGTTTGAGCATTGCATTTTGCCTCCTTCTCCCGTTTGCTCCCAGTGTTCGACCTCTACACATGCTTACATGCTATACGCATTTGTTGAAGAGTTATAATAAATTTTAACTCCACATTTTTTATATTTAATTGCTTTATTCATATTGTGGGTTATCTGCTGATTAATCGAGATTTGTTGAGCGGTCAACGCATCAACTGGATCTCTGGCCTTGTGAGATTTCCAGACCCTTGACAGATCTCAGTTATCAGCAGGTCACTATGTGAGCGGTCCGTCCCATATCCTATGCGTACTAGCCATGACAGTGAGTAAGGAAAGGATAATGCTTGAAGAGATCATGATGTATTTTTCTAATTATTAAAATTCGAATAATACATATTTTGATATTATACCATCCTTCAGGTAATAATCAAAATTGTTTGTTGGTTGATAATTTGGATTTATAATTGATTTAATATGATTGAATTAATTATATCCAATTTAAACACTTTATTATGAATAGAGATATTATTCCCTTGGAATAATTAATTATGTGAATATGATTCATAATAATTAATTAGAATTTGAACATGATATCGAGGATAACATAAGTGACATCCATGGTCTTCCATCATGGCAAAGGGTTCCGTCGTCGGGGATTTTATGTAGCAGACGTATGTCCAAAGTGACAGCTCATGCATACAAGCGCATCTGGATCGAGCTCTTTGCTTCTCGAAAGAGTAAAGATGGATACGTAGTGACCCCAATATCGATTCCTCATATTATTGGGGCAATATTGGATTGTATATAGTGAGTTCTATTCATGTTGATGGTTGGTTCAATTAACGATGGGTCAATATTTCCTTAGGGGTGGTGGGCCCTGTGTTAAAGACTGAATTGGGAAAAGCAAGTTGAACTTGCAAGGCGGAATGAGTCCCCGCTTCTTTTTATCCGAGTTACAAGTTCTCATATTATTGGGATGTAACAAAGGTAAAAAAGGAGATCCCAGATCTTTCTTGAGATATAATGGTAGGTATATCTCTTATGTTGAAAGTGAATAAGGGAATGGACTTTCAGTGTTGACAAGGCAGAACAAGTTTGATATAAAAATTACTAAATCAACGTTATATATATATATATATCCAAATTTCTTATTTCAGATAACCTACATTAAAACCACTCAAAATTATACTCATTAATAAACAGTAAATTATCACGAATTGGATTCACGATGAAGATATTGTACTTGTAGTTGGACATATAATGTATGTGGTTGCAATGTGAAAGTTTCCTCATAATAGTGAGGAATGACAATTAAATCGACAATAGGACAACAACCTAGGATTTGTATCTCTATAGTCTTGATCTCTCATCGAGTGTGCTTTGAACATATCATGTCGATGATGATCGTAATTATCGAAAATCCTTGTAAAATCTAAGAAGATGTTTTGGCATACATACATGGTTCACTTATGCAGAATGGTGGCTAGATAAGATGATATACTCAAAATATTTGAGTACCTACTTGAACAAATGTATTTAAGAGTTGAGATGGATGTAGATATGACGAGTGTCTTCATTCTACTATCTATACTCTAATCTTTTATGAAGCTTCATAATATTTATATTGTATGAATTGAATGAAGCATTGATGAACATCTGGTCAATTAGTCTATATTCCCCATAATCCATGTGCATTTAGTAATTATTATAGCATTACTAGAATTCATCCATGTATAAATAATTTTCGCATTTCATCATGCATAATTGCATAAAATAAGGAACAAAAAATTCAAGTGCAAATTGACTTAAAAAGCAGCTAACTTCCCCATTTTTAGTTAACTTATTCTAACTCTGATTGACCCGAAACTAATTCCATTGTGTAGATATTAATAACATGAATAAATAAAAATGCAAAAAATGTTAACATAAATAAATGACAAATAAACCCAAAACCTAATTTCACATTAGACAGACTAAAATAACATGTCTTCCTTATACAATATCCGATTCTAGTCTACTTACTTTTAAAGTAATCCATTTTTAAATACCTTCAAAACAAGACCAATTTCATAAAATTCGAAGCTCATATGTGAAAGGTGGGTTTTGGGCCTCTTCTGCACATTTTATCTTTTTGCGATTTTTGACCTAAGATTTTACGTACATAATTAAAACTTTTTATTTTAATTCTTCTTTATTTGTGTTCTTTGATGAAAGTTTTATCACACGACATAAAAATCCTAATACAAATCAAGATTGAAATCAAAGAAACTAATTGTATCCGAGTGATCTCCGTGAGTTTGTACAAAATTTGCTTGTTTCGTACTTCTATTTTATTTCCCTATTTTCTTAATTGTTATAAATCTAAAAAATAGATTAATGTGTAATTACATATCTTTTATTTTGTTTTTTGTCTAAAATTTAATCCTCTTTTAAAATCACAAAAAAATAGAAAATCTTTAAAGTCGATTTTCTATATACATAGAGAACCACAAAAAATACCACTTTGTACAGATGACATATTTAGCTCCATGTTCCTTCATGAAAGTTATAGATATCATCGAGACGAACAACTTTTCTGAAGGAAATTTTCGATCCGAGGTTTGCTTCTATTTCTTTTATAATTTTCTTTATCTTTATTTTTAAACTTTTTTTTGGGGTGACACACGACAACCCCTGGGCGTGCCACGTGGCACCCTACTTCCCCTCTCCTCTCCTCTAGCCTGGTCGCGTGCCCCGCACATGACCTCTCCTCCTCCTCCTAGGTCACCTGCATGTACGTGACCCTGTCCCCTCCCACTCCTTCGTGCATCTCTGCCATCGTTGTCGTTTCCCCCTCCCCCTCTCGCCTATCCCCCTGTTGGCCTTCACTCCCCCTCGCCAGCCGTTACGACTGCCTCCTTGTAATGTTCGTTGCTATCGCTATAAGAAGAGCACCGTCACCCTCCTGCAAACCATCCCACATAGAGAGAAATACCTTGAGCTTTGCACAAGCTCCAGTGACATCGTGAGATTGTGTTTGATGGCGATAACGAGGGAGCTTTCTTGAGGCGTGATCCGAGGGCTTCCGCCATTGTAGCTGTTGCACGTTCTGCCATCGCTGCCAAGCTTCGAGCTGCCCTTTACCATATCTCTTGAGGAGAAGACCGGCCGAGGTGTTTCGAATGCCAGGACACCTTTCAGGAGAAGAACACTCATCCTTTTCTTCTTCTTGATTTACTTTGTTATTCTTTTATCTTCTTCACCCATGTCTTTAGATCAACTCCGCCACCTCGCATATTCATCACCGACCACTCCACCCCCTTCATCTGCGCCATATTCTTTTCACACTGACCCTTGGCCACATCACCGCCTCACCAGTCAACCACCACCACGGGACTTCACGCATCTCCGCCTTCACCTCCGCCTGACGACAACTGGGACCCTCGAACAATTACGTGTAAGGCATGTGACGTATGGGCCAATTTGCAAGGAGGCCCCTACTTGTTCAATTAATTATAAAAGGCCCTCGCTAGCAAAAGCATGCGCAACACACGTGATATCTTGGAAAAATTGTGCCAAATCCCTGCAGCTTTTGTAAATTGCAGATAATTCCTCTGAAGACCTCTTTGAAAAGAAAGTATTTATTTTTATTATATTCCAGTCTTTGAATGTTATTTATGGCATAACTTTCTCATACGAACTCAGTTTTTAACGCGTAATATGTTGATTTGAAGCTTGTTTTGTGCTCTTTAATATTATATTTGTGTCAAATTTGGAAATGCCTTATGATGATTATTATTTGATGTTCAATTTAATTCGTGCAGGCTGATTATTGACATAGCTGTGCCATTGTTTTTGGGAAGATCTGACATTATCTGTAGGAATTCGATTGGAGATATTTAATCTAATTAATTCTTCATGATTAGTGTAGATTTTTCCTAAATAATTAATTTTTGTAGGGGGATACGTCGAGGAAGAAATTATTTAATTTCCCTAATAATTTATATGAATAAATATTTGTTTTGTGGAGCAAATTACACGAATTCTGACAGGATTATTCATTATTCTCCTTGCAGCTTGGATTTGATTAAATAAATTACCATCTAAATTCCTTTTTGATTTGTGATTAACTTTGAGGATTTATCAATCATATTAGTGATTCAAATCGTGTACAATCGCAGATGTTGAGCCTAATTATTTTCTCTATCTATTTTCTTCACATTTTCATCCGCTCTGTATTTTCTAACAAATAAATTAACCGAGCATTTAATTAATTAATTAATTAATTTAAAACCACACATTAAAATCACAATTCTATGTGTTTGACCTTGGTAGACTTGCCATGTAAAAATTATCCCCAACATTCGAAGATTGTGGTTTTTTATCGATCGAATTTCGTATCCTATACTACAATTCCTTATTACTAAAGAGGTGATTTTAGAGTTTATCAGATGGCGTCGTTGTTGGGCAACAACATATTTTTAGGGTTTTAAATTATTTTCTGTAATTATTTTTGTGAAATTAATTTTCGTGTTATTTTTTCCCTTTATTTGCATTATTATTATTTTTTTGCATTATATTTTGCATCTTTCTCTCACTTCTGATACTAAAAACAAATTCTCTCTTCGCAAATTACTCGGAGTGATTTTTTTGGATATAATTCAAAAGTTTGCGAAGAAGATTGAATTTTATTTTTTATGATAGAGAGAGTTAGTTAGTTTATTTTCTGTATTATTTACAGGGTCCCTCTATCTAAACCCTGATAATTTGAATAATTTAGATTGGACTCTCTATGGTGTGGCATAAAATTTAGGAGCACATACACTAGATTAGAATTATTTGTGCTCGTAAATTTTAGGAAACACATTTCACACTAACAATACGCACTGGTAGATCATTCAACTTGGTCGAATTTGTAATCAATTCATTCCCGCTAATAGAACTATCTGCTTAGAGCGATTTCATTGGTGCTTATCATTTAATGTAAATTTTAAAAAGTCCTTGTATTGCATCCTGTATGAATAATGCGAAGAATTATTGTAAGTCTTTATCTTAAGCATGCATCATTGATTTACGCTTGCATTGGCTTTTTCGATTCTTCCTCCTCAGTTTTTACAACATAGGAATTAAAGGAGTTAGGATTGCTCGTTAGACGTGAATTTCTTTCTCATCGAAAACCTCAGTGATAACCTTAATTTAAAATCAGGACTACTAATCAAGGCGACTGTAAATAAAATTGACATAAAATTAACCCTTGCGTCTGGTGGAGAGAAACACACTCACTGTTTGTAAGGACCAGATCACACACTTAGGGGAGAGCCAAACTCCGAAATTTTCTTTCAGACTACTATTTTTAGAAATAGCTAGCTACTTCTTAGTAAGGAAACACGGGCATCTTTCCTACTGTCCGCATTTCCCTTAGCAGAGTGGGTGGTTTAGAGGACATCATGCAAGGCTCCATCCTCAAGTAAAAGGTAGTCGTATTTTTACGATTCTTACTTACACATATACTAGTTGAAAGTAGATGCAACCGGTTGTATGAACTCAGGATAGTCTTTGTGAAAATTTTCGGCACCTAATAGCTCCGCTTGATCTTCAAGATTGTTTGATCACTTAAAATTAAAAATGAAAAGATAAGTGGTTGAATCTTGACTTGCCTTCACAAGTGTCGAGTGGGTGAATCTACGCGTTTGTTTTGTGTTTGAATTGTGTGTGTCAAAGACCTTTTAATTGCAAGCAAATTGTGGTTCGCAAATCATTCCATCCATCTCTTGAGAAGATATCGATACATTGTTCTTCCTTCCCGATCTCCACGCTAATGTCCCGATATCCTTCTTCTCATTCATTCCATGGGAACCTTCTTTTCAAATCAGACCCCCTCACCCATCATTCTCTTAACTCCCACGCAACCCACCCTATGCCCACACTTCTTCATGGAATTGATCTCTCTCGCATTTTGACAATCTTATGGACATGAGAGAGCAAGCAGAATTGAGGAAGGAAAATAGAGTAATCAATAATGACAGAGAAACATGATTTCTAGTCACTATGGTCTCCCAACCTCTTGAACCATCCACTACTTAGGTTTACTATCTTCCTGAGTACGACCAATTTTCCTTCTATAATTTACGAGAAAACTAGAGTCAAGGGAATGTGACTCTTGACCAGACCATAACGACTATAAATAATCACTACTCTACTCAAGGTTACATGCCAGAATCACATGTGGAGAATGATTATTCAATCACAAGTCATCATATGTTTGAGGATGGGATTGCTCGGATCAATCATAGAGCAAACACTTTGATTGAGAAAATATATGATCTCATCTAGTCTATGCAGAATCCAGAAGAACTAAGACTACCACCTTGCTAACCACAAAATCATCACGTGACTCATAATCAATCATAACACCACTGATCTCTGACCCCCTGCTAACCATATCACAGAAAATACCAAAAATGAAAAAAAATAGAAAATTCAAAAAATTGGACAATTTTGAAATGGAAGCATTTTACAAGAGTCTGATCTTAGAGCTTCCATTGATCAAGGTCATAAAATGTGTGCCCGATCTCAAGAGATTTGTGAAGAGTCGACTAAATCCTAAAAAGACAGGCAAGAAGCGATCCGTGACTTAATACCATATCGTATCTATGGCCAGTTCTTTGGTAATGAATCGAAAAACTAAGAGCCGCAAAGTCAAGCAATTTACTTGGATTATGTGTGACATTAAGGATTCTACATTCGGTCATGTTCAGTTAGATGATGACTCCACATTAAACATCCTCCCCAAGTACGTCTTTGACCAACTCAAACTCAGACAGCTAAAAAAGACTAGAGTGATCGTTCAATTGCCTGATCGATTCACCAAAAGACCACGGGATATTGTTTCGGTCATCGTAAACTTATGAGGTGATAAACATAGAGTGGACTTTATTGTCCTTGACATCGAGTACTGCGGAAGATTGTTTGAGTCTCCTATCATTTTAGGAAAGTCGTTATTAGCCTCTACTAAGGCGATTGTGTATTGTGAGACTCAGGTCCTCATGTTCCCTAACTCGGACCACAATGAACAAACCCTCATTCATACGGCCTTCTTTGAGGAAACCCGACTTGAAATGGACATTCGTGATCAGGAGACAACCACGTTGCATGATCAAACCTCCATGGATGGTTGTATCGCGATATATCGGCGATATATCAACGATATATTGGTATAGATCGGTGACAAATATATCGCCGATATGGTCGATATTGGACCTTCCAAGGCCATTTTCTTCACAATATCGGTTTGATATCGACGATATGGAGTCGATATATCGACGATTTATCGTATCGACATGATACTGAAACCGAAACTGATATGGACTTCCCTGCAAACCTCTCCTCACGAAAGACATACACAAACCCTAGGAGAGTCACCTGAGAGACCGATTGTTGGACAAACCTCCGATTCTCACCCTAACATGGCTCCTTTGAGGAATCAAGATTTTGGAGCTTATGATGAATTGGACCAAGTTTTTGATGAACATCACGATTATTTGAGTGGTCCAATTCTTGAGATGATGATAATTCATGAAATGCTTGAACCATACAAACAATCAACTCAGGAAACCTCTAATGTCACCAAAAATCATGAATATCAGAAGATGACATCAGCATCCCCAACCATCACTTACAAAACCACTAGGAGCATGCTCTCGTGCTCAAAGTCTTGCATGACCCTACAAGAATTGGTTGACTTTTTTCGAGATTCATCTGACGAGGAAGCTCTAAATGCACCACTGGTTACTCATGATTTGGAGAAGAACTCTATCCATCCTGCCTCCAACGCTTCTTACAGAAACAAACAGATCAAGAAAGTCACCTTCGACCTTAGAGACTAGGTGATTTCTGGCGAGTCCTCATTTGGTCCTTAAGTGGTTAATCAGGTAAGTGCAATAAGTACAACTCTAATCAAAGGGTACTTACCTCTGATTGATAGTAGTTGGAGATCCTCTGTGTACGACTACTATTCTTACGAAGACAACTCTAACGATGGTTGGCCCTTTTCACCTCCGCCTCTTCTCCCCCCTCCACGTCTCCATACTATCTCCCATCATACTCTCGCAAGAAGGTTCGTCGCAAATCTCCTCGACTTATACATATATAAATCTACTTGGTTCCCCATTTGTAATTATCTAATCGTACTTAGGTTGACTTGAGCCTAAGTATAAGGGGACCGGTTCCATTGTGTATACATCACTTCTATTCTTTTCCCCTCACCCTCGATTGCCTCATTTCATGCTTTTTTGCTATGCTTAGTCCCTCAAAAATCTAAGTATAGGGGGAACGTCGACTTATTTTTCCTTTTCTCTCATTTATACTTAGTAAGAGCTATATCTACATTTCACTTTGTGCCATGAGGACATAGCACAAGCTAAGTATGGGGGTGTTTGTATATATTTTATTTACTTTATCCATAGCTCATAATTTATGTTTTCATCTAAAATTAGGTATGGGTACATGTAGTGTTTATTATACTAAATTCTTTATGTAAATAATACATGTTTTCCAAAAAAAATGCTAAAAAAAGGAAAAAAATATTCACTCATGGCCTTGCATTTCATTAAGCATCTCATGCGTTCTTTAGTTGGTATATTCCTTACACATTCACTATCACTCAAGGCTTGAGAATTTGAGGACACTGGATCTCTGAGATCTTGAAAGATCAAGTTAGCCAGCCTTAGTCATTAGGGTTTTTGAAACTTAATAATACACACTTCCCTAGTTTGAAGATTTGAGTGATATATTACACTCTTCATATCTACCTTTGAAAGAATATGATCAGCACATCACTTTCATAACTGTGTAAATGATGAGATGAGTTATCACTTGAGAAACTAGGGCTGGAGATTTGAGTCTAGACCTTATTTAATGATGCTCGAGGATGAGATAAAGTTAATAAAGGCTTCAAGAAACCTGAGTGTCAGCAAAATCCTATCCAGTATGTGAACAAGTTCGCATGTTATCGTTTGATATCTACCTATGTGCCAAGGTGTGATGAAACCTAATTAAATTGTTGATCAGTGTACGCCAACTTTAGGTAAAAGCAATGGATCTATCCAAAAAAAGAAAAGAAAAGAAACATGGAAAGAAAATAGCTCTCAAACACAAAATCAAATTACAACGAGCTTTTACCAAAGGCGAGCTCTCCCAACCATTTTCAAAGTTTCCACTTGGACCAAACACTATTAGGACCAAGGAGTCGGGATAGCACCAAAAAAGGGCTCTGTGTCGTATAGTGATACAAGTCTGGGTGTTGAAGGTATCTTAGAACTCAAAAGAGACACACCAGGTGTAGTACCCAAAAAATAAGTGACGACTCCAAATTCTCTTGACTGATCAACAAACCAAAAATATACATGTGTTGAGTAACAAGGCACTCAAGAGGCCCCATGTTCCAATGTAAGGGAGAGACAAATATACACAATCCTATGACCTCTAGCATCTGGTCGTCCATCTACACTTTCAAGTCTGACAAACTAATGAGATAATTGGTTGAAGCAAGAACTGACTTATTCCCTAGTGTTGAGGATTAGGTCTAGAGGAGAGTCTCTTGGACTGGACCTTGGGTGACATCTCGACTTGATTCTCATGAATGCAATACATTAAAAGTCATACCCTTATTTTATATGTATAAGCAAATAATCTGATAAATAGAGAAGTTAGATTCTTATGCAAAAATAGGGATAGATGTCTGCTACCATGTACATTCATGCTACATTCTTGGATTTATATTTTGGGCATTTTACTATTTATTAAAAATAAAAATAGAACATTTTCCACTTGTTTGACTGAAAAATTACCAAAAGAATAAAAAAAACTTTTTTGAAAAATTACAAAAAAATCACATTTCATTAATTTTAGTATTTTGTGCTTCTAGATTAAAAATTCTTGAAATAGAAAAGACCAAAAATAAAAAATCTTCAAAATATAGTAAAAAATATGGAAAACCGCTAAAATTCTAAAAACATGTATTTATTTTTCTTTATGAATTTTCTTCATATCATTATCTATCCATTAAAATTAATTTGGGGAATTTCGGACTTCATTTGCTATTTTTATCCTCAAATCTATTCGACCTATTTATTTAGTCCCTATTTTGGGATATTCTTGACTTTACAAATACCTAAAATTTGCAATAAAATCCCTAAAAATAAAAAGGGAAAAATATATAAAATCCCAAAACATCTTATTTTTTATATTTTTAGTTTAAATTTTATTTATAATTCTATTATCCGATATTGTATATATAGCTTTATATATTCTAATATAATATATTGAAAAGGAAAAGAAATAAAAAATATAAAAATATAAACAGAAAATAATAAATAATAATAATAAATTATAAAGAAAAAAAATTAAAATATAAAATATAAAAGTATAACCCACACAAAAAGAGAATAAATAGACAAGAAAAGGAACACGTTTTGCATTTACTTGCACAATCTATCGTTTGCCCCCTGTGTTCGATCTCTACACATGCTTACACACTATACATATTTTGTAGAGTTATGATAAATTTTAACTCCACATTTTTGCTTTACATTACTTTATTTATTTATGGGTTAATTGTTAATAGATTAGGGTTTCTTGTGGGTCACCTCAGTGACAATTTATCTTCACACTCCATAAGGACAATTTTCTGACCCGTTAGAAAATCCTTGTCATCAAAGAACTCACTGAATCTTGATAAAGATAACGAGGCTCCTGAAATCGGAAAATAAAAGGACAATTAAAGATGAAACACACATACCTCTTCAAATTAGTTTAAGGATGTATTCCATGTGTCAGTTAAGCCTGACAATGATCTGACTTCATATGATGAAGCTTCCAAGGATCATGACATGGAGAGATGGATTTCAACAATAAAGTCTAAAGTAGACTTCATATACAAGTGTTGTATATGGACCCTCGAGTATCCACCTATAAGGGTAAGACCCAATATGTGTAAATGGATCTTCAAGAGAAAGAGGGAAACTGATGAGAAGGTCGAGACCTTCAAAGCACAGTTCGTATCCACAAGATACACACGAAGAGAAGACATTGCTTGCGATGAGATTTGATCTTCAGTGAACATGCTTAAATCCATCATGAAATTGCTAACTACAGCTACACAACTTGACTATGGCATTTAAATGATGTAAGTCAATATTACATTCCTCTATGAATTCCTCACCGAGGATATTCATATGAAGTAGCACTAGGGCTTCAAAGTTGAGAAAAGAAGGTGTGAAAGCTGAATAACTCCATCTATGGGCTCAAATAAGCTTCTTGTATTTGAAACACTAGATTTGATGAAATTATAAATGTTATGATTTAAGATAGAATCTTGATGAACTGTGAGAAGCTTAGTAGGAGTGTCATTGTGTTCGCCATGCTAAATGTAGATAATAACCTAACCATTTGGAACTATATAAGGATGAGAATAAGCATTTTATGATATGACTATTCCATGCCTTGAGCTATGATCTCAAGGATACCTCTTAGTTCTTAGTTATGAAGTTGTTCAGAAACAAAGAGAAGAGGGTATTGGGACCGTCGCATTAAGTGATACACCTTGGACATGTTCCATTCTTGGAAAACCTCAAGGAACGCTTCCTTCCCTTAAGATATAGTACTGGCCTATATGAAGGGATAGTACCTAAAAGAGTTGAGGAAGTGAATGCTAGAATTGCTTGCCCGTATGCATCAGTTACGAGAAGCCAGGTGTATGCTACATGTGTACAAAAGTCGGATGTCTACCATGTATTGGGAGTAGTGAACTGTTACTAATCCTACTATGGAGATAAGACACTTAATTGCAGTAATAACAATATTTTCAATGATGACAAGACTTTTGAGATAGTGATCTCAAAGTCTTATCTTCAAGAACTTAAGACTTTATAGATAGTGATCTAAAAGGTCTTAACTTCAGATGTCTTAAGAGTGGGTCTTAGTATTAGGAGATAGAGATCTTCGGGAATAAGGGTATTCTGATAAGGATAATAGAAACTACATATTGGTTATAATTATTATTGAATTGTAGTATAAAAACACTATAATTGCTTTAACAACCTTGAGTATTGGTTGCATAAGATGTAACATTCGCATTGAATGTTAACATTGTTACCAGGAGATATGCAAGTACCATAAAAGGACTTAGCATAATCTCTTGAGATAAGAGTTACTAGTTATCTTACCTAGATATTTTTCTAAATAGCTTATGATTAGCACATGAGTGTGGGTTTAAAGATTACCCATTAATGGCTCTTTGGGCTAGTGGGAGATTGTTGGACATGCGAGCCCATGACGAGCCATTATGCAGTAAATGCTATTGCAAATATCATTCCCTGATATGAAATGAACTAGTTTGCATAATAGATCCCTTAGTACAATTAGGGTTATGTATCATGGCCATCTTAATGATTATACATATGTTGATTCAATTGTTGAATCATAGAGGCTAGTGCTTGGATGAATATATATAGAGTTAGATTGAGGACTCATCAAGCACCGTAAAATGATTATTAAGAGATGATCTCCAACCTGAGTGGGAGACGACAGTCCTTTCTCTTTTGGTTCATATCTGACCGACCTCTTGATGTAGGTCCTCTACATAAGAATAGATATTCGGAGGTGTCAGATAAGTTAGGTCAAAGAGTTGACTTAGCAAGATCAAGATAACCAAGTCCTATATCGTATGATGTCACAATATAGGCATGCATTATCTAACCAAAGACATATGTATTGTTAAATATTTGAGTATGTACATTTGACAAACCGATTGGTTGATAGTATAATCAAGGTCTATACATCAGCAAGCTAGTGTGCATACAAGGGCATATGAGTAATGCAATCTCTCAAAGGGATCATACATGTTCATCACTAAATAAGAAGACATGAGTTTACTCATGAGATATTGGGATCAAATTTTGTGCACGGTCGTCTCTCTTTGGAATATTAACTGAATTTTTAAGTTTGATATATGCTTTTGGAAAGTATATGATCGATATCTAGGTATGATATATGCTTTTTGGAAAGTATATGATCTATACCAACTCTCAATGATCAAATGAGAAACTTAATGATAAAACCCTGGAGAAGATAGTCTAAATTGATCTAAATATTCGGGTTTATTCTAGATCTTCTAGTATGCAGGATGTACAGGTAATAGGAATACCTGAGGGTGATGTTATCACAAAAGATTGTATAACCATAATGCTTCCATTCCGAGGGAGCGATGAAACAGGTCTGTATTTTAGTGACTCCTCTCACTAGAGAAGTAATCTAATATTGATCCAGATGTTGGACACTGATTTGAATGTGATTCGGATGCAATATGAAGATTAGATTTACGGCTTTGATTTAATCAAACATCTATGGGAGGCCCCTGAGATCTGGATTTGAGATGTGATCTCAGTATCCAAATCATTATTCATGGAACGTACAATCGCCATGTCCTTATCTCCAAGTATTCATGGATAAAGCTTATTATTCTTGAAAGAATTCAAGAATAATTCCACTATTGACATTGTATTTGAGCATTGAGTAAAATAGATAACTAAATATGATTTAATTGTTACGAATAATGTGAATTTGTTTCATATTATTTGGGATCATGAGAATGGGCACCCATGATGATTAAATGTGACTTAATTATCAAGGATGTGAATGAAGAACAACAAAGAAATCATCATGAGAGAGATTCGATCCAATCAAGCGTATGCTTCCGACCACCTAGAGCTCCTCCAATGGGCTCTAAATGCTCATGCAGCAATTCCACACTTGTGGAAGCCCTCAAAAGTGTCCGGGGGTCACAGATAGACCTTTGGACTTGGAATTTAGTCATTTCTAGAGGTGCTTATCAAAGTTGATTGGGGCTCAGATGCATCCTTCCAGCTTCTTTACCTGTAAAATGAGAAAGGCGACGCAAGGGCAAGGCAACTAGGTTGTTATTGGTAAAGGTCAATGTGAAATAGCTGTGAATGGGGTACTCCAGCAAGGTGGCGACAGATGTAGCACAGATCCTTCGATCAAGAAGGAGTCAAACGGGTCTGATGGGTCGAGGATATCGAGAAACGAAGGGGCGAGATAGTGGGATGGTCATGATAGTCGAAAATAATGTAGAACAACGGGTCACAGTGGCTGAAGCTCTAGAGCTCCGGTGAGAGCTAAATCTAAACCTAGGATAGAACCGTAAATGAAACACAAAACAAACGGCATAAAACGAAATCTACGAGCTAAAGCTACCTAAAAATGATGAAATGACGTAGCTTCAACCTGATGGTGGACTAGAGAGCAGGAAGGGTTAGAGCTCTGCCGTAGGTGCACCTCCCTCCTCTTTCAGCCACACCAACACCTTAGGGAACCTCCCTCTATCACCAAGATGCGCACTTGGCCGAGGGCAACAAGTTTTAGGGCTTGGAAGATGACCAAATTTGCGAAGGAAGATGAAGAGTTTATTTATGAATAAGGGTTTTGACCCTTATTGACCTAGGGTTAGGGAATGATCAGTGCTACGTAAAAAAGATCCAAGGAGTGGGCAAGAATTAGGGATGATCAATGAGCAGAAATGGTGAAGGGCTCGAGGGTAAAGCGACATCGAAGCGGCGAGGAAAAATCAAGGAAGTGGGATTCTTGAGACATCTGACAAGGTTCCGAGAGAAGACAGGACAGTTGACCGAGGTCAACAATCCTCGCATCTTGATGGGTCCACATAGGACGCTACACCATAAAATTGGACCTTTATTCAAAATAAATGAATTAAAAGTAGTAAATGATTTTATTAAATTTTGGTTATAAAATAACAAAATGTTTATTATTTTATGTAGAATTTTAATATATTTTTTATGTATTTTTACGAGTTAATTTATAATAAGTTACTTTTTACAAGTGTATTTATAAGTACATAACCCATGTTTTGTATATTTTATTTTTATTTTATATTTTATATTTAGTTATTTTATTTTCATATTTTATATATTCATAACTTATTTTTATGTACACAATATATTTTTATTCTATTTTTTGATGTATTTTATATACTTAAATAAATAGAGGTATATATTATATAAGCATAAATAAAGTATATTCATATATGTATGGTTCTATTTTATTCTAAATATTTACATATAATATAAACAAAATTATAAAAATATAAAATTGTAAAAATAATAAAGAATAAATAAAATGAATATTTTATTCGGACATATTGTACAATAGGGGTCCAACGCCTAAGTTTTGCATCTTAACTCTAAATTGGATGAAACCACCTTAATTAAATAACATATTAAAAATTATATACTATTAAGGTGATTTTAATACATTTTGAGCTTTTATTGAGGAGATATGGGTCTAGGAAGTTTGGATTTTGGTTTTTATTCTGAGTATAAAATGTAAACTATATATTACTTTTGTAAGAAATCAATTTTATATTTTTCTAATATTATTATCTAGAACTTTCATGTACAAAGTTTCATTATTTGAGGTATGAATAATAAAGAATAGAATAGGTCTCGAAAATGAATTATTGATGAATAAATAAATGAGGTTTTATTGTATATTTGGTCATTATCTCCCCCTAATTTATTCCTTATCGACCAAATCATTTCTTGACTTGGTCTCAGGGTTTAGGGTCATAAAATACCTTTGGTATTTTATTCCTTTTCTTTTCCTTTCTTTTCTTTATTATATAATTTTGGTATTGTAAACTATATTTATATACAGAAAATAGAATAATTACTGATTAAGTTATATAAAATGATGTTATTTACATGCATTTAGTTTGGGTTTTTAAGGCTAAAATGATAGAATAAAGGTGATGAAATGGATATTCATCACCCCTCTATACTTACCTTTGTTAATCCCTTGCAAACAATTATGCAATAAGCATAGAAAATGAAAATAAAGAAAAGAAAATGAAAGAAATTTGATTGATTTTAGTTCTCAAACTTGTCTTCACAAAATCAAAGTTTGGAGCTTAAGTCAGACCTTTGGATTTTGGGTGAGAACAGAACCTTATTGGGAAATAGATTT
Organism: Ottelia alismoides; assembly: GCA_037367405.1. Lineage (NCBI taxonomy): Eukaryota > Viridiplantae > Streptophyta > Magnoliopsida > Alismatales > Hydrocharitaceae > Ottelia > Ottelia alismoides. Next base: position 1,721,102 of record JAZKJV010001396.1, read on the forward strand.
GAAACGCAACAATCTTCGAGAGTCACAAAACTTTGCTCAAGTCCCCGCAATAGCCAGATCAAAATACTTCTACTCGTACCCAAACCCTTATGACTATGAATCTATCTTGGACATTGTGTGTGATAGGTAGGTCTCCTCGACTGAAGCAGTAAAAGTCATTCTTCTCCAATATGGTGATCCTAATTCCCCAATCCAACAACTCTTTACTCGAGAAGCGGGGTATTCCCTTCTAAGTTCAAGTACAATCAACTCAAGAAGAGGAGATGGAGAGAAGAATGGATGGTAGCTAGTGTAGCTACCTATCCTAGGATGCATGACCAATGTAGCCAACTCATCCGGTTGCAGGCTCACATACATATGACTTTGAAGATCAGCTTGCTTATTGACTACACTCCGACCATCATTTTTTTAATTCAGGCATTTCCAATTTTTTTGGATTTTTTCCCATTTTTTGAACACTATATACATCATCATTTACATAAGGACTTTTTCCTCTTGAACCCGTATACTATCTCTCTTTCGAAGCTTTATTGCAACCCACAACTTCTGTTTTAGACCTCATCGCCATTGGATTGGATTGGGGTACAATGGCCACATAAATGTAACTTCCGATGTTTCCATTGGCTTGTGTCTCATACCGATAAATCTAGCCCTCTACCACTTCAACTGAGGTGACCAAAGTGTAGGTGCAGGTGTACGAGATAGGCCATTATCAACAAGAGTCATGCATGTGCTCCAAAATACTCTACTTCGGCAGTCACGATAACACTGAACCAAGTATCATGCTTTCAAAGAATTAAGTCAACTAGACCTGAAGTACCTCAATTCCTGTTCTTATAAGGTTCTTATGATTAAGTAGATTTAAGGTCCAACAAGCTCCAATCTTAGGATTTTGCTTAGACTTTTTCAATTATCAAACTCAATATGAAAAATGCAAATGCTACGTACAATACATAGCAAATACTTTTGTGTTGCAATTTTCAAAATTTGATTTTTTTATGGATTCTAAAAAAGATTTTCAAAATTTTATGCAATTTCCGAAAAGAATTTGCAAGTGTCTTTTGGATTTTTCAAAACAAAAAGACTTTTGGAACAAAAGGGAGTATTAGCAGATTTTTACATGTGTGTGTATTCGGTATTTACAAGAATTGAGGTTTAAAGGATTTACAAGAGATGTGTTAGGTTTTTTTATAGATAAATATATATACAATTGGTGAAAAATGTTTATTTATTTGGATGATGTATATATTCGTCAAACTTATTTGAAAATAATTTTACAAATAATCTTGAATACTATAGTTCAACATAATTTTTGCAAACAATTTTTACAAACATTTATAAACATTTGAAAACCATTTTGTAAAGATTTTTCAAATAGTATATATAGATTTTCAAATATTTTTGCATCCATCTTCAAAACCATTTGCAAATAGATTTTCACAACAATTTTATTTTTTACAAAGAAAAGAAATTTTACAACACAAAATAATTTTACAAAGTTTGAAAATATTATACAAAATATTTTTCAAATAGTCTTCAAAAGATTTTTCAAATAGATTTCCAAATTATTTTTAAATATTTTGCAAAACATTTTTACATGATTTCTTAATCAGTATTTACAAAAAGAATTTGTGGAATAATATTCATATTTCTATTAATTTAATTGTATATGTATATATAGTACTTTAACCATATTTATTTTGAAAATATGAAAGTACAGGTTATGTCTATATTACTTTAGCCATATTTATTTTGAAAATTTGAAAGTACGGATTATGTCTAAAGTATATCCAAAGTCTATATGATCTCCTATACTTAGCTTGAGCTATGTCGTCACAGATTGAAAAGAAAAAGAGAAGACATAGCTCATATTGTGCATGAAAAAGCCTATACTACAATGACTAAAGAATGAGTAATGAATGAATACGAAGTCAACCGTCTCCCCTATACTTAGAATCAACTAATCCTAAGTATAGCAGACTTTATCTGCACGCAGGGAGGGTTGAGGGTGGGAATAAACAAATCACAGCTTGTTTGTCTCCCCCTATACTTAGGGTAAGATATCCGTAAGTATAGACAAAAATATCAACAAGAGAGGAGACGATGGAGGGGATCAATGACAAATGGATAAAAAGATAAAATCACAGGGAGAATGTAAATATCACTCCCCCTATACTTAAGGTAAAAGAGACATAAGTATAGACAACAACAAGAGTGATGAAACAGAAGGAAGAAAGAACAACATAATAGGTGCACACCTATACTTAGGACAAAGCACGTTCTAAATATAGACACACAAATATGGTGAGTGATCTGGGGTACACATGAAATACGAGAGAAAGACAACACACAAGCACATACAACAATAAAGAATGGCGACGTGCAGGATGGTATCTAACAGTCGAATACTGCACTTTCATCATCGTCTCCTTGTGAGAACGATGAGTAGTTAGAAAGAGAAAGACACCCTAATATGCAATCAAGTGGGTGTCATCTACCGAGAAAATCAGATCGAAAACTAAGCTAGGATCTGGTAGCGGGATGCTGAACATTGGCTCATAAGAAAAAAGTGTGAGATCAAAGCCGATATCATAAGACATGGAGGTGAAATGATCAGTACAGATTCCTCCATGTAAATCATAGTCTCAGGAATATACGAAGAGTGAAGAGCAGGAGACTCTCTACACATCTTGATATCGGGTGGACATAAGTTCGAAAGATCAAGAATGCACCGAATATCTTAAGATATGGCTCATCCTGGCGATGGTCGTCAAAGTGAGCAGACTCAGATGGGTCAGAGGTCTCAGAAAAATAAGAAGATTCGATCTCGTGATCCATCAAATAAGATACATAACAAAAGATGAGATCGAGTGTACAAATCATAAGACTCGACTTTGTGCTCCACCAGATCAGAGACACTAGTAGTGAAACCTAGTACCTACAAACTGATGTATCCTTTTGCAGATAACCCTCGAGGAGTGATATATACTAAGCAATGAATAATCAGAATATAACTCATCCTTACGAGGTCGTTATGGAGAGCAGACTCAAAGGAATCATATCCATCAGATGGATCAGCAGAAGCGGTCTCGGTAGGCTACAGATTGGCTACCCAACAGAAGATACCGAAATATGTCACAATCTCTTATACGCAACCCTCGAAGAGTGATGTGAACTAGGTAGGGAATAATCAGAAGAATATGACTCATCCTTGTGAAGACCGTCAAGGAGAGAGGACTCAAAGGAGTCCAAATATCTAGGATAAACGGTTCCGTGCTCCGGTAGATCGGACACACAATCAGATAGTGAGATCAACAACTCATATCAGACGACTCAGTTAAAGAAAATGTCACATTCTCTCGTAGATAGTCCTTGGGGAGTAATGCAAACTAAGTCAATGAAAATTAGGGTAATGTTGGAATCAAGTCTCAGGTCCTAAAAAACAATCAATCGATCACTAGTAGGAGGGAATAAGGCTATGGGAGGGATAAGAGATCATTAGGGAAATCACAATGCAATCCCTCAAATCATCCAAATCAGTTGAGATGGATCGAGATGTCAGAATGAGATCTTCTAAGTGTTAAATGGGGATAGGAGAGTCAAGAGATGGAGGATGGATCAATCAAGAAGATGAGTGAAATCATGTGGGTTCCAAGTACTGTCGCTTTGAAGCATATACAAAGATAATACATCGAACGTTTGAATCAAGATGGGTGGAACTGGCTAGAAGTCGCATCATTACATAATCATAAGTGGATCACATCCTCAATCCAGTGTGTGAGATCAAAAATCATCCATAAAGAATCACACCTGAAATCATGCCAAACTCAGAATCCTCAATAATCTTTATGCACATATTAAATTTAGTATCCACAAAATATAGAAAACTAACCACAACAACTTTCAAATCTGCCTGGCTTAAGTTATTCCTGCAATCCAAACCTCAATGCGTGCCTCATCTAATAGCACATCGGTCCTGAATGAAAGAAGGGATGGAACTTGAGGGGAACGAAGGGGATGGGCGAGAATGGTGAAATGAAGATAAAATTGTGGTCCAAGAAGAGGGTCTTCTTGAACCAGACCAGAGATAGGGTGATATGGGAAAAGAGACAACCACAAAATTTGGCTACTAAAGTGAAGATCAAGACACAATATCACAACTCAATAAAGAGGACAATATAGGTAACGAAAGGGAGATTGACTCAAAATAACTCAAAAACTCATGGATCTACAAACTCAAAGAGTGATGAATGTGAATGGACCAAAATACAATCAATGTAGAAAGCAACCCCCATGTTCACCTACTCAACACAATGAAGACCGAAGATGTCAGTCATTTATCTTTTCTATTTTAGAGTTAGGTGATCTTCAAAACAATTGCACAAGCACATAGGCAGGCATGGGAATAAGGCACTAATCCTTAGTGTGTATATTCACATATAAAGTGTAAAATACAATGAGGGGGTTGCTCTCCCCAAAACTATGAGTCCATTACATTTATTTTGAAGAATCAGTAGTTAGCAGTCCCAATTTTATTTTTGGTTATCATTTTTTTGTTAATTTTCATTGCAATCGCCTAACAAGTTTCCAATTCTATTAACATGTGATTAAAATCAGAGGGTAAAAGTTGAAAAAGTAAGAACTGATGATGCATGCATAGTCAGAAGACTTACAGTGCTTCCCAGCTCTCTCCGTGCAGGATGCGTAATATAATTGAAAGCTACACTACATGAAATGCAAGCCGATGAAATCGCCTTGGAATAAAATATGCCATTATTGTGAAACACCATATGCTAACTATCTAGATATGAGACTTAATTTCAGTCTTGGAAGCTCATCTGTGTCCGCCACAACAGATCGTGCAAGTGTTGTATAGAGCTTCTCTCAGTGCGCGATCTAAAGTCTAAATAATCAACAATTAAATTTGATTAAGTATAAGCACGAATCTATGAGTATAGGAAAAATATAATTAGGGCTTTGGGCCTTAGTCTATTGAGCAAGAAAAAACTATAACTAGGGCTCAATCACACAAAACAAATAAAAATAAAGTTGAAAAACAAAGAAAAAGAAAGCGATGGAAATATAACAAAAATCAATGAGGCCCCCAAGTGAACAATCACTCGAGTAATGGACCTTGTGAAGTAGTAGTGTTCGGGAGAGTCCAAATTATTACAATTATCTGGGTATCTCTCTAACTTTTAATTATAAAATAAAACAAAATAAATAAAAATATGAAAAGATTGTCTTCTGAAATTCCTCTAAGTCTTCATTTGATGGTCTCTTCTGCCAACTAAGTCAGAAAGCTGGCTCCACCTTGCTTGGGTGCACCGTTCCTCCCAAGAGGTCCTCCGTTGGTCCCTCGTAACAAAGTCAAACAAAGAGGATGATTAGACAAGTCACAAAAACATCAAATAAAATGAAAATAAATACATGACAAAAATAAACAAGAGTAAAGAAACAAAAAATAAATACAATCTATGTAGAGTTGCTCCCGACAACGACGCCATTTGATGACAAGGATTTTCTAGCAGGTTAGAAAATTACCCTCACAGAGTACGAAGATAAATTATCACTGAGGTGACCCACAAGAAACCCCCAATCGATCAACAATTAACCCACGAATGAATAAAGCAATGTAAAGAAAAAATGTGGAGTTAAAATTTATTATAACTCGGCAAAATGTTTATAGTGTGTAAGCATGTGTAGAGGTCGAACATATGGAGCAAACGATAGATTATGCAAGTAAATGCAAAACTTTTTTCTCTTCTTGTTTATTGATTTTATTTTTGTGTGGGTTTTAATTATATATATATTATTATTAGGTTTCATATAATTTTCACTATTTTGTGTTTTCAGGGATTTTTTGCTAAATGTTTAGGTATTTTTAAAGTTAAGAAAATCCCAAAACATGGATTTAATAAATAGACCAAATTGATTTGAAGATAAAAAATAACAATGACATCTAAAACTCTCCAAATCAGTTTTAGTGAATAGAAAATAATAGAAAGAAAATTTAGAAACAAAAATAAATATTTATGGTAATTTTGGCAAATTTTCCTATTTTTACTGATTTTTGGAGGTTTTTTATTTTTACTCCTTTTCATTTTCAATTTTCAAGAGTTTTTGGTCTGGAGGCACATAATACTGAAATAAACAATATATGTTTTTTGGAATTTTTCAAAAAGATTTTATTTTTTAGTTATTTTTAAATCAAACAAGGGAAAAATGTGCTCTCTTAGATTTTTAATAAATAGATAAAATGTCCAAAATAGAAATCTAAAAATGTAGCATGAATGTACATGCTAACATACATTTATCCCTATTTTCCCATAATTTTTGGATCCCCGATGCTATTTTTAATAAATGAAATACAAGCACAAAAATACTTTTACGGGCAAGGACATATCTACAATTACAAATAAAGGCAGGAACTTTTATGCAATTTACCAAAAAATATACAAATAATATTTAAACTTTATAGACTATTTTACAATTCACAAAATCACTAGGATATATGTGCAATTTTCCCAACTTGGACCCAATGGTAATAACAGATAGGTATATGGGTCTGTATGCATTATTTATAAATTTATTTACACAAAAAAATGTATTTACATGGCTAAATAAATAAACAAAAAGGTGGTGGGCTAGATCTATAATCTACCCCCTATATAACGCGATCCAACGGATGCAGGCGTTTCACTTAGACACGTGGCAAGTTGAGGATGCGCAATGATGCTTGGACTGAAGCGGTTAGGATTATTAGATCTCGAGCTGAGATCGGGCGGTTGAGGCTCAATTGATCTGATGGGTCCTGGTCATTCTGATGCACCGCTCATCATCGAACAGTGGAGGAGGATGGTGGAAGAACAACCAAGAACTTTCCGTGGGAAAGCTTCGATCCAATCAAGTGTATCCTTTCGACCACCTGAGACTCCTCTAATGGGCTCTAAATTCTCCTGCAGCAGCTCTGTGCTTGTAGAAGCCCTCAAAAGTATCCGGGGGTCATTAATAGACCTTTGGAGCTCAGTTGTTCCTGGAGGTGCTTCTTGAAGTCGAGTAGGGCTCAGATGCCCCCTTCCAGCTGCTTTACATGTAAAATTATAAAGGTGATGCGAGGGCGAGGTGACTGGGCTATTATTGGCGAAGGTCAGGGTAAAATGGTTGTGAATGGGGTGTTCCAGCGTGGTGGAAGGAGATGGAGCACGGATCCTTCGATCAATAAGGAGTCGAAGGGGGATGATGGGTCGAGGATGTGGAGAAACAAAGAGCGAGATAGTGGTATGCTCATGGTGGTCAGAAAAGTGTAGAATAGTTGGTCACAGTGGCCAGAGCTCTAGATCTCTGATGAGGGCTAAATCTAACCTATGCTAAAACAGTAAATGAAACACAAAATAAAAGGCATAAAATGAAATCTACGAGCTAAAGCTACCTAAAAATGATGAAGTAGCACAACTTGAACATGATGAAATGGCTAGGGAGCAGGACGGGCCATAGCTCCGTTGTGGGTGCACCTCCCTCCTCCTTCAACCACGCCAACATCTCATGGGACCTCCCCCTGTCACCGGGATGTGCACTTGGCCAAGGGCAGTGAGTTTTAGGGCTTTGAAGATGACCACATTTGCGAAGGAAGACAGACGGGTTATTTATGAACATGGGCTTCGACCCTTATTGACCTTGGGTTAGTGAATGATTAGGGCTATGTACAGAAGATCCAAGGAGTAGGAAAGAATCAGGGATGATTGATGCATTTGTGATTCATCACTCTAGAAGTTGAAAATAGAGACTTGTTCCCGAGTAATTAGAGGCATATTTCCACCTATATTGCATAATTAACATTCAAGCATGCAATGATAACATCTGCATTTTAGCATCCACATCTGCATTAAATAAGAAGCCAAAGTCACTTGAAAAAATCTTTCATTTGTAAATATTTTATACTAACTCCAAAACTTATAAATTCAACTTTATATTGTATATGTCACTAACACTAATACAAGAAAATACCAAAAAATGCTAACTTGTAAAATTGACCAATAAAACCCCAATCCAAGTTTGAGATCATGGACCATAAAATGCATATACACCTCTCATATAGCCTCCGATATAGGCTACTCACTTTTAAAATAATATACATTCAGAGACCTTTAAAATGAGACCAATTTCATTAAAATCGGAGCTCATATACAAAACTTGGGTTTTGGGCCCCCATTGTACACTATATGTACTTGTATTTGTACCCTTGTATTTTATCACTTCATTTGACCTTGTTTCCGTTTTTGGTCAACATGACATTTGTAGATCTCATCGAGATCTACAATTTCTTGTTTTGAGTTTTTCCAAATTCGATCATTTTCTCCCTCTTATTTCCTCTTCTTCTTCGATTAATCAGATTGGGCCACGTGGCGCCCTCTGGTTGCACCATGTGGCCCAACTATCCGCTCGCCACATGACCCCTTTTCTTGGCCGTCAGATCACCTCCTTCCTCTTCAGATCTCGGCCATTCATTGCTGCCACAATCTTGTCCATTAGATCGAGGCCCAGATCGCATCTGGGCCGATCATTTCCGCCTCCACCTCCTGGCGCCACACGTCAGACCCATAGCCACCCGATCTACCCTCAGATTCCATCTCCTCCATTCGCCAGTGCCCGCACCTACTTCCGCCACATGGTAGCATCCATCGCCCTTCGATCCTACCGCTCCGATTTAATCCTAACCCATCCTTAATGCTCCGCTCTGAGCCATTGGATCACTAGATCAAATGTTCGAGAGATCATCTCCTACCTCCGCAAACACCTCGCCCACGTCTCCCCACCTCGAGCTCCATCTCCGCCCTTTCTATTTTTGTCACCATATCCGCCACCTTCTCCACCCATTGATCGCCCCACGATGAAGCTCGTACCACCATCATCCTCGCCAGCAATCTCGATCGCCATGACTCCCTCTCCCTCGCTCCATACACTCCACGCAAACCACCTCCTCCATCGTCTAGACCTCTACCTTCTCCCTATAAACACTCCACCTTCAGCGAGCTTCAACCCCATCTGCCCTTGCACGAGAAAACCTAGAGCTCCCTTCCACCTATTAGTGACAGTGATTGGGCATAGAAGTGAGCGATGACAGGTATCCTTCTCGTGCAACAGCTCCTTCGACGAGTTGTGCGAGCTCAGGTTGCTACCGACCCTCGAGCGATGACCAGAGACTCCCTTTCGAGCCTCCAATCCCAGATAGCCTCCTCCATTTCTCCCCCAATCTTCTTCCTATTTTCATTCGATTTTCTCCCAATTTTCTCTCCTTCCTCACTCGGCATCACTCCCCACTGAGCATCGCCTGAGCTTCGCCTTGGAGCTCTCCTCTTCGTACACCCCTTCATTCATCCCTATGACGCATCGAGCCCCCTCTCCAACCATAGCTTCGCCTTCCCAGCCGAGGAGCAAGCCGGCCCTATCACCACTTCACCCCACAGGCCTGAAGCACTCCTTGCATTCACGTGGGCCCTTGCACCTCCTTTTTGGCAGTCACTAACATCGCAGGTACATGCTTCGTCATTGACCGGAGTCGTCCCTGGAGCTACTTCGAGCTTCGTCGCCTCCAGCCTACAGACCACCTCCGCCTCGTCTAGACGCTCCGGTCGCTCCGCGAATCTCCCACGATCGTTCCCTGCTGCTTAGGAGCTCCTTGAGGTCAGCATCGAGTGAGAACTAAGGTGGCGGAGCTAGGAGGGCTCCGTCGGAGCCCAGCCAAGTCCGCCACATGAGGAGATGGCTCAAAGGAATAAGACGCACAACCACCATCCGATCATCTTGATCAAACGGTCCTCAATGGTCCTCCTTGTGCCGCGTCTCCATCGCCACCAGCTCCAGATACCGTTCGATCAATTTCGATCTAACGGTCCTCCTTACGCCGCATCGCCCGCTCCAGGAGTCTTCCCCGCCATTAGATCTATCTTGATCTGACGGATCCAAGGCGCACCACGTCCTCCACTTCAGCAACCATTGGATCCATCTTGATCTAACGGCCTACATCGCGCCACATCTCCTGCTCCGAGTCGCTTCCCCGACCTTTAGGCTTGGAGCACCCGAGCCAGCTCCGAAGCACATTCGAGCCTGCGAAGCACCCGAGCCAGCTCCTGAGCATCCACCGTCGTCCGAGCCTAGATCTCACGTGTCTCCACGTGCGATCTGGGTAAATTGCACTGATGCCCCTACAAGTTTCTAATATAGCACTTCAGTCCCTGCCAAACATGTTCCGTGGACATTTTGCACCCATAACCCCAACAGTATAGGTAATTGCATTTTAGTCCTGTACGTATGTTTTGATTTAATTAATTTTAATTCATGTTTGCATTTTGGTCCCTGTGTTTGCACATTTATTTAGGATTCATTTAGCATCATTTTTAAATTTCAAAAATTACATGTTGTAGAGAAACTTGTGCTTTATCATTGTAGATACTTGTTATATTTTTGTGTGCTTCGAAGAATTTAATAATATTATTTTTGTGGAAATTTACATAGTTTGCCCATTGTGTGCCTTTTATTCCATATTAAATTATTTGTAGCTCCAAAAAATCACAATAGATTTAGTTTAAGTTGTAGAAATTCTACATTGTGACACGCATAACGAGGCCTTAATAAATTGATTATTATTTTTGCATAATTGATTTTTTAGGTCTAAAATTCATTATTTTTAAGGTTTAATAATTTTCCTGGATTCATCTCATTTAGAAATATCTAGGATAAATTTTGTATCTGAAAACGATGTATTTTGTTATTTATTAAAACTAATTTGCAAAAACTACCCTACATTCATATTTAATTCATAGTTAATTTATTTAGAGTCAAAAAATTCCAAAAAAATGCAGTAGCTACATTACATTGCATTCCATATTCCGGCCAAGTTTCATCATTGTTGGACCTAATTTGACCATACTTCAAATTTAACCTTAAAATTTGGCTTGAATTACATGCATTTTCTTTAAATTGCATAAAAATACCAAAAATATTCTCCTGAAAATCTAACATCGAATTCGACTCCAAATTATCCTAAGGAGAAAGCTGCCTCCTAGAGTTCGACCTTGGGCTTGCCCAAGTAAAATAAAAAATTTGCCGCTTGCATTTAATTCGATATAAATCTAAGTGGTTTTTGATCAATTTCAATCTATTTGACTACAATGAATGACACATTTAATTCGATCATTAATCCAGTTGAATTAGGTAGGGTAGACTGAGGCTCGTCAAAATGGCGCCGCTGTCGGGGATGCACGACTTAGGTTAATTTCTAGATATTTGGATTTTAGATTTTCCATCCTCGGGTAGTCTGATTCTTGGATTTTCTTGTGAATATTTTCTATCGAATTTTATTTTTTTATGTCATCTTTATCTAACCATTAATTATTTTTGTGCGAGGAATACGAGGAGTCGAAGGCACTTCACCAAGTGATCCGATGAACCTGCATCGAAATAAATTGAGAGTTTTTGAGAGGACTTGTAGCATTTTTTTATTTTGCATTTTTAGCGGTTCCCATTTGGGTTCTCGCGCGTGTAAGTCATAATAAAATGAGTCCCTGCCTGCTGTGTTGTTTCTTAACGTAGGATAGGACTTGCACTTGTGGCTCTTAGAGCTCTCTTAGGACTGTTTGTGCTCGTAATATCTAGGACCAAACTTCACATTAAAAGACACAACTTAGAGCGCATGACTATAGCCAAATTAACTTGTTCTTCACTCTCTAATAGAACTGCTTGTCTAGGAGTGGCTTTTCTCGTTTGCATCCATATAGTGTAAAAAATTTCAATTCTGTTTTGCATTCTGCATATAAAGCGTGAGGATCACTGTAAGTCTTCTACACTTGGCATACCTCATTGTTTTATCGTGCATCGCCTTTTCTCGACTCCTTCTCCCTTGGTTTTTCAAACTTAGGTTAAAGGAAATTGAGACTGGAAGATAGGCGTGCCTTATGTGTGGATTAATCAAGTGATCATCTAACTTAAAATCGGGACTGCTAAACAAATTGACCAAAAAATCAAATAAAATCAGAAATTCTGTTTGCGGGAGAACAACCCCGACCTTGATTGCAGGCTGAGTAAGTGTACATAGTATGTGTGCGCACCCTAAGGCAGAGTCAAAATCCTCGCCTTCCATATCAAGTACCCCGATCCTAGCAAATATCACAAGCTGAATTATTTTAGGTTCACTGACTAGCACCAAGTAGCCTCCGCCTATTCCAGCAGGTAGATAGGGGTGAACCAGCGGTGCTCCGCGACAAGTTGCTAGTAACCCTTCGGGGTAAAGTATCATGCTTGTCAGCCTCCTCCTACTTCGGTAGGTAGATAGGGGCAAGTCTTTGAACTCCTCAGCTTGGGATAGGAGCGAAGAAAGGAAGGGCGTCGATATCTTAGGCGACAGGTTAAACAGGGAAGACGCATCCAGCTTTGATCCGACTTCCCTATAGGCTGTGTAATTCTTGCTATTTGTCTGAAAAATCACACATAAATCAACTAGACTAATCGGACTCGGTTTCGGGTCCTTCACCGTGTTGAGTGTGAACTCGGGATTTGCTCTTGTGTTTGTCTTTTTATCTATCAGTGTGTGATCCTGTGTAATTGCACATTTTCTACGTCAATATGTTTACATTCATCCTTTTCTCCTCAATATGTCAGGATATTGGTCCCCATACCCCGAGACCTCTGGTTATTCCTCCTCGACCATATACTGTTCATCTTCGCCTTCTCCTTCTTCCATATATCCTCCGCTATCCACGGGAGACCCTTACCCATGGACGGTTCTACCTCAACCCGATTATGAAGTCAGAACTTCTGCTGACTTCTCCACTTCTTTGCATTTCTCACCTAATCCATATTCTAACACTCCGAATCCACTTCCATCTTGGCATGACTGTCCTTATTCTCTGGATCTTGCTGGAATCAATGAACCATACGAAGAGCAAGCCACTGCTGAGACAGATGACTGGCAGAATTACTTGGTTGATAGAACATACCGAATGGAGAGGCATGCACTTAATGATCTTCCTGACTTTATTGACCCTAGTAATCAAGTCTGCATTGACTAGCCTTCAGTTCACACATTCGGAGAATCTATACATTTACAGGATTGGATTCATGGATTCAATCGACGAGCCCCCTCATTGACTCCATCATATGAGGCTCCGACCAATATTTGCCATTCAGATGGTCCATACTCGACCCAGCATTACATGCCAGAGTCTAGGTATGTTGAGTATGAGACCCCAATATCTCAGCAATATCCTCCAATTGAGCAGAACTCTCCCATGATTTGTCATGAGAATTTTGTGGAGGATGACATCTCTAGACTTATTGAGAAAAATGAATCATTTGGTAACAAGTTGAGAGATGTCATGGAAATATTGCACTCAATTTCTTCCAGCCTGGGTATAAAAGTGGAAAAGAAAGTAAGTGGATTTGATATTGAAAACTGAGCGGACATTAGGGAACCCACACATTCTGTATAGCTGGAGTCACTTCTACTTCCTCTTCTACTAACCCCTTGCCTTCCAATCCAGAGTCTGACCATTCGTCCATCAAAAATACAGAAAAAATTGAAAATCCCAAAAAGACCAAAAGCATTGAAAAATCAGAAAAACACATAAAAATTAAAAATGAAAATAACTTAAAAAAATTGGATCCTACTCTAAGGGAAGCCTTTGTTGAGGAATTTATTCTTAAGTTTCCCTTAATAAAGGCCATAGATCACTTCCCCGACCTCAAATGACTTGTGAGAAGTAAATTGATGCCTAAGAGGTTGGGCAATAAGAGAACAAGGACTGAGAGGCACATAGTGTGTATGGCCACCTCATTGGTGATGGGGAGAAATACCAAGAGCCGCAGAGTGAAGCGGTTACCTAGGGTTGAATGTGAAATCAAAGACATTACCTTTACCGATGCAAGAATCGATGATCACTCACAAATAAATATCCTCCCGACCTCTGTGTTTGACAAGCTCAAACTCAGGCCAATCAGAAAGTCAAGAGAGATCGTTCAGCTGGCTTATCGATTTATCAAACGGTCGAGAAGAAACATTCTAGTCATCGTTACTTTCCAAGGTGCTCTACTCTAGGTAGACTTCACGGTCATTGACATTGAGTACCGAGGAGATTTTACCCAATCTTCGATTATTCTCGAGAAGCCATTCTTAGCCTCTGCTAAGGCGACTATAGATTATGAGACTCGAGAGATCAATTTTACTGCATTGAGAGCGCTCCGACCTCACCCATTCTTTGATACACTTTACTCAAAGGTGATCCGCATATCTGCAGATAGTCGTTACCACCGAAATATAGATGAGTCCCATCTCTCTACTACACCGGAGATATCGTCTGTCGAGACGACCATTGGTTCAGAGACTCCCCACACCTCCACTTCACCAACTGCTTGCACCACCACCATGATAGCTTCTAAGGAGGACTCACAACCTGAAGCTATCATTGAGTCGGGCATGAATTTTGCTGATTTCCTTGACCATTTTGATGATCCGACACAAGAGCCCAATAAGGCCAAGCCAACTGAGATCACTAGCACCTTCTCGAGACGTGTGCTGACCCTTCAAGAATGTTACAATATATATGGTGACTCATCTGATGAGGAACCCATGGACAGCACCACACCACATCCTGGACCTTTAAAGGAGATAACCAAGACTAAATTTACCTCACCCAAAAATACGGTTGCTCCTTCCTCTAGCCGATTATCTAGTGAGAGGAAGTCAAGAAATGATTCCTCAAGGAGTTCCCTGAACCCCTCAAGAAGCGTCGCTCTTCTCTCCCTCTCAATGATTCAGGTTCTGGAAAACTGACTAAGAAAGTTTCCTTCAACATATCAGAGAAGGAATTTTCTGAGGAATCCTCATTAGGTATGGATGAGGTGATTTATATGAGTGAGCTCAATTCGATTGTTCTTAAGCTATATCTAAGCAAGCATTCGTGTGTCGACCCTCGTTGGACGATCCCTTCACCTCACTATTATTCATCTGAGGATGATTCCGACAGCGACACAATTGTATATTCCTCACCTCCTTGTTCACGCAAGAAGGTTCGTCACAAACCTTCTTGATCCTTGTATATTCTCACTCCTTCTTTATATAATTTCTATCCCTCCCTTCCTCACGACTCCAGTCACTCACCCCAGCTCCATATCTTATCATTTTATGACTATACTTAGGATGACAAGATCCTAAGTATAGGGGAGGGAGAGTGACCCAAATCTCTACATCATTCTCTATACATTCTCCAGATCTCATCGGTTCTCACACTCACTCCTGTCTATACTTGGGTTGACCTGAGCCTAAGTATAGGGGGGACCGATGCCCGTTCTGTGTATATACGCATCCATTCCTCTCTTGACCTCGTCCGCCCCATTTCTTTGTCTACACTTAGGTTGCCCGAGCCAAAGTATAAGGGGGGGAGACGAATTCTATACATTTTTTGCTATTTTAGCTCTCCTATGCTTAGCACAAGTTGTGTCTTTTTCCTCGCTTTTCGTGCTTTGAGGACATATGACATGCTAAGTATTGGGGGCTTGTGACGAGTCCGATAATCGCCGCGTTAAAAGATGTATTTATCATCGTTCATGCATAAAAATAATGGTGTTTCGTTGTAGGCGGCAATCGGAATCGGTCAAGAAAATAACCACACAAAATATTCAATTTTAATAAATGCGGTTTTATGTTTATTTTACTTGGGCAAGTCCCAAGGTCGAACACAAGGAGGCAAAGGAACAACTTAGAATTATGTCTATCAAATTCGTGTGTGGTTTTCGAAGCGGTATTTTTTTGTAATTTTTAATGCAATAAAGGATGCAAAATGCAATTTTGGCCTATTTTAGGGACTAAAATGTCGATTATGTTCAAACGATGTCTGAAAAATATGAAACTTGTCTAAGATGTAAATTATGATGAAATGAATGACTGCAAATTATTTGGAATTTTTGGATGCAATATGAATTTTTAAATGCAAATAGAATGAATTTCAATATTCAATTTTTATAAAGATTAAACACAATTATTTTCAAGGAGAAAAATTATCTAATATCTATCACTAGGTGATTGATCTCAAAAAATCCTAAACCTCGAAAATGTGAGATCTAATACCTATTAAAAATCAAATACTGAAATATGCAAAATGATTTTTACAGAGCAAACTATGCAAGCAAATGCAAATCTTTTTGGGCACAATGTCAAGTAGAATTGATTCTACGATGTTTGATTTTTCGGGAATTTTTAGAGCAACGGTTAATCAAATATGAATTTCAGAGTACAAACTGGGCAAAATATACAATTTTCCACAAAACAATTAATTATTAATTAACCACTGATCACAAAAATATCCATAATATGTCAAAATGTAGAGAATTAATTGACAAACAAAAGGCTATTTTTGAATTAATAAAATAATGTAGAGAAGAGGTTCAGAACAATGGGGGAAGACATGGGTATAAATGCAATAAATATAAATAAATTAAAGTACAGGAGGGATCCCAAGTTGTAATTACCAGTAGTCAGGGGGACTGTCTTGCAAAATTACCACCAGGTCACGTGCCAAGGACGTGTCCCGGTCGGTGGGGGTTGATTCGTAAATAGGGATACCTCCAGGGGGCACTTGCAATTTACACGTGGTCACGTGTGAAGCATGTGACCCGGGGCTGAAGCAGGCGGACGTTCCCCCACACGCACGTGCCTCGTACGTGGGGGATCTCGAGCTCCGTGCCTGGCGACGGTGGAGTGGAAGCGGAGGAGGGGGCCGCTCCTAGTGGAAATGCTGTGAATGCGAGGCTCCGACCGGCTAAGGCGGAGGGGCCCGGCCTTGGGTGAAGCGTCAGAGGAGAGTAGACGGTGAAGGCGCAAATCCTGGAGGTTGGCGACTGGTGGCGGTGGTCGTCGGCGATGAAGCTTGCTGGCGGAGTCAATGTCGATGGGAGTTGTGGGAGGCGCTCGCGGAAGCGTTGATGGTGGTGGTTGTCGAAGCAGGTGAAGGTTGGAGTCGTTGCCGTTCACTGTAGAGTAGCTTGTACGACGGTGGAGAGCGACTCGTCGGAGAAGATGGACCAAGGCGGAGGCATAGAAGATGGAAGTTGTGGGCGATGAAGCGTTGGCTGGTAGTTGGAGTTGATGGAGTGACTCGGAGGAGAGGTGGAGATGTACAGTGGTCATTGGCTCGACGAGAAGCTCGGAGTAGGAGCAGTACGGTAAAGGACGGTGTGGACTGCAGCGGCGTCGGGGAAGACGCCGGATCTCGTCGGAGAAGGAGGGGGTGCTGCCACCACCTCCCTCCTGTGATACTGACGGCGGATGTATCCAATGGTTGAGAGCTGCCATCGCGTCAATGGTTCAGATGGATGATGCTTGAAGATTGGATGGCTGGTGTTGGCTGATGATGAATCCACATTTCATCATCTTTATTCTATCATTTTGGCATCAAAAACCCTAGCAAATGCCTGTAAATAGCATTAAATCCATCATCTTAGCATTCATGCACGTGCATCTCAATAGTGTATAAAATACTGTAATTAAAGCCAAAATTATAGAATAAATAAAAGAAAAGAAAAAGAATGAAATATTGTAAATATTTTATGACCCAAAACCCCGAGACCTAGGCATCTTGATGAATAGGTCGACAAGGAATAAAGTAGGGGGAGATAAGGGTCAAATACCTATATTATTTTATTCATTCTTTATTCATTTTGGGACCTATTTTTGATTCCACTTTTTATACATCAAATAAAGAAACTTTGTACATGAAAGTTGTAGATAATTAAATAAAGGAAAATACAAAATTGATTTCACTGAAAAATAATGTACAGATAAAAAAGTTATGGTCTAAATAAAAATCCAGAATCCCAACGTCCCAGACATGTATCTCACAAATGAAAACTCCAAATGCAGCAAACTCGCCTTTAATTGTATATAGAATAAAATAAGATATTTAATGGCGGTGGTTTCTCATTTGGCGGAGCTACGGTTTGAAAGTTGAGTTTTGGACCCCTATTGTATACTTGTACAACTTAAAATATTCATTTTATTATTTATTCATTATTTTTATAATTCTATATTTTTGTTATTTTGTAAAAATTACTTATAATATATGCGTGCATTGAAATCAAAATAAAACTCAAAGAAAACATAAAATAAAATACATGTATACACAATACATAGGTAAAATACATACACATACACCTATACAATATATTCCTTTATTTTATTAATTATACAAAGAACATTAGAAAAATAAAGTAAAAATATATTTATGTGTATAAAAGCTTGTTATAATTTTATAAAATAATAACCCAAAAATAAAGAAATCAAAATCACAAAATAAAAATAAAATACTAAAATATATAGATATTATACCTATAAAGGGGTATAAAAAGTAACTTGTAAAAATATACTTCATAAAAATAATTAAAAATCACCATAAAATAACTTAGAAAATAAGAAACATTTTTCACTTTATAACCTAAAATTAATAAATTCATCTTCGATTTTTAAATGATTTTACAAATAATTTTTGCTGGGTTTTTCCTGGTTGGTCCACGTGGACCAACTAGGAGGCGCCACCAGTTGACCCCGGTCAACTGGTCGCCTTCCCCCCTGCGCCATGTCAGAAGTTGGTTTTTGAGCCAACTTCTTGGCTTTTTCGAGGCTGAACCTTGCATTCTTTCGTGATGAATCCTTCTGCAAATCCGAGCCTCGATCCTTGGTCTACCCCGCCAAGCGATTATCTTGGGCTGAGGATCACTGAGGCGCTCCAGATTTTTCATTCTTTGAGCCCCTGCAGCTCGAAGTCAAACCGTATATATGCGGCCGGCCACCTTCGATTTGAATTTCGAGTCCCTTCGGTCCACACCCCTCGTCGCCCCTTTCGTGCTCCCGAGCTTCCTGGAGGTGACAGCTCCACCGCAAGCCCTTCAGCCAAGGCGATAGAGGTCGGAGGCGTCTCCACCACCTCCTGCAACTCCGACGGTCGAGGTCCCCTTTTCCCTCTGGTTCTGGCCATTGAGGGCCACGTCACGTTTATTTCTCTTTTGCATTGAGTTCCTGTTAGTTCTAGGACCAAAAACCCTAAAACAAATTCTCGCTTCCATCATCCTAATCGATCGATCCATTCATCTCGTCGGAGCGCACCTCCGGCCAAGCATCAACGCTTCATCTCGCGCCTCTTTTCCACCCTCCACGGAGTCCAAGCACTTTTCCCTGGACTCTATCACCTTCTTCTGCAGGTTCGCGCGTAAGAAAGACACCTGGGAGCGATTTTGAGGTTCGCCGGAGGAATCTGGAGCTCCTGAGCTCCGCCGCCGTCGCAGGCGAAGACCAGCTCCTTCCCGGCCATTTTGAAGCCCCCAGACACGGAGATAGCCTGCAGGAAGCGATCGGGGCCATTTTGAGGCCTGAACGCCGACGAAGGAGGACGGGGGAGGTCGCGGAAGTTCGCCATCGCCGGCCTTCTTCCGCATTCTTCCTCCTGGCCTTGCTGCCGTCCGATCAAGAAGGAGCACCAGATTTAACGTGGACCGTCCGATCATCAAAGCCCGCCACCGTCAGATCTCATCTGAGATCTGATCTCAGACGTCCAACCCGAACCGTCATCGCGAGCAGAGGAGTCGCCACGTGTCAAGTGAAGACCCCCCCCGCCGTTGGATCGCGTGCAAAGGGGAATTTTGCACTCTTCACCCCGCGCATTTTGTATTTACTTTTTAGTCCTAAAACTTTCATCTGTAGCGTAAATATTTTGTATTATTTGCATGTAAACCCCGCACGTTTATTTTATTCGCACTTAGGTCCTATGTTACGTCACCTTACGTGCCTGTGCGCGTGAGGGGGTGGGCATTTTGCAAGGACCCCCTGGGGTTTAGTTATTTCGTTTTAGTCCCAAAATTTTGTAGTCCAATGTTAAACTTTGGGATATTTTGCAAATGAGCCTTGGAGATTTTTGAATATTGCGTTTAGGTCCCTGCCAGGCGCGTGTGTAGCACGTGTTGGGTTTGGACATTTTGTACTAATACCGTTCCGGGTTTTGTATTTTATCTCTTGTACATTAAATGCAAGTTTTAGTTTAAAACTTTGTGGAAATTTTGTAGCATAGCCCCTGGATGTTTGTCTAATTGCATTTATACCCCTGCCAGGCTTGTTTAATTTTTGTATGCTTGTTTTAATTAGTTAAACCATCATTTCACTTAGAAAAATTCCACAAAAATTAAGTTAAGATATTGTTAACTTGCATTTGCACGTTATTTTTTTTGCATTGCATTTTTATTGCATTTCTTATTTATTAAAAATAAAAAACATGCATCTATTTCCCTGTTTGCATTAGAAAATACATAAAAATTATAAAAACTTTTTGATAAATTCCAAAAAATCATATTTTGTTTATTTCATCATATACCAGTGTCAGTCCAAAAATCACTAAAAATTGCGAAAGAAAAAATCTTAAAAATTAGAAAACCCTAAAAATCTTTATAAAAATCTAGAAAATCATAGAAAAATCACAAAAATACAAACTCAGTTGCTATGTCTTCCTGGTTTTATTGTCTATATTTTAAAATTAATTTGAGGAATTTTAGGTACTTTTTAGTATTTTTCAACCTCATTTTAATTTCGGCCAGCAAGCTTATTCACTGTTTTCCCTTGTTTTGCCTATTTAAAATACCAAATTTTTTTGAAAAACACCCAAAAACCACAAAATAGTAGAAACTCATAAAAACACCAAAAAGATTTTATTTCTGAAGTTCTGAGTATTTTTGCATATCTTTATAAATATTGTATCACCCCTTTTATTACATTGTATACATTTTCCAAGATTGAAAAAAAGAAAATAGAAAAATATAAAATATAAAATATAAAAATCAGAAAATTGAAAACCAAAATACAAAATAAAAATTAGATAAAAAAATATAAAAAAATTTAAAACCCACAAACATATTTGCCTTGCATTAGTGTAGACATCACTCACACTTACACACACACACACACTTGTGCACCTACCATGTTTGCTCCCTGTGTTCGAACTCTCTGCATACTTGCTTGCTATACATCTTTTGTGCAGAGTTAAAAATAAATTTGACTCCACATTTATTTGTCATTGCTTGATTTATTGATTGTGGGTTCATTGTTGATTAAATACGGATTTTGAGTGGTCAACACTTCGACTGTGTTCCCGCCTTGTGTGGAATACAAGACCGTTTAATTTTCGTGTTTATCAGCTGACACATGGCCAGGGGACGCCAGAGGAGCGGCGACGGAGGTTGTCGTGGAAGACGGTCGGAGCAGCGATGAGTGACGGTAGGAGATGGGGAGTCGAGGGTTGATGGCTCGAAGGCGTGGATATTGGAGCGACCGACGGAGTACGGCGAAGAAGACAAGCATTGTTGGAGGTCGTAGATGATCGTTGTCGGTGAAGAACGTCAGTGGCGGAGGACGTTGAAGATGTTGGCTCGACGAAGGCGGAGGCGATGATGATGAAGGTCGAAGATCGCCGATAGCGGAGGTAGTCGACGACGATGAACATAGAAGATAATGGCGTAGCGAAGGGGAAGATCATGATCTGGAGTAGCGGAGGAGGAGGAGGTGTAGGGTGGACGGAGAAGATAATAGGCGAGGGAGAGGAAGGATACCTGGAGGGGGCTCGACGGCGGAGTGCCGGAGCTGAGCAACAGCTGGAGGCTTCGCTGCGACGAGGTCTGCGACCCCGGATCACACCGTGGAGGGGCGACTGGCCGATCTGTCACTCCGAAGATGGTCTTGAGGCGAACGACGGATGTGGGAATGAGGGTTGGCGGTGTTCTTTAAATAGGAGAGGGGGGTAGGGCGGCTGGTGATGGGAGGCGGCGCGAGATGCGGGGGAGGTTGGCCGTTGCGAGATCGGGGGTAGCGGTTGCGAGGTCAACGACGGAGTCATGGAGGCGACAACGGAGATTTCGGGGGAGAAGCGGGATAAAGACGATGCACAGGCGTCGTTCGATCAAGAGAGATTGAACGACCGTGAAGGTGCCACGTGGCGGCTGAAGTGGGAGAGGAGCGTTGTACGTGCGCGGCGCGTGCCTGGGAGGGCACGTGCCTCGCACGTGCAATTATTTTTAATTAATTATTTTTTTAATAAATACAAATTATAAAAAGGCCAAAAGTGGTTGACACGTGGCGACCCCAGGGGATGCCACGTGTCAGCATCAGAAAAATCCACAGATAAAGATTTTGTAAAATAAAAAATAAATAGCAAATGACCTCAAATCGCAAAGGTTCCTTCATGAAAAATGCTCGTCTTGATTAGATCTATAACTTCCTTGAAAACATCAAAAAATCGATCAAATGCACGAAGTGATTTTTTTGGGGTATCCCATGTACATAGAATACCTGGATTTTTGGATTTTGTATTTTTTGTCATTTCTAAACCAAATAAAAATCCGGAAAAAATATGGAAAAATCAAATGTTAATAAAGACACCTTAATCTATTTTTTTGGATTTTTATTAATAGGTTAAAATGTACATAAAATATCAGGTCAAAAACCGCTAAAATATACAATGTACAAAAGAGGCCTGAAACCCACCTTTCACATATGAGCTCCGATTGACTTGAACTTGGTCTTGTTTTGAAGGTAATTGAATGTACATTAGTTCAAAAGTGAGTAGGATCAAATCAGACACTGGATGAGGAAGATATGTGGCTTTTAGTCTGAAAATCCTGAAACTAGGGTTTGGGTTTTTGGGGTTTAGGGTTAATTACTATTTTTTGTATTTTCCATTTATTCTCATGAGTGATATGTACACAGTGGAGGTAGTTTTGGATCATTCGGAGTTAGCATGAAGGAGTTAAAAATCAGGGAAGTTAGGCTATTTACAGGTTAATTTTGGCTGAGATTTTTGGCTTCTTATATTGTGCAAACAAAAATGGATAAAATGCAATTCTTATGAAAACATGCACGAATGCTAATTATGCAGAATAAATGCAGAAATGCTGATGATTTTGAGGGATTTGAGCTTTTAATAAATTAGATTTAGAGTGATGAATCTGAGATTCATCACCCCCCTATACTTAAACCATGCTCGTCCCTGAGCATAAAAAAGAAATGCCATGAGGTGAAAGGATATTGGGTTCCATACCAAGACCATGAACTGAAGGTGAAAGTGAAACTAATCTCGACCTTTGGATTATTTGTATGTCGGACCTTCTGTGAGACTTAGATTTTTAAAATCAACAGTCCTCAAGTTCTACACATCATTGTATCAGTTTCGGCTCAGAAGTCATCTTAGATCAATCTTCTTCCCAAAGTATACCCTGTGAATATCGAACAACCGACTCATGTGTGTGAAAGGTTTTAGCTCTTCCCATCCAAGTTTCCGGATTACCATGCTCCTCTCCTCTCTAGTAACTCGTCCTCGGGGAGTCAAGTATTTCCTTCTAAGGTCTGTCGCGCTGTGTTCACAATCGAATTGGGGGAAGAAGATAGAAGAAGGGGAAAAGAACTGGAGGTTGGCCAGTGTAGTCACCTTTCCTTGTGAAGATGGCCAGTGTAGCTGAGTATCCACCAAGATCTATAGGTTTCTTGAAGCTTGGACCTTTTTGGTAAAATTTGATTTGGTAATTGCTTCTTTGTATTTGGATTTTTTGGTGGTTCTGCTTGGATCTTGTTGTGCCCCTATGGATATAGAATCTTTTTGTTCCGTACATTTTTGGGGTCTTAGAAAAAATTGTGCCCAGCCGTCCATTCCTTTTCCGAAGCTTTATTTCAACCCGTACTCCGGTCTTTAGATTTCCACGCTACCAGAAAAGAAACTCACACAGTCTTCCAACATCCCGTCTGAGTTGAGCTAAGTGCATAGTGTGGGAGTACAAATTAATTCCCTATTCCAAAGTTGTACCCAGAATGAAGAGACCAGGTTAGACACTAAGAGTCAAATGCTGCACAATGTCATGTGGAACTCAAAGAATTAAGTCAAAGACCTGAAGTTTTTAAAATCTTATTTCTCGGTGAAGTTCCTCTGAAAATTAGGTGGATTAAGGTCAAGTCCAAACCACTCTCATTTTTTGCTCACAACTCGGTTCAGAACCCAATGTTTTTTCACAGATGCAGATGAATGCGATGCTGGATAAAGTGCAGATGTGTGAAATGCAGACACATTTTTTGATTAATTACTCACCCCGTAAATACATATAGACTTACGTGAAAGTACGAGATATGGCTAAAATATATACACAGTATATATACAGACCCCATATACTTAGCGAGTGATGTGTCCTCAGAGCACAAGAAGCGTAAAGAAGACATAGCTCGAGCTAAGCGGAAGAGAGTGAAAAATTTATATTCAATGGTCCGTCCCCCTATACTTAGACTGTGAACAGTCTAAGTATAAAAGAAGATCACAAAAGAGGCGGTCAGGATATATAAATGAGGAGAGTATATACAGGTGAGTGTCGGTTCCCCCTATACTTGGGCTCTGGTCAGCCTAAGTATAGAAGAAGGGTGGAAGTGAGGATGGTATATACAAATGGCATCGGTCCCCCCATACTTAGGCCTTGGCCTAAGTAGAGGAAGAAACTGTACAAGGGGACCGACGTGGTCGGGAGGGAGGGTCGGTAGCCGATGATTAAGGCGGTTTTCGGCTGATCTTCTTGTGAGCCTGCGGTGGGAGATCGTAATGATGAGATGGAGATGAGGCATATGATTCCCAACTATTATCAATGTCATCCTCAGAAAAATCATGATGGATAATGGATGAAGTATTTGAGTCAGATGAAAGGTATCCATCATCAGAATTATCCTCAGAGGAATAGTATTTGAAAGTGGACACCCTCCAGATATTCATGTCTTTTTGTTTCTTTAGTTGTTTCCTCAGAATTCATTCCTTCTTGGGGTCAAGTTGTTTGTCCTCTGATGAATACTCAGAAGCACCGATCTCAGTCATCTCATAAGAAATTATTCCAGTGTACTTGAAGAGGGCAGGAGCATCAGCTTCAGATGAATAGTAGTTAGGAACGAGAGTTGTCCAACGAGAATTGAATTTTGGATGCTTGCGAAGATATGGCTTTAGAGCTGCCGAACAGACTTCACTCATGTAGACTACCTTTTTCGAACCAGATGAGGGATCATCAGCTGATTCCTCTTCCGAAAGGTCAAAGGTGACTCTCTTTTTATTTCTTCGTGAAGGTGTCGGTTCACTTGAGTATCCAGATGAATAGCCACTGGAATTCTCCTTGGTCGGTGCTCAGCATGCTTTCTTGTTCTTAGTCTTCGGAATGTTGGTGCACTCTCGATTTGGGATGATTTGGTAAAGGTATTCAGAGAAGGTTGCCCCAAGTTGTAACCATGCATATGTCTCAGGATCATAGAAGAAAGATTTATCTATTTTGAGATCCGCGTGAATCTAAATACTAGGGAGAGTTTCTGCATGTTCGTTCTTAATTGAATTAATGTTGGAGCATTCCTGTGTCGAGTTGATGTAATCCATGTAGTAAGAGTAGGTTGACCCAGGGTGTGCCCATGCATAAGTCTCCGGATCACATGATTCATATACATGATTCTCCAAGGTGAGAGCGTTGGGAATGGAGCAGGGGGAGATTCTCTAAACCAATAGTCTCATCAACAACCACTATCTCAGGTGTAGCAGTGGGGTAGGGCTCTTCTACCTCTTCATGGTTGCGGTTGTCGGAGACTTCGTGGGTTTCCTCAGAAGATCGTGGTTCCTCAAAGACATGGTCCGATCTAAGTGCTTCCAATGCTTTAAAATTGATTTCCCGAGTCTCACAATCAATAATTGCCTTAGCCAATGCTAAGAACGGCTTTCCGAGAATGATTGGAGACTGGGTGAATTCTCCTTGATGCTCAATATCAATGATCGTGAATTCTACTTTGAGCGGAGCACTTTGGAATTTCATGATGACAGAAATAATTCCTCTCATCCTCTTTATCGATCGGTCTGCCAATTGAACAATCTCTCGTATCTTCCGAATCGGCCCGAGTTTAAGTTCGTGAAATACAGAGGTCGGGAGGAGAATGATCGGTGAATCATCATCAATTCGAGTATGGGTGAAAATCGTGTCTTTGATTTCACAGTCAAATCTGGGTAACCGCTTCACTATGCGACTCTTTGTTTTTCTCCTCAACACCAAGAAGGAGGCCATTGACAAGATATGTCTTTCAGTCTTTGTTCTAGTCCTTCCTGACTTTTTTGATCATTAATTTGTCCATTAAAAATCCTTTAAGGCCGGGGATGTGTTCAATGGCCTGAAGAAAGGGAAGTTCAAAAATCAGTTTCTTTCCTAGTGCTTCCTGTACAGTTGGATCCAAATTCCTCAGATCGTCTTCAGTCTCAATTTTTATGAAATTTTCTGGACTTTCGATTTTTTTGTGGTTTTCAAATATTCTGATTTTTTGGTATTTTCTGTGTGATGTGGGGGTGTGGTGTGTTCCTTAGATGAACATGAGTTCTGATGTCTAGAGTATGAGTTAGAAGCATAATCATTTCTAGGGGAATAATATGCAGAAGTGCTATTGTCAAAGTCGTCCCCATATTTCTGAATATCCTCAAAATTTTCACTCTTTGATCCAATCATTTCCTCATTCATTTTTCTGTCCGAGCCCCCATAGAGTGAAATCAGTCGGTCGGTGAATTTTTGCAATCTATCCTCCATTGATTCGAATCTTTTATTTATCCTCGAAATATCATCCTCAAAAATTTGTTCATGGTCACTCATGGGAGCAGTCAGTATGTGTTTTTGATTTTCGATATTTTCATCTTCCATTTTCCTGTATGTGCTAGGAGAGGAGTTTCTTGGAATGTCCAATATATGATCATTATTTTCTGAAAATATCTCCTTAATAATTATGGAAGGCGGCTTCTCATATGGTTCAAGCATGTGGAGTTGGTCCGAGTAGCTTCTTTGATCATGAGTGGTCGGACCTTGATATAGTGGAGTTAACATACAGGGTTGATGTATTTCTATGTGGTCAGTCCAATCCTCTGTATGAGTATCATGACTGAAGAGGGGGTTGTCATGGTCAATCCAAGATGATGATTGTTCATGTATGTTCACTGGCGGGGACGACGGGAGATATGAAGAAGTGTTGAGTTCGATCATGTGGTTATAATCTCCCTTGAATGAAGGATTCACATTTATAGAATATGATGGATGAATTATATGATCGGCGTAGAGAGGGTTGATATATGAAGAAGTGGAGACCTCAGTCAGTTGTTGGTTTGTTTGGTCCGAAAACATAGGTTTGTTATTCATGAAGCAGATCGGATTTGTAGAGAGTGTTGGTGGTTGAGATTATCTTGTTGAAGTTGGAGGAGGTGTTTTGGGTCTAACCGATACGAATTCGTTTTCATAATATAACACTGGTGAATTTTCAGATGAATATTCGGTCATTTTTGAAAGATCTGAAAGAAATGATGGATTAGGTTTGTAATGATTTGGAAAAAGTTTCATGATGAGATTCAAATCAAGAAAGGATTATTGCACGGGATAGTCAAAAGAAATTTTATCAAGTGTATGACTTTTGATCTTCGAAATCGGTTCACACACACCAATGCAAACACAAATCAAACCCCGGGTTCATCAACTCATACAATGAAGATGTAAGAGTTCGGCTATTATCTTTTCAATTTTAATTGGTGACAAGGTAATCTTGGAAAATATTAAGCGAGCTGCTAGGTGCCGAAATTTTCTTAAAGACTGTCCCGAGTTCGTACGACTAGTTGCATCTACCTTCAGCCAGTATAGGTGTAAGTACAGACCGTAAAACGGCTACCCGTGTTACTTAAGGACGGAGCCTTACGCAGTGTCCTTTAAACCACCCACTCTGCTAAGGAAGTCCGGACCGGATATCGGCTACCCATATTCCTCACTGAGAAGTAGCTAATCGTTTTTAAAATCAGTAGTCTGAATGAAAATGTTGGAGCTTGGTTCTAACCTTAAGTGTCGTCTCTCGCTCACTCAGAAAAATAAAATCATCCAAGGTCGGGGTTGCTCTCCCGCAAAAATTCTTGATTTTATGGGTTCTTAAGATCAGCTATATTTAGCAGTCCCAATTTTAACGAGGCGATCACTGAAAAATTATATGAGCACAAATATACGTCTACCGTCCAGTCCTGATTTTCCTTTAAAATTATGTGACAAAACAAGAGAGAGAAATTCAGGAAAAGCCGATGCACGCGAAAATAATGATATATGCTCAGTTAGAAGACTTACAGTGAATCCTCGCAATCTCCATGTAGGATGCAATACAGAATTGAAAAGTTATTCTAAATGAATGCAGGCCAATGAAAACCGCACCTAAGCAGAAAGTTCTATTAGCGGGGAAGAATTGAGTTAAATTTTTGGCTAAATTGAACGATCTATGTGCATCTCAATTAATAGTGAAGTGTGGCCTAAGATTCTACGAGCACAATAAAGAAATTAAAATGCTCTAAGAGCCGTATATGCATGTCTATCCTAATCGCCACTCAAGTCAGGCCCCACCCTCACCGGAGAGTGAAACCGGCCACGACACACCACAGAAAAGTTCAAGGTCTTTTTACATGTGCGAGAGTCCAAACGGACACTGATGTAAATGAGCAACAAATAAAATTGCAGAAATTAAAAATGTAGACTCTACGCTCTCTCACGACTTGACTCGATCTTAAATTAATTGCGGCTTTTTTGGATGTCGGTGAAGATGCTTCGGTTTCTTGAAAAACAGCTCCACGTACGATGGGTACCTCGCAAGGAAAATAAGAGAGATTTGTGTTAGAGAGTGACTCACGAAATAATCAAAAAGCGAAATAAATGCTGAAAAATAAATGCAAAAAATAAAATGGTATTTACACTACCCGAATGCAGAAAACCGAACAAGAAATTTCAAAACACAAAACTAAGCCGTTTGCCTCCCCAGCAACGGCACCATCTGATGAGTCCGATAATCGCCGCGTTAAAAGATGTGTTTATCATCGTTCGTGCGTAAAAATAATGTTGTTTCGTTGTAGGCGGCAATCGGAATCGGTCAAGAAAATAACCACACAAAATATTCAATTTTAATCAATGCGGTTTTATGTTTATTTTACTTGGACAAGTCCCAAGGTTGAACACAAGGAGGCAAAGGAACAACCTAAAATTATGTCTATTAAAATTCGTACGCGGTTTTCGAAGCGATCTTTTTTGTAATTTTTAATGCAATAAAGGATGCAAAATGCAATTTTGGCCTATTTTAGGGACTAAAATGTCGATTACGTCCAAACGATGTCCAAAAAATATGAAACTTGGCCAAGATGTAAATTATGATGAAATCAATGCACTGTAATTTTTTTGGAATTTTTGGATCAATATGATTTTTGAAATGCAAACAGAATGGAATTCAATATTTAGTTTTAATAAAGATTAAATATAATTATTTTCAAGGTGCAAAATTATCTAAGATTTATCACTAGGTGATTGATCTCAAAAAATCCTAAACCTCGAAAATGTGAGATCTAATACCTATTAAAAATCAAATACTTAAATATGAAAAATTATTTTTATAGAGCAAATTATGCATGCAAATGCAAATCTTTTTGGTCACAATGCCAAGTACAATTGATTCTATGATATATGACTTTCGGGAATTTTTAGAGTAACGGTTAATCAAATATGAATTTCAGATCACAAACTGGGCAAAATATGTAATTTTCCACAAAACAATTAATTATTAATTATCCACTGATCATAAAAATATCCACAACATGTCAAAATGTAGATAATTAATTGACAAACAAAATACTACTTTTGGATTAATAAAATAATGTAGAGAAGAGGTTCAGAAATGAGGGGGAAGACAGGGGTATAAATGTAATAAATATAAATAAATAAAAGAGGAGGAGGGAGCCCTAGTTGTAATTACCAGTAGCCAGGGGGCTATCTTGCAAAATTGCCACCAGGTCACGTGCCAAGCACGTGACATGGTCAATGGGGGCTGATTGTAAATAGTGATACCTGCAGGGGGCACTTGCAATTTACCCGTGGCATGACCCGGGGCTGAAGCAGGCGGACATTCTCCCACACGCATGTGCCTCACACGTGGGGGGTCTCAGGCTCCGTGCCCGGTGGCGGTGGAGTGGAAGCGGAGGAGGGGGACGCTCCTGGCGGAAATGCTGTGAAGGCGAGGCTCCGGCCGGCCAAGGCGGAGGGGCCCGACCTTGGGTGAAGCGTCGGAGGAGAATGGCCGGCGAAGGCGCAACTCCTAGAGGTTGGCAACTGGTGGCGGTGGTCGTCGGCGGTGAAGCTTGCTGGCGGAGTCGATGCCGGTGGGAGTCATGGGAGGGGCTCGCGGAAGCGTTGATGGTGGTGGTTGTCGAAGCAGGTGAAGGTTGGAGTCGTTGGCGTTAACCGCAGAGTAGCTTGTACGACGGTGGAGGTCAGATCGTCGGAGAAGAAGGACCAAGGCGGAGGCGTAGAAGATGGAAGTTGTGGGCGATGAAACGTTGGCTGGTGGTCAGAGTTGATTGAGTGGCTCGGAGGAGAGGTGGAGATGTATGGTGGTCGTTGTCTTGACGAGAAGCTCGGAGCAGGAGCAGTACGATGAAGGATGGCGTGGACTGCAGCGGTGTCGGGGAAGACGCCGAACCTCGCCGGAGAAGGAGGGGGAGATGTCACCACCGCCCTCCTGTGATACTGACGGCAGATGTATCCAATGGTTGAGAGCTGCGACCGCGTCAATGGCTCAGATGGATGGTGCTTGAAGATTGGACGGCAGGTGTTGGCCGACACACGATCAGGGGACGTCGGAGGAGCGGCGGCGGAGGTTGTCGTGGAAGATGGTCGGAGCAGCGACGATCGTTGACGGCAGGAGATGGGGTGTCGAGGGTTGATGGCTCGAAGGCGTGGATATTGGAGGGACCGACGGAGTATGGCGAAGAAGACATGCGTTGTTGGAGGTCGTAGACGATCGTTGTCAGTGAAGAACGTCAGTGGCGGAGGACGATGAAGACGTTGGCTCGACGAAGGCAGAGGCGATGATGATGAAGGTCGAAGACCGCCGATGGCGGAGGTAGTCGACGACGGTGAACGGAAAGATAGGCGTAGCGAAGGGGAAGATCGTGATGTGGAGTAGCGGAGGAGGGGGAGGTGTAACGTGGACGGAGAAGATGAAAGGCGAGCGGAGAAGGATACCTGGAGGGGGCTCGACGGTGGAGTGCCGGAGCTGAGCAACAGCTGGAGGCTTCGTTGCGACGAGGTCTGCGACCCCGAATCGCGCCGTGGAGGGGCGACTGGCCGATCTGTCACTCCAGAGCAGGTCTTGAGTCGAACGGCGGATGTGGGAACGATGGTTGGCGGTGTTCTTTAAATAGGAGAGACGGGTAGGCGGCCGATGATGAGAGGCGGCGCGAGATGCGGAGGAGGTTGGCCGTTGCGAGATCGGGGGTAGAGGTTGCGAGGTCAACGGCGGAGTCATGGAGGCGGCGACAGAGATTTCGGGGGAGAAACGGGATGAAGACGATGCACAGGCGTCGTTCGATCAAGAGAGATCGAACGACCGTGAAGGGGCCATGTAGCGGCTTAAGTGGGAGAGGAGTGCTGCACGTGCGTGGCGCGTGCCTCGCATGTGCGGTTATTTTTAATTAATTAATTTTTTAAATAAATACGAATTATAAAAAGGCCAAAAGTGGCTGACACGTGGCGACCCCAAGGGATGCCACGTGTCAGCATCAGAAAAATCCGCAGATAAAGATTTTGTAAAATAAAAAAAAGCAAATGACCTCATATCGCAAAAGTTCCTTAAAATGCTCGTCTTGATAAGATCTAAAACTTTCATGAAGACCTCAAAACCAAAATTGATCAAATGCACAAAGTGATTTTTTTGGGGTATCCCATGTACATAGAATACCTGGATTTTTGGATTTTGTATTTTTTGTCATTTCTAAACCAAAAAAAATTCGAGACAAAATATGGAAAAATCAAAGGTAAATTAAGACACCTTAATCTAATTTTTTAGATTTTTATTAATAGGTTAAACTGTACATAAAATATCTGATCAAAAACCGCTAAAATATACAATGTACAAAAGAGGCCCAAAACCCAACTTTCACATATGAGCTCCGATTCACTTGAACTTGGTCTTGTTTCGAAAGTAAGTGAATGTACATTAGTTCAAAAGTGAGTAGCATCAAATCGGACACTGGATGGGGAAGATATGTGGCTTTTAGTCCGAAAATCCTGAAACTGGGTTTGGGTTTTTGGTCCACTTATTTGGGTTAATTATTTTTTTGTATTTTCCATTTATTCTCGTGAGTGATATGTACATAGTGGAGGTGGTTTTGGATCATTCGGAGTTAGCATGAAGGAGTTAAAAATCAGGTAAGTTAGGCTATTTACAGGTTAATTTTGGCTGAGATTTTTGGCTTCTTATTTTGTGCAAACATAATGAATGCAATTCTTATAAAACATGCATGAATGCTAATTATGCAGAGTAAATGCAGAAATGCTGATGATTTTGAGGGATTTGAGCTTAATAAATGAGATTTAGAGTGATGAATCTGATATTCATCATCGTGCATATATTACATATATACTTTACCCATAGCTCGTACTTTCGCATATTTTTATATATACTATACAATAATTACGGGGTGGGTAAAAAATTATTTTTTTGTAAAATACATGTACACTTGTATAATTCTGAAAAAAAAATCAAGATCAAAATCAAAGTCTTCTTATTTACTCTTCATATCATTCCTGCATTTAAAGAAAAAGAGTCTTGCACTTCATTCATCTACATAACATGTCATCTACATCTCATCTGCATATGCAAAGTAAAAAGTTAGTGGATTCTGATCAAGTTATGAATAGATATTGAGGATGGTTTTGATTTTACCTTAATCTAACTAATTTCAGAGGAACCTTATAAGAATTGGAGTTAAGATTTCTCAGGTCAAGTGACTTAATTCTTTGAGTCTGCAAGTCTATGTTCACATGTCATCTGGATTAGTCTAAGTAGAATATTTCGAGCACACACATGATTCTTTTAGATAGTGACCTAACTTGGACAAGCACTATGCACGTAGCTCTTCATTGATGAGGTGGTGAGGAGGTAGAATCCTTTAGCTTGGAGTAGCACACGGGTGGAAACATCCGTCCTCCTCTAGATAGGGAAGTGCATCTCAACCTAGTCTAATGGTGTTGACATCTAAGGATGGGATGTTGTGGGTTTCAATAGTGCTTCAAAAGAGGGATGGTCTACTTACTAAAGAGGAAAAACTCCTGATGTATATGCTGCACCTTGTATATAGTTCAAAAAATGCAAGAACTACAAAAAAATAAGACAGGTCTGAGTAAAAATAAAATGCCTGTCGGAGTATTTATATTAGCAAGAAGCTTGCAACTGGATGACTTGGCTACACTGGTCAAGCATCCTGGGATAGGTAGTTACACTGGCTACCAACCATTCTTTTCTCCACCCCTCCTCTTGAGCCGGCCGCACTTGAACTTAGAAGGGAATACCCTGCTCCTCGAGGAAAGAGTTACTGGGTCGGAGAATTAGAATTACCTTGTTAGAGGAGGGTGGTTCTTAGCCATTTCTGATATGGAGAGCTATTTTTCACTTACACAGTACAAGTAAGAATCATAGTCATCAGAAATTTGCGTATGAGGATTTGTTCTAATCTATCTGTTGAGGCGTCTTGAATAGAAGACTTGTGGAACTTGAAGTCTGTTAGGTCTTAAGTTCAGATCCCAATAAGGTTCTGCCACACAATTAATCCAAAGGTCGAGTCAAGCTTCATTTTCAACTTTTGTTCATGGCCTTGGTATGGAACCCAATTTCATTTCACTTTTGCATTTCATTATAGTTGCTCGGGGATGAGCAAGGTTTAAGTATAGGGGGTTGATGAATCTGTGATTCATCACTCTAAAAGTTGATAATAGAGCCTTGTTCCTGATTATTTAGAGGCATATTTCCACCTATATTGCATAATTAACGTTCATGTATGCATTGATAACATCTGCATTTTAGCATCCACATCTGCATTAAATAAGAAGCCAAAGCCACTTGAAAAAATCATTCATTTGTACATATTTTATACTAACTCCAAAACCCATAAATTCAACTTTATACTGTATATATCACTAACACTAATACAAGAAAAATACAAAAGATGCTAACTTGTAAAATTGACCAATAAAATCGCAATCCAAGTTTGAGACCATGGACCATAAAATGCATATATCCCTGTCATACAGCCTCCAATATAGATCTACTTACTTTTAAAATAATATACATTCAAAGACCTTTAAAATGAGACCAATTCCGTTAAAATCGGAGCTCGTATACAAAACTTGGGTTTTGGGCCCCCATTGTACATTATATGTACTTATATTTGTACCCTTGTATTTTATCATTTCATTTGACCTCATTTCCATTTTTGGTCAACATGAAACTTGTAGAAATCATTGAGATCTACAACTTTTATGTTTTGAGTTTTTCCAAATTCTACCATTTTCTCCCTCTTATTTCACTTTCTTCTTAGACTAGTCAGATTGGGCCACGTGGCGCCCTCTGGTGGTGCCACGCAGCCCAGCTATCCGCTCACCACACGATCCCTTTTCTTGGCTGTCAGATTGCCTCCTTCATCTTCAGATCTTGGCCATTCATTGCCGCCTCAATCTTGGCCATTAGATCGAGGCCCATATCGCATCTGGGCCGATCATTTATGCCTCCACCTCCTAGTGCCACGCGTCACACCCATAGACACCCGATCTACCCTTAGATTCCATCTCCACCGTTCGCCAGTGCCTGCTCCTATGCCCTCCACGTGGCAACATCCATCGCCCTTCGATGACACCGCTTTTATTTAATCCCACCCCTTCCTTAACGCCCCGCTTTGAGCCGTTGGATCACTAAATCCAACGGTTGAGAGATTGTCTCCTACCTCCGCAAACGCCTCGCCCACGTCGCCCCACCTTGTGCTCCATCTCCACTCTTTCTATTTTCATCACCATATCCGCCACCTTCTCCACCCATTGATAGCCCTACGATGAAGCTCGTACCACCATCATCCTCGCCAGCAACCACGATCTCCATGATCCGCTCTCCCTCACTCCATACACTCCATGTAAACCACCTCCTCCATCGCATGGACCTATACCTTCTCCCTATAAATACTCTATGTCTGGCGAGCTTCAACCCCATCTGCCCTTACACGAGTAAACCTAGAGCTCCATTCCACTTATTAGTGATTGTGATTGGGCGTAAAAGTGAGCGACGACATGTATCCTTCTCCGGCGAGATCCGCGGCGTAACTTCGCCGTGTAGCAGCTCCTCCGACGAGCTGCTCGAGCTCGAGTTTCTACCTGCCCTCGAGCGACGACCAGAGACTCCCCTTCGAGCCTCCAATCCCAGGTAGACTCTTCCATTTCTCCCCCGATCTTCTTCCTCTTTTCATTCGATTTTCTCCCAATTTTCTCGCTTTCTTCGCTCGACATCACTCCCACTGACCGCCTGAGCTCCGCCTTGGAGCTCTCCTCTTCGCGCACCCTTCATTCGCCCCTACGACGCATTGAGCCCCCCTTCTGACCACAGCTCCACCTTCCCAGCGAAGGAGCACGCCGGCCCGATCACCACTTCACCCACAGGCCTCAAGCACTCCCTACACTCACGTGAGTCCTTGCACCTCCTTTTTTGCAGTCACTAACACTGCAGGTACATCCTTCGTCATTATCGGAGTCGTCGTCGGAGTTACTTTGAGCTTTGTCGCCTCCGGCCTACGGACCACCTCAACCTCATCTCGTTCCCTGCTACTTAGGAGCCCCGGGATATCATCATCGAGCGAGAACCAAGGCGACGAAGCCAGGAGGCTTCCCCGGAGCCCAGCCAAGTCTGCCGCAGGAGGCGGTGGCCCAGTGGAACAAGACGCATAACCACCGTCCGATCATCTTGATCGGACAGTCCTCAACGGTTCTCCTTATGCCACGTCGCCATCACCAAAAGCTCCAGATATCGTTGGATCAATTTTGATCTAGCGGTCCTCCTTACACCACATTGCTCGCTCCAGGAGTCTTCCCCGCCATTAGATCTATCTTGATCGGACGGATCCAAAGCGTACCACATCCTCTACTTCAGCAACCGTTGGATCCATCTTGATCTAATGACCTACTCACACCACATCTCCGAAGCACATCCGAGCTTGTGGAGCACCCAAGCCATCTCCCGAACCTCCATCGTCGTCCGAGCCTAGATCTCACTGTCCCTCACAATGGTCTGAGTAAATTGCACCGAGGCCCCTACAAGTTTCCAATATAGCACTTCAGTCCCTGCCAGGCGCGTCACGTGAGGGGCACGTGTTCCCGTGGACAATTTGCACGTATAACCCCATCAGTATATGTAATTGCATTTTAGTCCCTGTACGCATGTTTTTATTTCATCAATTTTAATTACTGTTTGCATTTTGATCCCTGTTTTTGCACATTTATTTAGGGTTCATTTAGCATCATTTTTTAATTCCAAAAATTGCATGCTATAGAGAAACTTGTGCTTTATCATTGTGGACACTTGTTATATTTTTGTGAGCTTCGAAGGATTTAATAATATTATTTTTTGGAAATTTACATAGTTTGCCCACTGTGAGCCTTTGTTCCATACTAAATTATTTATAGCTCCAACAATCACCAAAAAATCACAATAGATTTAGTTTTAGTTGTTCTACATCGTGCCTAAAATTCACACCATTTGCATGCATAATGAGGCCTTAATAAATTCATTAGTATTTTTCTTAATTGATTTTTAATAGGTCCAAAATTCATCATTTTTAAAGTTAGTATTTTCCTGGATTCATCTCATATAGAAATATCTAGGATAATTTTTGCGAAAATGATGTCTTTTGTTATTTATTAAAATTACTTTTGCAAAAAACTACCCTGCATTCGTATTTGATTCATAGTTAATTTATTTAAAGTCTAAAAATTCCAAAAAAATTGCAGTAGCTACAATACATTGCATTCCATATTCCGACCAAGTTTCATCATTTTTGGACCTAAGTTGACCATACTTCAAATTTAACCTTAAAATTTGGCTTGAATTGCATCACATTTTCTTTAAATTACATAAAAAATACCAAAAATATTCTCCTGAAAATCTAACATCGAAATCAACTCCAAATTAATCTAAGGAGAAAGCTACCATCATGAGTTCGACCTTGGGCTTGCGCAAGTAAAATAAAAATTTGCCGCTTGCATTTTATTCGACATAAATCTAAGTGGTTTTTGATAAGTCTCAATCTATCTGACTATAATGAATGACACATTTAATTCGACCATCAATCCGGTTGAATTAGGTAGGGTAGTTCGAGGCTCATTAATGATCAATGAGCAGAAATGGTGAAGGGCTCGAGGGCGAAGTGACATCGGAGCGGTAGGGACTCGTACTTATCATTATTATTCACTAATATTTTCTCTCTTGCTTAATCAAAATCAATAAGATTAATTAAAAATTAATACTAATTGCATTTTTGTGTATTGTAAATAATTGATCCTAATTAATATAACCCTATTATTGTGCTAATATTTTATTTATTTATTATTAAAAATCAAATAAAAAATAGTATAATATTGTAAATAAATATATAACATAAAATAAAATAAAAACCCAAAAAAATAAAAGAAAATGAAAGAAAATTATTTCTTATTGTTTTAATATATATTTAATTTTTATCTATGTACAAATGACCTCAGATCTCTTTTACTTCTACGTGAAAGTTGCAGATCTCATTGAGATCTCCAACTTTCATGTTTTTAAAATTTTCTAGTTTATCTCCTAATTATTTTATTTCTAATCATATTTGATTTTCCTATTTGTCTCAATTCTGATTGGGCCACATGGCATCATAGATACCTGCCACATGGCCTGGCCTTATCTTCTATTCTACGTTTAATACCAGCCATTGAATCAAAGGATCCAACGATACCTGCTTCGTTCCCAACCTCCAGCAATCCCCTTTCCTCTCTGCGAACTACCTCGAATCACCCGTCTTCACCCATTTTCGCAACCTCCACACACACTCTCTCCCCTTGAAACAACCACCAAGCCCTTCACCAAGCAACTGCTATTGACGCACTAACCTTAACAACTTTAAAACCTCAACCTATTCTTCGATCCATGGCGGTTAAAACCTCTAAAAACTACTTCGTAACTGCAATCCTCCGTCTTCAAATACTCCACCACTGCCTTGTGTGGTTGTCCACCATTACAAGGACCATGCCCTCTGTCTCTTCTCTGCTCCGTGATAGGGAGATGAAGGATCGACGATGCAAAGATGAATTTGGCCATGGTGTTGACCCATGGCGAAATGCCATGCTACAACGTCGATTCGGTGACTGTTGAAGCTTTCAGAGCCATCTGATCTTTTGAAGCGAAGACCATAGGCTCACATCGAGCCTCAGCCCAAGCTGATACCTTCACCCATGATAACATTCTTCAATGTACACATTAGGTTTCTTAGATTTTATTCCTCATTTCTTCAATTACTCCATCCATGTTTTAGATCTACTTTTGTCATATGACATGGTTCCGATCTTCACCGTGAATCTATGATTCACGTGCCTTTATGTTTCCAGTCCTATCACATCCAATACCTCATTCCAAGTCCTTCATCTGTAAAGGCAAAACGACCCCCTTATGAGCTTCACCTTCTTTAACAGCTACATCTCTTCACTCCACTCACAATCACATGCATGCACATCTATTGCTTCAGCTATTTGTTCTTCTAACACATGCATGTGTCAAGGCCTTCAATGGTCGGAATTCTTAAAGGGGCTCCGATTTGGAACTTTGTTCATGATGGGTCTTCATCGTCACCATCTTCGGCTACTCAAGGGCCTTCATCGACCATGCTTCACCTTCACGGACCCTCCTTGGACGATCACAGACATTCAGAAGAGCTTTAGGATGATGAAGGAGCAAAGGGGCTCTCGTTGGAGCTCCACTTTATCACTGTCACAAGTAGGAGGCAGTGAAGCATTGACCTTCAGATGCCCCTAGATTAGCCGGAATTGGGCACGATCTGGCTGTCTGATTTCATCCACGATGACGAGCATGATCCTACAATGTTGGTCATTCCAAAACTCTTACCGAAGAACTAGTCCTTATCGCATGGCTCGAGTCATGCAATACCTCCTGAGCCTCAGACCGTGCATGCCTCACATGTGCGATCTTGGGCGAATTTGAGCTGCATCCAGTCAATTTTGCTAATTTATAGAAATGCACTTCCATATGGGGTATTCAGTAAATTTCATTGTCGATTTTTGTTATTTACATTCTAGTCCCTCTAGGGACTTGTTCGTAATGTTGTGCTATGTTTTATGTATGTTTTTTTATCACATTTATGCTCCAAGACTAAATCATGAATAACTTGAGCATAGTTCATCTGATTAAGATGATTTTAGTGCCATTTTGTTTCTCACTTAATTATCCTTCATATGGCTATGCTTATTCTTTGATTTAACCATGATTATATGATAATTAATTAGAGAAGAAATAGATGCTTTTATTTATATTAAAATGAAACTTGGATTTGAATTCTTCGCTCAATTAGACCATGATCAAATAGATAACTGTTTAAGTACGATAAATCACTTTAGGGCATATTAATGTGTATACTTGCATGTGTAATTGTTTACATCATTCTATTTATTATGTTGATTTTTCCAACATGAATAAAATTGTTTTGAAAATACATTCTATCTTCACATTCATTTTGTGATGCATTTATTCTGCGTATTGTTTGTTTTGACCTAAATGATTTATTAATCATTTAGCCTAGATATTGAAACACATGAATAATTATATTATGGCCCGTGTCCCTGTACTCGATCATGTACATCTCATATTTATTCAAGCCGAGAACCTCATCATTGAGATTCTTCTCGGTTCTGCATGATTTGCTAAGTGCCCGTGCTACAACGGATACAAATTAATCTATGCATTTAGAGATTTATCCGTGGCCCGCTTGAGATATCTGATAATGTTCAGAAAGAAGATGGGACAATTGACTTTTCAACAATCCTCACATCCTGACAGGTCCACATAGGATGCTACATGACAAAATAAGACCTTTTCTCAAAAATAAATGAATTAAAATAAGTAAATGATTTTATTAAAATTTAGTTATAAAATAAAAAATTTTATTTTTTTATGTAGTATTTTAATATGATTTTTATTTATTTTTATGAGTTGATTTATAACAAGTTACTTTTTACAAGTGTATTTATAGGTATATTGGCCTATGTTTTGTATATTTTTTATTTTGTA
Organism: Ottelia alismoides; assembly: GCA_037367405.1. Classification (NCBI taxonomy): domain Eukaryota; kingdom Viridiplantae; phylum Streptophyta; class Magnoliopsida; order Alismatales; family Hydrocharitaceae; genus Ottelia; species Ottelia alismoides. The sequence goes on from JAZKJV010001396.1 coordinate 1,761,369, forward strand.
ATTTTTTATCTTATTTGTTTATTTTCATATTTTATATATTTATAATTATTTTTATGTACATAAATACATTTTTATTGTATTTTTCGGATGTATTTTATTTTTTAATAAATAAGGGTTTATATCATATATGTATAAGCATAGACTGTTTTATTTTTGTATTTTCTTTATGGTTTTATTCTATTCTAAATATGTACATATACTATAAAAAAATTTATAAAAATATAAAATTGTAAAAATATTAAAGTATAAATAAAATAAATATTTTATTTGAGTATATTACACAATAGGGGTCCAAAATCTAAAATTTGCGTCTTAACTACAATTTGGATGTAACCACCTTCATTAAATAGTTTTTTAAAAATTATATACAATTAAAGTGATTTTGATGCATTTTGGGCTTTTATGGAGGATATATGGGTCTAGAAAATTTGGGTTTTTGCTTTTTATTACGAGTATAAAATGCACATTGTATATTATTTTTGTATGAATTTAAATTTGTATTTTTTTAAATATTATTATCTACAACTTTCATGTACAAAGTTTCTTTATTTGAGGTGTGAATAATAAAGAATAAAATAGGTCCCAAAAATGAATTATGATGAATAAATAAATGGGGTTATAATTGTATAATTGACACTTATCTCCCCCTACTTTATTCTTTGTCGACGTAATCAATTCTTGACTTGGTATCAGGGTTTAGGGTCAAAAAATATCTTTGGTATTTTATTATTTTCTTTTCTTTATTCTTTAATTTTGACATTAAGAACCATATTTTATATATAATAAATAGAATCATTAATTATTATTAAGTTATAAAAAATAATGTTATTTATATGCATTTAGCTAGGGTTTTTAATGCCAAAATAATAGAATAAAGGTGATGAAATGGAGATTCATCATTTCTTTATTTCGTTTTCATCTTGATTCTCAAGAGAGTCATCATATAAGAATCATATCCTTAGCGATGGAATCTTTTAAGAATCTCAAGGTCATAAAGTAGGTATCCAATACCATCCTTTATTTTCCTAATGAAGGTGTACTCTTTAGTGCTAGATTCCAACTTACTTGTATCCGTAATATGATTTTGGATGAAGCAACCCTATATCCTCAAGTGTACAAAACTAGGCTAGGTTCCAAACCATAGCTTATGAGGGTTTTCAGATTTAGATTTGCATGGAATCTTATTAAGGATATATAGTAGTCTCTACTACATATATACCAGGAAAGTAAGAGGTAATTATGATAATATTCATCACTAATCAAATCATGTCACACATGATCTAATTGCATCTCCCTACAACTTTATTGAGTTTAGGTGTATTAGGAAGAGGGAGATATGATTGCTTATAAGATATTCCTTGAATTCATATAATAGGTACACACTACCTAGGTTAGATCAAATTTATTTCATCTTCCTCCAGACTTTGGTTCTAAACCAAAAAAATTAAATCTTTGAACATTTCAAATGTTTCTAAGGTGAAGGGAAGGAATCTCATATCACAAATAATCATCAAAAGATATCACATATCATTAATGTTTATTTTGATATAGATGATCCACATACATCAATATGTATGAGATATTGAATACCTTGACATCTTATACCATTCCCATAGAAGGGTGCATTAGACATTTTTACTTTGAATACAATATTTACAAGTATGTAAGATTTGAAATTTCAGACATTCTAAAGCTTCATATCTTACTATTCTATTGATCTCATCAATAGACATATGTCCAAGGCTTGACGCAAGATCATTGCCAAATAATATTCATCCTCCTATTGATCTTTTACGGTTCAATTTTCAGTATTAGAAATTTTAATGTACCATTCATTAATCTTATAATTTAGTAGAGTACTCTAGATATTAGAATACTATTTGAAGTATATGCATCATAACTCTTTATGATAGGTCTATTCTAGAATTCATGTTTATTTCCAACATTTAGAAATAAACAATGATTGTATTCTAATATCAAGGTCTTAGAGACATTGTCTAAGACTAAGGGCTCTCCCACAGAAAATATGAAGTTTATCTAATCCAATGGAGATTGTTACAACAACTGCATCAATATCCATATGGATGACTATTAAACCTTAAGATCAAAATTTCTAGTCTTCTAAAATATATGCACCCAATCGCAAGTGTTATTAGAAGAACGTGATACAATTTTTAGACTTTGATCTTATATAATAAGCAAGCCAATTTTAATGATTATTTGCAGATGTATAATATGTCGATGTACTACCCGAGTCCTTCTCTAAGGATCCTAGATAGTCTAGATAGTCACACTATCAATACATCATCTTGTTGTAGTATTGACATTCATCTAGTATTAGCATTCATCCAACTCTTTGGATGCCATACGTGTGGAAGTTATAGAAGTACAATCAACTCTTTGACTTTCCTTCTCACTTGGGTGATACCCATACTTCCACTACGCTTCCTTCATCTATAAACAACTATGGCTTAAGATAAGGGATGTCATATGTTGAACTCAAAAGACTTAAATATAAGGGTATTTTAACATTTATACATGCTTCATCCAATTCATACAATATGAATATTATGAAGTTTCATGAATGACTTGAGTATAGACGGTAGAATGATTACACTTATCGTATTGACATCCATCTTAACTCTTAAAGACTTTTGGTTTAGGCAGGTACTAAAAAATTTTGAGTACATCATCTCTTATTGAGCCACCATTCTGCATAATGCAGTGAACCATGTCATTCATGATTAAACATTGAGAGCACATATATATTCCAAAACAACTCCTTAGATTTTATAAGTATTTTCAATAATTACGATCATCATCAACATGACACTTCCAAAGCACATTCGATGAGAGATCAAGATTATAGAGACATGCAAATCCAAAGTTGGATATCCTATTATCTATTTAATTATTGTTCCTCATTACTATGAGGAAACTTGCATATTACAACCACATACATTATGTGTCCAACTGCAAGTACAATATCTTGATCATGAATCTAATTCTTGATAACTTAATAGTTATTATTGGGTATAATATTGAGTAGGTTTAATGTAGTTTATCTGAAATAAGACAATTTGCATAAATACATAATTAGTTTGATTTAGGACTTTTTTATATCAAAGTTGTCTTTCCTTTTCAACTTTGAAAGTTCATCGCCTTATTCACTTTCAAAGTAAGAGACCCCTACGTGAATATTTACCATTATATCTCAAGCAAGATATGTGTTCTCCTTTCTTATCTTTGTTATATCCAATAATATGAGAACCTGTAACTCGGATAAAAAGAAGCGAGAACTCATTTCGCCTTGCAAGTCTAACTTGTATTTTCCAATTCGGTCATTAACACTTGGTCCCACAACCCTAAGGTGATGTTGACACGTTGTTAATTGAACCAACCATCAACATGAATAGAACTTGCTATGCGCAATCCAATATCGCCCCAATAATACGAGGACTCGATATGGGGTCACTACGCATATGAACTTACTCTTTCGAGAAGAAAAGAGCTAGATCCATGTACATTTGTATGCAGGAACTATCACTTCGGACATGCATCTCATACAAACAATCAATGGCGATGGAACCTTTCGCCTTGATGGAAGATCATGGATGTCACTTATATGATCCTCCATATCATGTTCAAATTATAATTAATTATTGTGAATCATATTCACATAACCAGTTCTTCCAGGGGAATTACAACTGAATTCATAATAGAGTATTTATTTTTATTGGATCTAATTAATTTAACCATATTAAATCAATTATCAATCTAATCAATCAACCAACAAACAATCTTGATTATTACTTGAAGGATGGTATAATATCAAAATACATATTATTAAAATTTTAATAATTAGAAAAATACCTCATGATCATTTTAAACACTATCCTTTCCTTACCCGCTGTCATGGCCAGTGCACACAAGATGTGAGACAGATCGCTCAGTAAGCAACCTGCTACCCAATGATCCCCAACTAGACACCATATCTGCCTCAGGTCAGGATAATGTGATTTGATCATATTGTATTTGAGATGATATTCGGTCTGTCAACTGAAGTTATACCATATAATATTTATCAAAACCATTTTTATCAATATTATAAGGAGATTTTCTAAACAAATCCCCAGTCCTATTCAAGTATCAATGTTTGTTAGAATGTTCATTATAACCAAATCGATCAAGATCAATTATCTTATCATTTTGGTTATGGTCAGTAAAAAAATAATTATCATTTTTAAATATTTGAAAAATATTTAACAACTAATTATTCCATGAGATTAACCATTATTTTCATGAGTTAATTAATGACAATCACAAGATTCTTTTTCAAATTTGTTATGTTTCCAACAGTGATACATATTTAGTAAAACTAATAAATCTTAAGCAAATAAACTCCAAATCATGCAAACTAAATTTTCTTGCTTTGCCAATTTGATTTGGAACATAAGTGATAGACAAACATTTCTAGGTGTTTTGAAACTGTGGTTATCTCTTGATTATATTTTAAAAATCCATTCCCGTAATAGTGGTCACATGTCCACTAGAAAGATCATAACTTGAGCGAACAAATTCAAAAACACGTAAACTCTAATCCTACAATTTGCTAATAAGATGGGAACGTAATCCAAGCGATAAAATCACATTTTAAAGCTTAATCATGGCGAAAAAGTCAAATAAAATAGGGTTACGGGAACAAAATACGATGAAAATTCGCACAACCAAAATTGCCCATGTCATCTTTGGTTTATGGATCATATCCGAAACCTCCAACCTGGATTTGATACCACTTGAAGGTTATGGAAAAACCTTAAGCGCATCACAAAAGCATGGAGTTGGCATCATATGTGATCAGGAGTGACTAGTCGCACTAGTTGCTCAGGGTAGGGGTGTTTAAAAAAATTTAAAATGATGAAACCACATGATCCAAGATTATTTATCGGATTGTTTCATCTAAACCACATACATGTATTATGGTTATCTCTTGAAGTGTGGTTGTGCTCGAATGTCCAAACGAAGAGATCTCCTCGCAATCCAAGTTGACAATTCAAGCGGCGAATATCCTAATCTCATCTCACGATATCCGATATCTTCTTCACAAACGAGGCACACCGAAGGAGACAAAGATCCATGAGTAGTCGAAGCGACAACACTATGATGTAGTGACGATAATGACGACTCTCTCTAGGGCACTAGGGTGGATGATCGTAATGAGAGAGAGTAGACGTGCGGAGAGAGAGAGAGAGATAATTATGTCTCATCTTTTTATGTATATGTAAAAATAAAAGGCTAGGGATACCCTTCTATTTATACTATTTTGGATGTCCATGGATCACAATGTATGTGCTCACAAATTAATCAATATATTTCAATTTAAATCACACCAACAAAGATGGAATAAATGGGAAGAAGAGAGTACCTCCTTCCTTACATAGAGTGGACAACCACAACTTGACAAATCAAATTTGACCATCCACCATCCATGTTAGGAAGGTGCACTCCACATTCCGATTTCATGTAATCTCATATCTCACATTATATTACCCATATGCAACAACTTTTATTGCATAATTATTCATAAAAAATAATTCAAAATTATTTTGTGATAATTTTCAATCATGCCATTAACAAATTGTGAATCATATCCACACATCCAAAATAAAATGTAATTTGCTTTTATAATTACAAAATAAGATGTAATTTGCTTTTATAATTAATTGTCCAATGTGAATCCAATTCACATCAACTATTAATTCATAAACACAAATTACAATGATCTCTCTCTAACATATTATAAATCATATTTATAATATACACGAATAATGTGGATAATGTTATCCACATTATTCACATCCTTGATAATTAAATCACATTTAATCATCTTGGATGTCAATTCTCGTAAGCTCAAACAATATGAATCAAATTCACAATATTCATAATAATTAAATCACATTTAGTTATCCATTTTGCTCAATGCTCAGATACAATATCAACAATAGAATTATTCTTGAAGTCTTTCAAGAATGATATGCTTTCTCCACGAATAATTTGAGATAAAGACACGACGATTATAAGTTCCATATATAGTGACCTAGATATTGAGATCACATCTCAAATACAAATCTAAGGAACCTCCCATATATGTTTGATTAAATCAAGCCATAAATCTAATCTTCTCATTGCATCTAAATCGCATTCAGATCACTGTCCAACATTTGGACCAAGATTAGATTACTTCTCTAGTGAGAGGGGTCACTAAAATCCAGACCTATTTCATCACTCCCTCAAAATGGAAGCATCATGATTATACAATTGTTTATGATCACATCACCCTAAGGTATTCCTAGTACCTGTACATCCTACATACTGGAAGACCTAGAATAAGCCCGAAGATTTAGATCAATTTAGATCGTCTTCTTTAGGATTTTATCATTAAGTTTCTCATTTGATCATTAAGCATTGGTATCGATGATATACTTTCCAAAAAGCATATATCATACCTAGGTATTGATCAATGTTGTAGAAGTCGGCAGTCAGTACTCGGTTGGTAGGGTCACTAACTAAGGATTAATCGACAGTCGGGATAGTAAGCAGATCTGGTCGGGCATTAGTCGGGTTTGAATTTTTTTAATTATTTTAAATATATAAATCAAAATTTAATACATATACTCTCATTTATATTCATATTATTAGCAGTTGCATTATTTTTAAGAGCTTAATAGAAAGAGAAGAAAAAATAAAGCAATTTAAGAACAAAATGTTTGGTACACAGCACAAGCAAATGTTCAAAAATACATACAACGTGCCCAAAAAAATAATACAAGTAGAAAGTGAGACAAGTCAATCCACTCAATCCTCAATGTCATCATCCAAGTCCATCTCTTCTTCTTCGTCATCTTCATCTTCATCATCATCATCATCATCATCATCATCATCATCGTGATCGTCATTGTCGTCGTCATCATCATCATCATCATCATCTTCTTATTCTTCATCTTCGTCTTCATATTCATTTTCATCATCACCATATCGTTGTCATCATCATCTTTATCTTTATCTTCATCTTCATCTTCATCTTCATCTTCATCTTCATCATCATCTTCTTCTATATCCTCAAGATGTAACTCCTCCTTGTTCTTATTCATCTACGTAGCATTGGAGATTGAAGATGAAACTCCCCTACCATGTTCAACTCGTTGGCTCCTTCTTGGTTAATTCTCTTCGGCACCACTAGCATGTGCTATAACACCCCATGTCAATCCGGAACCTGGAAAAACCTCCCCGTCATAAGCATCGACACCTTCGGTCCATTCATCCATGTATGCACGATAATGCGATGAGAGAGGATATTTTTCTTTCTAAACTTGACGTTCCTGCAGGTTTGAATTGAAACACACGAACACAAGATCGTTCAACTTCCTCGTCTCCAATATGTTTCTCTTCTTGGTATGGATCTGAAGATCAAAACAAAAATTTTAAATTTATATCAATTACTATGTTATAGTTTACTATTAGTAATCAAATTTGGTGGGTGGAATGGAGTCATTACCGAGTCAAATTTACTCCAGTCAGCTCACATCCGGACAATGAAGACGTCAAGCTCAAGATCCTTATGGCCATGGATTTCAAATGAGGCGATGTCCTCCATGATTATACCACCAATTAGCTACTTAAATAGAGAACTCATCAATAAATATAATAAAAAAGGCTTGCCAAAGAGAGAATTGGACGGAGGATGAAATACCTGGATCATAATTGCCATCATTTGTCATCCTTTGTCTCACAATTAAAGGGTTGCCAAAATCAACATGACCAAGTTTGTATGAGGGAAGCTCGTCCCTGGTAATTGCATATTGTATATCCAAATTTGTATAAAATTTTTCCATGTACTCAAACCCTCTCCTCACCACAACATCTGGATCACCACGAGACTCGGTGTAGAAGAAAAACGAGTTCAAGTAATAAGCTGCTAGATGTAATGGAGTATCGAGCCTCCCTCTGGTATTAGAGGTAACATCATCCATAAAAAAATTGTAAGATGACTCCACGCTATTGAATGATGCAATTATCTCCCGTTTGGCATCTTCAAATCCTCCGTAGACAAAGCCCATGGATGGACGTCGATATGCATCAACCAGACACAATAAACAAATAATTGGAGTGAAAACTCATATGGCATGTGCGGTGTGGTTCCATAATGTAAGGCTGAATACAATGGAACTCGTTGCTTCTCCTTTCTTGGTTTTGTACCATTTGCAGTTTCTCCACTCTTCTGAAGAAAACATCAACTAAGCTCGTCTTTATTCTCATTTAGACTCTCAAGAGTGAGGAAAGTGATTGCAAATCTTGTTTGGCTGGGCCTTGCAATGTCCCTCTTGTTGGTGAACTTGTATATCAAGCTTAGAGGTTTAGTGTGAGAGTAGATGAACATCGTTAGCCTCTTCATCTTTGTGATTGCACTCCTCACCTTCGTCTCTGCTTATCTCCTCCAAAGCAAGATCAAGTGAGTGCACGGCACACAGAGTCCACCAAATCTGTGGATATTTGGTGAGCAACAATCTTGCTGCTGCTACATTGGCGGATGCATTATCAACCACAATCTGAACCACATTATCCACAATTACTTCATTAAGACACTGCTCCACCAGCTTGAAAATGTATTCCACAATGTGAGCCTTATCTGAGGCATCTATAGACTTCAAAAATGAAGTCCCCAATGTGCAAAACATAAAAATTGATGATGCTCCTTCCATGCATGACCGTCCACACATCAGTCATCAAAGAGCATCCTGTCGACTTCTACGTATCACAATGACATTGTAGGTTATCATGCATTTTATTCACCACATTCTTCAAAAGTGGACCACTAAACTCATACCTCGTGGGAGTCTTTAGTACAGGCTCATACTTCCCAATCGTCTCCACCATCTACATGAAGGGCTTCATCGTCAATGCATTAAAAGGAATCACCAATGTATATTGATGAATCTCGTATTCATCATGTTAAAATTGGTCAATTAGGTTTTGTTCCCCAAAATCCATATGCATTTAATCATTAATAGAGCACCATTAGCATACATACATTTGCAAATAATATTTGTATTTCATCATGCATAATTGCATAAAAAATCCATGTGTAAATTGGCATAAAAAGATGGTAACTTTTCATATTTTAATTAATTCATCCTAACTTCAATTAACCTGAAAACACTCCATTGTGTAGATAGTAATAACAAGAATAAATAAAAAAAATAAAAAATTACTAACTCAAATAAGTGTCGAATAATCCCAAAGTCTAATTTCACATCTGACGGTCTAAAATGCACATATATCCCTCATACAATGTCCAATTTTGATTTACTCACTTTTAAAGTAATCCAATTTCAAATACCTTCAAAATAAGACCAATTTCATAAAATTTGGAGCTCATATATGAAAGTTGGGTTTTGGACATCTTTTGCGCATTTTAACTTTTTGCTATTTTTTACTTGAGTTTTTATGTACATAATTAACCCTTTTAATTTTATTTCTTATTCATTTATGTTCTTTGATGAAAGTTTATTAAAGAGATTTTTACCCGGCAGACCCTATAATCTTTTTCAATTACCTCTACGATCTTTGAAATATCAATATTCCTCTCTCGACCCCAAGAACTTGCTCCGTCTTACCCTATAGACCCTGTCGTTACTTTGAGACTTTTTGAGCTACTAGCTTGGGTTTAAGTTGAGTTAATCTAATCCTAGCAAATCCAATGGAAGATTTTCTTCCACTCTCTCTACTTGAGTCTTCTCTCCCCCTCCTTCCTCTTCCACTCTCTCTCTCCTTCTTCATTCTTGTTGGACGAAGCCCTACTCCCGCATTCCTTCTTCACTCTTGCGCGTATAAAAGGGAGGTCGTCGTCACATACCCACGGTGGCCCTCCATCTTCGACACGTTGGGCACCACCAGCGATGGACGTACACCCAACACGGTGTTGCGGAAGCTCAGCACGGCCTTTGGATTGGGATCTGATATCGCGTACTTCCTAATCGCATCGTCGATTTTATCTCCGACAGCAAGCGCCGGGAGGAGGTGGCTATCGACAACTAGCTCCTCGCCTTTAATATGGCATTGGCGAGGGTCATCCCAACGCCACCGGCTACCCTCACCGTGCCCTTCTCGACTTTGGCATCGGTCCCTCGATCGCAGAGAACCACCTTCCCCTTAACCCAAGCTAGGTCCATGAATCGGGCAAACACAGGTTGCTGGAATTCACCCTTGATTTCCCTTCTTTCATGGTACCCAAAATAGACCAAAGGTGCCATCTTTCGACCCATTTCGCTTCCGCTATAGAGCGACACCCCGGTGTGCCTCTGCCCGTTACCAAGATCGACGTAGGCTGAGAAGTCCCAGTTCAGCGTTCCGACCCCAACGGTGGCGATCCATGGCACGGTGTTTGCAAGAGAACCAGCGCAGGGCAGGAGACGAAGATCCCCCTATATTTGGCGGCAAAGGTCCCCACGACAATGGTATCGCGAAAGTACGACGGGGATCCACCTCCGAGTGACAGCGAGAGGACGTCGACCCAGTCAGAAATGGCTCAGTCTAGACTGACAAGTATGTCCAACATCAGAAGGCCATCGCCGCCTTCATCTTCTCATCCCCCCCTCGCCGCCCCAAACCCCCACCCCTCGGCTCGAACATCAACTCCGAATCCCCACCAAACCCATCCATGTCCACCCCCAAACCTACTCTTTTCCACGTCTGTATTAGCACGCACGATGACCTATTTCGCTTTGGGAGGAGGAGGCGGGAGGTGGGGCGCAGCCCTACGACGATAGAAGAAAGTGAAGGGGCGACGCCCTCTTCATTTGCATGAGGAAGGAGATGAGGGAAGGGGAGGGATGAGTTGTTGATGTCAGCATCTGACATCTTTAGTAAATTTTTTAAACAAACAGGGTTATATGGACCTCATTTTAACGGGATACGGTTAACTTTAATGGGTAAATGGATGGGAGTTAACCACAGGGTTTGTGGAGTAAGGGTTAATCAGATTACGGGGTCGAGAGAAGAATATCGATGTTTCAAAGGTCATAGAGGTAATTGAAAAAGATTATAGGGTCTGCCGATTAGAAATCCCTTTATTAAATGACATAAAACTCTAAATCTATATCAAGATTGAAATAAAAGATATTGACTGTATCCGAGTGTCCGTTGTAAGTTATACAAAAGTCTCATATTTCGTACCTCTATTTTATTTCCTTATTTTCTTATTTATTAAAAATCCAAAAGACTAGTGTGTAATTAATTTTCTTGTATTTTAGCATATTTTTTCTATATTTTTATACTCTTTTAAAATCATAAAAAAATTACAAAACCCGGATCTCTATACACTTGAGGCCACCAAAAATACCACTTTGTACAGATGACCTCTTTTGTTCTCGGTTCCTTCATGAAAGTTGTAGGTCTTGTCGAGACAAACAACTTTTGCGAAAGAAAATTTTTCTATCCAAGGTCTCTTCCTATTTCTTTTCTATTTTTCTTCTTCTTTATTTTTTGAATTTTTGGGGATACGTGGCAGCCCCTAGGCATTCCACGTGTCACCCCCATTCTCTCTCCTATCGTATGGTCATGTTCCAAGCACGTGACCTTCTTCCCTCTTCCTCCAGCCGCTCTCACGCTGCCCCTCCCCATCTATTTTGCCACCGCTGCATGTAACCACCGCCGACGCATCTCCTCCGCCTCCTTGTAACGACCGCCATCCATGTTTCCTCTGGCCGTTACGTGGCTAGCCGTGCGTGCCACTACCGTTACCCTCTTCTCCTATAAATCTCTCGCCATCATCGATGTCCAGACCATTCGTCATCATCAGGACCTCCGAGTTGGAAACTGGGGACAACAGTCGCCTCCTCTGGCAGCAAAGCCCCATTCGGCAAGATCCCAGGAAACCATTCACGTGTTGCTGCATCTCCCTTCGAGTGCAGTTGATCTTTGAGGGATCTTTATCGTTCCTCTGAGATGAGAATCGTAGTGAGCATCGGCTCCTCCATTCCTTCCAAACGACATCATCTTCAACTCCACTGCTCATCCATCCTCCCATCGCTGTACGTAGCAGCACCTCCCAAGCTCCGACTTCATCTACTTGCACCAGCCTCTGACTCTGCCACTGACCGACCACCGCTTCGCTCATCACACTGCCCTCACGATGCCACCCTCCGCCCGACCAATCTCGGCTACCTCTTCACAATCGAGCATATTCGCAACCAACCGTAGATGAGTCCCACCTCCAATCCTCGTCGTGATGTGGACACCCACGTTGCACCCGCGCATCGCCATAAATCATTCGCCTTTGATTTCGACCTTCGTTGAACTATATCTACCGCGTAGGTCAAGCTTTGCCCCCATCTAGAGCAGACCATCGCCACTCCAGCGTCATCAGGCGAACTCGACACACACGACCCCCATTTTTATTTCTTCATTTTTTTGTTCATTTTCCCTTCAGGTGCTTGTCAGCCTGCCTTGACGTCCTGGCCGCCTAGCACCTCCAGTCGCCTACAGCTCCGCCTCGCACCTCTCCTCAGCTCCTTTGCCCTACGCCCTCGATAACAGGCAACCTTGCCTGCTGTGCCTCCCACTGCACGGAGCCAACCCGTGCCCCTTCAACAGCCACCGACCGCACGACGCCTTTGGGGCTCAAGCTACACACCTTCAGTAGGGCGCGACTCCCCGCAGCCGCCTGTCGCCACCTCACACACAGCCCCCACCGTCGTCAGCCTGCCTTGACATCCCGACCGCCTAACACCTCCAGCCGCCTCAAGCTCCTCGTCCCACGCCTAGCACCCCCTCACGTGAGGAGCATGTGGGGAGGGTGCAAATTGCATCTACCCCCTTCCCTCTCCAGCAATTGATGAAGACATCCCTGCCAACACACTGACATTAGCGTCATGTGCCTCGCACGTGACACATTGAAAAAATTGCGATCAGGGTCTCCAGAGTTTAAAAATTTGTAGAAGCACCCAGGTCAGGGGTATTTCACAGGAAGAATAAGTCCTCAAGGGACCTCTTTGAGATAAAAATAATTATTTTTATTACATTTTAGTATCTGAACTCCATTTTGTCATAACTTTTTCATAGGAACTCTGTTTTTAGCTTGTAATATGTCGATTCGAAGTCATTTTCATGCTCTTTCATATTACATATCTTGTGGACAAATATGAGGCTACTGATTGAGATTTATTAATTGAGGATCTATGTTGACAAATGCAGGCTCATTATTGATATTTTACGCTATATTTTCATTGATAAATTAACTTGTTTTGCAGGGATTCTATTGAGTGTTTAAATTGAATTAATCTTTCTCTAATTGTTGTGGATCATTATTCGAGGATTCGATATATGCGGGGGTTCATTTGAGCATATTGTTATCTATTCCTCCCGTAATTGTTTATAATACAAATTGAAGAATTAATTCTTGCAAGGGTGTGATCAAGAAGGATTTAATTTGAACTCTCATTATTTTACGTGGTTAAATTCTATTTAATTAAGGATTAAATTAGAAAGATGAAGGATATTAAAGATTTATCGATACAATCATTTTTCTTATCTCCGTAATTTGCAGGATTATTCTTAGAAATAATTGCCCTCTTCCCTGCATATGGAACTAATTTGACAAACATTTTTGGATTTAATATCTTTTGATCTATGATTTCACTTAGAGGATACTGATCAATATTTTATTGGATTAAAAATTCATAATTCACAGATCCAGTACTTCATTCTCTCTGTTTAATTTTCTTCATGTTGCATCTTTCACCATTGCATTGCATTTTATTCCAGTCTTTTTTTTCCGACATAGAAATTAACTTGTAATTATTTAACCATTTAAATTAATTTAAAACCTAGCAACTGAAAATCACTGTTCCCTGTGTTCGATCTTGGTAGACTTGCCAAGTATAAATACTCCACAACATTCAAAGATTGTGGTTTTTGCAGAACTGTTTTTCGCCTCCGATACTACAATTATAGATTATTAAAGAGGTAAAATTCGAGTTCATCAAATGGCGCTGTTGGTGAACAATGTATTTTTAGGGTTTTTAATTATTTTTTGTAATTAATTTTCTGAAACTAATTTTTGTGTCATTAATTTCTCTTTTTTGCATATCATTTTGCATTTCTCTCTCACGTTTGATAGTAACCGCAATTTCTCTCTTCGTAGACTAGTCAGAGCAAAATATTTTGGGATATAAATCAAGAATCTGTGAAGAAGACTGAATTTTATTTTTGTGTAAGGGGTTAGTTTATTTTAATTTTCTGCATTATTCTCAGGATCCCTCTCTCTGAACCCTTGTAATAATTCAGATTGAACTTCTCTATGGTTTGTCGGGTCTGTTTCAACCCTTTTTGTGTAGTTGGGACACGACTTGATTGGCGTAGGAATTAAGCACATATACGCTTGTTCATTTATCCTCGATTGTGCTCGTAATTTTTAGGCCACACTTCTTCACTAACTAGATGCACTGTAGATTATTAGACTTAGTCAAAAAATTTAATCAATTCTTTCCAGTTAATAGAACTATCTGCTTAGGGTGATTTCATCTGTGCATATCATTTAGTGTAATTAAATTTCTTGTATTGCATCCTGCATGAAGAATACAAGGAATCATTGTAAGTCTTCTTCTTAAGCATGCATCATTGATTTATGCTTGGATTAGCTTTTTCGATTCTCCCTCCTCAATTTTACAACTTAGGAATTAAATGAATTGGGACTGCTCGTTAGGCGTGGATTTCTGTGCTCACCTAACGCTTCAGTGATAACCTAAATCTAAAACTGGGACTGCTAATCAAGGCGACTGTAAATAAAATTGATATAAAACTAATCATTGTTTCTGGTGGAGAGAAACCCACTCATTGTTTGTAAGAATCAGATCGCACACTTAGTGTAGAGCCTGAAAATCGAAAATTTTTACTTAGACAACTGTTTTTAGAAACAATTATCTACTTCTCAGTGAGGGTTTTGGGTAGTCATTTTACGTTTTGACTTCCCTTAGCAGAGTGGGTGGTTTAGAGGACACTACGAAAGCTCCATCCTCAAGTAACATGGGTAGCCATCTAAACGGTCCGTACTTACACCTATACTGTCTGAAAATAGGTGTAACTCGTTGTATGAACTCGGGACAGTCTTTGTAAAATATTTTAGCACCTAACAGCTCTGCTTAATTTTCAAGATTTTTTGTCATTAAATTAAAATTGAAAAGATAAGCTGTCGAATCCTGACGTGCCTTCACAAGTGTCGAGTGGGTGAATCAACTGGTTTGATTTGTTGTTTTGTCTTGTGTCTGATTCGCTCCTTGTTTGGATCATGTTCTTCTTCTTCCATTCCACCATTTACTCCCGATCCACCTCGTTTATGAATTCTGAAGTCGGAACTTCGACCGACTTCACGACCTTGCCCAACTTCGCCAATTCTTCATACTTCTCACCTCCTACACGTTCTTACCACCCAATAGCCTCCCATAGCAATCTAGCATATGATCTACCCAAAAGTTTGCTAGCCAATATGACATATACCTTAAGCAAACTACTGCTGAGAATGATGATTGTCAACCTGCATGGGTCAAGATTACATCTATATACCTTCGACCCAAAGACTCTCAACTGATGACCAAATAGAGAGGCCTACACCTTATAATCACCCTAACTGGATCGAATCACATAGGCCCTCTTGCTCTCCACTCAATGAGCCCTCATACACAGAGAATGGGATTCAGGATCCAACTCCACCTTCCTATTGTTGGTGGATACCCGGTTATGAGGCTCAGACTATCTTAGCAAGAAACACATACTCAACTCAGAAATGTGAACCTGTGTCTAGGCATGCTGAGTATGGAACCTCAATCTCTCAGCAAAATTATTCCAACCAGACCAGTAATCTTCCCAACCAAACACTAGAGGATGAATACTCACAAATCAAAAGAAATGTGTAAGAATTGAGGAATGAATTCAAAAGGGCATTGGAAGCAGAAAAAATAGAATGCGCTAAACTTGGTATCAAGATTTATTCAAGTGGAGATGATCTCGAGGAAAGAAATGATAATGAGGCACCAACATCGCATGTACAACTGGAGTCACCACCACCACTGACCTCTGACCCCTTAGTAACCACATCATGTAAAATACAAAAAAATTGAAAAAAACAAAAAATTCAAAAAAAATTAGATAATTCTGAAATGGAAGCATTTTACAAGAGTCTGATCTTAGAGCTTCCATTGATCAAAGCCATAGAATATGTGCCCGATCTTAAGCAATTTGTGAAGAGTCGACTGAATACTAAAAAGATGGACAAGAAACAATCCAGGAATGATATCATATCATATCTATGTCTAGTTCTTTGGTGATGAATCGAAAAACCAAGAGCCGTAAAGTCAAGCGCTTGACTCGGATCACATGTGAAATTGAGGATACCTTATTTACTCATGTTTGGTTAGACGATAATTCTACATTAAACATCCTTCCCAAGTCTGTTTTTGACCAACTCAAACTCAGACAACTCAAAAAGACCAGGGTCGTCTCGCCTGACTGATCCACCAAAAGACCATAGGGGATCGTTTCACTCGTCGTAAACTTTCGAAGTGATAAACACAAAGTGGACTTTATTGTCCTTGACATCGAGCACCGTGGAGGATTTTTTGAGTCTCCTATCATTTTAGGAAAGCCATTCTTAGACTCTGCTAAGGCAATTTTAGATCGTGAGACTCAAGAAAACAAGTTTCCGAACTCAAACTACAATGAACAAACCCTCAATTATACGACTTGTTTTGAGGAAACCCGACTTGAAATCAACAGTTGTGATCAGGAGACAACCACATTACATGATCGTGCCTCTACCCAAAAAAACCAAACACAAACCCTAGGAGAGTCACCTGAGAAACCGACTGTTGGACAAACCTCGAATTCTAACCTTAATACAACTTTGAGGAATCAAGATTTTGGAGCTTATGCAGAGTTGGACCATATTTATGAGGAAGTCATGAGTATTTAAATGGTACAATTTTTGAGTTGGCAATAATTCACGAGATACTTGAACCATACAAGGAACTGACTCTCAAAACCTTTGATGTCACCAAAAGTCACGATTATCAGGAGGTACCATCAACATCCCCAGCCAACACGCACAAAACCACTAGGAACAATCTCCCTCACCCAAAGTAGCGTATAACCCTACAAGTATTGGTCGATTTTTACGGGGATTCATCTGATGAGGAACTCATACATGCCACGCTGGTTACTCAAGAAAGGGAGAAGAACTCCGTCCATCCTGCTCCCAATGCTTCTCAAAGAAACAAACCGACTAAGAAAGTCACCTTTGATCTTAGACACCAAGTGATTTCTGAAGAGTCCTCATTCGGTCCTGAAGTGGTTCATCAGAAAGTGCAATAAGTACAACTTTGATCCAAGGGCACTTACCTTTGATTGACAATAGTCGGAGATCCTCTGCGTATGACTACTATTCTCCCGAGGATGACTCTGATGATGGCTGGTCCTCTTCACCCGCCCCTCTTCACCACCCTCTAAATCTCCATATTATCTCCGCCACACTCCTGGAAGAAGGTCCGTCGCAAACCTCCTTGACCTTGTACATCCGTAAATTTATCTGGTTCCTTACTTGTAATTATCCTATCATACTTAGGCTGATCTGAGCCTATGTATGGGGGGACCGATATCATTGTGTATACATTACTTCTATTCTTTCCTCTCACCCTCGACTGCCTCATTTCATGCTTTTCTGTTGTGTTTAGTCCATTAAAAGTCTAAGTATAGGGGGACATGTGGACTTCTATTATTCTTGACTCAACTATATTTAGTACGAGCTATGTCTACATTTCACTTTGTACCATGAGGACATAGCACACGCTAAGTATAGGGGGCGTGTTTTAATATATTCTACCTACTGGTCTTGCTCTTCATCACTCATGGTCTTGCATTTGATCAATCATTTCATGCATTCTTTGGTTGATATATTCCTAACACTATCACATTCACTCGAGGCTTGCAGATTTTTGAGGATACTTGATTTTTATGATCTTGAGAGTCTGAGTTAACATGCCTTAGTCACTAGGGTTTT
This sequence comes from Ottelia alismoides, assembly GCA_037367405.1. Lineage (NCBI taxonomy): Eukaryota > Viridiplantae > Streptophyta > Magnoliopsida > Alismatales > Hydrocharitaceae > Ottelia > Ottelia alismoides. The sequence goes on from JAZKJV010001396.1 coordinate 1,779,475, forward strand.
TGAACTTAATAATCCACACTTCCCTAGTTTGAAAGATTTGAGCGCTATATTGCACTCTTCATCTCTACCCTCTAAATAATATGGTCATCACATCACTTTCTCAACTGCATGATTGATGGCATGAGTTGAGTTATCACTTGAGGAATTAGGACTGGAGGTTTAAGTCTGGATCCGATCTAATGATGCTCGAAGATGGGACAAAGTTAATGAAAGCTTCAAGAAACCTGAGTGTCAGCAAATCTTGGCCAGTATGTGAACAAGTTCATATGCCATCTCTTTGATATTTACCTATGTTTCATGGTGTGATGAAACTAAATAATTGTTGATCAGTATGCGTTAACTTTTGATAAAAGCAGTGGAGCTAGCCAAAAAGAAAAGAAAAGAAATGAATATATTCAAATAAAAGCTCTATCATTACAAAGTCAAATACAAATGAGCTTCCACCAATGGCGAGTGCTCCTAAATATTTTCAAAGTGTCCACTTGGACCAAGTGCTAATTAGGACGAAGGAGTCAGGTTGACACCAAAAAAGGGTTTTGCTTCGTATAGCGATACAAGTCTGGGTGTCGAAGGTATCTTAGATATTCGAAAAAGAGTTTTTATGTACATAATTAACCCTTTTAATTTTACTTATTCTTCGTTTATATTTTTTGATGAAATTTTTACTAAACGATGTAAAAATCCAAATCTATATCAAGACTGAAATCAAATAAACTCACTATGTCTGAGTGTCTGTTGTGAGTCTGTACAAAAGTCTCCTGTTTCGTACCTCTATTTTATTTTCTTATTTTCTTATCTATTAAAAATAAAAAAAAGATTGTGTAATTAATGTTTCTGTATTTTATCGTATTTTTCTACATTTTTATCCTCTTTTAAAATCACAAAAAATACAAAATCCCAGAAAACCGGATCTCTATACACTTGAGCCCACCAAAAATACCACTTTGTACAGATGACCTCTTTTTTTCACGATTCCTTCATCAAAGTTGTAGATTTCGTCAAGATGAACAACTTTTGTGAAGGAAATTTTTACAATCCGAGGTCTCCTCCTATTTCTTTTCTATTTTTCTTCTTCTTTATTTTTTGAAATTTTTTGGGGGATACGTGGCAGCCCCTGGGCATGCCACGTGTCACCCCTCATTCTCTCTCATGTTGCCTGGTCATGTTCCAAAGTGACCTTCTTCCCTCTTCCTCCAACTGCTCTCACGCTGCCCCTCCCCATCCGTTTCACCACTGCTGCATGTAACTACCGCCGACGCATCTCCTCCGCCTCCTTGTAACGGTCGTCATCCACGTTTCCTCTGGCCGTTACGAGGCTAGCCGCGCGCCACCGTCGTTACCCTCTTCTCCTATAAATCTCTCGCCATCATCGATGTCCAGACCATCCGCCATCATCAGGACCTCCAAGTTGGCAACTAGTGACAATAGCCGCCTCCTCCGGCAACGAAGCCCTATTCGGCGAGATCCACAGGAACCCATTCCTGTGCTACTGCATATCCCTTCGAGTGCAGTTGAGCTTTGAGGGATCTTCATCGTTCCTCTGAGGCAAGAATCATAGTGAGACTCGACTCCACCATTCCTTCCATACGACATCATCTTTAACTCCACCCGTCTTCCATCCTCCCATCGCTGCATACAACAGCACCTCCCAAGCTCCGACTTCATCTATCCGTACCAGCCCCTGGCTCTGCCACTGACCGACCACCGCTTCGCTCATCACACCGCCCTCACTATGCTGCCCTCCGCCTGACCAATCTCGACCGCCTCTTCACAACCGAGCATATCCGTAGCCAACCGCAGACGAGTCCCGCCTCCAGTCCTCGTCATGATGTGGATACCCCTGCTGCACCTGCGCATCACCATCTACCGTTCGCCTATGATTTCGACCTTCCTTGAACTCCATCTACGGCAGAGGTCAAGCTTTGCTCCCGTCTAGAGAAGACCATCACCACTCCAACATCCTCAGGCGCACTCGACGTACACAACCCTCATTTTTCTTTCTTCATTTTTTGTTCACTTCCCCTATAGGTGCTCGTCAACCCGCCTTGACGTCCCGACCGCCTAGCACGTCTAGTCGCCTGCAGCTCCATCTTGCACCCTTCCTCAGCTCCTTCACCCGACCGCCCTCGACAGCAGGCAACCCCACCTGTTGCGCCTCCCACTGCGGGGAGCTAGCCCACGCCCCTTCAGTAGCCACCAGCCGCCCAACACCTTCAGGGCTCGAGCTCCACCCCTTCAACAGGGTGTGACTCCTCGCGGTCGCCTGTCACCGCCTCACACACAACCTCCACCGCTGTCAGCCTGCCTTGACGTCCTGACCGCCAAACACCTCTAGCCGCCTCGAGCGCCTCGTCACACGCCTAGCACTCCCTCAAGTGAGGAGCCCGTGGGGAGGGTGAAAATTGCAGCTACCCCCTGCCTCTCCTGCAATTGACGAAGACATTCCTACCAACACACTAACACCAGCGTCACGTGCCTCACATGTGACACATTGGAAAAATTGTGATCAGGCCCTCCGGAGTTTAAAAATTTGCAGAAGCATCCGGTTAGGGGTATTTTACAAGAAGAATCCTCCACTTTTGGAAAGTTACAGATAAGTCCTCTAGGGACCTCTTTAAGATAAAAATAAATATTTTTATTATATTTTAGTCCCTGAACTCCATTTTGTCATAACTTTCTCATACGAACTCCATTTTGAGCATATAATATGTCGATTCGAAGCCATTTTCATGCTCTTTCATATTACATATCTTGTGGACAGATCTGAAACTACTAATTGAGATTTATTAAGTGAGGATCTATATTGACAAATATAGGCTTATCATTAAAATTTTGCGCTATATTTTCATAAAGAAATTAACTATTTGTTTTACAGGGATTCTATTGAGGGTTTAAGTTGAATTAATCTTACTCTAATTGTTGTGGATCATTATTCAAGGATTTGATATATGCAGGGGCTCATTTGAGGATATTGTTATCTATTCCACTTGTAATTGTTTATAATACAAATTGAGGAATTAATTCTTGCAAGGGTGTGATCAATAAGATTTAATTTGATCTCTCATTATTTCACGTAATTAAATTACATTTAATTAAGGATTAAATTAGAGAGATGATGGATATTAAAAATTTATTGATACAATCATTTTCTTATCTCCGTAATTTGCAAGATTATTTATAGAAATAATTGCCCTCTTCCCTGCATTTGGAATTAATTTGACAAACATTTTTGGATTTGATATCTTTTGATCAGTTATTTTACTTAGAGGGTACTGATCAATATTTATTGTATTAAAAATTCATAATTCACAAATCCAGTACTTCATTCTCTATGTTTAATTTTCTTTACATTGCATCTTTCACCATTGCAATGCGTTTTATTTTCAGTCTATTTTTTCCGATACAAAAATTAACCTAGTAATTATTTAATTATTTAAATTAATTAAAAACCTCGCAACTAAAAATCATTGTTCCCTATGTTCGACCTTGGTAGACTCGCCAAGTATAAATGCTCTACAACATTCAAAGATTGTGGTTTTTGCTGAATCGTTTTTTGCCTCCTATACTACAATTATCGATTATTAAAGAGGCGAAATTCGAGTTCATCAAATATGCCCAGTTGGCTATATACAGGGTGACCCTATCACAATGACCCTTGGAGAATGCATCTTTTATGGTTATCTAACATGATTACCCTTTCTGTGCGACATTCTGCTTCAAGGAGTCGGATACTTGTGACCTCTTCATCGATCCCGCATCTCCAGTGATATTGATTTCCTCTATCATCTCCTGAACATAAGTAGCTTTCTAGCTTATCTTCCCGGCAACATCATCAAGGTATGCAATCATCTTCTTCTTTGTCTCTTCATCCACCTTGGGACATGCAACCACGTTGCCTCTACGTTGTGGTAGATGTTGCTTGAACATGTACACACCTTCCTTGACAACCTTCTTGCACAATCTACATGTAACTATATTCGGATCCACACGGTTCGAAAGATAACCCTATTGCCATGCAAGATCAGTTGATCCTGACGACATGTAAAAAGATGAGTCTCTACTAGAAGCGACATTCACTGGAGGTGTATCCATCTACACAACCATAAACTCACAAGTTACTAATCAACAAACACAAAGCTAACCACACTTACAAGATACTAATCAACAAACTCGCAAGTTAGCCAATCAACGAACGTAAAGATAAATAAACTCACAAATTGAAGTTACTAATCGATAAATAAAATCACTAGTTGAAGTTACAAATTAACTAAAACAAAACTAATCAATAATGACAAAAAGTAAATAACCTAAGCTACCTAACCATCATACAAATCAATAAGATGTATCTAAGTTAACGAATATTTAAGGGGTAATAAGACAACAAAGACAATGTTATATAAGACACCCTACATGACTTGGCTTCATCATGAAAAATTAAAATTTTACTCTTAAAATAGACTAACAAACTAACTAACATGTAAATTAGAAGAAATAAATATAAGCAATAGCATCTGACATCAAGCATTAAATCAAGCAAGCAAAAACAAAAAAATATAAAAAAACCTAATCGAACCAAATCGTCAGAGATCGAGAGCAGAGCAAGGAGGAAGGGGTGGCAGAGGACCAACGACGCAAAGGAGGGGGCGATGGTGCGATGGAGACGACGTCGATGTAGTTTCGAAGGGATGACAACACGACAATGGAAGATGGATGAAGTCTGGTGTCGTGCACGTAGGGGGGTCGGGGTTGAGTAGGAATGGTGGGGTTACTGTTAGATAATAACCCCTAAATCCTTATAAACCGGGTTATCAGGTTTTTCCAAGGGAAAAATCGGCTAACTACTCGGCCTACTAGGCCGACTAAGCACTTGATTAATCGAGTCCCACCGACTACTGGTCGACTTGTTCTATTCAAGTCAGGTACCCACCGACTAGACTAGTCAGGCTGACTAGTTGGCAGACTTTACAACACTAGTATTGATCATATACTTTTCAAAAGCATATATTAAATATAGAATTTCAGTCAGGCTTCCAAAGAGAGAGGACCGTACACGGAATTTTATCCCAATATCTCATGATTGAGCTCATGTCTTCTTGTTCAGTAATGAACCTGTATAATCCCTTTGAGAGATCGCATTACTCATATGCCCTTGTATACATACAAGCTCGTCAGTGTATAGACCTTGATTAGACCATCAACCTATAGGTCTGTCAAATGTACATACTCAGACATTTACCAATACATATGTCTTTGGTCAGAGGATGCATGCCTATATCGTGACAATATACACCATAAGACTTGGTTATCTCAATCTCGCTAAGTCAACTCTTTGACCTAACTTATCTGACACTTCTGAATCTCTATTCCTATGCAGAGGACCTACATCAATAGGTCCGTTAGATATCATCAAAAAGAGTAAGGATTATCATCTCATACTCAGGCTGGAGATCATCTCTTAATAATCATTTGACAGTGCTTGATAATTCCGTCAGCTAACTCTTTAGATATTCATCCAAGCACCAACCTCTATGATTCAACAATTGATCAACAATTGTATGATCATTAAGATGACAATGGTAAATAACCATAATTTTACTAAGAGACCTATTATGCAAAATAATTATTCTTCATTTTAGATCAGGATATGATATCTGCAATAATATTTATTGCATAATGGCTCGTCGTAGGCTTGCATGTCCAACAAAAATCTCACTTTGCTTTTTGTTAAACTGTTTTATTTTGGTCCTCTTAGTTGTTGTTGTGATTGATATGCCATGTATGGCTTTCCATTTGCTTCTTTGATCTACCAGATCCAATCAATTTTTGGTTTGGCTTATGGGTAATATATTTCTTGATTGGTTGATTAGATGGATTTTTTCTGAACATGGCCAAAGTGCCTGTTATGATGTTTATATCACCCCATTTCTCCTAATGTCTTCCTTGATGGGAGAAGATCTACGTAGCCTTGAAACTTTTACTTTGGTTGTTCTCATGTTCCAACTAGTTGGAATATGGATTTTGATGCTTCAAAGTTTAGAATTTGTTACTGAGCATCCCAATTGGGCTGCTATGATAATTTATCCTCATGAGAGTTGCATATTTGCTACTCTATAATGGCTTGGATCATGATGGTCGAAATTTTGACTCATGTGATTCTTGATGTTATTTTATAATGGTCATCTTGGTAGCCTCTTTGATGGGAGATGTTATGGGGGCTTACGATGATCATATTGGATTTTGATGGCAAAATTTTATGGGTGACTTGTGATGATAAAACCCCACTTTGATTATTGTTAAGCTATTCCATTTTGCTCATGTGAATTGCTCTGTGATTGATATCCCTTACATGACTTTTCTTTGATGCTTTGTTTCATCAGATCCACCCAATTTTCGATTTGACTTCTGTGAAATATTCTTCTTGATTGGTGATTAGATGGACTTTTTTTTCTAAGCATGACCTAAGTGCCTCTTATGATGTTTATTTCACCCCACTTCTCTCAGATGCATCCCTTGATGGGAGAAGATCTTCGGAGCCTTGAAACTTTGATTTGGTTGTTCCCATGTTCCTTGCTAGTTGGAATTTGGATCTTGATGTTTCAAAGTTTGGAGTTGTGACCAGAAATTTGGATTTTGATGCAATTTGAGCTTAAATTATGTACAAAAATCATGTGGATATAAGGTAAGGGCATTAGCATTGACCACGACACTGGAGTCCTTGGTTGCAGAGAAGGTTTTCATAGCAGACTTAATAAACGTGATGGAATTTCTAGAAGATTTCTTCGTTGAGAAGATGGAGGAAATCCAACGACAGTTACGGGAGAGGCAGAGACTGATGGCGTAAATGATAGATGGATCAACTTCGATGCATGAGATTGTCGACGTGCCAGTGTGTGACAAGCATGTAATAATATAATCAACAATGTACATTGAACTTTATCTTCGTAGATTTTTGATTTTTAATTATCGGGTGGAAGATTGGATGGATGTAAGTGACGATTATATGTTAGCAATTTATGATATATACGAGCTCATATATTCTAATAACAACCAACAACAGTAACTAACTTTCAATACTTATTCCTTCATTCCTAATAGCCAACTAAATATAGAATATAACTTATTCCAGCTTATTCTCCTTATTCATATATTCCATCCGAATGGAGAATAGACTCATATTCTCCTTATTCCTCATCCTTATTCATGTTTATTCCCGAACCGAACGTCCTCTTAGTGGATACTATTAGTTATTCCTATTCTTATGGTGTAAAACACAATAGTATCAAGAGTGATGAGGTTGAACATACATGTTCTTAATGGACGTCATAGCTCAAATTGGATAGTGTATTTCAAACATATACTTGATGATGATCCACCTAAATGGGTGTGGAGGTGATGCCATTTTCTATAAGATTTTTGGGCAAAATCTCTAGAGCACTCATCAAAATATAAGTAGACGTATGGACGAAACATGTAAACCCGTATGAGAAACAAAGATTAGAAAAATGCAATGCTAGATATGAGTCAATGGTTTCAAAATAAAGGATTGGCTCATAGGTATTGTAAATCGACCAACTTTTAAGAACTATATTCATACTCTTTATGCCTTTGTTCATAGTTGATAAGACACCAAGTCTTATGCATTGTGTTTTCTAAGTTCATTCAATGGTCGTTTTTAAGTTTTTTCTCCCACTCAACGATTACTTATTTTTGTTTCTTTTTTTGAATTGAGGGGGGTGGAAGACTAGTTCAAATATTAAAATACTAATGTATTTGAAATAGTGAGATTGTTTATATTTTATTTCAAATACATTATATTTGTAATATTTTTTTACAACCTTCGAAACTTATGTCGATTACCAATCTCCTTATAGTCATTAGGCTAGAATTGAAAGTTATCATTACACTCTGTGTGGTATTTACATGTAGAGCATGTAACTCCATTCTTTATTCTTTTAATATTTAATTGATTCAATTGAACCTTACATTTTCTATATTGGGAGAAGTAAATACATCTTGTCTTTAAGCATTACTATTATCATAATAATATCATAAATATAATATATACTTGAAACTTTTGTGTACAGTTGCATGCATGTTGCACATTACACATTTTACATCTTTTATTTATTCAATTTGTTGATGAATATTATTTCCATTAGATCTGCATTACTTACCATATAATACTTATGCTATTAAACTATTTATTGTGATACTCATTCCAACATGTAGTAGACATTAATATATTTAATTATGTGTTGGACTTGATGTACGTTCATGTATATTTTAAATGTTAATTTTCGATGACGTGTAAAGCTCTAATGTATCTATACAAAGGGGTCTATAGTATTTGTTTTGGACACAACAAGCAATAATTCTACCATCTCCATTCTTTTTAAGCAAGTCAATTTGAAGAAACAATCATTATTACTCAATCGATCTTGACGTTGACGTGTACATCCGCTGAAATTTCATCGTTGTATCTTGGAGAGTAGTCACACCAATACCTCTGATGTTGGTGATGCAGCATAGAGGTCGGAGGAGGAGGAGGGATTATGGCAGAAATTGGATTTCGGCTATCACCCAATGTATAGATCACCTTCAAATTGAGATCCCATTCTCGATTCGATTGATACACCTCGTGGTGATTCCCGTGACCCATATCTCCTGTGACATGAAAATTCATCCAGAATTAATTTTATAGACTCGGATTCCTGATTAAGAATGTGAAAGAACAATGCAAAAGTCAAAACTGAGTTTTTCTAATCAGTCAAGAATTCGTGAATCGATTTTCCATCAAAATCTACGAACACTCCATTTGAGTATTAACTCTTATAAAACAAAGAACAAGATTCCCCTTTTTCTGTTTATTGGTACGCATGATCTCTTATTAAGATCTTGTCTTCCTTGTTTAGATCCCAGCTAAGCTGCAGTTGCCTTCCACCCTCCCGGAGTGTCTCCGAAGGAGGAAGGGAGAGGAAGAAGAAGAAGAAGGGAGAGGAGAAGGGAGGAGAGAGAGTGGAGGAAGATCTACCATTAGATTTTAGTTAGATTTGATTAACTCGACATTAACTCAGGCAAATTAATTCAAGATTTGTCAAATTGAGGGCAGAGGTTGTGGTGTTAAATAAAGCAAGTTTGTGGGGTTTAGATGATAATTATGAAGTATACGAGGTCAAGAAGGTAAGCTACAAAGTTTTTATGTTTCGTGGTGTAAAAATCCCCTTTTGAATGTAGGATTTAATATAACGTATATTTTTCTTTTCTTGTTTGGGATATTTTTTGTACCGATATGTGGAGGGTATTTTGTATTGAATTTATGTAATTATATTTTTTATTTAAATTGAAGAATTTTCTTATGATTTTTTATTTTTTGTACCAATTTCAGATTACAGTGTTATCAAGTTGATGAGTCACAATATGAAAATTTGGGAACGTCTAATTGAACGAAGGTTGAGGCAAGTTTCCAAAGTAAAGGAAAATCGATTCAGATTCATGCCAGGTCGCTCAACTATTGAAGCCAACCACTTTTTGAGGAGAATGATGGAGATTTATAGAGCTAAAAGGAAGAACCTTCATATTATTATTATTGATTTAGAGAAGGCTTATGATTCTTTCTCACGGGAGATACTATGGAGAGTTTTGAAGAAAAAAAACAAATACTTCATAAAAGATATGTAAGATAGGGCTTCATCTTGTGTAAGGATACAATATGGGAAGATTAACTACTTCGACACCAACATTGGTCTAAATCAAGGTTCAACTTTGAGTTCATTCTTTTCTACTTCGATTATAGATGAGTTGAGAGATCAGAATCAAGATGAGATACCTTGGTATATGTTATTCGATGATGATATTATACTGATTGATGAGACTAGAGATATAATATGAGAAGCTTGAGATCTGGAGACCAAAGGATTTCGTATAAGTAGGGCTAAAACTGAATATATGGAGTGCACTTTTGATAGAAGCAATGGCGAATGAATCGAGGTTAAGAATGGTGATGATAACATTTAAAAGAAAGAATCTTTTAGATAATTGGGATCTATTTTGCAACATAATGGGGAAATTGATGGAGATGTTACAAATATAATAAATGCAGGTTGACTAAAGTAGAGGGGAACCTATACTTTTCTTTGTGATAAGAAAATTGATTTGAAAATCAAAAGAAAATTTTACAATGCAGCTGTGAGGCATGCTATGCTCTATGGATCTGATTGTTGGCATGTGAACTATAGACATGTGTAGAGAATGGCCGCAACAGAAATGAAAATGCTAAGGTGGATGTGTGGACACAAATACACGTACGCACGCACACGCAAAGATTGGATTCAGAATGATGCCATCAGAAGGAAAGTAGGTGTAACTCCGATCGAGGATAAGATGCGAGAAAATTGCTTAAGGTGATTTGGCCATATACAAAGGAGGTCAACTGATGCATTGACGAGGAGATGCAAGTTTTGGGATGTTGATCCGGTTAAGAGAGGGAGATGAAGGCCCAAGAAGTACTTGAATGAGACTATATGAATGGATCTTAGTTTTTTAGATCTAAGCTCGAAAATGACCCAAGATAGATCTGGATCGAGGCGGAGAATCCATGTAGCCGACCCTATTTAGTGTGAGAAAGGCTTTATTGTTTTTGTAGGATTAATTAACAAAATCAATGTTTATGGTATTTTTTTCAAAGGTTATTCTGACAATATTAACTTTATAATATTGGGATTACTAATTTTTATTTGATTGTTGCATGCAATTTCAATTGAAAATAGGATGATCGAATGTATGTTTTATATAGATTAGATTTTATGGATGTATCTCTGGCCATATTACATTTGAGTGGAAACGGAGTGGAGAGCATTCTAGTAATGCTAGCCCTAACGTAATGGGATAGTCCATATGCACTTATGTGGTCTAAAGCCTCTAATATTCCTAACTCTTCTAAATTAAGGAGTCCATTCCAATATTTTATGTTGAATCTGGTAAACAAACAAAATAAATGATCTTTCAGGAAATGTGAAACAAGAGTTTTCCCCTCGCATTTCGGACACTTTGGCTTTTTCGTTACTTCATAATCTAGCGTGTGCCATGTCCCGTTCACCCAGGCAGGCGATTGAGTTTACCTATAATTTCTCTTGCGAATTAATCCTAGTCGACTTCCAAGTTTGTTCCTTTTGAATATTGAACATCATAACCACGAAATAGGAACAAAATGACAAAAGCTTCTATGTGAACTACTAGGAAGATCATAGTGGAGAAATTGAGACCTAAGAAAATAAGTAACCCAAAAATCACTCACTTAGCTCCTTCCATGCGTCTACACCTTCCAACCCCATGAACCAGCTTGCCTTCGTTACTTAAAAGACATGAACGTTCTCGTGGATAACGTATTGACATCCCTTCTCGTGGAGTTGTGAATGTTCTCGTGGATAATGTGTTGGCATCCCTTCTCGTGGAGTTGATGGAACTAACAAGTCATACATTAAGATACGAAGACTTAGATACTTCATGGTAAATACACTAAATGAAATAAGTTTGAGAAGTCGTAAGATGAAGAGAAAAAATGATAGAGCAAGTTTAATTGATAGCACAAACCGAAAGGGCACACAAAGGATGAGTGCTCGAAGCTCCAAAACAAGGAGAAAGAGCATAAGAAATCGAGAAAGAAGGTTCGACAGTAGAAGCAAGTTATCGAGAAATAAAATGCAAAGATGTAGGTTATGTTCTGATGGTAAGTATACCACATAGATCTAAGAATCCTCGTATTCTCAATTTGAGGTGCTCCTACAATGTCACATCCAATCATTAGCAGTCCATGTCATATAGATCGATGGATGGATGATTTGTTATTATGGGTAATGATTCGTGCAACATATGTCTATAGAGTTGGAGAGTATTCAAGTGAAGATGCATAATGAGGCAATGGTCGCCTTAACATATGTTCACCATGTTTTAGATTCACCGAACAACCTGATATACTTTGGTATCCTAGAAGAGAGAGGGTGTGAATATACTACAAAAGGCAATATTTAAAGTTTCCAAATATAGGCATTTTGTTATGTATGTTATGAGAGCAAGAAATCTTATGGCATGTAAATACCAGTACATATGACATTGCAGCATCTCTGGTTGCGACATTTAAGTGAGACAAGCGTGAGTACCCTCGTCAATTATTTGAATCAGAAGAAGGAGAAAGTATAGCAAGTGATGATGAAGAATGCATGTCAAACAGACAAGGACAAAGGCCGATGAAGCCACCTGTTAGATATGTGTATTTAGCATTTGCATATGTACTATCCGTTACAAAGGAAATCCGTGACGTAGGAGAACTAAGCAAATTTTTTGAAGTTGTTCCATCATTGTACTTGCAAATTGGTTTATAGCGATAAATGAGAAGATAGAATCTCTTCGTAAAAATAAATTAGAATGGACTCTTGTTCCTCCACCCCAAGGACAAAAGGTGATTGATTTCAAATGAATTTAGAAAAAGAAAGATGACATCTCTAGAGTTATCGATGTGAGATATAGTGTAAGAGTAGTTGTCAAAGTCTTTAAGCGGATGGAGGGTATTGATTACAATTATATCTTCTCAACTATATATATAATTACACCTTCTATACATGTTCTGGTAGTAATTGTTGTTGTAAATGACTTACAGTTGGAGCATGTAGATGTGAAAATAACATTCCCAGTTTAGTTGGCTTTGTCGATACTGACTATGCAGGTGATTGTGACAAGGGAAGATCCATGACATGCTATGCATTTACTATTAACATATGTACATTTTCGTGGAACTTTGCAGCACATCGTGACCCTATCTACTACAAAAACAAAATACATGGTGACAATCAAAGGAATCAATGAAGCAATTTAATTGATAGGATTGTTTAACATGAATAATCGAATACTTACTTTCTGAAATCAGTTAAAGGGAGAGGGCTCGATGAATTAAATTGACTCGCTTGTCCTGCTTGCTTATGCATTGATCATTGCATTCATTTCTTTGTCATTTAAAATTCATATAAAATGTTTTATTCATTTTATCCTCACACATTGCATAATATTTTTTCTTGCATTAAAATAATTGTTAGAATTCATGCATCATATTTTTGTTTAATTTCATCTCTTATTCGAAAATCCACAAAAATTTGCAAAAAACCAAAATCATAAAATTTCTCCTTTGGAAGCCTATTATTTTGAGTTCTTTGAAAATTGATCTTAGACCCTCATATTACTTTCCTGAATTCAACCTTGGGACTTGCCCTAGTAAAATAAGCAATTGACAACATTAAAGATTAATTTCATATTAATTTGGTGTGGTCATTTTTTATCGCATGCTCTCTATCACCTACTACAACTAACGTTAGTTTCATCCAATTAAGAGTGGTGGGGAGTACATCATCATCTATGCATTTACTATTGACAGATGTACATTTTATGAAAGTAACTTTGCAGCACATCCTGATTCTAGCTACTACAAAAACAGAATGCATGGCAACAATCAAAGGAATCAAGGAAGTAATTTGGTTGACATGATTATTTAACAAGGTCAATCCTGATGAAAGGATCATTTTCATTTATTGTGATAGTCGGAATGTTATACATTTGACAAAACATCATATGCACCATGAAAACACAAAGCACATCGATCTTTGTTGTCACTTTGTTAGAGAAGCAGTCACAGATAACAACATTCAGGTGAAATTCACTACAACAGACAACCATGCATATATGATGACCGATACTTTATAAACAAAGATATGTGACTACTTCTCTAACGAAGTGGCAACAAAGATCGATGTGCTCACAACCATTCATACCTACCTTATAAACAAAGATGTCAAAAAAGTAATTAAACTTCATCAATAAGAGAGAGCATTTATGATGATAATTATGAATACAGATATATAGACAGAATGAGCAATGATTGCGTAGGATAAGATTAGGAGCAACGTCTATCTGTCTACCGTATCTGCATTGAGAAGCAACTTCATCTTAATGGGACCCATAATTCCTTCAATGGCGGCTGAAGATTAAAACGCACATGACGACGATGGCATAACCCCAAGAATCTCACAATAATCTATACATACCAATAGGCACACCCCACGTCAGAATTCTTCTTTACATATTTTTTTGCCAAGCCATAACCAAATCTTTATTTAATAAAGTGTGCGATTCCAACTTCCTATCACACTCTTTTTGTCACAGGCATTGGAGAAGAAGATGTTCAATATCATACTTCGTGGCATACAGAGGATAAATGATCTATTCATCTGGTGTTCCCTTCCTTCTGTAAACCCATGTCATTGGCATATTTCTTCCAAGCAGCCTCATGTCAGAGAGGGCGGAGGAGGGGTGTGACTGGCAGGAGGAGGAGAGAAGCCGACGCGACAGGTATTCGTGCTTCTCTAGCATGAAGGTGACATCGATCGAGATTTTAATATATCACAATTAAACTTCTAAAGTTTAGTTTTGAGTTAGTCAAATCCGTCCAAACCCACAACCCAAATTATTATGCTCAATTTTATGTGACTAGGTCATGTGGGTCATTTTTTAAATCTAAATCGAATACCATTTATATTATATTGACCAAACAATTCAAACTGATCGAATACTACCCCTAGTCAGGGAGTTACTGAGCCTCTTTTTAGGGTAAATTATAGAAAGGGCATCGATTATGTATATATTTCCAATCAGAGGCTTCCGTTTTCAAATATATCAAAAGGGGTCCTGATCTTTTATAAAATTCAGGCTAATCTTCAACGACCTTTATTACCGACCTTAAAATCTAAACTTTAGAGTTCAAGCCCTTCTTTGTTACATTTGAAAAGTGAGACTCCTAATTGAGGATTGACGTATAGTTGGAGCACTTTTTTGTAATTTATCTTCTTTGGTTTCATTGAGGATAAAAAATCAGGCGAGATACGCGTGGTAGACCATCCACAAAAATAGTACGATCGAATAACATTGTTAAGAAAAGAAAATGAGAGACCACAACATCCATGTGCATATGATTTTCGACTGTTGTTGAGTCCAACTTCAATTCACGATGAAACCAATTTTCGCACCAGTAAAGGAGCCTTTTCCAAAATAGAGGAACTCAACGAGCTGTGTCGTAAGAAGGCAAAGTTGTGGAGTTGAAGTTCCTTCCGGCAAGAAGCTAATAAAAGGAGAACAACTCCAAACAATGACAACTATCATGTCGGGAGAGGGTAATCAAGAAAGGAGAAGACACCTATTAGGTTTTTCTAATTTCACTAAATTTACCAACTAATTCGAACATATGCAATGAAGTAGGTGTGTCTATCGAGTTGAACGAGTCGAGTCGAACCCAATTCATATGCAAACTCGATAACAAAACTCAGACTCGGGCTCAATAACCTTGGAGCCCTGGAATCTTGACTTGAACTCGAACTCATTATGTTCGAGTTGGCTTATGAGTCGCTTAATGAGCTTTTTGTAGCACGTTGAGTTTATATTCCGTGTCTATCAACTTTCTTTGAAGAAGCTATTGAACTCATTAGTAATATCATTAAAAAATGATTTAAGTTGTTTGATAGTATGTATGAGTGTATCTATTTATGTGCATCCGATAAGAATTATAAAAATACGACATGTAATACAAATATAATATTAAAAAGTAAAGAAAGGTACCATAATCTAGTATGATTCCCACCATTATCATAGACTTTTGAAAGGTATTACTTGGTCATCTATTTGAACAAGGAAATGAACCAAGGATGGATATCAACATATGACATAAGTCCAAACCTTTTTTCGATGTTGCACCATTTCCTACTTATTTTCATTATTTATACATCATGTATGTACATATCAAATGGAAAATGTATAGAAACTAATCAAAATTTTTTAACATTGAGTCGAGTTCGCAAGTTGAGCACACATCAACTCGAACCGGTTCGATAACCCTAACGAGTCACTTATCCGACTTGAACTCGGACTCAATAACCTTTCAAGCTTGGCTCATGAGTACTTGTCGAGTTGTGTCCAAGTCGAACTATCGAGCCCAAGCTTTCCTGACATGCATACAATGTAGAGAGGATAATGTTCATGCAGTAATCAATATTTAAAAATAATAAATATTATGGCATGTTATTAATTATATAGCGATGGTAATATTCTTTTATTTTATTTACCAAACAAATGCATATCAAATAACGATCTTAGAGTAAGAAGAGAAGTTTTTTCTCAAGCAATCCCCTTACCCCCCATTCTTCAATAATCAGAAAGTTACTTTTCAAGTCTGAATATGTTCATTTGAAATATGGGTATAAAAAATGTTGAAATCAGGGGACTTACAAAATAACTTATATTATATTATATTACATTATATTATATGGAGGTCTGGTCCATCTTGAGTTCAGGAAGGCCGCTACTTTCTTTGTAAAAAAGCACTAGCACTTTAGTAGAATATGTATAAACAGTTTGTCAAATAATATGCAGTTTTGATGTTTGTATTTTACATTATGCAGTTTGTATTTTATAATTTGTAGTTTTATATTTATAATATACAATTATAATACAAAGTGTATACTTATTCTACTAAAGCTCTAATGTTTTTTTACAAAAAAAGGGACGAGTTTACAGAACTCAGAAAAGACACATCCTATTGGAAGGGCTCCCTATATTATATTATATTATATTATATTATATTATATTATATTATATTATATTATATTATATATATCCTCCATGTCAATCCTCTCCCTTCCTGCCACAGATAAAGTAGAAGTGGTGAAAGTCCGGGCAGTCCGAAATCTAAGGATTCTATTGTACCCTAATGCCATATAGAATGAATTATTTTGTACAATCTTCCCGCCCTCAATGCAATGATCGCCCCTTTCGTGAGGCTCGATGAAATATTCACTCTATTTGATTTGTGAAGAATTACCCAAATACATAGTCGCTTTATAATATATTTGCCTGAAACCTTGATTGAAAGAGAAATTTGCAGAAGGCGAAGAAGAAGCTCCTTCCCGAGGGGGCGAGCCATCAGTGAGATACCACTCTTAACTATAAGCTTTAGATAAGCCATTGGATATAGAAGATGCTTATGCTATTATGAACATGCAATATATATAAATATGAGTAAAGCCCTACGTGGTTGCATATTCTTAGTCTATCAACGAATGTATGTTGAGGTCATGACAGATCTCATATGTGGGCATGCATGTATGACATCTACTGCTACGTGTAACACTTTTTTGAGGAGTCTCAAACATAATTTTACCACCGACTTACGATGCAAGTCTTTTTGAATCGTTCTTTCCTCTGCATGCATGCTAAGAAGTTGCCAAATCTTCGTATAAAGTAACATTTTTACAAGGAAAAACCATTTCAAAATTTTCAATAAATTTAAAGCTAGAGTTTCAATCGCGTTCTTTGCATCCTTCTTACGTCTCTTGCAGCCTTAGTGTTTTTGAGTCGCAAATGTAATATGATCATTTCAGGAGCCGTTAAGCATCAAAACTAAATACATCGCATTAGAACGGAGCACAAAAAAAGATTATTGTGTTGCGTAACAAAATCCTTTTTTTCTATTGTTGGGATTTCAAGTCAAATAAAATGGATTTTGATTGTTTACGTTCTTAATTATCAACATAAATAGTCTGGTGGTAGTGCAGTGCACCTACCGCTCAAAACACCGTGATTCAAATCTCCCCTTGTGGGGTTGCGTTAGATAGTCGATATCCAGCGTAAAAATAGTTGAATCTTTCAATACAGATTTGAGCAAGAATCTATGTAGCTGCTCATAGTGGGAGAAGACTTCATTTTTGTGTTCTTAATTATCAAGAATGTTCACATATTTATTGTAAGAAATTTTCGCACAGTTAAATCATCAGAAGACAACTTTTTCCTAACAATAATCAGACACAAGTTTCACAGAGTATGCATTTAAGTAAGAAAAGTATTAGTATACTCGAGAGTCTCCTCCTTTCGTACTTTAAATTTATCGTTGGTTACATTGAAATAGGAGACAAGCGTGGTTATGTTTAAGGTCTTACCATGGCAAGTTTGAAATTTAAATACATAAACATTTTAAACAATGCATGCCAAGTTTGGAATTTAATTACATAGATACTTAAACTATGCTTTTAGCATCAGAAATATAATAAACTATCATGTTCATAATGGACCTAAAGATTGATTGTGTACTATAGAAATGACTTATAGTAGAGTCCACATGTCAGATACGCAACTTGTAAAATTATGACAAGAAATATGTTTGACATGCCAATTTTAGGAGATATATGATTACCTTAAAATAAATGAGCATGTGAAATAGGCTACTTGCGATTTGTGATACTCGACAACCATCTAGCAGATTGACTGGTTGAAAATGCCATCATGTCATGTGGAGGCACTGAGGGAGGATATGCAATGGATGTGTTATGATAACATGCATCATAAGCCATTGGTGTAGAAAACTAAGTGCTTATAGACCTGTAGATTTGAGCAATTGGGTAAAAACCCAAGCATTTCGCTGAAAAATAAAAATAAAAACAAAATTTATAATATTACCACCACTTGTTACTTCTCTTTTCTCTATCAGTCGATCCCTCCCACGTTTTCTGAAAATCCAACATGCATTAGTGAGCCATCACAGAGTCTGGTTTCAACTAGCTAGTGATCATTTTTATTTCATTTTTAGGTAGTTTGGTTGCTCTTTTTTATTATTTCTTTTTCAACTCGATGTACATGTTTAGGGCAGTCTATTATATATGCAATACAAAATTTTATTTTCCATATGGAAATTTATTAATGCATTCGTTATATCATATTCTGTTACATCGAAGTTATGAATGTTAGCTATTATTATTGAATAGAAGTATTGTTGAGTAACCAATTGGGAGGAGACGATGATCAGATTATGAGGTCATCATAGAAAAGGGGGTCTCATTAAGGCTTGACTATGGTCAGGACAAGTGAACTGACCCTGATTATGGTATTACTAAGTCCAAAGGCATTTTTTGTCATTTTTTGGCACTTTAGGATGGAATTAGGCAGGTTTTTAATGTGTCTATAGAGTTATCACTAGCTCAATTCAGGTTAATGTTAATTATATAGGTTTTTGAGCATTTTTAGGTATTAGTTAAGTTAGTAAGCTAGGTTAGACCTTAGATCAGTTAAGCTAAATAGGACTAGTTCTAAGTGGGATTAGGTTTCTATTTAGGTTAGTGTCTAACAGGCTGGTGTTAAGGGCTAGGGTTTTGGCTGGCTTGAGCTCCTAATCAGACAAATACTTCAGCTAGTTCTTCGAAGGCTAGATTCGAAATGGGGATCAATGAGATAGAGGAGCTAAGATTTTGATTTTGGTTTAGGATTTTGCATCAATGTGTGGGTCAAGCTAATTGGTCGAGGTTCGTAATGAAGGTCAAGGTTTTAGTCTAGATGTAGGCCTCAGATTAGGATTTCCATGGTAAACGTAATCATATTGAGTGTGTGGATTCTAATAGCTCACATATTAGATTGACTTCTGTTTTTTAAATTTTATTTTCGCATTACTTCAAGATTATTGTCTCCCAGAGATGCTCATGCATTGAAGTCTTAATGCATGCAAGTTAATGCATGCAAGTTAATGTTAGATGTTATCGATTTAAGATTATTGACATGATAAATCAGATATTCATCTAGCAATGGAAATCCCTTTGTCATATCTATTACTTTCCCGTAAAGAGAATAAATACTATTTAAAAGGTATAATATAATTTGGGCCAGGGGATCAAGCATATAAAATAGAAAGAAATCTAATCAATTTCCAAAATAACATAAAACACATAGGAATAATATGTTGACTATCAATGCCATCTTATTCATATTCCAATAACATAAAACTAAGGGATTTCTTAGTCGACCCTACTTAATGTGGGAAAACATTTTGTTGTTGTTGCACTTCTGAGTTTTCCATTAACACTTACGCCCCTACCCTTTTTTGCAATTACACTTATATCCGTATATTCTTACAAAATTCACAATAGTTCCCTTCTCTAAGTGTTATATAGGAGCATACATGTTCTGAAAGGGCACAACGGTAAATTTATAAGAACATAAGGACATAAATGTAATCGCAAAAAAGATAACGACACAACTGTTATTGAAACAACATATTGTTGAGATATTAATTATTTTTAGCAGGATTATATTCTTTATACCACTTTATGTAATTTACCCCATAGGGTTTTCTCCTATATGAGAGAACCTTTGGGGTCCTAAATAATGCAAGTAATTATTTCATCATCATGGTATCGGAGTCACCCTAACCCTAACCATCCTAATCCGCACCCCCCAACCCCAAACCAGTCGCCCCAGGGCCTCGCGTCTCCAGGCACCAAGCACACTGGTGCCTCGGGCTTTTCCCACCGCCCTGCAGGCGTCTTGCACCCTCCAGGGGCCTTGCGTTCCAACGCCCTCCAGGGCCCTCTGCATCTTCGCCTTCCGCGATCTAAGCACTCCAGGTGCCACATGCCTCCCCGCCAGCACAACATGCTCTCATTGCCTATCCTTCTCCGCGCCTAGGTGATGAACGTCAAATTTGCCTCTTTAATATTGATGAATTGTCGTAGTATAGGAGGCAAATTCGATTCAGCAAAAACCACAGTCCTTTGAATGCTGTGGAGTATTTATACTTGGCAAGTCTACCAAGGTCGAATGCAAGGACACAAATACCTAATTTATTTATCGAATTTTGATTCATAACGCTCATGCGTGAATTATTTCAAGTTCAGACCTGCAAGATGCACTATGCTGATTACAATGCAATGCCATGATGAATACTTATGCAATTTAAAGAAGGATGCATGATTGAAATGCAAAAGAAATTACATACAGACAAAAGTTTACAACGATACCCTGAAAATATGAGCAATATAATAGAAAACGAAATCAGAGTCATTTTAATCCTAACATTAAAAATAGTCATCAAATCAGAGCACTGACAAAGAGAGCATGGTCATCATCCATCACAAAAATTCACTTCATTTAAAATGATGTCGGATGAGAAAATTAAAAATGTTATGATGTAGATGAGAAAACAAGGATCAAAACGACATTAAAATCGTGCAATTTGGAACTACGATGCTCAAGTTATGAAGAAAACAATGTAGGGACATAATTGTAATAAAAATGCAAGAAATAAAAAGATAATTATTACATTTAGGTCCCTGGAGGGACCTAAATGTAAATACCAAAAATCGCATGGGGTCCTCTGCAAATTCTCCATGCACGCAGGCGCCTTTTTGCAAATTCAAGAAAGTTGGAGGGCCTCCCTGTAAAATACCCAGGCACGCACGTGAGGCACGTGCCTGAGGACCATTTTGCAATTATGTGAAAGCTCGGGTCCTTCGTGCAATTTACCCAGGCCCTCACGTACATCGCACGTGAGGGGCCTAGGCTCGGGAGGCAGTTGTGGCTCGGGACACGTGGCGTCGTCTGGAGACTCAGGTCGAGGGTCGGTGGGACCGAGGCTAGTTGGTCGGTTTGAGGCTCGGCATGCCCACGTGGGCCACGTGTCATCATCCTAGAGGCCCGATCCCGAAGATCGGACGGCACCTGTAGCGTCATCTCCGCCGCGAGCCACCGGAGGAGGCGGGGGTCCGGTGTACCCGATGGAGCTCCACCGCACGTCGCGGACTCGCTTGAAGGTCTGATGAGGTAGCAAAGCTCGTGGCGAAGCTCGTGGAGATCAGGCGGAGCTCCGGCGAAGTCTAGAATGGAGAGATGGAGACAGGTGATCGGCATGAAAGCTCGAGGCCGGCGAGGTGGTTTCAACTCCAGCCATTGACGAAATTTGTACCTGAAAGTGTTAGCTTATAGCCGAAGCGTGCTAGTGCGTGAATGAGAGTGGAGTGGGAGGTGAGTGGAGGCTGTGGCATGAAGGGAGGTGGTGGCCATGGTCTTCGTCTCCGGTGAAAGTGGAGAAGAAGGGAGTCGTAGCGGGGGAGGTCCTGAAGAAGAGGAGGGTGGTCGGCGAAGGTGACTGATGGATGGAGAAAGTGCGGGGGTGGTTGGGCGAAGGTGAAGCTGATCATGGGAGGCAGGAAAATTTTGAGAAAACACAAGAAAAAAGAAGGGAAAGGAATACCTCGTCGGGGAGGGGGACCCGGTGGAGGAGGGGCTTGGGCTGAGCGCCTTGGAGGCGCTCCGGTCGTCGCACGACTCGCTCAGCCTGTTGTGAGGTGCTCGGCGGCGCGCAACGGCAGCCGCAACGTGGCTGGAAACCGCGGATCACACCGGAGGGTGGCGACCATCGTCGCCTCGACAAACCCGCCCTCCACTGTCACCAGAGGGCAGAGGAAGTTAGGAGGCACCCTCGTGAAGTGGTGGATAGGTCTGATGTACGGCGGAGGAGGCGATTTTATAGGAAAAGGTGGGGGGGGGGTTGGTTACGAGGTGGTGGGGTGTGCTTGAATGACTGATTGATGGCGGGTGAGTAATGGAGGAGGAAGGCTGGAGGTTACGCGAAGAAGATGGAGGTAATGGCTACAAGGGGTGGCCATTAGGAGAGGGAGAAGGTGGCTGGAGCGACGGATAAAAATGGAAGGGGGCGGTGGGTTGGCGAGATGAAACGGCTGGGGGGAGGGGGGTTACGAAGGAGGAAGACGATGGGCGAGCTGTTGGATCATGCGATCCAACGGCTAGGATGTGAGCTCAGGTGGAGGGCCATGATCAGATCCAAGGATTTGATCGAACGACAGGTGGAAAGGCATGAAGGAGTGGCCGAGAATGGATGATGGAAGAGATCCAACGGTGTGCAAGGATAGGATGACGTGTATGCGTGAGGAGCGTAGGATAAGAAGCGATCGAGCGGTTGAGATTGAGGGGCGACGTGGATGAATGGGAGGCGCTGGATGAGAGGAGATCGGAGGGCTGTGATTTAGGCGCGATGTAGTGGTCGAGATTTGATCCGGAAGTCGGATCTGAGGGCTGGGAGCGAGGCGAGGTTGGAGGGCGGAGATGGAGTGGATCCGACGGCCCAGGAAGGCGTCAGGTGGCAAGAGAAGAGGCAGGCCATGTGGCGGCTCTAAAGAGCGTCACGTGGCCCAATCAGAAAATTCAGAGAATAAATACAAAGATAAATACAGAATAAATAGTTAGAGGCAAAATTAGGAAAAAGTCAAAACATGAAAGTTGCTCGTCTCGACGAGATCTACAACTTTCATGTTGGGCAAAAAGCCAAAGAGGTTATTTATACAAAAAGTATTTTTTGGGGGGTATTTTTAAGGGGATAAAAACATCGGCTTTTTGTTTTTGAGATATTTTTGTATTTTTTTAGTCTTTTAAAAGGTCAGTGAATTATAGACAATTACTCAGCCTAATTTTTAGGGGTTTTTGATGATAAAAATAAATACAAGAAAAATAAGAGAAATTAAATACAAATAATTAAGAGTTAATTATACACAATATGATACAAGATAAAAATAAAGAATTAAAGGAGATTTTTATTGGATTGGTTAAGCTAGGGGTTTAATTTGTGGCTTTTAGCGTGATGAATACGAGATTCATCACTAGGCAGGCCCCGGTCGCTGTGCGTCCAGGCCCCTGCGCGTACTACGCATCCAGGACGTACGTTTCCTACGTCCTGACACCCTAAGCCGCGAGTCCACTCTTCCACGAACAGTTTTGCATCGAAGAACGTGACTTTGGGCATCTAAGTTACGTTTTTTCCGGCAAGCGACAAAACATTAGTAAGGATGGTTGTATGAATCTACACATACAACCAATCCTTTCTATGATTCTGTAGACTCGTTTTCATTAGTCTACACCCCAGTTGAATTCCGTTATTTAGCTATTATATAATAATGTCATATAACAAAGGTGACATCTTCTCGTCTGGAGCCTTCAAGGGCCCAGCCCCCATCGTTAAGATGGATGGAACCAATTATGAGCTATGTTCCATGCAGTTTCTCACCCTCATGCAGTGCAACAACAACGAGCACATCCTGACAAATCCAGAGCCAACGGATAAGACTGGGGCAAATGCTTCTTGGAAGCAAGATGATGCATATGCACGTGTTTGGCTTTGTGGAACTATTAGCACAGAGATTGCCAATGATATTCTAACTCAGCCCACTGCCAAGGCAATGTGGGATACTTTGGCATCTACATATGCACATGCGAAGAATGAAGCCAAGATTCTTCAATTACAGTTTGATATCTACAATACCAAGCTTTGCATGCTTACTACTCTTCATTGCGTGGCATGTTTGAAAAACTTCATAGCTACATGCCATTACAACGTCTTTTGAGCAACAGAAGACGTATAGAAACTCCATGATGGTTGGAATTTTCATGGCTGGACTTGATACAGAATATGATGTTGCACGTACTCATCTTCTTACTGGAGCAACCATTCCCCCTATAGAGGAGGCCTCTAGCCGCCTTAGTTGGCTCATCATTCCTTCAGTAGCCACATCCTCGCACACATCAACGATGGTCGCTTCTTGCGGTCGAGGCGGGGCGATCCAGTCCAGAGGACACACACCTCGAGGAAGAGGCGACGGGCACCAACGTGGTCCCTGCACCTACTGCTGCAAGCTGGACATGTAGAAAATACATGCTATCAGAAGCATGGATATCCGATTTCTGGTCGAGCCGCAGAACAGATTGTGTCTTCAGAGACTTTAGCTCCACGAGCCGATCCTCGTCTGGATGATATTGTCTCTAGTATTCGAAAGATCATGACTCCTACTACCGACAATACCACTACAGATACCGCTACAACAACCAGAGCCTCTTCGAGCTCCTCAGGTATTACTTATGCTTTTACTGGTAGTACGAATACAGATATGACAGAATGGATTATGGATTCTAGTGCTTCTCACCACTTGTGTGGAGACAGAACGCGGTTGAGGCCGTACAAGGCTATACCATCTAGCAGATGGGTTGTCATTGGCGAACACTTACCTGTTACAGGATCGGGGGAGGTGCATTTGACACCATCAATGCGCCTGAAGAATGTTTTATATGTTCCTGCTTTTCAGATGAATTTACTTTCTATTAGTCAGATTACTGTGGATACGCATTGTCGTGTCATCTTTGACCCCTCGTCTCTTGTGTTTCAGGATATACCCACGAGTAGGGTGATTGGATGTGGCCGTGAGCAGTGGGAACTCTACAGACTAGTCCAATCTCCTCATGCTAGTGTTTCTAACGTACCTGCTGGACCGGTCTCTCCTTATCTGTGGCACCTTAGGTTTGGACATCTTCCTTTGCAGAAGCTATGTCATGTTCTCCCTCAGATCTCTACGAGATCCTCCTTTCAATGTGAGGCATGTCAACTTGGGAAGCATCATCGTTCCTCGTATCCATCTCGTCAGAGTCGGAGCAGTTCTCAGTTATTTTAGCTCCTTCATTTAGACATTTGGGGTCCCAGTCATGTTCCTAATCACCAGGGACACCAGTTTTATCTCGTAGCTATCGATGAATTTTCTAGACTTTCCTGGTTTTCTTATTAAATCTGAGGCTAGATCCGTTATCAAGTATTTTATTCATGAATTAAAGAATATTTTTTCTGCCAATATCAAGTATCTCCGTTCCGATAATGCCTTGGAATTCTGTACCTTACAATTTTATGAGTTTCTTAGATCCCATGGCATTGTTCACCAGACTTCATATGCTTACACTTCCCAACAGAATGGTGTTGCCGAGCGCAAACATTGTCATTTACTTGATATAACCACAACATTATTAATATAAAGTCGTGCTCCTCATGCTTATTGGGGTGATGTTGTCCTTACTGCTTGCTTTTTGGTAAATCGTATGCCCTCATCCATGTTGGGAGAGAAGATTCTTTTCTTGATTGCGTTTCCCGAGAAGGATCTTTTTTGGATCCATTGCCTTCGTTCATAATGTCTCCCCATGACGTGATAAGCTCTCTCCTAGAGCTATCAAGTGTGTATTTGTAGGCTACTCTCGTACCCAAAAGGGGTATCATTGCTTTGATCCTCTAAGACAAAAATATTTTTGTTAGTGCTGACGTTACATTCTTTGAGTCAGTCATACATTTCTCTCCTACAAGTGATAGACTTGCTCCATCCGACTCTGATGATGAGATATACATGCCACCACCTCCTACAGTTAGTCCTTCACCCACTCCTCTTCTACCACCTCCGCCACCTCCTCCTTTGGTTCAGTTTTTGCCTCATGATTTTCCTCGCAGGTCTCTGTTTGCCATGCTCACAAGCCTTGCCCATCATCCAACACACCTCAGGTATGTAATGAGCATAATGTTTCTACTGATGGCACTACTGAGTTGACTGTGCAACAGGATGAGCAGGTGCCTTCTCAAGAGGGAAATTTGCAGGCACCGGATGTGGCAGATGACCTTGACGTACCAATTGCTCTACGAAAATAGAAACGGGCATGTGCTACTTACCCTCTTGCAACCCTGGTCTCTTTGAGCAGGTTATCAGAGGATTTCAGGAGATTTACTTTGGCACTTTCAGCAGTACAGATACCACAGACATATTAGGGAGCTCTCAAAGATAGCCATTGGAGGATAGCCATGGAGGAGATGGTTGCGTTACAGTCACATGGTACGTGGAGTCTTGTTTCTACTCTTATTGATAAGTCGGTTGTGGGATGCAAATGTGTGTTCACTGTAAAAACACCGAGCGGATGGAAGTGTGGATCGCTATAAGGCGAGACTTGTGGCGCGAGGGTTCACCCAAATATATGGGGTAGACTATCAGGATACTTTTTCTCCAGTTGCCAGACATTCTACTCTACTTATTCTCCTTGTTGTTGTCGTGACACGAGATTGGCCCATTTACCAGCTTGATGTGAAGAATGCATTTCTCTATGGTGATCTACAAGAGGAGGTCTACATGCAGCAGCCCACCTGGGTTTGCTGCTGAGGGGGAGTGTCAGAAGGTTTGCAGATTACACAAGGCTATTTATAGCCTCAAGCAAAGTCCAAAAGCATGGTTCCAAAAGCTCTCAGACTTGATAGAGAAGAAGGGGTTTATGAGATCAACTGCTGATCACTCCTTGTTCGTACAGAAGACCCAGAGAGGTACTACAATCATTCTTGTTTATGTTGATGATATTATTATTACAGGAGATAACGAGCAGGGCATTCAGAGTACCAAGGACTTCCTAGGTCAGGAGTTTGTGACCAAGGATCTTGGACAAATACGTTACTTCCTCGGACTGGAGTTTGCCAGGAAACAACGGGGTCTTGTAATGACCCAGAGGAAGTATGTTACGGATCTTCTGTCACAGACTGGCATGACAGATTGCAGACCTGCCACTACTCTGCTTGACCCAAGCATGAAGTTCTATAATAATGATATTGAGGAAGTCGACAAGAGGAGGTATAAAGAGCTTGTTAGCAAGCTACTATATGTAATTATTACCGAGCCTGACATATCATTTAACGTAAGCAAAGTAAGTCAGTTTATGGAGCAGCCCAGACAGGCACATATGGATGCAGTCCATATAATTCTGAGATACTTAAAGACCTCACATGGTACTAGACTTCTTTTCAGCAGAGGCACATCTCTCTCAGTGATAGCATGTGCAGATGCAGATTATGTTGGGTGTCTGAAGGATAGAAATTGTACATCTGGATTTGTTGTGTTCATAGGGAGTTCTCTTGTTCCATGGAAGAGTAAGAAGCAGACTGTGGTTGCCAGGTCGAGTGTTCAGTCGGAATACATGGTCATGGCACAAGCCGGTACTGAGACGATGTGGGTCAGATCTGTTCTTACTGACCTGACTATAGAAGAATATCTTTTACTATGCACCTTCAATGTGATAATCAAGTTGCACTCTTCATTGCAAATAATCCAGCGTTTCGTGAGAGGATAAAGCACATAGAAGTAGATTGTCATTACAGTCGTGACATGATACAAAAGGGTATCATCACTACCAATCATGTCAGCTCAGGAGACCAGACATCAAATGTATTTACAAAGGCTCTAACAAGAGGACCTTATCAAAGATGTTGTTCCAGGCTGAGTCTTCTTGATATCTACGCTCCAGCTTGAGAGGAGTGCTGAGATATTAACTATTTTTAGTAGTATTATATTCTTTATACCACTTTATGTAATTTACCTCATAGGTTTTTATCCTATATAAGACTCATAAGAGAACCTTCGGGGTCCTAAATAATGCATGTAGTTATTTCATCATCACATATTTTTTTTCTTAAGAAGATTTCAAATGTGAGATCAACTGCTTGTGGAACTTTAAAAATAATATGTATTTTATCAGAATTTAAATACATGGAGTTTTTGACACATGCTCTTGTGCAATGAGCAAGGGAACATGGTGGTGATACTCCAAGCAACTACTAGCCATATGCATTCAGAAACCTAATTCTCCGTAAGCAAATTCTGGGTATGCGAATTTCCAGTGCAAACCAGTAACCTCAACTGCCTCATATTTGCTCTTGGGGTCATTGGGTAATTGCATTGGTTGGATTAGGAATACATTACATATGCATAAAGCTTTTGTTTTTCAGAGTCTAGTCTGAGGGAAGAGGAACATGGATAGATGAAGCCCCATTGGATTCCTTAGTGAAAAAATGGGCAAGCTTATCATATTCGTAGAGATGCATTTAAATGATTAAAACTACAGAAGCAGGCCCTGTTTTGAAGTATCAAATTCATTCACCCAATCTTCTAGCAACAGAGACAGACATTCATCCTGATCTTGGCCATCATTTAGGACACTCACATTGTCCAATATTTTAATGAAACATATAAACATTATTTAAGACCATTCAAATTGGGAGATGCATGTATTAGCTAATGATGTGAACCACCAACAATAAAGTTTATTATGTATGAAGCTGGCATGAAAGGACGGATTAAGGGTTATATTAAAATGCATAACTAGCCAGGCTGGAGCTGCATTTGGAATCTTCTGTACCTATGGGCATTAGAGAAAATGACCCCTATTCCAATTTGGAGATTCTCTACATCTTGCACTCTTACATGAATTTCCCACTGGGCTAATAACCAAGTTCCACAACTTAAAAGATATAAATCGAGGACTAACTTGTACAATGGAAAGTTTATTGATTTCGAAAATACAAGATGCATTTCAGAGACAATTCATTTAAAAGGAAAAAAATGAAAGGGATATATACAACCTTTGAGGATCCTGCAGGTTCGTGACCATGGCAAGATAGACAGTCCAACAACATGCACAGTAGTGTGTCATATCCTCTCATAGTCAAGCTTATCTGACTGCAAATCAAAGATAATTTCTGTCAGAAGCAGCGTGAATACATTTCTTTGGCAGTACCTTGAAGGACTCACAAAGTTTTTAAAGAAGTAGCTCTGGTAAGAACAAAAATTAAATACAAAAGAACAACAATAACAATGCCCGAATCGGATTCCTTTTAGAGGATTTTTCACAAGCCCCTCCACTATTGCTTCAGTTTCAGCTTCTCCCTGTATATACAATTTCTATTCAGGCATTACAGCTTGATCAAAAATATATATCTACAGTTTGATGTGAATCAGGTGAAGAAATACGCAAGCACGCAGTTTGATCCGACTTTAATTAAGAGAAGAATTCAATTCATAAATTCTATTTTTGTCAGTTTCTTGGAGGCATCCTGTCTTCTTTCCCCTGCCAATTCCATCGACCATTCCACGACATCATAGTGGCAGGCTCCACAGAGCACAGCTTTATAATTCTCCATATGAACTTCCCCCTTAATCTGTCTACCATACCAACTCATGACTTTGATTGTTCTTGTGGAACTTGAGCACGGCTTAGACTCATTCTATCAATTAGCACAAAGTTCGAATAAAGCTCAAGCACATGAGCATGGCTGTCATATATGTAGCAAGGCAAACAGCAACTCCAAGGGCATGCTCGTCATGTCCCTGAAATGATCCCTGTTTCTTTGGCTCCCCCTTTTTCAGAAGCATCCCTCCACCAAGAAGTCCACCCCCATTCTATCCCATCAAATGGTCAGCCTTCCAGAACATGTTCCCTCTCTTTTTCCATTTATTGTCAGTCATTTAGGCGATCAAAGTCGATCCTTGATTAAAACAACTCAACTCCCTCATACCTCATGTATTTCATGTAATATATGTACAATAAGATACCAGTTTTTTTTTACAAAAAAAACACACACGTACATGGAGATAGGAAGTCTTGTCTGTTTGCTCATGCATGAAATTGCGATCACCTCATATTTATTGGCTGTCATCCCTTTTTCTGTCACTCACGAGGCACAAATACTGGCTCTTCAAGATCAACGAGCTGATCCAGCTGTGCAGCTTAACTGCCCCAAACCCAGGTCAAAGCTTGGCTCAATTAAGTTCAAAAGATGCTCGAGACTGATTAACAAAGCAACTTAGATAATATAGTCATTTTTTAAGGTCATATATACCCAATGCCACCAATAGTTAATTCAAACAAGGGTGCTTATTTATACCGAATATTTTACCAAGGAAGGGTGCTTATTTATATATTTGGTGTATTAAAAACATTTATACCAATGGGTATATATGTTGGGAAAAATGAATGGCTTGTTTATTCCATGAACCCTAGGCTCTCTTATATAGGAGAGTAGCCTATGGGTAAATTACACAAAGCATACTATGAAGAAAAACAAAATAGAGAAAGGTACAGATACTACTATTATTGTATACGTTAACACTCCCCCTCAAGATGGAGCATAGATATCAATCATGCTCAGCTTGGAAGCACACTTCTGAAATGGACCTCGTAGCAATGCCTTGGTGAATATGTCTGCAGTCTGATTCTATGAAGTAACATGAGATGTAGCAATGAAACCTTTCTGAATCATATCACGTATGAAGTGACAATCCACCTCAATATGCTTGGTCCGCTCATGGAATGCAGGATTGTTTGCAATAAACAAAGCAGGCTGATTATCACATTCCAAGTTCATAGGAAGTGGTACGTCTAAACATAGATCTGTGAGCACAACTTTCACCCACATCATCTCTGTAGTAGCCTGGGCCATAGCCCTATATTCAGATTCAGCACTAGATCTAGCTACCACAGTTTGTTTCTTACTCCTCCATGAGACTAGGGCATCTCCAACATAGACAGCATACCCTGAGGTGGACTTCCTATCCTTGGGACATCCTGCATAATCTGCATCTGCACATGCTGAGATAGAAATCCCCTTTCCTTTCTTGAATAGCAGACCTGCACCTGGAGAAGATTTGAGATATCTGAGTATCATATGTATTGCATCCATATGCACCTGGCGTGGTTGCTCCATGAACTGGCTCACACGGCTCACTGCAAATAAAATATCTGGTCTAGTGATCGTGACATACAACAGTTTTCCTACCAGTTCTCTATATCTTCTCCTGTCTACCTCCTCTGTGTTATCTTCATAAAGCTTCATGATGGGGTCCATTGGTGTCGTAGCAGGTCGACACTCAAGCATACATGTTTCACTCAACAGATCTGTAACATATTTCCTTTGTGACATAACTAGTCCATAGGAATTTCTGGCAAATTCAAGCCCCAGAAAGTATCTCAGGACCCCAAGATCCTTACTGACAAACTCACTACCCAGCATTTCTTTCGCCTGCCTTATGCCCTGCTCATCATCTCCTGTAATCAAGATATCATCAACATAAACCATAATGACAATGATACCTCTCGTTGTTTTCTGTACAAACAAGGAATGATCAGCATTGGAGCGTTTGTATCCTTGTTTCTCAAAGAGATCCGAGAGCTTCTGAAACCATGCTCTGGGGCTCTGCTTAAGACCATAGATAGCCTTATGCAACCTGCATACCTTGGAGCACTCCCCCTCAACAGCAAAACCAGGTGGTTGTTGCATATACACCTCTTCCTGCAAATCTCTATATAGAAATGCATTCTTCACGTCCAACTGATGGAGCGGCCAGTCTCGAGCAACTGCAACTGACAACAAGATCCTTAGGGTGGAATGATGTGCCACAGGCGAGAATGTGTCAAGATAATCCACCCCATATGTTTGTGTGAAGCCACGTGCCACCAGACGTGCCTTGTACCTGTCAATAGAGCCATCTGCATTTTGCTTCACTGTGAACACCCACTTGCAGCTCACTGGGTTCACATCTGGAGGTATAGAAACCAAAGTCCAAGTTCCTCTGGACTGAAGTGCGACCATTTCTTCTTCCATTGCAAGCCGCCATCTACTATCCTGCAGATCCTCATGATGATTCCGTGGAATATCTATGGCTGAAAGTGCCATAGCAAACGTCCTGAAATCTCCAGAAAGCCGTTCAAAAGATACAGAAGCTGATAATGGATATTTGACACAACTCCTCTTCGACTTCCGTAAAGCAATTGGAAAATCCAAATCAGTTGAAGGCTCATCTGGCACCTGCAATACCTCCTGCTCAGAAATGTCGTCAGATCCATCAACATTAATATTCTCATTACATACCATAGGCGAGTTAGTGGACGAGTCATGACCATGAGCTGGTGGAGGAAGCCTGCGGGTATAATGGAACGGGAACGGTGATATAGGCTGTTGTGGTGGTGGTGGTGGTGGTGGTGGTGGTGTTGATGATGGCATCTGAGGTGGTAGTGGTGTCATGTATATGGCATCAGGTGGTATAGGTGGAAGCTGGTTGTCTCCAGATGCTGAAAAATACATAATAGATTCAAAAAATGTAACATCTGCACTGATCATATACCGCCGACGCAAAGGATCAAAACACTTGTACCACTTTTGGGTTCTGGTGTACCCAATAAAAACACACTTGACAGCCCTAGGAGAGAGCTTGTCAGTACCCGGCGACAACTGATGGACAAACGCAACCGACCCAAATACACGAGGAGTGAGAGTGAACAGATCCTTGTCAGGATAAATAAGTGAGAACAGAATCTGTTCATTCAAGACAGACGAAGGCATACGATTAATTAGGTAGCATGCAGTAAGAACTGCATCACCCCAGTAGGAATATGGAACATGACTCTGTATAAGTAGAGATCTAGTGACATCAAGAAGGTGACGGTGTTTTCTTTCAGCAATCCCATTCTGTTGAGATGTATGAGCACAAGATGTTTGGTGAATAATTCCTTTTGATGAGTAGTAATTGGCAAGAAAGTTAGTGCACAATTCTAAAGCATTGTCACTTCTCACAATTTTCACAGATGTAGAAAAAACATTTTGTATTTCATTCAGAAAATGGATAATTATATTTCCGGCTTCAGATTTATTTTTCATCAGAAACACCCATGACATTCTAGAAAAATCATCCACAAATACAATATAAAACCTGTGTCCCTGATGATCAGGTACACGACTCGGACCCCATACATCAACATGAAATAACTCAAACTTGGAGGTACTACTCCGACCAGGACGACTGGGAAAGGACGACCTGTGATGCTTTCCCAACTGACATGCCTCACACTGAACAGATGTGTGAGGAAGACTATAAGGCAATACTTGACGCAACTTCTGAAACGGTAAATGACCAAAACGCAGATGCCACAGTAAAGGAGATACTTGGCCAGAAGGAGAGGATGTGGTTCCAGCAAATGGGATCTGATTCAGACGGTAGAGGCCTCCTTGCTCATAGCCACGACCAATCACGTTGCCCGTATGGATGTCCTGAAAAATCAAAGAAGATGAATCAAAAATTGCCCGACAATGGAGATCCTTCGTAATCTGACTAATTGACAATAGATTCATTGAAAAATCAGGTGCATGTAGCACATTCTTGAGCTGCATAGACGATGTCAGTCTAATCTCCCCCTGACCAGTGATGGGGGAATGTGTGCCATTTGCAATGACCACTGTCCGTCCTGGAGGAATCTGAGTGTATCCTGTAAGTAGACTCTGGTCGCCACATAGGTGATGTGTAGCGCATGAGTCCATAATCCATGGCAATGTATCAGAACTACTACTGTGAAGTGCAAGTATACTACCTGAAGCACTGGTAGACGTGGAAGCAGAAGCAGCAGCATCAGAATGACTCTCTGTAATCGGTGCTGGACCAGATGGTGGGATAATGCCCCTCAGACGGGCAACTAGATCATCAAATCGTTGATCCAAGGTAGCAGCAGATGGGGGCTCTATCTGCTCAGCAGCTCGTGCGGATGCAGGAAATCCATGCTTTGAATAGCATGTATCTTCATTATGTCCAACTCGGTGACAGTAGGTGCATGTTGGCCTAGTGCGGCCACTCCTCACACGGGGTCCACGTCCACGGCCCTGGTAATGAGAACCGCGACCTCTGGTTGCTACCATGGCTGAAGAATTCTGACTTGCAGCAGTTGAAGGAACTGTAATCCGACTCAGTCTATGGAAGGCATCCTCCATTGGCGGAATTGTAGAGTCGGCCAAAATCTGTGACCGTGCTGCCTCGTATTCAGGATCAAGTGCAGCTAGGAACACGCCCACCATAGTAGCGTTCCTGTATGTCTTCTGCTGCTCTGGCGTGGCTGTCAAGGGCATGAAGCTATATAGCTTCTCAAACATCCCTCTCAGTGATGTATAGAGAGAATGTAGGGGGCGACCATTATGCTTGATGGTGAAGATATCATGCTGGAGTTGCAGAATCTTCGTTTCGTTCTTCGTCTGGGAATATGTGGCTGCCAGAATGTCCCGCATATACTTCGCTGTGGGTTGATGGAGGATATCATTGGCAATCTCAATTGCCAACGTGCCAGATAGCCAAACTTTGGCGTATGCGTCATCAGCCTCCCAGGAGGCATAGGTTCCAGTCTTCTCAGCAGGCTCTGGTTCGGTAAGAATGTGCTTCTTACCAATAGACTTTATCATACTCATGAACTGCATTACCCACAGTTCATAGTTGGTACCGTCCATCTTGACAATAGGCGCTGGACCACGGAATGCGCCAATAGATGGGATATCTGCCTTGCTCTCCGACATATTGAAAAATGAAGACTGGAACGATTGACAAACAATGTGTCTTGTCTACAATACCATAGATGGGGGTAGTTGCATGTGTAGACTTCAAGCAACTATCCCCATGAAGATGTTCGTGTTAAGCCCTACACGATCACAGGAGTCACGCACAGGCACAAGTGCGCACGCAGGAGTCACGCGCACGTCAGATGCACAGGTGCGCACGCTGGATGCACAGGAGATGCGTGCACTGGCGCACAACGCGCTGGATGCACGCTGGATGCACTGGTGCTACAGCGCGCGTGCGCAGGGATGCGCACAGACGGTGCGCAAGGATGCGCAGATCACGGTGGAGGCGAGCGAAACGCACGGGTGCGCAAGGTGGAGGTGCACACCAGCGCACAGCACGCGTGTGCGCAGGTGCACACAGAGAAGGCGGCGCCGATGGATCAACCAACTGGAGCTCGGGCGGCGCCGATGGGGCGAGAAGAAGAAGAAGACGGAGAAGGAGGAGGGGCCGGCGGGTGTGGTGGGATTAGGGTTAGGGTTTCGAGAACTCCGGTCTAGGACCGTCGCTCAGATACCATGTTGGGAAAAATGAATGGCTTGTTTATTCTATGAACCCTAGGCTCTCTTATATAGGAGAATAGCCTATGGGTAAATTACACAAAGCATACTATGAAGAAAAACAAAATAGAGAAAGGTACAGATACTACTATTATTGTATACGTTAACAATATATAGTAAAATAGGGTTTAAATGTAAGGAAATTTTAGTCATTTTATAATATGCATAGTTTTGTCTTCTTAGGGTTAATTATATGCAATGTTTATTTTTAACTCGTATACATCTTAACAAATATTTAAGTGTATTTAAATGTCTTAAGCTTGGTTCTTGCATGATTAGTGCTGGTTAACATGATGAGTTGGATGCTCAGGTACGCCAAGGAGTGGTTTGCCACTGCACCATCTTGGATTGCGTTTGATTACTCCTGAATTCTGATTGTCCGACTCGATACCTCTTAGATAAAAAAAAGTATAAACTAGTTGGGTGGAAGGTCGCAAGCCTCTTGCATGTTGGTGGATTGGTGCTCTTACTTGCTTCCCATGTATAATGGAGGACCTAGGAGCACTATAATATTATTAGAAAACAAATATATTTACAATATTATTAAAAAATAACTTAGAAATTATATACTGTCTGACCTTTTTCTAAGTCAGAAAGTGGGGGAAACACGCAAGGCGTCCTCCCTAGATCTATATTAAACAAAAATTAAATGAAGTACAGTCTTAAACCATTACAAAATCCAAGACTCAACAAGAAACCTTGAATGGATACAGACATTCTTCCGACAGAACCTTTGCCCAGAGAAAAGAATGGCATTCCTAGCCAACCAGATTACCCACAGAAGGGCCAAAGGACGAAACAGATCTTTCCTCGGACGTTGCCTGGCCTCCAGAAGGAAGACCCAAAAAGTGCCAAGGTTCCTCACACATACTCAGTCCATATCATGATCAGTCCAGAAAGACGTCGTACACTGACAAAGAAAAAAAGATGCTCCACTGATTCAATCCCAGACCCACAAAGAAGGCACCTGTCAGAAACCACCTCAAAGAATCTGGCACATCGATCTCTCATCATAATTCTCTTTCGCTTGATAAGCCATAGGAAAAAATTGATTCTCTCAGGGAGGCCAAGCCCCCAGATAAAGTTGCAATCCCTAATCAGGTCTTCCGTTTGCGAGGAAGGCGGTCTGCAAATCGCCCCGTAGGCCTTCTTGACCGAGAAAGAGTCACCTCTCTACACCCAATGATCGCGCCCTGCCGAGGGTCTCCTCGAATCTCTCAGGGAGTCAAGCAAAAGAAGAAACTCCTCCATGCACTGGTCTGAAAAGTTAGCGGAAAAAAGCAGCATCCAGTTTCTGTCACACCAGCAGCTACCAACACGTACCTTGCGGTCGGTTGCCAATGCAAAAAGGTAAGGAAAACGGCTACCAAGCGACCCGTTGCTTGACCAATCATCTTCCCAAAAGGCAAAGGATTCCCCATTACCCAAAATAGGCCAAAAATGCTCATGGGAGCGCAGAAGAATCGTAAGAATCCCCTTCCAAAAAGATGAAGGCAGCACAATACCCCAGGAAGGTGAGTCATCAGCGATGTGCAAGAGATGGCGTAAATATGGCGAACGAGAGCGCAACAGATATCATCACTGTTCCCCCATGTCTGCTCACCCATTTCATCAGCAAGGCTTCATTCATCACATCCAGACATCTGATACGGAGGCTGTCCCCAGCCTTTGGGAGCGTGACAGACTCCCAATCTACAACTTGCATCCCATTCACCTCCTGGCCACTTCTACTTCACAAAAATCTCCACATCAGCATCTCAAGGTGCTTTCTAATCCCCGTGGGCATAAGGCGAGTAGACATGAAGAACACCAGAATAGCTGACAGCACCATCTTCATCAGCACAAGGCGACCCCCCTTAGACAGGAAAGAAGATTTCCACCCTGATAGCTTTTTCTCCAGTTTCTCAACGACAGATAACCAGTCCGCCAGCTTGACCCTGCCAAGAGCTAGCGGCAGTCCCAAGTAGCGAAGAGGAAGGGAACCACACTCCGTACCCAACTCAATACTAGAGAAGCGTGTCTCATCCTCAAAAAGAGCAAAAGGAACCATCGTAGACTTACCATGGCTCAGGGACAACCCACATCTCCCCAAACAGTTCAAGTGTGATCGACATGCCATTGGCTTCCTCCTTGTCGCCCTCAATGAAGAAGATGGTGCCATCAGCATACTGAAGAAGATGGACAACCAACTCATCCCTCGAATAGCCACTCGTGATCCCGACGGCCTGAACCCGGTCAACCAAACATGCAAGAACGTCAGAGGCGATGACAAATAGCAAATGTGCCAGAGGGCAGCCCTTCCTGACACCCCTCTGAGGCTGGAAGAAACCGCCCTCCAGACGACCATTCACGAGAACCGCCAAAGAAGTAGTGGTCACAAAACGTTTCATCCCAGAAATCCAGATCTCCGGAAACCCCCTCCTATGTAAGGCCGACCAGAGAAAACGACAGTCCAACGTGTCGTAAGCCTTCGTGAAATCCACATTCCAAAGCAAAGCTTTCACCTCGCGCCTCATCCAATCGACAACAATCTCAGAAGCCATAACCAAGCTATTCGCAATCTGTCTCCCAGGGACAAAGGCTGACTGGAGGGGGGAGATAATGTGCTCAAGCACCTTACTTAGCCTGATAGCAAAGACCTTCGCTATAATAAGATATGAGGTGTTGGAAAGCACGATCGGCCTAAAGTCTTCAATTCTTTCAGTTACCTCATGCTTAGGAAGGAGAAAATCAGGGCCTTCTTCAGTTTATTAAAATATGCATTACACCAACAAGATTCCTCCACCACCTCTAGCACCTCATCCCCCACAGTGCCACAGAACTCCTAGTAAAAGGAGACTGGGAACCCATTCGAACCAGGTGCCCCATCCGCGTTCATACTCCATACAGCTACCTTCAACTCATCCAAAGTAACCGGCTGAATCAGGTTACTAGCGTGAGCAACTGAAGGCTGTCTGACCCTACTTAACTGTGGGAAAAGGCTTTGTTGTTGTTTGTTATTGTTGTTGATCTCATGGCTATTCCAATGTTCTACTTGTATGCAGATAAGTTACATGTGGGGGGTACAACAAAGGTTGAATTGGATGATGTTAAGGTTCCTTTTGTCGATCTTTGAGCATAATACAAGAGGTTTGCTTTGGAAGACTGTGATTCCATCATGTGTCCTACTAAAGAGGGTGATTGGGTGTTTTAAGGTTGAATGAGATGTATAGTGCTTCACTAAGATCATAGTTTGGGGACAATGTGAGGACCTCATGTTCAAACTTCTCAGAGGTAGTCAAGGTTTCTCCACCATGGTAGATCTTTTTAATAGAGATGTGAGATTGCCATCAACTTTTTGGAGGGTCATTTGCTTAGCCCTTCGGGCTGAAGCTCCACTATTAAATGTGGAGCTTTGCAATGGAGATTTTGCATTTCTCATTGGTGAATGAGGATCGTTTTCGTGATCATTGCTTATTTGCCTTCTCGGATTTCTCCTCTCTATATAAAGGGGTCATGTGGCCTTAGGATAAACAAAACATTCATTTCTTTCCACATGGTATTATAGCATGGTCCTAATCCGGATGCCTGGGACCCTCTTAACCCTAGTGTCCATTGTTCTCTCTATATAAAGGGGCCATGTGGCCTTAGGATAAACAAAACATTCATTTCTTTCCACATGGTATCAGAGCACGGTCCTAATCCAGATGCCTGGGACCCTCTCAACCCTAGCGCCCACCGTCCAACCACCCCTAACATGCATCGTCCCCGCGATGCTCTTCCGCATGGCCATCTCTTGCCCACAGCCCCCCAACGCCGCCCTGGCTCACGGTCTAGTGCCGCCTACTGTTGCAAAAGTTGCCCGACTAAGCCAACTAGTCGGCCCACTATGCGACTCGAATGGGTACCCGACTCGAATAGGCAATGTCGGGCTATAATCGGGTAGACTCGATTACTCGTCCGAGTAATTGGTGTAGTCGGCCGAGTAATCGGTCGCCTTTTGCATCAACGTTTCAGGCATCCTAAAACCCGATTCCCGAATAAATCGAAATGAAAGTTTTTGTCAAACAGAAACTCTCCCCTCGTGTTTTCCTCTCATACGCTCCCGACCCCCGCAGCCATAGCTCCCAACTGTGACGCCTCCCGCTCGCCGCCTCACCGCCTCGTTGCTCCATTGTCGTTCGCCGCCCCGCCGCAACTTAGTCACCGCCTAATCACTACCCCTTTGCCGCCTCGGTGTAAGCATCATCGTCGCTCGCTGCCCAGGACCCAGGTTAGGGTTTTTATTTTTATTTTTTTCATTTTGTTTTCCTTTTTATAACATTATTATATGAATAGAGCATACACTAGACTCTATCATTTAGATTGTATGTTGGTATAGATATAAACTTGTATGTTGGCATACCCTAATCAAAATTTTCTTTTTGAACTTGATTATAT
The DNA here is from genome assembly GCA_037367405.1 of Ottelia alismoides. Lineage (NCBI taxonomy): Eukaryota > Viridiplantae > Streptophyta > Magnoliopsida > Alismatales > Hydrocharitaceae > Ottelia > Ottelia alismoides. The sequence continues at coordinate 1,819,358 of JAZKJV010001396.1, forward strand.
GATTTGAACACTGTATGCTGGCAATTAGGTCAACTTAGATATTCTTATATGATTGTCATTAGCTAGCTTATATGTTCAATTTGCTCAACTTGGAAATTCTTATGTCACTTGTCATTGGTCTATTTGTTATTTAATCTCTTCATTTAACTTGTGATTTTGTTAGTTAATTAGAAAGTTCAACTTGTGAGTTTGGTTAGTTTTGTGTTTGATAATTGCCTAAATTTTGAGTTTGTTTACTATGTAGATAGCTACACCTCCACCAAATGTCACTTCCGATAGCGACTCGTCTTTTTATATGCCGTCGGGATCAACTGATCCTCATGGTAATACAATTACCTTGCGAACCGTATGGATCCAAATACGGTCACTTGCAGATTGTGCAAGAAGATTGTCAAGGGTGGTGTGTATAGGTTCAAGCAACATCTAGCACACCAAAGAGGGAACATAGCTGCATGTCCCAACGTGGATACAGAAACGAAGAAGATGATTGCATACCTTGATGATGTTGCCAGGAAGTCCCGGAAAGCCGTTGATGTTCATGAGATGAGAGAGGAAGTTGATATCACTGGAGATGTGGGTTTGACGAAGAGATGACGAGTCTCCGAATCCTGAGAGCAGACTCTCGCAATGGAAGGGTCATCACGTCAGATGACCATCAATGATGCCTTCTCCAATGATCATTGTCATAGGGTTACATCGTACATATCCAAATGGGCATATATATCGGCAATTCTGTTTAATGCATTGACGACGAAAAACTTCTTGCAGATGGTAGAGGCGATTGGGAAGTACGGGTCTGGACTAAAGCCTCCCACGAGGTATGAGCTTAGTGGTCTGCTTATGAAGAAAGCAGTGACGGAGATTCACAATGGTTTGCAATGTCATCGTGATACGTGGACGTCAACGGGGTGCTCTTTGATGACTAATTCGAGGATGGACAAGCGAGGAAGGAGCATCATCATTTTTTTTGTCAATTGTACCTTGGGGACTTCATTTTTGAAGTCCATAGATGCCTCAGATGAGGCTCACACTACGGAATACATCTACAAGTTGGTGGAGGAGTGGCTGAATGAAGTGAGAGTGGATAAAGTGGTTCAGATTGTGGCGGATAATGCATCCGCCAATGTAGCAGCGGGAAGATAGTTGTTCACCAAACATCCACAGATTTGGTGGCCTCCGTGTACCGCGCACTCCATTGATCTTACTTTGGAGGAGATAAGCAGAGAGACAAAGGTGAGGAATGCAATCACAAAGGTGGAGAGGCTTACGGTGTTCATCTACTCTCACACCAAAACTCTAAGCTTGATGCGTTGGTTCACCAGCAAGAGGGACATTGGAAGGCCCGTCCAAATAAGATTTGCAACCACTTTTCTCACTCTTGAGAGCCTAAATGAGAAGAAAGACAAGCTGAGATTGATGTTTTCCTCATAAGAGTGGAGAAACTGCAAGTGGTATAAGACCAAGAAGGGAGAAGCAACGAGTTCCATTGTATTCAGACCTACATTCTGGAATCATACAACACATGCTATCAGAGTTTTCACTGCATTGGTCCGTTTATTGCATGTGGTTGATGCAGATTGACGCTCATCCATGTGTTTTGTTTACGGAGGGCTTGAAGAGGCCAAGCGGAAATAATTGCAGCATTCAGTGGCATGGAGTCATCTTATAAATTTTTTGTGGATGTTGTTACCTCCAAGACTAAAGAGAAACTCGATACTCCATTGCATCTAGCAACATATTACTTGAACCCATTTTTCTTCTACATTGAGTCACATGGTGATCCAAATGTTGTGGTGAGGAGAGGGTTTAAGGAGTGCATGGAACAATTTTATCAATATTTGGATATACAAGATGCAATTACCAAGGACGAGCTTCCGACATATAGACTTGGTCGTGGAGATTTTGGCAAGCCTTTAGCTGTGAAAAGGAGGATGACAAATGATGGCAATTTTAATCCAGGTATTTCAGTCATTGTATTCTATTAATGTTAATCATTTATTTTATTATGTTGATCAATTATCTATTCTAATATCTAATTGGTGGCATAATCATGGAGATGACACGTCTCATTTGAAAGCTATGGCTATCAAAATCTTGAGCTTGACGTCTTCAACATCGGGATGTGAGCATAACTAGAGTACATTTGACGTGAGCATAACTAGAGTACATTTGACTCGGTAACAACTCCACTCCACCCACCCAAGTTGATTAGTAATAGTAAAATTTAAACTAGTAATTGATATAAAGTTAAAAAAAATTTGTCTTCAGATCCATACCAAGAAGAGAAACAACTTGGAGACGAAGAAGCTGAACAATCTTGTGTATGTGTGTTTCAATTCCAATCTGCGGGAACGTCGAGTTGAGAAAGAAAGAGATCCTTTGTCATCTAGTGATCGTGTACACATGGCTGAACGGACCGAAGATGTTGATGCTCATGATGAGGAGGTCTTTCAAGGTTTCGGACTGATATGGGGTGTTGTAGCACATGCTAGTGGTGCCAAAGAGAATTTGAAACCAAGGAGCCAACGAGGTGAACGTGAAATGGGGGCTTCATCGTCAAGCTCCAATGCTACGCCGTTGAAAGAGGAGGAGGAGCTATATCTTGAGGATATAGAATAAGAAGATGATGATGATGAAGAAGAAGAAGATTGCGATGATGAAGAAGAAGAGCTGGACCTGGATGATGACATTGAGGATTGAATCCAATGACTTGTGACATTTGTCTTACTTTTTGCATGTATTGTTTTTTGGGCATCTTGTAATTGTTTTTTATTTTTGAAAATCTGCTTGTACAATGTGCCAAACATTTTGTTCTTAACTTGCTTCTTTTTTCCTTCTATATCTATATTTTTTTAAGCTATTAAAAATATTAAAACTGCTAATATGTGAATATAAATGAGAGTATATGTTATAAAAATTGATTTATATATTTAAAATAATAAAAAAAATCTAAACCGACTAATGTCTGACTAAATCCGATTACTCTCCCGACTGTCGATTAATCCTTAGTCAGTGACCCTGCTGACCGAGTACCGACTGCCGGCTTCTGCAACCTTGGTGCCGCCTAATGCGCTCTGCCTTACAGTTCTGCACCGTTGTTCGCCCCGTACACACCGTTCAACGATGATGCGTCGCCCAACAACCTCACCGTGAATCCCAACACTTATGTGTGCCGCTCCTTGCCACTCCTCGTATACGCTAGGTCTCTATGCATTCTGATTTTGGTTATGTCAGAGAACAATATGAACGCTCCTTAATGGTGATGTATCCTCTTCTTAGGCCTTCAAAGGCCCAGTGCCGTCAAGATGGATGTGACCAACTATGAACTGTGACCTATACAATTCATGGGTATCATGGATAGAAACAACCAAGAATATATCTTGATACAACATGAGCCGAGCGAAGAGACTGAGGTGAATGCTTCGTGGAAGCAAGATAACGTGTGGGCACGTGTTTAGCTATCGATTATCCGCACCACAAAGATAGCCAACGACATTCTCAATCAGCCTATTGCCAAGGCAATGTTGGACATTCTCGCCACCACATATTCTCAGGCGCGGAATGAGATGAAGATTCTTCAGCTTCAATACAACATCTTCACAACCATGTAGGATAGTCGTCCTCTCCGTGCATTGTATTTCTGACACAGGGGTATGTTCGAAAAGCTCTATAGCTTCACGTCTCTAAACGCAACCACTGAACAACAGATAGCGTACAGAAATGTCGTGATGGTAGGCATGTTTCTTGTGACATTTGATCTATAGTTTGATACCGTCTCTAACCAGCTTCTCACGGGCATGTCTATACATTCTGTTAAAGTTATTATATTTACATTTATATTCGTAACCCTACGGGATCCGTAACCCTTAACCCTTTGGGTTATGTAACCATTCGGGGGTATTTATATATTTTCTTCTTTTACTCTCTAGGGTTTTCTCTCTATATAAGAGATTCTAGCCTTATGGTATAAACATCTCATTCGTTTCTCTTCTCCGCATGGTATCAGAGCAACGGTCCTAGACCAGAGCCTAATACCCAAAACCCGTCACCACCATTAGCCCTCTCTCCTTGCATGGACCCTTCTCTCATCAAGGGGTCCCGTGTAAGGTAGTTCGAGCCCCCAACGACACCAACTTCCACCTCCAGTGACACCAAAAGTGCCACCCGAGGCTTCAACAACTCCAGTTGCGCCTCCTGCATCGTCAGTACCGCCTACCAGTCTTCATGGACTTCTGACCTGCTGCGCACAACCCCCTAGATACCATCTTTGTTGTCGGAAGAGCTCTGAAAATCCCAAGATCTGTCGAGAAAGCAATTTTCCAAACCACTATCACGCCCAAAATTGAGTTCTAGGGCACTTCTCAGCCCTTGAATGCAGGGACGGAGCCAGAACATTTTTGAGGAGGGGGCACGTGGTTTTAAAAAAATATATCTATCAATTACAGTACAATCATATTCATTATATAACAATAATTGTTACGGACAAATTATATCTATAGTTTTCACGTATATTTTTCATCAATTTTGAACTTATTCGTTATATAAGAATAGTCAATTTTGAACTTAATCTTTTTATTCAATTTTACGTAAATTGGTATCATATATGTTCCACAATGTTGGATTTTTTGTGAATAATATTTATACTTTTTTAAAAGTATGCTATATTCAAGTATTTTATTTATTTTGAATTCAGTATATATATTTTGATTAATTACAATATAAACTACATTTGTTTCGAATTTATATCAAATCAAAAATATAAAATACCCAATTCTATACTGTTTTATCAATAACAAGAAATAATAATATTTATGAACAAAAATACACCGATTAAGAATATATGTGCATTTGATCACTTTACTTGATAATAAATAGGATCAATGAATAATATATGAGACTTGACAATAAATGATTTTTTTAAAAATTTTATTTTTTTTAGATTGCGAATTAAACCCCGTATATGTATAAGTGATAATGAGATTGGATGAAAGATCGCTTCATTCGATATCCCGATTCTAAAAAATGGATAACCAATAAGATTAGGATAGGCATTTATTATAAGTTGATCTATTGAAGAAATTATCCAATATAGGTTGATTTGAGGTAAAATTTTATATTGAGAGGTATATTATCTATTGGTAAAAGTTATTGAATATTTTCTAAAGAGATGAGGGGGAATATGAGAGTTTTACCCTCAAAAAATCCAAATGAGGCATTGTAATTATGAAATATTATGATTATTTTTAGCTTAAAAAATCCATAGGGAAACAATTACATATACACATAGTAGTAATTTCAAATTTTAGGGGGGGGGGGAGGGGGCACTTGCCCCTCCTTGTCCCCCCTTGGATACGTCCTTGCTTGTATGCATCCTTAAGTCAAGAATAAGATCTCCTTTCTCTTCTAAGACCATCATGGCATCTTTTTCTACCTAGACAAAGCCCTTGGCCTCGAATGTTATGGCACCATGCACTACTATCATACTTAATGGCACATAAAATTACATGCTCTGATCTCGATCTTTTATGTTGTTCATTTATTGTTAAAGAAAACTCTGCATTTTGACTAAAGATCCTTTAGATGAAAAGGACAAAGAGTACGTCAACTGGCAAGCGGATAACTACTAGGTTATCAACTGGATGACCAACAGTGTTGAGGCTCACATTGCCTCAAATCTCCTTTACAAAAATACAACCAAGGAAAAGTGGGAGGATAACGAGCAAACATACTCCCAGAAGAAGACGAAGTCACGCCTTGCATACATTTACAATCGAATATGGTCGGCATCTCAGGGTAATTCCACCCTCATCGAGTACTACATGCATCTCTCCAGCCTATATGAGGAGCTTGCAATATTCTAGCCCTCATGTTGCATCAAACAGATACAAGGGCCTTCTGACTGGAAGGTATACCATTTTCTTGACGGCCTGCATTCTAGATACCATGCAGCGAAGGAGCAATTTCTTATATCAGACACATTGCCAACGACGAAGGTCATCTTTGACCGACTTAAGGAACTTGAGACATCTGTTGCCGATCTCTCGTCTTATCATCAACCATGGCATCTAATTTCAATGAAATTCCACCGAAATTCTCTGAAATTTCCATTTCTTTATAGGTCACCGAAATTGAAACGCTCCTTTATTTCTTTTTCCAGGATTTCAATGAAATATCACCAAAATATCAAGGAAATGTCATCAAATTTCATGTCGTTTCGACAAAACAACAAAAATAAGGGAATCCACCCTTCGCTTTCATTAAATTGTACTTATATTAATGAATTTTCACTTAATCATTCGCTAATATATTGAGTTATTAGAGTGATTTGCATTGTGTAAAGAAGTTTCTTTAGTTAGTTTCTATATTTTTATTTAAATCCAACCAAATCAGTTAGATACAATATTTAAAAGTTAAATTAAAGTTTTTAATGAAGATATTTTTATTTTTTTCTTTATTTTGATATATATGTTTTAATTAGTAGTTATCATATTTTTCACCTTATTCATATTGAAGAGGTGCTCACATGTCACCATTCTCTTCGTGTTCAAGAGGAGAAACCAATGGCTTCTAATTACAGTTCCAAATCTGGTTCTAGTTTTGAGCAACATACTACTTTTTTGACTGTTGGGACAATTGGATGGAAATTTAATGTAACATATCATATTAATATCTTACTATTAGAAAAAAACTATTTTTTTGTCTCATTTATTGATTTAAAGAATATTAGAAATCTTTATTTTTAAAAAAATATGTTTTCAAGTAATTTCCTCAATTTTTGGCCATTTCATCAAAATTCCACCGAAATTCTCTTTCCAGGCTCATTGAATGAAACTGAAATCCAGCATTTAAGGCCTTGTCTTCAACAGAGAACTTTGCACACATCACCTCATATGGACGAGGATGCATATATGTCTTTCGAGGAGGACATACTCGTGATCCAAGTCGTGGTCGTAGACGGGAATTTGGATGAGGTCGTGACTTTGGCCGTGGTCGAGACTCTACCATCCGTGCACTCACTGTGGTTTCTCTATTTTCTTTTCTTATGTCCATCTTATGTAATTTACCCATATGTCTCTCCTCTATATAAGAGAGCCTAGGGTTCAAGGAATAAACAACTTTTCATTCTTTTCCCAACATGATATAAGAGCGACGATCTGAGGCCAGAGCTCTCATACCCTAACCACACCCTTCGCCCCCCCTTCGAAGCACTACTACTGCCCTCTCATTCGGGCGCCATCGTCCGCTACCGTCCGTCACCGCTGCCCTTTCTCTCTTTCCCGAGCAGTGTTCATGAAAGCATCCTGTGCGGGCGTATATGTGGTTGCATATGCGTATGTGGTTCCTTTAGCGCACCGTTTTCATGAAGCCCCCTATTATGTGTCCTGTGCGCTTATGCGGGCCGCATATGCGGGCTGTGCGGCCGCATACACATTTTTTACTTTTTTATTTTTTAATTTGTGCCCCGTTTTTATTGTGTTATTTGTGCCACGTTTTCCCTTGCTTTTGCATGTATGCCAACCAAGCATTCCATGACCATTTAAATCCATCGTCAAAGTAGTTGTACTGCGAGATTGGAGTAAATATGCAAGGAAGAAAAATAATAATATACCAATAATTTAGCAAACTAATTTACTCAACTAATATGTATTATGAATGCAATATATTATATGTAAAGTTTGGTACATTTGATGGAGGACCAGTTATAAATATAATGCCAGAGATAAATGACATTATATTCAACAATAAAGGTATTTTGTGTGTTAATTTTTCTATTTTGTTGATTGTTGTCAATGATTTTGTGTGATAACCGTTCTATTGAAGTATTGATATTTGATTGATAGAGATTGTTCTGAACTCTATATGAAAGTTATTTTTCTTAGATCTTTTGTTGAACCATAATTATACATAAATTTAGTTTTGTGTAGTCACTTTTGTATATATTTATTTATTTTTAAATAAAAAATTAGGAAGCTACGTAGAACCGCATATACCCCGCTTATTCCCCCACATACGGCTTAAGCGCTATTCATTGACCTTTCTGAACGCATACGCATACTGCTTTCCTGAACCTTGCTCCCGAGTAGCTTCCATCGCCCCCTCATCCGAGCACAGTCGCCCTCTCTCCTTCTCATCCGGGCGTGCCACCCCCTCATCCCACTATCGACTTCCAGCCATTAGTCCTCACCCTTACCAACAGATCTCTCTACATGCATACGTTCTCGCATCGAGATCCGCTCATGTTGATGGATTTGTTTGCATAAGTCTACACATGCAATCAAATCCCCATATGTTTGTGTAGACACTTGTCTATTGGTCTACAAAACCCTACTTTCTTCATCCGGCTATATGTCAGAGAGCAAAGTCGATATCATCACCACATGTGCTTTTAGATGTTCAACGTCAATTGTCAAAATGGACGGGACGAACTATGAACTCTGGGTCATGCAGTTCACGAGCCTTATGAAGTCTACAGATAAGAAACATATTCTTACCGAGGAAGAAACGGTTGAGAAAATTGGGGTCAACGCTTCGTGGGAGGCGGATGATGTGTATGACATGGTTTGGCTTTTTGGTACATTGACGATAGAGATCGCCAATGATGTGTTACATCTGCCCACCGCCAAGGTAATGTGAGATATCCTCGCAGCTACTTATTCTCATGCGAGAAATGAGACAAAGATTCTACAACTTCAGCACAATATCTTTACCATCAAGCAGAACAGACGGTCCCTTCATTCTTTATATACATCCTTGCCTTGGATATTTGAGAAGCTCCATGGTTTCATGCCCCTCACGTCTACTCTCGAGCAACAGAAGACAAATAGGAATACCACCATGGTTGGTGTATTCCTTGCAGCCCTTGATCCTGAGTATGAGGATGCTCGTTCACATATTTTGGTGGATGCTACTATTCCTCCCATGGAGGAAGCTTTCCGCCGACTCAACAAGATCACTGTCCCATCTACTATCTATAGTCAGACTTCTTCGGCGATGGCAGCCTCCCGAGGTAGAGGAGGCTCTTCTCAGTTTCGTGGATGTAGACCTCATGGTAGAGGAGGTCGTATTCGTCAACCCTGCACTTATTGTCATCATCCTGGACATATAGAGGATACATGCTACTCCAAGCATGGTTTTCCTGCATCGACCTGAGTAACTGAGCAGGTTGGGTCTCTGGTTGCTCCCTCTTCAGATCATAGGTTTGATGATCTTGTAGCACGATTGAGGGATATTATGCCTCTCGCCAGTCCCACTGCTTCTTCATCTACCTCGGGAGGTCACTCAGATGTTGCTGCTTTGACATCTTCCAGTACCTCATGTAGTACCTATGTACTTACTAGTTGTAATGGATTTGATGTTACAGAATGGATTATGGACTCTGGGGCTACATATGACTTGTATGGAGACAGAGATCTGCTTACAGAGTACATACAGGTTCCTCTAGGGAGAACTGTGGTTATAGCAAACTGGGCTCATTCCTCGATCATAGGACATGGAGAGATCAGTTTGACACCTTCTATGCGTATGCAAAATGTGTTTCATGCACCTGATTTTTCTATGAATTTATTATCTATTAGTCAGACTAAGAAGGATCTATATTGTCGAGTTATTTTTGACCCATCGTCTCTTGTATTTTAGAACATCCTTACGAGCAGGGTGATTGGTTGTGACCATGAGCAGAGTGGTCTCTATCACTTGGTCTGAACCCCTTATGCGGGTTTTTTCTCTCATTTCGTTGGACCAGTCTCCCCCTTTACATGGCACCTACGCTCTGGTCACATTCCATTCCAGAAAATGTGTCCGTGTTCTGCTCCAGATTTCATCTCGCTCGTCCTTCCAGTGCGAGGTGTGTCAGTTGGGAAAGCATAATCGGTCTGCTTTCCCTAGTCGTCAAAGTCGGAGAAGTAGCTTCATTTTTCAGTTATTTCATATTTTGATATTTGGGGTCTAAGTTATGTTCCCGACCACCAGACGTAGGTTTTATCTAGTTGATGTGGATGTTTTTTCTCGTCTATCATGGGTCTTTTTAATAAAGATTAAATCTAAAGCAGGAAATGTTATCAAAACTTCTATCAATAAAGTGCAAAATATGTTTTCTTCTTTTGTGAAATTTGTGAGAACTGATAATGCCTTGGAATTCTGTACTCATGCTCTCTCCATTTTTTTCAAACCAAGGTATTATTCATCAAATGTTATTTGGCGAAGAAAGAAAATGCATGAAGATTGGAGGACTATCGTGATGCATCATTATAAGAATAAAGGAGACATTCAAAATTGTTCAAATTACATAGGTATCAAGCTGATGAGTCACACTATGAAAATTTGGGAACGTGTGATCGAAAGACGGTTGAGGCAAGTTTCCAACGTAAAAGAAAACCAATTCGGATTCATGTCAGATCGCTTAGCTATTGAAGCCATCCATTTGCTGAGGAGAACAATGGAGATTTATAGAGCTAAAAGGAAGAACTTCCATATGATCTTTATTGATTTGGAGAAGGCTTATAATTCTGTCCCACGAGAGATATTGTGGAGAGTTTTGGAGAAGAGACTAGTACTTGTCCTATTCATTAACCTCATAACGGACATGTATGATAGGGTTTTATCTTGTGTAAGGACCCCGTCTGGGAAGACTGGCTATTTTGACATCAGCATTGGTTTACATCAAGGTTCAACTTTGAGTCAATTCCGTATTACTTCGGTTATGGATGAGTTGATAAATCACATTCAAGATAAGTTACCTTAGTGTATGTTCTTTGATGATGATATTGTGTTGATTGACGAGACTAGAGATGGAGTAAATGAGAAGTTTGACGTTTGGAGACATGAGTTAAAGACTAAAGGATTTTGTATTTGTAGGCTAAGACGGAATATATGGAGTGCACCTTTGATGGAAGCAATGGTGAAGGAATCGGGGCGAAGATTGGTGACGATAACATTCAGAAGAGAGATTCTTTTAGATATCTGGGATCTATTTTTCAACATGATGGGAAAATTAATGGAGATGTTACTAATAGAATAAATGCAGGCTGGCTAAAGTGGAGAGGAGCCTCTGTTGTTCTCTGTGACAAGAAAATTCCTTTAAAAATTTAAGGAAAGTTTTACAAAGCAGCCGTGAGACCTGCTATGCTCTATGGATTTGAATGTTGGCATGTGAACCATATACATGTGCAGAGAATGGATGTAGCATAAATGAAAATGCTAAGGTGGATGTGTGGACACACATGTAAAGATCGGATTCAGAATGATGCAATCAGAAAGAAAGTTGTTGGAGTATTTGTTATGTGCGCCTATTGAGTTGTAGCAAGGTAAATGGATCCTGGAGAAGATCCATTTACCCCATCCAGTGTTTAGTCCCACATTGGCCAGTGGTGGGACTTGGAGGCTCTGGAGAGGCTATATAAGGAGCCCCAGACCTCATGTATCCTTTGAGAAATTGCAATGCATAATATGCCCCGTTGAGGGCTTCTCCTATGGTTTCATCCCGCTCCTCACAAAGTAGGGTTCCATGTTAAATCCCACGTTCTTCATATTTTCTTCATCTTTTTCCATGTTTGCTTCCGCATGTTTATTTCTTAACATGGTATCAGAGCGGGTCGATTCTCGAGGAATTGTTTTTCATTCGTTTTATTCGAGACTCGATTGTCGACTATTGTTATTTGTTTAAGTCTTGTAAGTTTTAGGGTTTCTATTGAAACCCTAATTTTTTGAGTTTTATTCCTGCTCGTTCAAGATTCATCCGATTGCAGACGGCGCAACCCCATTGCAGGCTTCATACATCTTGCATATCTCTTCTGTTCAGGCGCAGGCAAAGCCCTCTGGTATCATACTTATCTCTCTCTTCTTCAGCAAAAGCCTCCAATCGCCTCTGCAGGGCCCCGGCCGCAACAGATCGCACTTCTTCATATCGCAAACCTCTGCGGGGCCCGAAGTCTTCCTTCAGATCCTCCAGCCGCAACAGGCATCATCGTGCATCATCGTGCATCATCAAACTCTTCTTCAAAACCCCCAGGCAGCACTTCAGCGGGGCCCGAAGCAACCCGGTTCAAATCATGGCATCGGGCGAAGTTACCTCCACACGAAGAAACCCTCCCAGGCGCACTCCCCGGGGAGAGTCCCGCTTGCAGTCCCGCTTGCAGTCCCGCTTGCACCTCTCCCACAGCCACATGCGACGCGGCATCCCATCCTCCCGATGCCGTTTTTCCCCAGCAGCAAGCGTCACCGCCCGCTCCTCGTGCGAGCTCTCTCCCCGAGAGCAACCCCAACGGCGACCTCCAGGCACCCTTGCCTCCAGCGGCGCACATCTCGGCGACACAAGCCCACATCCAAGCCAACCCAGGCGGCAGCGCCATCCGTTCCTGCTCCAGGCGGCAGCAGGATCTCCCCCCACTATCGTGAAGCTCCTACTCCTTCGTCTCTTCCGAGCGTATACCCTCCAGCCTTCTTGCGCGGAGACGCGATTCCCAACCCCCCAGCCACGACAGCCCCTCCTGCGATCGACGGCGAGCCCCAACGAAGCTCATCTCTCATTCAAGCCCTAGTAGGGGCGGCGGCTTCAATATAAAGAAAGGGTTCACAAGGAACCCTAAATAAAGCCTCGATCAAGTGCATTATTAAAAAAAAGGAGAGGGGGAGTTTTTTCTAGGCCCAACACAGGGGAGGGAATTGGCCGTTTGATAAAAAATTAATGAGTGAGAAAAAGGTCGGGAAAAAAATTTGGTGAACAACCTTATAAAAAAAGGGGGAGAGGAGATTTGTTTGAAAAAAACAAAGAAGGGGCGCGTACATGCAAAAGAGAGAGAGAGAGAGAGAGTTGTGCGCAAGTATTTTAAATATATATATATAAAGAAGAAGAAGAAGAAAGAGAGAAAAGTCAGAAAAAATTTGATCGAAACGGTTTTTAAAAAAATGATTGAATTCAGCATTTGTGTTGTATCTTCTACCCAGGTCATTGTCTTCTCCCAACCTTGTTGATGTTCATTTTCCAATAAGAGTATGGGAGAAAGAGGGAGTATATGTAGAGTCACATGTCTCAGGATTTCTCCAGATTCAGATGCCAGTCTCCAGACCAGCCAGATTCTCAGACTCTACAGTCTTTCAGATGAAGATTCTCCATGCGCAAGATTCAGACTCGATGTTCATATTCCAAGTCCATAGGTGTGATGCGCAGTTGTTCAGACTCGACAGATTGGTCAGAGTCTAAGTCAACCCAACGCGCACAACTGCTACAGTCGAGGACGTTGCTTCTCATGCCGTGCAGGTGAGGAGGACGAACGGGCTGGAGTGTGAGTCTACTGAATCTCCTCGTCGGAGAACATGCGCTCTGAACTGTGCATGTCAGAGTCGCTGCAACTGGAAATGAGTCTCCTCGTCGGAGTACTATGGCCCGCCACAATAATGTGGACAACTGCTCCATCTCTGAAAAGGACCGAACGGAAAAGAGCCGTGGATGTGCAATCCTCGTCGGAGTCCACGGTCACTGGAGAATGGAATCTGAAATAAGTCTCCTCATCGGAGAACTGGGTCTCTCCCATCTGGATCAGAGAATGGCGCACTGCTTTGGTGTACCTATGATACCACATGAAAACCCTCGCCAACATGGCATCGGGAATGGTCCTCTACTCTGGAGTCCCAAGTGGCTCACATGAAAACTCTGGCCGACAAAACAAGAATAATGATGGGGACCACGAACAAATGATGGCAAATATGTGCACATCTGAATAAAGACCGCACACATGTGCGTGTCTGAAAATGAGTCTCTCTCTGGAGAACTCAAAAATGGGCCTCTCAACATGTAGTGCCTCGTAGTGTCTTGTAGCGTTGAGTTGAGTTTCTTTCTGTTTGTCCAAGCTGAGCATTGCATGCTCTGGCTTGAGGGGGAGTGTTGGAGTATTTGTTATGTGCGCCTATTGAGTTGTAGTAGGGTAAATGGATCCTGAAGAAGATTCATTTGTCCCATCCAGTGTTTAGTCCCACATTGTCCAGTGGTGGGACTTGGAGGTTCTGGAGAGGCTATATAAGGAGCCCCAGACCTCCTGTATCCTTTAAGAAAGTGCAGTGCATAATATGCCACGTTGAGGGCTTCTCCCGTGGTTTCATCCCGCTCCTCACAAAGTAGGGTTCCATGTTAAATCCCGCGTTCTTCATATTTTCTTCATCTTTTTCCAGGTTTCCTTCCGCATGTTTATTTTTTAACAAAAGTTGGTGTAGCTCCGATCGAGGATAAGATGCGAGAAAACCACTTAAGATAGTTTGGCCATTTGCAAAGAAGATCAACTGATGCACCAGTTAGGAGATGTGAGTGTTGGGCATCGACAGGATAGGGGTTTCAATATTGCCCAGTATCTCCTTTTATAGGGATATCGACGATATATCAACAATATATCGCCATATCGGCTCATATCGGTCAAAAATGACTGGATTCAGTAGAAAAAATCCCTGATATCTATCGATATCGTTGATATTTTGCCGACATCTCTATATATCAATGCTATTATTCATGCAAGATTGATTCAACTACTTATCTACCTACACCTAGTATTAAAACACGTATATCTAGTTGCACCTAGTATTAAAACATACAATGGTTTATATATATATATATATATATATATATATATTTTGTTTCCGATCGAGGATGCTGCCCTCGCACCCCGCAGGGGGGACGAACGTGCGCTCCCCTAGCCCCCCAGGCTCGCTGACTGTTTACAAGTTATTTCATGTTGTAAGACTTGAATGAAATCGATTCCCAATATCTATAAGTCAATTCTTCAAAACAAAAATATCTATAAGTCAAGAATCAAACATTAATATCAATATGTTCAAAATGATCGATATATGTGATATAAGCTTCATAGATTGATCGATATGTGTGATCTAAGAGTATATTTTTAAGTTATTTAGTTATCTAAGAACTTAGATGGACTCCATTTTCAATATATATAGGTCAACAATTAACAGTACCATCAATATGTTCGATATGACCGATATGTGCAATATAAGGATCATAGTCTTCACAAATGATCTATATGTGTCATCTACGTGTATATTTATAAGTTATTTAATGTTATAAGAACTTGAATGGAATCCATTTTCAATATCTAAAGGTCAGGAATAAACATTAGCAGCGATATGTTCGATATGGTGATTGATATGTGCAATATATGGGCTATAAATGACCGATATATGTGGCATAAGTGTGTATTTGTAGGTTATTTGTTGCTTTTATGTCGTGGATGATCTTAATTTCTGAAAAAAAAAATAAAAAACAACTTTTTTGAGCCATTTCTGACATTTCCACCGATATCGTCGATATATCAGTGATATATCCCGATATATCCATTTCCGGGTGGACCGAAACGATATCGATATCGATACGGCCTTCCTTGGTGTTGGGATGTTGACCCAGCTAAGAGAGGGTGAGGATGGCCCAAGAAGTGTTGGAAAGAGACTATACGAAGGGATCTTAGTTTTGTGGATATAAGCACGGGATTGATCCAAAATAGATCTGAATGGGGGCGAAGAATCCATATAGCTGACCCTACTTAATTGTGGGAAAAGGCTTTGTTGTTGTGTTGTTCTTGCAGGTTATTATCCATCAAACATCGTGTGTCTATACTTCCCAGCAAAATGGTGTTGCAAAGAGGAAGCATTGTCATTTACTTGATGTAATCAGAACTCTCTTCATTCAGAGTCGTGTCTCGCATTCTTTTTGGGGTGATGTTCTTACGACATGCTATCGTGTGAAACGCATGTCCTCGTCTATCTTGGGTGATAAAATTCTTTTTTCCCTTACATTTTCAAAGAAAGAATTATTCTCACTTATTCCTTGTATTTTTGGCTCGGTTGCTTTTGTTCACCAGTTGTCTCTAGGTCTTCATAAGCTCTCGCCTAGAGCTGTCAAATGTGTCTTTGTTGGGTACTCGTGGACTTAAAAATGGTATACATGCTATGATCCATTGTGCATGAAATATTATGTTGAGATATTTGTATCCCATTCTCTTATTTCTATTTCTTTCATGTGTCTATGATGTAATTTACCTAGGGCTTTTCTCCTATATAAGAGAGCCCTAGGGTCTCAATAATCCAAAACCATTCTATTTTTTTACCATGATATTGGAGCAACGGTCTTAGATTAGGGTTCACGTATCTCACCAAAAATCCTAACCCTACTTGCCCCCCTCGTTGCGGTGCCCTTGGCCCTACCGGCCACCATGGAGGCATGTTCAAGCCCTCCTTCGGCCTCCCTCATCCAATTAAGCCACCGTCTAGGCACCTTTGGCCCTAAAGGCCGTAGCTTGGGCCCTATCTTGACCCTCCAGGCCACCGTCCTAGCATGTCCAGGCCACTGCAGCAGCCTCCCAGCCACTGCGGCTGCCGCTCCGACCTTCCCAAGCCGCCACCGACCCTCCCGTGTGTGTTCGTGCGCCTTTGTGCAACTTTGTAGTTCGATCTGCAGTCCGAATCGGTCTGATTTCGACCAAGAATCGTGATTTCAGACACATAATCACGTTTTCCGGCCCTAAACTATAAAAGATTGAAGAAAATGGTTGTATGAGTCTAATGTACAGCCACTCCTCCATATGATTGTGTAAACTCACTCAGAGTAGTCTACTTCAAAATTTTGTTCTGGATTTTCAGCATTTTTCTATCATGTCAGAGAACAAGAGTGACGTCTTTTCATCATCTGGTGCCTTCAAGGGCCAGGCTCCCATCGTAAAGATGAATGTGACCAACTACGAGTTGTGGTCCATGTAGTTTCACACCCTTATGCAGTGCCATAACAATGAGCACATTGTGACTGATTTCAAGCTGGAAGACAAGATTGAGGCTAATGCTTCTTGGAAGCAAGATGGACGCATACCACAGAGATTGCCATCGTCAATCAACCCACAACCAAGGCTATGTGGGGCATCTTAGCAGCCACATATGGGCAAGCCAAGAATGAGAGCAAGATCCTATAGTTGTAATATGACATTTTTTTGACCAAGCAGAATGGTCGGCCTCTTCATGCCTACTTCTCGCATCTTCGAAGCATGTCTGAGCGACTCCATAGCTTTATGCTCATTACTACTAGCACTGAGCAACAACAGGCATATCACAATGCCACTAATGACATGTGTCTTTCTGTCATCCCTTGACTCTGAGTACGATGCAACATGTACTCAACTGCTTACTGTAGAGACGATACCACCGATGGAAGTGTACAAGAAGTTGAGAAGAATCACTACTTCATCTACTACCATGGCCCAAACTCCCTCTGCAATGGCAGCTTCTCGCAGCAGAGGGGGCACTTCACAGTTTCATGATCGAGGATCCCGTGGTCGAGGAGGAGGACGTCAAGGGATATGCTATGACTAGGACCCCAACTGTCAAAATGACCCATGCTCATGCTGCCACCATCCAAGTCATTCAGAGGAGATATGCTATCTGAAGCATAGGTATCCTGCGCCTGCACATGTAGCTGAGCAGACAGAGCCTACTCAGGCTCCTTCTCATGATGTGAGGCTTGATGATATTTTCTCTAGATCGAGAGAGATGATGACTACACTAAGCACTCCAACTGCAGTATCTTCTGACATTGCAGTTGCTGCCAGAGCTTTTAAGAGTTCATCAGGCATTTCTTATGCACTTACCAGTTGTAACAGTTCAGATTTGACTGATTGGATCATGGACTCTGGAGCTTCTCATCATGTGTGGAGATCAAGCTCAGTTTAGTTCTTACAGATCTATCCATCCTGATAGATCAATGGTTATTGCAAATGAGCTTCATCTACTAATTGTTGGTCAGGGGGAGATTGTCTTTGCTCCCTTGAAGCACCTGCAGAATGTCTTACATGCTCCAGCATTTCAGATGAATCTTTTGTCTATTAGTTAGATTACAAAGGATTTGCATTGTCGTGACATATTTAACCCATCTTCTCTTGGTAGGGTAATTGGATGTGGTCGTGAGTAGAGAGGATTTACAGATTGGTCTAGCCTTCGTATGCTGGTGCGGTTACCATTCCTTCTGTATCAGTTTCTCCTTTCATGTGGCATCTTCACTTTGGACACCTTCCTTTGCAGAAGCTGTGTCATGTTCTCCCTCAAATCTCTACTCGTACCACCTTGGAGTGTGAGGCATGTCAGCTAGGAAGCATCATCGGTCTTCTTTTCCGAGTTGCCAGAGTCCTCACAATAGTCAGTCGTTTGAGTTGTTTCATTTTGACAGTTGGGGTCCTAGACGTGTTCATGATCATCAGGGACATCGTTTATATATGGTTGTTGTGGATGATTTTTCTACATTATCTTAGGTTTTCTTGTTAAAGAATAAGTCAGAAGCTAGTCCCATCATTAAATCGTTTCTTATTGAAATTAAGAATATTTTTTCTGCTAATGTGAAGATTATTCGCACTGACAATGCCTTGGAATTTTCTAAATTACAATTGTCTGACTTTCTCAAATCTCTTGGTATTGTTCATCAGAATTCTTGTGCTTACACTTCGCAACATATGGTGTAGCTGAACACAAACACCGTCATCTTCTTGATGTCACGAGGACTCTTTTAATTCAAAGTCGAACTCCTCATTCTTTCTGAGGTGATGCGGTTTTCACTGCATGTTACTTAATGAACCGCATGCCCTCCACGGTCCTTGGAGAAAAGGTTCCTTTTTTTAGTGTGTTTCTCGAGAAGACTTATTCTCCCTTACTCCTAGGGCATGTTTGGTTGCAGGGTTGGGCAGGGTTGAGTTGGGCTGGGTTGGGATGGATAAATAGTAATCTGTGAGGAGGAAGTACCCTTGTGAATAGTAACCAGGGTTGGGCCAACCCTTCCCAACCCTGCAACCAAACAGGCCCCTAGGGTTTTTGGATTTGTGGCCTTTGTCCATAATTTTACTCATGGTCAAAACAAGCTCTCTCCAAGAGTTGCAAATGTGTGTTCATTGGCTATTCTCGTACACAAAAAGGATATAGATGCTTTAATCCTACAAGGAGAAAATATTATGTGAGTATTGATATCATATTTTTTGAGTTTATTATGTATTTGTCACCTATAGGTGACAGGTTGTTTAACTCCATCTATGGAGAGAATTTTTTATTCCACCACCTCTGTTATCTCCACCAATACCACCTCATGTTAAGTCACAGTCATCTCCACCACCACCCCCTCCACCATCTCCACCCCCGTCTACCTTGGCACAGTTGCTGCCACGTTTTTACATTCGCAGGTTCTCTACTTGCCCCTCAGCTCATGCCTTCCCTGTCATCACGCACGCCTTAGGTATGTACTGAATACATTGTTTCTACTGATGGCACTGTGATATGCTTGTACCACATGATACTATACATGAGGAGTTGATAACAAAGAACAGAGAGACCGATGATCTTGATGTATCTATTGCCTTGAGGAAGTCGTGTCGTAACTGTGCCACTTATCCTCTAGCTGCTTATGTTTCCTTGGATCATCTTTTAGAGGAGTACATGAGGTTTGTAATGGATGGGACTCCCGATTGTCACTATACCACGAACATACCAGGATGACGTACATGATAGTAGCTGGTGTCTTGCCATGGAGGAGGAGATGGTCGCTTTGCAGTCTCGTAGTACCTGGAGTGTTGTTCCTTCTCCTTTGAGAGCCTCTGTTATAGGATGCAAATGTATCTTTACAATGAAGCATCAAGCAGATGGCAGCGTAAGGCAAGGCTTGTAGCACGAGGGTTCACCCAGACTTATGGGGTGGACTATCAAGATGCCTTCTCACATGTGGCCAAGCAATTCGATATTACGCATTCTTCTATCGGTTGTTGTGTCTCAATATTGGCCGCTTTACCAAGTTGATGTGAAGAATGCATTTCTATATGGAGATCTATAGGAGGAGGTCTATATGCAGCATCTACCAAGGTTGCTACTGAGGGGGAGTCTCATGAAGGTAGGTAGGCCCCACAAGGCGATTTATGGCCTGGAGCAGAGTCCAAGAGCTTGGTACCAGAAGCTATCGGAGCTGATAGAGAACCAGGGGTTTGTGTGGTCTACTGCAGATCATTTGTTGTTTGTCCAAAGGATATAGAGATGTATTGTTGCTATTCTGGTTTATGTTGATGATATTATTATCACATGTGATGATGAGATGGGCATTCAGGCTGCCAAGGAGTTCCTAAGCCAGCAGTTTGTGACTAAGGATCTTGGTAGTCTTCGTTACTTAAATTAGAGTTCGCCAGGAACCAGTATGGTCTTGTGATGACCCAGAGGAAGTTTGTGACTGATTTTCTACTTGAGACAGGTATGACAGGGTGCAAGCCTGCTACTACCCCTATAGATCCGAGCATGAGATTATATGATGAAGACACTAAGGTAGACAGGAGGAGATACATGGAGCTTGTTGGCAAGCTTCTTTATGCTACTATCACCAAGCCAGACATATCCTTTGCTATAAGTAAGGTGAGCCAATTCATGGAGTAGCCCGGGAAGGTTTATATGGCATACATGATTCTGAGATATTTGAAGTCTTCCCCAAGTACTGGTCTTATATTCAGTAGAGATATATCTCTTAAGGTGACAGCTTGTGCAGATGCAAATTATGCATGATGCCCTGGAGACAGGAAGTCTACTTCCGACTTTGCTATTTTTGTTGGGAGCTAACTCGTGTCATGAAAAAACAAGAAACAAACATTGGTTGCTAGATCCAGTGCAGAATCTGAGTACAGAGCCATGACTCAGGGGAGCACAGAAATGATGTGTGTTAGATTGATTTTAACTGATCTTGCAATTAAGGTACCTCTTCCCATGCAACTTCTATGTGACAATCAAGTAGCTCTTTTTATTGCCAATAATCCTGCATTCCATGAATGGACCAAGCATATAGAGGTGGATTGCCACTATACCAGAGACATGATTCAGAAGGGTCTCATATCCACCTCCCATATTTTTACTGGAGATCAGATGGCTGATATATTCACCAAAGCACTTGCTAGAGGTCCATTTCAGAGATATTGTTCGAAGCTGAGCAGGCTCAGTTTGGAGCTACATCTCTGGTAAGGCTATCTGACTAAGGCCTTAGTAAGTACATTTGTTGTATGTTATCCAGAGCCAACATGAGTAGTAGCGATGAAACCCTTTTGTATTATGTCACGAGTGTAGTGGCAACACGCATCTATGTGCTTGGTCCTCTCATGGAAGGCAAGATTGTTTGCAATGAAAAGAGAAACATGGTTGTCGCATCGAAGGTGCATGGGAAGAGGTACCTTGATAGTCAGGTTAGTAGGAACAGATCTTACCCACATCATCTTTGTGCTAGATTGCGCCATGGTCATGTATTCTAACTCAACACTAGTAGATCTGGCAACCACAGTTTGTTTCTTGCTCTTCCATGACATCATAGAATTCCATATGAACACTGTGAAGCCTGAATTAGACTTCCTATCTTTGGGACACCCAGTATAATATGCATCTGCACATGCTATAACTGAAAGTGATGTATATCTGATGGATGGAAATCCCATGCCAGGTGATGCCTTCAAATACCTCAGAATCATATGGACTGCAATGATGTGTGCCTGCTTGGGCTGCTCCATAAAGTGACTCACTTTGCTTACGATGAAGGATATATCTGGCATGGTAATGGTCACATACATGAGCTTGCCAACAAGCTCCTTGTACCTCCTATTGTCAACCACCTTAATGCCATCATCGTAGAGCTTCATTCTCAGGTCCATAAGAGTAGTGGTAGGTCTGCAATCTGCCATGTCTGTCTAAAAAAAAGATCTATAATGTACTTCTTATGGGTCATCACAAAACCTCGCCGGTTCCTGTCAAACTCCAGTCCAAGGAAGTAACTTAAATTACCAAGGTCCTTGGTCACAAACAAGCTTGCAAAAGTCGGCCGGACTAGTCGAGTCGGGGGGTGGCCGACTCCACTAGGCCTATTCAGCCTTTAGTCGGGCCGACTAGTTGGCCGACTACTCGGCCGACTTTTACAACAACCTTTTTTATTTTTCTAGTTTTTCACTTCTTTTAAAAGCAAACGCATACTATCATGGTTAATTTTATATTTAAAGTCAATTACTTCTTTTGTTTCATTATGATAGCACATAAAATGTACAAACATATGTATATATATAAGAATTATGTATAAAAAATGATTTATATATTTAAAATAATTAAAAAAATCAAAACCGACTAATGATCGACTAAATCCGATTAGTCGCCCGACTACTGATTAATCCTTAGTAGGTGACTCCACCGACCAAGTACCGACTACCGCTTTCTACAACCTTGGTCACAAACTGCTGACCTAGGAAGTCCTTGGCAACCTGAATGCCCTACTCGTCATCCCCTGTAACAATCATATCATCAACATAGACAAGAATGATGATTGTACTTCTCTAAATCATGTGCACAAATAAAGAGTAATCAACAGTCGATCATGCAAATCCTTGTTGCTTTATCAAGTCCGAGAGCTTCTGGAATCATGTTCTCGAACTCTATTTAAGGCCATAGATAGCCTTGTGTAGCATGCAAACCTTCTAACACTCCCCCTCAGCAGCAAACCCAAGTAGCTAATGCATGTAGACCTCTTGTAGATCACCATATAGGAAGGCATTCTTCACATCAAGCTGGTAAAAGGGCCAATCTTGTGTCATAGCAACAGATAGAAGGATACGCAGAGTAGAATGTCTGGCAACTGCAGAAAATGTATCCTGATAGTCCACTCATATGTCTGGGTGAACCCACGTGCCATAAGTCTCGCCTTACAGCGATCCACACGACCATTTGCACGGTGCTTCACAGTGAACACCCACTTGCACCTAACAACGGATGCACCAACTGGAGTTGAATAAAGACTCCAAGTGTCACATGAATGTAGCGCGACCATCTCCTCCTCCATGGCTAAACGTCGTTCATTTAACTGAATAGCCTCTCGAAATGCTCGTGGTATCTCCATGGATGATAGTGCCAAGGTAAACCTCCAGAAATCCCCTGACAGTCTGCTCAGGAAAACCTGGGATGTAAGAGGATATCTAGCACACATACGTCTCTGCCTTCGTAGAGCAATCGGTACATCAAGATCATCTGACAAGTCATGAACTTGTAAGTTTCCCTCTTGAGAGGGCACCTACTCATCATGTATGGAATCCTACTACACATACAACTTAGTAGTTCCATTAGTAGAAATAATATGCTCATTACATACCTGAGCCTGAGGCGTGTTGATGATGGGGAAGGCCTGTGAGCAGGGGGAACAGAGCGAGACCTATAAGTAAACACACGTGGCAAAAACTGAGTGTCAAGGTAGGCGACGGTCCAGGGGCAACCACAGTAGCAGGTGGAGTAGGAGTAGACGTAGATGGTGGAGGAGGTGGTGGTGGTGGACGTGATGATGGTGATAAAGCAGTAGGTAGAGGTGGTGGTATGACAGTAGGAGATGGATGCATGTAGATCTTTGCATCAGAGTCTGATGGGCTAGTCTGCTACCTATAGGAGAAAAATACATGACAGACTTAAAGAAAGTAACATCAGCACTAACAAAGTATTTCTGCCGAAGCAGATCAAAGCAATGGTACCCCTTCTCGGTACGAGAGTAGCTGACAAAAACACACTTGACAGATTTAGGAGAGAGCTTGTCACGACCTGGAGAGAAGTCATGAACAAAAGCAACCGAACCAAACACATGAGGTGTAAGGGAGAAAAGATCCTTCTCGAGAAATGCAATCTAAAAAGAAATCTTCTCTCCCAACACAAAAGAGGGCATGTGGTTCACTAGGTAACATGCAGTGAGGACTGCATCGCCCCAATAAGTGTGAGGAGCACGACTCTAGATCAACAAGATTATGACCATATCAAGTAAGAGACGATGTTTGCGCTCAGCAATACCATTCTGTTGGGATGTATAAGCACATGAGATCTGATGAACAATGCTAAGAGATCTAAGAAACTCGGAAAGCTGTAAGGTGCAAACTTCTAATGCATTATCATAATGCAGTTATTTGACATTGGCAGAAAATATCTTCTTTATCTCATTAACGAAAGATTTGATAATAAACCCAGCCTCAGAGTTACTCTTCTACAAGAAAACCCAAGAAAGTCTAGAAATATCATCAACAACGACCAGATAAAAATAGTGTCCCTGATAATCAGGGGACACGACTCGGACCCCAGATATCTAAATGAAGGATATCAAACAACTGAGAACTATTTCGACTCATATGAGATGGAAAGGATGAATGATAGTGCTTCCTAAGCTGGCAAGCCTCGCACCGGAAGGAAGATTGTATGGAAATATGTGGGAGGACATGACACAACTTATACAGAGGAAGGTGGCCAAAATGAAGGTGCCACAGGTATGGAGAGACTAGTCTGGTAGGAATAGTACAAACACCAGCATGAGGAGGTCGGACTAGTCTATAGAGCCCCCGTTGTTCACGACCACATCCAATCACCCTACACATAAGTATGTCCTGAAACACAAGAGACAAGGGGTCAAAAATTGCATGACAATACAGATCCTTAGTAATCTGACTAATGAAAAGTAGGTTCATCTGAAAATAAGGGGCATATAAAACATTCTATAGGCACATGGATGGCGTCAGATGCACCTCCCTTGTCCAGTGATAGGTAAGTGGATCACATTAGCAATAACAACTCATCTACTAGGAGGTATAGTCTTGTATAACCTCAACTGAGCTATGTCTCCACACAGATGGTGGGATGTACCAGAGTCTATGATCCACTCTGTCATGTCTGCATCGTTACTACCAAGGTTGCAAAAATCGGTAGTCGGTACTCGGTCGGTTGGGTCACTGACTAAGGACTAATCGGTCTTAGTCGGGCTTTAATCGGTTCTGATTTTTTCAATTATTTTAAATATATTAATCATTTTTTATGTATATGCTTAACTATTTACATAGGTTTATACGTTTTTTATATTATCATAATGAAAGAAAAGACGGAATTGATTTAAATAAAACATTATGAATATTACAATAAGTTTGCTTTAAAAAATAATAAATATACGGTATCTCCAAGCAAAAATCGATCGACTAGTTAGCCTTAGTCGGAATTAGTCAATACTCGATCGGCCATCCCACCGACTAGACTAGTCGGACCTACTAATCGGACCAGTCGGGGGATTTTTACAACAATGGTTACTACCAATAAAAGCATAAGCGATACCTGAGGAGCTCGAAGAGGCTCTTCTAGCTACGGCTGCGGTATCTATAGATCATGTAGTGGTGGTGCCTGTCACTGGAGTCATGATAACTCGTATACGAGAGACAATATCATCCAGGCGTGGATCAGCTTGGGAAGTTGGAGTCTATGAAGGCCCGATATGTTCTTTTATACGAGCAGATGCAGGGTATCCATGCTTCTGGTAGCATGTATCCTTTGAGTGTCTTGGCCGACGGTAGTAAGTGCAAGGACCATGCTGACGTCCACCGCCTCGACCACAAGAGGTACTCCCTATGAACTGAGTGGATCCTCCTCTACCGTGAGAAACGACCATCGCTGAGGAGGGTTGTGGAGTGGCAGTAGGCAGAATAAGCAGCTTGCTGAGACGGCTATAGGCCTCCTCCATGGGAGATATAGTCACCCCAGTGAGGAGTTGTGTATGTGCAACATCATACTCCGGTCGAGTGCAGCCAAGAAAACTTCAACCATCATGGAGTCCATGTATGTCATCGAATGCTCTATAGATGTCGTAATAGGCATGAAGCTGTGAAACTTCTCGAACATGCCACAGAGCGAGGAGTAGAACGTGTGCAGAGGATGGTCATTCTGCTTGGCCACGTAAATGTCAAATTGAAATTGAAGAATCTTGGCCTCATTCTTCGCTTGGGCATAGGTGGATGCCAAAATGTCCCACATTACCTTGGCAGTGGGTTGACTCACAATATCATTGGCTATCTCCGTGGTGAGGATCCCGGAAAGCCAAATACATGCATACACGTTATCTTGCTTCCATGAAGCATTGGTCCCAGAGTCTTATCCATGGGCTCTGGCTCTGTCAGGATGTGCTCCTTGTTACATGAGGGTAAGAAACTACATGGACCACAACTCATAGTTGGTCCCATCTATCTTTACGATGGGAGTTGGGCCCTTGAATGCACCGGACGAAGAAAATACATCACCTTTGTTCTCTGACATGATGGAAGAACGACCGAAAATGGAACTCGACTGGGATGTAGATTGTTCTAAGCGAGTCTACACAATCATACGGAGGATTGGTTGTATGTGTAGACTCGTACAACCATCTTCGTCAATCCTTGTGCGTGCTAGGGCTGGAAAACATGACTTATAGACATGAATCACGTTTTCCAATCAAAATCAGATCGTTTTAGGGTTAAATCAGACTGTTGTAGCAACGCAAAGGGTCATGACAATGCTAAAGATGATCAAGCGGTGCTAGCAAAAGGGCAGACAATGCTCTAAGCAGTGCACGAAATCGCAGCAGTAGGCCGCGGAGGTGTAACGGATGGCACGAAAGCACTGTTGTCCACGAGCGGTGGTAGCGGTGGCGGTGCCGTTGCTGCATCACACACATGGTGGCACGGTGGCGATGTTGTTGTTATCCATGCGCATTGGCGGTGGCGACGATGTCGCTGCTGCTGTCCATGCATGGTAGCGTGGTGGCACGACGGCGAGGGAGAGCCTATAGTGGCGGCGGGCGGCGTCGAGTCGAAGGGGTAATGGTGGGGTGAGAGGTCTAGGTCAAGGCTCCGATCTAGGACCGTCTCTCTGATATCATGTGGAGATGAAAGAGTGGATTACATTATAGAAAGGCCCTAGGGTTCTCTTATATAGGAGAAAAACCGGTTGGGAAATTACAAGAAGAAGACAAGAAAAGAAATTACATAAACAATATTAAAGATAAATAATATCTCAACACTTCTTATATAGCGGTCTGTAAGAAGAAATATATATATGCAGCAACCGCATGGGTTTGCTATTAAGGGGGGCTATCAGAAGATATGCAAACTTCATAAGGTTATTTACAGCCTTAAGTAGAGTCCCAGAGCATGGTCCCAGAAGCTCTCAAACCTAATAAAGCAGCAGGGCTTCAAGAGATCAATTGCAGATTGCTCGCTCTTCGTACACAAGACACTACGAGGTATTATTGTCATTCTAGTCTATATTAACAACATTATTATTAGAGGAGATGATCTACATGAGATCAATGAAGCTACGGAGTTCTATGTACAACAGTTTGTCACCAAGGACCTTGGTGAACTACGATACACCATTAGGCTCGAATTTGCTAGGAGTTGAGAGGTCTTGTTATGGCTTAAAGGAAGTACGTTACAGATCTCCTTCTAGACAATGGGATGGCAAATTTTAGGCATGCCAGTACTCCTATGTATCTCAGCATGAAGCTCTATGATAATAATGTAGATAAGGTGGACAAGAGGAGATATATGGAGCTTGCTACTTCTTTATGTGACTATCACCGGACCTAATATCTCGTTTATATCGAGCAAAGATAACCACTTTATAGAGAAGCCACATCAAGTTCACATGCATGCAGTCTCCATGATCTTAAGAGTCTGAAGCATTCTCCTGGTACAGGGTTGCTATTCAGCAGAGGGATATCTCTTGCCATCATGGCATGTGCAGATGGTAACTGTGCATGACGTTAAAACGACGAGAAGTCTACCTCTGGATTTGTAGTCTTCGTAGGGAGCTCATTGGTCCCATGAAGTGTTAAATCCGAATACAGAGTCATGGAGTAAGGACGCACTGAGATGATGCAGGTATTTGCTATTTAAGCACCTCTTCCCAAACAGTTGCTATGTGATAATCAGGTTGCATTATTCATTGCCAACAATCCAGCTTTTCATGAGAGGATCAAACACAAAGAGGTTAATTGCCACTACATTAGAGATATGACATAGAAGGACTTCATCTCTACTTCAGATGTTAGCTCAAGTGAACATGCGACGGACATTTTCACAAAGGTCCTAACCATGAGGTCATTTCAGAAGTATCCTTACAAGATGAGTATGATGTATATGTATGCTCCATCTTGAGGGGGAGTGTTATAGGAAATAATATGTATATATTTCTCATTACATGTTTATGTAATTTCTATAGTAGTTATTTACCCTCTAAGTTTCTCCTCTATATAAATGAATCCTATGGCCTCTAAATAAACATGCCATTCATTTATTTCCACACTAACCAGTCAGATTATAATGGGATCATAAGACTATAGTTAGATGTCTTTTTATAATTTTTTATTGTATTTTTTCTTCTTTAGTTCATTTTTGTTCCATTTATTGATTATAAAATCATGCAGTTCTGAAATCTAGTAAATAAATAAAAGCTCTGGGAGTGTATGTTGACTCTTTTCTACTTCATTGATAGCGGTTGTATGATTTCTTACCATTGAGAACCCAGCTGAGCATAGAGGTCATTATATGTGGAGCGATGGTAGCTTTTTGGTTAAAAAGGTTTACAACGTGATGGCTACGCCATTAATGCAAGATGTGGGGAATCTAGCAATGGATTGTAGATGGTTATTGGATTGAAACACCTTTGAGAACAAAAATTTTCATGTGGTTTCTTAGAAGAGCAAGGGTGATGTTGAAGGTACGCGGTAAGGCTCCTACACGGGATAGATGTTGGTTATATGTCGTGTTCATGAGATCAAGAAGATATTTGACACAATCTATATCGAATTGGGTGGATCGACACGGTGGATTTCTAGAGTTCTTTGGGAGTTGCGACATTCTGCACTTTTTTTTGAGTAAAAAAATGGGGGAGCCCTCCCGAGGCGGGAGTCACCACACCAAAGCATTCATTAATAAAGCAAAGGGTACATCAGTTTGATAACCAGAAATTGTACAAAGCATTACAGTGGGCTATTATATTTTCAAAGTAAAACCGCTGCCCCTTGAAAATTGTATCATTCCTACCAAGCCAAATAGCCCACAGAGCGGCCAGAGCCTTGGAGACATCATCGGAAGACCCAAGGCCGACCCCACGAATCGACCTCTAAAACTGATCAGCATCAACAGCTCGGACCCAAGTTAGCCGCAACGACTCCCAAACCTTTGCCGAAGACCTGCACCCAAAGAAGATGTGGTCCACATCCTCCAACTCGTCCTCGCATCTGCCACACTTTAAATCCATCCCACCCAACAGTCTGCCTCTTCTCACTTTGTCACAAATACGACCTCTCCTCATACACCAAAAGAAGACCTTAACCCAGGCAGGAATCTTAGCTGCCCAAATCACCTTCACGTCAACACACAAATCTGCATCACGCTCCACAAAAAATGCAGTAATCTTCCGATAGGCCGCCTTCACCGAGAACTTACCATATGTCCACTCAAAACGATCCGGGTCTCCCGAGATCTCCCTGGCAGAGGGAATCTCAGACAACATCCGCAAAAACTCCTCCAACCTCTGATCCGAGGGATCCGCAAGGAACCTCGGCGCCCATGTCCCAGCTTCGACGACCTCCACCACCCGCGCCCCCCTATCCACGGCCAACACCATCAACTGAGGGAAGCGGAAGGCCAAGGCCCCATCCCCCGTCCAGTCATCCAACCAAAAACGAAAACGGAGACCATCCCCCAAAATCGGCCTAAGAAACGGCCGGAGCCCCGGAAGCACGGCACGGATCCCACTCCACAAGGAAGACTCATGACGCTTCCTCACTGCCACCAACTCCCCAGTAACACCATATAGCTTCCTCAGCAGCTGCAAGACCGGCGAGTCTGACGAACCCCAAATGCGCACCACCCACTTGGCTAACAAAGCTTTGTTCATAGATTCCGCATCCCTAACGCCAAGGCCCCCCTCCACAACAGGTATAGCTAGAGCCTTCCAAGCCACCAGATGCAACCCCCTCTTTATCTATCTTCCATCAGACCAGAAAAAAGATCTCATCAAGGTCTCAACCTTCCTTCTAACACCAACATGCATTAATCTCGTCGAGAAGAAAAAGGTCGGGATGGCCGAAAGAACATGCTTCAACAGTGTAAGTTTCCCACCTCTGGACAGAGTGACAGCCTTCCAACCTTCCAACCGCTCCTCCATTCTGCGCAGAACACAACCCCAATCGAACATCCTCAGCCTCCCCTCAACCAGAGGCAATCCCAGATAGGTTATCGGCAATCTCCCCAGGGGGCATCCTGCCCACTCCGCCAGCCCGATGCTCTCCTCGCCACCCAAACCCATAGGAACAAGGACCGACTTCTGCCTGTTAATCTGCAATCCAGAGAGGCACCCAAAAACATTCACCAGCACAGCTGCATTGTGGTTCTGCTCCTCCGTCCCTCCCAGGAATACCAGTGTGTCATCCGCATATTGCAACACCGGGATTGAGATGTCCCCCAAACGGAAGCCCTCGCACCAGTTTTCTTCCACTGCCCGCTCAAACAAAATTGCAAGACAATCTGCAACCAACACAAAAAGCAGGGGAGCAAGTGGGCAGCCCTGACGCACCCCTCTCTGCGGCTGGAACCATCCCCCCTCAGGCCTCCCATTTACCAACACCGAGCAGGAGCTACTGGTGACGCATCTCTTAACCCAAGCAATCCATTCATCCGGGAAACCCCTTTTCTGCAGAGCTAACCAAAGGAATCTCCAGGTGACACAGTTATAGGCCTTGGCGTAATCAATCTTCCAAACTGCCCCTTTTTTTGAGACCTCTTCCACTCACGACAAATCTCCGAAGCGGTCACAATTCCATCCGCCATACACCGACCCGGAATGAAAGCGGATTGGGCATGCAAGACCACAGAGGGCAGAACCCCTCTAAGTCTGCTTGCCAACACCTTGGCGACAATAAGATAAATGTCATTGGAAATAGAAATCGACCTAAGTCCCCCACCCCAAGTGCGACATTCTGCACTTGTAAGGATCATTTTAAGCCTTTGCCTTTTATTTGGGCTTTGTCACCAGCTAGAAATTTAGTGGTCCTGTCAGGAGAGGTTTTAATGGAGAACACATATTTAACCATGTGTTTAATATATGTTCTGGTGGGTGTCCACCCTTTTTTCTCAAAGTTGGCCTATAACTGAAATATGTGATGATTAGAACATTTGACACCACCGCCTTGTGATCAGAAAAGATCATGGATGGTACCCGATTGTGGCAGTAAAGAAAGCCATTTATACATGCAATTAACAAGGCGTAGTAATATTCTTACCTTAATAAGCATATCTGTTGGAAGCCATGCAGGCGCAGTTGGTATCCCAACCCAAGCAAT
This sequence comes from Ottelia alismoides, assembly GCA_037367405.1. Taxonomy (NCBI): domain Eukaryota; kingdom Viridiplantae; phylum Streptophyta; class Magnoliopsida; order Alismatales; family Hydrocharitaceae; genus Ottelia; species Ottelia alismoides. Next base: position 1,850,544 of record JAZKJV010001396.1, read on the forward strand.
CTACAAATTAGACAGGACACGTCAGAGATCTGGTATCTATAGATGATTTTTCCTCTTATGAGAATATATAAAAGGTCAATAAGACGACAGTAATGGTCAACAAAAGAATACCAATTCAAGCTTCTGCAAAGATTAAATTTTGTCAAACTTAATGATGGAAATTCAACATTGAGAAGTTTATTCGTATTTGAGAAAACGTGTGCTCTTTCATTAAGATATAATTCCGAATATTCACTAAAAGCGGGAAAAAAGGCCGTAAGAACATTGAATAGTTGGTCCATGGAAGCTTATGTAGTGACATTGAACCTGGTGGAAGCTGAAGAACCATCCATTTTGAGAAAGCAACAATCTACCCAGGCTGTACATGGTCAAAATCAAACATCTGGATTTCTCATAACAAGTCCTGATAGAGAAAGCATAGTTTCGTAGGCATCTTTGCGTGTGTGTGTGTGTGTGTGTGTCTGTGTGTGTGTGCTAGGCACAAGTTCCCAGCCAGAATAGAAGTTACAATACCGCTTCATAATGAAAACATACGATTGATATGCTATGGAGATATAAGTTTTTCAAAGAACGTCACAATGGATATAGAACATAACCTGAGATCATATATTAGTGGTAATAAGCATAGTAATTAAAACTGTTCTATTGAATAGAAATAATGTAACATAAAAATATATGTACTGTCACATTTACCACTATATTTAATTGGGAATTAGATAGACGGTAGACGCCAATATTGTAATTAATTATATAAGAGAAGTAAATTACAGCTATCATTTAACTGCTATGTTAAAGCATGGAATATATTTTTGAAAAAGTGATGGGTGAACACCGGATAATGGTACACACCTGTCAACTACATTAACTCTCAGTTTTCAAAAATTACACCCTTGAACTTCGAGGTCCAGTAACCTTTATGTTACGGTACTAATACATAACACTACTAACTGCGTACCATGAACCTTCAATGTTGCAATAATTGTGTAATTGATTCTAAGTCGTATTGCGAGTTTGATGGAAGAAACCTTCTAGTATGCTTGGTTACCATTCTTGTGCAAGGCGACGTTTGGAAACAACGAAAAAAAGGGTAGCATGAGATTATATCTTGGGGCCAAGACACTCGTATACTATTGACACTACGCCTTGACATCTTGATGCTACGAGGAGCACATGTTGGCAGGATAAGCAACTCAATGAAGAGGACCCATGAGCCCATGTGTGTCCTAGGCAGGGTTGCTTGGCCTCGAGACAAGAGTCCTTACCATCTCAAGTCCTTGGCCTCGCTCCTCGAACCTAAAAGAGGTGGTATTCGATGCCTAGGGTGAGTGACTAGTCTCCTGACCTTGGTTATGCCAACGGCAAGAACTCTTGGATGTAACGTCACTCGTGGACCTTATGAGGTGGTTGGTTGAAAAAGGATTCGTTATAGCCTATAGGCCTTAGCTGGAAACAAGGTTTGAAAAAACGAACGGCAGAACGAGCGTTTTCCCTGAAGGTGAGGCGAGGCGTAGCCTTGAGGCGGTCGATGCATAAGCCGCAGTTTGTATAGGAAAATAATTACAAAAAGTATAATGATAAAATAATCTAATCTGACAGATATATAATATATAACATTGTAATATACGGTGAAATTATGAAGATAAGAACATGAAAAAAGGATATGCCAAATCCTTAAACCTTTCTACTAAATTTCTACCCAATCAAAAAGGAAATCATTGGGCACTAAAATATTTATCAAAAAGGGAGTCATTGGCTATACTTGTTAATAAAGATATCCGAGATGTTGATATGAATCATATGATTTGAATCATATCTATATGTTCTGTTGAACCCAGTCGAGGAACGGTCCAATGTCCCCCCATGTGCCACCATACCATACCAATATGGGGGTCTCGTTGCCCGATCAGCGAGTCTGGGGGCTATGGGGTCCAAGTGGCCCCCTCCTTGCGGGGGTTGTAAGAGGCAATGCTCCCGTCCCGAAAATTTTTCTTGTATGGATATTCGAATTCGCATGCATCTAAGATTTGCATATTCATATGTTAAAGTGTGTGATATTAAGAGTTCACATAAATAACTGGACGTGTTAATGGTAAATATGAATAAGAAAGAGGTCAAATTTAAGCATTCATCTTTAAGCATTCATCTTGTATAAATATAACCATAACAACTAGGCCTTTACAAACATCTGAAACTATCAATAGAACTAATTATTTTATTAAAAAAATGCTTGATAAATACATAACACCTCAGGTACAGCCTCGTCCCACCTCACCTCACCTCGACCGCCTCAATCATCCGAGGTACTTGCCTCAACCAGGGGGTTCGAGGTGGTCGCCTCGAGGTTCTTTTCCTCCGCCCTGTTTTGTCTCGAGGCGCATTTTTTCAAACAATGGTTGGAAATCCTTATAGCACTTTCTCTTTAAGGATTAGTGTTGTCATTTTAGGACTATTACTCTTGGTGAATGCCCACACCCACAACTAGGGTGGGGATCTTGGAGACCCAAACTCATCTCAAGGGCTTATGTGCCCCTTCTATACCATGCCTCATGGAATCATGCCACCTAGAAGATCCATATCAATATACTTGTGCATGATTAAGGATCCGAAACTTGCATTAGTTGGTGAGGCACGTGTTCATCAAATGGGGTGATTCTCACCCTCCTCACAATTGATACAACTAATATGCACCTAATACCAAAAATGTTGCCGGACACCAATATCTTGCATATGGATATTAGATGGATTGTGTCCTTAATGCATATCATGCGTGGCTGATGCAAATTATATGCTATTTATAGAAATTTTATATTCCTGTTACAGAGAATATGTGTATGATGCTAATAATGTTGCCTGGCATCAGCATATCGCTTATGCCGTTATGAGATACATGCATAAACATGTTCCAAATACATGGATACACTGCTTATGATATGTTCCAATCCTACTTTTAGATATAGCAACTTCAAGTCGAGTGAGATTTATCTCATTCCCGTTACCAAATTTTCCATGAATTTAATAAACACGTAGCCACTTACACAACTTTTGTTACACAAATTGGATTTGTGCATTTGTGTGCTTATTGGAAATCTCTCTACGAGTCAGATATGGTAAACGAGAGAGAAATGCCTAAATTCTGGGGCATTATATTACAGAGGTGAATGGCTAGTTCGGAGGAAAGGCACAATAGATGGTGCAACTGTAGGTGGAGAGAGAAACCAAACTTCGATGGTTAGCTGAGAGAGATGGATGTGTGATTATGGACAAAAGTTGTGACCAGTCTATAATAGTTGGGTAAGACGATAGGACTAGATAAGATTCATAAGAAGGTGCACCCTCGTGAGCTGAGATAGTGGCATATCTTTGATAATTGACTAAAGGGAAGGGGTCGCAGCATGGAGAAGATGGAAAGTTAAGGTGTGGGGAAATAAGAGAATGGAAGAAAAAGAATCTTCAATTTTGATTGGGGTAGTAACTGAGAAAAGGGATTTTGCCTTATGGGTGTCTAAGACTATCCAACCCTTAGAGGGACTTAATTATGAGTTCGAAAATCAAGAACCTTAAACTAAGGTTAAAACACAAAAAGGGAACCCTATGTAAATTTCCAGATAAAAAAATACGTCCCAATATCTCGGCATTCATTTTTCCAATCATTTGTCCATTTTTTTAGAAAAGGTGTGAAGTTAGAGTCCATGTATAAAACTTGTCAATCTAATCAAAACAACTACCATGCAAGCATGTAATATGGTACCAAGAGAACAATATCATATCCTTATTCCATGTCCCTTCTTAGGTTTAGATGTGCATGCATTAGCTACAACCTTTTAACGATGTCATAAAAATCTGAATTGATTAATGCATCCAGCAAACCAAATAGGAAACAAAATCAATACATGACTTCCTTAATTGGGCATTGACACTATCCTTTATTTGAGGTTCCTTTTGAGACCAGAAAGGCTGGTTCTTGATCCAACATCACGAGCGTTCCAATCAGAGAGAAATTATACCTCGCCTTGTGCAGTCACATGGCTAGTAATAAATTAAGCACATTATCCGATGTCCACTTCATTTACTTAGTTGAGGATAATTTCCTAGATTTAACAATGGCAATTTTCTTCCACAGAGAGACATTAGGTACTATAAACAGTTGACATTGGAATTGGATGAGAACGTGTAAGCAGTGCGAGTGAGGGCCACTTTCCAGAGGAAGATGAATGGAGGGAGGTGAGGCAGCGGAGTGGGAGAGAAGGCTCGAAGACGGGTTTGCAGAGGAAAATTTAGGGGAGGGGGTGTTGCATGGGAAAGGTCATGCCTAGGAGCGCGCATTGCTTTCATTATGGCGGGCTTATGCATTTCGACAAGGACTACTGAGATCATAGTCTGTTTTCATGCGAGAAGGTAGGGTACAGCGGAGTACCGTGCATAGAGAGGGGTGTTTAGTGGCTTAAGGCAGGGTTGAGCAAAGGTGGAAGAGCTAAGGTGGTTGGGTTGAAAGGTTTGGCTTGACCTTATATTGTTCTCATTGTGAAGCTTCCAAAGGGAGAAGGAGATCTTATTATGTTCTCCTTGCAAAGCTTCTAAACTGAGAAGGACATCTTCCATATAACGGCGGTCAATTGAAAGTGGAGCTAGGGCCTGATTTTGTTGGCAAAGACATCTGGCATGCGGGGTTTTTTTCAAGTGGTTGCTCAGCTCTTATGGCATACATGTGCACTCCAGTGGAGGAGGCAACGCTTGCGGGATAGTGTTTCTCCTCCTTAGCATCAATGTCGAAGTGATATATCTTGTCTGCGAGGTTGGAAAACATCTTTTGTGGTGGCAATTTTTGTTATTGACGATGGTGATTCCAACCTGCGGGAATCGGCCTAAGTTCTCCAAAGATATAAGGGTAAAATACAAAAAAGGGACTGATCTTTACATGGATTCTCAAATTAGGGACCGATTTTTATTTTGTAACAAATAGGGGATCAAAGTTTAACTTAACGTTTCAGTCCCAGATGCCGTTAGTGGGCGGCTCGACCCATACCTTCAGTTGACGAAATTACCCCCGACCGCTGCAACATCGCCACCACCGAGTTCCTCAAGCGCGTCGGGAACCAAAGGGGCAACGACGATGGTCGGGGAAGGAGATGCTCGTGGACGAGGCACTGGCAGGGGCTGGGTGCTCCGTAGGTGGAGGGAGGTACTCGGGTGGCGTGGGCTGCGGGTCGCGGTTGCTGTTGAAGAAACGGAGGTGGCGCAGCGGTACTCGGCGGAGGACGGTCCTCTGCGTGAAGGAGGAGCCTAAATCGACAATCGCTTCGATTCTGAGCTCGCAGTTGAAGGCGATGCTCAGCATTGGGGGTTGCATCTACTGAAGATGTGGAGCCTTTTCAACCGCAGAGAGTTGGTAAGGCTGCGTGATGGTTCAGCGGTCGCATGCGGCCACGCGAACTAGGGCTTCTTCGATGGAGTGGCTTGAGAATGGTGCCCCAGCCTAGTGATTATTTGGAACTACAATCCATATGAAAGGGTCTAGACTCCGTAATGGATAAATATGAAGTGGATGGACCTGAAATAGAGTAGATCTAAATAGACGCATATCAAACCTCTGATTGAAGGGAGGTTATTTGCGAAATGGAATTGGAAGGTACTCGGATGTGTACACTATAAACATCTCAGATCGTTGATGTGGTATGATGATGATCATGAGGTGATGGTTGCTGATTGGGAAACGAATCTTTTCCCACACAAACAAACCACTGAAACCCCTCTTCCTCCTCTACCTCCACCCTCTCCTCCTTCACCCTGGACGTCCTCTCCTGCCGCGCCAACCCTCTTGCCATCCTCTCTCGCCGCACCAACCATCTGCCCTCATCTAGAGTCGACGATGGCCAAAGAATCACATTGGTGGGGTGAGGGAGGTTTCCATGGTTCTGTTTGTGTGGGAAACGGATTGGGAAAGTGCAAAAGGAAGATGGGGGTAATTTCGTCAACTACTATCATGGATTAAGCCGTCCACTAACGGCATCGGGGACTGAAACGTTAAGTTAAAACTTCGGTCCCTATTTGTTACAAAATAAAGAGCGGTCCCTAATTTGGGAATCCATGTAAATACCAGTCCTTTTTTGTAATTTACCCAAGATATAACTTGAGAAGGCGGTGATATGCCAAGGGAAGCGAAAGGGTCACCGCAATCTCAAGTGATGTTATTACTTTCCAATATGGATATAATACTGGAAAATAAGTCGTTAAAATCGTTTCCTTCAAAAAATGTCATTAAAATGGTAGGAGTCGTTTATGGATACTTGGGGAATTCAATCACCCATCTATGGGACAGAGCCCACCGTTAGATAATACAAAGGTGGAAAGACAATTCCCAAAGGTATTTTAGGAAACAGTACATGAGAAATCAGCTTTACACCCAACCCATTGGATCTGATTATAGATTGGATCCATTCAGACTAGACAACTATTCAAAGTTATCCCACTTTTGGACAGGCGGATCTACCTGATGTTAGAATATGGGAGGCCCTTGATGTTGTAATGATGCATAGGCAGTGGGATTCTTAGGCAAAGGCAGGCAGAGTTTCTGGTGGCTCAGCAAAGTCAATGGAAGCAGAGAGGAGGTCACGTCTTTGATGTGGGATGAGGGTCCCAACGTGGGATTTGACGTATGCATGGAAGAGACAGAGGTCTAAATAAGCATTTGTAGTGATAGACTGACCGAGACATATTTAGAGAGAGATCGATTTGTGAAGGGTGATAATTCAGAAGTATGAGGCATCTAGCATCTGATCTTGGAGGATCTGCGGTGTCCGACAAGTTGGATCCGACAATCGCTTGATACCTCTGTAATTTGAACAGCTTTGAATGTCCTCTTTATTCATACAAAGAGGCACCACGATACATCTCTTCCAATTTTCAAGCATTTTCTTGATTCGCCAATAACATTGAATAAATTTGTAAGTCAAGTCAAACCATGCTCACCTAAAACTCTCCATACTTATATAGGAATGACATCTGATCCTACACCTTTCCCATGTCTTATAACCTTCAAAGCCGCATCTACTTCCTTTCTTTGTATTCGTCTATAGCTTACATGATTCAAGTAACTTTCACTACTAACTAGATAACCCAAAGTGGTCTCTCTGTTTCCTTCCCCAGTGAAAAGCCTATGGAAATAATACTTCCATCTAGTCTCTATATCTTTCTGAATAACAAGCACGTGACATTCCTCATCCTCAATGCATCTCATTTGAGAAAAGTCTTTGGGCTTTTTCCTCTTGTTTTGGCCAACCTGAATATATCCTTCTGGCTCTCCTTAGAGTCGACATTTTTGTGTAAAACTTCATAAGTTTTTGACTTAGCTTCGCTTAGAGCCTTCTTTGCTTCCTTCTTCACTTTTTTGTTGTTTGTGACAGTTTCCTCTTATCTATCCTTAGACATAGCTTTAAAGCATGCTTTTTAATTTTGAGTTTCTCTTGCACCCCTCCACTCCACCACCAAGCCTCCTTTTGGTCTGGAGCTCCTCCCTTTGACTAGTCTAGCATCTCTTTAGCTACCCTTCAGATACAAGATGCTACTGCATCCATCTCGTTTGTACTTCTGCTACAATTCTCAAGATAAGTCTTCTAAAACCTTCTCCCAAAAACTTGATTGCTTCAGTTAAAGATTCCACAATCTAGTTTTAGTGATCTTGAAACTCTCCTTTTCTTTACGAGCCCTTTATTTGCATATCTATGACTAACAAGTGATGTTGAATTGTCAAAATCTCTCTTGGGATTATTTGCAGTCTTTGCAACGCACGATCTCTTCTCCTCAACGCAAAGTAATCTATCTGTGTTCTAATCGGGTCACTCTTATAAGTAATTAAATGCTCCTCGCTCTTCTTGAAGAGAGTGTTTGCTATGAAAAGATCATAAGCCGTTAGAAAATCTAGAATGGCTTTTCTCTTTTCATTTCTATCCCTGAAGTCATAGCCTCCATGAACACTAGCATACTCTGAAGCATCATTTCCCACATATCCATTAAGATCTCCACCCAAGCAAATCATCTCTCTTTATGGGATTCCTTACAAAATCTTATCCAGATTCTCCCAAAAAACTTTTTAGTCATTTCATCTAAACTAATTTGCAATGCATAAGCTGAGATGATATTCAGAATTTCTTCTTCGAGCACCAATTATAGCAAAATAATCCGATCCCTGAATCTTTGTACTTCAACCACACAATCCTTCAAATCCTTGTGAACAACCACTCCAACACCGTTTCTACCATTGTCTTTATCCGAATACCAAAGTTTAAAACATGTCTTCTCTATCTCCTTTGCTTTCTCTCCATCTTATTTTGTCTCTTGGAGATATAGTATCTGAATCTTCATTCTTTCCTTCGTATCTATTATCTCCGTCCATTTGCCAGTCAAAGTGCCAATATTCCAACTACCTATCTGCAACTTCCTTTACAACCTCTTTTGGACTAACTTCTTTACTCGCATGCATCCATCATGCAAGAACTCTTGCAAATTTAGTTTGCATCCGGGCGATGATGCAGTGGAACTAGCTTATTTACTCGTATATGTTCCTCATGCGAGAACCCTTGCAAATTTTGAACTACATCTAGACAGCGATATAGCACCCCTTGCCATTTTTTCGTTGCATTCGGACGAAACAACGCATCGCAAGTAGGGAACGCCTCGACGAAATCTAAATGTTTGCTTAAATCCATGTTGAAAAGATCTGACTATCTTGAGACAACTTCCTAATTAGTATTTTAAAAAATACTATTTAGGAAGTTGTTTCCGACTGTTTTACGTTGGTTGTCGGCTACCTAACGCAATCCTCCTCAATTTATCCGAGCTTGGGACCGGTCATGGTTGAGTTAAAAATAAATCTGAATGGAGGCAAAAAATCCATGATCCTGTTTATTTGTGAGAAAAGACTTTGTTGTTGTTATATGTTACTGTAATCGTATGTCATTGCATGTGAATGATCAAAACTTTAGAATTGTGAAATGGAAGCATAAATACTTAGCTACCAGCTTAACAAGCTCTTGATGACATAATACGTTCACTTGGAGAAAATAAATTAGACATATTAAAGAAAATGCACCGGAAAATCAGTAGCTTACAAGAGCGCATTCTCCAGTGTCGAAGTTCCGGATATCCAATACCTGACAATCAAGATGATATATGATCAGCAAACAAAGTCAATTAATATTTGTTCCTAAAGTGCAAAAGAGTTGACATGCCTCTCCTCGGTCCTCGTATATGTAATCCAAGCCCTTGAAATTAGGAGGATGTCCAACAGACAAGTACTGGAAAAGAACAAATACAGATGGCCATCACCGACATAATTTCACAAGCACAAGGCAATGTTCAAGGTTAAGAAAAAATTTGTTACTCCAACCGATGACTGCTTAGTAAAGTTATAATATATTTCAAGGTTGGCCGGTGGGGTGTAGAACTCTTTAACTTACCTGATAAAACCTGCTTGATTTTGCATTGAGGATATAAATATCATTAACTAAAGATGGTAAACAGATTTTTAAAAAAAGGAATGCAGACATTCACAAGATCACAGATCCAGCTATCATTTCATGGCTTCTCATTTATAAATGCTTTGTTTCTTGTGATGAAGATCCTGCTCTTATCATGGTTGACCTCACATAGGGGTTGCACAATGCGCTGGGATCTGAACGCTGCGGTCCATTTCCATGGTTGGGATCATGGTTGATCTCACATAGTGGGAGACGCAGATCCAATGCGCTGCGGTCCATTTCCATTGATGGGATTCGCGTGGAGGGAAACAAGGAGATGGGGAGAGCCATTGCGGCTCACTTCAAGAGCGTTTCTTCTAGAACTATTCCAAGGAAGTGGAGGTGGTTGGGCCTTGATACTCTCGCTGTGGCGGAATCGTATCATGACATGCTCATTCGTGATGTGACCTTGGAAGAGCTTAAAGATGTTGTATGGGATCTGAACGCTGACGCTGCACCCGGCCCTGATGGGTTCCCGATGTCTTTCTACAAGGACTTTTGGGATCTTGTGGGGCAGGAGGTGTTGGATGTGTTCTCCGAGTTTTGTCAGGGGAACACAAGTTTTGATAGGGTCAACCGTGCTCTCATCATATTATTACCCAAGTCTTCAGCGCCGACTTCCATAGATGATTTTTGCCCTATTGTGGTCTCTAACGCCCTGTATCTTATTACTGCTAAGGTTCTCGCTTCCCGGCTGAGCAGCATTCTGGGCACCGTTATTTCACCAATGCAGTCGGCATTCATTCCTGGGAGGCAGATTGTGGATTGCCTTACGCTTGCGTCCGAAATCATTGCGGATTGGCAGAGGAGGGGCACAAGTGGCGTCCTGTGGAAGGTAGACTTTGCAAAGGCTTACGATAGCCTTGATTGGAGATTTCTATGGTATGTGCTTAGGAGAAAGGGGTTCCCGGATTTGTGGATCTCGTGGATGAGGAGGTGTGTCACCACTGCCTCCTTCTCGATCTTGGTGAATGGTCGTCCGGAGGGGGGCTTGGTCCAGCCCAGGAGGGGGTGCGCCAGGGGTGCCCTCTCGCTCCCATGCTTTTTATCTTTGTGGCGGATGTCATATCTGATATTGCGACTCGTGTGGTCAACAGCGGCCTATCGAAGGGGTATTCCAGGGAGGGCGTGCTGATTCCAATCTTGCAATACGCCGACGATACGATTTTTTTCATTGAAGGGGTCTGGAGGAGGCTAGGGGCATGGTCGTGGCCCTGGAGGTCTTTGACGAGTTGTTGGGAATGAATAAGAGCGATTGCAAATTAAAGTTTGTTCCTTTCGGCCTTGCGGAAATGGAGGCCGACACGTGTGTGATGGCGTTGGGGTCGACCTGCTCTAAATTGCCAATGGACTATTTGAGGACACCCTTGACCTTGGGCAAAACGCGGACGAGGGATTGGCTGAGGGTGGTGGAGAAGGTGGAGGCGAGGTTGGTTGGGTGGAGGTCCGCGATCTTATCGAGAGGGGGCCGGCTGGTTCTTTTAAAGGCAGTCATTTCGTCCATCCCGATATATTTTCTCTCTAATCGGCGAATGCCAAAGGGGATCAGAGCTTGGCTGGAGAAGCGGATGCGTGCCTTTTTATGGGGGAAGCAGAAGGGTGGGTCGAGAGGGGTCCACCTGGTTGGGTGGAAGGATATTACGTGCAGGAAGGATCAGGGAGGGTTGGGGGTGAAGTCGCTCGAACAAATGAACGACGCCTTGCTGCTTAAGTGGGCTAGCAGGATATGGGGGCCGGGGGGGATCTCTGTTGTGAGGTGGTTCGGCGGATCTATAACGTGGAGGGGACGCTGCCTTCGCAGGTCACCCGGGTAGCCTCCCCCACTCGCTTTTGGAGGGGGGTTGTGGAGGTCTTCTTGAATAATATTGCGCTTTTTAGGCCGGTCCTTGGTGGCGGGGAATCTTTCTCCTTTTGGACGGACGATTGGTCGGGGGAGGGAGCCCTTTGCTCGCGCTTCCCTCGCTTGTATGCCCTGGCAGATGACAAATTTTGTCCAGTTGCGGACTGTTGGCTTGATGGTAATTGGTGCCCCACTTTCGCGGTGAACTTCTCCGACCAGAGATTGGAGGAATTCTTGGCTTTGCTCGATGTTGTGAGGAAGGTGGGTTGTCCATCGGAGGGTCGGGACCACTGGTCTTTGAGGGTGGGCCCTTTCACGGTCAAGAAGGCCTTCGGGGCTATCTCTCGACCGTCGTCGTCGCATTCGGAGATTCTTATCCGGGACTGTGCTTTTCTTTGGGCTCTCAAGCTTCCTGAGAGAATTGGTTTCTTTCTTTGGCTACTCAGGAGGCAGAGGCTGATGACGAGGGACCGATGTGCCAGGATGTTGTGTGTCGTCTCGGACAGATGCCTGTTGTGCAATGACTCGATTGAATCCGTGGAACACCTCTTCTTCTTATGTCCCGTGGTGATTCAAATATGGCAGGAGGCTGGCTTGGACTGGTGCTACACGGACGATATTCAGTCCTTCTGGAATGCGCTACATGCAAATAAGGATAGGCCGACGGTGGAGATTCCGTATCCGGTGGCCATACTGTAGCCGATATAGAAATAACATATAGAGATGGTTAATATCTCAACAATATTAAATGCCAGCAAGTGTATCATCTGATGTACTTCATAAACCCAATCCAGTGGATCCATGACAATGAAACGCAACTCTTAAGTTCACATTGACGGGTAGTTCCTCTAGAAATGAAGCACGATCATCCAATGTGTGGAATGTCATCCAAATTTTATTCAGAAAAAGGAAAAATAGAATGCAACACCAGTTTAAGACAATATTATGAAAGCAATGACACCCACGATGCTTGGTATTTGCAACATCTCCACACACGCCGCATTGTCACTATGAGGTAAAGAATCAATATTGCTCGTAAAAACAAAACCAATAGTTGTTCGGTAATACTCTAAGCCTATTGTTACCTGAAATCCCGAAACAAAGATGAAGAAGCAAATTATATTCAATCTAATTCGACAGTAAAGCTACAACTCACGTTAACACTATTGAGGTACTTCTCCTTGTCGACCCTCACAATCTGTCCTTTCTTCACTGGAAACCAAAACAGAGATCAAACCGGTTTCCATCAAACAAAAACCACAGAGAATAGAGTGCAAAGATACGATCTTTTGAGCTTGAGATTACTCGAGTAGACGGGTTTCTTGGGTCGGAGAGGGGCGGCACTTGTGGGGGAGGGCTCCTCGGTCTTGGCTGTGGCGGCGGCCTTGGCCTCCTGCGGCGAGTCGGAGGCCGCGGAGGCTCTGACGCGAGGGGGTCGGGGTGGTTGCGGTGCTGGGAGAGGTCTGTGGTGGAGTTGGTGAGGAGAGAGGTGTGGAGAGGAGAGGAGGGAAGCCATTTGATGGAGAGGGGAAGAGAATGTGGGGATCAGGAGGCCTCACCTCTGCTGTTGGCCTATGTAGAGGTTAGCTTCAGTTTTTTTCTTACATATTTACCTACATATCCGTGTGCAATTTTATTTTATTTACCAGTCCTTCTTAATTTGAAATTACATCACGATCATTGTATGGTTGCTTCATTTTACCTCGTATACCCTTGGATGTTAGCAGAGGTGTAAACGAACCGAACTTGAGCAAACCTACCCATCTTCGATTTGGATCGTTTAGCATTTTTAAAGTTTCGAGTTCGGTTCTATTCGACTAAATGAAAATGATGTTCAAATTCGATTCATTCGACCATGATTCGTGAAGGTTCGGTTCGGTTCATTTAAGATTCGATTAGCAATGAAACTTCCTGCAATCTAAGTATTTTGAGAATGTGTAATGATCACAACCCTTTCGATATGTCTTGATCAAGGGACATGAACTTTAATGCATATAGCTTTTTTACATCATGGTGCAAATTCCTCATTCCTCTTATAATTTTTTTGAGGAATTAAATACACATATATATCATATATGTTGTGTAACGAACTTTTAACATACAAAACCTGAGTGAACCTGTCATTTCAAGGTTCAGCTCCTTTAAATAAACGAATCCGAACCTATATCAAGGTTTAGCTCATTTATTTTCAAATCGGATCTGAATCGAACATTTAACAAATCGAACCTGAGCGAATATCGAACTCGAGATTTTTCTGACAACCCTAGACATTAGATTCTATCCATCAAGTGGTTAAGTTTGAATGTAGAAATTGATATGTAATAGAAGTATTTATGAAAAGATCTCAAGAATAAAAAAACTCCTTTTACGTTCATCCATTCTTCCCCATCCTCCTCTATATGACCTTCCTCTTCATTTCATCTCTTTTTTTCATTGTTTTCTTCTTACTCCTATCCTCCTTCAACCGAAAAGGCATGGTGGTGGGCCTATTCTTGGGTGGGATGGGCCCCCAAGAAGTGAGGCAAGAGGGCCACTATGACGACAAGAAGTGAGTGCTCTAACCTTGCAGAGATGGTCATTGCTTTGGCATCCACATCCATTCTCTTTAAGAATAGCGAGATGTACTCAAAGAAGCTACTCTCCCCTGCTCACCATGGCATTGAGCTCACCAACTGTTGTCATGCTCTGAACTCGTCTCTCTACCCTCCTCCACATTCAAGTTACGATCTTGTCCTTCCTCCCCCAACTGCAAACACCTCCTCTATGTGATGTCGTCAAGTTGCCCTTTCCCCCTCCATCGAGAGCCCCCTTCCCTCATCGCTTGAGCTCGAACTTCACTCCTTTTCAGCCATGACCCCCTATCTCCTTCATTATTGTGAATTATAGTGTAATTTCAAATTATGGTGGAGTTACGAATGGTGATATTATAAGGATATCTTTGCTCCTATATCAATTATTCATGGCCCAATAAGGAACTTACAACTTATTTAAAGATAGGACTAGCCAAGGTGGAACTGGTGAGGTGGGAATGTAATCATGAGACTCTTCAATTTCGAAAGCAAAATAATAAAAAATCATCGAATCATCTTGATAAAAAATCAACTCAATGTCTGAAAACATATACAGTTAATTGGTCACCTATATTAGTGATTCTTTAACTAGGAGAGTCAACAAGGAAGACTTCTGACTCCTGAACGGATATAGTCTCAATAATTTCAGTATTTGGTACATTGAAGCCTCAATACTTAAATTCATGTAGATTTGTCCATCTAGAATCAAGATAAGATATCTCGCAATCTAGTGTTTAAGTCTCATTGGAGGGATATTTCTCGATAATACGTTTGTATGAGATTTTAATTATAACGAGAGACTCATAAGAGATTTAAAAGTAGGTGGGGGATAATATCAATAAATTTGTAGCACCCAAACATAGTCGCGCATTCGGTAATCATAAAGAATGATATCGGGTTATAAGTAGTGGAGACTACTACTAAACTACTTGGGCTTAAGTATTTTGGGCAATGGTCAATGTGTCCAGTTGGACCCAAGCCCAACAAATTATGAGGGTCAGTTATCCTTGATAATAGCATGTGTCTAGGCCTAAGACATTATCCTTTCATAATTGTTGGGTCGACATGATGAAATACTTGGAAAAGAATGCAGCTAAAGGAAAATGACTTGGGATACTAACATGTGTCAACATCTTAAAAATCAAGGGATGAATAATTAGTAAATTCTTAATATAAATTATTAAGTAGGCTTAATTCCAAATATGATTAAAATGGATTTTTTTGATAATTTAGCATTCTACATTATTGAATAAAATACTAACTTCAAGTCCATATAATATAAGATATATGAATTAAATAAGATTTATAAATATTTAATACATTATACATATTATATTAATTATATTGTTACTTATAATAACTTGCTTTTAAAATTTTAATTTATTTTCATTGGTTTAGTTTGGTATATATAGTAAGTAATATAAGTTAATATGGAAGTGCAAAATATTTGTAAATAAATGCTTTGAATTTTTATTTATTTTTTCTTGTTATATGTATTTTGATTTATTTTATGTTTTGATAAAAATACAATATCAAGATATATAAATAAAATTGAAACCAATGGAATGGGATTTACGATAAGTTATACATGATATTGACAAGTTCGAAAATCATTTGTTTTATATAAAATAAGATACCTAAAACTCGCTTTTCATAAATTAACTCGTATCAAACCCAAATTATCTCAATATTTAAAATATTTTAAATAAACACCTTTAGAGGTGATTAGAGTTAATTTGTGCATTGTATGCTCGAGTTATGGGTCATCTAATGCAAGTATATTTATTTTTAGGTTTGGGATTTTATTGGTATATAAACAACATGGTATTTTTCATTCATTTTGAAATTTTTTATGTAATTTTGTATATATAATTAGAAAAGAGTTAGGTTAAAAAAGTTAAAATAGAATATGCAAAAAAAAGATTTAGTTTGTTATACATATACAATACATTTGTATAACAGTATATGAAACTCAAAACTCACACCTCCAAACTTTGTATTTTTTTGAATATTTTTTATAAATATTATTTAATATAATTTGGAGTTTAAAGGTAAACTTTAGTCATTAAGAGTCTTCTAAAAATAGATAAATCAATATGTGTACAATTAGGTTTTGAGATTTCTTCCCGATTTTTCATTTGACTATTTTGGGAATAATTCTAGATTTTTGTACATATTATTGTATAAAATATTTAAAATATTTATTAAAAATTAATTTGAAATAAAATTTAAATGTTAACATGGAATTCATGTATAATATATACAAGTGTCCTATAAATCTATTTTATATAATGATGATTCTTTGTGGGATTTTATTGTTTCTATATACTTATTTATTTGTCTACCAAATCATTTTTACTTAGCCTCTAATGTGTGTTCATAAATATATCTCAAATGCAAACGCACATTGGTGAAGATGTGTTTCATGCACAAGAAGAATAACTAAAAACATATGCATGTAGGATACAAAAACTTTACTCATGTAGTACTGTGAATGAGATCCCATCTCTCCCATGTCTCTCATGTCTTAACACAACTCCTATAACAAAATCTAGGGCATCAGTCATAATCTCAAAGGGAAGCGTCCAATCAAGAGCTTATAGAGTAGGAGAATCTATTATATTTCTCTTTATGAGCTCAAAGGCCTCCTGACACATGTGATCTACAATAAGCTCGATTTCTTTTCCTAAGAGATCGGTCAGTGATCGAGCAATCTTTGAATAATGTTTAATAAATCTCCTATAGAATTCAACTTGCCTTAAGAATGAACTCGCTGACTTAACATTGGTTGGTGGATCAAGTTTCTTGATCACATCTACCTTGGAAGGGACAACCTCCATTCCCTTATTGGAAATGACGTGCCCCACCACGATACCCTCATGTACCATAAAATGACTTTTCTCCTAGGAGAGCAGCATATTAAACTTCATACACCTTTCAAGTACTCGGTCTAAATGTGAGAGATAAGCATCAAAAGAACCCCCATGGGTTGATTAATCATCCATAAATACCTCTAGACAATATCCCGTCATCTCGGTGAATACAATGATAATTAGGGTTTGTCGGTGGTTAAAAAATGAGAAATGGAGTGTGTCGATTGTAGAGTACCACCCCAAAGAAAAATATAATTAATCAAACAAAAATTCAACACCAAAATAAAATCAGTGTTGTTCGCTCTTTATTCATCCAGATAAGTGTGCTTGGGTCAAATAGAAGGAGGCAGAAAATTGTGCTCGTGATTTTCAAGGGAAGAAGATATTTTTGTGATAAATTTTCTATTTATTTTCTTTTTCTTCTTTAGTGATAAAACTCTTTTTGTATTTTTATTTTTATTCTTTTTATTTGATTTTCAATTTTTCAATTTTTATTTAATTTTTAAAAGGATCATTTTTCAATAGATTTATCTACAATATAGTATGTGAAATAATATGGATATATATATATATATATATGATACTATATAGTAGTTAAGACACTCGAGCATCGAGCTCAAGAAAGAACACGAAAATAAATCAAAACATATCAAAAATTGAGGAAGACAACCTAAGTAAAAAGCATGAAGGAATCCTCGAAACTCAATGTGAACATAAAATGTAAAAAATACATCGATGAAATAATAATGTCCAAAATGTCTAACAATGTCCAAAGTCCAAGTAAGAATGTGTAGAAGGAAATTACAAATAAAAGAAAACAGAGTTCTTTCAATTAGGTCCCTAGTTAGGGACCTAATTGCAAGAAATATAATGAAATCGATACACTTAGGTCCCTGGTCAAGGACCTAAATGTCTAAGAAAAACCACTGGAGGCGAATGAATTTGTTAGAGCTTCGGGGGTGACTTTGCAAAATTTCCATCGCTTCGTATGTTAGCATCTCATATCAGAAGTCCATATGTGATTTTGGATGTCGGCACCACACATCAATAATCTACACTTCCCCTATTCTTTGTGATATTCTTCCCTAAATGGTGAAGGGTGGCGGTGATTACTTGATTGGTGATCCGCTCGACGAAGGATGATGGGAGGTGGGGATTGAAAGGGAGCTCCTTTCCCTTTTGAGATCTCCCACTGCAATAAAAATCAAGGAAGAAGGCAAAGCTCCAACAACAAGACCTCTAGGATGAATGGTGTTCTAGGTTCGAACCCTGGAACTAGAATTCGATGAAGATGCATCTCAGTCGATCGATTCAAGATGATTTATGATTCTGCTCACTCCAGATAGTTAGTGATGATTCTCCAGATAATTGTGTGGCCAGCAAAAGAATTGTTATGGCTCTATTTCATAATGAATGTAGCCAATAAGTAAGATAAAGGCATGTGTAAGTGAAGTTTCAAGAAGTGGTTTTGGAGATGAAATTGGAATGAAATCGAATCGATTTGAAAGATGAATTGGAATGATACTTGAAGCTATTTATTATAGAAAACTAAAGATGTGATTAAGAGGACTAATTATGTGTGAATGTCGAGGAAAGAAATGGAAGAAGTAGATGTGGTACCTAGGGGTAGAGGTGTATGACCTCATGTCATTGCTCAACATAAGGTACTTCATGGAGCTTGATAACGCGCAAGGCGGTGATGCAAGACCAGCGGAGGGCCTTGGAACATCTCCTCTGATGATCAGTCTTCCACACGAGGTGGGTACGAGTCCCTATCACGGTCGGAGGTGGTGGTGCAAGGTGGAGGAAGTTGGGTCAACAACCAATTTGTTCTGGTTGTGGAGAAAGTTAGTTGTAACAATGGAGATGGTGATCAATAAATAGGAAGAACGATAGTGAGTTTTGGATCTAAGGGCCATCTTGTATCATGGTGGTTATGACTAGAATATGGATGGTTTAGATCTAATATTGGGTGAAGAATGTGTGCGAGAAAAATGGTTGAAGGTGGGCCGGTATACAGAACTCAACCACCTTCTTAAAGAAGAAGCTCCAGGTGTTGAAAACTGTCAGCACCTGGTAGGTTGTCCGGCCTATGTTCCTAGTGATTCAGACCCACGTTCCGACTCGCCTCTACTTTATCTCGTTCCCTAACATTTCTCCATCATCTCTGATCATCCAAATCACCTTGATTCTGCAAGAATCGAGTCCGTAGATCCCCATTTATCACCCATCGTTGGAGACCCTTATTTCACCTGATTTTCTGTCCATTTTACCCAATAAGAGATTGAGGTAGTTTGCCCTCGATCCCCTTAGATAACCGAGCAGGTTTGAGCCATTTTGGACCCCAATTAAGGGGATTCGAGTCCAGGAGGAGCTCTAGGTGTCATGAACATCAAAAACCTCCAAGCCTCCTCCAGTGTGTCCTGGACTCCTCTGAACCTTCTGGACGATGCGTGAGGATTCCACGAAGCCCTAAATCCCTTCACCAATCGAAGAAGTAGTCAGACGTGCGAACAGGACAGAATCGAAGCTCAATCAGGTGATGTTCTTCATCATTTCTTCTAGAGCCTCTCGCTACCATTGGATGAAGATCAACCCCCATTTCTAATCAAGACCGCACGATCAGAGGTGTAGTGGTACATGAACTCCACCATTACATCTTAAGTGAGCTATGTCTAGCCGTCAGATCGGCTTAGCACGTGACTTGGAGCACACTTTGGGAGTAAAATTGCACCAATCCCCCTGGTTTTTGTTATTTATTTTTAGTCTTTAAACATCTATCTATAATGTAAAACAATTTGTAATATTTAATATTTGGACCCTAGTTTTCATCTATTTGCACTTTGGTCCTTTGCCAAGTCACCTCACGTGGCTCTCCACGTGAGGCATTTGGACATTTTATAAAGAACACCCTCAGGGTTTAGTTATTTCATTTTAGTTTCAAACTTTGTTAGATCAGTGTAATATTATAGGCTAAATTGCATCTTTTCTCTTGGAACTTGTCATATTTACATTTATACCCTTATTAGGTGTATTTAAGTGTTAGTTTTTTTAATTGGCAAATTATGTGTGTATCCCCTTGATTTTGTATTTATGTTATCAAATGCATGAAATGCTCCTGGAAATTACATTTTGCTTTTATGTATCGCTGATTTATTTTCTGCTTGTTTTTTTATTATTTTAAATAGCATTTTTGTGTCTAAAAAGCATAGTAAAATCTTATTAAGTGCTTAGAACCCATATTTATCATATATATTTTTCACAAGGTATTTAAAATTATTTTCCTCTTTATTAAAATAAAAAACATGTTATTGTCTCATGTTTAGATGTTTAAAATCCAAAAAAAATCAAAGTATTTTCAAAATTTTCAAAAAATGTAGTAGATTTATTTTATTGTATTTTATCATCTAACAAAAAATCTTAAAAAATACATAACAAAACTTAAAATCACATAACATATAAAAACTTATAAAGATTTGCAAAAATTATAGAAAAAACTAAAAACAATATAAAATCATTAAAAATCAAATAAAAATCCTGACAAATATCTAAAAATAAGTAAATAAACAATAATTTGTTTACCTTAGTTTGTCTATAGTTTAACCCTATTCTCAAACAGTTTGCCTCTCTGAGTTCGACACCCCCGTGCTTAACCGCTTTACACTTAAGTTTATGAGTATAAATAAAAATAAGAAGATTAATTAAACATCAATCTTTTCTAACAAAACTCACATGGTCGATACAACAACTGAAATCTTTCTCGTTGATTCTTTTATAGGTTCAGAAGAAGCTGATCAGATGTAGTTTTTCAGATGCCGTTGTTGTCGGTGAGGCAGCACTAAGGTAGCCGTAGACCTAGGTTTAGGATTTTTCTTTTCGCCATTTTATGTTCTAACCTCACTGCTTACTGTTTCTGATTTATGCAGCACAGGTTGGGCAGTGCGAGACATAACTGCAAAGCCGATTTTCTTGTAATTTCTTGTAATAAAAAACCGTTCGTAGGAAGGGGCTCCTTTAGGGTATCCCGACTTGTACATCTCCCTCCTTTCTTCTCGGGGTCTGTTTCACCAAGGTTGTACTCCTGAGAGAGCATGGCACCCATCGTGGCTTTTTGCATCGCAATTTTATCGACGATTTTCTGTGGCTTTTCGGGATATGTGCTTGTTAGGATTTCTCGATTTTTCCCTTCTCTATGCAATCGTAGATAGGTGCTTGCTTAGGCTGAAAGATCTAGTTTCTTGTATCTAAGATAATTCCCAAAATACAAAAATACGTTAGATGATTTCTCTGAAAATACCCAAAAAAGTGACAACCGAAAATTAAAATAGGGACTATTAATTCTTATCTGACTTTAAAACTAAACGTAAGGACTCCACTTGTTTTGGGAGAGCAACCCCCGAAATTGCATTGCTGGTACACTCTCCATATTCAGTAAGTGAGAGACGACCCGTAAGGTAGAGCCAGAGTCTGGGCTTCTTTCGAAGTACTACTTAGTTCACATTTTTAATCACCTTATCTTCAGTGGGTACTCTCGAGTAGCTGGAAACGGTCCGGGTGTACTTAACATAGTGGGAGGTTTAGAGGATACTGTGCAAGGCTCCATCCTCAAGTAACACCGGTAGTCGGAAACGGTCCCGTACTTACTCTCATATTGACCGAGACTAGGTGATTTCTGATGAGAACTCGGGATAGTATGTCGTAGATGTTTCGGGAACCTATATGATCTCTTAATTTGTGAGAAGACTGTTTGCCAAACAACCTTAAAATTGACAAGAAAAACGATCGAACTCTTACGATCATCACCAGGGTTGCGTTGGTGAACTCGGGGGTTGCTTTGTATTTGATTATGGTGTGAGTCCAATCTTCTAAGATCTTGATCATCAAAATTTATCAAGATGATGGTAAGGCGATCGCGTCGGTTGACTCTGACCGATCCTCTCTCTCTCATGCACTTGCCTAATCATCCAGATTGGTTCGAGATGTCTCTCATCCCAAATCGAAATCCACTCGGGTTGCTACCTCCAGGCGTGACTCTAACCTTGGAAGCTCGTTGTCGATTTCTTATCCTACTCATTCTCTCTCATCATCACCTCCAGTTCCATATGAGCATCGGTAATTACATATTGATCTGGCCAAGCCTGACCTAGATTCTTTCTTCTTTCTAGTTGACATGGCTGGCAAAGGACCGCAGACTACCTCCATAATAATTAATCAAGTGGCGATCAACAACAGTCTGCGTGCTTCCCTTGAGACAATGTAGAATCAGATTATGGAGCAAAGTAGACTTATAAATGATGTTAGAGCCGAGCTGACTCAGCTGAGAGCGCAACGAGATCATCCTGATGCTGAGAACCCAAGAGCTGAGAATCCTGGAGCTGAGGATCAAGAGCAACCTGATGGAGTAGAGAGATCGCCACTAGGTATGAACCGCACAATGCAGCAACTCTACAACCCTGGAGCTACTACAACTCATCGGTGGATCCGTATCCCTATCATTCATGGGAACTTTGAGTTCTGACCTTAGATGATCTAGCTGCCAACCAAGTTTCACATGCTTTCTTCTGAGGAGCCGCACCCGCATCTTCAGGAATTTGAGCTGATATGCAATACGGTGCATGATGCATATGAACGAGGATGCGATCAAGTTGATCGCTTTTATTTCTCCCTCGTTAATCAAGTAACCTACTAGCTGAAACACCTAGGAGATATGTTTTGAAGTGGGAGGAGCTGAGAACCGCATATTTGAACAAGTATTACTCCCTTGGTCGAACGAATGCCACTAGGGCCAAAATTAGTAATTTCACCATGATCGGGAAAGAGCAGTTCCAAGAGGTATGGGATCATTTTCGAGAGCTCATTGATCAGTATCCCCATCATGACCTTTCCAAGCCAACTCTTGTACATAGTTTCTTCAGTGGGTTGACATGAGAATTACATGGAATGGTGAACGCAACTTGTGGTGGATCTTATTTTTCGATGCACGAAGATCGAGTCTGGTACATTTATGAGAAAATGGTAGAGAACTATACCACAATGTCCCGGACTAGGTATACAATCAGATGAATCCACCTACTTATCATCAACATTCCCGAGTGGCACAAATTGGGAATCCATCTTCTGTTGTTTTGATTTCAAATCCTCATCAGCCAATATGGGGATCATTTGTAAGAAGCTGGATCGTATGGAAATTATTGAGAAAAAAGTGTCAAAATTTAGACAAGCTCGATAAGATCGATGAGCTTGAGAGATACTTGAGTGATTTGAAGATACAGATTATGTTCCTTCAAGAGAGATAAGCAGACTCTGACAGGTTTTCAAGATCACAGGTTGACTTAGGTAGCCGAGATCGAGGCACACTTCTAAGGCCTCTAGTACGTCATATTTACCATGTGCATTCTGAGCCAACTCATCAACCCTCGACGTACCCGCAACTCTAGCAGACGCCATCATCTAATACTCAGATTGTGATGTATCAGAGTGATCAGCCCTTGGCATCGATGTCCCCAGCCTACTCTAAGATGCCTGAGCCATTGACTGAGGTCAATGGGATATGGTACAACCAGCCGCAACAACCATGGATCCATCGTGATCATCCTAGTTTCCGTTGGTATACAGAAGGTGCTTCTTCCCATCAGCCACCGCAGGAACCGATGGGGCAAAGCAGAGAGCAGTAGCAGAATTCTGGTTCTTATCATTATCACCAACCTTAATGGAAGAAGGGTACTTATCAAACTCAGTATCTACAATATTATTCTCTACAGCAACGACCAACTTTGCAGCAGCCTCAATATCATCGAGGCGACCCATGCGGGTCTCATGGGCCTTTCCATGATAATCCAGCCTTAGAGTATCTCGCCAACCCGATCATCGACCGGTAGATCGCTTTTAGGCGAGAAATGGATGAGTTCAAAACTCATGTCACTAATTTCGTCAAAGGGAAGTCCGCCTTACATGCTCAGATAGATCCAAAGCCAAAAATCTGAAGCGGAAGTCAGAGCACGTAGATTTGACCAGCCCACCCTCTAGTCACAGGTATTTTTCGATGACTATCTTTACTGTGATAACACTGACTTCATTTCTCTTAGGAGCGGTAGGATGCCAGTAGGCAGAGACTTAACCAGGCTCAAAGAAGATACTCTGGATAATACAAGCGAGCCTATGGAAGACATTGATGGCAGTACTGAAGATGCACCCTTTAATGATGAAGATGGTGGTGTTGAAGCCACCAAGTTTGAAGAGCAGCCAGAGCTGAACGTCGACATAACTACTTTACCTTTCTTTGTATCTGATGATGATGAGGGAAAAATCACAAAAGAATGTACAAAAGAGAAGAACTTGAAAAGAAATAAAAAGATAGTTGATCAATATCTTTCTCTCTCTGATGAATTGAAAAAGCAAGTCCCCATTTTTCGAAAATATTTCCTTCTGCTTCTTCTGATCCTCTGATTGTACAGACTAACTAGAAGGATGTATGGATTCCTTTTCCCAATACACTCTGCTTAGGAAAAAGGCACTAAAAAAATAACAAAAAGATCCAAATGAATGATCTGACGAAAGAGATGATCGACAAGTTCATGATCCAGCTCACTTTTACGGAAGCCTTGGCACACATTCCTCTTCTACAAAAAGGTCTTAAAGAACGAACCACAGTCCGTAGTAAGAAGAGGCAACACAATCACTGTTCTGAGATCCATGTGCTCAGCAAGGAAAATGACATGCTATTCAGAACCGTCTCCCAGCCATGAGATCAGATTCGGGAGCACCATATTTCATATGTGAGATCCTCGATCAGACTTTTGATCAAACTCTATTAGATAGCGGATCTTCGATTAATCTCCTTCCTTCTTCCTTAATCGACAAATTCGAGTTCGGAACTCTTTGACCAAGCCGAACGATCTTATAATTTGCTGATAGATCGGTCAAGAAGCCTAAGGGTTTAATCAAAGACGTTATCGTCACCATTAAGGGTTTGCAATTTCCCGTGGACTTCGTCGTGTTGGACATCGCAGTCCCTGAATACGTGACCGATACCCTGATCATACTAGGATGACCTTTCCTGGAGACAACGAAGGCTGTTTCCAACTTTGGTATCGAAAAGGTGTATTTTCACGTCAAGGAAAAAGTACGCATATAGAGAAGATCCAAGATCAGAATTCTAGAGCAGCTGAATCAGAGAAAAGCATCTGATGACGAACCCAATAGTCATTAGGATTGTGAATTTGTACAAATATATGATGAGGCTGTCTGAGCCGAACCTAGCTCCCAATCTTTCATCACACCTTCAATCGAAGACGAGATTCATATATCCGAGGATGGGAGATTGGAGAGCACAATCCGAGAGCCTAATAGAGAGAATCTTGATGGAGACGATTCTGATACCTTTTCAGATCATTCAGATGTTTTGTATCCCTCCGAGTCATAAGTGAACAATCAAAACTGTCAGTTACCTTTAGATCAATCAGATTTCAACGATGCTGATTGGCAGTGCTTCATCGAATTCCTATCACTTCAGACTCCTTTTACAGAACTACAACCAGTTTGGAGACTGAACCGGAATAAAATATCCAACAATCTCCAGTTCTTTCTGAGTCAAAGCAGGTCGAGCTTACGCATATCGATCTAGTAGCCTATAATCAAGCCCTAATCAAACCCTCTGTTCATGTTCCTTCTCCCACTGATCTTAAACCGTTGTCTCAGAGCATGAAATGTCGATTCCTTTCTGGTGAATCTAAAATATTTCCGGTCATCATCTATTCCAATCTGACTGAAGATCAGGAATCCCGTCTGATGGAGATTCTTGAAAAGAACCGCAAGGCGATCGGGTGGTCAATAGTTGATCTCTATGGGATTAGTCTAGCTTTGTGCTTCCACCACATCTTTCTCAAAGATGATGCTAAGCCATCTTGAGAGTTTCAGCGCAGGCTGAACCCGAATCTTCGAGAGGTGGTTATGAAGGAAATATTCAAGTGGTAGAGCTTTAATTTTACTTATCCCATCTCTGACTTGAAATGGGTTAGTCCTTTGCTTATAGTATCCAAGAAGACGGGTATCACTACACTAATCAATGAGGACGGAGAGAAGATCGTTACCCAAGTAGCGACTTCTTGGCGCGTGTGTGTGGACTACAGACGTTTGAATCAGGCGACCAAGAAGGATTACTTTCCGCTACCATTCATTGATTAGATCATCAAACGGTTAGCCGGGAAGAGCCATTATTGCTTCCTCGATGGGTACTCGGGATATAATCAAGTGTCCATTGCTCCAGAAGACCAAGAAAAGATGACATTCACCTGTCCATTCGGAGCGTATGCTTTCAAAGGGATGTCCTTTGGACTATGTAATGCTCCGACTACATTCTAGAGGTGCATACTTTAGATATTCGTGGACATGATGAGAGATATGTTGGAGGTCTTCATGGATGATTTCTCGATCTACGATGATGATTTTGATTTGTGCCTTTCTAGCCTAGACCACATGCTACAGAGGTGTACTGAGGTTAATCTCGTACTTTCTTTGGAGAAGAGTCATTTTATGATGACTCAGAGGACAATCCTTGGTTACATCATCTCCAACCGAGACATGGAAGTGGACCCGGCAAGGTGGATACCATTAAAAAACTCAATCCACCATCCAATCTAAAGAAGTTACAGTCTTTTCTCAGGCATGTCGGTTTCTATCGATGTTTCATACGAGACTTCAGTGAAATTGCCCGACCGTTATCTAATCTTCTCGTTAAAGACACCGAGTTTATCGTCGATGATAATTGTCTTTCGGCATTTGAAAATCTCAAGAACATGGTTGTAGAAGCTGTTATCCTTCAGCCATCCGATTGGTCTCTTCCATTCAAGATCATGACAAACGCCTCCGATTTTACCGTTGGGGCTGTGTTAGGTCAAAGGAGGGATGACCTTCCATACATCATACACTACTGACGAATCTGATAATCGCAGCGTTAAAAGATGTGTATTTATGATCGTCGTGCGTAAAATGATTTGTCGTGCGTTGTAGGAGGCAATCAGAATCGGTCAAGAAAATAACCACACAAAATATTCATCAATTTTAATCAATGCGTTTTTATGTTTATTTTACTTGGGCAAGTCCCAAGGTCGATCACAAGGAGGCAAAGGAACAATTGAGAATTATGTCTATCAAGATTCATGTGGGGTTTTCGAAGCGGTCTTTTTTTTTGTAATATTTAATGCAATAAAGGATGTAAAATGCAATTTACGCCTATTTTAGGGATTAAAATGTTAAAGTCGATCAAACGATGTCCGAAAAATATGAAACTTGGCCACGATGCAAATTAAGATGAAATGAATACGCTGTAAATTTTTTTGTAATTTTTGGATGCAATATGAATTTTTTTATGAATTTTTAAATGTGAATATAATAAATTTAAATATTTAATTATTATAAATATTAAACCTAATTATTTTCAAGGACCAAAATTATCTAAGCTCTATCACTAGGTGATTGATCTCAGAAAAATCTTAAACCTCGAAAATGTGAGATTTAATACCTATTAAAAATCAAAAACTGAAATATGCAAAATGATTTTTACTGGGCAAAGTATGATGCAAATGCAATTCTTTTTAGGCACAATGTCAAGCACAATTAAATCTACAATATGCGATTTTTCAGAGATTTTAAGAGTAATGGTTAATCAAATACAAAATTAAGAGCACAAACTGAGCAAAATATGCAATTTTACATAAAATAATTAATTATTAATTAACCATTAATAAAAAAATCTCCATAATATGCCAATACATAGAGAATTAAATAACAAGCATCATGCTATATTTGGATTATTAAAATAATGTAAAGAAGAGTCAGAAAATATAGGGGAATACATGGGTATAACTGCCAAATAATATAAAAACATAAAATGCAAGAGGGGGGACCTAAATTTAATTACCCATAATTGAGGGGCATCTTCTGTAAAATTTCCAGAGGGGTACGTGCATGGCACGTGCCCTCTGGTCGGCGGGCTGGAATGCGATATGGAGGAGTGGTAGGGGCGACTTGGTAATTTACCCCAGGGTCACGTACACGGCACGTGACCCCTGGATGCTGGTGTCTTGCTGACGTCCCCCCGCCCCCACGTGCGCGTCACGTGGCAGGGGTCTCGAGAACACCACCCGGAGACGCAGCCGGCGGTTGATGTCGAGGCTGTTGGAAGGAGGCCGGTCGCGGGAGGCAGCGGAGGTTGTCGGAGGCGGCGTTGGTTGCTGGTGGTAGTGGTTGGTCGGAGACAAAGACGATGTTGGCAGAGCATTTGACCGACAATCAAAGATATAGCTGGAGGTGAAAGTCGATGAGGCGTTGGCTCTACGGCATCATGGCCACATCGGGGGCAATACGGGCATGGAGGTCACCGCCGCAACGAGGACCGGAGATCCTCGGATCTCGCCGGCGAGAAACAAAGATGCTGTCACCGTCGTTGATCCTTGAGCTATCGGCGGATGGTTCAACCTCAGGCGGCGGAGGTGTTTAAATAGGAGAGAGGGGTGCTTGACGATGGAAGGTCGGCTGGGGTTGGAAGGAGTGGGATTTGATGCGAGGATATGGGATTCGACGAGGATCACATGGATTTGAGGCGGTAGGTGGAGATGGAGAAATTGCGGCGGAGAAATCGCGGAAGAGGGGGCGACGCGAAATTTGGGGGACGGCGGCGTAGCTTCCAAAGGGGGAGGAAGGCCTGCTGAGGAAGACGATGCTGGTGGTCGTCCGATCGGCCGAGTTCAGATGGCCACAGTTGTAACACATGGCGAAAAGGGGTGAGACGTCAGGGCACGTGCGGAGCACGTGCTTGGGAGGCATGTGAGACGCACATGCGGGGGCCTTGAATTAATCTTTTCTATAAAACGAATGAGAAATAATACCAAAAATGGCTGACACGTGGCGTCACCAGGTGCTGCCACGTGTTAGCACCGGAAAAATCGAGAAATAAATAACTTATAAAATCCAAAATAAATAGCAAATGGCCTCGGATCGCAAAATTTCCTTCACAAAATTGCTCGTCTCGATGAGATCTACAACTTTCATGAAGAAATCAAAACCAAAATCAATCAATTGTAAAAAGCGATATTTTGGGGGTATCCCATGTACAAGAATATCTTGATTTTTGGGTTTTATAATTTTTAGGTCATTTTAAACCAGATAAAAATCTAAAAAATATGGTAAAATCAAAGATAAATAATTATACATTAATCTATTTTTTTGGATTTTTATTAATAGGTTAAAATATGTACATAAAATATCAGGTCAAAGACCGCTAAAATATAAAATGTACAAAAAAGGCCTAAAATCCAACTTTTACATATGAGCTCCTATTCACTTGAACTTGGTCTTGTTTTGAAGGTAATTAAATGTAAATTAGTTTAAAAGTGAGTAGGATTAAAACAGACACTAGATGAGGAAGATAGGAGGTTTTTAGTCTGAAAATCCTAAAACTAGGGTTTGGGTTTTTGGTCCACTTATTTGGGTTAGTTATTTTTTTATTTTTTCTTATTGGTGATGTGCGCACAGTGGAGGTGGTTTTGTGTCATTCGGAGTTAGCATGAATGACTTAAAAACCGGGACGTTAGGCTATTTATAGGTCATTTTTGGTTTGGATTTTTGGCTTCTTATTTTGTGTAGAAATTAACGCTAAAATGCAATTCTTATGAAAACATGCATGAATGCTAATTATGCAGAATAGATGGAGAAATGCTGTTGATTTTGAGGGATCTGAGCTTAATAAATGAGATTTAGAGTGATAAATCTGAGATTCATCATCCCCCTATACTTAAACCATGCTCGTATCTGAGCATTAAAAAGAAATGGCATGAAGTGAAATGAGATTGGGTTCCATACCAAGACCATGAGCTGAATGTGAAAATAAATCTAGACTCAACCTTTGGAAAATTAATGTGGCGGAACTTCTGTGAGACTTAGAATTTCAAAATCAACAGCCCTCAAGTTCTACATATCATTGCCACAGTTTTGGCTCAGAAGTCATCTTAGATCAATCCTCTTCCCAAAGCATACCCTATGAACATTGAACAATCGACTCATGTGTGTGAACAGTTTTAGCTCTTCCCACCAAAAATGCCGGACTACCGCGCAAACCTCCTCTCCAGTAACTAGTCCTCGGGGAGTCAGGTATTTCCTTCTGAGGTCTGTCGCGCTGTGTTCACAATCGAATTGGGGGAGAAGTTAGAAGAAGGAGAAAAGAATTGGAGGGTGGCCAGTGTAGTCATCTCTCCCTGTGAAGCTGGCCAGTGTAGCCGAGTCTCCACCAAGATGTGCAGGTTTTCTTGAAGCTTGGACCTTTTTGGTCAGATATTTATTTGGTAGAATGCTTCTTTGTATTTGGAATTTTTGGTGGTTCTGCTTGGATCTTGTTGTGCCCCTATGGATATAGAATCTTTTTGTTTCCGTATATTTTTTTGGGGTCTTAGAAAAAATTGTGCCCAGCCGTCCATCCCTTTTCCGAAGCTTTATTTCAACCCGTACTCCGGTCTTTAGATTTCCACGCTACCATAAAATAAACTCACACAATCTTCCAACATCCCGTCTGAGTTGAGCTAAGTGCATAGTGCGAGAGTACAAATTATTTCCTTATTCCAGAGTTGTACACAGAATGAAGAGACCAGGTTAGACACTTAGAGTCAAGCGTTGCACATTGTCATGTGGAACTTAAAGAATTAAGTCAAAGACCTGAAGCTTTCAAAATCCTATTTCTCGGTGAAGTTCCTCTGAAAATTAGGTGGATTAAGGTAAAGTCCAAACCACTCTCGGTTTCGGCTTATAACTCGGTTCAGAACCCAAAGAATTTTCACAGATGCAAATGAATGTTGGATGAAGTGCAGGCGTGTGAAATGCAGATACATTTTTTTTAGATTTTTTTATGCAAGCGGTTTTTGATTGATTTTTTATGCAAAAATGAATAAGAAGCCATTTTTTTTCAAAACTTTTGGGCATAGTCAGTGCTAGTAGCAATTCGTTTTCTTTTCTTTTTCTTTTTTTTTAATTTTTTTTCAAATTAATTACCCACCCCGTAAATACATATAGACTTACGCGAAAGTACGAGGTATGGCTAAAATATATACACAGTATATATACAGACCCCCTATACTTAGCGAGTGTTGTGTCCTCAGAGCACAAGAAGCGTAAAGAAGACATAGCTCGGGCTTAGCGTAAGGAACAATATATACAAGTACGCCCCCATACTTAGACTGTGAATAGTCTAAGTATAGAATAAGAGCATAAAAAGAGGCGTTCGGGATATGTAAATGAGAAGAGTATATACAAGTGTGTGTCGGTTCCCCTATACTTAGGCTCTGGTCAGCCTAAGTATAAGAGAAAGGTGGAAATGGAGCGATCAGGAGAAGGAGTGTGGTGCAGGAAAATGGTATACACAGATGGCATAGGTCTCCCCCAATACTTAGGCCTTGGCCTAAGTAGAGGAAGAAGCTGTACAAGAAGACCGATGTGGTCGGGAGGGAGGGAGGGTGGGTAGCCGATGATTACGACAATTTACGGCTGATCTTTTTGTGAGCTTATGATGGGAGATCGCAATGATGAGACGGAGATGAAGTATATGATTCCCAATTATTTATCAGTGTCATCCTCAGAAAAATCATGATGGATAGTAGATAAAACATTTGAGTCAGATGAAAGGTAGCCATCATCAGATTTATCCTCAGAGGAATAATATTTGAAAGTGGACACACTCCAGATATTCATGTCTTTTTGTTTCTTCAATTGTTTGCTCAAAATTCGTTCCTTTTTAAGATCAATCGATTTGTCCTCAGATGAATACTCAGAAGCACCGGTCTCAGTCAGCTCATAAGAAATAATTCCAGTGTACTTGTAGAAGGAAGGAGCATCAGCCTTGGATGAGTAATAATTAGGAACGGGAGTTGTCCAACGAGAATCGAATTTTGGATCCTTGCGAAGATATGACTTTAGAGCTGCCGAACAGACTTCACTCATGTAGACTACCTTTTCTGGACCTGATGAGGGATCATTAGCCGATTCCTCTTCCGAAAGGTCAAAGGTGACTTTCTTTTTCTTGTTCATGAAGGTGTCGGTTCACTTGAGTATCCAGATGAATAGCCATTGGAATTCTTCTCCTTGGTCGGTTTTCGGGCTACGTATTTGTTCTTAGTCTCCTGAGTGTTGGTGCGCTCTCGATTTGGGATAACTTGGTCAAGATAATCAGAGTAGGTTGCCCCTGGGTGCGACCATGCATATGTCTCAGGATCGTAGTAGAAGGATTTTTCTATTTTGAGATCCACGGGAATTGAAATACTGGGGAGAGTTTCTGCATGTTCATTCTTAATTGATTTGATGTTGGAGCATTCCTGTGTCGAGTTGATGTAATCTATATAGTCAGAATAAGTTGACCCAGGATGTGCCCATGCATAAGTCTCCGGATCGTAAGATTCATATGCCCGATTTTCCATGGTGAGCGCAACTGGGAATGGAGCAAGGGGGAAATTCTCTAAACCAATAGTCTCATCAACAACCGCTATCTCAGGTGTAGTTACGAGGTAGGGCTCTTCTACTGTTTCATAATTACGATTGTCGGGGACTTCGTGGGTTGCCTCAGAAGATCGTGGTTCCTCAAAGACATTGTCAGATCTAAGTGATTCCAATGCTTTAAAATTTATTTGCCGAATCTCACAATCAGTAATTGCCTTAGCCAATGCTAAGAATGGCTTTCCGAGAATAATTAGAGACTGGGTGAATTCTCCTTGATGCTCAATATCAATGATCGTGAATTCTACTTTGAACGGAGCACCTTGGAATTTCATGATGATAGAAATGATTCCTCTCGGCCGCTTTATTGATCGGTCAACCAATTGAACAATCTCTCGTATCTTCCGAATTGGTCCGAGCTTGAGTTAATGAAATACAGAGGTCGGGAGGATATTGATTGGTGAATCATCATCAATTCGAGCATGGGTGAAATTTATATCTTTGATCATACAATCAAATCTGGGCAACCTCTTCACTATGTAGCTTTTGGTTTTTCTCCTCAACACCAAGGAGGAGGCCGTTGACAAGATATGTCTTTCAGTTTTTGTTCTAATCCTTCCCGACTTTTTGATCATTAATTTTTCCATTAAAAAATTTTTAAGGTCGGGGAAGTGTTCAATGGCCTTTATAAAGGGAAGTTCAAAAATCAAGCATTTTTCCAGTGCTTCCCGTACAGTAGGATCCAAATTCCTTAGATCTTATTCAGTCTCATTTTTTAATGAAATTTTCTGGATTTTCAATTTTTTTTGTATTTTTCAAATA
The DNA here is from genome assembly GCA_037367405.1 of Ottelia alismoides. Classification (NCBI taxonomy): domain Eukaryota; kingdom Viridiplantae; phylum Streptophyta; class Magnoliopsida; order Alismatales; family Hydrocharitaceae; genus Ottelia; species Ottelia alismoides. The sequence goes on from JAZKJV010001396.1 coordinate 1,883,632, forward strand.
TTTCAAATTTTTTGGTATTTTCTGTGTGGTGTGGTGATGTGGTGTCTTCCATAGATGAGAAGGGGCCTTGATATTCAGAGTAAGGGTCAGAGGTATAATCATTTATAGGGGAATAATAAGCAGAAGTGTTGATGTTGGAATCATCCCAAGGTCTTTGAATATCCTCAAAATTTTCACTCTTAGATCCAATCATTTCCTCATTTATTTTTATATCTGAGCCACCATAGAACGAGATTACTCGGTCGGTAAATTTTTGAAATCTATCCTCCATCAATTTAAATCTTGTTTTTATCCTCAAAATATTATACTCAAAATTCTGTTCATGATCAATCATGGGTGCAGTCGGTATGTGTTCAATAATTTCGTCTTCCATTTTTCTGTATATGGTAGGAGGAGAGTTTCTTTGAATATCCATTATATGATCATTATTTTCTGAAGTTTTCTCCTCAAAAATTATGGAAGGAGGCGGCTCATATGTTCCAGGCATGTGTATTTGATCTGAGTAGAGTTCAATCCTTTGATCATGATTGGTCAGACATTGATATTGTGGAGTCAGCATACAGGGTTTATGTGTTTCTATGTGGTCAGTCCAGTTCTCTGTATGAGTATCATGTCTGAAGACGGATCTGTCGTGTTCAATCCAACGCTGATGATCATTAAGTGCGTATCTTTCCATCTGGGTTTGGTTTCTCAGCCAGTCATGAGACTCAAAGGTATTTTGATCTTGAAATGTTTCATTAGCGAGAAACTGAGAATAAGGCGGTTCAGTCCAAGATGGTAGGTGGTTATGTGCGGTTGGATGATTCGAGTAAGAATTCAATGAGGGGGCCGAATTTATCTGCGGGTGAAAGTTTCCCGTAAATGTTGGAGGATTATTGAAAGAAGAGGATGTAGTTGATTTGGGCCTAACCGAGACAGATTTATTTTTATAGTATAGCTCTGATGGATTTTTAGAAAAATGTTCGGCCATATTCGAAAGAGTTAAAAGAGATGATGGGTTGTATCTGCAATTTGAAAAAAGTTCCATGATGAGATTTAAATCAAGAGATGAGAGAGATGATTGCAAGGGATAAAAGATATTCTCTCAAATGTGCGGCTTTTGATACGGTTCACGCACACCAATTCAAATACCAATCAAACCCCGGGTTCGCCAACTCACACAATGAAGCCGTAAGAGTCCAGCTATTATCTTTTCAATTTTAAGTTGGTGATAAATCAATCTTGGAAAGAATTTAGCAAGATGTTAGGTGCCGAAATTATCTTAAAGCAGAGTGTATATAGTCAAATAAAGCAAAAGCTTATGGTATACATGTTACATCTCATGAAGCTTGCAGCGGGAGACTCAGCTACACTGGTTAGAGCTCCCAAGGATACATGGCTACACTGGCCATGGTCCATTCTCTTCTTCCCCCTCTTCTTGAGCCGGTTGCACTTGAACTTAGAAGGGAATACCCCGCTTCTCGAGGAAAGAGTTGCTGTACCGAGGCATTAGAGTTACCAGGTTGGGGGAGGTTGTTTCTTTGTTACTTCTGAGGTGGGGAGCTACATATCACTTACACTGCATGGAAAGATTCATGGTCGTTAGAGTTTGTGTATATAGACTTGTTCTAATCTGGTTTATTGAGGAGTCTTCTCCATAGATTGGTGGAGCTTAGAGGCTGTTGAGTTTTAAGCTTAAGTCCAAATAAGGTTCCGACACATTAATAATCCAAAGATCTGATCGAGCTCCATATTTCAATTTAATGAAGGCAAGTTTAATAATCAGCCTTAATCCATGTATATTCTCCTCTTTTTCTTTTTCTTTCTCTTTTTCACTTCTTTTTTTTTTCAAATAAGTGTTTGCTAAGGGACTAGCAAAGTTAAGTATAGGGGGGTGATGAATACGCATTCATCACTCTTTATTCTTATATTTTAGCTACAAAAACCTTTGCAAATACCTGTATATTCATGTAAATACAAATAATTATCAAATTGCATGCATTGTATAAAATTGAATAAATGGCATGTTTTTGTGCATAAATAAAAGAATAAAGAGACAAAAGAAAAAGAGGGAGATATTTAGAATAAATATTGAGCAACCTAATCCCAAGGGAGGGCTCAGCATGGGCCTGACCGCATAAATGCCCAAGTAGAGAGAGATAAGGAAGCTCATGTGTACATATACCTGTAATTAAATAAAACTAAATATTTTCCTCTAAAAATAAAAATAAAAATGGATTATATTTATTTGTAAATATTTGTATATATTTGTAAATATCAAATCAAAATAAAAATTAGAAAATTAAAAAGAAAACTAAAATAACCTTCCTTGTACATATTCACCATGTACATAAGACCACATATAAATTTATTTAGCCCTGTAAATAAATAAATTAAATTCCATAAAATATGTATATATTCCCTTATTTCATAATGTATATAAATAAAATAAAACTCATAAAAATAAAATAAAAACAAAAAGAAATAAAAATAAAAATCAAAGCCACCTTGTATATATACCATACATGGATATAAATAAAACTATTTATTTCAACCATGTACATAATTAATAAAAATAAAATAAAAATACCATATTATTCCAAATTTTATCCTATAAATAAATAAAATATAAAATTGGGATAATTTGCATAAAAATAAACAATTAAAAATTAAAAATTAAAAATACATATGTATATACATGTATACAATAATAATATTTTGTAAATACCTAAATTATATTTCAAAAAAATAAATAAAAATCACAAAAATAGTTTGAAAATAAATAAACATTTTTTATGCTTTAAGTTTTTAGAAATTAATTCATTTATTATTTTTTATTGAATTATCAAGTATTTAATAAAACCTGAATTCTCATTGGTCCACGGGGGAATGTTGACCCCCGGTCAACTCCCCCCTTTGGACCAAACCCCCGCGGATCTGCACGCCCGACCCGACTTCGCTGAATTTTCGCGTCATGACCCGATCGTCAACACCCCAAACCCCAGGTCCTATTTGATCCTCCTGCATCCGAGATCCTCGCCTCCATATCCGCGTTGGGATCCGCGCTTCGCGGAACCCTGCCCGACCTTCTCTTCTCGGACCTGCACTCGTATAAAGCTTCAGCTCTGCCCCCTTTTTCCGGCATCTTTGGATCGTTTCACTCCACCCTAGGACCTCCACAGCCACCGCGAGATTGACAGCTTGCAGTTGGCCGTGTCGCAGCGAGGAGGGAGCGACCAGACCTCTGATCTAGCATCTTTGCGCCGCCGTGCACCGCCCAGAGGTGGTGCTCGAGCCTCGGGCATCGACGGCCCTCGAGGCTAGGACCTGGAGAATCCCCAGCTCTTCCCCAGTTGATATCATCCATCAGGTACCCCTAGTTCTTCCTTAGTTTCTCTAATTTAGCTTTTCGCCCAAATTGCCCCGTCGCCAACGAGCCCCGATTCCGACCACCCTAGGCCACCGTTCGATCATCGGAGTCGACCCACACCTTCGCCTTTCCCCTGTGCACCTTCTCCATCCCTTTGTTCAACCCAGTTCGCCATGGAATTGGGATTGGGGCTCCACCGCCGTCGCTTCGTCGGAGCCCCTTCGTCCCGACGCACAGATCACCTTCACCACCCCTAACCAGGTCGAGGCACTTTGCCCTCGACCCAGGAGTTCGTTTCTTTGCTTTACAGGTCCATCCAAGCCCATCTGAGGGCTCAGACAGTCAGGAGCAGCAGCTCCATCTCCGCCGGTGCCGCCTTAGCTCTCCGAAGCTCCGTTGCACCATCGGAGGATACCATCAGACGTGGGAGGCCCAGATGTTCCTTCTCCGATAAGTAGCAGCCCGCGAGGAGGGTCACCGTGCGCGCACAGGGCCGGCGAAGTTCGCCGGCTACTTGTTCTTCGTGCACCCTCCAGAGATGTTCGATCCTTCCCTCCAGCTCCAGATCTTCATCGAGCCGTCCACTCGAGCAGCAGCAGCAGCCGTTGATCTTCAGAGGGTGGACCAGGACCGTCAGATCGGTGGGGTTTAGCCACAACGCACAGGAGGCGTCGATCATCCACGTGTCTGAGCCTCACCCGTTCGATTCGGGCTGAGACCCTTCGTTCGCCCACGTCGCATTCCAGCCGCCCGATCATCCACGTGGGGGACTCCCAGCCGTCCGATCTGCACCGAGGGCTCCTTTGTTGAGTGTCGCGCCTTCTCCACCGTTCGATTCACACGTGGCGCTCATCCAACCCTCGGCATTTAAATAAGGGGTAATTTCTCTTAGGCCCCCTTTAGTTTTCGCATTTATTATCTAGTCCTGTAAATACGCTTCGTAGTTCTTTAATTTTTGTGAATATTGCATAGAGGACCATGTTGTTTGTTTGATTTGCATTTATATCCACGTAAATGATGGACACGTGCTTCACCACGTGAGCTATTGGTGTAATTGCATTTCTTGCCCTGTGCTTTTCGTGTGTTCTGGTTTATATTTTTATTAATTGGAATGACAAAAAGGTCCCTCCAGGCCTGCGTCACGCACATCGTGCATGGCCTCGGGGACTTTTTACACTTTGGCCCCTCAGTTTTCTAGCCTTGTTATCCAAGGGGCCCCAGAACTTATTTTAATTGCATTCAGGTCCCTATGCACTGTACCTTTTTGTTTGATTTTAATAAAATAGCAAACCTACTCCGAATTTGATGAAAATTGAACACTTGGCTCCTGCCATGGTGTAAAATTTTCTCTAAATTTTGGAGACATTTTTGACTTCATTTATATTTTTAAAAATTCAAAAACACACAATTTTCTTACTGTCTAGCTTTAAAAATCACAAAAAATTATTAAATCAACTTTAAAAATTACAAAAAAATTAGATCGTGTTTGTTTTGTGTTGTTTGATTTTCTGACAATTTTGTTCATTTTTAGATTTACAAAACCTATAAAAATTACAAAACTCCTAAAAATCCATAAAAATTCTAATAAATAATTGAAAAATAAAAAACTAATAATTCCAGTGCCTAATTTTTCCTTGTATTTTCTATTTTACAAGGAAAATTACCTTCAGACCTTGATAGGGCCATTTTGCATTTTAATTTGCCCCTCCAAGTCTGACTGGACAGTGCCTTCATTTTTCAGCCTTGTTTGATTTTTATAAAATTCCCTAAAAATCAGAAAAACACCAAATATTAACCAAAAACACAGAAAAATATAAAAAACATAAAAACATTTTTGTTTGAATTTTTTGGTGATTTTTGAGTGATTAAATAATTGTTTGTAGTTGGTTGTTTTCTTGTTTTCTTACTTTCTTTATTATTTAAAAATCCAAAAAAAATAAAAAACATTAAAAATACACCAAAAATATTTGTCTTTTATTTTTCGCTATTTTTGACTACTTCGTAGGCTGCAAGGCCATCACATGCTCCCTGAGTCCGACCCTGGTCGCTATACCAGGCTAATCTAATAGCCAGGGCCACTATTGAGCTTGCTTGATTGTTATTCTGTTTTGGTGGTCTGATCCTTATATTTTCTTGTTGAGTTGATTTATCTCTCGATCTGGGTCGCAACGACCCTTTGAGTGATTATTTTATCCCGGATTGATTGAGGATTTTTCGGCTCATCAGAATGGCGCCGTTGCTGGGGAGCACGACTTAGTAGTGACATTTGATTTTTCCGCGGCTTTCTTTTTCGCAGTTTTCTGTATAGATTTTTGTATATATTTTTCTGACTTGTTTATATAATAATATGGTCTGATCACACTCTCTGTTTGTTTTCTTGCGAGGGCCCGAGCACCGAGGCGGCTTTCTTCGGAAGCCGAGCAACCGCGGGAGCCAGAGGCGGCTCTTTTCTCTACAAAGTCGTAGGAGGACGCGAGGAGCGAGCAGGAGTGCGGGAGCCGCAGAATAGCCACGGATTAGATTAGCCGTAGATTAGGGTTAGATTAGACTTTATTTCAGCATTATTTCAACTGTTGTAATAATTCAGGGACCAGAGACAAAGACATTTAGACTTTCAGGGTCTGTTTCGCCGAGCACCGGTGTGCTCGGAGGACCCCTCGGTTTTACGTGGCTTTTTCACGGCTTTGCTTTCCTTTACTGCCTTTTCGGTTTCACATGGATTTTCGAGCCCATAGCCGTAGGATTTTCTGCTTGATTGTGACGTAATAATTAGGATCCAAATACCCTAATATATCTGCCTGCACCTATAGATCGGTAACTGGACCTACAATAAAATATTAATAAAAATAGTTGATACACCACCTTCGAGCCTACGCGCCGCGAGCCCACCCCGTCAAGTGCTACTCCTGAACTCGACCTGTCGAGAAGAGGAGGGGTGGGTCTAGACCGGACTCTTTGGATTGGAGGCTGGTGGTCAGCTAGTGGTTCTTTCGAGTAACACTGCTGTTTAGGGACTCGGTTTTTCGCCTGCACCATTTAGGTAGTTTATTTTCTGTCTTTTAATGCGCGGATCATCTTGCATGTAGACTGCTGGAGTCAGGTACGCATTTCTTACTCTGCATGCATCATTGATTTCATCGCGCATCGGCTTTTTTGTCTTCTCCCTCCTGTTTTGGACTTAATAACCGGGAGAACCAAAAAATTCTTTAGACGATTGTTTGATAAATGAAAAATACTTAAAAAGAAAAACAATAAAATTTAGGACTGCTAACATTATTGATCCTAAAAGACACCTCACTTAAAAATTTGTCTTGGGGAGAGAAACCCCCTCATTGTCTGGTTTGCTTGCGCGAGAGAGTGACCCCGCACACTAGGTAAAGCCCTCCGATATTTTTCTCGACTGATTACCGGCTATTTCTGTACGGGACAGTCGGTTGAGAGAATATCGGGTAACCCAACAGGTCACGTAATCGCTCTGCTATCTTGACTGATCACCAAAATAAAATTGACAAGATAATTGACCGAGCCTTTACGGTCTTCAGCTCACGTTGCGTTGGTGAATCGAGGGTTTGCTTGTGATCATAGTTGTTACCAGATCTCATCCGCACTACTCGCCAGATCACGATGATGGGCAGGAGGTCTCTTATGCAGCCCCTGGCTGCACCGCTTTTTAGCACTCCAGCCCACTCATCTAGGTCAGTTCGTGGGAGCTCAGACCCGCTCTCCGAACCCGAGTACAACTCCACCCTGTTCCTCCTCGACCCCCTTCTTCTGAGACTGAGATACCAGTGCCAGAGGAGAGACAGACAGATGATTTATCGGCACCTGAGTTTGGATGTTTTGATTTTTCAGAGACTATGGCCGGCAGTAGTGATGATCACACCAGAGGTCCACAGCAGGAGCATTTCGTTCTGGACCAGGGTGCGATCAACTCCACCCTGATCGCCTCCCTTGACTTAGTGCAGCAACAGTTGAGGGATCAGGGAGCATTCATGATTGAGATGAGGCGTGAGCTTGAGCAGATGAGAGCCGACCGCGAGCAGCGCGGCCTAGGGGGAGGACCCGATGATGCGGCAGCAGCCGCAGCAGCCGCAGCAACCGTAGCCATGGTAGCAGCCACTGTAGCAGCCAGAGCAGAGCCACCGAGACCGATGCGGGAGTTACACAACCCCGGATCGACTTTGACGCACCGTTGGGTGGTACTACCAACTATCGTGGGGGACTTCAAGTTCCCCCCGAACACACTTCAGCTTCTACCCCGGTTTCATGGGCTGGCTACTGAGGAGCCCCATCTCCACCTTCAGGAGTTCGATATGATATGCAGTACTGTCCACGATCGTCAGGTGGACCAGGATAGCATACAGATGATTGCCTTCCCCTTCTCCTTAGCAGACAGGGCAGCCACCTGGCTGAAGCACTTGGGGAAGTTCGTCTACACCTAGGAGCAGCCCCGCGCCGAGTACTTGCATAAGTACTATCCACTCGGGTGGACGAACACCGCTAGAGCCCTGATCAACAACTTCTCCATGCTCCCCAACGAGCAGTTCCACGAGGCATGGGAGAGGTTTCGAGAGCTGATTGACAGATGCCCGCACCATGACATTTCCAAGCCGAACCTTGTTCAGAGCTTTTTCAGCGGACTGATACCAGAGTTCAGGGCTTGGTGAACGCTTCTTGTGGCGGGTCTTACTTCACCAAGGATCACGATCAGGTCTGGGCCATCTACGAGGAGATGGCTGAGAACTACATGGTGATGTCCCAGACCAGATTGTACACTCAGGGCAGACCCCAGCAACCACAGACCGTGCAGTACTAGAGGATAGCACAGGTCGATGCTGGTCCATCAAGTTCGTTAGCGGTAGCCACAGCACAGGCCGAGTCCACAGCCGCAGACATGGGGATCATCAGCGAGAAGCTAGATCGGATGGAGATTATTGAGAAGAAGTAGTGCCAGGGCATCACCCAGATGGAGCAGATGGCACAGACTCTGAGTGACCTGAAGACACAACTCATGTGTCTCCAGGAGGCACAGACGGCTTCACGGCCTCGTCTTCAGGCACGAGGCGATCCGAGTAGCAGCAGCAGCTCGTCCCAGCGCTCCAGCTCCCACCAGCAGCCTAGACAGGTCCATCTTGTACAGGCGGAGCCGTACTAGCAGCCGCAACTCACCTACCAGGAACCACCATCCGCTGACACTCAGATGGTGGTATACCAGCCGGATCAGCCTTTGGCAGTACTCCCGCTAGACCCTTACGATTTAGAGCCATTGATGGATGTCAACGGGATTTGGTACGACCGCCCCCATCCCGGTATCCGACGAGACCATCCCGGATTCCGTTGGGCGACCGGAGGTGCCCAGCCCCAGCAGCAGCCGTCTGCACAGGGTGGCCATTTCAGCCATCAGAGAGATCACCACCAGCAACAGCCCCCAGTGTACTCACACCACCAGCAGCAGCAGTCACAGCAATATGGTACTCGTCCCCATCAGCAGGGACAGTCTTGGAGGCATGAGCAGCCTCATCAACAGCATCATCCCCAGTCTTACCCCTCTCAGCCACAGCACCAGCAGCCTCACTTCCAGAGAGGCTATCCGTCAGGTTCTCATGGGCCATCCTATGAGAACCCCGCCTTGGATGACATTGCCCGCATTCTCACAGATCAGCAGGCTACTTTTTGACGGGAGATTGATGAGTTTTGCCAGGAGATGCGGGACATTGTGAGAGGGAAGGCCGCCATCCCTGCCTAGATAGAGCCCAACCCGAACAACCTGAAGAGGAAATCTGAGCAGGTAGTTTGTACTGAGTATGCCACTTCGAGTGATACTTTTGGTGATATGTCTGCATATCTTTTTGATACTGACTTTGTCACACTTAGGAGCGGTAGGATGCCAGCAGGCGGCGACTCGTCTGAGCGACACCCTGAGGATACATCCAGAGCGCCAGGCGAGGAGGAGAGCGGTACTGAGGCGGCTAGAGATGATGACGGTGGTACTGACGCCACCACGGATGCTGATCCCACCGGCGGTACTGAGACCGCCACTACACCAGTTGGAGGAGGTGGTTCTGAGGCCACCCATGTTGCCGAGCCAGAGCGTGGTACTGAGGCCACGAGTCTTCCAGCTGAGTGTGGTGCTGATGCCACCAGTTCTTCTGAGATTCCTGTTGTTTTTCCTGTTACTGATGTATCTCGGAACATTTCTGTGAATAAAGGAAAGGGTTTGTTTTCTTCTGGTCCCACGGTGGTGCATGATGTATGTGTGGATCCGGCCGTCAAGCCGTCTCGACCCTTTCCTAGTCCTTCATCTGAGAAGGACCCTGTGATCCCCTTCCCTAGAGCCCTTCAGATGGGGAAGGGGAAGAAAAATAAAAATCCAAAAAAGAGGCAGCAGGAAGAGTTCAACCAGCAGATGATAGATCAGTTTCACATTCAGCTGACTCTTCAGGAGGCTTTGCAGCACATTCTTTTACTCCAGCGTTCACTTAGAGATAGGACCACAGTCAGGAGGAAGAGGAGGAACCACTACTCAGAGATCCATGTGAAGACCAGAGCTACTTGTTTCGCGATCCAGAACTGTCTGCCGGCCAAGAGGCCAGATTGAGAAGCCCCATATGTCAGATGCCATATCAGAGAGCAGAGGTTCGATCGTACTCTATTAGACAGTGGTTCATCGATCAACCTACTTCCGGCAGCCCTTCTCGACCGCTTCGAGTTGGGCACTCTTAGACAGAGCAGGACAGTCCTTCAGTTTGCTGATAGATCTGTCAAGAGGCCGAAGGAGTTGCTGAGGGACGTTGTCGTCACAATTCAGGGCCTGCAATTCCCCGTGGACTTCGTAGTGTTGGACATGGAGATCCCTGAGTCAATGACCGATACCCCCATCATTCTAGGTCGCCCGTTTTTGTCCATATCCAAGGCAGTGATCGACCATGATAGCGGGAAGGTATACTTTCGCGTCGAGGGCGAAAGTGTACAAATAGAGACGGTCGAGGACAACAGAGCTAGAGACTGATCATGCTCAGAGACTACTTCAGATACAGAGCAGATGACAGATGCCGGGCCAGACATCCACCAGGACTGCGACTTTGTGATTACAGATGATGAGGCAGTTTGGGTAGATCCTGATGTACATGCCATCCTCTCACTTTCAGATTCCGCTGATGCAGAGACGACAACAGAGGAGAGCTTGGAGAGCGCATTCCTGGTCCAGGATACTTTTGAGGCAGCAGAGCCGGTTCTCGACCGCGAGACTGATTTTTGTGATGATGATGGTACTGAGGTCACCTTAGATAATACAGATCCCTCGGAGTCAGGTGTTGATTGGGCAGAGTTTGATGATTACATACCATATCTGACTTCCACTGAGCCTGCAGATAGTGAGGAGGTAGATGCCGAGCAGAGCAGAGACAATTCAGTTGACCAGCCTTCTCCAGATCCAGTTTGTGAGAGAGAGTTCTCATTCTCCCGGGCAGATTTGGCCGCATACACTCGGATTCTTCAGAAACCAGATTTGCCAGCACCAGTTTGTCCAGAGCTGAAGCCACTACCTGCGTCGTTGAAGTATAGGTTCCTTGCGGGTGAGCATGAGATGTACCCTGTCATTATCTCAGCCGATTTGACTGGAGAGCAGGAATCTCGTTTGATGGGGGTTCTTGAAAAGAACTGCAAGGCGATAGGATGAAGCGTAGCAGATCTCCAGGGGATTAGTCCGGCCCTGTGTTCTCACCACATCTATCTCGAAGATGAGGCAAAGCCGTCGCGTGAGTTCCAGCGGCGGCTGAACCCGAATCTGAGAGAGGTTGTCATGAAGGAAATTTCGAAGTGGTGGAGCACCGATTTTATCTACCCCATCTTCGACTCCAAGTGGGTCAGTCCGTTACATGTGGTGCCTAAGAAGACGGACACCACTACAGTGATTACGGAGTCCGGAGAGGAGATCGCTACACGAGTACCCACTTCTTGGAGGGTCTGCGTAGATTACAGACGACTCAACCAGGCCACCAAGAAGGATCATTTCCCCCTGCCCTTTATTGATCAGATCATTGAGAGACTGGCAGGGAAGAGCTACTATTATTTTCTGGATGGGTACTCGGGCTACAACCAAGTGGCCATCGCTCCCGAGGACCAGGACAAGACGACCTTTACCTGTCCCTTCGGCACATACGCCTTCCGACGCATGCCATTTGGGCTATGCAATGCCCCTGCGACTTTTTAGAGATGCATGTTGTCGATCTTTTCGGACATGGTAGGGGAATGCTTGGAGGTCTTCGTAGATGATTTCTCGGTTTACGACGACGGATTCGACTCCTGTCTTGACTGCCTAGACCGAGTACTTCAGTGATGTATAGAGGTTCGCCTGGTATTATCTTGGGAGAAGAGTCACTTCATGGTGACTCAAGGGACGGTGCTTGGCCACATCATCTCCAACAGGGGCATGAAGGTTGATCCGGCCAAGGTGGATGTCATTAGCAAACTCGCACCACCGTCCAACTTGCGGCAGTTACGGTCTTTTTTGGGGCACGTTGGTTTCTACCGGCGATTCATTTGTGATTTCAGTAGGGTTGCCCGACCGTTGAATGATCTGTTGACGAAAGACACCGAGTTCCTTGTTGATGACAAGTGTCTTTCGTCGTTTGAGACTCTCAAGAGAAGTGTGATAGAGGCTCCTGTCCTTCAGCCACCCGATTGGTCTCTCCCATTCGAGATCATGACGGACGCCTCCGATTTTGCCGTGGGGGCTGTGCTAGGACAGAGGAGGGACAGAGTTCCATTTGCCATCCACTACGCAAGCCACACATTGGATTCCGCGCAGCGGAACTACACAGTCACAGAGAAGGAGATGCTAGCCGTAGTCTTCACCCTAGATAAGTTCAGATCATACATTATTGGATCTAGAGTGCCCTTGTATACTGATCATACCGCCATCATGTACCTCATGGCAAAGAAGGATGCCAAGGCCAGACTGACTAGATGGATCCTTCTACTCCAGGAGTTTGACATAGAGATTAAGGATAAGCCTGTAGTCAAGAATGTGGTGGCAGATCATCTCTCTCGATTGGAGTATCTTGAGGATTCTGAGCAGATTGACCCTATTTGTGAGACCTTTCCAGATGAGGCGATCCTTGCTATCGCTTCGCTCCCATGGTACGCCGATATTGTGAACTATCTTGTCGCCAAGAAAGTTCCACAAGATTGGCCTAGGCAGAAACTTGAGACCTTCCTCGCGAAGGCCAAGTTTTACCATTGGGAGGATCCCATCCTTTACCATGAGGGAGGGGATAGTATCTGGCGTAGGTGCATTCCTCAGGAGGAGCATCACAGCGTCTTTACTTACTGACACAAGCTGGAGGCAGGATGACATCACTCAGGGAGAAGAACGTCACAGAAAGTGCTCCAATCCGACATATGGTGGCCTACTCTCTTCAAGGACTCTGATGAGTTCGTGAAGAGGTGTACTGACTGTCAGAGGATGGGCACTTGTGGACAGCGTGATATGATGCCGATGCAGCCCATTCACTTCAGTGAGGTTTTTGACGCATGGGGCATCAATTTCATGGGTCCATTCCCTAAGAGTCAGGGATTTGAGTACATTCTGTTGGCCGTTGATTATGTGAGTCGTTGGGTTGAGGCCATCCCCGCCTGAACCGCAGATGCCAGGACAGTTTGTAGATTTTTAAGGAAGCACATCATTACACGGTTCGGGGTACCTCGAGTATTGATATCTGATGGGGGGTCTCATTTCATCAACGACCAGGTGAAGGCCCTTGCTAGCGAGTTCGGCATAGACCATCGAGTTGCCACTCCATACCATCCACAGACGAATGGTCTAGCCGAAGTGTCGAACATGGAGATTAAGACTATATTGCAGAAAGTCGTCCGTCCTGACCGAATGGATTGGTCACAGCTTTTGGACTCGGTCTTGTGGGCATATAGGACGTCTTTCAAGACACCATTGGGCATATCTCCCTTTCGCCTCGTATATGGAAAACCGTGCCATTTACCAGTTGAGTTGAGGCACAGGTCATTTTGGGAAGTTACAGATATTATTTTGGATCCAGATAGTGTAGGAGACCAGAGGAGGGCAGAGTTAGCAGCCTTGGAGGAGCTTCGTGATACCGCCTTCTCAAACAGCCTACAGTAGAAGGAGAGAGTAAAAGAGTGGCATGATTCTCATATCAGCCACAAGCATTTTGAGCCTGGACAGAGAGTATGGCTGTTTGATGCTAGGCTTCGTCTATTTCCAGGGAAGCTACAGAGCAAATGGAAGGGACCTTATCTTGTGAGAAAGGTACACGATAATGGGAGTATTGACATATCTGAGTTGTCTTCTGAGAGTACCTTTCGAGTGAACGGCCACCGGCTCAAGCCATTTCTAGATCATGAGCCGCGGGTCGTTGATGTTGCCCCTATTCACTTTGCGTGAGATGTGGTCTCTTGACCCACATCCATTACATCTCACGCCTGATTATCACTGTTCTTCCGACCTGTATAGATCCAGTTGTCCATATCACTCTATTCTCTAGTCCCACATCCCTTTTCTCATCCTATGATTATGCTATACTTAGGGTGTACTTTACCCTAAGTATAGGGGGGATGTCGGACCTTCGGGTATTCTTTTGATTCTTTCTACCCCTGTTTTGCTGCCTATACTTAGGGATATCTCACCCTATGTATAGGGGGGTAGGACCTGTACATCCTTCACTCGGATTTTCCTTCATGTACAACTTCTTTACTTAGGATTACTTGATCCTAAGTATAGGGGGAAACCACCGAGTTCTCCTAATTCTATTTTTTCATTCATCTCTGTATCTAGCCATTCCTTTTCACTTCCCTATACTAAGCACGAGTTATGTCTTCTTCATCGCTCTTGATCACTCTGAGGACATCGTTCGAGCTAAGTATATGGGGGTGTGTATATATATATTTCATATATACTTTAGCCATAACTCGTACTTTGTGTGAGTGTGTGAATAAATGAAAATGGCTAAAAACCCATAAAAATTAAAATTTTTTCTCCCTTGTATATAAAATTCATTTTTCACATACCTATTTATTTATACACATTATTTTTGTACAAATGATTGTAAAATGATTTGTGTAAAGGATTTGTAAATATTTTCATAGCAAAAATATGTATATAGTACAAAATTTTTCCAAAATATTTTGAAAACAAAAAGTTTGTAAAAACCTTGTGTAAATGTTTGTAAATATTTTTGCAAAACTTGCATTCATGCATACATCCATGTTTTCAAAACATTTTTCAAAATTTTTGCACGATTGTAAATATTTGTAAATAGCATCTTTGTAAATACTTGTATAATTTTTCCTGGATCATAGTTGACATTTAAACTAGCCTGGAATTAAATTGGGAAATGGAGCTTGATTAAGATCTTAATCCACCTAATTCTAAGAGGAACCTTATAGGGCTTAGGGTTAAGGCTTTTCAGGTCCATTGGGACTTAATTCTTTGAGTCCACTAGGCTATGAGCATATGTCATCTTGATGAGCCTATGTAGAGCACTTAACAACACACGCATGACTCTTAGAGACAATGGCTTGACTTGCACCAGCACTTTACACATAGCTCTCCACGGATGAGGTGGTGAGGAGGCAGTTTCCTTTGGCTTGGGGTAGCTTTTGAGGGTAGTACTTCTAGGCAGAACCTCTCTTCTTCTTCTGCTGAAGGAAGTGCATCTCAACTTGGTCTAGTGGTGATGAAGTCTAAAGACAGAAGTCGTGGGTTGCAATAAAGCTTCAAAAGAGGGATAGTCTACTGGCTCAAGAGGAAAAACTCCTTGTATATATGCTGCACCATGTAGATATGTTATACAGTTGCACATGAAAAAAATGTGCAAAAAGAAAAAAACTCCAAAAAAAATGGTGGGTCGGATTGAAAATTTAATAATCCCACCGGAGTGTATATAGTCAAATAAAGCAAAAGCTTATGGTATACATGTTACATCTCATGAAGCTTGCAGCGGGAAACTCAGCTACACTGGTTAGAGCTCCCAAGGATACATGGCTACACTGGCCATGGTCCATTCTCTTCTTCCCCCTCTTCTTGAGCCGGTTACACTTGAACTTAGAAGGGAATACCCCGCTTCTCGAGGAAAGAGTTGCTGGACCGAGGCATTAGAGTTACCAGGTTGGGGGAGGTTGTTTCTTTGTTACTTCTGAGGTGGGGAGCTACATATCACTTACACTGCATGGAAAGCTTCATGGACATTAGAGTTTGTGTATGTAGACTTGTTCTGATCTGGTTTATTGAGGAGTCTTGTCCATAGATTGGTGGAACTTAGAGGCTGTTGAGTTTTAAGCTTAAGTCCAAATAAGGTTACGACACATTAATAATCCAAAGATCTGATTGAGCTCCATATTTCAATTTAATGAAGGCAAGTTTAATAATCAACCTTAATCCATGTATATTCTCCTCTTTTTCTTTTTCTTTCTCTTTTTCACTTCTTTTTTTTTTCAAATAAGTGTTTGCTAAGGGACTAGCAAAGTTAAGTATAGGGGGGTGATGAATACCCATTCATCACTCTTTATTTTATATTTTAGCTACAAAAACCTTTGCAAATACCTGTATATTCATGTAAATACAAATAATTATCAAATTGCATGCATTGTATAAAATTGAATAAATGGCATGTTTTTGTGCATAAATAAAAGAATAAAGAGACAAAAGAAAATGAGGGAGATATTTAGAATAAATATTGAGCGACCTAATCCCAAGGGAGGCCTCAGCATGGGCCTGACCGCATAAATGCCCAAGTAGAGAGAGATAAGGAAGCTCATGTGTACATATACCTGTAATTAATAAAAATAAATATTTTCCTCTAAAAATAAAAATAAAAATGGTTCATATTTATTTGTAAATATTTGTAAATATTTGTAAATATCAAATCAAAATAAAAATTAGAAAATTAAAAAGAAAACAAAAATAACCTTCCTTGTACATATTCACCATGTACATAAGACCACACATAAATTTATTTAGCCTTGTAAATAAACAAATTAAATTCCATAAAAATATGAATATATTCCCTTGCTTCATAATGTATATAAATAAAATAAAAACATAAAAATAAAGTAAAAACAAAAAGAAATAAAAATAAAAATCAAAGCCACCTTGTATATATACCATACATGGATAAAAATAAAATTATTTATTTCAACCATGTACATAATTAATAAAAATATAATAAAAATACCATATTATTCCAAATTTTATCCTATAAATAAATAAAATATAAAATTGGGATAATTTGTATAAAAATAAACAATTAAAAATTAAAAATACATATGTATATACATGTATATAATAATAATATTTTGTAAATACCTAAATTATATTTCAAAAAAATAAATAAAAATCACAAAAAATAGTTTGAAAAAAAATAAACATTTTTTATGCTTTAAGTTTTTCGAAATTAATTCATTTATTAATTTTTATTGAATTATCAGGTATTTAATAAAACCTGAATTCTCATTGGTCTACGGGGGAATGTTGACCCCCGGTCAACTCCCCCCTTTGGACCAAACCCCCGCGGATCTGCACGCCCGACCCAACTTTGCCGAATTTTCACATCATGACCCGATCGTCAACACCCCAAACCCCAGGTCCTATTTGATCCTCCTGCATCCGAGATCCTCGCCTCCATATCCCCGTTGGGATCCGCGCTTCGCGGAACCCTGCCCGACCTTCTCTTCTTGGACCTGCACTCGTATAAAGCTTCAGCTCCGCCCCCTTTTTCTGGCATCTTTGGATCGTTTCACTCCACCCTAGGACCTCCACAGCCACCGCGAGAGTGACAGCTTGCAGTTGGCCGTGTTGCAGCGAGGAGGGAGCGACCGGACCTCTGATCCGGCGTCTTTGCGCCGCCGTGCGCCGCCCAGAGGTGGTGCTCGAGCCTCGGGCATCGACGGCCCTCGAGGCTAGGACCTGGAGCATCCCCAGCTCTTCCCCAGTCGATATCATCCATCAGGTACCCCTAGCTCTTCCTTAGTTTCTCTAATTTAGCTTTTTGCCCAAATTGCCCCGTCGCCGACGAGCCCCGATTCCGACCACCCTAGGTCACCGTTCGATCATCAGAGTCGACCAACACCTTCGCCTTTCCCCCGCACACCTTCTCCATCCCTTCGTTCAACCCAGTTCGCCACAGAACTTGGATTGGGGCTCCACCGCCGTCGCTTCGTCGGAGCCCCTTCGTCCCGACACACAGATCACCTTCACCACCCCTAACCGGGTCGAGGCACTTTTTCCTCGACCCAGGAGTTCGTTTCTTTTCTTTGCAGGTCCATCCAAGCCCATCTGAGGGCTCGGACAGTCAGGAGCAGCAGCTCCATCTCCGCCGGTGCCGCCTGAGCTCTCCGGAGCTCTGCTGCACCATCGGAGGATACCATCATACGCGGGAGGCCCAGACATTCCTTCTCCGATCAGTAGTAGCCCGCGAGGAGGGTCACCGTGCGCGCACAGGGCCGACGAAGTTCGCCGGCCACTTGTTCTCCGTGCACCCTCCAGAGACGTCCGATCCTTCCCTCCAGCTCCATATCTTCATCGAGCCGTCCCCTCGAGCAGCAACAGCAGTCGTTGATCTTCAAAGGGTGGACCAGGACCGTCAGATCGGTTGGGTTTAGCCACAGCGCACAGGAGGTGTCGATCATCCACGTGGCTGAGCCTCACCCATTCGATTCGTGCTGAGACCCTTCGTTCGCCCACGTCGCATTCCAGCCGCCCGATCATCCACGTGGGGGACTCCCAGCCGTCCGATCTGCAACGAAGACTCCTTTGTTGAGTGCCGCACCTTCTCCACCGTTCGATTCACACGTGGCGCTCATCCGACCCTCATCATTTAAATAAGGGGAAAATTCTCTTAGGCCCCCTTTAGTTTTCGTATTTATTATCTAGTCCTGTAAATACGCTTTGTAGTTCTTTAATTTTTGTGAATATTGCATAGAGGACCCTGTTGTTTGTTAGATTTGCATTTATATCCCTGTAAATGATGGACACATGCTTCGCCACGCGAGCTTTTGGTGTAATTGCATTTCTTGCCCTGTGCTTTTCGTGTGTTCTGGTTTATATTTTTATTAATTGGAATGATAAAAAGGTCCCTCCAGGCCTGAGTCACGCGCATCGTGTGTGGCCTCGGGGACTTTTTACACTTTGCCCCCTTAGTTTTCCAGCCTTGTTATCCAAGGGGCTCCAGAACTTATTTTAATTGTATTCAGGTCCCTGTGCACTGTACCTTTTTGTTTGATTTTAATAAAATAGCAAACCTACTCCGAATTTGATGAAAATTGGGTACATGGCTCCTACGATGGTGTAAACTTTTCTCTAAAATTTGGAGACATTTTTGACTTCATTTATAATTTTTAAAAATTCAAAAACACGCAATTTTCTTACTGTCTAGCTTTAAAAATCACAAAAAATTATTAAATCAACTTTAAAAATTACAAACAAATTAGATAGTGTTTGTTTTGTGTTGTTTGATTTTCTAACCAATTTTGGTCATTTTTAGAATTACAAATCCTATAAAAATTACAAAACCCCTAAAAATCCATAAAAATTCTAATAAATAATTGAAAAATAAAAAATTAATAATTCTAGTGCCTAATTTTTCCTTGTATTTTCTACTTTACAGGAAATTATCTTCAGACCTTGATAGGGCCATTTTGCATTTTAATTTGGCCCTCCAAGTCTGACTGGATAGTGCCTTCATTTTTCAGCCTTGTTTGATTTTTATAAAATTCCCTAAAAATCAGAAAAACACCAAATATTAACAAAAAACACAGAAAAATATAAAAAACATAAAAACATTTTTGTTTGAATTTTTGGGTGACTTTGAGTGATTAAATAATTATTTGTAGTTGGTTGTTTTCGTGTTTTCTCACTTTCTTTATTATTTAAAAATCCAAAAAATATAAAAACATTAAAAATCCACCAAAAATATTTGTCTTTTATTTTTCGCTATTTTTGACTACTTCGTAGGCCGCAAGGCCATCACGTGCTCCCTGAGTCCGACCCTGATCGCTATACCAGGCTAATCTAATAGCCAAGGCCACTATTGAGCTTGTTTGATTGTTATTCTGTTTTGGTGGTCTGATCCTTATATTTTCTTGTTGAGTTGATTTATCTCTCGATCCGGCTCGCAACGACCCTTTGAGTGATTATTTTATCCCAGATTGATTGAGGATTTTTCGGCTCATCAACCGTCCAATCCCAATTTCCTTTAAATTTATGTGGCAAAACAGGAGGGAGAAATTCAGGAAAAGCTGATGCACGTGAAAACAATGATGTATGCTCAGTTAGAAGACTTACAGTGAATCCTCACAATCTTCATGTGGAATGCTAGATAGAAATTAAAAATATATTCTAAATGAATGCAAGTCGACGAAAAACCGCACCTAGTAGAAAGTTCTATTAGCGGGGAAGAAATGAGTTAAATTTTGGCTAAATTGAACGATCTATGTGCGTCTCAATTAATAGTGCAGTGTGGCTTAATCCTACAAGCACAATCAAAAATTAAATGCTCTGAGAGCCGTATGTGCATGTCTACCCTAATCGCCACTCAAATCGGGCCCCACCCTCACCGGAGAGTGAAACAGGACACGACACACCACAAAATAAAGTTAGAGGTCCTTTTACAACCACGAGAGTCCAAACGGATGAAACGCGTCCCACTACCCTTGTTAATTCGAGCAAATTAATATGAAGGATATGGTTAGATCCTCAAGCGCATCACGGAAGCGTGATCGTCGTATCGAATACGATGAAGAACGACTAGTCGTACTAGTTGTTCTATGCAGCGGAAATTAAAATTTTTTATGTGACGAAACCACATGATCCAAGAACACTTCTCGGATCATTTCGTCTAAACCACAAACAAGTAATAGGATTACCTCTTGAAGCGTGGTTGCGATCGAGTCTCTAAACGAAGAGACATCCTGTCTCAAGTCCGATCCGACGAAGGAGATGCTTGCAAGCGCGGGAATGAACCACGTGCTTCTTGCAATCCATGTTGATGATCCAAGCGGTGGATCTCCTGATCTCGACACACAAGATCCGACGTCTTCTTCACGAGCGAGGTGCACCAAAGGAGACGGAGTTCCACGAGCAAACCATCGGTAAGCATAACGACGATGCTGCGGCGATGGAGAACCTCTCTAGGGCATCCATGGTGGACAGCCACATGAGAGGGAGAGAGAGTAGGCGTGTGAAGAGAGAGAGAGAGAGAGAGAGAGAGAGAGATATGCTTGTCAAGCATTGTGTGTAAAGAAGAGCAATGGGGTTCCTCTCCTTTTATAGGGTTTTGGGATCCATGGATCTCAATCCATGGGATAACACAAATCCAATGGCTCTCATTGATTGTGTTTCTTTTAATGGCTAAGATTTGTGTGGGTAAAACCAACAACAATTAATTTAATTTAAATTAAATATATGTTGATAAATCAACACAATTTAATCACAAAATTAAAATCATCAATACATGGAGATAATGGAAGAGAGAAAGCCTCCTTCCATGTGGAGAGGGGGGACGACCTCCCTTTCCAAATGGGAGTGGTGGCCGTTCACCCTCCTCCATTAGGAAGGTGGCTATTTTATCTTTTATGTAATCTCCATGATTTGCAACAACTTTTGTTGCAAATTATTCTACAAAAATAATTCACAATTATTTTGCAGACATTGCAATCTTGCCATTGAAAAATTTGTGAATCATATTCACAACCCAAAACAAAATGTAAATTACATTCTCAATTCAATGTCCAATGTGAATCCAATTCACATTAACATTTAATTAACAAATTTAAATTAAAAATAGCTCTCTCTTATATATTATAAATCACATTTATAATATATATGACTAATATGGATATTGCTATCCACATTATTCATATACACGATAATTAAATCACATTTAATCATCTTGGATTTCTATTCTCTTGTTCTCAAATAATATGAATCACATTCACATTATTTACATCTTTGATAATCAAATAATATTTAATTATCTAAGACAACTCTCTTTATAATATGAATCGAATTCATATTGTTCATGATAAATAAATCACATTTAATTATCCATTTTCTCAATGCTCGGATATATATATATATATATATATATATATATATATATCAACAATAGAATTATCCATGAACTCCTTCAAGGATAATGCGCTTTCTCCGCAGATACTTGGAGATAAGGACATGGCGATTGTATTGTTCCACGTATAGTGACATGGATATTGAGATCATATCTCAAATCTAGACCACGGGCCTCCCATAGATGCTTGATTAAATCAAGACCGTAAATCTAATCTTCTCATTGCATCTGAATCACATTCAGATCAATGTCCAACACTTGGACCAAGATCAGATTACCTCTCTACTGAGAGGAGTCACTAAAATCCAGACCCGTTTCCTCACTCCCTAGGAATGGAAGCGTCATGGTTATACAATCGTTTATGATCACATCACCCTCAGGTATTCCCAATACCTGTACATCCTGCACACTGGAAGACTCAGATTAAACCCAAAGAATTGGATCAACTTTATACTGTCTACTTCATGATTTTATCAGTAAGTTTCTCATTCGATCATTGGGAGTCGGTATCGATCATATACTTTCCAAAAGCATATATCATACCTACGTCTTGATCATATACTTTCCAAAAGTATATATCAAACCTACAAATTCAGTCAAGCTTCCAAAGCGAGACGACCGTGCGCACGGAATTTGATTCTTCCCAATATCTCATGAGTGAGCTCATATCTTCCGGTTCAATAACTGAACTTGTATGATCCCTTTGAGAGATCGTATTACTCATATGCCCTTACATGCACACCAGTGCGCCGGTGTATAAACCTTGATTAGGTCATTAACCTATTGGTATGCCAAATGTACATACTCAGACATATAGTAACACATCTGTCTCTGATCAGAGGATGCGTGCCTGTATCGTGATAGCATACGATATAGGACTTTGGTTATCTCGATCTCGTTAAGTCAACTCTTTGACCTAACTTATCTAACACCTCCGAATCTCTATTCCTATGCAGAGGACCTGCATCAAGAGGTCGGTTAGATATCAGCCTTTAGAGATAAGGATTGCCATCTCCTACTCAGGCTGGAGATCATCTCTTAACAATCATTTGACAGTGCTTGATGAGCCCTCAATCTAACTCTTTAGATATTCATCCAAGCACCAGCCTATATGATTCAACAGTTGAATCAACAGCTGTATGATCATCAAGATGGACATGGTACATAACCCTAATTGTACTAAGGGACCTATTATGCAAATTAATTATTCTTCATTTCAGATCAGGGAATGATATTTGCAATAGCATTTATTGCATAATGGCTCGTCGTGGGCTCGCATTTCCAACAATCTCTCACTAGCCCGAAGAGCCATTAATGGGCTAATCATTTTAACCCGTACTCATGTGACAATCATGAGCTATTTAAAAAATAACTAGGTAAGCTGATCAATCACTCTGTTCCCGCAAGACTACGCCAAGTCCTTTTACGGCACTTGCATATCTCCAGTAACAGTACTCGCATCCAATGCGAATGTTGAATCTTATGCAACCTATACTCAATGTGTCTTAAACACTATAGCTTAACAATTATCGTAACTTGTATTTCCACAATCCTTATCAGAATACCCTTATTCCTGGAGATCTCTATCTCCTAAGGTTTCCACAGTTAAGACCTTCTAGATCTCTATCTATAAAGTCTCAAGTTTTTGAAGATAAGACTCTGAGATCACTATCTCAAAAAATCGTCCTCTGTGATGATTTTGCATTTACTGCAACCAAGTGTTTTATTTCCATAGTAGGATTAGTAACAATTTACTACTCCCACTGCATGACAACCATCTGGCTTTTGTACACATTTAGCAGACACCCGGCTTCTCAGAACTGATGCCCAAGGGCAAGCAGTACTAGCATTCACTTCCTCAACTCTTTGAGGTGCTATTCCTTTAGATCGGTCAGTACCATATTGATGAATCCACATTTCATCATCTTTATTCTATCATTTTGGCACCAAAAACCCTAGCAAATGCCTGTAAATAGCATTAAAATCATCATCTTAGCATTCATGCATGTGCATTATATTAGTGTATAAAATACTGTAATTAAAGACAAAATTATAGAATAAAGAAAAGAAAAGAAAAAGAATAAAATATTGTAAATATTTTATGACTCGAAACCCCGAGACCTAGGCATCTTGATGAATAGGTCGACCAGGAATAAAGTAGGGGGAGATAAGGGTCAAATACCTATGTTATTTTATTCATTTCTTATTCATTTTGGGACCTATTTTTGGTTCCACTTTTTATACATCAAATAAAGAAACTTTGTACATGAAAGTTGTAGATAATTTAATAAAGAAAAATACAAAATTGATTTCACTGAAAAATAATGTACAGATAAAAAGTTATGGTCTAAATAAAGTTCCAGAATGCCAACTTTCCAGACCCGTATCTCACAAATGAAAACTCCAAATGCAGCATATTCACCTTTAATTGTATATAGAAGAAAATAAGCTATTTAATGGTGGTGGTTTCGCATTTGGCGGAGCTACGGTTTGAAAGTTGAGTTTTGGACCCCTATGGTATATTTGTACATATTAAAATATTCAATTTATTATTTATTCATTATTTTTGTATTTTTATATTTTTATAATGTTGTAAATATTACTTATAATAACTATGTACATTAAAATTGGAATAAAAACCTAAATAAAACTTAAAATAAAATACATACATATTTTACATAGGTATTATACCTGTATTTATATCTATATAAAATATACTTCTATTTTATTAATTATACAAATTATATCAGAAAAATAAAATAAAAATATATATGTGTATACAAAAGTATTCTACAATTTTTATAAAATACTAAATAAAAATAATAAAAATAAAAATACAAAATAAAAATAAAAGTAAAAGAATACAATATATAGAATAATATACCCATATAGGGATATAAAAGCAACTTGTAAAAATATACTTCATAAAATAAATTAAAAATCATAATAAAATACTACTTAAAATAACGAATATTTTTTATTTTATATTCATAAATTAATAAGGCCATTTACTATTTTTAAATTAATTAATAAAACTTATTTTCCAGGGTTTTTCCTGGTTGGTCCATGTGGACCAACCAGGTGGCCAGAAGAGTTGACCTCGTTGGTCCACGTGTTAATCAAATGGCGCCGTTGCCGGGGAGCAACAACGAGTAGTTCACATTTTGTTTGATTGTGTGATTGTTTACCATAGCATCATTTTCCATCTCTTACATTTTTGATATATCTTGTTGAGCTATCTGACCATTTTTTTTCTTGTCTTCTTGCGAGGGACCGCGGAGCAAGGCGGATTGCTTAGGTGATCCGGAGCATCCTTGGGAAGCGGAGCCGGCCTTCTTAGGTCACGCCGGCAGGAGAGAGCAGGAGGAGTAAGAGAGAGTGATTAGTTAGCTTGCAATTTACTTTTGTGAGAGAGTGACCTTTGATAAATTGTAATAATACAGGTACTTGGACTCTTGGACATTCGGGCCCAATTTCCAAGTGTTTGTTCACTTGGGGGCTCACCGCAGTTTTGTCGGCTTTTCATCGCATTTTTTTTACTTTGTTTTCCGGTTTTATTTTCTTCACTTTGTGTGATTGAGCCCTTAGATTTAGGATTTCTTGCGATAGATTAAGGCCAAACACCTAATATATCTTGCATGTACCTATAGCCGCGTTTGGACTTAGTCAAATTTTTAAACAGTCTGTTCATTTATCTCTTAACCCATGTGCCGTGAGCGAGCCCCATCAAGCGCTACTCCTGAACTCGAGTGTGTCGAGAAGAGGAGGGGTAAGCCAAGACCGGACTCTTAGGTTAAAGATAAGTGGCCGACTTGTGGTTCTTCACGATAATAGCAATTTCTGAAACTTAGGGCGATTTCATCGGCTTGCATTTGCATATAGCTAGGATTCAATTCTGCTGAGCATCCTTGCATGTAGAGTGCTGGAGGCAAGGTGAGCATTTACGCTTTAGCATCCATCATTATTTGCCGCTTGCATTGCTTTTCCGACTCTCCCTCTGATTTTGCCAACCTAGGTGCTCAAAGGAATTGACTCCCCGTTAGGATCGTGCATTTTCATCAAAAATCCAAAAAAAGTGATAACCAATAAAATTGGGACTGCTAATATTACTTGACCCTAAAAACGATCAAAAAGAAAAGAAAAAAACATTGTCTTGGGGCGAGTAATCCCCTCATTGTCTTCGTTTTACTTGCTTACGCACACGCTAAGGATTAGTGCCCAAATCCCATTGAGCCCCTAAGTGTTTGTGCAACTTCTTGACTTTTTCACCTAACTCTAAAACAGACAAGATAAAAAGACCGCATTTGTGGTCTTCACCGAGTTGAGTAGGTGAATTGAGGGTTTGGTTGTTTCATATTTGCTTGTGATTGTTTTGTGTGTATAATCGATCACTCTGCGCATTTGCGCCTTTTCTCACATCTCTTGACTTGACCGTCGTGCTCTCCCGATCATTTCTCTTGTCTCGAGATGGATCCCTGGAGTGATTTTTATCCGGATTTTGCGGATTCCTCCTACCCTCCAGCCGATCCACCTCCCTTTTATCAGGAGGATCCTCCTCTTACTTTTTCTAACTTTTGTACATATCCGCCTCAACCACAGTATCACGACTCGGACATCTACCCACCTCCATCCCCACATGTATATTATCCGCCTCCACGTCCACATCCACCCGAGTCTGACCTGATGGAGTCACCTCCCTCGATCTCTATGAGTGATATCTTGAATCGGATGACAAAGCGCATTGATTTGATGAATGATGATATTACCTTTTTGAGGAAGAATCAGATTAATGCTCCTTCCGTCAGGAATACGTCTTCACTTATAGGTGATCATGGGAGCTTGCAATCGCCAAAAATACAAAAAAATGAGAAAAATTTAAAAATCCAAAAAGATTTTGGGAGACACTTGGTTGATCAAGATTTTGAGGAGAGAGTCCACTTGCCAGAACCCTTGACCACACACCCATTCACACCTAGTCCCACCCTTGACCCCGAGGATGCCGCTGTACAGACTGCTCTTGGCATGCCTCGTGTATATGCTGATTCCGACTTCCTCCCTTGTATGGAGGAAGTCCAAAAATTCAAAAAAATGTTGACTGAACCCGAAGTGGTGGCCACTATTCATGAGATCATCCGTGCCCCACTTCAGCAGGCCATGACCCAATTATCTGCTCCTCTTCCCAAGAAGAGAAAGCGGAGGAGCAGATCTGAGCGTCACATTCTGACCATGGCCACTGCCCTCGCCATCACACACCGTCCCATTCCCAAGAAGAAGAACACAACTACTCCTTTCATCACTTGCACCATCTCTGACTATACATGTGATCACACTCTCCTAGACGGCGGTGCATCTATTAGCATATTACCCTTCTCGCTGGTACAGTCTCTTCACTTAGGGCCTCTCAAGAAAACAAGGATGATCGTTCAGTTTGCTGATGGATCTATTAAGAGGCCGAAGGGTATCCTTGAAAACGCCGTCATTTCTATTCAGGGCACGGGCCACAATGTTGATTTTGTCGTGTTGCCCATGGAGAACTCCACAGGGGAGCCATCTCCAATCATCCTGGGACGACCATTCCTCGCCTCTGCGAGGGTCGTTATTGACTATGGATCAGGAGAGATTCGCTTCCGTCCTGTTGACGAGAGCGAAGTGTTGATCACCACACCCACAGTTGACCAGAGACCTGCACCTGATGCACCTTCACCGATTATAGCTGACTCTGAGGCATGTGAACTACCTGATGCTACTAGAGATGCTTCCTTAGCGATCCCTGATGAGACCCGACGGATCCCCCGAAGGGGAGGAAGTCGGAAAGCATGGACCTCACTAATCCTCCTCCTGGTGTGTGGCGATGTGTTGATGAGATCCAGAGTATTTATGTGATTGAACCATTTGAGCAGGGGGCAGATACCAAAATAATTGAGGATGTTTATGATGTTGCCCATTACTTTGAGAGACCTCATAAGGTAACAAATGACCCATGTAAGACTAGACAGGACGGACCTGTTTTGACTACTTCCACTGATGAGTCCACTCCTGTCCATGTTGATTCTGATGGGCCAGAGGCCGAAGTTGATTTGATCGCTTTTCTTCAGAAATTTGGGCCTTTTGATGAGAAAGATGATCCGGTTGAGACTCTTGAGGAAGATCTGAGTTCGTATACTTCCACCGATGATTTCGTTCCTTTTGATTTTGACCTGGACGAGGACTCGCAGGACGACTCCGAGTACACTTCTTCCGAGGATGATGAGTTTGTCCCATTTCACTTTGACATCTGCGAGACTTCCAAGGCCGGACCTAGTCGTACTTCTTCTACTCACCCATCTGTGCCTTCACACCATAGGACCACCAAGGGAGAACCTAGCCATACTGCTTCCATCGATCAGTTCGTCCCTTTCCGTTTTGATTCTACTGAGGGCCTTCACCGTGTCGACCCTGATCGGCTTCCGTCCACTGTGGACCCCGATGTCGACATACACCATATCTGATCTATCCCTCAGCGGTCCCGCAGGAAGGTTTGCTTTCCACCTTCTGATGATCACCCATTTATGTTGTAGATTCTATCCCGTGACTCTCTTTCCATCTCCCATTTTTGCTCGTCTACCCATTTCTCGTGTTTGCCTTGCTTAGGACGTACTTTGTCCTAAGTATAGGAGGGGTAGACGAGCCGAGTGTTCATTCTTCGTTCCGTGTCATCGCTCCTGTTGCTGCCTATACTTAGGGCGTCTTTTACCCTAAGTATAGGGGGAGCGATGTGTACATTCTCACGATCTCTCCTCCCATTGTCAGATATCTTTTCTTCTTTTCTTCTTTTCCTTTTCTATCTGCTTTATCTATCATAAAGGTGCTGCCCTTGTAGACATTTCTCCATACTTAGGACGTACTTTGTCCTAAGTATAGGGGTTGCACCCCGAGTTTCGCTATTCTTTTTGATCCTCTCCATTGTCTCCTCTTCTTGTCTATACTTAGGGATATCTTACCCTAAGTATAGGGGGAGACAATCTGAGTACAATCTGTTCATTCCCACCCTTGACCCTCCCTGCGTTGTGTACAGTCTGCTATACTTAGGATTATTTGATCCTAAGTATAGGGGGGACGGTCAACTTCTCATTCATTAATTCATTCATTCATTAGACTTGCCTATACTTAGTACGAGTTATGTCTTCGCTTTTCTCTCCGATCTATGAGGACATAGCTCAAGCTAAGTATAGGGGGGTCGTATATACTGCGTATATACTTTAGCCATAACTCGTACTTTCGTATTTTCTTAATAATATGGCTAATGACTCATCAAAATTCATTAAAAACCCCTAATAAAAAGGTGTTTTGTTCCTCAAATTCTTTTTGTATATACTGATTAATAAATCAGGTGAAAATGTTTTTTGCAAAATGTTTGAAAAATAGTTTGAAAATCTTTGTGAACATCTATTGAAAACTATTTTGAAAATATTTTGTTACATGTTTTCAACCTGTGTAAAAATGTGTGGTTTGTAAAATTTATTTTCTTTGTGTGAAATAAAATGTTTGAAAAATGCTTTGTAAATGGTTTGAAAAATGATTGCAAAAATATTTGAAAAACCTATATATACTATTTTGAAAGCCTTTGCAAAACGATTTTCAAATGTGTGTACATGTTTGTAAAATGTTTGTAAAAACTATGTTGGACTATAGTTTTCAAAAATTGTGTGAAAAAGCTTGTGTAATATAAGTTTGAGGAATATTTACATCGCACCAAAATCCACTATATATATGTATAAAACTGACCACTTACCCTTGTAAATTCTTAAAATCCACTTCTTGTATATATAAGAAGCACTCCCGTGTACATAGTTTTCACCTAATTTTCGGCCAAAACTATTTGTTTTCAAAAATCCCAAAAACATTTGCAAAATTAAAACCCAAAAACATTTGAAAAATCTTGTTGAAAAATACAAAAAATGCATCTGCATGCATGCATCATTTTTTTTCAAAAATCCATAAAAAGTTCAAAATCTTTGAAAATTGCATCACAAAAATATTTTCTGCATAGCATTACATAGCATTCGCATTTTTCGGATTGAGTTTGATAGTTGAACAAGTCTAAGCAAAATCCGGAGATTGGAGCTGGATTGGACCTTATAATCTACCTAATAACAGGAACCTTATAGGAACTGGGTTTGAGGTACTTCAGGTCTAGTTGACTTAATTCTTTGAGGATCACGGGACTTGGTTCAATGGATTCTTGACTGCCTAAGTAGAGTATTTCGGAGCACACGCACGACTCTTGTTGATAATGACCTAACTCGGACACCTGCACCTTTCACATAGCTCTCCACGGATGAGGTGGTGAGGAGGCAGTTTCCTTTAGCTTGGGGTAGCATATGAGGGTAGTACTTCTAGGCGGATCCTCTCTTCTTCTTATAGTGAAGGAAGTGCACCTCAACTTGGTCTAGTGGTGATGAAGGCTAAAGACAGAAGCCGTGGGTTGCAATAAAGCTTCAAAAGAGGGATAGTCTACTGGCTCAAGAGGAAAATTTCTTGTATATATGCTGCACCATGTAGATATGTTGTACAGATGCAATTGAAAAAAAAAAGAGAACTCCAAAAAAGTGGTGGGTCGGATTGAAAATTTAATAACCCCACCGGAGTGTATATAGTCCAATAAAGCAAAAGCTTATGGTATCCATGTCACATCTCACGAAGCTTGCAGCGGGAGACTTAGCTACACTGGTTGAGCTCCCAAAAGTCTATACTTCTTCCCCCTCTTCTTGAGCCGGTTGCACTTGAACTTAGAAGGGAATACCCCGCTTCTCGAGGAAAGAGTTGCTAGACCGAGGCATTAGAGTTACCAGGTTGGGGGAGGTTGTTTCTTTGTCACTTCTGAGGTGGGGAGCTACATATCACTTACACTGTACGAGTCAGACTCATAGTCGTAAGAGTTTGCGTATGAGTTGAAGTATTTCTGACCTAGCTATTGAGGAGACTTGGACAGAGTTTTGGGATTCTCAAGGACTGTTGGATTTCAAATTTGGTTCTCATTAAGGTTCCGACCGCACTAAAATTCCAAAGGTCCGACTTAAGCTCCAAACTTTGATTTTGCAAAGACAAGTTCGATAATTAAACTTGATCTAACTTTCTTCTTTTTCTTTTTCTTTTCTTTCTTTTTCTTTTGCACTTATTGCATAAGTGTTTGCTAAGGGACTAGCAAAGGTAAAGTATAGGGGGATGATGAATTCACATTTCATCATCTTTATTCTATCATTTTGGCACCAAAAACCCTAGCAAATGCCTGTAAATAGCATTAAAATCATCATCTTAGCATTCATACATGTGCATTATATTAGTGTATAAAATACTGTAATTAAAGACAAAATTATAGAATAAAGAAAAGAAAAGAAAAAGAATAAAATATTGTAAATATTTTATGACTCGAAACCCCGAGACCTAGGCATCTTGATGAATAGGTCGACCAGGAATAAAGTAGGGGGAGATAAGGGTCAAATACCTATGTTATTTTATTCATTTCTTATTCATTTTGGGACCTATTTTTGGTTCCACTTTACATCAAATAAAGAAACTTTGTACATGAAAGTTGCAGATAATTTAATAAAGAAAAATACAAAATTGATTTCACTGAAAATAATGTACAGATAAAAAGTTATGGTCTAAATAAAGTTCCAGAATGCCAACTTCCCAGACCCGTATCTCACAAATGAAAACTCCAAATGCAGCATGTTCACCTTTAATTGTATATAGAAGAAAATAAGCTATTTAATGGCGGTGGTTTCGCATTTGGCGGAGCTACGGTTTGAAAGTTGAGTTTTGGACCCCTATGGTATATTTGTACATATTAAAATATTCAATTTATTATTTATTCATTATTTTTGTATTTTTATATTTTTACAATGTTGTAAATATTACTTATAATAACTATGTACATTAAAATTGGAATAAAAACTTAAATAAAACTTAAAATAAAATACATACATATTTTACATAGGTATTATACCTGTATTTATATCTATATAAAATATACTTCTATTTTATTAATTATACAAATTATATCAGAAAAATAAAATAAAAATATATATGTGTATACAAAAGTATTCTACAATTTTTATAAAATACTAAATAAAAATAATAAAAATAAAAATACAAAATAAAAATAAAAGTAAAAGAATACAATATATAGAATAATATACCCATATAGGGATATAAAAGCAACTTGTAAAAATATACTTCATAAAATAAATTAAAAATCATAATAAAATACTACTTAAAATAACGAATATTTTTTATTTTATATTCATAAATTAATAAGGCCATTTACTATTTTTAAATTAATTAATAAAACTTATTTTCCAGGGTTTTTCCTGGTTGGTCCACGTGGACCAACCAGGTGGCCAGAAGAGTTGACCTCGGGTCAACTCCCTGGCCCTAGCCCTGCGCCTCTTGTTGGACCTTCCCGAGGTATCTTAAGGGATGGAAGCCTTTCTTGGAATTTTCCATAGAATATGTCCAAGGTGTACTACTAATGTGACAGTCCCAATACTCTCTTCTCTATGTTTCTGAACACCTTCAGAACTAAGATCCAAGAGGTATCCTTGAAATCATATTTCAAGATGTGGAATAGCCAGTCTATAAAACACTTATTATCATCCTTATATCATTCCAAATGATTAGGATATTATCTACATTTAGCACGATGAACACAAAGGCACTCCCGCTAAGCTTCACATGGCTCATTCTGATTCTATCTGAAATCATAACACTTATAATTTCATCAAATCTTATGGTCCAACTTCAAGAAGCTTATTTGAGTCCATAGATGGATTTCTTAGCTTGCACACCTTGCTTTCCTCACCATGAAGCCATGGGGCTACTTCATGTAAATATCCTCAGAAAGGTATTCGTAGAGGAATGCAATCTTGACTTCCATCTCATAGATAACAAAGTCAAGTTGTGTGGTTTATGTTCCCTTTCTCTTGTAGATCCATTTATACCTTTATGGGTCTTATCCACATAGGTGGATCCTCGAGGGTCCATATACAACACTTGTATATGAAGTCTACTTTAGACTTTTATTGCAAAAATCCATCTTTCCATGTCATGATCCGCAGGAGTTTCATCATATGAAATCCGATCATTTTCAGACTTAACTGACACATGGAATACATCCTCAAAGTCATTTGAAGAGGTATAAGTGTTTCATCTTTTATTATCCTTTTAGTTTCCGATTTTAGGTGCCTCATTATCTTCTCAAGATTAAATGAGTTCCTACACTTCATTTTCATCTTGATTCTCAAGAGTTTCAACCTCTAAGAATCACATTCTCAGAGATGAGATACTTTAAGAATCTCAAGGTAATAAAGTAGGTATCCAATACCATCCTTTATTTTCCTAATGAAGCAGCACTCTCAAGTGCTAGATTCCAACATACATGGAACCTTATTAAGGATATACATTGTACTCTCTACTACACATATATACCTGGAAACTAAGGGATAATTATGCTAAAATTCATCATTGATAAGATCATGTCACACATGATCCAATTGTATCTACCTATAACTCTATTGAGTTAAGGTGTGTTAGGAGGATTGAGATAGAAATGATATTCATATCTCCATAAGGTATTCTTCGAATTTATCTAGCAGGTACTTGCTACCTAGATTAGATCAAATTCATTTTATCTTCCTTCAAACTTTGGTTCTAAACCAAAAAATAATGAAATATTTGAACATTTCAAAGGTTTCTTAGATGAAGAGAAGAAATCTCATATCATACATAATCATCAACATATATCACATATCCATAATGTTTATTATGATATAGATGATCCGCATACTTCAATATGTATGAGATCCTGAATACCTTTACATCTTACACCATTCCCAAAGAATGGTATATTGGACATTTTACTTTGAATACAATATTCACAAGTATGTAAGATTTGAACCTTTAGACAATCTAAAGTTTTATCTCTCACCAGTCCATTGATCTCTTCAATAGACATGTGTCCAAATCTTGATGCCAGATCATTGTCAAATGATCTTCATCCTCCTATTGATCTTAAGGTTTGATTTCAGTATTAGAAATGTTAATGAACCATTCATTAATTTTCTAATTTAGTAGAGTCCTCTGGATGTAGATTACTTTCTGAAATATATCTATCATAACTCTTTATGATAGGTCCATTCCAGAATTCATGTTTATTTCCAACATTTAGAAATAAACTATGAGTGTATTCTAGGTCATAGAGACATTCTCTAAGACTAAGGGCTCCCACTGAAATTAACAAGTCTGTCAATCCAACAGTGATTGTTGCAACAATTGCATCAATGTCCATGTGGATGACTGTCAAACCTTTAGATCAAATTTCTAATCTTCTAATATATATGCAACCAATTGCAAGTGTCATTAGAAGATTGAGATACATTTATTTGACTTTATATTATCAAATAAGAAAGTCAATTTCAATGGTTATATATAGATTATTCTGATGTTCTATCCGAGTCCTTCTCCAAGGATTCTAGACAGACTTGATAGTCATACTATCAACACATCAACTTATTGCAGTATTGGCATTCATCCAACTCTTCGTATGACATATGGAAGTCATAGATGTACAGTCAACTCTTTGACCATACTTCTTACTTGGGTCCAACCCATGCTTCCACTGCGCTCCCTTTATCTTTAAGCAACCATTGCTTAAGACTAAGGATCTCTTATGTTAAATTCAAAAGAATTCAATGTAAGAGCATTTCAACATTTATACATGCTTCATTAGATTCATACAATATGAACATTATGAAGCTTCATGAATGACTAGAGTATAGATAGTAAAATGATGACACTCATCTTCTACATCCACCTAAACTCTTAAAACATAGGTTCAGGTAGGTATTCAAACAATTTGAATACATCATCTCTTATAGAGCTACCATTCTACATGATGAAGAGAACCATGTCACTCATGATTAAATGTTGAGAGCACATATGTATGCCAGAATATCTTCATTGATTTTATAAGGATTAATTGACAATTGTGATCATCATTGACATGTCACTTCCAAAGTACATCCGATGAGATCAAGACTATCGAGACATACAAACTCTAGGGTTGTAGTCCTATTATCTATTTAATTATCATTCCTCATTAGTATGAGGAGACTTGTATATTGTAACCACATACATTATGTGTCCAACTGCAAGTATAATATCTGGATCATGAGTCCAATCCATGATATTCTACTGGTTATTGTTGAGTATATCATTGAGTGGGTTTTAATGAAGGATTATCTGAAATAAGAAATTTGCATAAGCGTATACATTTATATATATATACATATTTTACTTTGATTTAGGAATTTTTATATCAAAGTTGTCTTGCCTTGTCAACACTGAAAGTTCATTCCCTTAACCACTTTCAATGTAAGAGATATACTTACCATTATATCTCAGCAAGATCTGGGATCTCCTTCCTTATCTTTGTTACATCCCAATAATATGAGAATCTGCAACTCCGATAAAAAGAAGCGGGAACACATTCCGCCTTGCAAGTCCAACTTGCATCTCCCAATTCGGTCTTTAATACCTGGGCCCACCACCCCTAAGGTGATGTTGACCCGTCATTAATTGAACCAACCGTCAACAGGAATAGTACTTGCTATACGCAATCCAATATCGCCCCAATAATATGAGGATATGATATTGGGGTCACTACGTATACGGCCGTACTCTTTCGAGAAGAAAAGAGCCCGATCCAGATGCGCTTGTATACAGGAGCTGTCACTTCGGACAGGCGTCTCTCACATATAATCCCTGGCGACGGAACCCTTCGCCTTGACGGGAGACCATGGATGTCACTTATGTGATCCTCCATATCATATTCAAATTCAAATTAATCATTATGAATCACATTCATTAAGATTAATTCTTCCAAGGGAAATAACATCTCTATTCATAATAGAGAATTTTAATTTTAATTGGATTCCAATTAATCTAATCATATTAAATTAATGATCCAATTAATATCCAACAAACATTTTTAATTGTTACTTGAATTATGATATTATCTCAAATACATATTATTTCGAATTTTAATAATTAGAAATACATCATGATTTCTTAAGCATTATACTAACCCTACCCGCTGTCATGGCCAGTACCAACGAGAGTGGGACGGACCACATACGTTGCAACCCGCAACCCCAATGCTCTCCGACTAGACACCATATCCACCTCGGGAAAGGATAATGCAAAATAGATCATTTTGTACTTGAGATGATCATCGGTTCTTCAACCGAAATTATACCATATAATAATAATCAAAACAATTTTGATTAACATTATAATGAGATTTGCTAAACAAATCCCAAGTCCTATTCAAGCAACATGTTTGTTGGAGTGTTGATCATGTAACCAATCTTGATCTAGATCACATTTGGTTAGGAAAAAGTCATTTAAGGAAATAATTATCATAAAATATTTCACAAATATTTATGTATAATTATTCCAGGAAATTAAACAATTTAATTTTACTTAATGATTAAATGACAATCACTAGGTTCTTAATTAGGAAAGTATTTCCAGCAGTGACCCTCACCTACTAAAAATACCATATCTCAATCAATTTAAATCCAAATTAAGCAAAGTAAGTTCCTAAAGTATGATAATTTGATTTACAACAGAACTTAAGTGATTTGCATGCATTTCAAAGCGTTTCAAATCCGCAATTAACATTTTAATTACGTTAAGATTCGCAGTCCCCGAAACTGTGGATACATGTTCAGTAAAATGAGCATATCTAGAGCAAACTGAATCGAAATCATGCAAACTCAGATCCTACGGTTTCCTTATTTAATGAGGAACAAAATTCAATTATTATTTTCGTGTTTAAACAATTTAAACAGTACCGAAAATAATATCAAAACAGAGATGCGAAAATGAAATGCAAGAAAACTTTCGCAAACCCTAATGAACCCAAGTCGTCCTCGGTTTCCTTATTTAATGGGGAACAAAATTCAATTATTATTTTCGTGTTTAAACAATTTAAACAGTGCCGAAAATAATATCAAAACAGAGATGCGAAAATGAAATGTAAGAAAACTTTCGCAAACCCTAATGAACCCAAGTCGTCATCGGTTTATGGATCGTATCCAAAAACACCAACCTGGATCTGATACCACTTGAAGGATATGGTTAGATCCTCAAGCGCATCACGGAAGCGTGATCGTCATATAGAATATGATGAAGAACGACTAGTCGTACTAGTTGTTCTATGCAGCGGAAATTAAAATTTTTTATGTGACGAAACCACATGATCCAAGAACACTTCTCGGATCGTTTCGTCTAAACCACAAACAAGTAATAGGATTACCTCTTGAAGCGTGGTTGCGATCGAGTCTCTAAACGAAGAGACCTCCTGTCTCAAGTCCGATCCGACGGAGGAGATGCTTGCGAGCGCGGGGATGAACCGCGTGCTTCTCGCAATCCATGTTGATGATCCAAGCGGTGGATCTCCTAATTCGCTTGGATCTCCTGATCTCGACACACAAGATCCGACGTCTTCTTCACGAGCGAGGTGCACCAAAGGAGACAGAGTTCCATGAGCAAACCATCGGGTAGCATAACGACGATGCTGTGGTGATGGAGAACCTATCTAGGGCATCCATGGTGGACGGCCACATGAGAGGGAGAGAGAGTAGGCGTGTGAAGAGAAAGAGAGAGAGATATGCTTCTCAAGCATTGTGTGTAAAGAAGAGCAATGGGGTGCCTCTCCTTTTATAGGGTTATGGGATCCATGGATCTCAATCCATGGGACAACACAAATCCAATGTCTCTCATTGATTGTGTTTCTTTTAATGGCTAAGATTTGTGTTGGTAAAACCAACAACAATTAATTTAATTTAAATTAAATATATGTTGATAAATTAACACAATTTAATCACAAAATTAAATCATCAATACATGGAGATAATGGAAGAGAGAAAGCCTCCTTCCATGTGGAGAGGGGGGACGACCTCTCTTTCCAAATGGGAATGGTGGCCGTCCACCCACCTCCATTAGGAAGGTGGCTATTTTATCTTTTATGTAATCTCCATGATTTGCAAAAATTTTTGTTGCAAATTATTCTACAAAAATAATTCACAATTATTTTGTAGACATTGCAATCTTTCCATTGAAAAATTTGTGAATCATATTCACAACCCAAAATAAAATGTAAATTACATTCTCAATTCAGTGTCCAATGTGAATCTAATTCACATTAACATTTAATTAACAAATGTAAATTAAAAATAGCTCTCTCTTATATATTATAAATCACATTTATAATATATATGACTAATATGGATATTGCTATCCACATTATTCATATCCATGATAATTAAATCACATTTAATCATCTTGGATCTCTATTCTCTTGTTCTCACATTCACATTATTTACATCTTTGATAATCAAATCATATTTAATTATCTAAGACAACTCTCTTTATAATATGAATCGAATTCATATTATTCATGATAATTAAATCACATTTAATTATCCATTTTTCTCAATACTCGGATATATATATCAACAATAGAATTATCCATGAACTCCTTCAAGGATAATGCGCTTTCTCCGCAGATACTTGGAGATAAGGATAGGGCGATTGTATTGTTCCACGTATAGTGACATGGATATTGAGATCATATCTCAAATCCAGATCGCGGGCCTCCCATAGATGCTTGATAAAATCAAGATCGTAAATCTAATCTTCTCATTGCATCTGAATCACATTCAGATCAATGTCCAACACTTGGACCAAGATCAGATTACCTCTCTACTGAGAGGAGTCACTAAAATACAGACCCATTTCATCACTCCCTAGTAATGGAAGCGTCATGGTTATACAATCGTTTATGATCACATCACCCTCAGGTATTCCCAATACCTGTACATCCTGCACACTGGAAGACTCAGATTAAACCCGGAGAATTGGATCAACTTTATACTGTCTACTTCATGGTTTTATCAGTAAGTTTCTCATTCGATTATTGGGAGTCGGTATCGATCATATACTTTCCAAAAGCATATATCTTACCTACGTCTTGATCATATACTTTCCAAAAGCATATATCATACCTACGTCTTGATCATATACTTTCCAAAAGTATATATCAAACCTACAAATTCAATCAAGCTTCCAAAGCGAGACAACCGTGCGCATGGAATTTGATTCTTCCCAATATCTCATGAGTGAGATCATGTCTTCCGGTTCAGTAACTGAACCTGTATGATCCCTTTGAGAGATCGTATTACTCATATGCCCTTAAATGCACACCAGCACGTCGGTGTATAGATCTTGATTAGGTCATCAACCTATTGGTGTGCCAAATGTACATACTCAGACATATAATAACACATCTGTCTCCGGTCAGAGGATGCGTGCCTGTATCGTGACAACATACGATATAGGACTTTGGTTATCTCGTTCTCGTTAAGTCAACTCTTTGACCTAACTTATCTAACACCTCCGAATCTCTATTCCTATGCAGAGGACCTGCATCAAGAGGTCGGTTAGATATCAGCCTTTAGAGATAAGGATTGCCATCTCATACTCAGGCTGGATATCATCTCTTAACAATCATTTGACGGTGTTTGATGAGTCCTCAATCTAACTCTTTAAATATTCATCCAAGCACCAGCCTATATGATTCAACAGTTGAATCAACAGTTGTATGATCATCAAGATGGCCATGGTACATAACCCTAATTGTACTAAGGGACCTATTATGCAAATTAATTATTCTTCATTTCAGATCAGGGAATGATATTTGCAATAACATTTATTGCTTAATGGCTCACCGTGGGCTCGCATTTCTAACATAATGTTCAAATTAATTTAAGAATATTCGTTGCAGTCGGATAATGAGAGAAGATCAAAAACCACTTTTGATTAAACAAGTTAATCTCTAGCGGCAAATTTTATTTTATTTGGGCAAGCCCAAGGTCGAACTCAGTGAGGCAGCAGTCTCCTTAGGTAGAATTTTAGCAAGGTTTGCTTTTCAAGGGATGATATTTTTGGTCTTTTTAGTATATTTTATGCAAGACACATGCAAAATCAGGCCAATTTACAAGTTAATACAAAAAATGGTCAAAACAAGTCCAAAAATCACGAAACTTGGCCAGATGATGAAATGGGATGAAATGAGGAATCCAGGAAAATTATCAAACCTTAATTTTGATGTGAAATGAACCTATTAAAAATTAATCAAGAAATTCACCAAATGAGTTATTTAGGCCTCGGGATGCATGCAATGAAGATGAAATTTTTATGCAAGGTAAAGCTAATTATCCTAGATCTAATGTGATTTTCAGGAATTTTTTGGAGTCATAGAAAATTACTATTAATTAAGAGGTGAAATTGGGCAAAATAAAGCAAAAATGAGCCACTTAATTAATAGAAAATTCTACTGATATTACAAAAATATGCCACATGTCACATAATGAAGAGGACAACATAAGCTACACCATGTAATTTTCCAAACTAAAAAATGAATTAATATGAATGCCTAAATATACGTGCAAAGACAGGGGTATAAATGTAATTACAGGAATTAAAATTGCTGAAAATAAAACGTGATGACAGGGACCAATACGCAATTACCTATAGTGCAGGGGGGTGGATGTAATTTCTCCACGAGACACGTGCTCCTCACATGGGGTCGCTTTGCAAGGACTAAAATGTAATATTGAAAACCTTCAGGGGCCTCGATGCGATTTGCCCAGGCCACACGTGCGGATCATGTGGGGGTCCCTAGGCTCGGAGCGAGGCTCGGGCCGATCTGGAGGTTCGACTTTGGCTCGGAGAAGCTTTGGGGGATCCGAGCCTAGCGGTCGGGGTGGAGGCTCAGATCTGATGACGTGGATGGCTCCTGGCCGTGCGATCAGGATGATCGAACGGCTGCTGAAGTCCGATGAAGAGGGCGACATGGCCGACCGAGTGCCGCTGGATCAGTGTGAATCCAACGGCCCTCTCAGGCTCTGGTGCTTGGAGACGTGGCGTGATCAAGCGCGTAGGATCACGGATGATCCAACGGTTGCGGGAGAAGGCGACGTTGCTGGTTCCTGGTCGTCCGATCAAGATGATCGGACGGCTGCTGGTGATGAATCTCGAATTCACCACTCTAAATCTCATTTAATTAAGCTCAAATACCTTAAAATCAACAGCATTATAGCATCTATTCTGCATAATTAGCATTCATGCATGATGTCATAAGAATTGCATTTTAGCATAAATTTCTGCACAAAATAAGAAGCCAAAATTCCAAGCCAAATTGACCTATAAATAGCCTAACTTCCCAGATTTTTAACTCATTCAAGCTAACTCCGAATAACCCAAAACCACCTCCACTTGAATCGGAACTCATATGTAAAAGTTGGGTTTTGGGCCTCTTTTGTATATTGTGTATTTTAGCGATTTTTGACCTATTATTTTATATACTTATTTAACCTATTAATAAAAATCCAAAAAAATTAGATTAAGGTGTCTTTATTTATCTTTGATTTTAACGTAATTTTCGGATTTTTATCTGATCTTAAAAATGACATAAAAATTACAAAACCCCAAAATTAAGGTATTCTATGTACATAGGATACCCCAAAAATTCACTTTGTGCAAATGATCGATTTTGGTTTTGATGTCTGCATGAAAGTTGTAGATCTCATTGTGACGAGCAATTTTCGTGAAGAAACTTTTTTGATCCGAGGTCATTTACTATTTATTTTCGATTTTACAAATGATTTATTTTCTGAATTATCCGGTGCTGACACGTGGCAGCACCTGGTGCCGCCACGTGTCAGCCATTTTTGGGCTTTATTTTAATTCATTTTATTAAAAAAATTATTAAAAAAATAATAAAAAAATATAAAATGGGCGCACGTGCGTCGCACGTGCCTCCCAGGCACGTGCTCCGCACGAGCCCCGTGCTTCAGCCCCCATCACTCCGCCACGTGTTGCAATCGTGCCCCCCCCCTTTCCCAAATCATGCGCCGCCCGCCGCGAATCTTGTCGCCGCCGCGATTTTCTCCGCCTCCCGCATATCTCGCAACCACCATCTATGATTCGCGCCGCCCCGCGAATCCCTCCACCGCCTTCATCACGCGATCCCCTCCGATTTCCTTCAATCCCGACCTCTTTCCATCTCCGGTGAGCGACCCCCTGCCCTATTTAATCGATGCTGCCGCACCTGCATAGACTCATCCACCGAATTACACCTCCGGTCGTGACAGCCACACAGACGGCGTGATCCGAGGCCGACCTCCTCGTCGCAGCTAAGCACCTCCGCCGCTGCCATTGCTCCGGCCACCAGTCGCCGTCGAGCCCCTATCTCCAGGTACTCCCTCCCTCTCTCTCTCTCTATCTCTCTCTCTTCGCCTCCACGTCGTTTGTCGGCCATCGCGACTCCACCACTGCCACTCCTCCTCCGACTCGAGCAACTACGCCGCCACCCTCCAGGATCCTGTCGAGCCTACGACTGCCAACAAACTGCTCCACGACGATCCGCCAACACCTCCGTCGTGACATCGACAACCGCCCGACCACCGCTTCACCAAGGGCCACCATGACCGTGTGTCGGCCGCACCACCCACGACCTTCATCGAGCTTCTCCGGCTTCAGCTACTTCACAACGCTTCGACTCCCACGGCCAAAGCTCCAGCACTCCAATCACCGCAGGCCGGATCTCCACCGCCACGCACGCCCGCCACCAGAGCCCCGCCCCGATACCACCATCAGCCGCCGGGCGTGAAGCCCGAGACCCCCTCCTCACATGCACCGCACTTGGTGGGGGAACGTCCTCATTCACCAAGTCCCATGTCACGTGCTAGGCACGTGACCTTGTGGGTAAATTGCAATTGCCCCCTGGAGGTTCCCCAATTTGTGCAGCAGCCCCCGCCTTCAGAGGGCACGTGTCGCGCACGTGCCCCTCTGGAATTTTTGCAGATTCACCTCCAAGTTCTTGGTAATTACACAAAAGCGTCCTCTGCTTTTATATTTATTTTACATATTGCAAACATACTCCCATGTTCCCCTGTTATTTTGGACCTCTCCTTTACATTATTTTCTTAATTCAAAAATAGCATGATGTTTGTTAATTATTTCTCTACACTTTGACATATTGTGGCCATTTTTGTGATAGATGGTTAATTAATAAATAATTATTTTGCGAAAATTTGCATATTTTGCCCATTTCTTGCTCTGAAATTTACTATTGATTAACCGTTGCTCTAAAAATCCCCGAAAAAGCATATATTGTAGAATTAATTGTGCTTGACATTGTGCCCAAAAAGATTTTCATTTGCATGCATAATTTGCCCTATAAAAATCATTTTGCATATTTCAGTGTTCGATTTTTAATAGGTATTAGATCTCATATTTTTGAGGTTTAGGATTTTTCTGAGATCAATCACGTAGTGGTAGATCTTAGATAATTTTGTTCCTCGAAAATAAGTAGGTTTAATATTTATAATAATTATATATTGAAATTCATTCTGTTTGCATTTAAAAATTTATAAAAAATTCATATTGCATCTAAAAATTCCAAAAAAATTACAGTATACTCATTTCATCATATTTTACATCTCGCCCAAGTTTCGTATTTTTCGGACATTGTTTGAACGTAATCCACATTTTAGTCCATAAAATAGGCCAGATTTGCATATTGCACCCTCTATTGCATTGAAAATTCCAAAAAAAATCGCCTCGAAAACCGAACACAAACTTTGATAGATATCTCTCTAGGTTGTTCATTTGCCTCCTTGTGATCGACCTTAGGACTTGCCCAAGTAAAACAAACATAAAACCACGAGATTAAAAATTGATTAAATTAATTGTGGTATTTTCTTGATCGACTCCGATTGCCGCCTACAACGCACGAACGATAAAAACACATTTTTAAACCCGGCATTTTCGGATTCATCAGCTGGATGTCGTTCCCAACGGCCCTCTGCCTCCTACGGAGGAGAAGGCTAGGCTCCGACGAGGCTGGGCTAGCTCCGCCTCCTCCTCCCTTCGTCGGCGAGGGGTGCTGGAGACTCTGGCATAGCTCGGAAGATGCATGGAAGGCTGGCAAAGCTTCTGGTAGTCTCAAGGGGGAAGGAGATGCTCTGGAGATCGATGGCGGAGGAGCTCGCATACAACTCCGACGAGCCTCCAGCCAATCAAGAAGTAAGTACCTACAAGGGGTTAGGAGATAGCCGAAGCATGCTACGTGATAGTGGAGTGAACGTGAGTGCGGTGTGAGGCCTAAGGGGTGATGAAGGTGGTCCAGTGATGGTGCTCCGCCAAGGTGGCGGAGCTCGCGGCGACGTGAGGTGAAGTGCGTGATATGAGGAGATGGAAGGGTGCGCGAAGGTGCTGGCTCTGAGGCGAAGCTCGGAGGGTGGTCAGATGAAGGCGAAGTCGGGCGAGGGCGGCGAATAAATTATGAGAAAACGCAAGGAAAAGAAGAAGAAGATTGGAGGGAAGATGGAGGCGTCTACCTTGGAAATGGAGCTCGAAGGCGTGCTCCTGGTCGTCGCTCGAAGAACGGTAGATGGTTCTGAGCTCGTGCAGCTCACGGAGGAGGCTGCAGCGTGGTGGGGAAGGCCGTGGATCTCGTCGGAGAAGAAGCCCGATCTTCGCTCAACGTCACAACGAATTGCTGTCACCAAATTGAAGGTCAGAGCTAAGGGCATCTCTCTGGAATGGCGGATTGGGGTGACAGTGGCCGAAGGTGGCTGATTTATAGGATGAGAGTAACGTCAGGGATGGCTGGGAGGTGATGTTCGTGGACGTCGTGGAGCGGCTCTGGGGGTCGTCGTGAAGATCGAGGGAGCTGGCGAGGTTGAGGGATGAGTGGGCTCCATCGTGGTGGCGTCAGTGGTTGGAGAAGGTGGTCGTCATGAAGTCAAAAATAGAAAGGGGGTTGGTGCTGCGCGAGATT
This sequence comes from Ottelia alismoides, assembly GCA_037367405.1. Lineage (NCBI taxonomy): Eukaryota > Viridiplantae > Streptophyta > Magnoliopsida > Alismatales > Hydrocharitaceae > Ottelia > Ottelia alismoides. Next base: position 1,928,033 of record JAZKJV010001396.1, read on the forward strand.
GAGAACGTGGGAGAGAGACGGTCTGGAGGTAGGAGACAAAGTCTCGACCGTTGGATCTTGCGATCCAACGGCTGGGAAGATGGCGCTAAGGAGCGGCTCTGATATGATCCAGGGCGATGTGATCGGATGGTCGTGGCGGATGCCACATGTCGTGATGAGGACGCAGCATCAACGGGCGATGAGGATGACTTTGCTAGAAGCGATCGGAGGGTTGAGAGCACCGAGTGTATTGAGCGGTTAGGATTAAAGCTCTCAGGCATAATCGAATGGCAATTAACGTGCCATGTGGCGGAAGGAGATAAAGGCGAGAACGTGCGGCGTAGATGAAGTCCAGGGATTGATCTGACGGCGACGAGTTAAGGCGTACGTGGAGACCCTCAACTTGTTGGATCAAGAATGGATCCAACGGCTGGCGATGAGTCAAAGGGAGCGGGTCGTGTGGCGCAATCAGAGGGCGCCACGTGGCCAGCTGTGAGTGGCTAAAGAGAAAAATAAGATTTAGAGGGAGAAAGAGGCCGAATTTGGAAAAACTCAAAACATGAAAGTTGTAGATCTCGATGATATCTACAAGTTTCATGTTGACTAAAGATGGGGGTGAGGTCAAATATGATACAAAAATACAAGAATACAAATATATATGTACATTATACACAGAGGCCCAAAAACCCAAATTCTGCCTACGAGCTCCGAATTGAATGAAATTAGTTTCATTTTAAAGTCTCTGGATCTGTAGTCATTTGAAAGTCAGTAGACCTAATTTGGAGTTGGTAAGAGAGAGCTATGGGCCTTCTAAGGTCCAGGGGTTTTAGGGCTTTATTGGGTATTTTACAAAAGAGATCTCTGGCCTTCTTCCCTATATTATTAACTAATGGTGTACATATTATAAGGAAGGTGTTATTTTGTTTTGGAGGGGATAATAGGTGGATATTTTATAGATGGATTTTACACATGTAGCTGGCTTCTTATTTAAATGCAACGATGAATGCTAAAATGGATATTTTGTGGAATGATGCATAAATGCTATTTATGCAAGATAAAGGGAAATATGAAGCTAAATACCCAGGGACAAAGCTCTATTTTCAACTTTAAGAGTGATGAATTACGGATTCATCAACCCCCTATACTTAAACCTTGCTCGTCCCCGAGCAACTAAAATGAAATGCAAGAGCGAAATGAGATTGGGTTCCATACCAAGGTCATGAACAAAGTTGAAAATGGAGCTCGACTCGACCTTTGGATTAATTGTGTGGAAGAACCTTATTGGGATTTGTACTTATGACCTAACAGACTTCAAGTTCCACAAGTCTTCTATTCAAGACGCCTCAATAGTCATGTCAGAACAAGTCCTCAGACGTAAATGTCTGATGACTATGATTCTTACTTGTACTGTGTAAGTGTAAAATAGCTCTCCACATCAGAAATGACTCAGAACCAGCCTCCTCTAACAAGGTAACTCAAATAACTCGGTCCAGTAACTCTTTCCTCGAGGAGCGGGGTATTCCCTTCTAAGTTCAAGTGCAACCAGCTCAAGAGAAGGGGGTAGAGAAAAGAATGGACGGTACCCAGCGTAGTTACATATCCCGGGATGCTTGACCAGTGTAGCCAAGTCATCCAGCTGCATTTTCTTTGCTAATACACATACTCCGACAGGTGTTTTATTTTCTATCTGGCCTGTCTATTTTTGTTGGAGTTGCATTTTTTTTCGAACTATATACAAGGTGAAGCATGTACATCAAGAGTTTTTCCTCTTGAGCCAGTAGACTATCCCTCTTTTGAAGCATTATTGCAACCCACAACATCCTGTCCTCAGACTTCAACACCACCAGACTAGTTTGAGATGCACTATCCTCCCTAGAGGAGGACAGATGTTTCCACCCGTGTGCTACTCCAAGCTAAAGGATTCTACCTCCTCACCACCTCATCAATGAAGAGCTACGTGCATTGTGCTTTGTCCAAGTTAGGTCACTGTCTAAAAGAATCATGCGTGTGCACGAAATATTCTACTTAGACTAATCAAGATGACATATGAACATAAACTTGCAGACTCAAAGAATTAAGTCACTTGACCTTAGAAATCTTAACTCCAGTTCCCATAAGGTTCCTCTGAAATTAGATGGATTAAAGTCAAATCAAGTCCATCCTCAATATCTACTCATAACTTGGTTCAGAACCCACTAGCTTTTCACCTTGCATATGTAAGATATGCAGATGAGATGCAGATGACATGCTATGAAATGCAAGGCTCTTTTTCTTTCTTTTCCGATGTAGAGATGATATGCAAGAGTAAATAAGAAGCCTTTTATTTTATTTTATTTTTTTTCAATTATTTGGTATACCTCCTATGTTACAACAATTTACAAGAGTATTATACAGCTTATACAAGTCTATTTTTACAAAAAATTTTCTCTAAATTTTACCCAACCCGTAATTATTGCGTAATATATACAAATATACGTGAAAGTACGAGCTATGGGTAAAGTATAACGCCCCCTATACTTAGCGTGTGCTATGTCCCCAGAGCACGAAAAGTGATCAAAAAGACATAGCTCGTGCTAAGCATAGGAGAGCTAAAATTACAAAATGTATAGAAGTCGCTCCGCCCCCTATACTTAGGCTTTGGCTGCCTAAGTGTAGAAGAAGACAAAAATAGGGCGGACGAGGTCAAGAAGAGAAATGGATGAATATACAATACGGGCACGATCTCCCCCTATACTTAGGCTCATGTCAGCCTAAATATAAGGTGGAAGTGAGTATGAAGACCGATGTGATCTGGAGGATGTATAGAGAATGGACGCGAGTCACTCTCCCCCCTATACTTAGGATCTAGTTATCCTAAGTATAGTCAAAGATAGAGATAGATGAAGCTGGGATGAGATACTAGAGTCGCGGGAGGAAGGGGGCAGCATGTGCAAAGAATGATGGATATATACAAAGCTCGTGGACTGAATCTTACAAGATGCTGCTGATGGCTAGAGCTCATTGCTGCAAGGTCTCCTGCACGGCTCGAGGTGTATTGGCTGAATCTGTCTCGCACATGAATACAATCTCCTCAACATGGACTAGCTGCTCATTGGATTCGACGAAGCGCTTCAACAGTTGTCCATTCACTAGGAATGTTGGTGTGTCATCTGCGAGATCTGAGATCTCGACACATCCACTATCATGCACCGTACGGACGACAAATGGGCCTGTCCACTTGGACTTCAACTTGCATGGGAAAATCTTCAGCCTTGCATTAAACAACCATACCTTTTATCCAGGAACAAAGGTCTTTCGTCTGATATATCTATCATGCCAACGCTTCACTTTGTCCTTGTACACCAAACTGTTGTCATATGCGCGGTTTCTGACTTCCACAAGCTCACTCAGATCCATATCTCTTTGCTTCTGCCCAAGGTGCGTGTTCCAGTTGACCTTCTTAATTGCCTATTCTGATTTATGCACTAACTCTGCGGGCAAATGGCACGGCTTTTCGAATATCATTCGGAATGGGGAGGTTCCTAATGGTGTCTTGTAAGCTGTCCTATATGTCCATAGGACTTGATCCAAAATCTGAGACCACTCCTTCCTGTCTGGGCAGACAAGCTTTTACAATATAGTCTTCACCTCCCGATTTGACACCTCAGCCATACCGTTAGTCTTTGGGTGGTAAGGTCTAGCGACACGGTGTTCGATGCTGTAGTCCTTCAGAAGTTTCTTCACATCTCGATTTACAAAGTGGCTACCCCATCTGATATCATCATTTTGGGGATCCCGAACCTAGAGATTATGTGCTCTCTGATGAATTTACAGACAGTCCTGCTGTCTGCGGCTCGGGTCGGAATATCCTCCACCCACCTGGATAGATAATCTACCGCACGAAGGACGTATTCAAATCCGTGGCTAACAGGGAATGGGCCCATGAAATCGATGCCCCAGGCGTCAAAGATATCACAAATGATGACAGACTGCATAGGCATCTCATCCTTGGAACCAACGGTTCCTCCCATTCTCTGGCATACTGGATACGACTTCGCAAAGGTGATGGCACCGCGAGACATAGTCGGCCAGTAAAAGCCACACTGAAGTACCTTCCATGCGGTCCTCTTCCCGGAGTGGTGTCCTCCTGTCTCCAAGCTGTGGCATAGAGAAAGGACACTCTGGTATTCCTCCTGAGGAATACACCGTATCCAGACGCAATCCGGTCCTTCGAAGAAAAGGATAGGATCCTCCCAATGGTAGTGTCTAGCGTCCGACTTCAGTTGGTCGATGTGGCTCTTGGGACAACCTTCGGGAACCTTCTTGGAGACAAGATAGTTCACGATGTTGGCATACCATGGGAGTGAGTCGATAACAAAAATCGACTCGTCAGGGAAGGAGTCTCGAATTGGTGAATCCTCGGAAGTATTGATATCTTCGAGACGAGAGAGATGACCGGCTACTATGTTCTTCTTTCCAGGTTTATCACGAATGTCCAAATCAAACTCCTGGATAAGCAAAATCCACCTAAGAAGACGCTCCTTCGCGTCCTTCTTCTCCATCAAGTATCGTAGCCCTGTATGGTCAGTGAACACAATTACCTTGGATCCAAATAAGTGAGATCTGAACTTGTCCAAGGCAAATACTACCGCAAGCATCTCCTTTTCCGTAACTGTATAGTTACGCTGAGCGATATCAAGCACTTTTCTTGCGTAGTGGATTGCAAACGGGACGCCATCCCTTCTCTGTCCTAACACATCGCCAACAGCAAAGTCTGAGGCATCCGTCATGATTTCAAAAGGTAGAGACCAATCTGGGGCTTGTATGATAGGTGCATCCATGATCATTCCTTGCAATAGCTTAAAGGCCTCAAGACATTTGTGATCAACAACAAACTCCATGTCTTTACCTAAAAGCTCAGTTGGCGGTCGGGCAGTCTTAGAAAAATCCTTGATGAATCTCCGATAAATTCCGACACGCCCGAGGAACGACCGCAACTGTTTGATGTTGGTTGGTGGCTGGAGTCATCTGATTACATCCACCTTGGCAGGGTCAACCTCCATTCCTCTCTTGGAGATGACGTGCCCCAACACAATGCCCTCCGTCACCACGAAGTGACTTTTCTCCCAGAGAGCACCAGATTAACCCCGCAATAGCGTTTGAGGACTCGATCCAGATTCCTAAGACAGGAATCGAAGGAATCACCGTGGACCGCGAAGTCGTCCATGAAGACTTCCAGGAATTCGCCGACCATTTCGGTAAATACAGCAATCATGCACCTTTGAAAAGTACCTGGAGCATTGTATAACCCAAAGGGCATGCACTTGAAAGCAGAGGTACCAAAGGGGCATGTGAATGTGGTCTTTTCCTGGTCCTCCGGAGCTATGGCTACTTGATTGTAGCCCGAGAACTCATCCAAGAAACAGAAGAATTCTTTCCCCGCTAGTCTCTCTAGAATCTGGTCAATGAATGGCAGGGGGAAATGATCCTTCTTCGTCACGGCATTCAAGCGTCTGTAATCCACACAGACGCACCACGACGTGGGCACTTGCGTCAGGATCTCCTCTCCGTCCTCATTGGTAGTCGTCTGAATTCCCGACTTTTTCGGGACTACATGGATAGGGGCCACCCATTTCGAGTCGGAGATGGGATAAATGAAACCCGCGTTACACCATTTCCCTATCTCCTTCTTCACTACTTCTCGTAAATTTGGATTCAACCGACATTGGAATTCACGAGAGGGTTTGGCTTCATTCTCTAAGTAGATATGGTGCGAACACAGAGCAGGATTTATCTCGTGGAGATCGGAAACTCTCCAGCCTATTGCCTTGCGATTTTTCTCCAAGATCTCTAGCAAGCGAGATTCATACTCTTCGGTCAATCGTGAACTGATGATGACTGGATATTTCTTCTCTTGACCCGCAAGGAAGGCGTATTTTAGTGTTGTGGGTAAAGGTTTGAGATCAGGTAAGGTGTGATCGTCTAGGAAATCTGGCTCAATCGAATCTGGTTCGGTGTTGGAAGTGGCTGGATCTTTCTCTGTAATTGCTACCACCAAGTTATTCGGCTCTAGAGTCGGATTGTCAAAGGTCTTCATGCGATCGGCAAAAGCCACATCCGACTCATCATCCTCATCTTCCGATTGTCCTAAAGAGGGAAGGATTGACAGGCTTAGCCGGGCCTCTAAGTTATCGAAGATGTAGGGGGATGCAAGTTCTGAGCTATACTCGTTTCTAAGTACCTCGCAAACTGACTCATGCACTTGATCATCTCCGAAGGGGAGGGACTCATCGATGCTGGCTGGGTTCTGTCTCCATAGCCCAACTGTATCTACATGATCACGGTCTGCTTCGGATGAAGAGTACTCGGTGCTGGATTCGGAATCCGGTCTCTGCCATCTGGTTTGCTTCATCTCAAGTTCCTCATCTCCGTCTGGAGTTTGGAACTGGATCTTCCCGATCTTGTAATCAAACAAGGCTCCTGCTGTTCTAAGGAAGGGCCTGCCTAAGATGATCTGGGAATCTCTCCAATTACGAGGGGTTTCCATATCTAGGACAGTGAAGTCCACCTTGTAGTCTTGACCCTCAACTTTAATCACAACATTCCTCAATTCCCCTTGGGACCTCTTGGTTGATTTATCAGCGAACTGCAGGAGGGCTCTGGATTTCCTAAGAGGTCCAAGATTAAGCCGCTCATAGAGGGTTGTAGGCATTAAGTTAATTAAGGATCCGTTGTCTAGGAGAGTGCGTGCAAACGCAATGTCATCGACATGACTCACCACATAATGCGCACCCATGTCTCTTCGTTTCCTTGGAAACGAGTTCTTTATTGCACAAGTCGTGGCTACTGACAGAACGTGTTTCTCAACACGGCTTTTAGTCTTCCTGCTAACCCTAGTAGGTGTGCATCTCACCTTCAGGTACTTCTAAAATGCATGAGTCATTTCCACGTATTTTTCAAAGGGGATTGTGATCTTGATATACTTGTTGCAGAACTCTGCCATCTCAGGGTCATCTTTTTGTATTTTTTTGATTTTCTTCTTTCCATCCGTAAGAGCTCCGGAGAAAGGGATTATTGACTCTAACTCATGTTCTAAAATTGAAATGTTTTCATTGAAAGCAGGAACTGAGTTCTGTACAAGACTCAGACTCTGAAACAGACTCAGACTCCGACTCTGAATAAAAGGAAAATGCTGTGGCGAAATCGGTGATGCGTCTTCCGTGACTTCTAGACGATCCTCCTCAGATGGAGGTGCAGGCTCTTCGTCGGTTTCGTTGGACTCTCTGCTGGTGCGGGTTTGCTGCTTCGAGGACCCAGAAGTCCTCTTCTTCTGCCGGTGGTGGTGATGGTGGGGCTGCTCTTCTTCTTCCTCCAAGTTCTCCTCAAGTAGAGACTTAGAGGCTCTTTCCTTCGGTGCCCGTGCCCGATCAGGTACGATCACGGTCCTTCCGCTCCTAAGGGACATATGATTTACATTATCGTATGAAAGGATCTCATGTTCATATAAAGACTTATCTAAATAGTATACCTGATCACGAGGTTGGTTTTGGCCTTGATTTAGGCTGTTCGGGTTAGCCTGAACCTGGGCGGGAATTGGGGTCCTTGGTGCCATCTGTTGATCCTGGGTACGAGAAACACGATTCAGATGGGTTCTCATATCCAGATAGTCATTCTGGATCCGTTGGACCCTATCAGACAGGGTATGGATTGCCAAGGTGAGGGACTCCAATTCGGTGGGCTGTGCTTGCTGATGCTGACTCGCGGATGAGGTTCTGTACTGGCCCTGCTGACCATGCTGATACTACTGCTGCTGATAGGACGGTGCCTGGCCCTGCTGGCCTGAGTGGAATGTGCGCTGCTGCTGGTGGTGCTGCTGAGGATGGTACCCTCGTTCGGGTTTGGACTGAACAAAGCACAGTGCGAGGACAGAGCTGGTTTCCTGGTAAGCTGGAGAAGGTCGATGAGGCTTACCGTTCCCCATCCCCGACTGTCTACCGACGGGGTCACGGCTGTACCACAGCCCGTTGATCTTGAACACCGACGGAGGCTCCTCGTATCCGGTTTCCACTTGTGGGGGTGCATCCTGGTCCTGCTGGGCGTAAGTTTGATCCTCTACCCACCCACTCTGAGGACCCGGTGCCTGTTCTTGTACAAGATGGACTCGATGTATAGGTACAGGTGGTGCATAAGGGGCAGGTAGCTTTATCTTGGCTACCTTATTAGTAAGTTCCTCCACTTGCTTTGGCAGACGTGAGAGAGACTCAAGGTCAGTGACCCTCTTGTGGATCTGCTCGACCATGGTTAACTTATCAGCAATCATCCCCATGCTGGGAATGAGTTCCTCTGTCAGATCCGCTACAGTCCTCCGGGTTGTCTCGTTGGATAGATTGAGGGAGACAATTGATAGGCCCTGGTGGCCTGCGACCTGCCGATTTCTGCCATCTGCTCTAGTATCTTCCATACAACATTCTCATTCTTATTTAGATAGATTCCTCCACAGGCAGCACTCATTAAACCTGCATCTCTGGGGTTAAACCACAGAACAAGGTCTGGACTAAGATCGCTTTAGAAATGCCATGGCAGGGACATTTCTGAATTAGGTCATTAAACCTATCCCAGGCATCATGGAACGGTTCACTGAGTCCCTGGGAGAAACTAGCGACCTTTGTTCTCATTTGGTTAGTCCTACTGAGAGGGTAGAACTTCTTCAGAAATAGGTCCTTGAATTGCATCCCGGTCGTACATCTCACCCCTATGTTCTTCAGCCAATGTGCTGACTTATCTCCTAAGGCGAAAGAGGTGGCCTTAAGTCGAATGTAATCCTGCCTAACTCTAGGATGGCTAAGGTTGTTGCAAACCAGCTTGAAGTCTCAGAGGAAGGCATATGGTTCTTCATGGGCATTTCCGCTGAACTTCAGTAGCAGGCTAAGAAAGTCGGGCTTGAGCTCAAATGCTTCGGGAGGTACTGCTGGTGCCAACCAACTTTGTATCTCATTCTCTGTTGGGTTATATGCATCAACCATTGGTCGGTCGATTCCTCCAGCCGCAATGATCTGTCCCATTCTTGCTTTGTGATCCGTGTTCTGTTGTTCAGCTTGGGTGAGGTGAGCCAAGACTTGTTGGAGTGGGTCATCTTGGGATCCTTCCTCATCTGGGGGTCGCTTTGGTGGCATCTTATCCTCTAGCCCTGGGAAATGGAAATGATCTGGATTAGAGGATAAATCAAGGAAGGGATTATTACCGAGGCGATGGTCTTCCTCGGTAAGCTCATAGGAGAGGAAAGGGTTCGTTTGAGAGTAACCACCCTGGGTGTGAGGGATCCAGAACTCAAGAGGGTCATGAGCTCTGGGTGGTCCAAGTTATGATTGGTCCAGTGAAGATGATTTTCGCAGGGGGCTCAAAGAAAGATTGGAGAATAATGTATCAATATTCCCCCAGTCAGTCATCTTGAAGTGGCGAGAAGAATTGGGAGTTCTAAGTTAAGATAGGATTTTACTCTTACCTGAAGGAAGCAATACAATCCAAGACCCTGGATTCACACTCAACATAGTGAAGGACTCGAAACCGAGTCCAATTAATCTTGTTAATTTTAAGTGTGATTTTTCAAGCAAGATAGCAAGGATTTACGCGGCCTATAGGGAAGTCGGCTCAGAGCCGGATGCGTCTTCCCTGTTTAACTTGTCGCCTAAGATACCGCCAGTCCTTCCTTTCTTTGCTCCTATCCCAAGTTGATGGACTCAAATACCATGCCCCTATCTTCCTGCAAGCAGGCGGAGGCTGACAAGGCTAGAACTTCGCCCCGAAGGGTTACTAGCAACATGCCGCGAAGTACCGCTGGTTCACCCCTGACTACCTGCAAACAGGCGGAGGCTACTTGGTACTAGTCAGTGAATCTAAAATATATTTAACTCATAATATTTGTTAGGATCAGTTGGCCCGTGATATGGAAGGCGGGGATTTGGGCTCTGCCTTAAGGTGTTCACAAACACTCAAGTACCCTCACTCAGCCTGAAAACAAGGTCGGGGATTAGTCTCCCGCAAATAGATTTTCATATTTTATTGATTTTTTGTCAATAATGGTAGCAGTCCTGGTTTTAAGTTAAGTTCTCACTTGTTAGTCCAACCACACAGCACGCCTATCGTCCAGTCCCAATTTCCATTTAATTTAAGTTTGAAAAATAGAGGGGGAAATCGAGAAAAGCCGATGCACGAAAAACGATGATGCATATGCTGAGTTAAGAAGACTTACAGTGATCCCTTCGCTTTTTATGCAGGATGCAGAACAGAATTGAAATCTTTACACTACATGCAGATGCAAGCGATAAAATCCGCTCCTAGACAGGCAGTTCTATTAGCGAGTGAAGCATAGGTTGATTTGACTAGATCTACGGTCTAAGTGCGTCTTTTAAGTGGCTGTGTGGTCCTAAATATTACGAGTATAAGCAAACCCTAGTGTGGCTCGAGGAGCCGCTAGTGCAAGCGTATTCTAAAAATTCAAACCACACAGCAGAAAGGGACACAGTTCCACTATCTTTATACACGAGAACCCAAACGGGAACAAGCTGGAAATGATGCGAAAAGTAGAGAAGTAAATAAAAATATAAGTTCTCTCAAATCACTCAAAGAGTTAAAATGCCGAATCCTCGAAGCGTCTTCGACTCCTCACGTTCCTCGCATAGAAATAATTTGAGGTCAGATAAAGAACGACTCGAAAAATGCAAAATTTAAAGGACAAAAATATTCACAAGAAAACCGGGGGACAGACTACCCGGGGATAGAAAATCAAGCACTCAGAATTACTGCAAATTAACCGAAGCCGTGCCTCCCCAGCAACGACGCCATTTTAAAACGCATCCCACTACCCTTGTTAATTCGAGCAAATTAATGTTCAAATTAATTTAAGAATGTTCGTTGCAGTCGGATAATGAGAGAAGATAAAAAACCGCTTTTAATTAAACAAGTTAATCTCTAGCGGCAAATTTTATTTTAGTTGGGCAAGCCCAAGGTCGAACTCAGGGAGGCAGCTGTCTCCTTAGGTAGAATTTTAGCAAAGTCCAAGGTTTGATTTTTAGGGGATGATATTTTTGGTCTTTTTAGTATATTTTATGCAAGACACATGCAAAATCAGGCCAATTTACAAGTTAATTCAAAAAGATGGTCAAAATAAGTCCAAAAATCACGAAACTTGGCCAGATGATGAAATGGGATGAAATTAGACTACCCTAAATTTTTTGGAATTTTCTGACACTAAATAAAATTACTGTGAATTAAATATTAATGCAAGGTGATTTTAACTACATTAATTTTAATAAATATCAAATCACAATATTTTTGGGAATAAAAATTATCCTAGATAAATGTAAAGGTGATGAATTCAGGAGAATTATCAAACCTTAATTTTGATGTGAAATGAACCTATTAAAAATTAATCAAGAAATTCACCAAATGAGTTATTTAGACCTCGGGATGCGTGCAATTGAGATGAAATTTTTATGCAAGGTAAAGCTAATTATATCTAATTTGATTTTTGGGAAATTTTTGGAGTCACAGAAAAATTACTATTAATTAAGAGGTGAAATTAGGCAAAATATAGCAAAAATGAGCCATTAATTAATAGAAAATTCTACTGATATTATAAAAATATGCCACGTGTCACATAATGAAGAGGACAACATAAGCTACACCATGCAATTTTCCAAACTAAAAAATGAATTAATATGAATGCTTAAATATGCGTGCAAAGACAAGGGTATAAATGCAATTACATGAATTAAAATTGCTGAAAATAAAACGTGCTGACAGGGACCAATATGCAATTACCTATAGTGCAGGGGGTGGATGCAATTTCTCCACGAGACATGTGCTCCTCACGAGGGGTCGCTTTACAGGGACTAAAATGTAATATTGAAAACCTTCAGGGGCCTCGATACAATTTGCCCAGCCACACATGCGGATCACATGGGGGTCCCTAGGCTCGGAGCGAGGCTCGGGCCGATCTGGAGGTTTGACTTTGGCTCGGAGAAGCTTCGGGGGATCCGAGCCTAGCGGTCAGAGTGGAGGCTCGGATCTGATGACGTGGATAGCTCATGGCCATGCGATCAGGATCATCGAACGGCTCCTGAAGTCCGATGAAGAGGGCGACGTGGACGACCGAGTGCCGCTGGATCAGTGTGAATCCAACGGCCCTCTCAGGCTCTGGTGCTTGGCGACGTGGCGTGATCAGGCGCGTAGGATCATGGATGATCCAACGGTAGGGAGAAGGCGACGTCGCTGGTTCCTGGTCGTCCGATCAAGATGATCAAACGACTGTTGGCTATCATTCCCAACGGCCCTCCGCCTCCTGCGGAGGAGAAGGCTGGGCTCCGGCGAGGCTGGGCTAGCTCTGCCTCGCCCTCCCTTCATCGGTGAGGGGCGTTGGAGACTCTGGCGTAGCTCGGAAGATGCGTGGAAGGCTAGTGAAGCTTCCGGTAGTCTCAAGGGGGAAGGAGATGCTTTGGAGCTCGGTGGCGGAGGAGCTTGCGTACAGCTCCGACGAGTCTCCGGCCAATCAAGAACTAAGTACCTGCAAGGGGTTAGGAGATAGCCGAAGCATGCTACGTGATCGTGGAGTGAACGCGAGTGCGGTGTGAGGCCTAAGGGGCGATGAAGGTGGTCCAGTGATGGTGCTCTGCCAAGGTGGCGGAGCTCGCGACGGCATGAGGTGAAGTACGTGATCTGAGGAGATGGAAGGGTGCGCGAAGGTGCCAGCTCCGAGGCGAAGCTTGGAGGGTGGTCAGATGAAGGTGAAGTCGGGCGAGGGCGGCGAATAAATTATGAGAAAACGCAAGGAAAAGAAGAAGAAGATTGGAGGGAAGATGGAGGCGTCTACCTGGGAAATGGAGCTCGAAGGCGTGCTCCTGGTCGTCGCTCGAAGAACGGTAGATGGTTCTGAGCTCATGCAGCTCACGGAGGAGGCTGCAGAACGACGGGGAAGGCCGTGGATCTCGCCGGAGAAGAAGCCCGGTCTTCGCTCAACGTCACGACGAATTGCTGTCACCAAATTGAAGGTCGGAGCTAAGGGTATCTCTCTGGAATGGCGGATTGGGGTGACAGTGGGCGAAGATGGCTGATTTATAGGTCAAGAGTAACGACAGGGATGGCTGGGAGGTGATGTTCGTGGATGTCGTGGAGCGGATCTGGGGGTCGTCGTGAAGATCGAGGGAGATGGAGAGGTTGAGGGATGAGTGGGCTCCATTGTGGTGGCGTCAGTGGTTGGAGAAGGTGGTCGTCGTGAAGTCGAAAATAGAAAGGGGGCGGGTGCTGCGCGAGATTGAGAACGTGAGAGAGAGAGACGGTCTGGAGGTAGGAGACAAAGACTCCACCGTTGGATCTTGCGATCCAACGGCTGGGAAGATGACGCTAAGGAGCGGCTCTGATATGATCCAGGGCGATGTGATCGGATGGTCGTGGCGGACTCCACATGTCGTGATGAGGAAGCAGCATCAGCAGGCAGTGAGGATGACTTTGCTAGAGGCGATCAGAGGGTTGAGAGCAAAGTGAATTGAGTGGTTAGGATTAAAGCTCTCAGGCGTAATCGAATGACAATTAACGTGCCACGTGGCGGAAGGAGATAAAGGCGAGAACATGCGGCGTAGATGAAGTCCAGGGATTGATCTGACAACGGTGAGTTAAGGTGTACGTGGAGACCCTCAACCAGTTGGATCAAGAAAGGATCCAACGGCTGGCGATGAGGGCGGATGAGTCAAAGGGAGCGGGCCGCGTGGCACAATCAGAGGGCGCCACGTGGCCAGCTGTGAGTGGCTGAAGAGAAAAATAAGATTTAGAGGGAGAAAGAGGTCGAATTTGGAAAAACTCAAAACATGAAAGTTGTAGATATCGATGATATCTACAAGTTTTATGTTGAAGAGGTCAAATATGATAAAAAATACAAGAATACAAATATATATATATATATGTACAGTATATATAGAGGCCCAAAAACCCAACTCCTGCCTATGAGCTCCGAATTGAATGAATTCATATTAAAGGTCTCTGGATGTGTAGTCATCTGAAAGTGAGTAGACCTAATTTGGAGTTGGTAAGAGAGAGCTATGGGCCTTCTAAGGTCCAGGGGTTTTAGGGCTTTATTGGGTATTTTACAAAAGAGATCTCTGGCCTTCTTCGCTATATTATTAACTAATGGTGTACATATTATAAGGAAGGTGTTATTTTGTTTTAGAGGGGATAATAGGTGGATATTTTATAGGTGGATTTTACACATGGAGCTGGCTTCTTATTTAAATGCAAGGATGAATGCTAAAATGGATATTGTGTGTAATGATGCATAAATGCTATTTATACAAGATAAAGGGAAATATGAAGCTAAATACCTAGGGACAAAGCTCTATTTTCAACTTTAAGAGTGATGAATTACAGATTCATCAACGGAAACCATTGTAAATAAGCAGTTAATTACAGAAATTTAAAAATTGCAGAAATTAAAAACCTAGACTCTACGTTCACTCACGACTCGACTCGATCTTAAATTAATTGCGGTTTTTTCGGAAATTAGTGAAGATGCTTCGGTTCTAGAAAAACTGCTTCACGTACGCCGTGTACCTCGCAAGAAAAATAAGAGAGATAATGTAAGAGAGTGACTCAAAAATATATGAAAAATAAATGCAGAAAATAAATTGCAGGAAAAAATATGGAATTTACAGTGGAAAATTCGGAATACCCGAATGTGGAAAACCGAACGAAAATTTTCAAGACAAAAATCTAAGCCGTTTGCCTCCCCGGCAACGGCGCCATCTGACGAATCCGATAATCGCAGCTTTAAAAGATGTGTATTTATGATCATCGTGCGTAAGATGATTTGTCGTGCGTTGTAGGCGGCAATCGAAATCGGTCAAGAAAATAACCATACAAAATATTCGTTAATTTTAATCAATGCGGTTTTATGTTTATTTTACTTGGGCAAGTCCCAAGGTCGATCACAAGGAGGCAAAGGAACAACCTAGAATTATGTATATCAAGATTTGTGCGCAGTTTTCGAAGAAGTCTTTTTTGTAATATTTAATGCAATAAAGGATGCAAAATGCAATTTATACCTATTCTAGGGATTAAAATGTAAAAGTTGATCAAATAATGCCTGAAAAATATGAAACTTGGCCATGATGCAAATTATAACGAAATGAATGCGTTGTAATTTTTTTTGGAAATTTTGGATGCAATATGTTTTTTTTATGATTTTTTTTAAATGCGAATAGAATAAATTTCAATATTTAATTATAATAAATATTAAACCTATCTTTTTTCAAGGATCAAAATTATCTAAGATCTATCACTAGGTGATTGATCTCAAAAAAATCTTAAACCTCGAAAATGTGAGATTTAATCAAACACTGAAATATGAAAAATGATTTTTACAGCGCAAACTATGCATGCAAATGCAATTCTTTTTTGGTACAATGTCATGTGCAATTAACTCTACATTATTTGATTTTTCAGGGATTTTTAGACCAATGGTTAATTAAATACAAAATTAAGAGCACAAACTGGGCAAAATATGCAATTTTCCACAAAATAATTAATTATAAATTAACCATTAATCACAAAAATGTCCACAATATGCCAATACATAGAGAATTAAATATCAAGCATCATGCTATTTTTGGATTAATAAAACAATGTAAAGAAGAGTCAGAAAATATAGGGGAACACAGGGGTATAACTGCAAAATAATATAAAAATATAAAATGCAAGAGGGGGACCTAAATTTAATTACCAACAATTAAGGGGGCTCTTCTGCAAAATTTCCAGAGGGGCACATAGGCACATGCATGGAATGTGCCCTCTGGTCGACGGGATGGAATGCGATATGGAGGAGTGGCAGGGGTGACTTGGTAATTTACCTAGGGTCACGTGCACCGCACGTGACACCTGGATGCTAGTGTCTTGCTGACGTCCCCCCACCGCCACCTGCACGTCACGTGGCGAGGGTCTCGGGAACACCACCCGGAGGCACAACCGACGGTTGATGTCGAGGCTGTTGGAAGGAGGCCGGTCGCGGGAGGCGGCGGAGGTTGTCAGAGGTGACGTTGGTTGCTGGTGGTAGTGGTTGGTCGGAGATGAAGACGATGTTGGTTGAGAGTTTGACCTGCAATCAAAGATGTAGCTGAAGGTGAAAGTCGATGAGGCGTTGGCTCTACGGTGTCATGACCGGAGCGGGGGTAGCACAAGTGTGGAGGTCGTCGCAGCAACGAGGACCGGAGATCCTCGGATCTCGCCGTCGACAAACGACGACGCTGTCACCGATGTTGATCCTTGAGCTATCGGCGGATGGTTCAACCTCAGGCGGTGGAGGTGTTTAAATAGTAGAGAGGTGCTCGGCGATGGAAGGTCGGCTGGGTTTGGAAGGTGTGGGATTTGATGCGAGGTTATGGGATTCGACGAGGATCACGGGGATTTGAGGCGGCAGGCGAAGATGGAGAAATTACAGCGGAGAAATCGCGGAAGAGGGGGCGACGCGAAATTTGGGGGATGGCGGCGTAGCTTCCAAAGGGGGAGGAAGGCCTACTGAGGAAGACGATGTTGGTGGCCGTCCGATCGGCCGAGATCGGACGGCCACAGTTGTAACACATGGCGAAAAGGGGTGAGATGTCAGGGCACGTGCGGAGCACATGCTTGGGAGGCATGTGCGACGCACGTGCGAGGGCGTTGAATTATTTTTTTCTTGAAATGAATGAGAAATAATACCGTGGCGGCACCAGGTGCTACCACGTGTCAGCACCAGAAAAATCGAGAAATAAATACCTTATAAAATCCAAAAGAAATAGAAAATGGCCTCGAATCACAAAAGTTCCTTTACAAAAATTGCTCGTCTCGATGAGATCTACAACTTTCATGAAGAAATCAAAACCAAAATCGATCAATTGCAAAAAGTGATATTTTTAGGGTATCCCATGTACATAGAATACCTTTATTTTTGGGTTTTATAATTTTTAGGTCATTTTTAAGCCAGATAAAAATCCAGAAAAAAATATGGTAAAATCAAAGATAAATAATTACACGTTAATCTAATTTTTTGGATTTATATTAATATGTTAAAATATGTACATAAAATATCAGGTCAAAAACCACTAAAATACAAAATGTACAAAAGAGGCCCAAAACCCAACTTTCTCATATGAGTTCCGATTCACTTGAACTTGGTCTTGTTTTGAAGGTAATTGAATGTAAATTAGTTCAAAAGTGAAGGATTAAAATGGACACTAAATGAGGAAGATATGAGGTTTTTAGTCCGAAAATCCTGAAACTAGGGCTTAGGTTTTTGGTCCACTTATTTGGGTTAGTTATTTTTTGTATTTTTCATTTATTCTTGTTGGAGATATGCGCACAGTGGAGGTAGTTTTGTGTCATTCGGAGTTAGCATGAATGAGTTAAGAAACTGGGAAGTTAGGCTATTTACAGGTCATTTTTGGTTTGGATTTTTGGCTTCTTATTTTGTGCAGAAATTAGTGCTAAAATGCAATTCTTATGAAAACATGCATGAATGCTAATCATGCAGAATAGATGGAGAAATTCTGTTGATTTTGAGGGATCTGAGCTTAGTAAATGAGATTTAGAGTGATGAATCCGGGATTCATTAACTACGCTAGCAAGACTTTGGATTCTGCCTAGCGGAATCCCACAGTTATAGAGAAAGAGATTCTAGCAATAGTATTTTCCTTAGATAAATTTAGATCCCATATCATAGGATTGAAGGTCACAATCTTCACTCATCACATTGCCATCAAGTATCTAATGGACTAGAAAGATTCGAAACTGCGTTTGACTAGATGGATCCTTCTACTCCAGGAGTTTGATATTGTTATAAGGGATAAGCCTGGAGTCAAGAATGTGGTTACGGATCACCTCTCCGACTAGAACACCCCGAGACTTCTGAGTTTGTTTCACCAATCACTGAGACCTTCCCCGACGAGGTGATTCTTGATGTCGTCTCGCTGCCACGGTATGCTGACATTTTGAACTTTCTTGTTGCTAAGAAAGTCCTACAAGGTTCATCCAGACAGAAACTTGTGACTTTCCTCGTGAAAGACAAGTATTACCATTGGGAGGATCCAATCCTTTATCATTAGGAGCAGATTCTATCTGGTGTCGGTGTATTCCTCATGAGGAATACCAGAGTATCCTCATGTATTGCCATAGATTAGAAGCTGGAGGACACCATTCAAGGAAGAGGACAACACATAAGGTGCTCCAATCCGGCCTTTGGTGGCCTACTCTCGTTGCGGATGCCCACACATTCGTAAAGAGATGTATTGACTGCTAGAAAATGGGAACTTGTGGACATAGAGATATGATGCCGATGCAACCGATTCACTTTTGTGAAGTATTTGATGCATGGTATATCGACTTTATGGGCCCATTTCCTAAAAGTCAAGGGTTAGAGTATATCCTTCTTATATGAGTCATTGGATAGAGGCTATTCTTGCCCGATCCACTGATGCGAACACAGTTTGCATGTTCCTGAGAAATCATATCATTACACAGTTTGGAGTTTCTTGTGTTCTGATATCAGACGAAGGTAGACACTTCATCAACGATAAGGTAAGACCACTTACTAACGAGTTTGGTATAGACCACCGGGTTGCTACTCCGTATCATCCTCAGACGAATGATCTAGCTGAGGTTTTGAACAGGGAGATCAAGACAATCTTGCAGAAGGTTGTTCTCCCAGATCGAAAGGATTGGTCGCAACTTTTAGACTCAGTTCTTTGAGCATAAGAACATCCTTCAAAAATCCATTGGGTACATATCCCTTTCGACTCGTTTATGGAAAGCCATGCCAATTACCTGTTGAGATCAAGCACAACTACTTGTGGGCTGTAAAAGAAGTGATCTTTGGCCTAGATGATTTGGAAGATCAGAGGCAGATTGAACTGGCAACCCTGGAAGAATTACGAGACGAAGCATTCATGAATAGCCTTCATTATAAAGAGTGGATGAAAGAGTGACATGATTCCCACATCAGCCACAAGAAGTTTGAGCCAAATCAGAAAGTATGGCTATTCGACGCAAGAGTAAAGCTATTTCTAGGGAAATTACAAAGTAAGTGGAAAGGCCCCTATCTTTTACGAAAGGTGTACGGCAACGGTAGCATCGATACATCTAAGTTTTCATATGATTCCACTTTTCGATTCAACGGTTAGAGGTTGAAACCCTTTCTTAATCATATCCCGCATCCCATTGAAGTTGCCCCATATATTTTGTATGAGATGACCTTTTCATTCCTACACTCTGCTTCTTATACCTAATTTTCCAGATCACTTGTGTATACTCTCGATTTTACTCTTTTTCCCTTCCGTTTGTCTTAAACCCTTAGGTTTATCTAGAATTTTGCTATATTTAGGACGTGCTTTATCCTAAGTATAGGAGGGTGTAGACACCGCTGCCTTCATCTCGTTCTGTTTTGTTACCTCTGTCGTTGCTTACACTTAGGGTGTGATTTACCATAAGTAGGGGGGTGGTAATATCGCTCATGCCGTCTATTGATTGTTGTTGTTTTTGCATCGTCCGTTCTCTCGCTTGTCCCTCACCTTTTGATCTTTGTCTTTATACTTACGGATATTTTACTTTAAGTATAGGAGGGACAAGCCGAGCTGTTGAGTATGTACATTCTCTTGACCTTGATCATCTTTGGTTTTGAGTATGTTATCTTTAGTATACTTGATCCTAAGTATAGAGGAGATGATCGACTTTTATTCTTTCATTATTTATTCGTTTGAGTCATTGTAGTATAGGATTATCTTTCACCGATCTATACTTAGCCTGAGTTATGTCTTCCTTTGCCACTTCTTTGGTCACTATGAGAACATAGTTGACGCTAAGTATAGGGGGTGTTGTATATATACTATATATACTTTAGAATCCATAACTTGTACTTTATTTTATTTTTAATAATATGGCTCTCTAAAAGTATGGTGTTTATTTTGGGTTTTTAAAAGCTGCAAGAAAATTATAAATATGTCTTATAACAAATACTTTAAAAATTGTATAAACAATATTGTAAAATTCTTTGATAAAGTCTTTAAAAACTTGAGATAAAATCCTTGTAAAATCTTGTATAAAAATCGTATAATATTGTATATAAATATTATATTCAATCCTTTGTAAAAATATACAAAATTCATGTAAAATTTGTGTAAATCGAATTAATCTACTAACTTTTTCAAAAAGATCCTAGAAATTGAAAAGTTTAAAATTTAATAAAAATTTGCAAAAGTCTTTAAAAATCACTTAAAATATTTAAGCCGAAAAATCTACCACATAAAAAATCGTTGCATTCATTAGCATTTTTCTAACAAGTTTAATTCTTGAACCGAATGGATCTTGGTCCGAGAGATGGAGCTTGGTTCAGGCCTTAATCCACTTAATTCTAAAGGGACATTATTAGGAACTAGAATTGATACTCTTCAGGTCTTATACACTTAATTCTTTGGGTTCTATGAGATCATGTTCGGAATTCAACTTGAAAGTGCCAAAGTAGGACACCTAGTGTCATCCGTTTAACTCTTCTCCATTTGAACCAATTTTGAACTCATATGCACTCTGCACTTAGCTCGACTTGCATAGGACTGCGAAGGGAAATCCATTTAGGTGGTGCATTTTCATCCTTATCTGATGGTGATGATGTCTTAAGATGGGAGAGATTGAGGTTGAAATAAAGCTTCGGATGAGGGAAGGATCTGCTGGCACAATTTTTTCTAAGACCTCAAAAAATGGGCGGAACAAAAAGATTCTATATCTACCGAGGCGTAAAAGATCTATGCAGTGTAACAATCATCTCTACCAAAAAGAAGCCAAATCATCAAATACCAAAAATGACCACAATGGTCCGAGCTTCAGAAAGCCTGCATGTCTTAGTGGAGACTTGGCTAAACTGTCCAGGCTTCACAGGAGATGTGGTTACACCGATCACACTCTAGTTCTTTTCCCATTCTTCTATCTTCTCCCTTACTCGATTGTGGACACAACACGACCTGGCCTTAAAAGGAAATACCCCCCTCCTCGAGGATTGAGATATTGGATGAGGGCACAATGGGAGTGTGTAACTGGGATGGGCAATTTCTTCGCTTCTCTAAGCGGGAAGAGCTAAAACCTTTCGCATACAGTACATGTTGTTTTCAAAGCTAAAAATTTTGCATGATAGATATGTGGATTTGAGCTGACTGTTAAGATGAACGTGGATAAGGATTTTTGGAACTTGAGGGCTGTCGAGACTTAAATCCTAATTCTAATAGAGTTTCGACATACTATTATACCAAAGGTATGAATCCAAGCTCCAGTTTTAGGTGAAATGTGATTTGGTTTATAGAAATAATCATGTTCTAAGTTCTTTTATTTTCCTTTTTCTTTTCTTTTTGCTTGCGCTTATTTATAAAATAAGTGTTTGCTAAGGGACTAGCAAAGGTAAAGTATAGGGGAATGAAGAATCCATGATTCATCGCCTTTCTTCTTTCATTTTGATTAAAATCTTTGGTAAAATACATGCAAATAATCACTAATTCCAACTAATTGACATTCTAAGCAGAAATATTAATATTATATAATTAACACTTATTTTACCCAAAATTTAAAAATAAAAGTTAAAAGAAAAATAAAAGAAAAGAAGGCTGTAGATATAAAATATATACAGACTGATCTTAACCCCGAGACCAGGTCGATATTGACCAGGTTGACAAAATAAATAAGTAGGGGGAGATAAGGATCTTAACCTATAAAAATATCAAGAAAACAAAGAGAAAAAATATAATTTATCCATTTATCACATTGTAAATAGTTCACCTATTTATTTATCATCAAGACAACGTCAAACCAAAATACTTCATTTATAAAAGTTGTTCATATATATATATATATATATTATTTATAAAAAGACCAGAAAAATAATTTGTTACTGAAAATAATTAACCGCAATGAACCGTAAAAGCCGCAAAACCCGACTTCCAAGCTTCATAACTATTTATAGAAAACTCTAAATGGACCAAACTCACTTTTCAAATTTGTTTTATACTTAGTACTATTTATTAAAAATATTAAAAAAATATTTGAATAAAACCAGTGAGTTTTAACGTTTGGGACACATTGTATATCTGTATTATATGTAGAAACTTCTCGGATTTTTAATTAAATAACCGTAAACGTATAAATATATAATTACGCCAAATTACCAATAAAATATGAAGGCTTGAAGCCGCTACCTAAATTTTCGGACCTCATAACTCGGTCGTATGAACTCCGAATTGGGCAAACTCCATTCTAAAATTCATATTACCAAATTATCTACAAAATAAGACTAGTTTTGCTAAAATCGAAGCTAATGCGAAAAATGCAATTTCCGGTTCCATATTGATATATTGTACAATTTACCATAACTTATATTATTATTATATTTAAGTAATTTATTAATTATTTTATTTATCTTATTTATATAATTAATTAATTAATTAAACTACATGCTTATTTATTTATTCAATGAATACTTAATTACTTAATAATATACTTAGTTATTTAATTTATTTTTTTAAATAATTTAATAATCATGTTTAATCATTAATTATTTATTTAATTATGAAATTAATATATTAATAATTAATTTATTACAATTATTAAATTTTATTATTTATTTATTATTATATTATTAATTATTAAATTTAATTAATTATTTCATTTCCCCCCTCTCTCTACCTTTCCTTTCTCTGTCTCTCTTCCCCCTCTCGTCTCTTCCCTATTTTTCTTCTTCCCCACGTTGTTCTTCTTCCTTCCCTTTTCCAGCGATGCTGCCAACCGTCACTAACTTCATCAACGGCCGACCTTTCCTCCAACTACCCTTGCATTCCTTCCACCGCCACAGTGCATGTATCCGCCATTTTTACCCCCTTCGACCAGTGAGCTCCTCCGTCGATCTCGCTCATGACAGGAGCTAGTCATCTAAGGGAGTTGCAGCGAGGTTCAAGAGAGGCAAGGTGAGATCACATCCACTGGCGTTGAGCTCCACTCCACCGCTTCACGACAACCTTTGTGTCCTACTGCCGACGCATTGAGGCCACAAACCCGTAGTTCGTTCCAGCCCCCTCCACAGGCAGTTGTAGTATCCACTATCCTCGTAGTTTTTTGATCACTCTTCCTCTTTTATTTCTCATATTCTGCATCTTCTTATTCTCAATCCTTCTAGTCTTCTTCGGATTTGATTCCTGAACCATCTGTTTCTGATTTTCGATCATCCCATGTCGATTGTTTTCGTTTCTCCATGCTTTGTCCATATCTCATCCCCTCAGATCTATTCGAGATTTGAGTTTCGATCCTTTCCTCCATTCCACTGAGGATCGCCCCACCCATTCACTCTCCTATTTTCTGATTCAGATCAAGACATTAAGTCTCGAGTCGGAGATTCGTCGCCTACAGGAGCTAGGAACATCTTCATCATCGATTAAATAACATCGGGCATCTACTTGGAGATCGGACGTAATTTGCATCCCTTTATCCAAATGCCGGAGAATCACTCCAGATCAGAACGTTGCTCTTTGAACCACCCGTAGTCGAGTCTTCATCGACATACACTATCAGAGATTCTAGATCTGAGTTTCGCATCTTCACCGAAGTACTGCAACACACCTGTAATGGAGCATCGTCGCCTCGACTCGATTCACCATCGTTTGAATGAGCATCTGACTTTGATTAGACGTTGTCATCTGATCACGAAGATCTCCAGCCGCTGCTCGAAAAGTATCGCCTGGAACAACGATTTGGGGGAGGATTGTCTCCCCCTATACTTAGGGTAAGATAATCCTAAGTATAGACAAGAAGAGGAGACAATGGAGACGATCAAAGAATAAAAGAACTCGTGGTTCACATCCCCTATACTTAGGACAAAGTGCGTACTAAGTATAGAAGGCTGACAAAAAGGGATAGCACTTTTTGATACAAAAAGACGATAGAAGAGAAAAAGAAGAAAAGAAGAAAATCAGATAAACAATTTTTGAGGTGCAGCGTCTGAATCTCCTGATACTGCCAATGTTGTGGATATGTCATCACGGTGTAGAAGCTGGATGGAGTCGACAACGGCCAAGAATGTATCAGGCTCGAGGTAAGGCTTCAGGAGTTGACCGTTGATGACGAATGGTTGTGCGTCAGGAGACACTTCTGATATGGCAATGCTTCCATTGTCACGCACTTCACGAACTCGGAATGGCCCTATCCACTTACTCTTTAATTTGCCTGAAGCATACTTACTGACAAGAAATGCTCATATGCAACCAGACCGCCCAATTCCGATAAGCCGCTTACCGAAGAGGTACGCATTTATGCAATGACTCCCCAGAGTAGCAAGACAGCTTTCTAGATAGAGGGAGGGACTTATCTGGGTGCAGGGTTCGGCCCTGATTCAGAGAGCTATCGCGATTCAGGTCGAGGCCCTCCTTTTTCAAAGAGCAAGCAAGTCAACCCTCGAAGTGGGGAGTGAATTGGGGTCAAGCAAGCCTCACCACTCCTGCACCTAAGAACCGAGTGAGCGATCCCCGGGTATATGACGTCTGGCGAACCAGGCCCTCCACAACTTTGCATCAAATAACCATACCTTCTGTCCAACTTCAAAGGTCTTTCGTCTGATGTGCCGGTCATGCCAGCATTTCACCTTTTCCTTGTACATCAATGTGTTAACGTATGCATAGTCTCGGAACTCCAAGAGTCTGTTCAGATCATCCTTTCTTTTCTGACCACTTTTTCGTGAGTCCAAATTGCACATGTTAATTTCCCAAAAAGACTTGTGAATTAATTCGACGGGCAAATGGCACGGCTTACCATATACAAGACGATAGGGCGACATGCCCAAGGGAGACTTGTAGGCAGTTCTGTAAGCCCAGAGAACTGAGTCCAAGAGCTGAGACCAGATCTTTCTATGCGGTTGTACAAGTTTTGCAAGATCGTCTTAATCTCTCTGTTCGACAATTCGACCATGCCATTGGTCTGAGGATGATAAGGGGATGGGACACAATGGTCGATGCCGTACTCCTTCGTTAATTTCTTGACCTCTTTGTTAATGAAATGGCTACCCCCGTCTGATATGAGAATCTTCGGAATCCCGAACTGCGTAATGATGTTATCTTTCAAGAATCGACACACTGTCCGGCTGTCGGCGACTCGAGCGGGAATAACTTCAACCCAACGACTCACGTAATAGACGGTAAGAAGGATGTGCTCAAAACCTTGACTGTTAGGGAAAGGTCCCATGAAATCAATGCCCCATGCATCAAAAACATATGCTATCTGAATGATCTTTAGAGGCATCGAATCTTTTGCAGTGAGTGTACCCTTCGATCTCTGACCATCAATGCATTGTTTGACAAATACTGCTGCATCCTTGAATAGTGTAGGCCACCAGGAGCCACACTGAAGTACTTTGTCTGCCGTACGGTCTCCAGAGTGATGTCCACCAAATTCGAGCAAGTGACAGTGCTCGAGGACACTATAATGCTCCTCCTGAGGGATGCACCTGCGCCAAATGCAATCCGATCCTTCCTTGAATAAAAGAGGATCTTCCCACTGATAGAAACAGATGGTCGACATGAATTTATTCTTCTGATTCTTCGTCCAATCCGAAGGTATTACCCCCGAGGTGAGGTAATTGACTATATCAGCATACCATGGGAGAGAATCCACTGCTAAGATTGACTCGTTAGGAAAGGTTTCTGTGATGGGTGCACTGTTCAGGGGAGGCTCATGCTGCTTAATTCTAGAGAGATGGTCTGCTACCACATTCTGAACTCCAGGCTTGTCCTTAATTTCCACGTCAAATTCCTGGAGGAGAAGGATCCATCGAATCAGTCTCGGCTTGGCATCCTTCTTCTGCTGTAGGTACCGGATAGTAAAGTGGTCTGTGAAAATAGTGACTTTTGATTCGAGCAAATAGGATCTGAACTTCTCGAGGGAGAAAACCACAGCCAGCAACTCTTTCTCTGTCACAGTGTAATTTCTTTGCGCCTCATCTAATGTTTTGCTGGCGTAGTGAATGGCATAGGGTGCTTTTTATTTTCTCTGTCCAAGAACAGACCCGACTGTAAAATCTGACGCATCAGTCATGATCTCAAAAGGAAGAGACCAATCCGACGGCTGTAGGACTGGAGCCTGAGTGATAATCTCCTTCAGCTGATTGAAATCAAGGAGAACCTGCTGATCTACATTGAACTCAGTTTCCTTGCATAGAAGTTCTGTCAAAGGTCGGGCGATGCGGCTAAAGTCCTTGATGAATCGTCTGTAAAAGCCCACATGCCCCAGGAATGACCTTACATTTTTCATTGACTGAGTTGACTCTAAATTGGCAATAACATCCACCTTTGCTGGGTCGACTTCCAAGCCACGTTTGGAAACGACGTGACCCAGCACAATGTCTTCGGTGACCATGAAGTGGCTCTTTTCCCATGAGAGTACCAAATTGACTTCATGACATTCATGAAGCACTCTGTCTAGATGCTCAAGACAAGAATCGAAACAATCACCATAGACAGAGAAGTCGTCCATGAACACCTCAAGAAAACGGCCTACTATCTCGGCGAAAACTGCTAGCATGCATCTTTGGAATGTTGCGGGTGCATTACATAATCCAAAGGGCATCCTCTTGAAGGCGTAGGTGCCGAACGGGCAAGTGAAGGTAGTCTTCTCTTGATCTTCGGGAGCGATTGCCACCTGGTTGTACCCGGAATACCCATCCAAAAAGCAGAAGAACTCCTTGCCTGCTAGTCTTTCCAGAACTTGATCAATGAATGGCAAGGGGAAGTGGTCCTTCTTAGTGGTTGCATTAAGACGGTGGTAGTCAACACACACTCGCCAGGATGTTGGTACCCGAGTGGATATTTCCTCTCCTTTGTCATTGGTAGCCACAGTAAGCCCTGATTTCTTTGGAACTACATGCAGTGGGCTTACCCATTTTGAATCGGAGATGGGATAGATGAAGCCTGCGTCGCACCATTTCGTTATTTCTTTCATGATGACGTCCCGGAGGTTTGGATTCAGCCTTCTTTGGAATTCGCGGGACGGCTTGGCATCTTCTTCCAGATAAATGTGGTGTGAACACAATGCTGGATTTATCCTACGGGGATCTGATACGCACCAACCAAGTACCTTGCGGTTCTTTTCTAGAACCTTGAGAAGGCGAGATTCCTGATCCGAGTTCAGCCTGCTGCTGATGATGACCGGATACATGTGTTCTTCACCCACAAGGAAAGCATACTTCAGTCCTGCAGGAAGTGGCTTGAGTTCTGACTTTGATCTGTCCAACTTGTTGGTCACTTCAGACACTATAATGGTGGTAGGATGTACTTCTTTGATGGAGCTACCATCCTCAGTATTCTGTTGAAACCCTGGTGAGGCACCGAACGGTTCTGCACTAGGCTCATTGTGTTCAGTCTGGAGTGAATTCTTGAAATCACCTAATTGTTCCAGCATCAGAGAATCTGTCTCCCAAGACTCATCAGAGCATAAGTCTACTATGCTTTCCAAGTCCTCCTCGAGAGTGAGGATTTCTTGGGTCCATGAATCATTCAATGAGAATAATGAGTCTCTGATTTCTGCAATAAAGTCACAGTCTAGTTCTGATACTTCATGGCTCTCATCAGTCGTGGTGTTCGGCTCTCTGATCATGTCTATAGTGATTTGCGTGTTGTCCAAGCTGAAAGTGATCTTGCCTGACCCGTAATCAACCACGGCACCTGATGTACGTAAGAATGGTCGGCCAAGGATGATAGGGGTCTGGAGTAAGGGTGCGAGTGAGTCCATATCAAGGACTACAAAATCAACAGGGAATTGCATCTCCTGCACCTTCACTACAACGTCTTCCAACAGACCTCTGGGTCGCTTGATGGATCGATCAACAAACTGAAGTGTCATTCGTGTCTGCTTGAGCGGACACAACCCAAATTCTTTCATTATTGATGCTGGCAAAAGGTTGATGGAAGATCCGCTGTCAAGAAGAGTGCGCTCAAAGACTTGATCGAAAATCTCACAACTGATAAGAGGTACTCCATTATCCTGCTTCTTCAGTGGGAGGTTACTGATGGCTGCTACCGTGGTCAAGGTGAGGACGTGCTTCTCAACTTGCTGGCATCTGTTCTTTCGTGCTGGACGACGCTAGCTAGTACATACCTCTTTCAGACCTTTCTTAACGGCTGGCATGTACGGCCTTCAGTAAGGGAATCTCGACAGTTAAGTTGTCTACTATTTCCATAACTCCAGGATCAGACAATGCACTTTTTCTTTTTGCATTTTTTTGGATTTTTCAATTGCATTAGGAAAATGAATATTTACATCACTGATAGGCAAAGTAGAGTTCTTATTTACATCATAACTATCGCCCACAAATTGTTATACATCCGAACTACAAAAAGGAATACAAACTGGATCCTGAGATACTGATGCTTATGGGCGAGCAAAAAGTAGAGCGTCTGCTCCGTCGGCTAGCGAGGGATCGGCTGCTGCTGGCGGCCCCTCCGAGGCTGGCGCGGCTTTGCTTCGGTTGCAACTTCTTTTTGTTGTTTTTGATTTTGCTGTTTTTTTTGTATTTTTGGCTGAGGATGATGGTGCTGCGTGACTGCTGGAATGGCTTCTCCTTCTTCTTCCTCCTCACCCGCCCCTATAGCTGGCACGGCTGATGCAGAAGATGACGATCCACCTGGTTCTTTATTCTCCCCATTCTTGATAGCAGGCGGAGGCAAGGCTCTACCGCTCCTGAGAGTGACATCATTAGAACAAACAATATTATCATTTTATGACTCTACAGACGCAGACATGACATCACATTCTACCTGCTCTTTCTTTTTAAAGCTATTGGGGTTGGCTTCGACCTGAGCTGGGATGGTGGTCTTGGTGGCAGTCAGCTCGTCGAGCCTCTTGGTCATATCTGCTAGCGCTTTGACGAGTTGGGCCAAACAATCCATGGTTGGGTTCACAGGAGTTTCCTCTGAAGATTCAGCGTGCAGACCACGCTGTTGCTGCATGTGCGGGTGCTGAGGCTGTTGTTGGTGATGTTGTGGTGGCGCAGGAAGCTGAAACTGCTGGTAAGAGGGAGGAAGATACTGCTGGTATTGCTGAGGTTGAGCTGCCGCATACTGGTGGAAAGGCTGTGGCTGACGGTACTGCGGCTGCTGATAATGCTGATTCTGCCTCCATTGATTTGCATATGGGGGAGGCTGATGGTACTGTGGCGATGGCTGTGAGGACTGCCCAAACCGACCACCCTGAGGTTGGTGATATTGCTGATTGGCTGGTGGCTGACCTTGAGGTTGTCCCATAGGACGGGTCGGCTGTGCTTCATTGCTCCATACCCCGTTGGCTTCTGAATCAGGGGTGGTGGTGGGAAGACTGGATATGATCCTGTTGCAAAGTCTGGTTGGTACACAACCATCTGTTGTTGCGGCTGGCCCTGGTCGGGCGCCTGCACGTAGTACACGTGCTGGATTGCCAGTGGCTGCTGACTTGGCTGAGGCTGTTGTGGTGGTGGTAGGTCATCTTTCTTCTCAGCTAAATCTTCTGATGGTACTGCCGACTGAACAGAGTTGATGGTGCCCACTATCAGTTCTAACTGTTTGGTGATCTGATCTAGCTTATCAAGGTTTTGAGTCCTCTTTTTGATCACAACGAGTTTTTCAAGGTCTTGTGATCGTTTTTCAATGATATTAACCTTCGAGAGATGGTCCCCAATGATATTGAGGTTGGAGCTCTCATCTCTCTCTGCCTCGTGGGACGCTGCCATCTGTACATGTTTCTGGAGGATCTGGGGCTGCTTTTGGTATGCCTTCGATGAAGAGAGGGCGGCCTCTCCTTCGGCCATTTCCTCAAATATCTGCCAGACTACATCTTCATCCTTGTTGAAGTGTGAACCCCCACAGGCTGCGTCAACGAGCCTTTGGCTCTCAATGTTCAGGCCCCCAAAGAAGTGTTGGACCAAACTGGTCTTTGGAATCTCGTGATGAGGGCATTTCTCCTGCAGATTGGTAACCTCTCCCATGCTTCATGTATGTATTCGTGGGCTCCTTGGGAGAAGTTGCTTATCCATGCTCGCATCTGGTTGAGCCGACCAAGAGGGTAAAATTTATACAAGAATGCTGACTTCAGTTCCTCCCAGGTTGTCACAACCTTCCCCAGATGGTTGACCCAATAAAGGGCCTTGTCTTGCAGGCTGAAGGGGAATGCCATTATTTTGACTATGTCCAAAGGGATATTGGGGTAGTGAGTAGTGCAGCAGATGCGTGAAAACTGCTGCAGGTGGATGTACGGCTCTTCACTGGTGTTACCATGGAAAGATGGAAGAAGAGCGAGGAACTGGGGCTTCAGCTCAAAGTGAGCATGCACCGGTAGAATGAGGATCCACTCGGTCATCTGTATGTCTCTCGGATTATAAGTCTCCTTTAGTGTAGGTTTGGGTCTCCCATTTCCTGGCTCTCCCTCATCATCTGAAGGGATATCACCTCCTCGGCCTCCTCCTCCTCCTCCCTCGTGTCGGTTCATTACGTCATTCAACATATCCTGAAAAGCGGTCTGTGCTAGGGCCTGCTCGGTCAGCTGCTGTTGGATAGCTTGGATGGATGCCAATAATTGTGCATTAACCTGATTCTGATCAGGCATCTGTCCTTACTCTGGATGGGGTGGCTGCTGACCCTTGCCCTTCCCTTGAGGAGCCATGTCAGGGTCTGAGTCTGACGAAATGAATTCTATATTAGGATCCAGGGCTTGGTCTGTCTTCTATCTGTAGAATGAGAGAATCCTAATCAGACCACTTGCAATTTTATTCAGCTGCCA
The DNA here is from genome assembly GCA_037367405.1 of Ottelia alismoides. Lineage (NCBI taxonomy): Eukaryota > Viridiplantae > Streptophyta > Magnoliopsida > Alismatales > Hydrocharitaceae > Ottelia > Ottelia alismoides. Next base: position 1,958,822 of record JAZKJV010001396.1, read on the forward strand.
TGATGAATCTGAAATCAAGGTCAATCCCAGAATGTCATGAATGGAAAAGGATATAGACTGTCATCGACTTCCATTCACGATGGCGAAGGTGGGACAAAAGTGATCCCGGTTTATTGGGTGGTCAAAAGGAGGGTAGAAGACGAGGAGTCTGGAGATCGATACGCAAAGTCCGGATCGGGTTCTCAGGAATCGCCTCAAATTTATTGGCGAAGTCGAGTCCATGGAATCGATGTGGGTGTCGCCAGGGTCCCGACGGAAAGCATCCATGGATCGAATTCGCAAAGCAAGAGAGGATTGTATGTTGGAGGAAGGATACGATGGTCAACAAGGAGTAAAAAGGAGTGCAAAACAATAGAAAGGCTCAAACTGAGCGGGGGTCAAAGGGGAATGACATAACAAAATTTGCGCAAAGGCGCGGGACTTGATCTTTGAACCTTAATCTAGATCCACACAAACACAATACAAGATTGGATCCACCAACTCACGCCATATGAAGCCGTGAAAGTTCAGCTATTTATTATCTTTTCAGTTTTAGAGTTGTTATTTAAGGCATATCTTTTAACAAGTCCTTAGCACACTACCCCTATAGGAGAGAGAGTACTGCCAGAAAAGTATCCCGTACTTGTCCTCCTCCTTTGTAACCTGTAGTCTGTACTTTTTGAGGTACTTGTAACCCTTCCTGGATCCCTACTCAGCCAAAGAAATAGAGAGAGGAAGCCAATAGGCGAAACCGATACTTCGGTTCTCGCTCGCAACGGAATCACCCGTGAGCGTGCAAGAACCTACTCAGACGCAAGATGATGAGACAGACACCCCCGTGAAGGCGTGGCTTATGCTCGATACTTCGGACAAGGTCGATGCTCTACACAATAGAGAGTCATCACTGGCGACCAAGCCCTACTAGCCCACGTACGATAGAAGCACCAATACTTCGGAAATCCAGGCAATACACAAGGCAGTTGCAGACTGGGATTTTGGCTCTATTCCTTATGGGACATGCCTCGCTCAAGGGAGTAGGGTTTTGGTCCCCCTCCAAAGGTACCTGAAAACAAATGAGGGCTTTATGAACCTAGTACAATGATAGTCCTTTACAAATTTTAATTAAGGTCAAAGTTTATTTAGCAGTCCCCTTGTTTTAGGTTTTTGGGTTTTCACTTTTTTTGAGTCTGTTTCATACCAGCGCCTAACGTTTTTGTAGATTTTCATTTATTTCCTAGGTGCTCAAAATAAGAGGGAGATAGTGGAAAAGCCGTGCAAGTTGGTTCTATGATGGAAATCTCACCATTGGACCGAATGACGCATGCTGAGTTAGAAGACTTACAGTACATCCCAGCTCTCTCCATGCGGTATGCAATAAAGAATTTTTAAACCTATCTACATGACAGTGTGCAAGCGACAAAATCGTCCTAAACAGTAGCTGCTATTAATCGTGAAGAACCATATGTTGGTCATTTAAAGTCTAACCCTGGAGTCCGGTCTTGGAAACGTCTCGGTGCCCGCCACAACAGGTCCTGCCAGCGCTGTGCGACGTCTCTCACGACACGTGGGTCTGACTCTAAACAACTAACATTTATTAGATTTGACTAGATCCATACATAATAGACTATAGGAACATGCATTCTTATTAAGGTGTGGACCTAGCTACCGAGTCAAGCAACCTAAGTCTAGGGGCTCCATGCACACAGAAGAAAGTAAAGAAAAGGCGGAAAGCTCAAAACTGTGGGAAACAAAGAAAACAAGGCAGGAAAACATGAAAAACCGCGACGAGGCCCCCAGGTGAACAGACACCCGGGCACTGGACCTCGTTGTGAAGAGTAGAGTCCAAGTTATATTACATGCCAAAATTGTCTCTCTCTCACAATAAATTACAAAATTGATCCTAATTACTTCAAGGCCTAGCTAATTCACATCCCTCTGCATCCTTGGTTCTCTCTCCAGCTGGTCATGAAGTGAAAACCAACCTCCTCCAAGCTTGGCTGCCTTGGCTTCCTAAGAAACCATCCTCGCGAGGCGGGCCCTCGCAACTAGGTCACAAAGAGATAGAATTAGTATAAGCTCAATCAATGAAATAAAGAATCAAGTAAGTAATCAAAATGAATGAATGTGTATCTCACTAATCAAAGAATCATGTATAATTAAGCAATTTCAAATAAATAACTATTCACAGAATAAATGATGAATAAATGAATTTTTATACAAGAATGACAAGGTATAATAGGATACGCTCATTGCTCCCCGACAACGGCGCCATCTGATAGCAAGAGAAAATTGAGGGTCCAGAAGTCTCACAAGGCGAGAGATCCAATCGCTGAATTGATCACTCAAGAATCCTCAGTTGCTCAGAGATTAACCCACATTAAAGAATAAGCCAATTAAGTCCCAAAACATGTGAATTAAAAATTAGTACTCTACCATAAAAATGCATAGTGTATAAGCATGTAGAGGTCGAACCACAGAGAGCAAGAAAAATGGGTAGCCAATAGGTATTTATGTACATCCAAGTCATCCTTAAATGAATCCACTTTTTGTGGGTCTTTAAATAATTTTCTTATCTTTTTCTTTAATTATATATATTTTTTATGTTTTTATAATTTCTAAATATATATTTTTTTGTTTTCTTTTTATATAATATAAATATATATAGAGAGAAATATATATATATATATATATAAGGAGAGAGGAATATAATGTATGGATACATATATATATACTCACAACATATTAAATATGTATATATGAATATATAATTATTTATAATTTTTACTATTATTATTTTTCAAATTTTTCATTATTTTTCTGGAATTTTACTAGTTTTTATGTATTTTTAATTCTAAAAATGTCCCTAATATGGGACTAATTAAATAGGCCGAACATAATCTGGGTCTCAAAAATATAAAATAAGTGTCAAAATTACCCAAATTAATTTTAATACATTAATAATAATATATAGATAATTATCAAATGGAAAAAATATATTTTTGGGATTTTCTAGGTTTTTTCTATTTTTTGTTGGATTTTGGGGCTTTCTGATTTTTATATTTTTCTTTTTCTTATTTTTAGGTTTTTTCATTTTCTGGACTCAATAGATATATAAATACACCATATATAATATTTTTAGAATTTCTCAAAAACATTTCATATTTTTTGGTATTTTCTAATTTAAACAGTGCAAAATGGCTCCTTTTTCATTTTTCATAAATAGAGAAAATGCTCAAAAATGACAAATAATTATGTGATGTGAATCAACATGGCTGGGGGCATATCTCCTAATTTTTATGGATTTTTAGGAGCAACTTACATATTTTTATTAAATACATTAAACTCATAAAAACAAAACAGCCTGGCTGGGGCATAAATGCAATAAAAATAAATGACAGGGGGCAAAGTGCAAATATACCAATTGCAATAAACATTTATTTAATGTTCTGGCATCATTAATTAACATATAAAAAATGCCAGGGCATATATGCAAATTTCACGCACCTCACGTGGGACTGCACGTGAGGCTGGGAGGGACCAAATTGCAATTCTAAAAAGTTCAGGGGTACCAATGCAAAATTCCCATTTATTTTACAACGCTATATTTAATTTACAAGATTAAATATTAAATACAAAAAGGCGAGGGGGCTCAAGTGTAAATTACCCCTACAGGCGCGCTGATGGACGGCGATCCGCGCGCCACTTATCCACGTGGCGGGCTCTCGAAGCTCGATACCCCTTCGCCGATCTTTGGTTGAGATTACATCTGATTCTCGATCGGATGGCCAAAGTGAGTGCTGATTGGAAGGCCAAGATCAAGTCTGGGGCCGCCTTCTCCATCCGACGGTTGTTGCTGCTCATGAAGAACAGGGAGGAACAGTTGGACTTCCTGGCTTCGATCGTCGATTCCTGCTCCTCCAGATGCTCTTTGGTGATGGCAATGGGCTCTACACGTCCGGCGCGGTGTTCCGCATCTTCCGAGATATTCAAGAAGGTCCAGGACCCCCTAGATCGGTCCAGCGAGCTCGGGGTAGCAAGGGGGGTCCTGGAAACTTACATGCGATCAAGACGAGTCCCAAGGGGCTCTATTTAGCTCCCGACATGCACCAAAAGAATGAGGGGCTCGAGGGGGTCTCCCTCGACCAGGGGTTACGGCTTCAGAGGTAGAAAATGAACGTAGGTGGCGAGGTCCGGTGAAGTGGAGGACTTGGACCTCGATTCACAGAGCTAGGGAAGCTCTGGTTGATCTGATGCGAGGGTTAGATGTAGAACGCGTAGGGGAATGAAATGGTGATGATGTGAGGGTCGAATCGTGGGTAGATCATGTTAGAGAGGTTCGCCGGAGCTGAACTCCGGCGAACATCGATCTGGCCCTAATCGAGCACATAAGGTCCTAACGATTAATCTAACTACTGGATTACCTCCTAAAAACGAAAACTAAGTAATAAAAACAGGTAAAACAATTCTTATACCTGGTGGTCGACCAGGGAGCAGGACCTCCGGCAAGCGACGGCCGTGGGTGCTTCCCTCGACTCCTCCGACCAGCTGAAGGTTCCAGGAGAACCCCCCCTGTCACGAGGATGTTCAAAAGAATGGAAACGACGGTGGAAGAAGACCAAAAGGAGACCAAACTGGGGAAGGAGGTCGAGGGACTTATTTATGGACATGGCAACGCACCCTTATTACCTGGGGTGTCACAAAGAATCAGCTGGTCCAAAGATTGATCTGAGATGGTGGCGTGGGAGATGGATCATGGACAAAGCTTTTTCATGAAGGAATCGAGGCGATCTACTCATTGTTTTGGTTTGGGAAAATCGGAGAAGATGGGTCGAAATGACGTCTGACGCAAGGCGGCTGGTGGCAGAGGAGTTGACCAGGCGGTCAACGAAGGGCAGGCTCTGATTGGTCCAAATCAGCGTCGATTTGACCGATTATTTAAACATAATAAACGATTTTATTAATTTTTACTTATAAAATAAAAAAATGTTTATTAAGTAATGTATTATTTGTTTATTATTTTTATTTATTTTTTTGATGTATTTATTATGGTTTTATTTTAATGATGTATTTATAAGTATATTTATATGTATTTTGTATGATTTATTTTTATTTTGTATATTTTATTTTATTATTTTATTTTCTTATTTTATAAATTCACAACTTATTTTTGTAGGTATAAATATATTTTTATTTAATTTTTATGAGTTTATTTGCATATTTAAATAAATAAGTGTATATACTATGTAGGTATACTTATAGGTATTTTACCAGCATTTTATTTATTTAATGAATTTGATTGGGTTTTATTTTGGATTTATTTTTTTAATAAAGTATGGATAATATTTACAATTTAATAAAAATATAGATGAATAAAGAATAAAAGAATGAGATCCCCTTTTATTTATATACATAGGTAACATAGGCATTTTTGGTCTATGTATTTCATAGACTTATTTTATTTTTCAAGTTCTTTTTGGTTTTATTATAATTTCAATATGTGCATGTATTGTATATATTATTTACAAAATTCTAAAAATATAAATTTATAAAAATAATTAACAATGAATATAATGAACATTTTAATCGGGTAGACTGTACAATGAAGGCCAAAAACCTAACTTTCACAGTTGAACTCCAAACATTATGAAACCAATTATATTAAATAGCTCTTGAAAAGTTATATACAATTAAAGGTGATTTTGGTGGATTTTGAGCTTTTATTTGCAAGATATGGGTCTGTGAAGTGAGATTCTAGCTTTTTATTTTGTGTATAAAATGTACACTGTGTATTCTTTTTGTACAAACTCAATTTTGTATGTCTATTCACATTATTCTCTACAACTTTCATGTACAAAATATTTTTATTTGATGCATAAATAATTATATAAAAATAGGCGTCAAAAGTGTATAAGTGAATGAATAAATAAATGAGGTATTTATTGTATTATTAGCCCTTATCTCCCCCTACTTTATTCCTTGTCGACCAATTCCATTCTGAACTTGGTCTCGGGGTTCAGGTCATAAAATATTAGCAATATTTTATTCCTTTTTCTTTTCTTCTCTTTATTCTATAATTTTGGCATTTAAAACCTTATTTTCTGTACAATAAATGTAATGAATAGTGAACGCTGTTATAGACAAATTAATGTTATTTACATGCATTAGCTAGGGTTTTCAAGGCCAAAATGATAGAATAAAGGTGATGAAATTGAGATTCATCAAGGACTCATGCTACAAAAACCGTCGATCATGATTCGATCGAACGGTCCAAATCAACTGCTCTTCGCTACTTAAAATCCTCATGTGTGCCGCAAGTGAGGAGCAAATATTTGTTGGGAAATTTGCGATAATACCTCCTAACTATTACAAATTATATAATGTAAAGTCCGAAGTAGATCACGTGAAAGGCACGTGCTTACTGGTGAATTTGCGTACATGCCCTGGGTGCTTCTAAAAATTACAAGCGGGACCAGCTCGAGCTGATCCACGTGCCTGAGCACGTAGATATTGTGACTTTTGTGTGTCTCACCTTCCTCTTTTACAAATTCTGCACGTGCCCCTTGATTTCTAGACTAATAACATAACCCTAAACCCTAATATAATTGCATATATACCTACAAATAAAACAAATATATAGTATTAAATATTATTTTTAAAAGATAAAAATATTTTCTATTATTAATAAATCATTAAAACACTAAAAAAATATATAACAAACTTTAACAAATTCATAAAAACAATTTTAAAAATTCTATAAAAAATTACATTTAGTATATTTAACTATATTTTTATAGTAAACCAAAAAGGAAATATAAATCAAATATTAAAACCAATAAAAAATATAAAATCCATTAAAACTTGTAAAAATCATAACTAGATAAAGAAAAATCACCTCAAAACGCACAAGCTATCATTTTAAAGATAATTTCGCATATTTTTCACTAAAAATAAAATAAAAATATTTTGCACCTATTTTATATTTTGAAAATCGAAAAGACTCCACAGTTTTAAATAAAAAAATCCATTTTCACCTTAAAATTAATTCTAAAATTCATTTAAAAAATTAAAAACAATTTTTTAAAATAAAAAAACTACAAAATATCTTTAAATCATAAAATAATATAAAATTCATTAAAAATCAAATAAAAATCCAGAAAATACCTAAAATAATAAAAAATAGGAAAATGTTTACCTTATTTTGTCTATATTTAACCCTAGTCTCAAACTGTTTGCCTCCTTGAGTTCGAGACTCTTGTGCTTAACTATTATACGCTTAAGTTTAGTTGTATAAATAAAAATAAGAAGACTAATTAAACGTTAATCTTTTCTGACAAAACTCACATGGTCGATACAACGATCGGAATTCTTTCTCTCTGATTCTTTTACAGGTTCAGAAGAAGCTGATTAGGTGTAGTTTTTCAATCAGGTACCTGACCCACATTGACTTTGGACATACGGGTCTCCGACCCTATGATCCATGGATACCCAAGGGTCGACCCATTTCATTATCTCTCCAACATGGACTATGCATATGGGTCAACTTATCTTATTGTCCATTATAACCGATAGATGTTGTTACAACTTGATCAAAATTGTCGGTGATTGACTTCGACTCAAATCAAAATGAAGTCCATGTAAGACAAGTGATTGATTCAGTCGATGAATCATTGAAATCGGTAAATCTTCATAATCTCAAGATGGATACTTCTCTCTTACGTCGGAGGAGCGTAAATGATTGAAATCATCAAATCATTGCGATTGATCATAACAAATCGATAAACCATTCAAATCAATCCTAAAAATTCGAATGAAATCAACATATCATTGAAATCAATCCTACCGGCAAATCATTGAACTCCGCAAATTATTGAAACAAGCAATTCACTGATATTGTCAAAAATTTGCAATAACAAAACACTTGAATCGATAAATTACTGAAATCATACCCAAAAACTCGAATAAAATGCAAATAATTGAAATCGGCAAATTTGAAATATGTAAATTATTAATTCAGTAAATTTTTGAAATATACAAATCATTGAAATCAATAAATCTTTAAAATCAATATTAAAAATTTAAATGAATCTGTAAATCATTGAAATCAACAAAACATTGAAAAGTGACACATTTTTGGATTATACAAATAATTGAAACCAGTAAATCTTTGGAATAGCAAATCATTGAGATCCACAAATCATTCAAATCAATACTAGAAATTTGAATAAATCGAGAAATCATTGAAATCGAGAAAATCTTTGTGATACACAAATAACTGAAAATAATCTTAAAAATTGGAATGAAAATAAATTAAAAAAAATCAAATATAGCACCTCGGATGAATACACACACAATAATAACAAACTTGGGTTGAATTGACAATGAAACAATATTGATTGACCTCGATTGAGTTGTAGCTTCGATGACGTAGTCGTCAAATTTGGGAGGAAATAATTTCACCTCTCTTCCTCGATCTTGACCACGGTTCGACGAGGAACTCTGTCATTACCGATGTAGGTTTTGTCGAAACGATTGATGTAGAACGAGTTGAGGTTAAACCATGTAGGAATAGATTCCAGGGTACCGACGGATATCCATGATCCATACAAATATTCTGGGTATCCGTTAGATTCATATACACATTTAAACGGGTTGGATACCCGCCCTGTACACAGCCCTACAGATCGTGCCACGTGGCCCATTCCTTTGTCACCACCCTTCCTGCTTCTAATCATCAATCATCTTCTTATGAGTTGATCTAGACCGTTCTTTTCACACCCTATTATCAGCCGTAGTATCTTATTGGAGGAGCCGCATCCAGTCCATCCATTTGCGCCCAATTTTAGACCGTTGGATCTTAAGATCCAACGGTCCCTGGATGTCTTCAACCTCCATCCTCTTCTTCAAAATGACGCAACTCTTGAAGAGTAAATAGGTTAATTCGAAGAGTATATGAGTACTACACTCTTGAAGCATGTCATCTGGATTTTCTCCTTGTAATTTGCAGGAGTCATTGCTACTTTAGGAAATTTTCTTTGAAATCTTATAAGAAAAAGAACTATTATATATATTCACCTACAATATTCAGAAATAGACTATTGTATGCTTAAAATAGATTATACGACAATAGTTACATTAAATTATTTGCTTGATGTACAAATGTTTTTCTACTAGAGAAAACTTGCAACTACATCGAACTTGGGTGGCGCTTCACATTGTCTGATCCAACGTAGATTTTAGTCCGATTCCGTTAATATATAGTCCGTCAAATATACTGAGAAGGTTCCTTTATTATTAAAAAAAAGTATCGTGTATGAGAACCAAAAAGTTTGCAAAACGACGTAAAAAATGTCAGATTTGTGAAGGTGATTATGCGTTTGAAATGTGCATCTGTTATGCTTTTACGGTCAATAACTTTAGATATGTGTATGTGTATATACACACACATACAAGACGCACAATAATAATTCCCACTTTTTCACCATTATTGGACCAACTTAATTACTGTCTCCCGGCCAGTCTCAACTATTATACAGTTGCAAGCATCGAGACGTTATAAAATGTATTCGATGTTATGTAGCAACTGATATACGTTGACATTGTCAATATTTTTCTCAAAATATTCGATCTCTATCCGGTGTATGCGTGACGAACATAGAATATGGAAAAATCTACTGACATCTGATAGAACATCGGAGATATTTTTCGGTAACAGTCCCTTCAACACTACTGATAATAGTCTTTTCATGAATACATGACAGTCATGACTCTTCAATCCTTTAAATTGAAACTTCTTTAAACTGACCAAATTTGATAAATTAGATGCATATCCATCGGGAAACTTAACTTATCCATCCGCAAACAAATTTCACTTGATTTCTATCTAATGTGTACTTCACTTTAGGAATTTCCAGCCTTCCATTATCAAGATCCCTGGTATATAACTACGGATGATTACAAATGATCCTTAAATCATGATGAGAATTTATTGTATCTTTTAAATGACCAGCTACATTCAAAATTATATAAAAGATGTTATCGAATATGTTTTTCTTAATATGCATAACATGTAAGTTGTGCCATATTAATAATTCACTCTAATATGGTAATTTTCAAAATACACTCTGCTTAATTCAATTATGCCTATCACCAAAATCTAACAGAGGCTGTGTTTTATCTCCATTGCACATGACCGAGTTTTCAAATTCCACTAAACTTGATAATATCATATCATTAATCTTAATAGTCAGAAAATATGCAAGTTCTATTGTATTCCTCTTAAATGCTTGTTTTTGTCTCCGATACAGACGATCGTTTTAGAGAAAATGTCCATGGAAATAAAAAATTAGGTTTCTAACCGTGTTGAAGCTGAAAAGACTTTGTACTCTCTATACAATGTGGACAACTTTTAAGTCAATGTGTACTCCATCCAGATAACATTTTATAAGCTTGGAATTCATTTATAATTCAGTTCATATTGAATGTTTAATTTTTATTTTCTCATATGTATCCACTCCATCGAACCAAAGCATCTTCAACTCATCTGTGAATGGATACAAATACACAACGATGTATTTTCCCGGATGCGTAGGTCATGGCACCAACAATGATAAAAAAATGAATTGTCCTCTTGTTACATAATCATGGAGGTAGATTGTATGGTGTTGTCATTACCATCCAATAAGAGTAATCCTTACTTCTTTCTTGAGGATCAAATCCCTCTATACATAAATCTATAATGCAATCCTTTTTTCCTCTGAAAATAAATGAAATGTTGAGATCAAATTCCTTCCAACAGTCAAACTCTGATGGATGCTCCATGTACTATTCACGAGAAAATAAATGAAATGTTGAGATCAAATTCCTTCCAACAGTCAAACTCTGATGGATGATCCATGTACTATTCACGACTATGCTCTAAATACCCTAATATATTTTTCCTTGTTTCCTTACAATAATATAATTGCTTCATTCTCGAAATTAACAAGAAATAACATTAAACTTTCCTTAATATTTTTTCACTCTTGATTCATGAAATCTAGGCTCCTTACATTCAGGATAACGTGTCAAATACTTATGTTCTCTGTAATGTAAAATATGGCGATTTATACAAGAGTCTATCTTAACCTCAATTATACCCATCTTCCGCATTATTTTTATAATAATTTTTAGATAATTCACATCTTCGGGTAACATTTTCTTGATAATTGTAAGTATGGCATTAAAATTACGATCTATCATAGTATACTCCATATTCATTGATAGAAATTCTGAAGCTGCTGAGAGATTTGAATATGTCTTACAACCCAATCACAATAGTTCTTCTGCCTTTTTCAACAACTCATCGAAGTTTCTTGTCTCACCACATGGTTCCTCTTCATTTGGACAATCAATGTTAAAATCTGGACCTGCAATGCCCATAATCATATATGTGACTCATTATCGTATCATCGAAGATCTTATCGTACCTCCAACGAATTTGATATCCTTCCATCAAAATATTTTTATAAAGATGCAACTGAATTTCGTCCTTAGATCTCTTCTTCATTTAACGACACTTGTGACACGGGCATGATATAGTCCCATTAGAACCCACCACACGAGAACCATGGGCATAAGTAAATTCCATAAATTCTTGAATACCTTTTCGAAAGGTCTCTATAATACGTTCATCTATTACACTCTTGTACATCCTCTCTATATTAGTCATTGATTTCACTTGAATATAACAATTAATAAGGTCAAATTAGAGGAGAAGATTTAACGTCGTCTTAAGTTCAGAGACAAGAATTAAAAAGATAAACCAAAATCAATTGCTGGCCTAAATATATTTTACTACTTTTAAGAGCCGAGAAGAAAAGTGTTTTCATTAAGTTATCACTTGAACCTATCCATAAGGTTTCAAACTTACTATAAGACGATCATTGTCACATGGTATTGATGAATCTCCATTTCATCATCTTTATTCTATCATCTTAGCCTTAAAAACCATAGCTATCCATGAGTTTGCCATTGTAATGGAATAATTCGAAATATGGTAGAATACTTTGAAGAGGTAGAAGTAGAAAGAGTAAGATTTGCATGTAAATAGCAATAATATGTATAAAATAGCATCCATCATTTATTACATTTATTGTGTAAATAATACTGTTTTTAATGCCAAAATTATATAATAAAGAGAAAAAAGAAAAAGAATAAAATATCAAAGATATTTTACGACCTTGAACCCTGAGATTAAGTAAGGAATTGATTTGGTCGACAAGGAATAAAATAGGGGGAGATAAGGGCCGAAAATATAATAAAAATCCAATTCTTTTATTCATTATTTAAGCATTTTTAATGCCTATATTATTCTTTATTACTTATTCATCAAATAAAGAAACTTTGTACATGAAAGTTGTAGACAACAATGTAAATAAAAAAAACAAAATTGATTTGTACAAAAATAACATACAATGTTCATTTTATACACAGAATAAAAAGTCAAAAACCTAACTTCACAGACCCATATCTTTCAAATAAAAACTCAAAACACATCAAAATAACCTCTAATTCTATATAACTTTTCACAAGCTATTTAATGGTGGTGGCTTCATACTTTTTGGAGTTACTGTGTGAAAGTTAGGTTTTTGACCCCATTGTACATTATACTGATTAAAATATTCATTTTATTCATTCTTTATTATTTTTACAAATTTATATTTTCACAATTTTGTAAATATCATTTATAAAAAATGTACATATTAAAACTAGAATAAAACCAAGAATAAAATATAAATAAAATAAGTCTATAAAAACATAGACAAAATACCTATGTCATACCTGTATATATAAATAAAAGTGGATCATATTATTTTATTTTTTATTCTTTCATATTTATATAATATTTTAAATATTATCTATATTCTATTAAAAATATAAAACCAAAATAAAACTAATAAAATACATTAAAATAAAAGGATATACATAAAACATAGGTAAAATACCTATAAATATACCTATCAAATACATAGATCTATTTATTCAAGCATACAAATAATATCATAAAATATAATAAAAATATATTTATACTAAAAAAAACTTATAAATATATAAAATAAAATAATAAAATAAAATATACAAAGTAATAAAAACATTATCCAAAACATAGGTGAATATACCTATAAATATATTATTAAAAATTAACTTGTAATGAAATACACCAAAAATAAATAAAAATCACATTAAATACTACATTAAGTAATAAATAAAATTTTATTTTATACTCAAAATTAATAAAACCATTTATTATTATTAATTAATTATTCTTTAATAAAACCTCTTGTTTTGTTGTTTTGCGTCCAACGTGGACCAATCACCGCCCGTCAAAGTTGACCGCCAGTCAACTCACCCCTCCAACCTCCAGATTTGACGCGGTTGTCTTATCCCCATTTCCTCCCTTTTTCTCTGGTGGATCATCGCTCAAACACGATCGATCTCTTCAGACGATATGATCTATGATCATTGTAGATACATGCCGATCCCTTTGATCATTTGATATATGCCCAATCTCGCCCATTCTCCCGGTCAATAAGGGTGTGTCACCATGTCTATAAATAATGTACCTCCATCTTCCTTCTATGATTGGTCACCATTAAGCTTCTATGAGCCTTGGTTTAGTGTCTAGGAGAAGTCCTCGTGACAGGGGGAGCGTCTTCAATGCCAGGCCAAGCTCCAGGAGCAAGGGGTGCAGCCATGTCCGCCCTTCGCCAACAACCTTGCTCCATGGGCAAACCCAGATATAAGAGCTATTCCTTCTTTGTTTATTTTGCTCATTTTAGTCGTAGCTTTAATTTCCATCCGTTAGCTTAGGATTTAGTCAATTAAATTAGTGTAACCTGAGTTTCTCGTAGTTCCGGATTCAAGCTCAGGCGAGCTCCTCCTCACATTATAATCAACTCTCCCAACTCGTTGTCACTCTCATCTCTCTTCTCCTTTGATTCCCTACGCATCCTTTCCCTCCATTCAACCAGATCGATGCTAGATCTGGAGAAACGCTCCTCCAACTCCGTCGCTCGCCGGAGGCACTCCGCCAGATCCATATCACGTCCATTCCGATAAATAAAACCCCCAGGACCTTTGATTGTGTTGTGCTTGAGCTTGCTGCAGGTACTAGGGACCAAAAGACTCCAATAGGAGTCGATTTTTGAAGAGAGGGGGTACCTGGGGTTGACCTTCTTCCCCGAGCTTGTGCGACTATGCCGGATCTCCAAGTACCCCAATGAAAGTACCAATTGGCGTGGAAGGTTATCAGGGAGTGGAAGGTCTTCAGGAACTGTAGAACCCCTCGGTGGAGGCAATAGTGGCCAGAGGATCCCGCAATTTCCGATCAAAGCTCACGCATGCGACCTTCTTCCTTGTTCTTCCAGTCCCTAACTCAGCCGTCCGATCGTCGCCTCGTGCCAGATGAAGTTGTAGTTGTTGGACGCGTCTCACCCTCACCGTCAGATCGCGACCCGCGATCTAATCTCAAGCGTTCATCGATGAACCAGTGATGAATATGTGATTCATCACTCTAAAAGTTGAAAATAGAGCTTTGTTCCCGAGTAATTAGATGCATATTTCTATTTATATTGCATAATTAGCATTCATGCATGCATAAGTAATATCTGCATTTTAGCATTCATATTTGCATTAAATAAGAAGCTCAACTCACTTATAATTGTTCACTTATTTATCTGTATTTTTTAACCACTCCAAACAAACTCTATACTATATATACTACTAACTAATAATATAAGGAAAATGTCAAAAATTCCTAACTTGTAAAATTACCCAATAAAACCCCAAACCCAGTTGGAGACCTTAGACCTTAGAATACACATATCTCATACGACCTCCAATCTAGGTTTACTCATTCTTGGAATAATACATATTCAGAGACCTTCAAAATGAGACCAATTTCATTTAAATCGGATTTCGTATGAAAAACTTGGGTTTTGGGACCCCATTGTACAGTATATGTATGTATACATGTACCCTTATATTTTTGTATCTTACTTGACCTCATCTCCATCTTTGGTCAATATAAAACTTGTAGATCTGATCAAGATCTACAACTTTCATGTTTTGAGTTTTTCCAAATTCGGCCATCTCTCTCTTATTTCACATCTTTTCTCGGCCATTCAGATCAGGACACGTGGCGCCTTTTGGTTGCGCCATGCGGCCTGCTCCACTGTGCGCCACACAACCTGTCCTCTCTGCCGTCCGATGCTTCTTCTTCTCTGGTGATCACCATTGTCCATTCCCGTTGTAACATCCGCCATCCGATCAAACCACTGACTCCATCACAGCCTTCCATCAACGCCTCACTCTCCCGTCTCCACGTGGCAACATCTCCACCGCAGGGTCATCTCTAGACTTCTTCATCTCCACCATTCTTTTCGCTCCCGTTATCAACCACCCGATCACACCCTAAATCAATCTAGATTGTTGGCCAGCTCCTCGCCCTCAACATGCCACGTGGCATGTCGTATGCCCTTTGATTGGGCAGCTTAAGTTCAATCATGGCCTTCCCCAGCACTCCGATCTTGGCCGTGGGATCACAAGATCCAACATCCAAGAACATGTCATCAATATCCAGACGTGTTGGACATGCGAGCCCACGGCGAGCCATTATGCAATAAATGTTATTGCACATATCATTCCATGATCTGAAATGAAGAATAAATAATTTGCATAAAAGGTCCCTCTGTGCAATTAGGGATATGTACCATGGCCATCTTGATGATCATACATCTGTTGATTCATTAAATGAATCATAGAGGTTGGTGTTTGGATGAATATCTAAGGAGTTAGATAAAGGACTCATCAAGCATCGTCAAATGATTATTAAGAGATGATCTCCAGCCTGAGTAGGAGATGGCAATCCTTTCTCACATAGGCTGATATCTGACCAACCTCTTGATGCAGGTCCTCTACATGGGAATAGTGATTCGGAGGTGTCAGATTAGTTAGGTCAATGGGTTGACTTAACGAGATCGAGATAACGTATGTCCTATGTTGAATGCTGTTACAGCATAGGCACGCATCCTCTGACCGGAGATAGATGTATTGCTATATGTCTGAGTATGTACATTTGGTCAAATGATAGGTTGATGGCCTAACCAAGGTCCATACACCGGCGAGCTGGTGTGCATATAAGGGCATATGAGCAATACGATCTCTCAAAGGGGTCATACAGGTTCACTTACAAATCGAAAGACATGAGCTCACTCATGAGGTATTGGGACCGATCCAATTCCATGCATGGTCATCGTGCTTTGGAAGCATGACATGAATTTGAAGGTATGATATATGCTTTGGGAAAGCATATAATCGATACCAATTCCCAATGACCAAGATTGAGAAACTTGGTGATCAAACCCTGAAGAAGACAATGTAAAATTGATCTTGATCTTCAGGTTGATCATAGTCCTTCCAGTATGCAGGATATACATGTATTGGGAATACCTGTGGGTGATGTGATCATAAACGATTGTATAACCATGACGCTTCCATTCCGAGGGAGTGATGAAACAGGTCTGGATTTTAGTGACTCCTCTCAGTAGAGAAGCAATCTGATCTTAGTCCAAGTGTTGGACATTGGTCTAAATGAGATTCATATTCAATGAGAAGATTAGATTTGCGGTCTTGATTTAATCAAGCATCTGTGGGAGGTACGTAAGATCTGGATTTCAGATGAGATCTCAACATCCAAGTCACTATATATGGAACAATACAATCGCCCTGTCCTTATCTCCAAGTATCTGCGGAGAAAGCACACTATTCTTGAAGGATTTCAAGAATAATTCATTTGATGAATTATACATATCCAAGCAACAAGATGTTGATAATTAAATGAGATTTAATTATCAAGAATAATATGAATATGATTCATATTGTGAGAATGATTATCCAAGAAAATTAAATGTAATTTAATTATCAAGGAAATACAAATTGTGGATAGTGCTATCCATAATATTTGTGTATATATTATAAATATGATTTATAATATATTAGAGAGAGAACACATTTGTAAATAGCGTTTGTTAATTGTTAATGTGAATTGGATTCACATTAAGCAATTAATTGGAAATGTAATTTAAAATTTAGTTTGGGTTGTGAATATGATTCACATATTTTCAATGGCATGATTGAAATATTCACTAATTAATTGTGAATTAATTTAGTGGATAATTTTGCAATAAATATTCACAAATTAATTGGAAATTAATTTGGTGGATAATTTTGCAATAGATATACACTAATTAATTGGAAATTAATTTAGTGAATAATATTGCAAACAAATAAGAGATAATTAGATTAAATAAAAAAAGGGATGGATAATACACCACCAAATGAGGTGGTGTCACCCATGACTTGGTCATGGGTGACACCCCATCTATTTGGGGTGAATTATCACCTCATTCTATTATTATCCTTTTATCGCGTGATTATTAATTTATTTGTTGAATTAAATTATGTTGATAATTGTGCAACATATATTTAATTTAAAATAAATTAATATGTTGTTTATGAACAACAATTATCATGGCCATTGGTTTAATATACGTATCAATCTAACCATTGATTTTGTATATGCCATGGATTGTGATCCACGGACTTCCAAACTAATTTAAATAGAGGGCAACCCTAGCCTCTACAAGGTATAATTAAGAGTTGTAGAAGCCTACTATTCTCTCTCGCTCTCTCTCATTCTCGCCTACTCTTTCTCTCTCTCAAAATGGACGTCCATCTTGTGTATTGAGAGAGAGACCTTCTCCGCTTCGCCTTTGATGACTCGAGGATATCCTTCTTCTTTGGGGCTGCTTTCTTAAAAGGAAGACGACGGATTTCGTTGGATGAAATCAGGGATTCGTTGCTTGGATCTTCATCGAGGATTGCGGGAGGATCGCGTCTCATCATCGCGCCCGCAAGTGCATTCTTCGTGGATCGAACTTAAGACAGGAGGATCTCTTGTTTGGGATCTCATGATTACAACCATGCTCCAAGAGGTATTCCTTATACTTTGTGTCTGATGAAATGATCCGAGAAATGTTCTCGTGATCATGTGATTTCATCACTAGATTTAAATTTTTAAATTCCGCTGCATCTTGCGACTAGTGCGACTAGTCGCCCCGATCGCATATGATGCGATCAACACGCTTCCGTGATGCGCTTAAGGATTCACAATATCATTCAAGTGGTATCATATCCATAGGTCGTAAAAGGGTTTTGGATACGATCCGTAAACCTAGAACGACTTGGGTTTGAAAGGATTGCGAAAATTTTTTACTGCATTTCAATTTTCGCACCTCTGTTTAATTGAACTTTTCGGCTCTATTTAAATTGTTTAAACACAAAATTTTCAATTGTATTTTGTTACCCATTAAATAGGAAATCAAGGGATATGAGTTTATGTAATTTGGATTTCATTTGCTCCAGATATGGCCCTTTGAATAACCATGTATTCACTGTTGCAGGAACTACGGATCTAAACGTGATTAATGAGTTAATTACTATTTTCATCTGCTCGAAATGCATGCAATATTAGTTGGGTTCTGTCATAAATCAAGTTGGCAATCTTAGAAATCTGATTTTGCAATTTTTGGATTTAAATTGATCAAGATAAGTTAATTTAGGTGATTGGGGGTCACTGCTGGAATTTGACAATCTTGATCAAGAACCTTGTGATAAGTCATTCAAATATGATGATGAAAATTAGTGGTTAATTTTCTGAAATAATTAGTGATAAATATTTGTGAAATATTTAAAGAGATAATTATTTCATTGAATGACATTTGCCCAACCATAATGATAAGATAGTTGATCTTGATCATTGGTTGATATGAATTCATCAACAAACATTGATTTCATGAAAAACCTTAGTTTATCCTACAATAGTTGTAGGACAACTTTTACATGAAAAACCCTCTTGCTTAAATGGGATTGGTTATTTGTTTAGCAAATCTCCTTATAATATTATCAAATTGTTTTGATGTACATTATATGGTATAATTTCGGTTGAAAAATCGATGAGCATCTTAAAGTACATTATGATCTATCTGGTATTATCCTTTCCTGAGGTGGATATGGACCTAGTCGGAGAGCATGTGGTTGCGGGTTGCAACGTATGTGGTCTGTCCCACTCTCATCGGTACTGGCCATGACAGCGGGTAGGGACTCGATAATGCCGGAGAAGTCAAAGTGTATTTTTCAAATTATTAAAATTCGAATAATACGTACTTTGAGATTATACCTACTATTCAAGTAATAATCAAGTTTGTTGATTGATGATTGGATTAATGATTAATTTAATGTGATTAATATAATTATATCCAATAAACACTCTATTATGAATAGATGTGTAATTCCCTTGGAAGAATTAATTATGTAAATATGATTCACGATAATTAATTATAAAATTTGAATATGAGATGGAGAATCACATAAGTGACATCCATGGTTTGCCGTTAAGGCGAAGGGTCCGTCGCATGGGATTGTATGTAGGAGACGCCTGTCCGAAGTGACAGCTCCTGTATGCAAGCGCATCTGGATCGGGCTCTTTGCTTCTCGAAAGAGTAAGGCCGTATGCGTAGTGACCCCAATATCGAGTCCTCATATTATTGGGGCGATATTGGATTGCGCATAGCGAGTTCTAATCCTATTGATGGTTGGTTCAATTAGCAACGGGTCAACATCATCTTAGGGGTGGTGGGCCCGGGTGTTAAAGACCGAATTGGAAAATGCAAGTTGACTTGCAAGGAGGAATGTGTTCCCGCTTCTTTTTATCGGAGTCACAAGTTCTCATATTATTGGATGTGACAAAGATAGGAAAGGAGATCCCGGATCTTGCTAGAGATATAATGGTAAGAATATATCTTACATTGAAAGTGATTAAGGGAATGAACTTTAATTGTCGACAAGGCAAGACAACTTTGATATAAAAATTCCTAAATCAAAGTAAAACATGTATATATAATATATATACTCTTATGCAAATTTCTTATTTCAGATAATCCTTCATTAAATCCACTCAATGTTATACTCAATGATAACAAGTAAAATATCATGGATTGGACTCATGATCCAGATATTGTACTTGCAATTGGACACATAATGTATGTGGTTGCAATGTGCAAGTTTCCTCAACATAATGAGGAAAGACAATTAAATAAGACAATAAGACATCACCTTAGGGTTTGTATGTCTCTATAGTCTTGATATTTCGTCGAGTGTACTTTGGAAGTGGCACGTCGATGATGATCGCAATTGTCAAATAATCCTTGATAAATCTAAGAAGATATTCTGGCATACATATGTGATCTAGACATTTAATCATGAATGAAATGGTTCTCTGCATTATGCAGAATGGTAGCTCGAAAGAGATGATGTATTCAAAATGTTTGAATACCTACCTGAACCTAAAAGTTAAGATGTATGTAGATATGATGAGTGTCATCATTCTACTATCTATACTCAAGTTATTCATGAAGCTTCATAATAATCATTTTTGTATGAATTTAATGAAGCATGTATAAATGTTGAGCACTGTGGAAGCATGGGTCGGACCACGTGAGAAGGAAAGTCAAAGAGCTCATTGTACTTCTGTGACTTCCATATGACATCCAAAGAGTGGATGAGTGCCAATACTGCAATAAGTTGATGTGTTGATAGTATGACTATGCTGTCTAAAATCCTTAGTATAGGACTCAGATAGAGCATCAAAATAATCTACATATAATCATTGACTTTGACTTACTTATTTCATAAGATAAGTCTGATAACTGTATCCCAATCTTCTAATGACACTTGCAATTGGTTGCATGTATATATTAAAAGATTAGAAATTTGATCTTAAGGTTTAATAGTCATCTACATGGATATTGATGTAATTGTTGCAGCAATCTCTGTTGGATAGATAGACTTCATATTTTCAGTGGGAGAGCCCTTAGTCTTAGAGAATGTCTATATGACCTAGATATTAGAATATACTCATTGTTTGTTTCTAAATATTGGAAATAAAAATGAATTCTGGAATAAACCTATCATAAAGAGTATGATGGATATATTTCAAATAGTAATCTAACATCAAGTGGACTCCACAAATTAGAAATTTAATTGAATGGTTCATTAAGATTTCTAATACTAAAAAAATTTAAACCTTGATAGATCAATAGGAGGAGAAGATCATTTGACAATGATATGGCATCAAGTCTTGGACATATGTCTGCTCATGAGATCAATAGACTAGTAAGAGATGAAACTTTAGAATGTCTAAAATGTCAAATCTTACACAGTTGTGAATATTGTATTCGAAGAATGTCCAATACATCCTTCTCTTAGGAAAGATGTAAGATGTCAAGGTATTCGGGATCTCATACATATTGATGTATGTGGATCATCTATATCATAGTGAACATTATGGATATGTGATATCTATTGATGATCATGTATGATATGGGATTTCTTCTCTTCACCTGAGAAACCTTTGAAATGTTCAAAGATTTCACAATTTTGGTTTAGGATCCAAGTTTGAAGGAAGATTAAATGAATTTGATCTAACCAAGGTAGCAAGTACCTATTAGATGAATTCAAAGAATACCTTATAAAGATATGAATATCATTTCTATCTCAATCCTCTTCACACACCTAAACTCATTGGAGTTGTAGGGAGATACAATTGGATCATGTGTGACATGATTTGATCAATGATGAATTTTAGTATAATTATCCATTAGTTTCCAGGTATATATGTGTAGTAGAGACTACGATATATATCCTTAATAAGGTTCCATGCATGTAAACTGGAATCTAGCACTTAAGAGTGCTACTTCATTAGGAAAATAAAGGATGGTATTGGATACCTACTTTATAACCCTGAGATTCTTAAAAGATCTCACTCTGAGAATGCGATTCCTGGAGGATGACTCTCTTGAGAATCAAGAAAAAAATGAAGTATGGAACTCATTTGATCTTGAGAAGATAATGAGGCTCCTGAAATCGAAACTAAAAGGACTATTAAAGATGAAGCACTAATACCTCTTCAAATGAGTTTGAGGATGTATTCCATGTGTTGATCAAGTCTGACAATGATCGGATTTCATGTGATGAAGCTCCTGAGAATCATGACATGGAAAGATGGATATTAGCAATTAAGTCTAAAGTAGACTACATATACAAATGTAGTATATGGACCCTCGAGGATCCACCTATAAGGGTAAGACCCATTAAGGTGTAAATGGATCTTCAAGAGAAGAGGGAACCTGATGAGAAGGTAGAGACCTTCAAAGCACGGTCTATAGACATGAGATAACACCGGAAGAAAAGACATTGCTTGCAATAAGACTTGCTCTTCGGTGACCATGCTTAAATCATCAGAATATTGCTAACCTTAGCTACACAACTTGACTATTGCATCTTCAAGATGTAAGTCAAGATTACATTCCTCTAAGAATACCTCTCAGAGGATATTCACATGAAGTAGCCCCAGGGATTCATGATTGGGGAAAGTGAGGTGTAAAAGCTAAAGAAATCCATCTATAGACTAGAAATAAGCTTCATGTTGTTGGAACATAAGATTTGATGAAATTATAAATGTTATGATTTCATATAGAATCTTGATGTACCATGTGAAGCTTAGTGGGAGTGCAATTGTGTTCATCATGCTAAATGTAGATAATATCCTAATCATTTGGAATGATATAAGATGATAATAAGTGTTTTATGATCTGGCTATTCCATACCTTGAGATATGATCTCAAATGATGCCTTTTGGATCTTAGTTCTGAAGGTGTTCAGAAGCAAAGAGAAAGAGGGTATTGGGACTATCACATTTGCAGTACACCTTGGACATGTTCCATTTTATGAAAATTCCAAGAAAGGCTTTCTTACCTTGAGATTTAATATTGCCCTATCTAAAGGGATAACACCTCAAAGAGTTGAGGAAGTGAATGCTAGAACTTCTTGCACTTGTGCATCA